>OY725328.1:37620851-39084489 GCA_963242795.1 Inga leiocalycina | reverse complement strand
TCACGGCCTCCTGCTTGATTTGGTCTCTTGGCATCCCCTCCAGAAAAGCCACCTTATTTCTTTCACTTTTGTCCCAAGCTACTACTTGCAGAGGCACCCTTGTTCCTATTTGAAAAGGCAAGCGTAACATATGTCTCTTAAGATATCGACATTCTTCTACTACTTTATTAAACTCGATAAAATGATGTGAAAGTAATTTTTCTTTCATTTCTAGTCTTAGCTCCTCAATCAACATATCAGCTCTCCATTGATAGCTATTATGAAGCTTGTGGTATGCCAAATACCGAGATAATATAATATACCGGGCTAGATAATCATCAAAGCTTTCACTATCATGCTGTTGAATGCTGAGAAACTCTTTCTATTTTTCACTTTTTGATGGATGGGGGGAAAATATTTTTCATTAAATTTCTCTTGGAATAATCCCTAAGTGGTGGGAATATTCCCTCCCTTCAAGATCAGCTCCTTATTCTTCCACTAATGGTCTGCATCATTTTCTAGCTTGTAAATGGCTAGCAGAGCTTTTACCTTATTTAGACATTGCAATATGGTGAAGATCTTGTCCAAATGTGATAACCAATCTTCAGCTAGTTGTAGGTCAAACTTCCCCTAAAATATAGGAGGCTGTTGCTTGCTGAACCTGCTCAGCCAGGTTTGGATGTCTGCTTCAACCTCATGTATATCACCCTCTGGTAGAGGTTCCTTATGTACTCCCTCCTCACCATTTCCTCTAATCAACTCCTTGAAGCGATCTTCCAGATGATCTTGCCTTTATTGTACCCCTCAAAGTTCATCTCTTACTTTATTTATAGTGTTTCGCTATTATGCCAGCATATTTAATATTTGCTATTATATAGGATCAGGCCTTGGTTCTTCCTTGTTGTTACCATCCGACCCCCTATTCTACCTTGTCCTCGGCCTCTACCTCGTAGTTTACCGTACATCATCTCTATATTTCAAACTACATGAAAATAGAGAAAGATTACATTTCATATAAGAGCAAGGGAATTTTCATCATTTCATAAAAGTCAGGGTACACAGATATGTCATACATGGCACACAACAACTATTTACAGTAGTTACAGATAAACAGAAACATTAGATAACCTATAAACTATTGTACATGACATATTAGTCCTTTTACATTACATTTCCCTATCTGTGCCCTCCCCTAAATACCAACTCTGGCTAAATCTTTCTCTGTTTGTCGGTTCTACCTATTTGTCCTTGTCTCGTAATATGTGCTGGTCAGCTTTAGTCACCAAAATATATTGTGTGGACCCCACAGCACCTGAGTACATAAACCTTCATACTAGGTCAGTGATATGCCTTCGAAATGTCTAGAAGGTTTGCTTTCCTACCTCACTCAACAATACCGATTATTCTATCGGTTCTAATATGATGAGTTCAGGAAGAAATGCATCTTAGTATAAACCCAAGTCTCATTGGAAAACACGGACATCCAGCTACATCTACATCTAATGTAGGGACTCTACACCTCTCAGGAATGCAAGATATCGCCTCTGGGTGTATCATGCTCCTGCAGTGCCCTATGGTATCTGCCCCTGAGGTAATATCCCAACTCTAAGTCAGCTGTAAGTCGTACAACACCTGTACTGGCTCTGCTTAAGACTTGCATTGCTCGGCTTATCCTTTGGGATCTCCTTCGGATCATAATCGAAATCCTACTATGGGCCCTCCTTTTTACGTTACCTGTGACACTCTTGGGGATATCGGCCTTGGCTCTAAACCATACACTGGCAGCTTCGGCATACTCTTTCGTGCTGTCTAACTCATGCACATACCATTGTGTCTATAATACTCTATGTACGATTGTTTATCCGATATCCTCCACTCCGGCGGACTGTAGTTTACAGATAGCTCTCCTTCAGAAGGACTCACTTCAACTTCTTATAGTCCTGTCATCATACAAATTAGTATACAATTCTGAAAATGCCAGAACCACTAATTAACTTTGTCACAACCACTTTAGCTCTGATACCAAAAATGTTAATACCTGTTTCCATTTTGATATGCATTAGGGCAATAATGAAAAGGTTCCATAGGAAATAGAAAAGTATATAATATACTGATAATAAGTATTTGTTTACAGACAGTCATTTAAAGAGCAAAATTCACTAATAATTACAAATATGTATATAATATCATTCCAAGTACAGACTAAACATAACCACTAGCTGTATCTCCAGAAACATGCCTGTCAGTTTCCAGTAACTGTGTCCTTGCCTTTTTGAACAGCTGGCACCCGTTAAGACATTTTGATATAGAAAAAGTGGTGAGATTTTGAGGAATCTCAGTAGAAACATATTATCTTTTGCAAAACATGCGATAAGTAAATATGATATGTACTATTAAAATGCACCAATTAATGAACAACATACACATCATCATGCATACATAAGTAGGGGCTCCAACCCATTACTCGTACACCAGTTGGATTCTTATCCAATCCCTCAAGTGTAAGTGCACTTTCGGGCACTAACTAGCTTCTCTAGGCATACCATGTTAATTAATAAAAGCAAAAACCATGGTAACCATTCATACATATAGACTAAGGCATATGAAGTTCAAGGATAATGTGCCTTGAAAGCGTACCAACTTCAAGGTCCTAACTTTGGTCCTAAAACTTAAAATATATAGGAGCTAGGTTAAAATCTATCCATGTATCATTTTAGACACTTCCATAGTGTTTATTGTGGTTATATTAGCCTATGGTGAAAATTTACCAAAATGCCCCTGGGACCCTGGTCCGGCCTTGCTGGCACTTTTCCTGAAATTTTGACATAGGCTATTCTGACATATTTTTGCTTAATGAATCCATTTCAAGATTCCGGAATTACCAAATATAATTTCAAATTACAAAATTGCCCTTGGAATCCCTTATTTCAATGTTTCAAGGGCGTATTTGTAATTATGCTTTTCTGGCTTTTCCGAATAAGTGCCCAACTGTAACCCCATCTAATTTCCCCTCCTGAACCCAATAGAATTATCAAATCATTGAAAATTCAACTCTATGACCTATTTATAGCCTTGGCCAAAATATATGGGTTCTCCGGGAAAAATCGGGGTTTTGCGATTTCAACTCCATAATCATATTCCTTTCTACTCCTAACTACTTTATTAACCATCTAATTGAGTTATAACTACCATTTGAACTAAAATTGGGGCAACATAACACTTCCAATGTCACATTTCCAAAATTTACAAACAAAGACAATTAATTGGAAAATAATTAATTTTGTGCTATTTTTGGCAAAATTTCATTACCTTTTTAATCTATTTTCTTTCTTATTTTTCTTTGGCCAATTTCCATCTATTTTTTGGACCAAATATTTTCTCTAATATTTCTCCATTTTTGGACCTTAATATTTGGCTTTTTAAATTACCCAAAATTAATTGCATATTTATTTTTTGGCCAATTTCTCAAGAAATTGAACATTTATAAATTCATAAATTTCAAATTTATGAATATTCACCATTTTATTGAATTTCTCAAATAATTACAATATATTTGGTGAATATAAATTTGGGATTGTTACACATTCCTCTCGTACGGTTCTCTTCTTTGTTTGCAGCATACCTTCTATCTTCACTTGTCTAAATTGTTGGTAGAAGAGGGTGAGATTCAAGAAAATCTCAGTAGGAAAGAATACCAATATGCACGTAGGATAAGTGCTTAATACATAAAATGCTTGCATTAATAAACTCATGCCAACAAAATGACATATTTGTGTGCTCAATGTTTCAAAACAACAAACTTATGGCCATAGCACAAATAGAAACATAGCTTCAATCATTAATATATGTTTCACATAATCAGACAAAACAATAACATGCATCAATACACCAGCACAAATATGCCTTTTCAGGCTTTTCTAAAAAAGCGATCAACTGTAATCCCACCTAATTTCCCCTCCTGAACTCAATAGAATTATCAGTACATTAAAAATCAATTCTAACCCCTCTAAACAACACTAGCTGAATCCTAGGATTCTTCGAGGAAAATTAGGGCTTTCCAATTCTCTGAGTTTACAGACTTGCTCCTTTCTATTCCTAACCACTTTATTAACTATTTAATTACGTTATAACCACCATTTAGACCCAATTTTGATAGCATAACATTTAGGACACCACATTCCCAAATTTTACATAAGAGTAAATTCAGCAGAAATTTACCGATTAAACTACTCACAGCAATCAGAGTAATCAGTATTTGAAGTTTTTGGAAGTTACCTTAAGGCTCCTTCTTGCTTTTCCTTTAGGTGGTTGAAACCCTAACCTCCAAACCACTGAAATTTATGCTTCAAATACCTTAAATAACATAGAAGAGAAGCTTAAGAAAAGGACTATACATGTTATGTACGAGTTCATTGAAGAAATCGACCTACCTTGTGAGTTTTTCTTCTATCTCTCTCTAAAATTCTCTCAACTCTCTCTCTCTTTCTTATGGCTGCTAATTCATGTCAAAAATGGCATGGAGGAAGAAGGAAAGTGTTATTTTATAATATTTTGAATTATCCCTTTATTCATTTTGGATTAATTGAGGATTCTGGTAGATTTTTTATCCAAAACTTTGAAAAATCATAACTAAATTTGTAGATATTGAATTGGAGTAATTCTAAAGGCTATAGAACCCTTATTGTGTTTCGTTTCAAGGAAAAATATAGCCATTAGCCAACAGGAAGAACACAATTCCCAGATTTTAAGTTTTTTGAACACTGTTCCTAAAAATAGACAGTTTTTCTACACTAATTTCAAAAATTCATAAATTTTTGTATATAACTCCAAAAATTACTTAGAACTTATTAAATTAAAGCTTAGGATGTCCACTTTCACCCTGTAAAATTTCACAATCTTTGGACATCATTTAATCATCCAAAATCACATGACAATCTCGCTGTGTCGCCAAAAATTACACTGGCAGCATTGTTCACTTTCCAATTTTCACTGTTTAATTCCTATGATCGAAAATTTATAGCCAAAGGCTATTCAAGGGTGTCAATATTAATTATGATCTGTATGATATTAAATTTATAATCTTCCCCTGTTCTATGATCTGTTGTACCTCTCGCAGCTCATTAACATGATCCTTGACCATTGATCCTTGCTTGATGTTCTATTAACTTGCCCTGTGTTTGCTGTATTGGGTAAGGTCTAACTTCCTAACCCTGCCCAGCACCTGTACCTCCTGGTCTCATCACCCTTTTGTTTCACTATGTGAAACAAAGAAGAGGTAATCATCTCATTATCACAAGGGCATATCTGTCATTACATAATGTGTTGGGTACACAGGTACTCCTAAAATTACATATAACAGAGGTTTACTGTAGTCAAGGAAAATTTGTAACAATATACAACCTCTAAACTACAGTACAACATGTTGTTGCTCTCTTGTGTTACATAACATAACATGTTCATGTAACTTCCCAAGTGGTCACCCATCCTAAGATTTCCCTGGGTTGAGCATGCTTAACTTTTATATGCCTATGTCAAAGAGTAGATATCGGCTTCAACTGTCTCCAACCACCGCTACCCTATGACTACCCTTGGTCCACAAGTTATGCCGGTTGACTAAATATTGTATGAGGACACTTACCGAATTGATATATAGTCCCGGTACATATGCCTAAATGCATACCTTGATATGTTCCCTGTTGTCCACAAAGTTTCCTATTGGACTCCACTCTACAACCTCATTCTTCTTCTGGGCTAAAACACTATATTCGAAAAGAAGTACAGTGTTGTGTTGATCCCTAGGTTATCTAGAATCCCCCAAATTAACTTATCCCTGACCACCCGCCACTGGGGTCAGTTTATTCATGTATACTATATACTGGGCCACTGGGATATTATACTTATGGACAACCCACATGTATACCCTTGATATGTTGCCATAACTCTTGATCTGGTTGTAAGCCATGCATCATGTATATTGCTCCAACATCGGGATCGGTAACGAAATCAAGATCTGTCTCCATCTTGTCTGTTTGTAGCTTATCTGCCTGACTCTTAACTATCTGTAATTGTGGCTAAACACTGATCATCCTATTTGTGATTTCGTTCCTAGAAGAAGCTCTACCCTTTGCCTTACTCAGACCTACTCCCTCAGCATCCGTGTTATCCTTATACCATCCTCTCTTTAGTATGGTAATATGTGTTGCCTTTCGGGTATTCCACTATTCCTTGGTACGTGTCTGTTCCTTTCAATAGCTTGTGAACTAGCCTAAGTAATTCACTTCGCTGTTCCCATAACTGTATAATCAAGCATATTAGTATACTATCCTATTGCCAGAACCACCGTATTTACTCTGAGCAAACAATTCTGTGGCCAGAATCCTTGTTTTGATACCAAAATGTCATACCTTTACTTTATTTTGACTTGCAGCAGAATATTATTGCGTGGTTTAGTGGGCAACCAGGAATGCAGAAATATACTGATATGATGTGCATGATTGCAAAAATTCCCCATGGGAATTCGTACATTATAGTTACAATTAATGTAGCTGCACAGGGCTACTAGGGTGTCAAGCCTATTCCAGTGAAACACAGATACTTTCTCGTCTTTGTACTACCACTACATTCCCCTCATACGGTTCTCTTCTTTGTTCCACCACTACATTCCCCTCATACAGTTCTTTTTTTTGTTCCACCACTACATTCCCCTAAATTATTGGTAAGAGAGGGTGACATTCGAGAGAATCTTAGTAGGAAATAGTACCAATATGCATGCAGGATAAGTGTTTAATGCATAACATGCTTGCATTACATAAACTTATGCTAACACAATGACATATCTGTATGCTCAATTTTCAAACAACATACTTATGACCATAGCATAAATAGAAACAAAGCTTCAATCATTCATATAAGTTTCACATAATCAAGCAATGCACTGCATCAATACACCAGCATAAATATCAAATACACATAGGAGAGGTAAGTCTCTACCTTAACCTTTTCTTGCCTTGTAACATGCACCTCATAAAGAGTGCCACCAATTGGCTCTCAACTCGGTCCTGAGATGTTAAATGTAAAAGAATTAGGTTAAAGCCTATTCATGTACCATTTTAGGCACTTCCATAGTGTTTCTAGTAGTTATATAAGTCTATTGTGAAAATCTACCAAAATACCCTCAAGGACCTAGCCCGGCTGTGTCGTACCCGGTCTGACCATATTTTTTCTAAAATTTTGACCTGAGCTATTCTGACAAAATTTTGCCCAAAGAATCCATTTTGGGACTCAAATTTATCAAATTTACTGCCAAAAAATAAGAATGCCCTTGGCAACCCTATTTTAGGGTTTTAAGGGCGTTTTCATAATTATGCTTTTTCAGGCTTTTCTGAAAAAGTGATTAACTGTAACCCCACCTAATTTCCCTCCTTGAATTCAATAAAATTATTATAATGTTAAGAATCCAATTCTAACCCCTCCAAACAATACAAGCCAAATCCTAAGATTCTCCAAGAAAAATTGGGGTTTTCAATTCTGACTCTGCAAACTTGCTCCTTTATACTCCTAACCACTTTATTAACTATTTAATTACGTTATAACCACCATTTAGAACCAATTTTGACAGCATAACATTTAGGACACCACATTCCCAAATTTTACATTCAGAGCAAATTCAGCAGAAATTTACCGATTAAACTACTACATCAATTAGAGTTATCAGTATTTGAAGTTTTGGAAGTTACCTTAAGCTCCTTCTTGCTTTTCCTTTAGGTGGTTGAAACCATAACCTCCAAACCACTTAAATTTATGCTTCAAATACCTTAAATAACATAGAAGAAAAGCTTAGGAGAAGGATTATACATGTTAGATATGAGTTCACCAAAGAAATCGACCTACCTTGTGAGTTTTCCTTCCTTCTCTCTCTAAATTTCTCTTAACTCTCTCTCTCTTTCTCTCTCTTAAGGCTGCTGCTTCACGTCATAATTGGTATGGAGGAAGAAGGTGTTAGAACCAACTGACACCCAATAGGGGGTGAATTGTGTTAGATCTCATGTTTTGATGATAGCAAAGAATGGTATGAAAAATATTTAATTAAATAAGTTTGAAAAAAGTAATAACAGGAAAGAGCATCACTTGAAGTAAACATTGGAGTAATAAAGAAAGGCCAAGAGAAAATGCTGAGAAACTTGATAAGAAGCAGTTTTTCTAAGGCATTACTCGAGTACATACTCGAGTAATGAGACAAAACTTGAAGTAACCAGAGGCACCTTCCAGTAACCTGCCAACGTTACTCGAGTAAGTACTCGAGTAATAATGTAAATATTTTCAAGTTGCTCTCGGCCTGCAAAAGTTACTCGAGTAGGTACTCGAGTAACCAGGTAACTCACTGGCAGTTGCTCTCGGCCTGCCAACGTTACTCGAGTAGGTACTCGAGTAACCATGTAAAATTTTTCAAGTTCCTCTCGGCCTGCCAATGATACTCGAGTATATACTCGAGTTACTCTGTTTCAGAAAATGTGTTGCTCTCGGCAATTTGTACCCTGCCAATATTACTCGAGTAACTCACTGAGGTAAGCAAAACTCGAATAACTTGATCTAATTTTATCTCATTTTCCTCGAGTCATTACTCTAGTATGCAAGTATTTAATGATTCATTTTAAGTGGATTACTCGAGTATGTACTCGAGTATGCAGTGTTATGTTTGAAGGAAAACCTCAAGTCATTACCTGAGTAAGTTATGCACAAAAAGCAAGTATACTCGAGTGTGTACTCGAGTAACAAGGTAATCAAACTTGAAGTGCTCTTGGCCTTAAAATTCTGCCAATATTACTGGAGTAAAGCATCGAGTAACCAAAAGTTTATTTGAGGTTTACTCGAGTAGGTACTCGAGTAACCTATGAATAAAAGAGTTCATTACTCGAGTAGGTACCCGAGTAAACATGCATTTCCAAAGGTTTGATATTTTGTTTATTCCATGCACTACCCGAGTAATCTTGTTCTTGTGTGTTGACTTGTAGTTCATCAAAGTTTTCCCAATGATACTCAAGTATATACTCGAGTAAACTTAAATGAATACTCGAGTAACTAATCGAGTATGCAAGTCCAGAAACTTATAAATCATTCCAACGTTCATTGATTTGCTTCCTATATGATTAACCTTTTATTGTATTAGTATTCTGAGCATATCCACAGATAAACAATGAAGAGATCTTACCAAATATGGAAAATTCAAATGTAACGTTCAAATGTCACCGACTGCCACCTACCACAAACGGATGTTTTTCAAATACTGGAAAAGTCAATAGTGGCTGTGCACGCTCCAACGGACATGAAGAAAAACGTTCCAACAATCATTACCAACGTATCTATATATATGGGAACATCCAAACAGAGAAAAATACAACAAGATCACACACGAACGTATCATCAAGTTCACTACTCTGTTTTACATTATATTTGTAATTCTATACTTCAGTGATTCTTATTCACTCTGTAAGAGAGATATTTCATTCAAACTCAATATTTGTTATTGAGGTAACTTAAGGTTGTGGAACGTTGAGTTGGGATTGGATTACAACTTGTAAGGGGGAGCGAGTGTCCAGGCGAAGGAACTTGCTTGTACTGTGGTGCCAAGAACCCACTGAATCTTGGAAGTTATAGTGAAACTCTCAGAGAAGCTTTGAGGACTGGACGTAGGTCAAAGTGGTTGTGACTGAACCAATATAACTCCCGGTGTACACTTCGGTGATATTTCTCCTTACTCTCTATTGCTTTGTATTCACCATCAAGTTTTTATATTTGCAACGAAATTTTAGTATCACCCAATTCACCCCCCTTCTTGGGTGAAACGCTTGCTCTAACAAATTGGGTGTAAGATAAAAACTTAAGAACTTTAAGAATCTTTTCACATCTTAGTGGAAGCAATAAATAAAAAAGTAATGAATCATAAATCAACAATTAATATATGCTAGAAATATAATAGCTTAAGGAAGAGAGTATGTAAACTGTGATTTATCCTGGTTCGATCTAATCCGCAATGGCCTACGTTCAGTCCCAGGCACCTTTTGAGATTTTCAAATCCACTATCTTCTTGTTTAATCCGGGCACAAGAACAACCTTTACAACTCACAAGTTTAGCCGGGTACTTATAAAGCCTTTTACAAATATCTCATAGAGTTACTCTCCCTTACACACCGTAAGGTTACAACCGAGTTACTCCCCCTTACACACCCCGTAAGGATACAACTTTGATGATTAAAGATTATAATCGATCTTCTCTCTTAGAAGTGAATAAAATGAATACTGAAGTACAATACAAATAATCTCTCTCAAAGGTAAATGATATAAAAACTAGAGAAACAGAGAGTATATGCGATGAGCATTACTGTCAAGATGTTGGCATTTAGATGATATATGCACTGGGTCTGTCTTCCATTTTGGATGATCTTCTATTTATAGTTGATGAGGATTGATGACTGTTTGAGTATTTCAACTTATCCGTTAGAATCCCGTTGCTTCGTTTGACTGTTCTTTATATTTGAAAAACAAGCTGTTATACTCGGTGGATGCTCTGCTTCTATAAAGTCAAATTTTGTCTCTTCGCATTATCTCTTCATTGTATTCCTGGAATGTGATCATATCTCCCTTATCTGATATCCTTTGAATGTGATCTTGGTGTGTATTTTTTGTGTTAGGAGTCTAGTTTCATATGAAACTAGTTTCAAATCATTTTGACATATGGTTAGAGTGATTTCACCAAAGTACCGAACCTCTATCTTACAGCACAAAAACATAGCACATTAGAAATCTCATTACTGGAGGGAGCCCTCAAGTAATCATGGGTCATTACTCGAGGAAGCCCTCAAGTAATCACCTCCAAAATGAGGTAGTGTCATATTGCTCAAGGGATTACTTGAGTAATCACCTCTGGAGGTAGCATAACTTTTGTATACGTCATTTTAGCTTCATATTGACCCATTCCAACCTTTGGTATCACTTTTAAGAGCTAAAATCTTGATTTCTCATTAGTTCTTGCAAGTTCTTCTTTCTTCAATCTTCTTCTTCTTTGCTTAGCTAATGTACAAGATATCTTCTTGTTTTTCCTCTTGATGGTTATCCTTCATAACCCAACTAGATATCTTCTTGAATTGATAATCATTCTTCATAATCCAACTAGATATCTCCTTGAATATCTTCAATCTTCTTCAATCTTTGCTTGATATTCCGATTAGTTGTTGAAATGCCTTCTTTCTTCAATCCCTTGCCTCTTGATTTTCTTCTTGATGATCATTCTTCATATATGAGGTATTATAACATCAACCCACTATCGGGTTTATGACTAATCTATAAGATATACAACAATAAATATAGTAGTTAGTTAATGTAGATGATAAGTATATTATACAAACTTTTTTCTCTTAATATTTAACATTTATATTTAACCTCATCAAAACTATTCATATCTAACATTCTCTCCTTTTTTTATGATGGCAAATCCTTTAAGAAAAATATGTATGATTTATAAAAGCATTATAAAAGAAACATATTTTTCTTGCCTTTCTCTCTCCCTATTTGACATTAGGAAAAAGTTTGAAGCATAAGGAAGAAATATTTTTAGAGAAGTAAATATGTCATGAAAATTTTCTCTTCCTCGATTTGAAGGTAATTTGATGCAAATGAAAAATAGTGAAAAGTTTGAAACAATTTGGAGAGGTTTTCAAGAAAAAGTTTGATAATCAAAGCAAATTGAAATCAAAGATATGAAAAGTAGTCCCAAAATATAAAGAGAGGGTTTAGAAATGCTCATTTAGATTTAGCAAGCTGATGATTTATCCATGAAGTCCATTTCCTTCTTTTCTTGTCGTGTTAGTTCCATGATGTTGTATTCACCATACTTTCTATGCGCAACTCTGATATATCAAGTTCATAAGAGTAAACTATAGCTATCTTAGTGGTAAACTCTGAAGTGAGCTTAATAGGAAGCTCAGGAATAGCCTCTGAGATATGGAAGGGAACTGAAGTACTTGCTTCTCAAGTGGTGTCTAAACTCTTGTTGCTTGAAATGTTGTTGTTCCTTGATTGAGCGTTTAAGCATATGTTCTCAAAGTTGATATATTCTCCTTTTAGTATGTTGAGGAACAATCTTGCATAGAGCAAATTCTTCTGCTATAAGTAAAAGCATTCTTGTAAGGAGAATGGTTAGTACCATCAAGTATTAAATTTATTGCACAAATCAAAGTCATCTTTTCTATATGATATGTTAAAAATTAAGACCATGAAAGAAAAATATAAGAGTAACTCCTCATCAAAACTAATTAAAAGATAGTGAATTCAAATGAGTATGTTAAAATGATTTTCTTTAAATAAATGAGATAAGCTTTTAAGATATAAAATACATGTGAATGTGAAGCTCCTATTTAATGAATGTATGGCTTAAAAGAAAATCTTTATAAGGAATACAGTTAATAACTCTCCTGGATTTGTAAAACCATTAGAGATTTTATAGAAAGTAAGAAAATCTAAAGATCAAGTTTTAAAAATGATCATGTTATTCAGGGTTGAACCCCGTATCACTTGAGTCATCACTCAAATGTTCACTTTGATTGATGCAACTCAAAGAATTTGAATTAAAGAATATAATACCTTACTTGAGTAATGTCATAATCACTCAAGTCATTGTCCTTTGAAGTCCATTGATGCAACATTGGCTAGTTACTATCTGATGATGTGATCAGTACTGAGCGATTCTGAAGCATAATCTTTGTAAGTACTTAGAATACCAAGATGAGCTCCAAATAAGGCCGTGAAGTTCTAGTTGATCAAATCATATAGTTGTTTAATCTTGCCATTTACAGAAGTGATGAACTCATCATTGTTCGTATCAAGCTCTGTGTGATTGTTGAAGCTCCTCTCTCAGATAGCCTTGGACAGATGGACTAAAGAATGAAGGACCAGGGAGACCAGCTCTAGCAAAGTGTTGTATCTCATCTATCCTTGAAGTAACAGCTCCCATCCTCTATGCCTCTTGTGTTAACTTAGAGTGAGGTTTAGTAATTTAAACAAATTAGTTGTGAATCCCTTGGAGTGATTGCAGATTACTTGTATTGATCCTCAGATTACTTGAAGTAATTACATATTACTTGAAGTAATCCTCAAAATTACTTGGAGTAATTTCATATTTGTTGAAGTAATTGTAGATTACTTGAAGTAATTGCAGATTACTCAAAGTAATTGCAGATTACTTGAAGGTTCAATGTTTAGTAAACAACATTTGGAAGTTTTGATTCACCACAGTACATAACTTCCTAACTCTTTCATCCACAACCTTAATAAGCTTCTAATTGGTAACATCAAGTAAAGCTCAGTTTGTTTGAATGGTCGATCCAATGAAGAAGACTCCAGCTGATTTAGCTCTAGTAAGGATTGATCTTTATTATCTTTGATTGCCTTTGGTTCTTCTCTTTATCTCTAGCTATACCGCCTACTAGTGACAAGTATATATTTACCTTTTGGATGTGCAACTTTTGAACCATAAAAGTCTTCACAAGGGGCTCCTTTGGCTTTCTTGTTCATTGATAGACATGATATTTCAAGTATTCTCCTCCTCCTTGCTGTTATATAGGCCATTATGTGATAATTCTTTTCGATGAAGTGAGTAAAGTTATTGGCCTTGTTCACCATAGCTCTAGTTTAGATGTATCATATAATTTTGTGAAAAAATAAAGCTAGGATTGTAGTTGAGAATCCTCATAGCTCACCAAGCTTGATGATTCTGTGTATCTCGGCATTTTCTTCTAAACATCGTATGATCACCTTGGAATGATAAGGAAGGTGGGTAGGCAGGAAAGATTCATATTGGCTAGACTTGTTGGCCTTGTACTGCTTTGAGATGAATCTCATCTAGGTTTACTTAAGAGATTTTCCTCCTTTTTCTCTTTCTCTAGCTCTATCACTAGCTAGTTACTTGCTAGTGATGTGGTGTCACTTGAGTGAGACCACAGATTTTGCTTCTGCTCACATTGCAACGCTCCTAGTTACACCTACTTTGTTAGCCTCTATTCTTTGAAAGTAGAGCATCTTTATTAACTCTTGCAAAAGTATAAATACATGCTCTTTGGTACCCAACTTATCTTGGGTCTATACAATATTAGTCATAATAACTCTTTTCCTCTTATATAATTAACTACATGATTATTGAGCAAAGAGTGTATTAAATCACCAAAAACTAGAATCATAATGTTATTTGATTAATTCAAGTCATAAATGATAACAAACACTTGATATCAAGAATGATGTTTTCAGTGACAATTTGTAAATATACTTTGTATAGAAAAATATATCATTGAAAATTTTTCATGTAATCCATGTAAGTTGGATTAAAGAGAATAGAGAATCTATCCATAATGACCGACCCTTTTTGAAGTGATAATTATGAATTGAATCAAGTTTTCCAATAATGAAATATGTAAATTGGTTCAAATCTCCATGGTATTTCAAATCATGACAGCGCATTGTAAAATTGAGATTTTTGATATATGCAAAACTCATCTTCAAAATATGTTTATAATCAATGTTCATGTTGAAAATGGTGGAAGTCAATAGTTTAAATGTACATATACTAGAAAGCTTATTTTTTAGAGAATATCTAAGATAACATGTTAGACATTGAAGTTTTAACATGTTTGAGAATTTTCCAAGGGCAAAAGTCATATTGAAAATGAATTAGCAGAAAAGGCTTAATTTGATATATATATATATATATAAGCACAATGACTTTGCTATTGATCAAGAGATAATCTTGCCTTTTAGGGTTATGTCTTGAAATATATGAACATTCAAGACAAGAATTTGAATAGAAGGCTCTAGTTACTCAAAAATGGTTGAAGACAAATGTTAATGCATTTGAGCAACAAGATGAGTATAATAATTTATGAATGATTAAGCACATACTCATTAGTCCAAATGACTAGAGTGCTAGAATATTATCCCAGTAAGTTATTCCACTATAATGGTTAATGCATTAAGATTCAATGCACTAATGAACATTCATAATGCTTGGAATAACATGGCCAACCTTAGATTTATGCATTAGGCATAAGACTTTCATATATTGAATTCTTTTTTAGGAAATATACTTGAAACCCATATAAATAGTTAACTTGTTAAACGTAAGGTCTAACATGCTAGAGAATAAAGACTAAAGGTTTCAACCATTGGATAACACATTTAAGATCAATGATCAATATGTCAATGATGGGGAAATACTCTGGTGGATGAATTCGAAGCATTTCTGACTTTCAGTATACAAAAATATTAACTTCCAATTTTGAAATTGATTTGAATGCGGACAGATAATTTTCAAAGTATGTGTATGCACTTTTATAAATAGGATGAATTGAAACCAAAACACATTTTTGGATTGTGCATTTCAAAACATAAACCGATAGAAAAAAACTACGTGATAAGTAAAATATTTGCATATTAATTTTCCCTTATATGATGATTTTGTGGATGATATTTGAGCTCAATTTAATAAATTTGGGTGTAATTAATAAATAAATAATGACTTTGGCATAAAACATAATTTCTTAAAAAATACTAAATTAGACCCTCTTTCATTTTTCAAGCAATATCTGAAGCTCTAGATGTCGGATTGGGATGTTCTTTATATGGATAAAAAGCTAAGAAAGAGCTCTACAACTTTTATGTTAAGACTAAAATCTAGTTCTATCTCCAAGGGTTTCGAATTTTGATTGGAAGTTGAGAGCGGGAATCATCTACCATTCCACCAACCATTTCATCTACCACTTCATCTTCCTTTTCACCTGCTACTTCATCTACCACATTCTATCTACTATTTCATCTACAACATTTCACCTTCCACTTCATCTACCCTACTCCATTCTTCCATATATATAGCCACTCTCTCCTTCACATTTTACATACCAATTCATATCCATTACTCTCATCTCTTCTTCACTTACAACCATCCATTACTTTCCTCTCCTCTCCATATACATCATCTTAGAGTTAATTTTATGCATTGTATTACTTTTTGCATACCTCTATCTTGGAAGGCTAAGAATTGTATTACTTTTGCATGCCACATATATGGAAGGTTTTACCTCATAAAGGTACAACTAGATTTTTCCATTTTTCATGCATCTTTTAGTTGTATATTTATGTTTGAGAATTTAATATTCAAGTTTAATGCAGTATTTATGAGGATTTCATTCTAGTTTTATGATAAGTAAAATATTTGCATATTTATTTTCCCTTATATGATAATTTTATGGACGATATTTGAGCTTAATATAATATATTTGGGTGTAAAATAAATATTATTTAAAAAATAATAAAAATATAAAAAAAAGGTCAGTACTGTAGCGTCGGTCACTATTCATGACTGAATCACTGTAGCAAGACGTTACTATAGCGGATGGAGGTGACTGTAACGGATGGAATCACTATAGCACTGTAGCAACACGGAAAAAACGTGTAAACCAACCTACAGGATGCTGTTCACTACTGTAGCAATGCGTGAAAAGAAGGCAAATCATTGTAGCACCTGTGGAAAAAAAGGAAGAAGCAACAGACGCACTTGACGCACTTCGCTTGCCTATATATATGTGTGCTTCTTTGCAAAATGGAAGGAGGAGGAGAGAAGAAATATAGTGGAGATATTCTCTGACAGGGAGAGATATTTTCTCTGACAATTCTAAATAAATTGTGTTATTTTTTATTTTTTATTTTATGTATTGTATTATTTTTTTATGCCTCATACATGGAAGGCTTAATATTATATTATTTTCTGTATGCCTCCTACATGGAAGGCTTAGTATTGTATTACTTTTTGCATGCTGCCTACATGGAAGGTTTTACCTCCTAAATGGACGGCTAGATTTCTCCAGTTTTTTCATGTATATTTTTTGTTGTATATTTATGTTTGAGAATTTAATATTCAAGTTTATGCAGTATTTATGAAGATTTCATTCTAGTTTTATATAATGTCAATATATTTTGATTTTGTTTTTAATTTTATCATAAGCTAAATTTTCATTTTCCTAGGGTGATGACGTAGCTTACTAATGATGGATTGAATCTTAACTTATTAAATCTAGTTTTAATTTCTCCTTCATGATTGAGTGTTAATTATTGTTCTTAATGCTTTCATTTGATTGGCCACTTTTTGAATGATTACAATATGCATGTTGAGACCGGAAGGAGATGTATGTGTGTAGATCCTATAATTAAAACCATGACTTACATATGAAATAGGAATATATTCATATAAGTTGTGCAGTCTTATTGAGTTCCATAAATATTAATGCATAATTAATTTCTTAAATTCATATAGGAATATATTGGATTAGTAATTAATTATAGAATTGTCTGACCTTGGAAGAGGCTAGTAATTAAATTAGGGAAACTCGACTATCAATCATGTGGAATAAATTAGGCTAGAATAGATAAGTGATTCAATCCGGAATTTGTTAAGTGAAATCTAATCCCTAGGACTTTTTCTCATATTTGGTTTCATATCATCTACACTCATATTTAATTATTTTTCTTTTATTTGTACTCTCAATCACCAATTTATCGATCGACTAAAAAAAGAATTAAAATTACCCATTTTGGTACTTAGTGATCAATCCTCGTGGGAATGATACTCTACTCACTTCTATATTACTTGATTACGACAGTGTACACTTGCACTATTTAATTGATCATCTAAACTCGTAACATTTTACATAATGTCAATTTATTTTGGTTTTGTTTTTAATTTTATCATGAGCTAAATTTTTATTTTCTTAGGGTGATGACGTAGCTTACTAATAAAGGGTTGAATATTAACTTATTAAATCTAGTTTGAATTTCTTCTTCATGATTGAGTTTTAATTATTATTCTTAATGCTTTTGATTGACTGGCCATCTTTTAAATGATTTTAATATGTATGTTGAGACCGGAAGAGATGCATGTATAGATCCTATAATTAAAACCATAACTTGCATATGAAATAGGAATATATTTATATGAGTTGTATAGTCTTACTGAGTTCTATAAATCTTAATGCATAATTAATTGCTTAAATTCATATAGGAATATATTGGATTAGCAATTAATTATCAAATTGCTTGACCTTGGAAGAGGCTAGTAATTAAATTAGGGAAACTCGACTGTCAATCATGTAGAATAAATTAGGCTAGAATAGATAAGTGATTCAATTAGGAATTTGTTAAGTGAAATCTGACCCCTATGGCTTTTTCTCATATTTGCTTTCATATTATTTACACTCATATTTAGTCATTTTATTTTGTTCTCTCAACCACCAACTACTTGATCGACTAAATAGAATTAAAATTACCCATTTTGGTACTTAGTGATCAATCTTCGTGGGAGCGATACTTTACTCACTTCTGTATTACTTGATTATGACAGTATACACTTGCACTTTTTAATGAACCATTTATTCTCATAACAAGTTTGTGGCGCCGTTGCCAGGGATTGTTGTAGTCATTAATATCAATACCAAGTAATTTTAATACTAATTTGGTCTTTATATTATATTTGTTTTTCTTTTGGGTGTTTTGTGTTTCTTTTCAGGCTTTTTCTTAGTGTATGACAAGATCGAAGGAGACTAAACTACAACCTCTTGATTCTGAGACCGAAAGAACTTGTCGAAGAAATCAAAGAGTTTAGAAGCAGTTTACTTCAATCTTAAGCAATCCGATGGCAAATCCAAGGGGAGAAACAATAGATACCAAAACACTTCGTGACTATACAACACCAACAGTCATGGAGACAAACTCTGGAATCAGGAGACCACCAGTAGCAGCTAACAACTTTGAAATTAAGCCTACAATTATCCAGATGATGCAACCAAATCAGTTTAGTGGTTTACCAACAGAAGATCCTAATACACATATAGACAACTTCCTAGAAATCTATGACACATTCAAGCATAATGGTATTACTGATGGTGCCATTAGACTTAGACTTTTCCCTTTCTCACTCAGGGATAAGGCTAAGAGTTGGTTACAATTCTACCAGTAGGAAGCATAACTACGTGGGAGATCATGGCGCAGAAATTTTTGGAGAAATGCTTTTCTTCAGTAAAAACTGCTAAATTGAGGAATGAAATTTCCTCATTTACCCAGCATGAACAAGAAAGTCTCTATGAAGCATAGGAAAGATACAATGAGTTGCTAAGGAGATGTCCTCATTATGTGTTACCAAATTGGTGTCAACTGTAAACTTCTATAGTAGGATGATGCACATCTCCAGTATTCTTGTAGATGTTACAGCTGAAGGATCTTTAATGGAAAAAAATATAGATGATGCTTACAATCTACTTGAGGATATGGCAGCCAATGCATATCAATGACCTTCTGAACGTAGCAATTCAAAGAAAGCACATGGAGTGCATGAACTGGATGTCCTTACAACTTTGTCTTCTCAAGTTGCATCTATATCCAAGCAAATAGGATCATTGACAACCCAAGAAAATGTAATCAACACTCCTACTGAAGCTTCTTATCAATGTGGAGGACCTCATGTGAGCAAACAATGTCAAGAAGGACACTTATTTATGCCAAAGCAAGCTCATTTCATCGAAAATCGAAAGAATGACCCATTCTCAAACACCTACAATCCAGGTTGGTGAAATCATCCAAACTTTAGTTAGAGGAATAATCAAAATGAATTCAAGCCGTAAGGGAAATACCAACAGCAAGCTTTTCAACAACCAAATCCACCACAATAGAAAGTGAATTTAGAGGATGCACTGGCTCAACTAACCATGAATACATCTCAATTCATAGAGGACTGATGCAACAATCAAAAACCAAGAAGCCTCAACAAAGAACTTGGAGATCCAGATGAGCCAAATTGCAAATATTTTGAATTCTAGGCAACCAGGAACTCTACCAAGTAACACTGAAAGAAACCTAAAAGAACATGTGAAGGTTATTGCACTAAGAAGTGGTAAAGAATTGAAAGATCCTGTAATTAAGAAGAAGGATGACGGAGAAAAGAAAGAAAGCAGAGAAGAATAGAAGGATGATGATGTAATACCAGGAAGAATAAGCTTTCCAGATAATCTTTCTCCATATGTATCACTAGTTCCATATCCTCAAAGATTCATAAAAGCAAAGTTATACAAGCAATTTGGCAAGTTTCTGGAGGTTTTCAAAAAGCTATATATCAACATTCCTTTACAGGCGCTCTTGCCCAAATGCCCAATTATGCAAAATTCATGAAGGATATTCTTTCAAATAAGCGTAAGCTTGAGGAATTTGAAACAGTTGCACTTACTGAGGAGTATAGTGCTATTCTCCAAAAGAAATTACCACCAAAGCTGAAAGATCCAGGAAGTTTTTATATACCTTGCACCATAGGTCAATGTCACTTTGAAAGAGCACTTTGTGACCTTAGAGCAAGTGTAAACCTCATGCCTCTATCTGTCTATAATAAACTTGGTCTTGGAGAGGTGGAGTCGACCACAGTTTCATTACTTTTGGCTGACTGATCAATAAAACATCCAAGGGGTATCTTAGAAGATGTTCTGGTGAAGGTGGACAAACTCATATTCTCAGCTAACTTCATAATACTTGATATGGAAGAAGACCAAGAAATTCCTATCATTCTTGGGAGGCCATTTCTTACAACTGGGAGAACGTTGATAGATGGGCAACAAGGGAAGTTAACTTTGTGAGTTCAAGATAATCAAGTCTCCTTCAACATCTTTAAGGCTTTGTCCTTTCCAAATGAAGGTGATACCTGTTACAGAGTAGATATATTGACCAGTTGTACAAAAGACGTGATGGACAAAATTTGCATGGATCAACCATTAGCAATGGGAATGGTAGATATATCAAAATCTACTAATCCTGAAGTCTTGGAGCAGATTAGGTACCTGGAAGCAAATTCCCCAATTTTTATCAAGAAACCATTTGAAGATCTGGGGTAAAGGCCGAGTAAGCTAGTGCCATCAACAAAGAAACCACCAGTGCTGGAGTTGAAAGTACCGCCGTCCCACTAAAGTATGCTTATCTAGGAGGAAATTCAATACTACCAGTAATTGTCTTAGCAGCTCTTACCCCTGATGAAGAAGAAAACTTATTAAGAGTTCTAAGGGAGTATAAAACAGCAATTGGATGGTCAATAGCTGATATAAGAGGGATTAGTCCTTCAATTTGTATGCATAAGATCTTAATGGAGGACAACTACAAGCCATCAGTCGAGTGCTAGAGAAGACTCAATCTGAACTTAAAGGAAGTGGTGAAAAAGGAGGTAATAAAGTGGCTGGATGCTGGCATAATCTACCCAATCTCAAACAATCAATGGGTACGTCCAATTCAAGTTGTACCAAAGAAAGGTGGAATGACAGTAGTGCCCAACGAGAAAAATGAACTGATTCCACAACGAACAGTGACTGGATGGAGAATGTGCATCAACTACAGAAAGCTCAATAAAGCCACTAGAAAAGATCGCTTTCCTATACCATTTATAGATCAAATGCTTGATAGACTTGCTGGAAAAGCCTATTATTGTTTCCTGGACGAGTACACAGGATATAATTAAATTATAATTGCACTAGAGGATCAAGAGAAAACAAATTTTACATGTCCATATAATACCTTTGCCTTCAGAAAGATGCCATTTGGTCTATGTAATGCAATAGCATAAATATACTAATATATTGATTCAAAGTGCTTGATTATGTTACAGGTATCTCCCATAGGGTTTGTTCTTAACAATTACAGACCTTAAAATAATAAAAAAAGCCTTCAAATAATTAAATGTCCTACCTATACTGGTTCGGAACCTTTAGATGCCTTTAATTACACTTTTATAGCTTGTGTAAGCCCTAAAATATGTAAGGAATATGGATAAACTCTTTCGAAGAATAAAATGCAAATTATGACCCGAATTCGTAGTAGAAAGTGCCCAAGCCCAGTATTTAAGCTTATTTATGGTGACAAATCTTAAATTGAAATAAAAGTAAAGGGAAGGGTACATGATAAAGGGAAATGCAATTAAGTAATTTCCCAAGTGGCAATCTGACTAAAATTGTCATAGTCAGGGGTAAAATAGGAAGAAAGAAATTTATCGGCCAATTAGACAGCAACCAAATAAGGAATTGACTATTAACTAACAGAACAAGAGGTATGACTAAGTGGCTAATGGGATTAGTTTGAACAACCATATAGTTACATGTCTAATGAGGAACCATAGGATTGGGATATGTGGCATCATATAGATCAAGTATAGGGTGTTGAAAAGTCAAAGAAATGATTTTTAATTCATTTCCTTTCCCTCTCTCCCATTCTTTAAGTTGGTTAAGTGTGTGTGTGTGTGTATGTGGAGGAAAAAACTGATCCATCATCATCTTTTCCCTCTCCCCTCAAGCTCCAAGTTGTCCAAGCATGGTAAAGGATAAAAGAGAAAGAGGCAAAGGCAAGGTGAGCCATTTTGACCTAGTGGATAACCTTAAATGCTCAAAACCTCTTCCCTAATCTTGTCCTTCTTGATGTAAGTTTCATTTGTATGGTTTAGATTTTCAAAAGTAGGTGTTTTGAGAACTCAAGAAAACTAGTGGTTGGTGAATTAAAGAACAAGCTAGTGGAAGGGGAAGAGGTGAGAAAAAGTTAACTTTTGACATGTATATTGTGATGTTTGGTTGAGTGTTTTGGCTTGTGAGATTTGGCCTAATTTTTTTGTAATTAGGGTGTTAGAGGGTTTATAGTGGTTTGTTGATGGTATTGGCATTTTGTGGTGTCCATTGGCAATGGAATTGATTTGGGAATTAAATGTGAAGTTTGGTAACTTGTGAGATTTTGTGTAATTTCTGCCCCAAAACAGAACTTGTGAAAGGAAAGTGAATTTGGTTGTTTTGATGTCTCCATTGGATTCTATGAGAAAAATTATGTGGAAGTGGTCTTGGTTGTGAGTTTTGGACCTTTGGAAACATTTGTTGAAAAACTGGAAATTCTGTCAATGACAACTCTGTGCAAGGCAGTTAGGTTGCAGGGCAGTTTTGAATGAGTAAATGGTGTCTAAACATTCTGAAACTTTCCATTCAAATAGTGTACATGTCAAACTTTAAATTGATATATATAGGAGTCAATTTGATGTTTGTGCTGGAAGTTGTGCATTTCCAAAGTTTAAGGTTGAAACTTGAAGCTATTCTGGAATAGTATGGGAATTCGATAGATTCTGTATTTTTGTGATTGTTAATGGTAGTAGGTTCATATTTTTCCTGTATAAAGGGCTTAAATAGCTTTCCATAGAACTTGGAATCTTCTCATTTCAATTTTTGTAGAATTAGTTATGATTTTTGGAAGTTCAGCCAAGAAATAGGATTTTTATTGGCCACGGCCTAAATATTTCTAACTTGTTTTTAGCCATGGCCAAAGGATCTTGGCTGTAGCCAAAATATTTTTGACCATTTCTTGGCCTTGGCCAGGGGATTGTTGGCCACGACCAACCCCCAATTTCAGTATTTTGGACTTTTGAAAGGTGGTTTTTAGTCTAGTTCTCTCCAACCCTTTAGGCGTTTGTTTGAGTTTCTCATAGCTACCTAAAGGTCTTAAATGATAACCATCCCCAAGCTTTTTGGAGTTAGAATTGAATAGGGAATCACTCATCATCCTTGCTTATGATTTATAGGATTTGAAATCTGCCCTGAGCATATGAAATTGGTGCCTGAGCATGAACGGAAAGGACAAAGTAGTGACTCTTTCTCCTATATCATGTGTAATACTTTGTATATATGTGTTTATCATTGAATTGTGATGAACGGGAATGCTGTTGGTTATGCCATTATGAATACAGCAAAAGTTGTTATAAAAATACTATTGTGAATATTACGAAAGCTGTTGTTATTATAAATATAGCGCAAGCTATCATTATTGTGAATACAGCTAGAGCTGTTGTTATTGTGCATATGGCGGTAATTGTGGTCGTTATTGCACCACGGCCATGAGAGTTACCATTATTGTGCATATAGTGGTGATTGCTGTCGTTATTGTACCACAGCTGTGAGAGCTATTGTTTGTGATGCAAGTCACGCATCATGTGGATACAACCATGAGAGCTGTCTTTTATGACGATAGTTACGCATCACTGTGATTGTTGCTGCTATTTCTGCTCTATGATAATTGCTTACATGCTTTGTTCCATTATGTATCATATACGTGAAATGTTGCTACTGAGATTCGTATGAATCTCACTCTTTCCAATGACTAACCTATAGCCAGGACAAGCGAATCCAAGGAGAAGTAAGGGAACAAGGGCGACCAGTGCTACGGGCTAGGAGATTTAAATTTTGTTAGTTGGTTATCATAATTTTAGGATAAATGTATATAATATGAATGATGTAAGTTAAATCCAATATAGTGAAGGTGGTTGTACCCACCATAGAATTGTTTATCGTCTTATAATCCCATATATGGGAACTAAAATGGGCAAATATGACGTGTAGTCCTTGTAGTGAATGAAACCCGAGAGCCATCGAAAATTTTGTTATATACTCTAATATTTATGAATAGAACTGAGTTGAATACATCAAATAGATTTGAAAAGTGTATGTGAGACCGTATGAAATAGGTTTTGAAAAGTTTTAGAAAACCCCGTTTATCACGGGACCAAATCCTGTCTTGAAGTAGGGACCTTTATTAAGTTTTGAATTAACCGTTGGTCTCCAACTTAACTTGATGGCACGTTTTCGAACCATTTTAACTGCTACCTAGGAAGGGGGTTACACCTTGAGCCACTGCCTACTGCTAAAAATTTTATGCATTTATGAAAGAGGGAGATTCGAAAGAATCTCAGTAGTAACAAGCTATCAATCATATAAAATGTGATACATAAATATGCAATGCATCACATAGTGTAATATAACATCAACACTGTATACCGATGTGTGTACACAATTTAGGGCCAAACCCCTACTTGACCTTGTACCTCAGCTGGGTCCCAGACCACAACTAGGTAATGTGCCCTTGGCACTGTGTATCATGGCTGGGTCCTAACTAGGTTGAATAGTACTTATGCTTTTCCTATCGGACGTTACTTGTGCTTTTCCCATCGGACGGTACTTGTGCTTTTCCCGCACCACATCTAGATAAAGTGTTCATTATTCATATCACATAATATAGCAACATACAACATATATACCACCATATAGTGTATGAAAAGATAGAGTTACTACCTGAATTGCCCTTTCCTTGCCTGTCTATCAGTCCAATACCCTTTGTCTGACTTAGGCTACTGATATGTCCTAACTTTCCAAACATACAATAAATGAGTTATTAATCATTCATGTATTATTCTAAACTCATATTGTTGGTTATCTTGACTCAAAATTGCTAAATGACCAAAATGCCCTTAGGATCCCAGTCTAAATGTAACCCCCTTCGTAATTATGATTCGAAATACGTATTTTAGAATGAAATAGAGACCAATAATAATAAAACTCATTTTCTATCCCTTCCTTACGGTAGGGTTTTTGCAAATATTTTCAAAAATTTCTACCTTCCTTGGTCTCAAATTCCATATCCCGAATATAATTACCATGCACGATTGAATCACATTTAAACATATCAGAGTGTAAAATAGAAATCCTGGCAACCCCCGGATCAAGTATATACTAACCATCAAGTTTATAATTCCCAGCTAGGGGATTACATGCCGTAATTCAAATATTACCTTCATCCAAAAATAATATACAGTAATCCCAAAATCCAAAGTAGATAGCCGACATTTCAAAAACCTAAATATTCCTACAAAGTTCTAGCCGCTCCTAGTTGTCCTTTTCCCTTTAGAGCCACTTGCCCTATCTGAAAGGTTAGCCAATGGAAAGAATAAGATTCAAAAGAATCCCAGTAGTAACAGATTACTCATACAACATGTAATCACAAAGTATGCATGTAAATCATCAAGCAGCATCACAGCATAAAACACAGAACGCAGGCTGCCATATATTCACACAATCATATAATCTCATCCCCCATATTCCACCGCCCCGAAGGTATGATCCTCCCACTGACAACACCAATGGGCCACAGGTGATAGATTCACAAGTGGCCTTTCGGCTTTCACATATAGCCTTTTGGCTTTCACATAGTCTCATCCCCCGGATTCCACCGCCCCGAAGGTATGATCCTCCCACTATCAACACCAATGGGCCGCAGGTGATAGACCCACAAACAATGATAAATCAAACATACAATAGATCACATATAGTATAAGGGAAAGAGTCACTACCTTGTTCTTTCCTAACTTGCTCCGTCACAGCTCATTCACGACCAGGGAAAATTTCAAAGCCTATAAACCAAAAATCAAGGACGATAGGTTATTCTCTATTCCAAATTCTTATCCTCATTTTACTTTAAGTTGGCTATCATTTGAACTCTTTAGGTGACCAATAGAAGCCTAGACATATGCCTAAAGGGTTAGGAACAATTGACTAAAGATTCCTTTTTGGGAGCAATAGTACTGATTTCTGGCCGAGTCATTAGAGTGAAGGAGACCTCACTTGAGTGATGCCCCTACTTGCACTCGAGCCCTAGCGAGTGAAACACAGGAAGTGAGTACCCAAGAGCACCACACATCCTGGAGTAACCAGTTTACTCGAGCACTGGCCCTAGCACCCGAGTGACAACATACTCTCACTCGAGTCCCATCAAGTGAGGTATAAAGAGTGACTACCCGAGAGCAACCCTAAGGTGCAATTGACTCCCGTACTAGAGTGAGACCGAGTTCACTCGAGTGATGACACATATCACTCGCAGGCAAGGAAGTGCACCCTTACTTCCTACCTAAACACTTAACCGAAATGCAAAGAGAAAAGGAAGAACATGATGCTACACTCGAGTGAGCTCCTACCTCACTCGAGTAAAGCTATCAGAAACCAGATTCGCAGTAGCTGATACACTTTTCTAGATTTACCAAATCTAATTCCAATGGTATCTAAACTTATACCAAAGTTCATTCCCACACAAAATTCCACAATGAACCTATTGGTAACCTCAAAATACCCAAAATCACATTCTATCCACAATTTGGCTCTTAGGTCTCTACACCACACCAAAGCTTAATCATCACAACTTCCACTTCTTTCTTTTAAATCAAACCCAATAATTCCAAGACACAATAGGCTACCAATACAACAGTGACATTCTATCCAATTCCTACATTCCACTTAACACCATATTCAGGGCAAAATTCCAGATTTCACATAACTTAAACAAAAAATCATAATATATATATATATATATATAAATGCATCAAATGCTTACCTCTTTAACTTGCCAACACCAAATCTCTAATCCTCCAACTTTCAAATGGCTCAAACATCAAAACACCACTTCTCAAAATTCTGAAAACATAGCAAAGAAGCTCTCAACCTCTTGAACAGTTTAATGAAGACCATTTGAGTATAAGGGGATATTCACTAACCCAAACTCAAGCTTTTCTCTTTCTCTTTCTTGCTTGAAGCTCAATGAAAATAGAAGATAGGAGAGATAAAATAAGAGAGAAGATTTTTCCCTTCCCAAGCCCAAGAACCGCCTTGAAGGAGAGAGGGAAGAGAAATGGGTTTGAAAATTTGACTTTAATCTTATGGCCAACCTCTTGCCACTTGTCATGATCTACTCTTCCCTTCATAATTCACATACACCCACATGCATAAAATTCCATCTTTTGCTCATCAAATCCTAACCAGTGATCTCAAGTTACCTGTGAGTTCCCTTTTCGGTACTGACCAGTTAGTCGACAATTTACCATCTTGCCCCTAATTATCACAATATGTACTAAACCATTATCAAACACGTTTCATATCACAATTCACATTACATACTTCAAAAGTGCTTAATTAATATTAATTACACTACTTTGAAGTCATTAGCCCTTAATTACAATCCAGGATATTACACTAAGCCCCTTTATACCCTGTCCTACTGTACTTTACCAAAAATTATGACCTAGGCTATTTGATGAACCCATATCGTGTGAGTTCTCAAAATAAAACTAGGTTTGAAAATGTAGCGTAGTAGCTCAACTTAGGTCGTTCTTGTGAGGAGATTAATTTCTAAGTTTCTAAATAGTAAAGTGATAAAAACCTTAAAGTTGTGAGAAATCATTTTGAGAATTTGATTTTAAAACTAATGAAGTAATCTAATCTAATTTAATATTTTTGTATTTTTCAATTTTTAAAATAAAGAAGCAAACGAAATTGAAATTAATACTAACAACAAGATAAATTCAATTAACTAGTATAATGATAAAATGAGATTCCCTTGAGTTGATGTTTTAGTCTTCCTTGCTTGTGAATGATTTGAATTCCATAATGAGCCAAGAGGATGGAACTAAGCTACCACTAGCTCCATACTTGCAATAATCATTTAATTCATTCTACCGAAGCAATTAAATGAATACCACCAATTAATTGTGACTCAATGAGATGAATAATTAACTTCCAATTCTAAATTGTAATTACCATTACAACAATTCAAAATATTCAGTTTAATCATTTAAATCCACTTAACCAAGTCGGAATAAACAATTAAACCTACACTTAATATAAATCATACAAAGTCTAATTAATCAAGTCCTGGCTCAACCACCAAGTTTATTCACTTGGCATAGAACAATCTAGATCTCAATTACATAATTAACCAAGCTACATAATTATGAACTAGAAAAAGAGCTTAACGGAATTCCATTGAGGTTTAGAAGCTCAAACCATTACCCAACTTAAAGAAATCACCAACACTTTAGCTACTCATGGAAGAGGAGGAAGATGAAGCTTGATGAAAGGAGAAGGAATTGGTCATGGGAATTGGAGCAACCACCGTCACTGCAGCTCTTTTTCTCTTTTCCATTTGGTATTGCTTCCCTTTCGGTCAACTCCATTTTCAATTGCATTCGGTTATCTTTCTTTCCTTAATTTAGTACTATTCCTCTCACAGCCGCCACTCTCCTCCCTTCCTTTATTCATTTCGGTGCTCTCCCCTTTTCCCACTTGGTCTTTCTCCTTCTTTATTTCATTTAGCGCTGCACACCACTTACTCATGTGGTCCCCTCCTTTCTTTTATACACAGCTGCCTAACCCTTCCTTTCCAATTCATGTGGGCTCTCCTCCTTATTCCATTATTCCTCATCTCTTTAATCGGTCTAGCCCATTGCAATCAGCTCAGCTACCTCCTGCGTGAACTTCAATTCAGTCCAACAACTTAATCTTTTCCATATTCATTTCATTCCCTTCTTTGTTAGCCCTCATCTCTCTTTTCTATATCTTTATGAATTCATCTCCAACCCCTAATTTGTTGGTCAACACCTCCTTATTTAATTCTTCAATTGCTCACATCGGTCCAGCTGCTTCTTGGTCAATTATTTCGGCTAGCTCTCTTCCTTCATTCAATTAATATCCCACAGGTCCAGCCTTTCTTTGGTCAAGCCCTCTTTAATTCGGTGCACACCTTTCCTTTTTTTTATTCTACTCCTACTTTCTATTTTTTTCCATTCGGTGCTGACTCAACAAATCAACTGCTTCTTCTTTATCATTCATTTCTCAATTCGGTCCAGCATCTCCTCTTCTCTTCAATTGATCAATTTCAGTCCAACTAGTCTATTCTCATTTCAATTCAGCAGCCACTTAATACATAAATAGTCCCTACTTTCTTTATTTTATTCATTTTTCTCTAGGCTAAATAAGTAAGTTGTGCCATGCCATCACCTACAAAATTATATTCACAAAGGTAGTATCTTTTGCTCACAATTAAGAAATAATGGGAATAACAAATACTAATTAAAAATATAATAACTTAACCACTATAATTCCCAAATTATTCTTTCACTAAAATATCACATTAACACTTGATTATGCTCAAAATATTTAATTAAGTCCCACAAAAGCCTAAGATTAATTAATAAAATATATAAATATTGAGCATTATCACTATTCCTACACAATTTCACATGTAGAATCAACTTTTGAGCTCCGATTTGTCAAATTAATGCTTAAATTATATAATTACCCTTGGCAGCCCCTATGTTAGGGTTTTAGGGGTAAAACTGTCATTTCACACCCTAAACCTTCACACTTCATATTATACGTGATCCCTACACAATTTTCTATTTTAAACACAATGAAATCATCAAATCAACCAAATTCCAGCTCTAACATGGCAAAAATACCCCTGGCCAAAATCTAGAAAAAAATTGGGGAAAATAAATTTTCTTGATTCCATTCAACCATGCACCTTCCTTTCACCTCTGGTCACTTGTTCAACCACTTAAACATGGTTAATCAAAAATTGGGCAGCACCTCCCCTTATGGTTTGGCATTCCCAAATTATAAAATCAACTAAACAAAGCCAATAAACCAACACAACAACAACAACTTTGAATTTAACAAGATAACAAGGTTTTATGGCTTTACCTTTGTTTCCCTTCTTTCTCTCTCAAAACTGTGGTCTTTCTCCTCCTTCTTGCTCTTGTTTTGCCTTGCTACATTATATTTCAAGATGGCTTAGAGATTAGAGAGAGTTGTTCATGAATTAGGAGGCATAAATAAGTGAAAATCACTTGATACCTACCTTGTTTGCTTCTTGAACTCTTGCTCTTCTCTGTCTCTCTATTTTTGTCCAAACTCTCTCTCTCTCTCTCTCTCTCTCTCTCTCTCTTATTCTTGGTGTTTGGCCGAAAATGGCTTCTTGAAAAGGAGATAAGAGCTCTTAAAAAATATCACCATCTACCTCCTTAATATATTATATTTTAATTGCTAATTAAGCATGAGAAATTTGACTTTTCCTTCATCTTTTCTACTTGGCTCAAAATACTCCCAAATGTCACTATTTATGTCCAAGTGAATATTTTCTCTTTCCCTTCTCATGTTGGACGAATTATGAGGCTTTTGGAAGGATAAATAATTTCTTATAATATCTTCATCCACCTCCTTTTAAATATTAATATTTAAGTGCAAATTAACATATGCTAATTTGACTTTTATGTCATCTTTTTATACTTGGATAAAAATGCATCCACATGGCATATTTAATATCCAAGATTTATTTTCCCTTGCTAATTTCCTATGTTGGCCAAAAATTATTCCCAATTAAAGGGAAAAATAAAAGCTTCTTGCTTTATTATCCAAATGACAATTTTGCCCTTACATTTTTGTAATTAAATTGGGCTTTCTTCTTTCCCTTTGTGTTTAGCCGAAAATCACTATTAATTGGACCCAGAAATTGTGATCTTCCATTATCCCATTTTGGGCTACAAAAATGGTCTTTTAAGAAGACAAAAATTAAACTTTATATCTTATATTGGCTCAAAATTTGTGTGGTCACTATTGCACTGTTTGGCTAATTCAAGTCAGCCAATATTCACCATTGTATTCCCTTTATTACCACAAAGGTGTAAAGAAATTTTGGTGATTGAAATTTGGGATTTTACACCATTCCCTAATGATGAGGTTGCCAAACTAGGTCAAGTGAAAGGATCTTTCATCCTTTGGCCTAAAAGTCTTGTTTACATGGCGACAACACCTCCAACAGTAGAAAATACTTTACTATTACTTGAATTTTCTTTGACATCTAACTTATAATCTTTATTTTATGTTTTATTAGGACTAAGAAGATGGAACAAATTATCCCTTCTTGGCACGACTGCATGAGATCCATAAAAAATTATGAAGATTGACTTTAAAATGGCTCTAGGGATTGTGGGTGATAATATGTTGTATCCCTTTGCAATTGACAGCGAAGATCTCAAGGAGTTCTTATCTAGACATAGGATGGATTAAATTTGCAATCATGTAAGTTTATTTTTTTATTTTTAACTTCAATTAATGAACTAACTTTTAAGTTTTATATATTCACTAATTCATTTCTCATTTTAGTTCTATGATAGCTACTTCCACAACCTATGCTTCAAAATGGAACGAAACACTTTATATGAATTCTTATGTCTTGTGAATCTTGCAAGGAGTCAAACGACAATGGATAAGAGGATGAGCTATGTGGGCTATACAATTAGAGAGACAAATTGTCTTATTATCTAGCACCAATTATTGAAGGGCAAGTAACTTAAATTTATCTATTTATACATATTCAATTTGTTGATAATTATTGTGTTATCCAACTTTATTTTAATCTATATATGTTATTATAGTTATTATTGGAGTCTATGTGTTGATTGCCCTATCATGAATGTTGTCTATTGGTTTGATTCCTTCGGTCACATGCCAAATGAAGAGATGAAACCCATCTTCAACTTGTAAGTTAATTTGTTTGTAAACCTTTGGTTTTTGACTTAAATACATTGTTTTAATGTCTTGTGATTTTCATTTTAATGATAGTGCACTTAAGACATAAAATAATGGGTGGGTGGCGCGCAGGTAAAAATAGGGAGGCAAGTGGTACAAACCTAAAGTAAGTAGTTTAAATTCAAGTTCTTTCATTGACAATCACTTTATATACATCTCTATTCATTTTTGTGATTTGTTTTTGATTTAAAGTGCCCTTGGCAACCAAGGAAAAATAACTGCAAATACTATGTTCTATTTTATATGTATAATATCATTCACAGTAGAGTTATTATAGATTTTGAAGAGGTAATTGCTTCTTGATTCTTGAATGATAATATTTTTGTTGTTACTTATTTCACTTAGCTGACTTGTTACTTATATCACTTACTTGACTTATTACTTATTTCATTCATTTGATTGATTTATATTACCTTATTTTTCAATTTACAGACTTTTGGTAATAAGAACCCCACCAAAGACGAATACATTAATAATATCTGAGACCTTTTGATAGGACATCTTCAACACATAGATGTTGAGTAGAGTTTAGTTTGTAAAAAGATTTCTTTTAGATAGTAGTGGTTTAGAGAAGTTATAGACACTTGGTTATTTGTTTATATACTTGCTGAAGTTTAGAGAAGTTATAGTAGTGGTTTCTTTTAGTAAGTGTCTATTGCTTTGTTTATGAAGTATTGGATGTATATATACTTGCTATTATTTGTGTATTGGCTTTTATTAGTTTATGGGTAGAAAATAATTATGCTATATGTATATTAAAAAATAAATTCACTTGTCTCATCTGTTTCTATAGAAACAGACGAGGAAAGTGCACTTACCATGTCTGTTTTTGAGAAAACAGATGTGGTAAGTCACACACTTATTTAGAAGCATAAAAATACTCCCAAATACTGAATCCAACAAAACGCTCATAGAGCAAAATGCCTTCTCCTTCCTCGATCTCCATTTTTCTGAGAATGAACATGTTGATATTTATCAGCATTTTGTCATATTCGCTATGGCAGACCCATAATGAATGGCACAAAAAAGAGAGCCCATTATGTTGTGTTGTTCACCTTGGTGTTCTATGGGGAACTCATGATAAATGATACTCATCAAGAAAATAGCCTATTTTAAAAATTTATAACTAAATTCACACATCTCCAAAAATTACAAACTATGGATCTTTGGAAAGTTTAAGATATTTAGTTTCCAATATGTAAAACCCTTATCTTATTTTCACCCTTTTCAGAGTACTTGCGCGCAGTTCAGTGAGCACAATGAAATAGCAGAAACATACTGATATTAAGTACTTGTTTACATACAAGAGTCTCCCCGCAGGGTTTAAAGAATATATACAATTGTTCAAAATATCCAAAAATAAAGTAAATGTAACCAAAAATTCCATTTCTCTTGGCCCGTATACTTCAGCTGCCCGTATTTACCTTTTTGCCCTTGGAGACACTAGCTTCTGCTGGAATATTTTTATATTTCAAAAAGGGTGAGATTCAAAAGAATCTCAATAGTAACAGACAAGCGATCGTAGAAAATGCAATAATAAATATGCCATGTACCACATACAATAATATTATAATAACACACAATTTAGTTTAGTTCGGCTCAATCGACAATATTTAGAGCCAACCCCTGTTGTAACCCCTACTCGTTCCGTATCTTAGCTGGGATCAAGGCCACTAACTGGGCATATTACTGTACCCTAGGCACTATGTTCAGTGTACCCATAGGCATTATGTTTAGTCATCTTTAGTATACCCACAGGTACTATGCTCAATCATATTCAATGTACCTCCAGGTACTATGCTCTGTCATGTTTAGTATACCCAGTGGCACTATGCATCATATATATTATGGTAAATGGCATACACAAAGCATACAAACATTGACATAATGTATGAAAGATAGAGTTACTACCTTAAGTTCCTTTTTATTCATAAACAAGTCCTCAATTCGATCCGGCTCAGGCTCAACAGTTTAGTCCTACAAATCCAAGTTTACAAGAATTATGTTAATATCCATTCATGTATCACTCTAGACTCTTCCAAATTACTTTAGTTGGTTATATTATTCTAAAACTATAAAATTATCAAAATGCCCCTAGGGACCCGGTCTACCTTGTTACCCGGTTCGATTGTACTTTTTCAGAAATTTTGACCCAGACTTTTCCTATATATTTTTTATATGTAGAATTCATTTTTGACCTCAGTTTTCTCAAAATCAATGCCAAATGATAGTTTTGCCCTTGATAGCCCCTATTTCGGGTTTTAAGGGTATATTTGACATTTCACTTTCTAGGGTTTTTCTCACAACATGATGAGCATCAACCCTACATAATTTTCCCTCCTAAACACAATGGAACCATCAAATTAGTGAAATTCCTACTCTTGCCCCTATTTCTTGAGCTAGCCAAAACTTATACCAAGAAAAGGGAAAAATGTGATTTTTCTAGTCTAACCCTTAAAGCTCCTTCCTTTTCCCTCCTAACCACTTGTTAACCCTTTTTAAACACTTATTAGACATTATTTGAGGAAATTTGGGCAGCATAACCCCTTAGGGTTTCAACATTCCAACTTTACAAAATCAAACATCCAAACCACAAATCATGACAAGAATTACAACAACAACAACAATACACCAAAGGAATTGAAGTTCTTGAAGTTACCTCTTGATTCACAAATTTTCTCTCTCTAGGCGTCTCCATCTCTCTCTCTTCCCTTAGGATTTTGCTTGGGTACACATGATTTCCATGAAGAAAAGGACTTAGGAGAGATTCCACATGGATTATGAGGCTCAAGCATAAAGATTTCACTAACTTACCTTGGATTTTTGCCTTCTTGAGCCCCCACCTCTTCTCTTGTTCTTATGTTTTCTTGGAGCTCTCTCTTTCTCTTTATTTGGTGTAGGACGAAAAAGAAGAGGAAAGATGAAGGTAAATGCTTTAAAATATCTCTACATCATCTTTAATAAATATTTGTTTAATGGCTTATGACATAATCTTTGTACTTAAGCCTTATCCTTAGCTAATTGTGTCATAACCTTCCATTGATTTTGAACCATTTTCCCCCTCTCTTGTTGACCCAAAATGACGCCAACTACGGCCCTTTATCAACCCATTTTGGTTCCTTCACTTAGTCTAACCAATTGCACAATTGTATATTATTTTATGCTAATTGGGCATGTGCTCCAAACCTTAATTAACTCTTGTTTAATCCCTTGGCTTTGAATGATGACACTTGGCATGATTAATAGCCAAGCAAACATTTTTTCCCTCTTATTTCCTTATTTGGGTGAAAATATCATGGGGAAAAGGAAAATAATAATTGTTCCAACATCTTCCACAATCTCTCTCTAATTAATTTGTGTACAAGTTCTCCTTTGACTTTTCAAAGCTTATATACTTAGCCACAATTGCTCTAAAATTGGGATATTTATCCACAAATATTTATTTTCCTCTTCTTTTCTTCATTTGGTCGAAAAGGGCCCAAAATTATTAGGAAAATAATTAGCTCTTGGCTTAATTGGTAAATTACAATTTTGCTATTTCATTAAATGCCACAAATAATTACAAGACATATTAGTGAATAAAATTTTAGGTGTTACACAATGCAGAAAGAAGCACTGAAAATATTATCATTTGTTCCTTGAAAACTTTCTATTTCCAAAACTTCTAAAAATGCCCTAAAGATATGTTCTTCTACCATTAATCCTAGCATTTCTAAACCTCAAGCTTCTAAATTCAACTACTTAATACCTCAAATTTCCCATAAATCAAAGCTTAATTCAGCTACTTTTCGTTGCAGTGAGATCTGCATCATCCAAATATAGTTTCAATGGTTTAGATTTAAAATTTTCAATAAATAGTTTTTAAATAAAAATGTCATTTTTTGAGAAAACGACAATTGAGAGATTATTTTTATTTTAGATTTTGTACTCATTAAAATATATTTTTTTTCAAAAATATAAAATTAAAAAAAGTAAAATATGTTGATATGCATTGAAACTGAATCCTCATTAGGGGTCTAGGTCTAGACTATGATCCATGAGTCAATAATCTAATGGTCCCATTAGGGGTCTACGTCAAGACTATAATCCATGATTCAACAGTCTAATTGTCATTAAACTAAAGTCAACAAGTAAATGGAGTCTTCATATATAAACTAATATAAATTAAATATAAAGTATAAATATGATGGACAATTATTCTTTTTAATACAGAACGACATCATTTATATAACTTATCAAGAGGAAAAACAGATTATAAAATTCAACCCATTTGTATCTAAAACTCTTTATCAAACTGGCTAGGGAATTAGTTTATTGGTTTTCTAACAGCTCACCCAGATTGTGTTCTAATACGATGATAATTTGGACCTGGCTTCTCTCCTTTGCCAAAGCCAATAGCTGCTTGTCCGCTACCATAAAAATGACGATGTTTCACCTTAAGATGGAAAGAGAGTGCGTAGGTCGATGAAACTGAAAATTGAAAAGGTGGAATGAGTTGTGATACTCTCATGAGTAACTGGCTAGTGCTTCGTTGGGTCACCAAACAAATTAAAAAATATATACACACACTAAACCCTCCCTAGTTTTTACGTGAACTTTTTTAAATAAAAATTAAGGATGAACTGATGAATTTACACTATATATTTTTCATAAATATTTTTGTTTTAATTTATAATACATTTTAATAAAAAGCTAAAAATAATTAGTTTTTATTCTGATAATACATTTGACAGATAAAATAAAAAAAAAGTATTAATATAATCTTTGGTCCTTTAAGTTTGCCCTCATTTTGATGTTGGTCTCTCTAATTTCAAATTATAGGTTTTATTTTAGTTTATATTAGTTTTTTTACTGTAATATCCCGCATTTTGGGACTAGAGACTTAAGAATAAGCTTGAATCAAGTGGACTGCTAAGCCCCGGTTTAACAAGAGTCCCAAGAATGTAAACTTTGCTACTAGTGTATTTTTTCTTCATGGCAGTCTAGTTGTGAGACATTTTTAAATAGGCAAATGATTTCCAATGCTTATGATACTTTCTAGAATGAAAGTAGACTTATCAAGAATTAATTTGATAGGTCATATAGGTCATTTGGAGCTGTACACAAAGAGTTATGTATTTTTGAAGTTAGCTCAGTAAAATTGGAAAGTTTCTGTGGCAGCATCCAAAAACGATAATTCTAGTAATTTTGAGCTTCCAATTGGCTAAAGGCTATATTTTTCCCTAAAAACAGACTTAATAAGGGTCACATAACCTTTAGAACCATTGTAATTGGATATCTATAAATAAATATATGAATTTTCAAAGTTGGATGAAAATTCTGTTAGCTTTTAGGTAAAGTGCGAAATTAACAAATCAATGGCAAAAATGTATGGACAAAATAGTCATTTGACTACATTAAACCTGTAGGAAAAAATATTAACTAAAAGGAGATTAGGCGTACCTGGACAAATCCATGTTCGGATCCGGGTCAAGGCTCCAATACTCCATACTTGTGCCCACACAATTATCAGACTACTAGAGCCTAATTGTGATTTGCACAGCAGATCACTAGAACTAGAAGCGGTAATTCGGGCCGGGCTGGCGGGCTGTTTAAAAAATCGGGCTCGGGCTGCCAAAATAGCAGCCCATTTTTAATCGGGCTAAACGGGCTGAACCCGTTTAGCCCGCGAGTGAAACGGGTTAACCCGCGGGTTAAACGGGTTAGCCCGTTTAGCCTGATAAAAAAACTCATACATTCAGTTCGCTTGGTCTGTTGGTCTCCCTCTCGGCCTCTCCCACTCGTGCTGTCCTGTCTCACTCTTCCCTATTCTTCAATGTTCGATCGGTCGGTCTCTTCCTTCCCTCTTCTTTGAGCGCTTTGAACCCTAACACCTAGGAATGGCAACGGCTGCCTAACCCTCCCCCTCTTCCTCTCTGGCTCGGCGGCTCCGTCACAGCATCACTCTTCTTCTCTGGCAAACTGGTCCGGGCTTTCCAAGTCTCCCCTCTTCCTCCGCGCCTCTGCCGCTCGGTGCTCTACATCTCCAAGTCTTGCTCTTCCTCCGATCCTCCGCTGCTCTGTGCTATCCCAGACTCCCTCTTCCTCTTTGGCTTTGTGCCTCCACCGTTCAGTTGCTCTCCCTGTCTCCCTCTTCCCCTCGTGTCTCGTCATCTCCTTTGCTCGGAGGTATGAGCTTTAGTCGCGAGTGGTGGTGCCATGGTGCGGTGGACGGTGGTGGCTGATCTGAAACGGTGAAACCAAACCCTCCTCAATCTCATTCTCTTCCTCTCGGTGCTCGTCGACTCTGCTCTCAACTCTAAACACAGTCGAGACTCCTCGCCCTTGAATTCCCTCCGGCGTTAGACAATGACAGTGTAAGAGGTAATTTTTTCTGTTCTTGTTTGAATTGAAGTAAACTAAAACCTGAAGCAAATCATTGACAGTGGTTTGATTGTGCATTTGTTGGATGTTGACAGTGGTTTTCTGAGTCCTGGCATCATGAAATTCAAACTCTATATTTCTGTCTTTGCTTTGATTGTGCATTTGTTGGATGTTGACAGTGGATTTGTATTTGCTCCAATTGATTTTTTGTGCATTTGCTATTTTGCTCCAGTCTACTGAAATAGCGAGTTGGCGGGCTAGCCCGCCAGCCCGCATAATCGGGCTCGGACTGACTAATGTCAGCCCGTTTGATAAACGGGCTGATTTCAGACCGGCCCAATTATCTGTAGCCCGTCTCAGGCCAGCCCGTCGGGCTCGGACTAGCCCGAATTACCACTACTAACCAGAACCAGAAAGATGGTAGGAGAGAAGGGAATTGCCAGAAAACTCAATGGCAGGGCGAATTGCAATTGAGGAGGCACACCCTATTTATAGTAGTTTATGGAGGCCACTAATTAGGAAACGTGTGCACTCCTTCTTGCCCTCCAAGACAGCAATTAATTGTCCTTCAATTAATTCCATAATTATGGTGATTTGTTCCTCTTTTAACAAATCCATAATTATTGCTGAAATATTCCCAAATATGTATTTCATGCTGATTTTATTCTTATTTGATTAGGCTACTTATTTCCTAATCAAATAGTCCGGCCCATCAAAGGCGGACTTGGACCCAAAGTCCAACAAAACCCACAGCCCATATTTTTTCCATTTTCAAGAGGTGGGATGTCCAAAAGAGAGGCAAGAAAGTGATTCAATACTTGTCTCATATTATGCTAAAATAACGAAGAATTGTGACCAAGGAAAAATGAGTTGAAAAGTCAATAATTATAGGCTAATATTGTAACATTTAAGTAGGCAATATTATGATATTTCAAGAAGACAATTTAGTTATTTTTGGCCCTCCATTTACGTCACTTTTTGGCATGAGGCAAAGGGAATAATGATTGAAGTCTACATGTCATTAGTTGGAGTATTTTGGTCAAGCAAAAGTAAACTTTGAAAAGTAGAGGGCAAGTGTAATAAAAGGAGCTCTTACATGGTTATCACAAGACTTGAATGACGTCAAATTAGGAGACTTATTTGATCTCTTTGTGCAGCCATTTATATGCTATTTTGGAGGGAGGAAAGAGAGAACAATTATGATCAAATAAAAGTTGACAAGCCTTTATAAATTGGCATGTGCAAAAGGGTAATAAACTAATATATTTTGAGGAGGTGTAAGATATATTTTTAAGGGCAATTAAGCTCTTCCAAGACTCCATCTTTTCGGCCAACATTAGAAAATAGAGAGAGAGAGAGAGAGAGAGAGAGAGAGAGAGAGAGAGTTGGACGAAAGTGAGCTAGAGTAAAGGAAAGAAGACTACTTGAAGGCAAGATCTTCTTGAATTTTCACTTGGAAAATGACCTTTCTAGCTCAAATACCCTTTATGAACTTGTTCCTTTCTTCCTTAGCTTCATTTCTATGATTTTTGTTTTTGAAGAGGAGTTTTTAGCCATCTTGCAAGAACAAAAGTTGAGAAATCAAGACAAGAACATAAGAAGAAGCAAGAGGTGAGTAAGAGCATCATTTTGATGTATATGATGATTGATTTGGCTGAGTTTTGGTGGGCTATTTTGACTGCCTTAACTTTGGTTTTTAGGACTCATTAGTGTTCATGAAGCTTTAATCCTATACATGTGCTTATATGTTGGTTTAGAGGTAAATGAGCTAAGTTTAGTGATTAAATTGTGAATTGGTTGTTTGTTGTGAAAAACCCTAAAATTCTAACCTGAACCGGGCATCATGAAGTAATGGGAATTTGATCATTTTTTTTATTCCATTGGATTTAGAAGGGAAAATTGTGTAAGAATATTTGAGTTCATGATTTTTGGATGTTTGTATAAATTTGGAAATTAGTGAAGTTGAAAGGGAATGCTATTTGATTTGTCTCACTGGAGGCAGTGTTATTATGAAATGAATTTTAATAGCCAAACCTAGTCTAAATATTATGAAAATTTTCAAGATTAAAGTAGAGATGTAGAGCTTTAATTTGATAGGTAGATCATAATTTTCGGTCTAGTATATTAAAAGATATGGATTTTTAAAGTTGTACCCTGTTTGTGGAAAGAAATCTAAAATAGGGAAAGTTTGACAAATTTCTCGGAACAATGTGATTATAGTAGTCAGACTTAAGTATTTTTCTGTAAAATAACACTTAAAGAACTTCATATAGGCTTTGGAACCAGTCAATTTGGAATTTCCTAGAATTAATTGTGATTTTCCAAAGTTGACTAAAAATCTACCATTTTCTAGAAAACAGTGAAACTACAATGTGCAAAGTTGTACTGTGCAAAAATTGTTGAAACTGTGATAGATAATCAACAAACTGTGATTAAAGGAAGTAAAAATTCAAGTAATAACCAGTTACTTGTAAACTTTAATTTATAGGAATCAATAATAGCCTGAGCCAGATCAAAGGTACTGAACATATAATAGATCAGGAAAGGACAATTCCAGGTAGTAACTCTTTCTTTCATGAACCATATGATTATTGTACGTTTGTATTTGTCATCTTCTGTAACATGAGCACAATGTCTTGGACACTCATATTAGCTTAGTTGTGGTCTAGGACCCAACGGAGGCATAGAGTTAAGCCAAGGTTGTAAATAGTCGTTTGGCTTTGGACAATGTGTACATAACATTCTATCATTTCTTATAAAATGGTGCATGGCATATTTATTTTCACATCATATATGTCTGATTGTATGTTACTACTGAGATTCTTTGAATCTCACCCTTTCGTTAAATGTAAAAAGTTTTCAGCAGTAGATAGCGACTCAGATGATAGAATTGTAATTACCGACAACAGAAGGTTTCGGACGAGCACAAGAGGAGATGTTGGTTATCTAAAGACCTTTTATTGTTTTAAGGTATGTAATTATTACATACGAACCCCTGTAGGGAACTCCTATAATATAATCAAGCAATATTGTTTCAATAATATCAATATATTTTTGCTATTCCTGTGTGTCCACTGAACTATTCAATTGCTACTTAGATTAATATCGATAATAAGTGCATGTAAGGCGAGGTCTTACACTTACCACTAATCCAAACAGCAACTGAGTGCATTTTATTTTATAAATTAAATTACTCTCCAAAAGAAGTCAACTATGCCTTATTTTGAGGATCACAAGTAGTAATTATTTTTAAATTTTTATTAAAATATATTATAAATTAAAACAAAAATATTTATAAAAAATTTATAGTGTATACTTCATCAGTTCATCCTTAATTTTTATTAAAAAAAAGTTGACTTAAAACTAGGGAGGATTAAGTATTTTTTTTTTAATTTGTTAGGTGACCCACCGAAACACCTACCATTTACTCATGAGAGTATCACAACACATTCCACCTTTTCAGTTTTCCGTTTCACTGACCCAAGCACTCTCTGTCCATCTTAAGGTGAAACATCATCGTTTTTATGGTAGCGGACTAGTAGCATATGTAGAGCTAGTAATATAGGCTGCACCACCGGATTCGGGCTAACCGTCACAGGTTTAGACCTTATGGATTTTGGCTAAAAAAAACTGCATTAACATGGGTCGACATTTGGCGGGTTAACCTGGCCAATCCATATTATTTTTTTTTTTGTAATATATAAATTTTTTTTTGTTCTGTATTTTTCAAACTTTTTTTTAAACATTATACTGAAATTGTTTTCTACAAAAACTATAAAAAAAATTAAAAATACATTACAAAATCATAAAGTGATAATAAAACATCAAATTCAAAGTTTTAAATATTACAAATTAAACATTCATTATAAATCCGTATATTACAAAATAAATATAAATCTAAACGTTATCATTAACATTCAATACAATAAATAATTAGTTGACATTAATGGTGTTAAGGTACACAACACACTCAGAGAAGTCTCAATTTTTTTTTTAAAAAAATAAAATAAATAAGAATAGTTTAACCCGCCAACCTGGTGGTCCAACTCACCGCGGGTTAAGCTCATATGGGTTTGGGCTAAAAAAAACATCATAAAAACAGTCTCACTTTTGCAGAACCCAAATCCAACCATTTTTCTGGGTTAGTTGAGCTTGACTCACGATTAAAACCCATATTACGAGCTCTATGCGGATGGCTTTGGCAAAGGAGAGAAGTGAGGTCCTGGTGATTTGGGCTGAAAGATCACTTCTTTTCGTTTTTGTTTGCTTTTTATGTTTTACTTACATTTTGGGCAAGATGGGCGATGGCCCAAAAATGAAAGCAGCTAAGTTAAATTTGTCCAACAAAAGTTTGTTCAAATAGTTCGAATGGAAATTTTTCTGGATGAACGAAGACCAGACTCGAGAGTTTCAATGATAGTAACGGTAGCTAATGGCTTCATCCCGTTTGTTACAGCTACACAATTACACTACCCATTGTAGCGCAGGTACTTCGTTGCCGCATTGGGCTGCGAGGGTCGCTCTTTCGTCGCTAATACTACAAACTTCACTTTCTCTTCATCCTCCGTCTTCGCTTCGTTATCATTCGCACGGTTACTGCAGCAGCAGAGACGTTCCTGTTGCTGAAGTAGCAGAAAAGCACTCGAATAAGGTGTATTTGAGTAGCCCCGAGCTGGTGGCGTTGGAGTATGCAGATCTTAATCTTTCGTACAAGTTGGTAATTTTAGCTTGAGCTTAATTTTGCCGAGTTCAGAAGGGTTTTTGTTTGATTCTTTTTCTTTTTCTTTTATGACTTAAAGGTTAATATTCTGTTGTTTTACTATATAAATTCAACGCAGGACTTGGGTCATGTGAGAATCAGACAACATGTCAATCCTCTAAGTTCCTCTTTCTCTGTATGTTCCTTTGTAAACTCTAGCAATCCATTCCATTATAATTTTGACTGATTCTATCAGCATTTTTTATTTTCTTGTTAGTGCCACCAACAAGTTTACCAACTCAGATTTTAAAAAGTACAAAATGAGATTAAAAGTCAATAAATTGTTTTATTAGCATTTTTTCATATTAGGTGTTGATATATTGGAATAATAATTTGAATGTAAAGGTTTACAGTGTCAACCTAAATGACCCAGTAAACCTATCACACATATATGTATGTAACACACGCACAAGCACCCACTATAAATAGTTTTGCATGAATTGTTGAACCCTGTAGCTGCATGACTTAGGACTTCAAATTGGGGGATTGCAAGAGTCTTGTATCTGAATGAATAAGGAATATTGAAGATTCTTGAATTTTTTTTTTTTTTAATTTGAAATTCAAGATTGCAAATCATATTCTCTTGTTGACTGCTTTTGAATTCCATTTATTTAACCTAAAAAGTTTATTTCAATTAGAATTTGACTATTCAACATGTATGAGGAAACCTGCTAGTCATCCTTGGCTGAATGGTCACAGCCCCCAACTCAATTGGCAACTTCTTAGTTTCAATTACTACAAGATGCATGCTATTGAGACCCTCCAATAATTCTATTGAGATTGGCCCCATATCATAGGAATTTAACCGGATTCTTACTTTATTTCCTTGATATGGGATTCAGTTTTTTAATGTTTCTATTTCTTGATAGGTACCCACGCAACCTCCAGACTGGAACCAAGTCTTCAGTGACCCAACATTACCACTCATGGTCGACATTGGATGTGGTAACTTGTTTGCTTCTGTGATAAAATTTGCTGGTAGTATCTGTCCTTACAAATTATTAGTATTTAGAAGTGATTCTTAGTAAGTTGGGGACTGATATCCGTGTCATCTAAGCATGTATGATAGATAATAAAGTAGGCATTCCCTTTTCTGATATATTGAACTAGATGTACATCATTTTGTTAATTTTCTTCTCATCATAAGCAATTTCAATTTTTTAACCGGTAGTCAAATTATTATGTCAGTACTTGGAAGGCAAATTGTTTCCACTGTTGTTCCTGTGCATCTAAAATTTGTATGTATTCTCAGGTAGTGGCAGGCTTCTTTTATGGCTTGCTAAACGAAATCCTGGAGTAGGAAATTATCTGGGGCTGGAAATAAAGCAAAAGGTTAGGAAATTTTTTGTTTTTAATAACCTTTAGCTTCAAATATATGGTATTATATTTTATTCCATTCATGTGCAGTTGGTCAAGCGTGCTGAAGTATGGGTAAAAGATCTGGCTCTTAATAACATGTACCAGCCACAACTTAGTTTTTAATGGTAATTTTACCAAAGGAGACGCCTAACTTTTGAGTAATTGAGTGTTTGCCTAAAATGCAGTCATTTCTTGTTTGCAAATGCCACGATTTCCTTCAAGCATCTGGTTACATCATATCCTGGGCCACTGTTGTTTGTTTCGATTTTGGTGAGTGTCTCCTCACCCTAGGATCAACTAGAAGGCTTTTGTCCAAAATATTTTGGTTAAGAACTTAACTTGAAACTCTTTTTAATTGCAATCTTATGATCTTACTCCATAAATGCAGTGCCCAGACCCACATTTCAAGAAGAGACATCATAAAAGGAGAGTTTTGCAGAAGCCTTTGGTCGGTGCTATTGTAGAGACATTGATGCCGGGGGGACAGGTATTTATGTGCGTGTTTGCATGTCTTGCATGATTCCTTACAATCATATACACCACATGGTTTATCCGGTGGTTTAGTAAGTAGTTTCCTGTCAAAATTACTTGTGTCTTGAATGATTTTGCATGAAAATTGCATGTTGTTATGTAATTGGCATTAAATTATCATAATTATTCTATGATTCCTGTCTATTATTGAAGATCAAATTGTGACCATTCACTGTAACCTGTGAAAATGAGTTGCAGTTATTTGGTAGAGGAATGCGTGCTCATAAAATAGATTGCAAATGAGTGTTTTCAAGTGGAAAAAGAGGATAAAATTAGGAAGGAAAGTGATGGAGCTCTTGGTTGATGGCTTAGAAACTTTGAAGAACATGGTTGCAGTGATGGTGTATCTTTGGGTGTGAATGTGTTAAAAGTCAAAGAGTAGATCGGTGGTTTAGCATGAGTTTTCTGACTTCTCTCTCCATCTATTTCTCCTTCAATCACTTTGCCTATTTCCTCCGTCAATTACTGCGTTTTCTGTCACTCTGTTTATCTATATATATATATATTTGTAATCTGCCCATTTTATATATATCATTGAAATGAAAGCTATATGAGCCAATATGGTATCAGAGCATCTCCAGGGATGATCCGCAGCTGGAGGAAGTGGCAGCGGCGAGATACAGCAAGGAGAGAAAGAAATCAGTGAGAGAGCGAGAAAACAGAGAAGGAGAGAGAAAGAAATCAGTGAGAGAGCGAGAAAACAGAGAAGGAGAGAGAAAGAAATCAGTGAGAGAGCGAGAAAATAGCGGAGGAGACGCTGTCTCCTAATCCATCGTCATCGGAATCAGACCGTTCCAATTCTAGTTAGCTTCATCAAAAAATTTGTTCCTTCTCAGATTCTCTGGTATCAGCTACAACACTTACTTCTTTAGCATCATCTAATTCTGAATCTTCCTTCTCTTTTCCCTCTTCGGCCTTCCTTCTCTTTTTCCTCTTCGGCCCTCTCATCCTTATCCTTCAAAATCAACTTGTTCTGAAAGTCTTCAAGAAGGGTATCAGTCTGATGCCTGGGATTGAGATCTGACGGTTCAGGATCATAATTGGCACTGGGTAGAGAAGAAGCTGTGTGAATGCCCAATTCTGGGTCTTTGATGGGGTTCGAAACAGCTGTTGAATCGGATATCTGATCTATTATTTAATCCATCAGGACCAATCGGTCATTTTCAATATTCGAAGGACTGAATTGGTATTTCTGAAATTAGAAGACCAATCTGTCATTTTCAATATCCGAAGGACTGAATTGGTATTTCTGAAATTAGAAGACCAATCTGTCATTTTGAAAATTGGAAGGACTAAATTGGCATTTCTGAAATTCGAAGTCCGATCTGTCATTTTTTGAAATTCGAAGGACTAAATTGGCATTTCTGAAATTTGAATCCCAATCTAGGAAAAGGCCAAGATCATGAAGTTAGGAAAGAAATGTGAAGCTGGGCAGACTACTGTTAGCCCTTCTCCTCCTAAAAGCTTTCCAGCCATGAATCCAAGTCAATATACCAGCAGCACAGGGTTGGCACCTGAATTCCCTGATAGTCAGGATGAATTACAGATGCTTCGCTATATACTTGACAAGCAGAGTATGTCAAACTCTGTTCCTAATGTGAATCTAATACAATAAGGTAATACCGTTATAGCCCTCAACGCTGTGATGACTAGTGAAGATACTTGGATTGTTGACTCCGGAGCTACAGATCACATGTCTGGTAACAAAAATTTATTCCACAACCTTAAATTCTGCCATGAACACCTCAAAGTAAAAGTAGCTAATGGTGTATTCACAAGGGTTGAGGGAATTGGCACGGTCACTTTATCTAATCACTTGGAACTACACAATGTTCTATTTGTTCCTGCACTTACCTGTAATCTAATATCTGTGAGTAAGTTAACTAGAAGTCGAACATGCCGATTGATTTTCGATGATAATCTTTGTTTTTTTCAGGATTTAAAATCGAGGAGGACGATTGGGACTTCTAGAGAATGGGATGGACTATTCTATCTTGAAGGATCAAACTTGAAAACTAAAAATGCAAGAAAGATAAGAAAGGCACTGGTTAGTTCCAAATCTCAAGATCATGAGGTACACTTATGGCACTGTCGCTCAGGCCATCCTAGTTTTGATTATATGAAGCATGTGTTTCCAAGTTTATTCAATAAGAATTCCACTCCTTTTGACTGTGAAACTTGCCAACTTGCAAAGCAAACTAGATCTTCATATCCCAAACAGCCCATACACCTTCCTCACCATTCACACTAATCCATAGTGACATTTGGGGTCCTTCACGAATAAAAACCCTCACCAATGCTAGATGGATCGTTACTTTCATAGACGATCACACTAGAACCACATGGGTTTATTTAATGAAAGACAAATCTGAAGTAGCCAAAGCATTTCAAAAATTCTATACCTTTGTGCAAACCCAATTCAACACTTCCATTAAGGTACTATGAAGTGATAATGCCAAGGAATACATGAGCAACACTTTTAAAGAATTTCTTGATCAGCAAGGAATTCATCACCAAACTTCCTGTCCTTACACCCCTCAACAAAATGGAGTGGCCGAACAAAAGAACCGTCACTTATTGGAGGTAACCCGAACCTTACTGATAGAACGAAATGTTCCTACCATCTTCTGGGGTGATGCTGTTCTCACTGCAGCTTATCTCATTAACCGCATGCCATCTAAAGTTCTCAATTACGACACTCCTATCCAAAAACTCCTTCAACACTTTCCAAATTGCCCACTAATCAATTCATTACCTCCAAAGGTGTTTGATTGTGTTGTCTTTGTTCATAAAAATGATGGCAACAAATTTGCTGCTCGAGCTACCAAATGTATATTTCTTGGCTACTCTACTCAAAAAGGATACAAATGTTATTGTCCTAGTTCCAAGAAATTTTTTATCTCCCGGGATACTGTCTTCTTAGAAGAAGAAGCCTATTATCCCAAATTACCCATTCAAGGGGAGTATAACGACATTGAATGGCTAATCTGGGAAGAATCTAACTCCAAATACTTACCCCACACATCATCAGTGTCACAACCACAACCTAACCTTATAGCCAACATTGACACATTTGCTCCCACAAGCCAACCCAGTCATACCCAACTTGATCATGAATCTGAACCCATACCACCTGAAATCACACATAATGAACTGGAAACAAATGTTGAGGTCAATTCAGGGATGGATACTGAACCACAACGAGAGGAAGAATCCGGACTACAAGTTCAAGATGAACTAAATACTGATAGAACTATCTCTCCCATTCAAAGGAACAACCATGACTCCAATCTGAGATTAAATCCTGAAGAACTGGGTTGGCCTATTGCATTGAGAAAAGGGGTAAGATCCTGTATTCAGCATCCAATTCAACGTTTTGTCTCATATGGTAACCTATCTGCAAAAATGCAAAGCTTTGTTGTAAACAGTGCAAGGATAAAAATCCCAAACACATTTCAACAAGCTATGACTGATCCGAATTGGAAACAAGCTGTAGAAGAAGAGTTGAGGGCACTCAAGGAAAATAAAATGTGGGAGATTACAACTCTTCCCGAAGGAAAGAAACCAGTAGGTTGCAGGTGGATCTTCAACCCAAAATTCAATCCTGATAGTAGTATCAACAAATATAAGGCAAGACTTGTTGCAAAAGGATATACCTAGACATATGGAGTTGATTATCAGGAGACCTTTGCTCCAGTAGCCAAGCTTAATACCATCCAAGTGCTACTATCAATCGCAGCCAACTTAGATTGGTCGTTGCACCAACTAGACGTGAAAAATGCCTTCTTGAATGGAAACTTGGAAGAAGAAGTTTACATGGAGATTCCAGATGGAATTCTAGCTCCTAACAACTCTGTGTGTAAATTTAACAAGTCATTATACGGACTTAAGCAATCTCTTAGGGCATGGTTTGGTAGATTCACCAAAACAATGAAAAGGCTTGGCTATACTCAGGGACAAGCAGATGATACATTGTTCATCAAACGTGTCAAAGGCAAAGTCACCATCTTGATCGTTTATGTTGATGATATGGTCATTACAGGAAACGATGAAGATTCTGTTGCTCAACTGAAAAAGGACTTGTCAACTGAGTTTCAAGTCAAAGATCTCGAACAAATGAGATATTTCTTGGGCATGGAAGTGTCAAGAACTAAAAAGGGCATCAACGTATCCCAGCGGAAGTATACCCTAGATTTGTTGCATGAAACAGGAATGTTAGGGGCACAACTTGAAGGAACACCAATGGAAGAAGGTTGTCACCTGGAAATCAAGCCAAATGGTGTCCCAGTCAACCCAGAATGGTATAGAAGACTTGTCGGGAAACTCATATACTTAACCCACACACGTCCAAACATTAGCTATGCAGTCGGAATAGCAAGTCAATTCATGCACCAGCCACAAGAAGAACACATGGCGGCTGTGTACCGAATCTTAAGCTATTTGAAGTTTAATCCTGGAAGAGGGATCTTCTTTAAGAGAGGCACTATTAGAAATATTGAAATCTATACTGATTCAGACCATGCAAAAGACAGGGAGACTAGAAGGTCAGTGTCAAGGTACTACACATATGTGTGGGGAAATCTAGTTACATGGAGAAGTAAGAAACAGACTGTGGTGTCAACAAGTAGTGCGGAAGCTGAACTGAGAGCTGTTAACAATGGAGTACGTGAAGGAATTTGGGTCATCAGATTATTGAAGGAGTTAGGGATTCCACATGAGGGACCAATACGAGTTTGGTGTGACAACAAGGCCAGCATTAAAATGGTCAAGAACCCAGTTTATCATGATAGGACAAAACATGTTGAGATAGATAGACACTTCATTAAAGAAAAGATTGAAGCAGGTATCATGAGTCTATCCTCCATCAGATCTGAAGACCAAATTGCAGATTTTATGACAAAACCACTAAGCAGAACTAAATTTGAAGGATTTCGGTGCAAGCTGGGAATGATTGACATATACTCTCCAGCTTGAGGGGGAGTGTTAAAAGTCATAGAGTAGATCGGTGGTTTAGCATGAGTTTTATGACTTCTCTCTCCATCTATTTCTCCTTCAATCACTCTGCCTATTTCTTCCGTCAATTACTGCGTTTTCTATCACTCTGTTTATCTATATATATATTTGTAATCTACCCATTTTATATATATCATTGAAATGAAGACTCTATGAGCCAATAGAATGCAATAGTGGTGATCTTAGATTTGGTCTTCTTCCTTTGCCTGTTCTCTCATCCAGCTCTGACAAGGGTCAGATGCCCTAGGAAAAGTTCACTTACTTGAGTCATTGAGGGAGTGAGAGGGACAACCGAGAGTCCAAGACACAAACTTTCCATGCCAAACTTAATTTTTAACTGTTAGGTAAATCTGTGAGAGAAATGAAGTTGCAAGAACACCCTTTCTCAAATGCTGTTGGTATGAGAGGTTTTGGTTATTTTATTTGAGATTGTGATTTACAAGTGATGCCTTCTTTCATATGTGACTAACTTTTTTTTTTTTTGGGTGATTAATTGGGAGGAAAACAATGCATCACACTCACCCATGCAAAGTCTAGGGGTACTGTATCCCAACTTGTCTTTTACAGAATGTCCGTAAGCCCCCTGGGAAACAAAAACAGACTGGCAAGACGCAATTCACTAGGATTATTAATATATGAAGTATGACGATATCTTGTATTTGATAAGATAGGTTACTTCTGTGTGGGAGGATTTTTTCCCCAGATTGATTAAAGAGACTCTTCTATGTCCTGTTTTTTCATATCCCTCCCCTTATATCTGGCTGGTTGAAGTGGGATCTGACTCCATTTCTGGTTTAGAACAAGTGGATTAGCGCCATTCTTCTTAACCTAGTGGGAAGAGTGTTCTGTCACAGGTTTGGAGTAAAGAGGTCTTAGTTTATGAGGAAGCTGAAGTGTGGGTTTTTTTCATTGAAAATAGGAAGTGTTGGGGAAAAGAGGAATATTCTTATACAGTTTGATGTTTTGGATAGGCTTGAAGTTGAGGATTAATACATCAAAATGCCTGCGGATTAAATTTAGGAAATGAATTAAATAAGATTCTCTGTTTGAATACCTAGTGGAAAAAGAGGAGGATTACTTGGACTAGAGAAAGGATGTTGTTGGTTCTAAATTTCTCACTTGACATGTTAGGAGACGTACAGGTATGATAGAGGTTGGAGATAAAGAAAGGAAAAAATGTTACAGATGGTGCTGCAGTAACAGTTGAAGTATTTTGGATTTTTGGTATTAAAATGAACTTTATCCTGAAGAAGTCTCAGAAGTTTCTTGATGATTTAGATTGAAACCCTTCAGCTTGTTACCCACCACTTGCATTATACCTCTTTAAATTGGCACCCATGGCTGCCTCTGATTGCTGCCAATCCTACCTGAACTTGCGCAATTCTGCACATAGATGTTGCCATCTGCGCTGGCATGAAAACTGTGACTATAAAGTATTGACTTTTTTCATGGGAGTTGCATGATATCTTTCTACCTTCTTTAAAGATGATGAGATAATGTTTAATTTTTTGTTGATGGCTGATTCTTCAATTGAATTTCTTACAGAACATGGTTCAGCATGCCTTTTTTGATGATACAAATATGATATCCATTGCCATTGCATGTTGCCCTTCTCTTGCCCCACATATTTATTCATTGTATACTATAATAAAATGGCTGACGATGACATAAAATTATGAAAGGGGAAAAGTAGAAAGAAAATGATACTCCCTCCGGTCTTTTTTATAAGATACTATTTTTGACTATACTCTGTTCCTTTTTATAAGATACTATTAGGAAATGTCTGAAAAGTTTCTTGTAAACTCCCCCATTTTACTCTCAACTACAAAAATCAATCAAGCCATTATTACATTTAATTCTCATTTTTGACTAAAGAACTCAATATAACTTATTCTCTCTTTCACATAAATTAAGGCATTTTTGTAAATCAAATTTCATTTATACATATTTAGTGCGCCTAACTACTTTTAGCTACCTCATAGAACAATTCAATTCGGTTATTAGTATCATATAAAAAGGAACTCGGACAGTAATATGAACATAGTAGACATTGGATTTACTTTGCTCAAGTGAATGACAGAAACGAAACTTCAATATTCACATTGATATGCCAAACAAGCCCTTGGAGGATATGTTATGTAAAACAGATTTTCAACGGTTGTAAAATTTCAGTTTTTGGCTGAATTTCTGGAGTGTTATGGTTGTGTTTAAGCAGGTTCTTATACAATCTGATGTTGTTGAAGTGGCACTTGACATGAGAAATCAGTTTGATGAAGTTGAAGCAGTTCAACATATGGATGCTGTTAACCCAAGTATGTTGTGTGACAGTGAAGGATGGTTGTTAAGCAACCCCATGGGAAAAAGGACTGAGAGAGAGGTTCATGCTGAATTGGAAAGTGCAAGAATTTTCAGAAGGATGTACCAGAAGAAACAGATGTAATGGTTTTAAAGAAGAGATGCTTAGTATTTATTCTATTAACGGATATTAAATATCATGTATTTTATTCTATTACTAGATGGTATTGGGTATTATGTATTGTGTGGAGTCTGATGAATGAGCCGCATTAGAGCTATTGAGTCAGGGGATGGGTTAGGATGGAACACTTGCTCTAAGTTCTAATAGAGAATAAAAGGTATTTCTCTCCATCTCTTTTTGTAAGAGACAATTTTTGAATTGGGCTTCTTTTTACTTATAGGAGAATTTTCAGAGGTTGTCTCCAATTTTTTTTGGTTATTTCCCAATTCCATCATACCCCATTCAATTGCTCATATTAATTACTCATTATTTCTTTTCCACACATCTCTTTTTTTTTTTAAAAAAAAATACTAGTAATTTTTTTATTCTCTCTCTTACACACTCTGTTTCCGTATATGAGGGCCTTTTTTTTAAAAAAAAAAGAAGTTACATTTTTTACATGTTAATTATTTTTAAATAATTTTAACTACATTTTTTATTAACGAGATTCAGTATGTCTTGTAAAAAATTAATGGAGGGAGTAGTAAGCTTTATTCAATTTTGGTAAAATTTATCCTTACTTTACAAATGGTAGCTGATCATATGGAAATTATGGCAAAGAGCATTATTTCTTGTTGATATGCTTTGTGAACATCAACTCAATACTTGGGGTCAGTGTAATGTTTGGATTTTCAATTGATGATGAAACTTTGGATCAATTGACGTTTAGGTGTCCTTACCCTAAAGCCATATGGTTTGGATGTTTTTCAATTAGGCCATCTGATTTATTAGGACTTAAAACTCTTTCCATGGATGAAAGATTTTTTACTTCATCTTCGCTCTTGTGATCAGATAGATGTAGCTAAATGTATTATTGTCCTGCTTAATACATTGTGGCGCAAGAGGAACCTGGTACCTCATGAAGGAAAGGCCACGTCACCCCAGCTAGGTATTCATGAAAGTTTTGGAGCAATTTCATTCTCCTCTATATCCTTTGCCAACTCGAATCCCTCTTTGCCATTGTGTCCCTCCTCTTCAAGCCTCAAACATTCCGAAAATGGATATGAGTGGTTAATAATACTCCTTCGTGTTTTAATATAAGGTATATTTATCTAATTTCACTACTACTGAAAATGGAAGTTGTATCACTTTTTTATTTTTTGATATTTGTGGCATTTAAGAAATGGTACATATGCCATCAATATAAAAACAAGCTGTAGCGCATATACTTGTATTTTACTTTTTTAAATAATACTTTATTTGACTTGTTGCAATCGCTATAGCAAGTATTATTTTTTTTTAAAAAAAATTATATACTTTTTTCAGATTATTGTAATTATTATATATTTTCATATAAACCTTATTAATAATTAATTCTATCTTAATTAATCTTCAACATATATAAACGACAATATTTTTTTCATTTTTCAAAATAAAATAAATATAAAAAATATATTGAGAAAATTTAAATATATGCTAACAATAAAATTAAATTTGTAAACTTAAAAAATTTAAAAACTTACAATATATTAGGAGCTTATAGATCTGAAACTTCAAAGAGAGCTCAAACTTCAACACATCACCTTAATATATATATATATATATATATATATGAACTATACATATTTTCATATACAGCCTATATTAACAATTAATTCTCTCTCAATTAATTTTCAGCATATATAAATGACAATATTTTTTCAAATTTCAAAATAAAATTAATATAAAAAATACATTGAGCAAATTAAAATATATGCTACTAATAAAATTAATTCTGCAAGCTAAAAAAAATTTAAAAACTTACAATGTATTGAGAGTTTAGAGATCTGAAACTTCAAACACCACTTGAAAAAAAAAAAAACAATACAAAGAGGAAAAAAGGACAGATCAAAAACAAACAAAAAAAGAATGAACTTTGATTTTGAGTTGGAAGAGGACAAGGGAAATGGAGAGTGAGGATGAAGAAGAAGGAAAATTCGATGAAGAGAGAGGGAGTGGAGACGGAGAAGAGGAATTAAGTGACAGAGGGAGGGAGCGAGTGAGCGAGTGAAGGGGAGAGAGAGAGGAGTGGGTTTAGTAAGAGAGTGAAGTGATTAGAGTTACAGTGTGTTCGGGCTTTTTGTTCAAAACCTTGGTTTGGTGTAAGAACACTTAAAATTTTTTCAACCTAGGTTTTGATATCAAAACTTAGATTTTGGGAAAAGCTATTTTTTTTTGTTTTTTCTCTTGTGTGGGTCCTACTCTCTCTCTCTCTCTCTAATTGGTACTTTCCTTTTTCCTTATGTGGGCCCCATTCCCTCTCTCATTAGTCTTTTCTCATTATGTGGGTCCTACACCATGAAAAAAGCTATTCTGAACATAATACTCAAACACTCTTATTTTATCAAAATCAATTTTTTCTTATAATCTATTCTATTCAGAATCTATTCTCCAAAAGCTATTTTTCATTTTTTCTTCAGAAGTTATTCTCCACAAGCTAATCCAAACACACCCTTAAGGTGATGCAATCATGATTTGTGGTTGGGGATGTGAGGTTAGAAGTTAGGATTCTATAGAAAAAGGAGACAATCCTTATTTGTAGGGTATTTTTTTAAAAAACTTAACAGCTTATGTAGCACTTGCTGACACTGCTAATGTCCTTATGAAGCAAGCGCTACAAAAGGCCACTATACCTTTTACAAGAAATAATTCACCTACAGCAAACACTGCAATAGCCCCCTTTTTAAAAAAAAAAAAAAAAAAAACAGAGGAAGCACACTTATCTAGCGAAGTGCTACAAAAACATGCACCACTTTTTCTCCTTTTTGTAGTAGTGTTTGATTAGATTAAGGACACTAATTAAGTTAGTTAATATGACATGTATTTTCTAAAACATCTCAGTCATCTCTCATAATTCTCTCATTCCCTCTCCTCATTGATTATAGTTGATAGAGCATCAATAGGGATAAATTAAGCAAAAGTTGACAAATATGAAAGCTATGTCTTATATTTAGGATTAAGATCCTAAATATATTTTATATTAAGGATTGGAGGAGTACTCTACAAGAAAAGACAGCCTAGAAATATCGTTTTGCCATGCCCTTATTTGTCAGAACAATTATCTGATGCAATATTTCTCTTGGAAGAAAATTCATGCTTCTGGTCATATATACTTTCATTCCCAGCTGTTTGCGTGCTTTGTTAAGTTTGATATGCAACTCTGACATTCCTGGATTAAATCAACAAGCAGTGAAAATTGTTGGCATCCAACATCTACTATTTGATCCAAAGACTACTTACATAAATGTTATGTTCCCAACGTTATCCTTGAGAATATCAGTTTCTTTCTAAGTTCTTTTGCTTCTTTTTCATGTAGTGTTAAAGATGTTAGTTATTCCAGTAGATTTAGAGATGTTTTTATTTTTCCTCAGTTGATTGGACCTCTGTAGTTTTTACTGTTAATAATATCATTTTGGCTTTTACTTAAAAAAAATGTTGGATTCATAAAATAGGCGTTTTCCCCATGTGGAATTCTCATTTCTGTATTTTAAATTATTTTCATATAATTTATTTTTCAATTATTTTATATTTGAATAGGAATAGTATATAATTTATTTGAAATGGATCAACATGATTCTATTAGAAAATGGACTACTATAAAAATCGTGATATATGATGGTTCTTAACTGCTATACATAATGGTTCCGAACCGTCATATGCGGACACTATAAAAGCTTTGCACAGATATATTGGTTCCGAACCGTTATTTATTTCATACCTATCATAACAGTTATAATATAACACCCATTATGTATTGAAGCTCGGTGATGCCATAATATGCCCATTGCTGTGATAAGAATTAACAGACACACGTAAACAACCGTAATAAAATATGGTAAGCTTGCATAATACATAACGGTTCCAACTTAACAATCATTATATATCATTAACATATATAACAGTGCTTTCCAAACAAATGTTACATATAGTTGACATAAATAACAGTTGTTAGGTAATAATCGTGATTTATAGAAGCTAATTTTTTTTAAAAAAAATGGGTTGAGGGGGGGGGTTTGCTTCCGTGATCCTCCTTGCATATACATTTATAGAATGAATCATAATATATATTTACATTTTCATTCATATACATAACAAATCAAAATATATTTACAATCATTCATGTACATGTATATATCATTAAAACCAAAACATTAAAACAAATTAAACAAATCATCAGTATATATAAATTTACAGTCATACTATGTATTATTTACGCTCCAACAACATTGCACAGATGCCGCCAACTCTTCATCCACTTCTTCCATTTATGAGTTGGTAAACATTGTGTAGGAGGCATTAAAATACTTTGCAAAAAGGAAACAATAGATGGAAGTTAAATATTGTAATATATAGCTGACCGAGTGTATATATGAATAAATTGAGCATATAATATACCTTATTTGTATCAATAGTTTCAAGAATGTGTTTGTTTATGTTCTTCATGATGCAATACTCACAATCATTGCTCATGTCCGGTTGCTTTGGGCACTATAAAGGAATGAGAAAAAAATTTTGTCAATCAATCAAATATATAAATTATATGTGTGCTTCAATTTAATATTATAGTCATTGGTAAATAATATATATATATATATATATATCTTTGGATGCTACCATTGGAAGGCGTATCTAAAGTAGCTGTTGGTGAGGTTGCAATTGTTGTGGTCGAGACCATTCTCTAGGTGATACCTATACATCACTCTGAGAAGATATAATAAAAAAATTATATATATAGAAACATGCAAGCTGAACTGAATTATAAGATATGATGAATGGATAACTTACTAGTTAAATGGTTCTTGCATGTATGGTCTTCTGTTTGGATCCTCGTCCATAGAGTCATAAAACCAAATCTTTTTGCAAATTGGATTGATCACTATGAACATCCAACGTTCCCTAAGTACAATAATAGATCACACCATCAAGACAGTTACAAAATAAATAAAAACTAATTTAAGTAGAGTTAATGATGTTCCCATGCCCTTGAATGTAAGGCGCACAGAAGTAAGTGTCCCTTCCATCGGCGCCCTCCTATTGAATTCATCCCCAAGAAACCTCGCATGCTGTTGCTTCAGATCTTCCTTTATGTGGTCACCCTATTTATTGATTTTTTCAGGGCGGATGAACTTGATCTTGTTTTGGAGGCCGTAGGGGACAAGGTGATTATGGTACAAGTGCCTGAAATGTCAAAATCAATATATCAAAATGTAATCAAAGTTCTAAGCAACCAACTATTCAATCACAGTTAAGGAATACCTCATAAAGAAGTTGATAGAACTTGAACTTGTCATGTCCTTGTTAAGCACCTTTGAAATAAGCTCTTGGTTTATAGCATCCTCTTGATCTTCTTGGTCGAAGACCTCTCTCTCAAATTTGATATGTGTAAATGGGTCTAAAGCCAAGATTTTGCCAGCAAACTCCTAGAAGGACTTCCGAGCAGATTGACCAATGGGCTTATTATGTGAGGAAGGCTTCTTCCTGGATTGACAATTGTAGGTGGAATACTTTCTCTTCTTGGACTGAGTGGGGGTCTTGTAAGTGGGTGGCTTGGATTGATTGGGCGCTTTGATTAATTGGGGGCCTTAGACATGGGGCAGCTTATTTTGAGCGGCCGACTTCTTTTGAGTTGGGGGCTCCTATACTCTAAGTAGACAGTAATGCCACACAACAAAGCAGCCCCGCAGCCCCTTCTATTGTATGTGTCTTTAGTAGGCATGATAGAGCTCAATATTTATATATTTTTATTAATTAATCTAATGTTTTTGTGGGACTTAATTGTATATTTTGGCATAATCAAGTGATAATGTGAGATTGTAGTGAAATAATAATTTGGGAATTATATTAGTTAAATTGCTATATTTTTAATTAATATTTTTTATTCCCATTATTCTTTAATTGTGAGCAACAGATATTACTTTTATGAATATAATTTTGTAGGTGATGATGTGGCACAACTTGAGTGGTTAATGTCAAAGATGTTATTTTGGAGCTTAATGAAGGATAAAAGTGGAACATCACAAGTGCATAATTTATTTTCATATTTTTTCTAAGAGGAGGTTAAATGAGTAAGGGCTTTGTTTGGTAGTTGCAATTGTATGCCTAATGCCAAAATAGATTCTTGCCTCTTATCCAAACAAGGCACAACTCACATTTTAACCTAAACACAATTGAAGAAGCAAAGGAAGTGGGGACCATGGTAAATGAGGGAGGTGACTGATTGAATAAAGCAAAGAGAGAGATGAACTAAATTGAAGGAAAACAAAAGATGAACCAAATAGTTAAGGGGGCTGATCGAATTAAATGTGCAAGTTGGAGCGAAATGGTTGAAGGAAGGAAGGGAACTGCTGAACCGAAATGAAAGAATTAAAGGAAAAAGAGGAGATCAAATGTGAAAGGAAAGAAGAAAGAAACAGCTGGACCGATTTGAGTAATTAGAGAAAAGGGCGCAGTTGGACCAAATGATTAAAAGGAAGAGCCGAAATGGTTGACTTGCTGAACCTATGAATTAAAGAGGGAGGAATGAACCGAGATTGATGATGTAAATGAGAAAGAAGTTGACTGACGAATGGGAGAGCTGGACCGAGTTGGAGAATTGAAAGAAAAGAAGAGAAAAGGCTGAACCAAAGGGAAAAACCACGTGAATTGAAAAATGAGGTAGCAGCTAGGCAAATAAAAGGGATTGGGAGGCGGCTGTGTGGGTGTGAAAAAGAGTGAAGCACCAAATTGAATAAAGGGCTTGGCGGCTATGAAGGAAGGAGGGAAACAACGAATGTGAAAAGGGAGAGGAAGGATGGTTGGCTGAATACAATGAAAGAGAGGAGTATTGCGGCTGTGAAGAGCAAGAGGGAGCAGCGAAAATGAAGATGGAATTGTAAGGGCTGTTCGGTGCTGCAATATCTATGACCAATTTATTCCTCTTTTATCAAGCTTCATCTTCCTCTTCCTCCATGAGTAGATAAGTCTTGGTGATTTCCTTGAGTTGGGTAATGGTTTGAGCTTCTAAACTTTAATGGAATTCCTTAAGCTCTCTTTCTATTTCATAATTGTATGGCTTGGTAAAGTATGTGATTATGATCTAGATTGTTCTATGCCAAGTAAATAAACTTGGTGGTTGAGCTAGAAGTTGATTAATTTAGCTTTGTATGATTCAAATTAGGAGTAGGTTGAGTTGTTTATTTCAATTTGGTTAAGTGGATTGTAAATGACTAAATTGAATGCTTTGAACTTTTGTAATGGTAATTACAAGCTAACATTGGAAGTTGATTATTCATATCCTTGAATCTGAATTATTTGGTGATATTCATTTAATTGCTTCGGTAGAATGAATTAAATGATTATTGCAAGTATGGAGCTAGTGGTATCTTAGTTCCATCCTCTTGACTCATTATGGAATTCATATTATTAGCAAGTAAGGAAAACTAAAACCTTAACTCAAGGGAATCCCATTTCATCATTGTATTAGTTAATTGAATTTATCTTGTTATTAGTGTTAATTTCAATTCCTTTTCTTCTTTGTTTTAAAAACTGAAAAATACAAAAATATTGCTTGAGCGTAGATTACTTCATTAGTTTAAAAATCAAATTCTCAAAATGATTTCTCACAACTTTAAGTATTTTTTATAACTTTACTACTTATAAACTTGAAAATTAATCTCCTCACAAGAACGAACTTGGATGAGCTACTACGCTACATTTTCAAACCTAGTTTTATTTTGTGAACTCACACGATATGAGTTCATCAAGGCACAGGGAGAGGGTAGCTAGGTCGGTGTTGGTATTGATTTGTACCTTCAGATGCCCAGGAGGGATAGGCTCATTATAAAGCATGTTGTCCTCTGAGCAGTTGATCGTGTAGCCTATTGTAACTGTATGATGTCTAGGGCTATCGACAAAACACTTGACATCCGCCTTTCCCTCAGAAGATCAAGGGGGATGTGCAGCTGCCTTTAATATACTTGATATGCCATATTTCCCTTGATGCTTCGTAGTATGACCCTCCATCAACTCTTATGTAAGAAACTGTATTTGTTCTTGCATTTCATCAAACTATTTCTAAAGCTTTTCAAGCTTTTCATCCCATTCATTTCTTCAAGGTTGCCGATGGCCATAATACTTTTTCTTGGTCAATTCAAATCAGGCACCCCTAAGAAGACTGGGATGGTTAGGCCCCAATATCTTTGCCAATACGTCTTAATCCATAGAAAGACAGCCCCCTGTGTTGTAACTTCCTAGGACATGGCTTGCTGTGCATTTAAAAATAATGTTAATATTGGTAAGTTAATTGAAGTCATTACTTCCATAAATCGGGGACTAATATTAATACTTACTATTTTATTGATGACTTCCTTCACCTGATCGTTATAAGAGCTATCTTTATTTTTCCTTGCCACTAAATAAAGTTCATAATGGGGAGGTCTATTACCATCCCTACTTTCAACAGCCAACTTTTCAGCAATTCAAGCATAACCCTTTTGACCTCTCTTATAGAAATACTTATTGTTCTTCGACCTCCTCTTATTCACCCTACTTAATTCCTATGAAAACACACATCACTCGAGTTAATATTAAGCAAATATATGCAAGTCTTATGAATTGCGATTGACAATCACCTAGAATGCCAGATCATGACATGAGATGACAAAATTTCTCCAATCATCCAGTTTGGTGGTGGACTGAAGATGCATAGGAACGTCTTTCTCGTCAGCCTCTTTAGGGTTATGCAAATACGCCTTTGTTAATACATGATGGAATGTGCGTAGTGCATTGCCAACATTCCCTGATGTAATCTCCGTCTACATCATAAAAACACACAATTCAAGTTAACATTTTTACAAGTATATAGCAAGTAATTAGCAGGCATATATATCTTACCATGATATTTTCCCAAATAACGCTTGTGTAATCTCTTTATACCTTACACCAGTTACCTGCCATAATAGGAACATTGGTCCTTGCCGTTAAGCTGATACAGCTATCGAAGTGTGACGGTTGAAGAGGTCGACTGTCATTGTTCCATATAATGTGAAACTTTTGCCCCAAAGAATTTGCTTTGTTCACAAAAATCAAGGTGCAGTAGCCCTCCTTAATAATATCCCGCACTCATTCTAACATCTCTTCTGGGGTCTCATTTTTGGGTTTTTATAAGGACAAAATCAGTACCAGTAGGAATACCAATACTAGGACATTTAGAACTAAAGGCACTACCAAAACTAGGGGCATTATCGATGCCATGATAAGTAGAATTGGTCATTTTAAATAGAAAACAAAACTCATTCAGTTAGCCACAGGAAATAGAGTAATGGGTTTTCCAAAAAAACATGATACATGACTAAGGTCAAAACCTTCCTAAGTAAGGTAAAGTAAAAAATAAGGAGAATGCGAATGCAGAAGAGAAATCATACCTTAAAATAAGAAGAACATAGCAAGCGAAGGAATGTGACCTAGCTAGGGCTCTAAGACAAAAAAGCGAGTTAGGGAAATCGAAGCAACTTATGCACCTGTCAGAATGAAGTTTAAAGAAAGCAATGGAGGATATGGTTCGCCTGGATGCAACTATCGATAGCCGGAAAGTCAATCAGAGTTGTGGGCTTTTAAGGATGGTGGGTAACATTTGACCAAAGACAAGTGTGTTAAGTGTAATAACTTGGGAGAGTAAAGAGGAGCGAGATAGCGGGTACGTGTTTTAAAAAACTTGACGAAACTTGCTTGTGGTTGTTATGATTGGTGGCCTTTTCTTATGGTTCTTAATTTACAATGTAATGAAACTTTAAATGAAAGTTCACAGTTCTAACATCACACATGTTAGATTTTGTAAATGGTGATGGTGATTTCTTAACATCCATTAAGTATTTGACATGGTATTTTGAAAAGAAATGGGTTTTACATAATAACCATAACTTATTTGAATTTTTTTAATAATATTTAAAGTTGATTATTCAACCCTATAGTCTAATCAAAAAATTAAAAAAAGAAAACGAGAGTATGAATAAATGAGAGTGCAAACGAGAGAGGTCAGTTCCCCCTTACTCATGGTTTTAAGTTTACGATTAGCCAACATCTGCAGCAGAGCCTCTATTTGAGAAGGAGGTAGAAGAGGATAAGGAGGAGGAGGAGGGCGACCATGGGGATGAGGAGGAAGGTGAATGGAAAGAGCTCTCTAGCATCTGACCAGCATGACGGAGAGAAGGATGAGATTATGAAAATGTATTTTTTTAGAAAAGTATTATGAACAAAATAAATACTTCATTCTAAAGCATTTAACCTGGGAGAACTAGTACTTGGTGTTGGACCGAATGAGATTTTGAAAAGTTGCTTTTTTGATTTGTACTTTACATGACGGTTGTTTATTATGAAATATTGTTTTTGTCATTTATACTTTACGATCAATTGACATAACCATTATATATGTGTTTTCGCTGATGTAAGGTTGGAAGATAAATCATTTGTAAGTGTTACATGAGGGTTATTTCAAAAGAATTGTTACTAAATAAATGGTGGTTAATAACTACAATAGTTATTTTTGTGTTTTTGTTAATTTTGCCTCCCAATTCATGATGGTGCATATAATTAATAATTATTTTTAAGCGTTATGTATCCTTACGTGACCTCTGCCTCACATACATGATGTTATTAATTAGATGTAACTGTTATGTATTAGGTGCTATAAATGCACATATATGTAGTAGTGTGCTATATCACATGTTCTCTTGATCTTCCTCTTTCTCAAAAGGTATCACAAAAAATGCGTAATATTAGGTTGGAAGATTGAATCTCAAATTAATTTCATAAATTTTTTATTTATTGATGGTAAAAATTCTCTTTTTGTTACCATGAATGTGTTGGATTGATAAAATAGATTTTTTTTTTTGTAAAACATTAAATAGATTTTTTCCATTTGGTATTTTCATTTCGTCACATTAAATTGTTTATTATTTAGTTTATTTTAAATTATTGGAAAACTGAATTTGTAAGTTCTTATTATTTTACCTGTTTTTAATGACGCCCTTGTGATTTTTTTAATTAGCTTCTTATAATTTCGATTGATTGTTAATTCGTCCCCTATAGTCTTTTACACATTTTTTTTTATCAATCCCTCTAAACTATAGAGATCTTATTAAAAATACGATAAAACTGTAGGGACTTGATAAATAAATTACAAAAACCTCACTAAAAATCAAATGAAATTATATGGACTTGATAAAAAAATAATATTGGGAAATTACAATGAGGCCCTAAGTAAGGGGTCTCAATTACTGAAAAGCTCTAATAATAAGTGATGTGTCATTTCTTACCCTAAAATTTATCATTGGAATTTATTGGTATTTAAATTCCTTCCTTGGGACCTTATTATAATTCTCCAAAACTAAAAACTACATGAACTTAGTTAAAAATTTGTTGAAACTATATACACTTCTGGATTAATTTTTCCTAACTTATTTTAAATTAAAGAGGCATGTTATAAAATTTAGAAAATCTGAAATTTTATTCGGAATATGTCAATCATAAAAATAAATAGTTGCTTTATAAAAGAATGTATTTTTGGTTATTCCTTTCGTACCTAGGATAGTGGAGTAACAGGCACAAGACTCCAAAGAAACGCTACAAGTCAAACTTGAAGGTAGCCACCATCCATCTTGTTCTTCTTCTGATATATTCACATGAATGTCGTTTTTCTTTTTCACTTAATTTTGTTCTTTCTATAATTTTCTATAGTTATATGATTTTGTTAAAAAATTCAAGAACAAAAACATCAAGACCAAAAGTACATTAATACCCCCAAGGAACTCCAATGTGCCACAATATAATGTTTTAGTTGTTCTATAACCATACAAACAAGAAACATGGACAAAGTAAAACCAAGGTTGTTTCTTGCAAAAAACATTTTGCAAGTCAACAATAAAAAAACTCCCCTCGAATAATCAAACCCTCTAATGAAGGTACCTTGGTCATCATTTTCTTTTCTGCCAATGCTAACTTCCAAATCCATCCAACTTCATCTTCACATTTTATATTTTTCATGTTATAAACAAGTAGTATTATTTATTCTTATAGTTTTCCTTTAAGTCTTATTGTAGGAGGTGAACATGCATGAAGGATTCAGCCACTATGAAGGGACAAGTAAAAGTCACAATTACCTATCAATACATGCTTGTTTTCCTTTTTGGTTTACAAAGGGGAATGATCAACTATTTAATTAGGTTACAACTACCATTTAGACCAAATTTTGCTAGCATAACCCTTATGCCATCTCAATTTCCAGATTTAAAACCAAAGACAATCCGGCAAAATTTCAACGATTAAACTACTCACAGCAGCTAAAATAACCAATATTCGAAGGTTTGGAAGTCACCTTTCGCTTCCTCTAGCTCTTACCCTTTAGGCCGAAACCCTAGCTCTTTACAACAAGGAAATTTGAGCTTCCAACACCTTGAATCATATAAAGGAGAAGCTTAGAAGAAGGATTATACATGTTAGGTACAAATTCACTGAAGAAATCGACTTACCTTGTGAGTTTTCTTCCTCCTTCTCTCTCTAGAAATCAAAACTCTTTCTCTCTCTTGGAACACCATGGCTGCCTGGCTTTGAAGCTTGGGAGGGAAGAGAAAATGTTTTTTTATAACATTTGCCTTTATCCTCTTTAATTGTTTAATTAACCAAAATTCCAGACTTGGACTTTTTTGTGTGTACATAAAGCCCAATTCACATGCAACTAGTTCCCTCCCTCTTCTTGGTCCATGAAATCACGCCTAGAGCCCTTCCATTAGCCCAAAATAAGCTGATCACAATTTATCTTATAATTACAACACTTTCCATCACTTTTTTTTTATTTTCGAATTTATTGGAAATTCTGGCAGATTTTCTGTGCAAACATTGGAAAATCATAACTAAATTTGTAGACATCGTTTCAGAGTGATTCTAAAGGCTATAGAACCCTTATTAAGTCTAGTTTCATGAAAAAATATAGAATATTTCCAATTAGAAGCACATCATTCTTAGATTTTTAGTCTTTGAAAGCTGTTTCAGAAACTTTCCAATTTTTCTGAGCCAACTTCAAAAATTCAGAACTATTTGTATATAGCTTTAAATGATTTATATGACCCATCAATTTAAAGCTTACGATGTCTACTTTTATCCTGTAAAATTGCATAATTTTTCCTCATCATTTGGTCTTCCAAAACCACGTGACAAACTCACTGTCACACTGGAAGCAATGAAACGACAAGAACTTATAACTTCAATAAATTCTATGTTTGTATACAAATTTCCCATACTCTTTTAATTCACTATTTTATTCCCTTTAATACCTCAAAGATATAAGAAACATTAGAGAATAAATTTGGGGTACCTGCTAAATGGGGGCTTAGTAGTTCAATTAATTTAGGCTTATTCCTAAGCCTCAAATCCCAAAATTCGGGAATGACACAATAAGTGGTATCCTACCTCCAGATTGAGTGCGTAAGATGCCAGAAAATCCGCATTTCTGTTGGCTTCACGATAAACATGCATGATATTAATCTCTGCCAATCTTTAGTCACAAGTTGTTGAATTTTCCTGATGAGTCCCAAGTTGGCATTAGCATCACACTCACCACATTGAATAATGCTTAGTGCAACAAGATAGTCAATTTGAACCACCATCAACCTGTGACCTTTCAACCATGCTAATTCATGTCCATCCATCAATGCCCACAGGTCTACTTAAAGGGACGAACATGCACCAATATAACGATAGCAACCTACTAACTACCTTCTCTCATGATCTCTAATAACATAACTTGCTCCCACCATTCTTTTGTCACCTTTATTCACTCCATAACAATTGAGAGAGACATTATACAGTGGTTTCAGCCAGGTAACCATCTTTTCTCCTCTCTTCACCTCGTGCAAGACATATTAGGTTAGCCGCCTCTTTATTGAACTCAGTAAGAGCTGTCAATTCTCAACAAAGGTTTAGAACCTGAGTTTGTTCATTTCAAAATATCGATTTGTTTCTAGCCTCCCAAATTTTCTAGCAAGTAAGCCAAAATAAAGTTGCCCATCTAATTCTGCCATTTAGACGTCGATTTCGGTTGGTAAGATTATTATATAGCATCCAGCTTCACAAATCTTGTCGGAAAAAAATAGCTAGTTGGTTACTTGGTACAAGGACTTCCATATATTCTGAGCAAGCTCACATTTTCCAAGAACATGATCCATGTCTTCCACCGCTTCATTGCACCTCACACATCGATCACTGTCTATTAGGAATTGGGCTTAGTCCACCCTTGGTGGATTAGGCCCAAACCTATTAAACTTTAAGATTTTTGGGGCCAAATAAAATATTCAAACAAATATAGGGTATTTATTAGTAATTTTCCCCAAGGGTTCAAAATTAAAACATGGTGGGAATAGTTTCCCATATGTTTGGGGGTAACGGTTGTCTGATTAAAACGTGTGTGAGTAACAGATGAATAAACTGAACAGAAAACAGATAGAGAAAAATATTCTCTATAGAACTCTCTTCTCCTCTCTTCTCTCCCTGTGTATTTACTGTGTAAGATAGTCGAAATCCTGGTGATTCGATTCGCGTGGGTACCGCAAGAGTTCAAAAACAACACTTCAGGTAAGCCTGAAATCCGACACTGTATGTCATGTGTCGGTGGTGTCGTTCAACATTAGTGAGCAAACTATTAGGCATGGCTAACCATAGAAAAACTCAAAAACATTGAGCTCCCACTACTACTGAAAGGGGCTTTTGTAGTACCCATTTTGTAGCTCTTATTTTGCCAAGTACTACAACTGTAAGGGGACGAATATACTGTAGTGCTTAGTAAAATGAGTGCTACAGTAAGTTGATATATACTATAATGCTTTCTTGAAAGAGCGCTCCATAATCCATCTTTAAATTACTTAAAATAAACAATTTGCAAATTGTAGCGATTTATTGAATGTGTTACAATAGGTTCAATTATTTTTTTAAAAAGAAAGTAATTGTTTTTAAAAAGAAATAATGTATTTTTAAATAAAATTTATGCTTATTTAATAATTTTTTAAAAAATAATCTATTGTAGCACTTGTTCAAATAAGTGCTACAATATGAATTTTTTTTAATATTTGTTGAAACCTGGTCTCACCCCACCAGCCCCATCATTAGCCCCACTTCCCTTAAGGGGTTGAAAAAACTCCCTCCTCGCGTGAACATCAGTGGTCCTTCTCTGACTCAAGCTGTCTATTTTTTTCCCATTCCTATTCTTCCCATCCTGCTCGGCCCTCTGCCATTCTTAGCCTTGCTGCTATTCCTCTTCCCCACCTCTTCTTCTGATAAATATGTAGGACAAGAAAATTTTAGGGTCGGCACTTGACAACTCTGCTCATATGTTTGCATTCTTTAAATTCATTTCAACTTTCTAAAAGAACATGTAATTCATGGCAGATAAGGGAGGCTACTCTTTTTTCCTCATCATTTATTTCTGAGCAACTGTTAGAAGCAGAGGTTTGGGCTTTTTGACATTTAAGTTCTAGATTATGATGAATATTACAACTTTAATAATTCCTTTTCTTTTAACTAATTGCAAATCTATTTTGTGACGGTGTCTAATTTTTGTAATTTCTATGTTATTTATATAGGATTCAAGTCTAGTAGCAAATGGCTTCAACAACTGGTTGAGCAGATAATCATTGAGGACTCTCTAATAGGTTACTTCTAAATTCTTCCTCACCTGCCATGAGCTTCCATTATTTAATATAGGGAATTGTTTTATATTTCCTTTATTAATGTTTCTCTCCTTTTTCTTTCACATCTTAGCGGGTTCTCATGAATACCCCTTTATTCATGATCATATTTTACTTCAGTTGCTCAATTCTCCTCCATGGTAAATGTTTTCTATCTAGTTTCTTGTGGTCCAATTTTTTTCTTATGGTTTTCTTATTTATTTTATTGTACAGCTAAGTAGTGGTGTTCTTGAACACTTCCTTTATGCGGCAGTGAAGGCAATTACAATGGATGTGTGAGCACATTTATTATTTGTTCGCTTATATTTTTCTTATAATTTGACTTCACTCAATTTAACTTCCTAATTTTAATAGGCCTCCGCTTATGAAAGTTGGTGCTTGCCATGCACTTTGCGAGTTCCTTTCTGAAATAAAGATTGAAATTGCCCAACCACAAATGTTGGGTTTATTTTCATCTCTCTCAGGGCTCAAGTACTATCAAATTTTATATCTTTGTATTAATATTGGGGTTTTTATGGGACATTTGGTAATCATCTTAATGCTATTTTTAGGCATCAGATGAGACCCTGCACATGGTAGTTCAAACTTTGTACGCAACAATAAGGCTAGCAAATTTAGATATTACTAAGCAATGAATGCAAAATATTTCTAGTTTCTCTTGGTTTATGCATGTTTTCTGGTTAGCTACTGCTTTTGCATTGATGTCTATATTTTTTCTCATTATATGTCGTGAATCATCAGCGTTTGTGGTGCCCATTATTTCTCCAGTTATATTTAATGTATGGGCATTGCATTTTTCAAATCCTTTAATTAGTAGTAATGCACTTGAGCTTCTTGAGGTAATTGTTTTGAACATATTTTTATAGATGCTATTATCTGTTGTGTTTGCTTGTTATATTAGTTATTTGCTATGACTCACTTAGTTATGCTCCATACACACTGTATCTTCTAGGTTCATGTTAGATCCCATATGTTTTGATGATAACAAAGATTGTATCAATGATATAGAAAGATTAGATAACAAACAAATGAATTTTTGAACAAAGTGGCAAAGCATTACTTGAAGTAAGCACTAGAGTAATAAACAAATTTTGTGAAAGCTTACTCGAGTAGCCACTCGAGTAAGGGAAGCTGTTACTCGAGTAAGCACTTGAGTAATCAAGGAGAATTTCATCCAGTGAGGTACTGCCAAAATTTGGACGAAGTTACTCGAGGGACCACTCGAGTAATCTGTAAAGTTATATAGACCATTACTCAAGTATCCACTCGAGTAATATCATTTTCACAGGCATCACTCGAATAGCCACTCGAGTAACCAGGTTAAAAATCTTCCAGTAGCTCTCAGCCAAGAAATGCAACACTTTACTCGAGTAGCCACTCGAGTAACCAGTTGAGAAAAAGGATTTACTCAAGGGACCACCTGAGTAATCTGCAGAGTTATTTGAAGCATTACTCGAGTAGCCACTCAAGTAATCAGAATGCAAACTCTCGGCCAAGAATTTGATGTAATTACTCAAGGGAGTAATCGAGTAATCTGCCGGGTTATTTGAAATCTACTCGAGGGACCACTCGAGTAAGGTGTGAAGAAAACTGAAGGCCACTCGAGTAACCACTCGAGTAATAAGTTTACTAGAGACAGCACCCGAGTAACTTGTGAGGAAAAGACATGGCCACTCGAGTAGCCACTTGAGTAATAAGGTATTTCGAAGGTTTGTGATATATCTCACTCCATATCTTACCCGATAAATATCTTTTAAAAAATAGGCACTGCCATATTTTTGATGGGATTACTCGAGGGACTACTCGAGTAACAGACATGATCACTCGAGTAGCCACTCGAGTCAGAAATTAAGTTTTTCATCGAATGTCTATTGATTTGTTATCTATATGATTAACTCTTTATTGCATTAGTATCCTAAGTACATTTGAAGAGAAACAATGAAGAGATCATGCATGAAGTGAAAAGTCAAATAAAAGTCCGAATGTTCACCTATCGCTACCTACCATAAACAGATAGTTTTCAAATTCGAAGAATAGTCAACCGTTGCTACGTGACTCTAACGGACATGTTTGAATTGCTTTTAACGGACACTACAAATCATCTATATATATGAAGATTCAAAGAGAAGAAAAAAGATACAAGAATTGAGAATACACTGATCAACACACTCTTAATGATTCATTTTCTTATACTCATTCATTGTACTTCAGTGATTATATATTTGCTCTGTGAGAGAGTTTTTCATTACAAACTCAATATTTGTTATTGAGACAACTTAAGGTAGTGGAACCTTGAGTTGGGGATTTGATTACAACTTGTAAGGGGGAGCGAGTGTCCAGGTGAGGGAACTTGATGTGTACTGAGGTGCCAAGAACCCACTGAATCTTAGAGAATATAGTGAAAGTCTCAGAGACTCTCTGAGGACTGGACGTAGGTCAAAGTGGTTATGGCTGAATCAGTTTAACTGCCGGTGTACACTTCGGTGATATTTCTCTTTGCTCTCAACTTCTTTAAATATTCTGTCAATTTTCTTATACGCCATAGAATTTCTGGTATCACCTAATTCACCCCCCTCTTGGGTGAAATGCTTGTACTAACATTTGGTATCAAAGCGTAGGTCTTCTTGTTAAGGTTTAACAACCTAAGAAGGATCCAATGGCAGCATGGGTGAACGCATTCTTCCTGATGGAGCTTCTATCACAAGACCTCCGGGTTTCAATGGCGAACACTTATAATTCTTGAAAGAAAAGTTCAGAGTCTTCGTAATGGCTACTGAATATGGGCTATGGGATGTAATTGAGAGTAGAAACTACAAACCTGAAAAGATTGTAGATTCACAAAGAGTTCTCAAGACACCAGTAGAATATGATGAGAATGACAAGAAATTCATTACACTCAATGGTAAAGCAATTCTAATAATTCAAAGTACCTTGAGTCAAAATGGGTACTTCAGAATCTGCACACTCCCAACAGCTAAAGAAATGTGAGGAGCCTTAGAAATAGCTCACGAAGGAACTTTGGGAATAAAAGAAAACCAGATCAATACTCTGGTTACTGAGTTTGATTTACTTTGAATGAAATCAGGTGAGTCGATAGCTGAATTTGAACTTAGATATACTCACCTTGTTAATCAACTTGCAGCACTTGGAAAACTCTATGAATAACATACCCAAGTACGAAAGATTTTAAATATTCTTTCTAAAGAGTGGAAGGTAAAAGTCACTGCAATTGAGGAAGCAAAAGGTGAATCAATGCGATCGGTTGCTTCTCTATTCAGAAGCCTTTTTGAATATGAAAGCAAATTAAAGTTCAAATGAGAACTAGATGATATTGGTGACAAGAAGAAAAGAGGTCTAGCACTAAAAGCAAAAGAAGAAGAACAAGATAAAGATGAAGAACTTGACGATAATGAAATGGGCCTAATCATAAAATGATTCAAAAACTTTTACAAGAAAGGCTAAGGATTCAAAAACTTTCAGAAATGAGCAATAAGCAATAAAGAACACATCATCTTCTATGAATGTGGAAAGCCAAGACATTTCAAATCAGAATGTCAAGAACTGATTTAGAAGAATAAAGAAAAGAGAAAAGGTAAATTCTACAATAAGAAGAAAGCCTTTGTATCTGCCATATGGGGAGATAGTTCTTCTGACGAAAAAAGCGATGAAGAAGAAGTAGCCACTATCTGTCTAGTTGCTTAAGAGGAAACAGAAGAAGAGGTAACTGATTCTGATCTTACCTATGATGAATTACTTTCCGAATATAATACTTTACATTCTGAATTCATCAAAGTAGTTAAAGAACTAGTTGTTTTCAAAAAGAAAAACAAAGCTCTTGAAGTTGAACTTAAAGAGAATTTTGAAAAGGATTGTGAAAACTGTACTTCTTTGAAATATAAAAATGCAAATCTTACTAAATCTCTTGAAAAATTTACTAATGGAAGTGAAATGCTAAATGTAATTTTAAAAGCTCAACGATTTGTAAATGATCGATATGGAATTGGATATGATCCAAAATCAGATAAAAGGAAAGGAAGAAAGAAAGCTGGAGGTAAATCATACTTGAATTATTTTCAGCATTATATGCATACATCAAATCCTTTTGCACATTGTAATTATTGTAATAGAAAAGGTCATTATACTTCATCATGCATTCATAGGAAGAAAGGAAATATAGGAACCTACAAATGGGTACCTAAAGGTTCATATGTTCTGAAAAATTTTTGTACTAACCTAATAGGACCCAAAAAGATGTGGGTACCTAAAACTTAATCGTATTTGATTGTAGATATGTCTTAAAGCATCCAAAAACAACAAGTGGTACATAGATAGTGGATGTTCTAGACATATGACCGGTGATTTCGAAAGTTTTACCACATTGCAACCTAATGAAGGTGGAAAGGTAAAATTTGGAGGAAATCAATCTGGAAAAATAGCAGGAATTGGTGAAATAAAAAATGACAAAGGAATACAAGTCAAAGATGTATATTATGTTGAAGGCTTGTGTCATAATTTGCTGAGCATAAGTCAAAGTGCAGATAAAGACAACTGGATAATATTTGATTCAAAGGAATGTCTGATTGTCAACAAGTACAACTTGATAAGAAAAATATCAAGGAAAAGCTCAGAGCAAAAAGGGAAGGTATCAGGACAGATCACGGTGGAGAATTTGAAAATCAAGCCTTTAAAGAAATTGTGATACTAATGGCATTGATCACAATTTCTCTGCTCTAAGGACACCACAACAAAACGGAGTCCTGGAACGTAAGAATAGAGTGCTCACTGAAATTGCTAGAGCAATACTAAATGAAAAGAACGTGTCTCAAGTTTTTTGGGCCGATGTAATGAGCACAGCATGCTATATTTCAAATAGATACATTAGAACAAAACTTGGAAAGACACCATACGAGCTATACAAAGGAAGGTAGCCGAACCTTGCTTATTTACACATCTTCGGTTGTAAGTGTTTCATTCATAATAATGGTAAAGATAACTTAGGAAAATTTGATTCTAGAACAGATAAAGGAGTTTTCCTAGGATATTCTAACCGAAGTAAAGCATACAGAATTTTCAATAAATGAACATGTGTTGTTGAAGAATCAATTCACGTTGTATTTGATGAACTTGAATCCTCTGACAAAACCATTGATAATGAGTAGGAAGTTGTTTTAAATCAAGAAAATGGTCAATCTATTTCTAAATCTTTTGTTCCAGAAGTTGATCAAACAAGGAAGAAGATTAGTCACTAAGACAACCTAAAGCCTGGAAATACAATAGGAGTCATCCCCTATAGATCAAGTCATAGGAGATGTGAATGAAGGAGTCAAAACCAGAAATAGAATTTTCAATAAAGTGAGTTTTTCTACATTCATTTCTGATATTGAACCTTCTAACATTGACGAAGCTCTATCAGACAATGATTGGGTTATAGAAATGCAAGAAGAACTAAACCAATTTGAAAGAAATCAAGTTTGGAATTTGGTACCCCGACCTAAGGATCATCCGATCATTGGCACTAAATTGGTATTCAAGAACAAACTTGATGAATCCATAATAATTGCCAAAAACAATGCAAGATTGGTGGCCAAAGGCTATAATCAGGAAAAAGGAATTGATTATGAGGAAACGTATGCTCCAGTGGCTAGATTGAAAGCTATACGAGTACTCTTAGCCTTTGCATGCATCAAAGGATTCAAACTCTATAAAATGGATGTAAAGAGTGCATTTCTAAATGGCTACATCATGGAAGAAGTATATGTAGAGAAACCTCCAGGTTTTGAAGATGTAACCCAACCTAACCATGTTTTCAAACTCAAAAAGGCTTTATATGATTTAAAACAAGCTCCTAAAGCATGGTACGAAAGGCTCAATAAATTTCTTATTGATCAAGGATTTATGCGAGGAAAAGTTGATACAACCTTTTTACAAAACAAAAACGTGATGATATATTAATTGTGCAAATATATGTTGAAGATATAGTTTTTGGTGCTACTAACGAAACTATGTGCAAAGAATTTTTTGAGATAATACGGGGGAGTTTGAGATGTCAATGATGGGAGAATTGAATTTCTTTCTTGGTTTGCAAATCAAACAAAGAAAGAATAGAATTTTCATATCTCAAACGAAATATTTGAAAGAGCTATTGAAGAAGTATGGATTGGATGAAGCAAATGGAACGGACACACCCATGAGCTCAACCACATTGCTTGATGTGGATGTCAAGGGAAAAGATTACAATATCACAAAATATAGAGGAATGATTGGATCATTACTCTATCTCACTGCAAGCAATCCTGCCATTCAATTCAGTGTGGGTATGTGTGCAAGATATTAATCAGCACCAAAAGAGTCATATGCTGAAACCGTCAAACGAATCTTCCGATATCTTGTTGACACACCAGAATTGGGTCTCTGGTATCCCAAAGGAAGAAGTGAATATCTAGTTGCATACTCAGACTCTGATCATGGAGGATACAAGACGGACAGAAAGAGTACAAGTAGACAAGGCTAGTTTCTTGGAGGCTCACTTGTATCATGATTTAGCAAGAAACAAACTACAATGTCTCTTTCGTCAACAGAAGCTGAGTATGTTGCAGTATCAAGTTGTTGTGCACAAGTAATATGGCTAAAGCAACAACTCTAGGATCTTGGTATTTATTTGAAAGAAACACCAATATATTGTGACAACACTAGCACAATACTTTTCAAAATCTTTTTCTCTTCCCATAACCGTCAAAACCCAGTGATTTACACCTTCAAAAATCTCTCAGATTATACTGAATTATCTGCCCTAAACTCACGACACTCATCTCTGCTTTTCTTTGAAATATTTGATTTTCTAAAATCACAATGGTGAGAACAAAATCTCCCAATCTTAGCACTCCTTCTGAGTCTTCTGAACCATATCAACCCTCTGATTCACATTCCTCTCCTCCTACCAAGAAGAGGAAAATTTCTCCCAAACCAAAATCCAAGACCAAGCCGCAAGCTAAGCCTAAGGTAAAAGGGGTTGTGATTAAGGAGCCTATTGCCACAAGAGCTCAATCCAAGAAGAGTTCACCCCCTGGAAAAGGCAAAACAACAAAAGAACCATCTCCTCCTTCCTCTAATTCATCCAACACACCTACCTTTTCTCCTGAGCCTCTGAAAAAGGCTAAGGTTAGTGAGAAGCTTACCAAGTCATGGTAGGCATGCTTAAAGAAGCTTTACAATCTACAGAAGCAAAAAAAGGGCAAACTTCAAAGCAAACAAAAGAGAGGGATGAAGAAATCAATTTTCCTCCAAAGGGATTCAATATGAGCAAGTTTAAAGAATCTCAGAAGTACTTGAGTCATTTTGCAAGAAGAAATGTGTGCAAGATGCACTACATTGACTACAAGGTGCATCAAGAGGTATTGAAATTCGATCTGAGTCCCTATCTTGATTCCTATATGCTTTAGCTATTTGTCAAACTCCCATTTTACACCAAGTAGTAAGACATTTTTATTGTAACCTCGAACCTATTAATGATCTCATTAGGAAGTCTGTGGAAGAAGAAATGACTTCTAAGGTTAGAGGACAAAGAATTCTAATCTTACCTTCCAGAATCAATACCTGGTTAGGAATAGAAAATCCTCCTGATGATGATTACCCTAACCTTGATTCAAACTAGATATTCTCTATCCTCAGATATGGTGAGATAGTGGGACCTCTCAACTTCAATTCGAGTGATATGAGTGATTTTCATAAAGTCCTATGGTATATCTACTCTAGAGCCATGGTGAACAAATCCAATAACTTCACTCATTTCATTGAGAGAGACTTTAGGAAATTCGCCTCATTGATCCTCAAAGAGCAAACTGGCTTGGGAGAGTATATCTTCAATGAGATCAAGAGGTATAGATATGAAGGAAAACCTACTACTCCAATGCCTTATCTTCAACTTATTTCCTTGTTTCTCAAGAAGAACAAGATTTGGTATTTGGAGAGTATGGAGTCGATTGAGAGGTTAGCACCAGTGGGAAGGAATCAAATTGGAAAATTGAATATTGAGATTCCTTTGAAGACACCTCTAGAAGCAAGTCCCAAGAAAAAGAAGATTGACACAGCAACAAGTCGGATGACACATAATCTTCTGCTCCAGCCAACACATCTTCTCCATCCTTCTTTGGTGCCGTAATGCAAACATTCATAGAGAACATCCTGAGGAGTTTCCATATTGATATTGAGAATACCAATGCAAAATTAGTAACCCATATTAATGAGAAGATGGGACAACTTGTAGAGAAGATGGATAAGAGGCACGAAGAGTTGCTAGCTGAACAACGTGCCCAGGGTGAGATTCTGAGATCCATTATTGCTAGACTTGATGCTATGGCATCTGGATCCTCTACTCCTGGTCCTTTTGGTATTCCTGAGCCCATACCTATCTTTGAACCTGGACCCTCTATACCCATTGAGCATAAACCCTTTGAGAGTAGACCTAGCAATGTGTTATTCTCTATGCCTGACCTTGACGCATCTGAGCCTATCCACATCACCACTGATGGTCCACCTCAGCCTGTTTAGCCAGAGGCCATACCTACTCCTATTGCATCACCTACACGTACTGAGGAAGTGCTTGAGTCTTCACCGGTTGCTACAGAGGAAGTAGAAATTATTTCTCTGATTCCTTACCCTTCATCTCCGATGAATCCTCCAGAGGATCTTCAGACACCGCCAGTGAACCTTCCTGACCCTGAACCATCTTTAGATCTTTTAAGTTCATATGAATCATTGGTATTTCCTGTCACTCCATCTCAACAGCTAAGACACCTACTCCTCTTTATGATTGATTCCACCTTTGTGATGAAGACAAAATGTGGGAGAAGAACCTAAGTGATTTTGTGATGAATGGCTGAGTTGTTGTATTGGGATTTGGGTATATGGGGCTTTAGGGTTTTTAGGGTGCTTTTTGCTTTTGAACGCTTTTAAGTTTTATTCTAAGTTTGATTATGTATTGAATTCTTCATTACGCAATTTGTTCCTTTATGACATTTCATTGAAATTATATTGCATTTTGGGACTAATATGTTTTCGATTGTGTATGCAAGGTAAACAAGTAAATATAAGAACAAAAAAACTTTGAAAAGATCTTTAATAAGCTATTTCAAAAAGAGTTGTCAAGTTTAAATTGAACAAAATATTTCATACGAAAAGTATTTGAGAAGCATATGCTTGAAAACTAAATTTCAAAAACTTTGTTCAAAATCACCAAGTTTTGTCATCATCAAAAAGGGCGTGAATGTTAGATCCCATATGTTTTGATGATAACAAAGATTGGATTAATGATATAGAAAGATTTGATAACAAACAAATGAATTTTTGAACAAAGTGGCAAAGCATTACTTGCAGTAAGCACTAGAGTAATAAACAAATTTTGTGAAGGCTTACTCGAGTAGCCACTCGAGTAAGGGAAGCTGTTACTCGAGTAATCAAGGAGAATTTCATCCAGTGAGGCACTGCCAAAATTTGGACGAAGTTACTCGAGGGACCACTCAAGTAATCTGTAAAGTTATATAGACCATTACTCGAGTAACATCATTTTCACAGGCATCACTCGAATAGCTACTTGAGTAACGAGGTCAAAAATCTTCCGATACCTCTCGGCCAAGAAATGCAACACTTTACTCGAGTAGCCACTTGAGTAACTAGGTGAGAAAAAGAATTTACTCGAGGGACCACCCGAGTAATCTGCAGAGTTATTTGAAGCATTACTCGAGTAGCCAATCGAGTAATCAGAAAGCAAACTCTCGGGCAAGAATTTGATGCAATTACTCAAGGGAGTAATCGAGTAATCTGCTGGGTTATTTGAAATCTACTCGATGGACCACTCGAGTAAGGTGTGAATAAAACCGAAGGCCACTCGAGTAATAAGTTTACCAGAGACAGCACTCGAGTAACTTGTAATGAAAAGACATGGCTACTCGAGTAATCAGGTATTTTAAAGGTTTGTGATATATCTCACTCCATATCTTACCCGAGCAATATCTTATGAAAAATAGGCACTGCCATATTTTTTATGGGATTACTTGAGGGACTACTCGAGTAACCACTCGAGTAATGGAGTCCAGAAATTATGTTTTTCATTGAATATCTATTGATTTGTTATCGATATAATTAACTCTTCTTTAAATTAGTATCCTAAGTACATTTGCAGAGAAACAATGAAGAGATCATGCAAGAAGTGGAAATTCAAATAAAAGTCTGAACATTCACCTACCGCTACCTACCGCAAACGGATAGTTTTCAAATTTGAAGAATAGTCAAGCGTTGCTGCGCGACTCTAACGGACATGTTTGAATTGCTTCTAACGGACACTACAAATCATCTATATATATGAAGATTTAGAGACAAGAAAAAAGACACAAGAATTGAGAATACACTGATCAACACACTCTTAGTGCTTCGTTTTCTTATACTCATTCATTGTACTTCAGTGATTATATATTTTCTTTGTGAGAGATTTTTTCATTACAAACTCAATATTTGTTATTGAGACAACTTAAGGTAGTGGAACCTTGAGTTGGGGATTTGATTACAACTTGTAAGGGGGAGCGAGTGTCCAGGTGAAGGAACTTGATGTGTACTGAGGTGCCAAGAATCCATTGAATCTTGAAGAATATAGTGAAACTCTTAGAGACGCTCTGAGGACTAGACGTAGGTCAAAGTGGTTGTGGCCGAACCAGTATTACTCCTGGTGTACACTTCGGTGATATTTCTCTTTGCTCTCAACTTCTTTAAATATTTTGTCAATTTTCTTATACGCAACATAATTTATGGTATCACCCAATTCAGCCCCCTCTTAGGTGAAATGCTTGTACTAATAGTTCACATTTACAATCCTCTGATCCTAGTGAAATTGAGGTCATATAGTTTACTATCTTCACCTGAAGAATTGAGTTGTAATATGGCTATTTTTGTTTGAAAATTAAAATATCTTGTTATTGGTGTGCTCTATAATGTGGAATTAATTTTCATCCATTAACTCAACTCAACAGTAATTGTCATTCATTAACTCAACTCAACATTTAACAAAATGCCACAGAATGTTTAATTGCTTTTATATCTGAGGGAAGACGAGAAGTTCTTGCTTGAGGATCTAATTCTGAATCAACTATGAGAAGTTTATTTGAAATAGCTTCAAGGTAATTAGCTTTACATTGCGTTACGGAAGTACAACTTAAATGATCATATGCTGTCATTAATAAAAGGAACTTACTGATGTGAGGAATCAAAATGAAAGAAGGTGTTATCTTACTAGTGATCTTAACTTAGATTCTCATAGTCTTTGCTAATGATCTTTTTTTATTCGTCTTTTCTTCCTCTGTCCATTAATATAAAAATAAGAACTTTTCCCTCTATTCTCTTTATAGGATATTGATGTTCTCAAACATCGTGTTTCTTGGAATTTGATGTAGGCTTCTAGACTCAAATTTGGAAAGCTCTGGATCCCTTTTTGTCGGGAGTTACATTCTTCAACTAGTATTACATTTTATCCGAATGTTTTCTTGCTAAATTAGATATTTATGAGCTATGGAAAATTATTGAGATATGTATTGCAATTTTGGTTTTAATTGTTGGATACAAGTTTTTTACACTACAAAAAAAATGGTGTTTTGTAGCGGTAGAATTGTAGCGGTTATATCAAACCGCTACAAATTTAGTTTTAAGCTAAACCGCTACAAATTTGTAGCGGCAAGCTACGTGCCAAGTGGCGCGACAGATTAGCAGTATTTTTTCTAGCGGTTAGGTAGAACAAACCACTACAAAAATGGCGCGAATTTCCTGCCAAAACTTGTAGCAGTTAAGCTGTAGCGGTTAATAAATAAAAACCGCTACAATATTCCCGCCACTTGGCGCGACCAAGACCCGCCAACAGTATAGCGGTTATTTGTACGGTTATAGCAACAAAACCGCTACAAAATGCCAAACGTCAGCTATTTGTAGCAGTTATAGGGCTATAACTGCTACAAAATTTCAGGAGTCTCCAAGTTTGTAGTGGTTTTTGGCCATAACCGCTATAGAATTTCAAAGGTTCTTGTAATTTGTAGCAGTTATTATAAAACCGCTACAAATTTAAGGCTCCCTAGGTGATTTGTAGCGGTTAACGTAGCGGTTATTGGAATAACCGCTACAAATTGTTGCCCTATTTAAGGAGGTTGGCTCCCTCATTTTTTCGTTTGCTCATTTTGTTTCCTGGAGTTTCTTTGAGTGATTTCTTTTAGATTTGAGCATTCAGACATCTGTGAAGGAGTTTTTGCTATAGTATTTCTTAGTATTTGCATTTGAGGTACATATATAACACGTATTTTATTTGTATTTGTATTTTTATTAGATTTTTGCATAATAATGTGACTAAAATGTCTTTTTTTTATTTTTATAGTTGATATGGCTTCAAGAGAGGATAAAGGGAAGGCCCCTAAGGTCCCCAGACCAATTTTGTAGGGTGGCAGTAGCCGAGCAGGGGGCAGAGGGAGGGGGTAGCTTAGAGGTAGGGCGACCACGGTATTTCAGCCCATCCCCCCACAGGAGTCGGCCCAACCACAGCATCGCAGACAATCCCACAGGAGATGACCGCACCAGAGGTGCCTGAGTTTGGGGGGCCAGATATCAGCGTTGAGGACTACGACGAGGAGGACTTCGAGATCCCGATTGGGCTCAGGGAGATAGAGCAGTTCCTCGATGAGGAAGAGGCTCGGGAGCAGAACAACCCACGAGGGTCGTCTTCGCGGTTCACTAGGTTTGAGGTGCAGGTCCAAGGTAAATAAATTTTTTAATTTAATAAATTATTTATTTAAATTCGAAATGTTAAATTTGAATTACAATTTATCTAACGTGCGGTAAACTGTGCAGATAAGCAGGGGAACGTGTCGACGAGGAGGCTAGACGTGGCCGGTGTGAACAGCATGGATCGGACCCTGTGAGTTATAGTGCCATGGAATGAGGGCACTGACCAGCCTATCGACAATGGGGGTCACCTGTTCAACCACTTCCTGAACGACCTGGATGCGAATTGGATGCGGTTCCCCCTTCACTTCAAGACGTGGAGCCACGTTCCGAAGGGGCCGAAGGACTAGGCTTGGGAGGAGGTGGTTCAGGTAATTAATAGTATTTAATTAATATTTTTTGTAATTAATTCTATTTAAGTAATATTTTTTAAATTATGTTTTTTGTAATTATTGATATTTAAATTTCGGTAAAAAAAATATTTAAATAATTTCGGTAATAATTTTTTTTTAGCTATGGTTTGCCGTCCGGGCCAACAGGAAGAGGTACACCCTCGTGAAGATGGGTGACGGCTGGAGGAATAAGAGGAACCGTCTCTTCCACAGGGTGGATAAGGACGGGACGATGCCTCTGGAGCAACTGATATAGAGTGTCTCAGACGGCGTGCCGCCGAATGACTGGGCGAGTTTCATCCAGTTCAGGAGGAACCCTGAGGGACAGGTAATGTATTTATTAGATTCTTTATATATCATTTTGTAATTGTTAATTATTAAATTATAATTTCAATTTAATTGTATTTAATTTGAAATTTATTAATTTTAAATGTTTTTTATTTTTTTAATACATTTAATTTTTTTTTTCTAGGAGCTTTCTCAGAGGAACACCAGGATCCATGCGCAGCAGACGATCCACCATACAGCAGGATCGAAGACCTTTACTGTCACCTATAGGGAGCTGGTAACTTTTCAAAATATCACTGACTTTTAGCTGGTTATTTGATAATACTAATTGAATTTGGTAATTGTTTTAGGAGACGAAGGCATAGCAGGAGAACCGTCAGACGGACTATGGGGAGTTGTACGCCATCACACACAGACACCGTGTCGGGACTGCGATCTCTCAGTAAGCAGAGGTGGCCATTGTAAGTAATTTTATTATTATAATTTTTATAAAACCAACTTAATAATGAAAAATGCTAATTAGTAATTGTTTCATAAAATGGCAGGAGCGGATGCAGCAGTCGTAGGCTGAGCTGCGACAAACCCAGGCCGAGGAGTCACAGGGGTCAGTGGACCTGATGGCTCCTTTGAAGGCGGGTCTGGGTCAGGCTGAGCACCCCGGACGAGTGCGGGGGATAGGGATAGGCGCCAGACCTAGCATGGTCTACGGCAGGAGCGCCGCCTCTGAGGCTGGCAGCTCTAGAGGGGTCAGACGTTTGAGGGACGAGTCTATTGACTAGCTGCGGTCAGATTTGGAGTAGCAGCAGCAGCAGATGCACCAGCTGCATTTGCAGCATATGTAGTAGATGCAACTGCAGGCTGATATGATCTACGCTCAGCAGACGCAGTGGCGTGATATGGCGAACAACATGCTCGAGTGGTCATGGAGTCACCTATTCCCGGACGAGCAGCATCCACAGGTTCCCCCTGTCCCTCGGTACGTCGTCCAGACTACTACTACTACTACTCCTCCTCCTGCTGATGATGATGGTGTGGTTCACTCTGCCCAGTGGCCCGATCCAGCAGCACCTGAGGGAGCCCCAGCTGAGGGAGCACCAGATGATCAGCCCCCAGCTACTTAGTTTAGGACATCTTTTTTTTATTTGTTGTTGAAACATTTGTAAATATATATATATAAGTTTGTATTTCAGAACTTAAATTCTTATTGTGTTTACCATAATTATATTTATATTATTAGACCGCGTTGTTGAATTTGTGAATTAATTGCAACAATATTATTTATATTTCTAAAATAAAAATAAATAAAGCATATATGTATTTGTAGCGGTTTTATAATAAAAACCGCTACAAATATATACTATTGTAGAGGTTCAACAATAAAAACTGCTACAACCATATATATGGCTGTAGCGGTTCTACAACAAAAACCACTACACCTATATATATGGTTGTAGCGGTTCTACAATAGAAACCGCTACACATATATGGTTGTAACGGTTTTACAATAAAAACCGCTACAAATATTCATCATTTGAATTTTGAAATTTACCGCCTTTGTGCACATTTGTAGCGGTTATGTTATGTATAATTGCTACAAATTAAAAATAATTTTTTAATTTGCTGTCCAACGGCTTTAATATTAGTAGCAGCTATATACATATAACCGCTATAAATACTCAACATTTAAATTTTGAATTTCCCACCAAGTGTGCAAAATTCGAACGGTTTGAAAATTAGTAGCGGTTTTATACATATAACCGCTACAAATATTTTAGAACTGTAGTAGTTAGTATAGCGGTTTAAGAACCGCTACAAAATTTGAAACGTTGGAATTTCAGAATATAAGGTTCTTGGCATTCATCATTCTCTACTCTCTCATCTTCTTCTCTATACTTTCTTCTCTCTCACTAGTAGCTATGGATAAATCATGGATCAAGTTGCCGTGCAATTCTCCAGAATATTTGTACAAATTAAACAGTTTCTTGGATTTCGTATTCACTCATGCCAGCTATAATTGCAAGATCATCTGTCCTTGTCGGAGATGCAAGTTTAAAAAGTGGCATGAATGAAATGTTATGAAGGAACATTTGCTTGTGAAGCCTTTCCCTGAGGACTATACGTTCTGGGCAGTTCATGGTGAGAAGGCCGGCATTAGATATGACGATGATCTTCCTCGAAGTTCTCATGTAGGCGTTCAAGTAGATGAAGATGATCCTGTGAATGATACTGTGCATGATGTGTTTGGATTTCAAGGCGACAACTTCAACGAAGAAGTGCACGGTTCCGAGCCGATTTTTATGAGGAATGAAGCAGCTCGGGATTTTTTCAGCTTGATGGATGAAGTAGATCATCCTTTATATCAAGGTTGTCGCAAATATTCTAAATTATCTTTCTTGATCAAATTGTATCATATCAAGTGCTTGTGTGGGATCACGGATAAGGGAATGTCGATGTTGCTTGACTTATTACAAGATGCATTCCCTGATGCTGAGATTCCCACAATGTTTTACGAGGCCAAGAAGATTATCAACAGGTTAGGGTTGAATTATCAAAAGATTGATGCATGCCCAAATGATTGTATGCTGTATTGGGGAGACGATTCCAGCAGGGAGACTTGTAAGAGATGTCACACATTGAGGTACAAGACAATTCGGAAGGGGAAAAAGCAGAAGAAGAAACCTGCAAAGATTCTCAGGTACTTCCCTTTGAAACCTCACCTACAAAGATTATTTATGTCATCTAAAATTGCGGAGCACATGAGGTGGCATGCCATTGATAACAATGAAGATGGTAAATTAAGACATCCCCGGGATGCAGCTGCTTGGGAAACGTTTGACAATGACTTTCCAGATTTCGCAGCTAACCCCAAAAATGTTCGGCTTGCGTTGGCGACCGACCGTTTCAATCCTTTCGGGAATCTTAGCACAAGTTATAGTATTTGGCCGGTAGTCTTAGTTCCCTACAACTTACCCCCTGGATGTAAATGAAACAAAGCTCTTTCATTATGTCTATGATCATTCCAGGAAAAAAGGCACCGGGCAATGACATCGATGTGTATCTCCAACCGCTTATTGCGGAATTGCTTGACTTGTGGAATGTCGGCTTGGAGACGTATGACACTTATGGCAAGAATTTGTTCAACTTGCGTGCAGCCTTGATGTGAACGATTAGTGACTTTCCTGGCCTTGGCACATTATCTGGTTGGAATATGCATACTGGGTTGGCGTGTCCAGCTTGCAATTTTGACTCTGACGTAGTGCGACTTCCCCACAGCCGAAAGTGGTGCTTTATGGGACATCAGAGGTTTCTCGATGGAAGGCATAAGTTCAGATTGCAATGGAATCGCTTCAATGGGAAACCAGAAAAAAGAAGACCACCTCAGACTTTGTCCGGTACAGATATCTTATAGCAGCTTGAGCATGTTGACTTCGAGTTTGGAAAAAGCGATGATTCAGCACAAACTCGCCAAAAGACGCGCAGGACTTCGGCGCCTCAGCAGTGGAAGAAGATAAGTATTTTATTCACTCTTCCATATTGGAGATCTAATTTACTTCGCCACAGTCTTGATGTAATGCACATTGAAAAGAATGTTTGCGATAATGTGCTGTATACGCTGCTTAACGAACCTGGCAAGACAAAAGATCACCTTCAACCGAGGAAAGATTTATGCGATATGGGAGTTCATGAAGACGCTTGGCCAGATGAGCATGACAGATTTCAACTGGCAAAGTTTACCCTCACAAAACCGAACAAGGAAGTCTTCCTCGCGACGTTGAAGAAATTAAAAGTTCCTGATGGGTATTCAAGCAACATTTCTTGATGTGTTGACTTGCAGGCTCGAAAGTTTGCTGGCCTGAAGAGTCATGACTCACATGTTCTTATGCAGCAGTTACTCCCTCTGGCTATAAAGAATACACTTCCTCCCGATGTTTCTATCGTTTTGGTGGAACTTTGTTCTTTCTTTCGGAAGTTGTGTTCTAAGGTTTTGATTGTTGAGGAGCTCGATCAGCTGCAGTCGAAAATCATTCTTACGCTTTGTCATTTGGAGATGATGTTTCCTCTGTCCTTTTTTACTGTGATGGTTCACCTTACAATCCACCTCGTTCATGAAACAAAGCTGGCTAGACCAGTACAATATCGTTGGATGTATCCGATTGAGAGGTACTCATTTTAAATATGTGCTTTAATTTATTCTCCATGTTTAATGTTTGCTAGTCGTCCTTTTCAGCTTTTTATATCAATTTTCTCTTCTGTACTTCGTAGGTTCCTTGGGAAATTAAAATCTTACGTAAGGAATAAGGCGTGGCTAGAAGGTTCTATAGCTGAAGGCTATATAGGGGATGAGGTGCTATATTTTTGCTCAAGGTACTTTGATGATCTTGAGACGGCTTTCAACCGCCCACCTCATGTTGACGATTGTCCTGAACTTGCGCCGACATCAGAAGAATTTATCCCTCATGTTGGTAAACTAGTTGGAGCAACTGAGAACTTCAAACTAACGACAACTGAGAAGTTGCAAGCATATAGACATGTCTTGATTAATTGCACTCAAGTTGAACCTTTCATACGGTAAGAATTGTACACTCACATGTTATTTAATCTATATCTTTCATAACATCTCTCACTTTCATTTCACCATCGCCTTTCCATTATTAATTGCAGGAAATTCAAAAGTCATGTTAAGCGTCAACTCAGGATCCGTACACAGACATCCTCGGAAGTTGATAGGAGGGTCTACAGAGAATTCCCGAGCTAGTTTGTGAGCAGAATACTAAATGATCACAACCCACACTCACCAGATTTCAGAGCTCTCGCAATCAGCCCTCTTGATCATGCAAAAAGATTTACAACATACAATGTTAATGGTTTTAAGTTTTGCACGGTTTCACGGGATCAAGGATTGCAAACTCATAATTCGGGTGTTTATGGCACATTTGGGACAAGGAGTTATGCGAGCAGCAGTGATGCCACCATGCAGTTCGGAGGCGTCCCTTACTATGGCAAGCTTCTTGATGTGGTCGAACTTAATTATCAAGGTCGTTTCACCGTGACGCTGTTCAAGTGTTTTTGGGCAAATACCACTACTTCTGAGGACAGACAACTGACGACTTAGGGATCACATCAGTCAATTTCTCAAGGCCGATTCATATTGGTATTTCTCAAGATGATGAGCCGTATATTCTAGCTTCAGAGGCACATCAGGTTTATTATGTCAAGGACGAGAGGCACAGGGATTGGCACATGGTCGTTCATCTAAAGCTACGAGACCTTTACGACATGGGTGAAGGCGATAACATCGCCTACGAGAGTGAGCCATTTCAACCAGCCGATTTGAAAACTATTTCCCTGAAGGCAATGACAATTTACCTCTACTGCGGTAAGTTTTTTCAAGTCCACGTCATTTAAATTAAATTTTTTAAATTTAATAAAACATCCTTAACAATAATTTTTCTACATAATTTCTGTAGGGATGGCGACGATGAGTGATCAAATTCAAATTATGCTTTTCTCTTTAAAAAAAACTGGAAAATAATTTTTAAAATAAAATTTAAAAAACAAAATTTTAAAAAAAATTAAAATAATATTTGTAGCGGTTACTAAACCGCTACAAAAGTAACAATAACTGCTACTAAATAAAAACCGCTACAAAATCGACACATTAACCGCTACAAATAGTACGTGGATCCCTATAAATACCCTTACCACAACTCATTTCAAACACTCTCCAAAATCTTTTCACCTTACCTTTTTTTCATTTTCTATCATTTACAACTTCGTTTGTATGAGTAGAGGAGCTGAATAATACGATCACATATGGTAACAAGTTTTTTTTATTTTTTTTACAATACTTCTTTCCTTTATATAAAATTTATTCTCACCATTTTTTTTCAGATATATTAGAGCTGTATCTCATTTTCATCTATTTTTCATACACAATTACATTATATTAGACAACATAATAATTCCTTATTACCTACGTATCCTTAATAATATTATTAATATAATTTTTATACTCTTCCAATTAAATTAAATTTATCCTTTTAATTTATTAATAGGCTAATTAAATTAGATAAACTAATAAAAAAAGAAACTAATTAATTTAATATTAAAAGAACAGAAACAAATGATCGTATATTTTTTAAAATTTTTTTTAAATATTTGTAATGGTTATTAAACTGCTACTAACAAACACGCCTTTTTAAACTTACATTAAATTTTTTGGCTCTAAATTTGAATTTCATGAAATTAGTAACGGTTTTATAACCGCTACAAATTTCATAAAAATTCAAAATTAGTAGCGGTTTATTAACCGCTACAAAATTGAAAAAATGTCATTTTTCTTTTCCCGCCTTTAAATTTTCAATTTTTTATATTTGTAGTGGTTATATAACCGCTACAAATATCTCTGAAAAAAAATTTTGTTCATGGGGATGTTGTAGCGGTTTTTTGTAACCGCTACAAATGATGTAGCGGTTATGTTCCTTGAGCAGTGGTTTTATATAACCGCTACAAAACCGCTTGCAACATATGATTTAGTAGTAGTTTTCCTAACCGCTACTAATGTTTTTTATAGCGGTTAAAACAGCTACTAATACCCATTTTTAACCGCTACTAAATCACATTTTTTTTTATAGTGTTAGATATGATGGATAAAGAAATTTGTATATAAAATTATTGTTGATTTATTTATTTTTTTTTTGAAAGAATTTTACCTTTTGTAACGCTTCTTTAAGGAAGAGCTACAACATATGAATACTTTTTTTAAAAATAAAATTATCTATTATAGCGTTTTTCTAATGAAGTGCTATAAAATAACCTGTCCTATGGTAGCACTTAAAAAGTGCTATAAAAATCTATTGTAGCATAGGCATTTGTAGCATCTCAAAAGTGCCACAAAAACCAAAAAAATAAACGCTACGAATTAGACTTTTTGTAGCAGTGCCCTTCCCATTTCCAGATCACGTCTCAGATTAGATCTGAAGCTGCTCCCTCATCTTCACACAGTAACTCATATGCTGAAGCAACAGAGAAGCTCTCGTCACTCGTTGGATCCCAAAAAACAATGAGCGGCACCATCAAGACATGCTTATTTTATTCTGAGGTATATTCTTCGTGACCTATGAATAATTTTTTTTATTCTTTTTTATTTTTGCAAATCTTTAGTTATTCATTCAATTGCCCCCTCAACGATCATGAACTATATGTAATGTCGTGGGGATGTGTTCATTGCTATTTTCTTTTGTAGTGTTTTTTAGTCTAAATTTTAAAACAAATACGAGTAATTGGATATTTTTTGGCCAAACGGTAATTGGTTTACTTGACGTTCATGTACTTTAGAGGAAATTCTTGACGGAAGCAAAAGAGAGACAAAGCAAATTAGTAATTTAACCCATGAAACAAGAGTAGAATGAGCATATAAAGAAGAAGAAGCAAGAGTTAAAACGCGTGGTGGTAATGGCTTTTCTTATGTTTACGGCGATGGGAAAAGAAAGATGAGTGTAAAAGTAGTAAAAGACTGACAAATAAAGACTGTCAGTAAAGATTTGAATTGTTTTTTACGTCCCCAATTTAATTTAGGGACGCGGAAAGTTGTTCAGTTTTTTTTTTAATTTTTTTTACTTTAGACGTCCCCAATTCATATTAGGGACGTCTAAAGTATGACTTTAGACGTCCTCATATACATTGGGGACGTCTAAAGCATTTTAAATTTTTTTTTTATGACTTTAGACGTCCCCATATATATTGGGGACGTCTAAAGCATTTAAATTTTTTTTTTTTTTTTTTTTGTGAATGAGGGACGCCCTTTGACGTCCCTCATATATATATATAGGGACGCCAAAGGGCGTCCCTGATGTATCATCAGGGACGCCATTTTGGCGTCCCTAATAATAGTATTAGTATTAGGGACGCCAAAATGGCGTCCCTGATGATCAGGGACGCCCTTTGGCGTCCCTATATATATGAGGGACGCCAAAGGGCGTCCCTCATTCACCAAAAAAAAAAAAAATTTAAAATGCTTTAGACGTCCCCAATATATATGGGGACGTCTAAAGTCATCAAAAAAAAAAAATTTAAAATACTTTAGACGTCCCCAATATATATGGGGACGTCTAAAGTATGACTTTAGACGTCCCTAATTTGAATTGGGGACGTCTAAAGTAAAAGAAATTTTTTTTTTTTTACTTTAGACGTCCTTAATTTCAATAGGGACGTCTAAAATTTGTAAAATCATATTTTAGACGTCCCTATTTAAATTGGGGACGTCTAAAGCTATTCAGTTCTTATCTATAATTACAAAAATGTCACCGTCTTTATTTTTTACCTCCCTTTTTTAAAAAGGGACGTCTTTTAGGGACGTTAAATATATATTTTGTAGTAGTGATTGTACATCAATATATCAATTCTCAACATGGATAATTCTTCATCATAGTATGATGAAAAGTTTCCTTCCACATATGCAAGTTCTCCTGTCATAAGTTCAAAGTTTTTCTTGAAAGAGAATGGCTAGTATAATCAAATATTAAATGATTCCTTTATATATGATGTTTTCTAGTTAAGATCATGAAAGGAAAATATAAGAACAACTTATCATCAAAACTAATCAAATGAAAGTGAATGTAGATAAGGATGCTAAAAAGGATTTTCTCTAAACATAGGAGATGAGCTTTTAAGATATACACATTTTAAATGAGAAGCTCTGTAAAATCCTTTCCTTAAAATGATAATTAACTAAGGGTTTGATAAAATCATTTGCCAAAACATTATCATGCACATGGTTGGGCTTTGGACTTCCCAAGGCCCAAAATAACTATTCACTACCAGACCTAAACTCTTTAACTAAATAATACTTTATCATATATCAAAATATCCATATTAGACCAATTGTGGATCCACAAGTTCAAAACAAGGCATAAGGCCTCTAGGCCATCCAAAATCATCAAGAGTAATCAAAAGTATATAGTTAATGTATAAAATCTCAAGAATAAATCAGAGTATACAAGATTAGCCCTAGCGTGGCAATATACAATAATCCAATATATACCAAAAAGATGGAAGAACTATTATAGCAAAAGTAGCTTAAGCTTCCAAAGTCTTCCCTAATGGACCCACACGAGAATTATCACCTAAAAAATGTTTAATCAATGGGGTGAGACAAAGGCCTCAGCAACCCATCTCATCGGGCATACGAGTAAGTACTCATGAGGTGTCAAGTAGAACAGTTATAAAACATAGCATTATTAAAAAGATCACATGGCTACATGTGTGTGTGTGTGTCAATTCACAATATCATAATCTCATTCTCATGTTTATCACATAAGTGCATAAGAATCAATACACAAGAATTTATTTTTTGCCCTACCTTATTTCCTATTTCCTCCCCACCTCATTTCCTTTGATTGAACCCATGGGCTAGTACTTACCCATATGACTGGTAGTTCAACTCAACAAGATCACCAATCAAGTGATATGGGCTGGCTAAAATCCACAAAGAATAAGACCGGACTATGGGTTTCCCATCTAATACATTAGTGGGGTATCAAGGCCCTACTAGACACAAATGGACCAAAGGACTAACCAGTGTATACTTGGAAGCCCACCACCTTGTTTCCTCTTTTTGTACAAGAATTCACCCTCTTATTTCCTCTTTGAATAACCTCCCATCAAATCTATATCCACTATCCCCTCTCATATCAATACTCAAGAGATATAATCATACTGGATTATCACATATTATTATCAATTCACAAATTATCAAAAGAATCTTTCCAATCTCATAAATAAATACCAATTCGTATAATATAATATCACTAGCCATTTCTTAATGAAAATAAGTCTAACAAGACAATTTCATTAAAAACATAGTTTCAAAGTCCACATGACATACCAATAGCAAAATTTATAATTCTATATAGTTAAAAATCACTCACAAATATCATAAAAGCATGTACAACAAGAGGAAAGTGGTTGCCTCTCACCACAGGAAATTATAACCACACTGCTTCTAATCCAAGAGCTTAAACACATGCAAAAATCAATCTACAATAATCAATTTACTACACGTTAATAACTCTGAGTTATTAGAACAATTAACTTACTTAACTTAATTTTATAATTTTAAAGTTTTGAATTAATTACTCAAAAAATCCAATTTCACACTAAAATCCTAATTATTTATTTGAATATTAATTCAAATATTTTTCTTAACTCAAACAACCCATTTAAGTTATTGATTATCATCATTTTCATCCCTTTACATAAAATTACTAATTTAAAGTTTAGGGCATAAAATAGCTAAATTATAAATCTTCACTTTAGTAAAAAATCTAAACTGATTAAAACTTTAAGAATACCTCTAATAATCTAAATAAATCATTCAAGCCAAATTTAATCCGTTAAAAGTACAATATAGAATTATTTATAGGACGATTTTATAGAAAATTCATTATAAAGTCTTATACCAACTAAATAAGAAAAGTAAACTAATTAAAATTAACTATTAATCATCCTCTACATTTCCATAGGCATATATTGACAAAACTCAAAACTTGCCTAAAACCCTATCCCCAAAATATTTTCTAACTAGCAAAAAATTACTATTATAGGAAAGAAAACAAAATATTTAAAACAATTTTCATGAAGAGAGCTTTGTAATTAGAGGTGATTTTAAGTACTTTATTGATATCTAGAACAATAAAAATGAAATTTGTCTCTCCCTCCTAAAATATCACTTCGTCGTTGAGGTGAAGTGATCGGTGGGTGGGGTATATATAATACCCCCTCCCCCTTGCGGCAATTAAAGGGGCTACATACCTCTTTAGTTGCCACTTAAATAATATTATTTTATCTATTTTTTAATTTTTTTTATTAATTAAATTTTTATAGTTATTTTTATTTTTTATTTTCAATTTTTTTACTTCCCATTATTAAACTTTTTTATAAGATCAACAATAACAATAACAATAAAATATTATATTATCTGCATCTTTATTCCATTAATTTCTTTTACTATCATAAATCATAATTTTAAAAAAAAACCTTTATTTCGATAATTAGATAATAAATTCATTTATCATTATTAATTCTTTTTTAATTGTAATTAAATCCTAATATAAAAATTAGAATGTTACAAGCTCCTCCTTAATCAATGCATGACTTTAAAAATTATTATGAGGAATAGAGTTGAGAATTCTTCCTGAATTGAATAGCCATTGGAAGCTTTGTAGAGGAATTTAGTGTGAGAATCAGAAGAGAGTAAAATCGAGCTAGGAGATATTGGTTTTGATCGAAATGATGATTGGAAATAAAATTTAGAAGAATGAGTTTGATCACTGAGGTGGGTAAGAGGATTACTTGAGTTGAGATTTGAAAATGATGATGCTATTAAGGGGTTTTAATGGCTAAAACCTGATACCACTCAAGTAGTCAACACTACTACAAATAAAGGATTTAGTAACGCTCCTCCTATGGCTCTTCTTTAAAGAAGGGCCATAGAAAATTGTATTTTTTTAGGGTTAACCACCAGTGGCCGGCGCTTGCTGAGGAGGCGCCGCCGCCTTGGCTGGTACTTGCCCCACCAAGCGCCGAGCAAGGCCCATTATGTTTTTTTTGGGTTAAGCTTAGATGCTATTTTTTTTGTTAGGTGCCTTCTCCGGTGCTTGGTGGGGCAAGCACCGAAGGAGGAGGCATCGCCTTGGCTGGTGCTTGCCACACCAAGTGCCCGCCAAGGCCCATTATGTTTTTTTTGGGTTAAGCCCAGACGCTGTTTTTTTTTGTCGGGTGTCTCCTGCCAAGCGTCGGAGCTTGCTGGCTCTCCTTAGCCTGCGCTTGCCACACCAGCACCAGCCAAGGTTTAGTGAATAAACCTTGGCCGGTGCTTGGTAGGGCAAGCACCAACCAAGGCGTTACCAACACTCTTATTCTAGTTTTTTTATATGCTTCACATTGAAAGGCTGCACAACCTTGTCACATGCGTAAAAGTTGTCTTCTTTATCGATTTATATATTATCTAGACTAATGAGAGAGCCAGAGATCAAACACCATGCGTATAGAGACTAAGGGTGAGAGTTAAGAGCTACTACCACCATAGTAGAGAGATCACAGAAGGCGATCGAGCTTGGATCATCACCTTGATTGCTCATTCATATGCTAAGGACATGCAGGCTTATTATTAATTAAGGCAACCCGTTAATTAAGGTAAGCTTCAGCACATTCTTTCCTTATTTATTATTTATTTATTTTGTCAGTATCCTTCTTTCCTTATTTAATTTATATGTTTTTGGCATTAATTATCTTATTATCCTTTACTTCTATTTAATTTGCAAATGCTTTAATTTCCCTTAGAATTATTTCAATAGGGGAATTTATATTATATTTTTTGTATTTTAATGTATCTAATTTTTTTTCCCGTTTAATTACAAGCTAAGAAGTTGGTACGTAGTTTCACAGTTACCATTCATTTCTTTATCACTTAGCTTTCACGTGAATAATATAGACAATAATATATATTGTACTTTCTAGTTTTACTTTTCATTTGTCTGACTTAATAATAATAATAATAATAATAATGGTAATCACTATTCATCTGTCTTACTTTATATCAATAAAGGTTACGCTTGAAGGCTAATAATAATAAGGGTATAAGGTAGATTAAAACAAATATTTGGGATGCAATGGTGCTTTTACAGTAAGCGTCATAGCTCTTTTCACCATTTAATTAATTAATTAATTTTATATACTGAATGGATGCTATGGTGCTTGGTGTCCAAGCTTCGTAGCTTTTATATACCTTCTATGCCGCTTAAGGTAAAAGTGCCATACAAAGTGTACAAATTTGGCTCTACTACCATTATCATCTTCTTTCAGTCTTTCTCTCACGTCCTCCTTCACTCCATTTTTCATATCTAATTGGTCCCACATTGTCTTTCTCGCACGTCCTCTCACACTCCATTTTCCAGATCTAATTGGTCCCCACTATACCTTTCTTTAGTAATTGTCCCCACACCCTCCTCTCTTTGACGAATGCTGTTGGAAGCTTTTTTAGTCCCACTTTTTGTTTTTCCTTGTTTTTGTGTATGCATTTCTTCAAAAAAATTTGGTCACGCACTTCCGTTATAGTATAAAGCTTGGTAACCCAGATGATTTGCTTTATCTCAACCTCATACAAGAAGTTTCCCAGCTCCTAAGTTTTCTTCAGGTATGTTTTCTTCTTCTTCTTCTTTTTTTGGTAAACTCTATCGTGAATATTATATGTGTGCTCATGAATTTTTTTTTCAGGTATTTATTTGAAGTTTCAGCTGTTTTCTTAAAGCTTGATCTCCCGGTTGCTTTTTTTTCCTCTGTCTTAGCCTCTTACAGAAGTTTTTATTACGTTGTAAATCTTTGAGTATATATTTTGTATAGAACCTTAAGTCATACATTTTCATGAAACTTTTTAAAATTTGGGTGCTTGGAGATTTGCCATCAATTTAGAATAGTTGTTTGCCAGAGATTTCTTATGTGTCCTGCCAATCATTAAATTAAAGGAGTATTGAACTAGCCAGTTAGAGCATTAAATATCATTGAACTATGTAATATTCTTTTGATTTATTTTTGTTGTGAGTTGTGAAAAATTAGTATAATACATGCTGCAAGAATTAATTGGTTCATTGTTTGTGACTTTAATAGTGTTTAATACTTGAAAAACTTCAAATTTGATGAAGTTATGCTGTCGATTTTTTTTAAATAAATGGCAGAAGATAAAAGTAATTAGTAACTGTAAGAGGTAAGCAACTAACTACTTTTAAACATATGTTTAAAGGTAAAGATGGATAAAAAATGGACGTCATTTGATCGATGCTCAAGGGAATATATAGATGGAGTGAAAGAGTTTATTACATTTACAAGCGAGCATACAAATGATTTTAACAAAATCTTGTGTCGTTGCTTATCTTGTTGTTATGGAAAGTGGATTAGTCCGCTTGATTTGCTAGATCATTTAGTGTATTATGGAATTGATCAATCATGTACACGATGGATAAGGCACGGTGAGATAGATGATGCATGTAGTAATTGGGTGAATACCATGAGCGGTCTTTTGAATGAGTTTGATCGAAGCAAGTGTGATGATGAGGACGATAGTCTTCAAGAAATGTTAAATGCGGTAGAAGGGGTGCTTCATGACTATCCTCAAGAATTTGAGGCGTTGAAAGGTGATGCTAAGAAACTATTATATGCTAGTAGTACTAAATACACAAGATTGCTAGCAGTGTTGAAATTGTACAACTTTAAAGCGTGATATGGATTGAGTGATTCAGGTTTTATTGCACTGCTTGAACTTGTGCAAGATATGCTCCCAGAAGAAATTGTACTTCCACTACAAAAAAAACGTGATTTAGTAGCGGTTAAAAATGGGTATTAGTAGCGGTTCTAACCGCTACAAACTAGGTTAGTAGTGATTACTCAAACCACTACTAAATCGTACGTTGCAAGCAGTTTTGTAGTAGTTTTATAAAACCGCTACTCAATCAAAAATAACCGCTATATACTTTGTAGCGGTTCAGCTTAACCGCTACAACACCCAGAGATATTTGTAGCGGTTATATAACCGCTACAAATATAAAAAATTATATTGAGAGCTAAAAGAAAGAATTTTTTATTTTGTAGCGGTTAAGAAACTGCTACAAATATAAAAAATTGAAAATTTGTTGGCGAAAAAAAATGACATTTTTTTATTTTGTAGCGGTTAATGAACCGCTACTAATTTTGAATTTCATGAAATTAGTAGCGGTTTTTAAAACCGCTACTAATTTCATGAAATTCAAAATTGGAGCCAAAAAATTTAAATTGAGTCGTAAAAAGCCGTGTTATTTAGTAGCGGTTTAATAACCGCTACAAATATTTAAAATTTTTTTAAAAAATATGCAATGATTTTTTTTTTCTGTTTTTTCAATATTATATTAAATAGTTTATTTTGTTATTATTTTATCTATTTCAATTAGTTTATTATTCAATAGTTTAACTTATTAATAAATAAAAAGGAAAAATGTAATTGAATAGGATTAGTATAAAATTTATATTAATAATATTATTAAGGATAGGTAGGTAATAAGGAATTATTATGTTTTCTAATATAATGTAATTGTGTATGAAAAATAGATGAAAATGAGATACAGTTATGATATATCTAGAAAAAAAATGATTAGAATAAATTTTTTAGAAAGGAAAGAAGTATTCTAAAAAATATTAAAAATTTTGTTACCATATTTGATCGTATTATTCAGCTCCTCTACTCATACGAAAGAAGTTGTAAATGAGAGGAAATGAAAGAAAGGTAAGGTGAAAAGAAATTTGGGAGTGTTTGAAATGAGTTGTGGTAAAGGTATTTATAGGGATCCACGTACTATTTGTAGCGGTTAATGTAGCGGTTAATGTAGTGATTATTAATTAGTAGCGGTTATTTATATTTTTGTAGCGGTTTAATATTCATAGTACTATTTGTAGCGGTTAATGTAGCGGTTATTAATTAGTAGCGGTTATTTATATTTTTGTAGCGGTTCAATAACCGCTACAAATATTATTTTAATTTTTTTTTTAATTTTTTTTTTACATTTTATTTTAAAATTTTTTTTGCATTTTTTGTAAAGACAAAAGCATAATTTGAATTTGATCACTCATCGTCGCCATCCCTACAGAAATTTTGTAGAAAAATTATTGTTATTGATGTATTATTAAATTTAAAAAATTTAATTCAAATGATGTGGACTTAAAAAAACTCACCACAGTAGAGGTAAATTGTCATCGCCTTGAGGGAAGTAGTTTTCAAAATCAGCTGGCTGAAATGGCTCACTCTCATAGACGATGTTATCGCCTTCACCCATGTCGTAAAGGTCTCTTGGCTTTAAATGAATGACAATGTGCCAATCCCTATGCCTCTCGTCCTCGACATAATAAACCTGATGTGCCTCTAAAGCTAGAATATACGGCTCATCATCTTGAGAAATACCAGTATGAATCGGCTATGAGAAATTGACTAATGTGATCCCTAGGTCGTCAGTTGTCAGTCCCCGAGAAGTAGTGGTATTTGCCCACAAACACTTGAATAGCGTCACAGTGAAACGACCTTGATAATTAAGCTCAACCACATCAAGAATCTTGCCATAGTAAGGGACGCCTCCGAACTGCATGTTGGCGTCACTGCTGCTCGCATAACTCCTTGTCCTAAATGTGCCATAAACACCCAAATTCTGTGTTTGCAATCCTTGATCCCGTGAAACCATGCAAAACTTAAAACCATTGACATTGTATGCTGTAAACCGTTTTGCATGATCAAGAGGGCCGATTGCGAGAGCTCTGAAATCTGGTGAGTGTGGGTTGTGGTCATTTAGTATTCTACGCGTAAACCAGCTCGAGAATTCTCTGTGGACCCTCCTATCAACTTCCGAGGATGTCTGTGTACGGATCCTGAGTTGACACTTTACATGCCTTCTGAATTCCCTGCAATTAATAATGGAAAGGCGTTAGTGAAATCAAAGTGAGAAATGTTACGAAAGATATAGATCGAATAACATGTGAGTGTACAATTCTTATCGTATGAAAGGTTCAACTTGAGTGCAATTAATCAAGACATGTCTATGTGCTTGTCACTTCTCAGTTGCCGTTAGTTTGAAGTTCTCAGTTGCTCCAACTGGTTTACCAACACGAGGGATAAGTTCTCCTGATGTCGGCACAGGTTCCAGACAATCGTCAACACGAGGCGGGCGGTTGAAAGCCGTCTCAAGATCATCAAAATACCTTGAGCAAAAATATAGCACCTCATCCCCTATATAGCCTTCAGCTATAGAACCTTCTGGCCACGCCTTATTCCTCACGTAAGATTTTAATTTCCCAAGGAACCTACGAAGTACAGAAGAGAAAATTGATATAAAATGATGTAAAGGACGAGTAGCAAACATTAAATATGGACAATAAATTAAAGCACATATTTAAAATGAGTACCTCTCAATCGGATACATCCAACGATATTGTACTGGTCCAGCGAGCTTTGTTTCATGAACGAGGTGGACTGTGAGGTGAACCATCATAGTAAAAAAGGACGGAGGAAAGATCATCTCCAAATGACAAAGCGTAAGAATGATTTTCGACTGCAGCTGATCGAGCTCCTCAACGGTCAAAACCTTAGAACACAACTTCTGAAAGAAAGAACAAAGTTCCACCAAAACAATGGAAACATCGGGAGGAAGTGTATTCTTTATAGCCAGAGGGAGTAACTGCTGCATAAGAACATATGAGTCGTGACTCTTCAGGCCAGCAACCTTTCGAGCCTACAAGTCGACACATTAAGAAATGTTGCTTGAATACCCATCAGGAACTTTTAATTTCTTCAACGTCGCGAGGAATACATCCTTGTTCGGTTTTGTGAGGGTAAACTTTGCCGGTGTAAATCTGTCATGCTCATCTGGCCAAGCGTCTTCACGAACTCCCATGTCGCGTAAATCTTTCCTCGCTTGAAGGCGATCTTTTATCTTGCCGGGTTCGTTAAGCAGCGTATACAACACATTGTCGCAAACATTCTTTTCAATGTGCATTACATCAAGACTGTGGTAAAGTAAATTAGATCTCCAATATGGAAGCATGAAGAAAATACTTATCTTCTTCCACTGCTGAGGCGCCGAAGTCCTATGCGTCTTTTGGCGAGTTTGTGCTGAATCGTCACTTTTTCCAAACTCGAAGTCAACATGCTCAAGCTGCTGTAAGATATCTGTACCGGATAAAGTCTGAGGTAGTCCTCTTTTCTCTGGTTTCCCATTGAAGCGATTCCGTTGCAATCTGAACTTATGAGTTCCATCGAGAAACCTCCGATGCCCTATAAAGCACCACTTTCGGCTGTGGGGAAGGTGTAATGCATCAGAGTCAAAATTGCAAGCTGGACACGCTGACCCAGTATGCACATTCCAACCAGATAATGTGCCAAGGCTAGGAAAGTCACTAATCGTCCAGATCAAGGCTGCACGCATGTTGAACAAAGTCTTACCGTAAGCGTCATACGTCTCTAAGTCGACATTCCACAGGTCAAGCAATTCCGCAATAAGCGGTTGGAGATACACATTGATGTCATTGCCCAGTGCCTTTTTTCCTGGAATGATCATAGACATAATGAAAGAGCTTTTTTCATACATATCCAGGGGGTAAGTTGCAGGGAACTAAGACTACCGGCCAAATACTGTAACTTGTGCTAAGATTCCTGAAAGGATTGAAACCGTCGGTCGCCAACGAAAGCCGAACTTTTGTGGGGTCAGTCGCAAAATCTGGAAAGTTGTTGTCAAACATTTTCCAAGCAGCTGCATCCTGCAGATGTCTTAATTTACTGTCTTCATTTTTATCAACGGCATGCCACCTCATGTGCTGAGCAGTTTTAGACGACATAAATAATCTTTGCAGACGAGGTTTCAAAGGGAAGTACCTGAGAATCTTTGCAGGTTTCTTCTTCTGCTTTTTCCCCTTCCGAATTGTCTTGTACCTCGATATGTGACATCTCTTACACGTCTCCCTACTGGAATCGTCTCCCCAATACAGCATACAATCATTTGGGCACGCATCAATCTTTTGATAATTCAACCCCAACCTGTTGATAATCTTCTTGGCCTCGTAGAAGGTTGTGGGAATCTCAGCGTCGGGGAATGCATCTTGTAATAAGTCGAGCAACATCGACATTCCCTTATCTGTGATCCCACACAAGCACTTGATATGATACAATTTGATCAAGAAAGATAATTTAGAATATTTGCGACAACCTTGATATAAAGGACGATCTGCTTCATCCATCAAGCTGAAAAAAATCCCGAGCTGCTTCATTCCCCATAAAAGCCGGCTCAGAGCCGTGCACTTCTTCGTTGAAGTTGTCGCCTTGAAATCCAAACGCATCACGCATAGGATCATCTTCATCTACTTGAACGCCTACTTGAGAACTTTGAGGAAGAGCATCGTCATATCTAATGCCGGCCTTCTCACCATGAACTGCCCAGAATGTATAATCCTCAGGGAAAGGCTTCACAAGCAAATGTTCCTTCACAACATTTCGTGCATGCCACTTCTTGAACTTGCATTTCGGACACGGACAGATGATCTTGCCGTTACAGCTGGCGTGAGTGAATGCGAAATCTAAGAAACTGTTTAATCCGTACAAATATTCAGGAGAATTGTGCGGCAACCTTATCCATGATTTATCCATAGCTACAAGTGAGAGAGAAGAAAGTATAAAGAAGATGAGTGAGAAGATAATGACGGATGCCTAGAACCTTATATTCTGAAGTTCCAACGTTTATAATTTTGTAGCGGTTCTTAAACCGCTACACTAATCGCTACAATTATAAAATATTAGTAACGGTTATATATATAAAACCGCTACTAATATTCAAGCTGTTACACATTGGTGGGAAATTCAAAATTTACTTGTTGAGTATTAGTAGCGGTTATATATATAAAACCGCTACTAATGTTCAAGCCGTTACACATTGGTGGGAAATTCACAATTTACTTGTTGAGTATTAGTAGCGGTTATATATATAAAACCGCTACTAATATTAAAGCCGTTGGACAGTAAATTTAAAAATAATTTTTAATTTGTAGCGGTTATACATAACATAACCGCTACAAATGTGCACAAAGGCGGCAAAGTTCAAAATTCAAATGATGAGTATTTGTAGCGGTTATTATTTTAACACCGCTACTAACATATATATAGTTGTAGCGGTTATTAGCCAATAACCGCTACTAAGATATATATAGTTGTAGCAGTTTCTCTTGAGAAACCGCTACAATTATATATATACATTTGCAGCGGTTATTGGTGTAGAACCGCTACAAATCTATATATTTATAGCGGTTTTAAGTTAAAACCGCTACAAATATATATACTTTATTTTTTTTTAATTTAGATATAAATAATTCATAGATTAAACAACGCGATCTAATAATATAAATATAATTATATAAAACACAATAAGAAAGTTCTGAAATAAAAACTCATATATATATATTTACAAATGTTTAAACAAAAAAAATGTCCTAAACTAAGGAGCTGGGGGCTGATCCTAAACTAAGGAACTAGGGGTTGATCCTCTGTGCTCCCTCAGGTGGGGCTCCCTCAGATGCCGCTGGATCGGGCCGCTGCCCAGAGTGAACCGCACCATTGTCATCAGCAGGAAGAGGAGCAGTAGCAGGAGGAGTAGTACTCGGGACGACCTAGTGAGGGACAGGGGGAACCGCTGGATACTGCTCGTTCAGGAATAGGTGACTCCATGCTCCCTCGAGCATGTTGTTTGCGATATCATGCCACTGCGTCTGCTGAGCGTATAGCATATCAGCATGCATCTGCAGGTGCTGCTGCTGCACCATCTGCTGCTCCAAATCTAACCGTAGCTGGTCAATAAACTCGTCCCTCCGACGTCTGACCCCTCTAGAGCTGCCAGCCTCAGAGGCGGCGCTCCTGCCGTAGACCATGCTGGGTCTGGCACCTATCCCCATCCCCCGCATGCGTCCGGGGTGCTCAGGATGAGCCAGACCCGCCTTCAAAGGAGCCGTTGGGTCCACTAACCCCTGTGACTCCTCAGGCTGGGTCTGTCGCAGCTCAGCCTGCGACTGCTGCATCCGCTCCTGCCATTTTTTGAAACAATTACTGATTAGCATTTTTCATTATTAACTTGGATTTATAAAAAATATAATAATAAAATTACTTACAATGGCTACCTCTGCCTGCTGAGAGGTCGCAGTCCTGTCACGGTGTCTATGTGTGATGGCGTACAGCTCCCCATAGTCCGTCTGACGGTTCTCCTGCTGTGCCTTCGTCTCCTGAAACAATTACAAAACAATAATTAGTATTATGAAATAATCAGCTAAAAGTAAGTGATATTTTGAAAAGTTACCAGCTCGCTGTAGGTCACAGCAAAGGTCTTCAATCCTGATATGTGGTAGATCGTCTGCTGTGCCCGGATCTCGGTGTTCCTCTGAGAAAGCTCCTGAAAAAAAAAGTAAATGTATTATAATTTAAAATTAAATACAAATTAAATTGAAATTATAATTTAATATTTAACAATTACAAAATTATATATAAAAAATCTAATAAATACATTACCTGCGCCTCAGGGCTCCTCCTGAACTGGACGAAACGTGCCCAGTCGTTCGGCGGCACGCCGTTCGGGACACTCTCGATCAGCTGCTCCAGAGGCATCGTCCCATCCTTATCTACCCTGTGGAAGAGACAGTTCATCCTATTCCTCCAGGCGTCGCCCATCTTCACGAGGGCGTACCTATTCCGGTTGGCCCTGACGGCAAACCGCAGCTGAAAAAAATTATTTAAATATCAATAATTATAAAAACCATAATTTAAAAAATATTAATTAAATAGAATTAATTACAAAAAATATTAATTAAATAGTTTTAATTACCTGAACCACCTCCTCCCAAGCCTGGTCCTTCGGCCCCCTCAGAACGTGCCTCCACGTCGGGAAGTGAAGGGGGAAGCGCATCCAATTCGCGCCCAGGTCGTTCAGGAAGCGGTTGGGCAGGTGACCCCCATTGTGGATCGGCTGGTCAGTGCCCTCATTCCACGACACTATAACTCGCAGGGTCCGGTCCATGCTGTTCAGACCGGCCACATCCAGCCTCCTCATCTACACGTTCCCCTGCTCATCTGCACAGTTGACCGCACGTTAGATAAATTGTAATTCAAAGTTAACATTTCTAATTTAAATAAATAATTTACTAAATTAAAAAATTAATTTACCTTCGACCTGCACCTCAAACCCAGTGGACCGTGAAGACGACCCTCGTGGGTTGTTCTGCTCCCGAGCATCCTCCTCATTGAGGAATTGCTCCATCTCCCTAACCCCAATCGGGATCTCGAACTCCTCCTCGTTGAGGATGTCCTCAACGCTAATATCTGGCCTCTCCACCTCAGGCACCTCTGGTGCGGTCATCACCTGTGGGATCGTCTACGGTGCCTGTGGGGGGATGGGCTGAGATGCCGCGGTAGCCCTGCCTGCACGCTGCCCCCTCCCTCTGCCCCCTGCCCGGCTACTGCCACCCCGTAAAACCGGTCTGGGGACCTCAGGGGCCTTCCCCTTATCCCGTCCTGAAGCCATATCAACTGTAAAAATTTAAAAAAAAATTAGTCACATTATTATGCAAAAATATAATAAAAATACAAATATAAATAAAATACGTGTTATATATATACCTCAAGTGTAAATACTGAGAAATACTGAGCAAAAACTCCTATAGAGACGTCTGAACGCTCAAATCTCAAAGAAATCACTTAGGGAAACCTCAGGAAACAAAATGAGCAAAAGGAGAAATGAAGGACGCGTGGGTTTAAATAGGCCAGATATTAGTAGCGGTTATTAAAATAACCGCTATTATAACCACTACAAATAATAAAATTTGTAGCGGTTCTACAATAACCGCTACAAAAGATAACAACGTTTGAAATTCTGTAGCGGTTATTGCCCAGAACCACTACAAATGTCGAGACTCTTGAAATTCTGTAGCGATTATAGGGGCATAACCGCTACAAAATTCTGACCTTTGGTATTTTGTAGCGATTCTGTTGTTGTAACCTCTACACTGTTGGCACGCCAACTGGCGGGAATATTGTAGCGGTTTCTGCGCATTAACCGCTACAAAATCACCGCTACAAGTTTTGGCGGGAATTTCGCGCCAAATTTGTAGCGGTTTTTTGTAGGAAGCCGATACAAAAAACCTTGCCGCTACAAATTTGTAGCGGTTTAGGTATAAACGGCTACAAATACTATAATTTGTAGCGGTTTAATATAACCACTACAATTACACCGCTACAAAATACCTTTTTTTTGTAGTGTTCCTACCAAGATATACGAGGCAAAACGAATACTTTTCTCTACAATTGGTATGGGTTATGAGAAGATACATGTATACCCTAACAATTGCATATTATTTTGAAATCAATACGCAACATTAGAGAAGTACCCTAAATGCAATGCATCTTGATATGGGAAGAAGAAAGTAAAAAGTCCGTTGAAGATCGTATGGTATTTTCCCATTATACCGAGATTCAAGCGACTGTACAGTAATGCAGAGATTGCTAAGCTGTTGATGTGGCGTATAGATGAAAGGGTTGAAGACATGAATCTTAGGCACCCTACATATGACCCTTAATGGAAAAAAGTTGATTATGACTACCCTGACTTAACGAATGAAGCAAGGAACCTACGTCTTGCACTTTCAACTGATGGAATCAATTCCTATGGGGTTCAAAGTAGTACACATAGTACGTGGCTAGTAATATTGATAATTTATAATCTTCTTCCGCACTTGATCATGAAACATAAGTATATGATGCTGTCCATGTTAATTTCTGGGCCAAGGCAACCTAGAAATGATATAGATGTATACTTGGCTCCTTTAGTTGATGACTTGAAGCTGCTTTGGGAGGAAGACATCAGTGTGTATGATGCGTACATGGAATAAAGTTTCACTTTGAAAGCCATGTTTTTTGGCACAATAAATGATTTCCTTGCTTATGGTCATTTGTCCTGGTATAGCGTCAAAGGATATTGTGCGTGCCCTATATATGAAGATGACACTCATTCAGTGCAACTAGATCATTGCAAGAAAAATGTCTACATGGGACATCGAAGATTCTTACCATCGAAACATCGTTGGAGGAAGTGGAAAAAGACTTTTAATGGTGAGTTAGAAGAAGGTAGCCTATTGAAGATGTTGACGGGTGCTCAGGCTTTTAAGAAGGTTAAACACTTAGATAACAATTTTGGCAAGCCATTTACAAAAAGAAATTGGGACAAGCTGTTAGGATCGGCAGGCACAGCGGAAGAATTTTAAAACTTTTTTACCGATCCTAATCGAGGATCTATCAACGGCGTTTAAATCAAGTTAGAAAGATTCATACCTTTTTCAACTTAGGGTTTTCACGATCTCTAGGAGCCAACACCTCAGGTCCGCTCCTTCTATCGGTATCCACACGAATGCTCTCCAATAGAGACTACGTGCTAGCGCCTCCAAATGTCTCCTAGGGTTTCCCTTGCAGCTCTAAATTCTCATGCGTGTATGAGTATATCTGCTTTATCAAGTTTATAACCTATGAGGACTATATTCAAATTTCAAAATTAATCTTCATTAATTTTGAAATTAATTAAAAATTAATTATCTTGATGAGCTAATTAAATAAATTCAGTTTAAATTAAATCTGTCCAACAATTTTAATTCAACCTATTTATTTAATCCAAATAAAGAGCCATTAGATTTATGTTATCTTGATAAATTAAATCTGAGATACTATATCTCATCATATTAGTTATTAAATTTAATATATCTTAATAGATTAAATTTAAAACTAACACAATATAATAATATCATATATAACACACACACACACACACACATATATAAGATATGTATTTCGAAATTATATATCTATATAATATTATTAATGAATTTTATATTATATATATATATAATTCGTCCACCCTAAATTAAACATTATCTCATGTTGGGCCATTATTGTGTGCAACCCTGTAGGCCCATATGAAGTTGGCAGTAGGCCAATAACTATACTAACCTAAAAGTCTTAAGCGGCCTCTAGCAAGACATTGCGACTACCTAATTCATATGAGGATTGTTAACACAATACAACCTGTCATACAACCATGTCGCGTCCCTTTTGTCACATGATATATCGGTCAAGGATAAGGCATGGATAATGTCATCCTCTTGTTCCTGACCATTACTTTCTCGATTCCTGAGTAGCCTGACATTAGAAATGGAAACTTCTTGCCATCGTATTATGGTCATACATTTATCAGACTCACTCATCGAGAGGCCTAGTAATATCTCTCTACTAATGTGAGGGACAAATTCCATCTTGATCATTCATATTCCTCTGCATGAAAAACCACCAAGCTTGATTGTAGCCTTTATCATCACCCGGTCAAAAGTGACTTTTGACTAGTTCAAAGCTTAGCAACTCTCATGCTGGAATCCATGATGACCTCAGGTCTAAGGGCATTGTAACGTGGTTATACATGAGAAAAGCTTAGACTTGATCCATGTAGCTTTCTCATAGTGGGTTGGTCCAATACCTTGTACTCTTATAAGTGCCTAAGACTTTGATTCGTATCTCTATATCTTATCAAAGTCATACTGGTCTTGTTTCATCTTTGCTCTCGCATAGATAAGTGACCAGGGATATTTTAGGATAATCTTTATAATTTATCCAAGAATACAATTATCACAATTAACATGAAAATAATATGATAATAGAATGGAGAAATTTCATTAAATTAATAATGTTCAAAGTATAATGATTGGCCTTTTGGGCACAATTTCCAACACAAGCGGCTAGAAGAAGTCTATTTTCTTTGAGCTTCCATATTGGAAGTCTTTATATGTGAGACATTTTTTTAATTTGATGCACATAGAAAAAAATGTCTATGATAATCTAATTGGCATACTGCTCAATATGTAAGATAAAAGCAAGGACAATATGAGTGCTAGGTTGGATTTGATTAACCTGGGAATCAAAGAAGAGTTGGCTCCGTTTGAGCAAGGGTAGCACACCTATTTTCCTCCAGCGGCTTATACTTTGTCGAAGAAAGAAAAGAAGTTATTTTGTGAGTTTCTTGAAGGAATCAAAGTTCCAAAGGGCTAATATTCAAATATAAAAAATCTTGTTTCAGTGAAAGAGTTGAAGCTAATGAACCTTAAATCTCATGATTGTCATGTGCTTGTGTAGAATTTTATATCGGTTGGTATACGGTCAATCTTACGCAAAAAAGTAAGGAATTCCATAACTAAACTATGCTTATTCTTCACGTTGATTTGCAGAAAAGTGGTTGATTCAACAAAGTTACAAGATTTTCAAAGGATGATTTTTTGTACTCTGTGTGAACTTGAAATGTATTTTCCACCTTCATTTTTTGACATTATGGTCCATCTAATTGTACACTTAGTGAAAGAGGTTCAATTGTACGGTCCAGTATACCTGAGATGGATGTACTCGAATGAGCGATTTATGAAAATTTTAAAAGGGTATATGAAAAATAGATATCGAACAGAGGGGTGTACAGCTGAGCATTACATGGTTGACGAAGCAAGTGACTTCTGTGCTGATTTTTTATCAAATATTGACCTTATAAGGATCCTGAAGTCTTGGCATGATAGGCGAAGATCGAGGAAAGGAACGAGTAGGAATGATATAACTAGGATATCAGTGACTGAATAGGAGAGCTCACTTGTTTGTGCTACATAACACTGATGAGGTTGAATGATATGTTGAAGAACATAAGGATGCTCTTCGATTAGTACATGGTGAGAGGGATGAAAATTTGATAACAATATAGCACAACCAACATTTTTCAACTTGGTTAAAAAGGCGCATTAATGATGAGTTGGAGAGGAATCCTTATTTAGTTTCTGAAAACTTAAAATGGCTATCGAATGGACCAAGCTTAAATGTATTGTCTTACAACGGTTATGCAATCAATGGTTACACATTCTATACATAAGAACATGATACAAGGATCATGATGCAGAATAGTGGGGTAATACTTGTTAGATATGATTAGTTTTGATGATGTCAAAATAGATATTAAAGTGATAAGAGCAAAAAGTTTATATAATGTATTTCTTTGACTAACTACTATATTTAATGTTACATATTTTGTAGATTAGTCAAGCAAAGAATGAAGAAGATCGAATTAATGAAAATGAACAAGAGGAAGAAGAAGAAGAGAATTTTTAGATAGTCAAGGAGATGCCTACTTGGATTATGAAGAATGATTATCAAGAGAAGGATAAAAAATAAAGATATTGAAGAATGAAGAACTTGGTAGATCTATCATGAATATCAAGATTCAAGTTGTTAGATATGATATTGGAGGTTTCTATAATGTTACCGGAGGTTTCTATGATCAAATAATGGTTGGAATATGTTAATATGAAGCTAAGATGACTTATATATGAGTTTTGGCACTTCTAGAGGAGTTGTGCTCGAGCACAAGGTGTTATGCTCGAGCACAGGAAGAACATGCTCGAGCACAGGCTTTCTCACTCGAGCACGGGTGCATACTCTGTTCTACTCTGTTCTACGTTCAGCTTGAGCGAGGTCTGGTATTTTGATCATATCTCTCAAACCACACGTCGGATTGACCCGAAACCGGTGGCATATGAAAGAGGACTCCCAACACGTAAAATTGGCACCAGAATCACATTGAAAGAAGATCAAATGAAGGAGCTATGATTCGTCGAAAATGAAATTGAAATCACCGTCACTTTCTGACACAGGTTCGGTATTTTGAGTATATCTCACAAACCACACATCGGATTGAGACGAGACCAGTGCCAAATGAAAGTAGACTCAAAGATCTTTCCATGGATAGGTAATTTACATAATTCTAACGTATATTCTAGGAGCTATGCCTTCTGGAAGTTGATGCTTGTGCAGACTAGCGAAATATACACTCCTTCGATCATAACTTGCAGAATACAAGGAGTTTGGAGCTGATTCTTGTTGCATTGGAATGCATATGATAAGAGAATTCTTATGATACATCATTTGAATCAAATGAATCAAATTTTTCTAAAGGGGCCCCACATCACCCGCGAGTGTAAAAACTGACTCTCTGAAAAATGTCGTGCGAGTGATGTCCAGAAGCATATGAAACGTGAAGAAAGTTGCAACACTCGAGCACTAGGATTCATGCTCGAGCATTGGATCATTTCTCACTCGAGCAGATGCGAGAGAAGAGCTGCGAGTGACAACCCGAGAAGAAGCATGCACGTGAAAACAGAAGACGCACTCGAGCAGGACGTTTTGTGCTCGAGTGATTCGAGTTTTCACTCGAGCAGATGCGAGAGAAGTGCAGCGAGTGCTTGCCCGAGAGGAAGTCAGAACGTGGAAATATGAACTGCACTCGAGTGAGCCATATTGCACTCGAAGTGAAGTTCTGACAGAAGCAACGAAGAAACACAGAGCCTCATAGCTATCAATCCAAACATGGTTAAACGTTATACAATCATTATGTTTTCACTTGTTATTGTTTCTAAATATTATCTAACATATATTTCAAGTGTAAAACAGGAGATTAAATATTTGGGTTGTATCTTCAAGAACGGAGGTCACAGCAAAATTCCTCACTCAACGTGATGAGTCACAGAAGCCAGAAAATCATCTTTTGACCAATGATCCAACATTCCCATGACTAATACTTCATCATATTAGTGATTAAGTATTTTACAGTGTGAAACAGGAAATTTAACGGTGAGCTTACAGATTCAAATGAAAGAGTCAAGAATGGCGGGCGACATCATTACACACCGAGCATTAGCTACCTACCACGACAGAAGTTTGACCCACCATAAGAGATTGTCTGGAGACTCAAACAAATTCAAAACGCTCCACAACGTTACTACAGCTCAAAATGAATCTTCCTGCTATTCAACAAAACGCTCCACTTTGCTCCACAACGGACAGAAGCTTATTTTTCAAATATGCTCAAACGGTCAAATGACGCAGTGGGACTCCAACGGAAGAATGTTCACAACGGTCATCATCTTCATCAACTATAAATAAGAGAGAGCATTCAACTTGGAAGGAGGACAGAAAAACTGAGAAAGATAGAGGAGACAGAGAAAATAGTGCAACGACACCAACATGCGTATAACATGAATCCTCTGCTTCTACCCATACACTCTCTATTTTCCAGTTTCTGTATTACTTATCATTGAGAGAGTGATTATTTGTATTGTACTTCAGTGAGTATTATATCCACTCTGTGAGAGAGTCTGTAAACACTTTCATCTATATTTCTGAGTTGATCTCAAGGTAGAAGGACCTTGAGAGGGTTGATTTTCTTACGGAGAAGCAGTAGAGAGAATTGTCGTAAGACATTCTGCTCGTAAGACTTACAAGGTGCAAGCAGTAGAGAACGTTGCTACTCATAAGATTTACAGGGGTGTAAGCAGGAGAGAACGTTGCTGCTCGTAAGACTTGCATAAGTAAGCAGGAGAGGAAGATCTTCGGAATTGCTCTGCTCGTAAGACTTGCCGTAAGGGGGAGTATTTCAGTGAGAGATTTGTAAAAGGTTTCACAAGTACCCGGCTAAACTTGTGGGATTGTAAAGGCTTTTCTTGTGCCCGGATTAAACAAGAAGATAGTGGATTTGAAAATCTCAGGAGGAGCCTGGGGACTGGACGTAGGCCATCACAGATTGGACCGAACCAGGATAAATCACAGTTTGCATATTCTCTTCCCTAAACTCTTATATTTCCAGCATATATTATTTAATCTAACTGTTGATTTATAAACCTTCATACTTACTGTTTTCGTTAAGATACGAAAAGATTTCTAAAGTTCTTAAGTTTTTATTATACACCCAATTCACCCCCCCTCTTGGGTAATAGCCGGTTCTAACATTTGGTATCAGAGCCCGGGCTCTTGTTTAAAGGACTTAACCGTCTCAAGAGTTACAATGGCTAATTTTGGGTGTTTTATACTTTCAGAAGGTTTTGATTATACAATTCCACCTCTTTTGAAAGATATTGATTTTTGGTTTTGGAAAGCTAGAATGACTAGTTTTATAAAAGCTTTTGATTTTGATATGTGGAATGTTTTTACAAATGTTTTTGATTTCAAACCAAGAAAGGATTGGACAGAAAGTGAAAAGAAAATGTTTTCATTGAACATTAGAGCAATGAAAATTCTGTATAGTGCTTTAACCGAAAATGATTTTGAGAAAATTAGATTTTGTTCTAATGCTAAACATATATGGGACACTCTTGATTCTATTTATGCTTCTAACAATTTTGTTGAAGTTGAAAGTGTTGACAGTTCATGTGAAACTACACACTACGCATCTATTGTGCATGAACAATTGGAAGTTGATGATGAAGATGAAGAAATCATAGAACACTTCCATATAGTCAACATGAATAGACAAGAAGAAGAGGATTCCCGAAAAGAGCTCAGTATGGACGAACATGAAAAATCACTCTCCGGAGCTCAAGATGAACTTAAGGTAAAAAGTTCCAATTCTTTGTGTGATTTTCATAAAAATGATTTTCAGAGCTTACAAAAGTTTGTTTCTCAATCAATTGTTGATTCTATTAAGAAAAGTAAAAATGTTTTCAAATATGCTGGAAAGTTTGTTGGGAAGAAAGAAAGTTCAAATCAAATCCATTCGAATTTCTACTCTTATGATCGACATAATACTTGCATGATATCCCATAATGCATATCTTGATACAATTTGCAATTATTGTGGTAAATCCGGTCATATTTCTCACACATGCTATATTAGAAGAAATTTCTATGTGAGAAATAAGTATATTTGGGTACCGAAGAAACATGTAAGGTTTAATACTAACAATCAAGGACCCAAGTATATGTGGGTACCAAAATGTCCATCTAGTACTTTATGTGTGCAGACTGATCATAAGAAGAATGGACATAAGGGTACGGAGAAGATAAAGAAGAAGCCAAGAGTTTCTCATGCACCTAAATGGACATTCACATCTATTAGGAATACTCTCGGATCACCCATTGCTGGAACTGCAAAGTTTAACTACGAAGAAAGGCAATGGAGAAAAGGAGTACGTTCCACCTCAAGAATGAACTACCATAGAATACCATTCAACTATCTTGAGGAGAACAAGAAAAGGAGGATCTCTCAAGCATCAAATAAAAGACTCTTGGAGTCTATATATTTTGAGAGAAGGTTGCCAGCACCCAAAGCAAGATATTCAAAGTATCAACATCAAAGAAATATGCAGTGGGTATGCAGAAGCAATCCTCCGAATATCTAAGGCAAAGGTACACAATAATAAAACCTCCTATGTTGTTTGTAATATTTGTTGAGGTTTTATATTTTGGAACCTTAGGAATGAGCATTGCAAATAATTTTTAAATTATGTTTTCGTATCCCTTAAAAAGTCATTTAATAGATTTATTTATAAAGGGATTGTAATGCTCAACAAGTTAATTCTTTATGCATGTATAATGATTTGAAAAGAAAATATTTCTCTTATGCATAAAGACGTATTTAATTCATTATGCTCAATTGTTTCAAATTGATTATATTCTTAAAGCATGTGAATTATGATTCTTTTAAGCTAACCATGAGTGGATCCAAGTAGAATTGGATACCCAAGGAAGAAAAATGGTTATATGATTTTTGCAGGAATAATTTAAAAAAAAGGAAGCATGACACTAGAAGTGAACGTTCAAGTGCAAGGCATGTTAACACTCAAGTACTGGTATAAACGCATAAATTAGCTTCAAAATATGGTTTATTCAAGTGATCTTGGAGGACTTGAGTACAAAGATATAAGAAGATGGAAATTAACTTGGGTGTCTACAAGTTACACTCAAGCCAGATACGCTGTATCAGTTATTTCAAAACTCAACCATCGTACTCATTCTTTCCAACTCAATTTGAGTGGTAAAATCTTGCTCATTACTACATATCATTAGCAATCAATGATTTATGGATTTCAAAATATTTTCAGATTGCTAAATGTATTGAAATAGAATTGTGCATAATTTTTCTCTGCATTGGAAATTTGAAATGCACATTTCATAAATTTACTTGGATTTAAATTCATCTTGTTTATAAAAATGCATACACATTATTTGAAAATTTTTCATATTTGCATTTAAATCGGTTTCAAAATTGGAAGTTAATATTTATGTATACTGAAAGTCAGAAATGCTTCAAATCCATTCACTAGAGTTTTCCTCATCATTCACATACTTGTTTCTTAATCTTAAACTTGTTACTACTTGAATTCCTCAATCTTTATTTTCTAACAAGTTAGATCTTATGTCTAACAAGTTAACTATCTATATGAGTTTCAAGTGTATCCCTAGATAAGAATTCAACTTGTGAAAGCCTTGTGCCTAATGCATAAATCATTAGTTGGCCATGTTATTCCAAGCATTATAAATGTTCATTAGTGCATTGAATCTTAATGCATTAACCATTATTGTGGAATAACTTATCGGGATAATATTCTAGAACTCTAGTCATTTGGATCAATGAGTATGTGCTTCATCATCCATAAATTCATATACTCATATTGTTGCTCAAATACATTATCATTTTTCTTCATTTTTTTTGAGTAACTAGAATCTTGCACTTTAAATCTTGTTGCCTTGAATATTTATCCATTTTAAGATGCAACTCTAAGAGGCAAGATTATCTCTTGATCAATACTAAAGTCATCATGCTTATATATGTCAAGATAAGCCATTTTGGCTAATTGATTCTTCATATGACTTTTGTTCTTGAGAAAATTCTCCAACATGTTAACTCTTATAATTAACATGTTATCTTAGTTGAATTCCTTAGTGAAGCTTTCGGATATATATTTTATAACTGTTGACTTCCATTGTTTTTGGCATAAGCATTGGTATTTAACAAGCTTCATAAATGAGTTTTCATTCAAAATCTTATTGTCAAAATGCATGTTTATGATTTGAAAGAACATTTGAGATTTTGAAACAATTAGCACATCTCATTATCATTCTTGAAAATTTGGTTTCATTCATGATTTATCATTTCATAAAAGTTGGTCATTATGGATAGATTCTCTACTCTATTTGATCCAACTTACATGGATTGCATGAAAATCTTATCAATGACATATTTTTTAAAGTGTATTTACAAATTGTCATTGATCATCATCATTCTTGGTATCACTTATTCATCATGCTTCATGTCTCAATGGATTGATTTTACTAAGTAAAATTATATTTTGATATTTGTTGATTTATCATACTCTTTGCTCAAAATTCATATGATTAATTGCAAAAGAGCATAAGAGTTGTTATATCTAATATTGTACGAACCCAAGAGAAGTTGGGTACCAAAGAGCATATAATTATATTAGTTTGCAGGAATTGACCAAAATGCTCTACTTTCACATACAAAGATCAGAGGCTAACAAAAAGGCATGACTGATAGTGTTGCAGCGTGAGATGAAGCAGAATATGTGATATTACTCAAATGACATCCTGCCACTAGCAAATAACTAGCTAATGATACAATCAGAAAGAGAAAGAGAAGGAAGATCTCTTAGTAGACCTAGTGGAGATTGTTTCAAAGCAGTACAGGGCCAAGAATAAGTTTATCCAATATGAATCTTTGTTGCCTACCCACCTTCCTTATCATTTCAAGGTGATCAAACATTTTCACTATGATATGGAGCCAATAGAGATGTTCAGAGGAAAATGCTGAGATGTACAGAATCATCAAGCTTAATGAGCCCATGAGGATTCTTAACTACAATCCTAGCTCTATGTCTAAATCTTCACTGGATTATCTGCTATACCTATACTAGAGCTATGGTGAACAAGGAGAGACAACACTTTGCTAAATTTGGTCTCCATGATTCTTCATGCTTTGGTCCATTTGTCTAAGGCTTTCTGAGAGAGGAGCTTCAACAATCACACAGAGCTTGCTACAAACAATGCTGAGATCATCAGTCAATGATAAGATGAAGTAGCTGTGTGATTTATTGAACCAGAACTTCAAAGTTCTATTTGAGATGATGGATGACAAAATAAGGGTGTTATGTGCTGTGGTGAAATTAAAATTTCTCAATGATGTTTGCTAAGCAAGGGGCACATACTAAGCCAATATGCGCATAAAGCCTTACTCCGAGCTCATCTTGATATCCTAAAGTGCTCACAGAAGACTACACTTCAGAATCCCTCAGTACTAGTCACATCATTCAATATTGACTAGGACATGATGCATCAATGGACTACAGAGGATTATGACTCGAGTGATTACGATATTACTCGAGTGAGGTATTGTATTCTTGCTTAATTCAAAATCCTTGAGTTGTATCACTTGAGTATACAATCGAGTAATGATTGAGTAGAATCACTCAAGTAACCACTCAGGTGATATTAGGTTGTATCTCTTAAAACCTCTTATTAGCATTGCCATTTAATTTCTCTCTAAATCTTTCAAAATCATTTTCTCTATGAAGTTTTCAATGGTTTCTCAAATCCAGGAGAGTTATTAACTGTTTTCTTGATAATGTTTAAAAACCATGCATCAATTAAGGGGGAGCTTTACATTCACATGTGTTTTATATATTGAAAGTTCATCTCCTATTGGAAAGAAAATCCTTTTAACATACTCATCTGTATTCACCATGTCTTGATTAGTTTTGATGATGAGTTATTCTTATATTGTTCTTTTCATGATCTTAATTTTAATATATCATATGGAAAGGAATAGTTTATTACTTGATTGAACTAACAATTCTCTTTGCAAAGAAAGATTTAAATTTTATGACAGGAGAATTTGTTTTGTGCAATAGCATTCCTCAACATACTACAAGAAGACTCTATCAACCTTGAGGATGTTTTTAACGCTCAGTCAAGGAATATATATTGGCTGTAACATTCAGAACAACAAATACATATGCCAATACAAATGAGCATTGAACATGCTAAACAGAAGCTCAACTCAATTGGAGAATCTTGGCAACAACATGGATATATATTGAGTTGCATAACAGAAGTGTGGTGTACATCATCATGGACTAGCATTGCCAAAGGATAAAGCAACGGACTTCATGGAGCACTTCATCAATTTTCAAAATCTACATGAGCATCTCTAAACCTTTCTCTATTTACATTACAAGAATATGTTTCATATTTTTCATTGATCTTGATTATAAAAGTTTTCTTGGTTCATTCATTATGATTAAAGTCATTTCTACTTTATTTACTTCTTCATAAGCCTTACTTCTTTATATATTTCAAACTTTTTGCTGATGTCAAATAGGGGGAGAAAAATGTAAGAAAAATATGTATGTTGCACTTTGCAGTATAATATGTATATGTATGTTTGCACTTTGCATTATACATGTATGTTGCACTTCATTCAGACATATTTTTCTTAAAGGATTTGTCATCATCAAAAAGGGGGAGAATGTTAGATATGATTAGTTTTGATGATGTCAAAATAGATATTAAAGTGATAAGAGCAAAAAGTTTATATAATGTATTTCTTTGACTAACTACTATATTTAATGTTACATATTTTGTAGATTAGTCAAGCAAAGAATGAAGAAGATCGAATTAATGAAAATGAACAAGAGGAAGAAGAAGAAGAGAATTTTTAGATAGTCAAGGAGATGCCTACTTGGATTATGAAGAATGATTATCAAGAGAAGGATAAAAAATAAAGATATTGAAGAATGAAGAACTTGGTAGATCTATCATGAATATCAAGATTCAAGTTGTTAGATATGATATTGGAGGTTTCTATAATGTTACCGGAGGTTTCTATGATCAAATAATGGTTGGAATATGTTAATATGAAGCTAAGATGACTTATATATGAGTTTTGGCACTTCTAGAGGAGTTGTGCTCGAGCACAAGGTGTTATGCTCGAGCACAGGAAGAACATGCTCGAGCACAGGCTTTCTCACTCGAGCACGGGTGCATACTCTGTTCTACTCTGTTCTACGTTCAGCTTGAGCGAGGTCTGGTATTTTGATCATATCTCTCAAACCACACGTCGGATTGACCCGAAACCGGTGGCATATGAAAGAGGACTCCCAACACGTAAAATTGGCACCAGAATCACATTGAAAGAAGATCAAATGAAGGAGCTATGATTCGTCGAAAATGAAATTGAAATCACCGTCACTTTCTGACACAGGTTCGGTATTTTGAGTATATCTCACAAACCACACATCGGATTGAGACGAGACCAGTGCCAAATGAAAGTAGACTCAAAGATCTTTCCATGGATAGGTAATTTACATAATTCTAACGTATATTCTAGGAGCTATGCCTTCTGGAAGTTGATGCTTGTGCAGACTAGCGAAATATACACTCCTTCGATCATAACTTGCAGAATACAAGGAGTTTGGAGCTGATTCTTGTTGCATTGGAATGCATATGATAAGAGAATTCTTATGATACATCATTTGAATCAAATGAATCAAATTTTTCTAAAGGGGCCCCACATCACCCGCGAGTGTAAAAACTGACTCTCTGAAAAATGTCGTGCGAGTGATGTCCAGAAGCATATGAAACGTGAAGAAAGTTGCAACACTCGAGCACTAGGATTCATGCTCGAGCATTGGATCATTTCTCACTCGAGCAGATGCGAGAGAAGAGCTGCGAGTGACAACCCGAGAAGAAGCATGCACGTGAAAACAGAAGACGCACTCGAGCAGGACGTTTTGTGCTCGAGTGATTCGAGTTTTCACTCGAGCAGATGCGAGAGAAGTGCAGCGAGTGCTTGCCCGAGAGGAAGTCAGAACGTGGAAATATGAACTGCACTCGAGTGAGCCATATTGCACTCGAAGTGAAGTTCTGACAGAAGCAACGAAGAAACACAGAGCCTCATAGCTATCAATCCAAACATGGTTAAACGTTATACAATCATTATGTTTTCACTTGTTATTGTTTCTAAATATTATCTAACATATATTTCAAGTGTAAAACAGGAGATTAAATATTTGGGTTGTATCTTCAAGAACGGAGGTCACAGCAAAATTCCTCACTCAACGTGATGAGTCACAGAAGCCAGAAAATCATCTTTTGACCAATGATCCAACATTCCCATGACTAATACTTCATCATATTAGTGATTAAGTATTTTACAGTGTGAAACAGGAAATTTAACGGTGAGCTTACAGATTCAAATGAAAGAGTCAAGAATGGCGGGCGACATCATTACACACCGAGCATTAGCTACCTACCACGACAGAAGTTTGACCCACCATAAGAGATTGTCTGGAGACTCAAACAAATTCAAAACGCTCCACAACGTTACTACAGCTCAAAATGAATCTTCCTGCTATTCAACAAAACGCTCCACTTTGCTCCACAACGGACAGAAGCTTATTTTTCAAATATGCTCAAACGGTCAAATGACGCAGTGGGACTCCAACGGAAGAATGTTCACAACGGTCATCATCTTCATCAACTATAAATAAGAGAGAGCATTCAACTTGGAAGGAGGACAGAAAAACTGAGAAAGATAGAGGAGACAGAGAAAATAGTGCAACGACACCAACATGCGTATAACATGAATCCTCTGCTTCTACCCATACACTCTCTATTTTCCAGTTTCTGTATTACTTATCATTGAGAGAGTGATTATTTGTATTGTACTTCAGTGAGTATTATATCCACTCTGTGAGAGAGTCTGTAAACACTTTCATCTATATTTCTGAGTTGATCTCAAGGTAGAAGGACCTTGAGAGGGTTGATTTTCTTACGGAGAAGCAGTAGAGAGAATTGTCGTAAGACATTCTGCTCGTAAGACTTACAAGGTGCAAGCAGTAGAGAACGTTGCTACTCATAAGATTTACAGGGGTGTAAGCAGGAGAGAACGTTGCTGCTCGTAAGACTTGCATAAGTAAGCAGGAGAGGAAGATCTTCGGAATTGCTCTGCTCGTAAGACTTGCCGTAAGGGGGAGTATTTCAGTGAGAGATTTGTAAAAGGTTTCACAAGTACCCGGCTAAACTTGTGGGATTGTAAAGGCTTTTCTTGTGCCCGGATTAAACAAGAAGATAGTGGATTTGAAAATCTCAGGAGGAGCCTGGGGACTGGACGTAGGCCATCACAGATTGGACCGAACCAGGATAAATCACAGTTTGCATATTCTCTTCCCTAAACTCTTATATTTCCAGCATATATTATTTAATCTAACTGTTGATTTATAAACCTTCATACTTACTGTTTTCGTTAAGATACGAAAAGATTTCTAAAGTTCTTAAGTTTTTATTATACACCCAATTCACCCCCCCTCTTGGGTAATAGCCGGTTCTAACAATACTTGTTGCTGATTCGTGACACAGATCCAATGCTAAAGACGTTCACCTTATCTATGCAACAATATCATACTTTGGTGTAATTGAACGAATATGGGAGTTAGAATACACTATGTTGAGGGTCCCTATATTCAGATGTAAGTGGATTGCGAACAGATGATTTAGGGTTTGTTCAAGTGGATCTTTCTAAAGTTTGGTATAAAGATGTTCCTTTCATTTTCCCATCATAGGCCCAACAAGTGTTTTTCATTCCGGATCCTTCTAAGAAGAATCGGTCCATTGTACTTCCATCGAATAAGAATCATCAAGAACAAGTTAATAATGAAAGTAATGAATATTTGACTATTATTGAGGATGATCTCTCCTTTGACATGTTGTGGTCAAAATGTATTGATATAGATGAAGATGAAAATGAAGATGAACCCGTATACATGAGACATGATCATAACAAGGGGACTTGATTTTTAAATCAAAAAAAAAGGAAAAGATGATAATGAGCGCCTTGATTTTTTTCCTTGTATGTTTTATTACATGCATTCATATATTTCAACATAATTTTCTTTCATTGCTATGATTGTGTTGGAAATTGTGCCAAAAGGGCTAATCATTGTACTTTGAACATTATTAATTTAATGAAATTTCTCCATTCTGTTATCATATTATTTGCATGTTAACTATGATAATTGTATCCTTAGATAAATGATAAAGATTATCCTAAAATATCCCTGGTCGGTCATCTATGCGAGAACAAAGATAAAATAAGACAAGTATGACTTTGATAAGATATGGAGATACAAATCAAAGTCTTAGGCACTTGTAAGAGTACAAGGTGTTGGATCGACCCACTTTGAGAAAGCTACATGGATCAAGTCACAAGCTTTTCTTATGTATAACCACGTCAGAATGCCCTTAGACTTGAGGTCATCATGGATTCCTACATGAAAGTTGCTAAGGTTTGAACTAGCCAAAAGTCACTTTTGATCAGGTGATGATAAAGGCTATGATCGGGCTTGGTGGTTTTTCATGTAAAGGAATTGAATGATCAAGATGGAATTTGTCCTTCACATTAGTAGAGAGATATTACTGGGCCCCTCAATGAGTGAGTCTGAGAAATGTATGGCCATACTATAATGAAAAGGAGTTTCCATTTCTATTGTCAGGCTACTCATGAATTGAGAAAGTCATGGTCAGGAACAAGAGGATGACCTTATCCATGCCTTATCCTTGATCGATATATCGTGTGACAAAAGGGATGTGATATGATTGTATGAAAAGTTGCATCGTGATAACGATCCTCATATGAATTGGGTAGTTGTAATGTCTTATTAGAGGCCGCTTGCAACTTTTAGGTTAGTACAGTTATTGGCCCACTGCCAACTTCATATGGGCCTATAAGGTCGCATACAAGAATGGCCCAACCGAGATAATGTTTAATTTAGGGTGAATGAATTTTATATTTGTATATATATATATAAAATTCGTTAATAATATTATATAGATATATATTTTCGGAATACATATCTTATATATATATATGTGTGTGTGTGTGTATATATTATATGATATTATTATATTGTGTTAGTTCTAAATTTAATCTATTAAGATATATTAAATTTAATAACTAACATGATAGGGATATAGTATCTCAGATTTAATTTATGAAGATGATTTAAATATAATGGCTCTTTATTTGGATTAAATAAATAGGTTAAATTAAAACTATTGGACAGATTTAATTTAAACTGAATTTATTTAATTAGCTCATCAAGATAATTAATTGTTGATTAATTTCGAAATTAATGAAGATTAATTTTGAAATTCGAATATAGCCTTCATAGGTTATAAACTTGATAGAGCTGATATACTCATACACGGATGAGAATTCAGAGCCGGAAGGGAAACCCTAGGAGACATTTGGAGGCGCTAGCACGCAGTCTCCATTGGAGAGCATTTGTGTGGATACTGGTGAGGGAGCGAACCTAAGGTGTTGGCTCCTAGAGATCATGAAAACCCTAAGTTGAAAAATGTACGAATCTTTCTAAGTCGATTTAAACGCCATTGATAGATCCTCGATTAGGATCGGTAAAATTTTAAAATTCTTCCGCTGTGCCTGCCAATCCTAACAGATTGTCAAGTACATGCTTTGATGATTTGTTTGGTTTATTTAACTTGTAGGAAAATGGATCCTCACAGCGGAGATGATATTGTTCCTATCGAACATGATGATCAAGCAGCATTTGAGATCAAGGAAGCCAGGGGTAGGACCGCAATGAAAAAACTTATCAAATTAAGGAGTAAGGGCATTAGGTTAGAGCTTCAGTGGAATGAAAAGGGAAATCCAGTTAGATCGAATGCCAGCAACTTGAATAATTACATTGGGATATCGGTAAGAGAAAGAGTCCCCATTACTGTTTTAGATTGGTGCTGCGCGAAGAAAGATTATGGTGATATGCTCTTCGATTCTGTTAAGGTAAACATTATTTACTTTATTATTCTAGTTGTTTTGTATCATGAAATTAATCTAACAAATTATATGTGGTTTTTTTACAGTCTTGCTTCATAATTGAAGCTGATAAAGAGAAATTCACGCTACGAAAATGCGGAAGACTCTTGAGAAATTTTTGCTTTGCTCTTGTCAAATTCTTCTTGCGAGATACAACGATATTATCATTCCTACACTGTCTTAGATGTACGATGGGATCATAACTTAAGAGTAGTGGGATGAGTTTGTGGCCTCACATACTACTCCATAATTTATGGTAATATAATATTAGCCTTTACCGGTGCATGAAAGGATCGGTCTCGTATGAGGTAGTAATTAATATTTATTGATATGAATCATTTGGATCTAAACAGGAAAGGAGTAAGCCAAATTGCAAAAACGCATCCAACATGCCATACCGGTACATGAAAGGCTCGGTCTCGTATGCAACGTTGGAGCAACAATTAGTAAGAACTAATCATTATTTCATATGAATATAATATGTATGCCTAATTTTTAACTACAACTATCCTTAATATGCAGCCGCAAGAATCGTATTCTGATGATGTCACACATATACCTCAGCATGATTTGTGGTTGGTAGGTTGCATGAACAAAAAAGGCAAAATTCCTAGCGAGCAAGCCAGACAAGTTGCCGAATATTATGTAAGTAGTAGATTATACATAAATTAAACATTTAGCTTCACTTAAAAGACCATATTGTATAGTAATTAATATTGTTGTAATTCTTGTTGAGATAGCGCTCAATAACACAGGAGCAGCTAGACTTGGCACATTATGTTGGTCATGAGTATGATGGTCGTGTTCGGGGTATTGGTTTTGCAGTAACCCCAACATCATATTATGAAACCAAAAAGCGTGCCATAAAAAATGACTTACTACAACTACAGGAGCAAATTTCTAACTCCAAGCATCACGTAGACCAGAGGAATAGTGGCTACGAGCATCAAGTAGAGCAATTCACTGATCATATGCATTTGATAAAAGAGCAAAACGCGTTACTAAAGGCACAAATTGAGGCCTTACTACAGTCTAGACCAACATTAAGTCCAGTGTGTGACAGTACGAATGTGAGGGATAGTTGGCCCTCTGTGCCTAAAGTCCCCATTCCTATGGTAACTAATTTCTTCTCCACTTCACTTTTTGGTACGTTATTCATTAGTGCACCTTAATATATTTAACTCTATTTTTCATAAGGGTGAATTAGACTGTAAGTTGCACGTTACATTACATTCAAGCCTCTAACAGGAATCCATATAAAATATTTCACATTACATTCAAGCCACACTGGCATATTCTCAAACAGGAATCCATGATTCCACAACCCAGCCTTGACAATTACAATGGAAGATACAACGGTAGGGGTAGGTGTGATTACCATCACCCCCTACGACTGCTCATGTTGAACTACTCATGCTGTAATGCCCTATGGCCAGTAACACATTCACAATATCACAATAGCCTCATGCCAAAGATTTTCACAACAAAATAATGACAAGTCGTGCATACCAAGCATCATGCACATCATGAGAGAAAAGTCACTACCTTGGTCCTTCCGTGCATGCTCTAGCACTGGTCTCTCCCGAGTAGGGCAAATGTCGAATCCTATATTTCACAATTAGGGACAAAGTGTTATTCTCTATTCCAATACTTAAATGACTTCAAATCACTTAAATTGGTTATCATCAATGTCTTTTAAAAAGCTACAAATGCCTCTAACAAAAGCGCTAAAGGGTTGGAAGAACTATCCTAAAGATCCCCTTTTAGAAGCACAAGTACTAGTTTTCACTATTACACTTGAGTGAAGAAGACCTCACTTGAGTGATGACAGACTTGCACTTGAGTCTTGAAAGCAACACTCGAGTGATAGCCAAATGCCACGTGAGTCCTACGATGTGAGGCACCAGAAGTGATCACCTAAGAGCAAAAAGAAATGACAGAAACTAGAATTGATCGCTGCACTCGAGCATGACTCAAATCACTCGAGTGATAGCCTAATGCTCACCCAAGTTCCCCAAAGTGAGGTTCAGGAAGTGCTCACCCGAGAGCACAAGAAACTTTCAATACGAAACATTACTCGAGTAGGGACCTTGGCACTCGAGTGATGGCTTAATACTTGTGAGTGTTAAGATACACTCTTGAAAACTGACCATGAGTGACAACTTGAGACGCGAGTTCATAGTGTCATATACACCCGCACTTGAGTGAGACAAGGTTCACTCGAGTGATAACCCACGACACCCACAAGTGAGACTACACTCTTGGATTTTTGCACATAAGTGCACATAAAAACTTAAAGGAAAAAGAGAATATGCACAACTTGACTCGAGTGAGACCCTTCATCACTCGAGTGATGCATATCAGAAGCCAAAAATGTAGCAGAGTTGACAATACTTCCCAAATCTTACCCAAGTAATTCCAATGATCCCAAATTCTAAACCAAGGCTACTCCCACATAAAATTGCACAAGGAATCCAATGGAACCCTCAAAACTATCAAATTCCTATTCCATTATCATGCTTTGGTTTTAGGAAACATTCAACACAAAATCCCAAAATTTGCCAAACTCAACATTCCAACCTTAAACCAATTCTATCTATCCAAAACATATACCAAAACACTATTTCCATGACATATCATACCAAACTCTCGATGACCAAAATTTTTGAAAATAGGCTATAAATCCTAGAAATTCAAAACTTAATCATATGACATAAAACATAGATAGAAAGGTTCATTTCACTTTCCACAACAACTTTCTCAAAGAGGTTTCTTGATTCTCTAAACTCTAAATTTCCTTGAGGGCACAAACCAACACCAATTGACAATCTATAACTATCAAAATGAAGGCTTCAATCCAAGGAACAATATTAAAGAAGTGATTTTTGGCATTTGGAGTCATTAGCTTAACTTAAATCAAGAAATTATTTTCTCTCTCCTAAGCTCCCATGGCTACCGAACAAGAGAGAGAGAAATGAGAGAGAAGAGTGAGGAAGAAGATGAAATGATGATTTCGCACTCTCCTATGCCTTGCTTCAATGAAAATGAAGGAGGGAAGAGAGAGAAAATAATTAGACAAATGGGGTTTGACTTTTCTCCATACTCTCTCATCCTATAAACTTGCCACATGTTCCCCTCTCATTGGTCCTCATAAAATAATAACTAATTTAGTTACTCTAATCACTCCATTAGCTATTTGGTCTCACATCTCATTTCTCTTTAGTTAGCAATTAATTTTCTCATTAATCATTGACTAATTAACCGACATTTTTCCATTCTCTTTATTTTCCACTGATTTTGGCACATTTACAGAAATTGTTGCAAAACACAAAATAATTCAGTCTTTAATTCACAAATCATCCTTAATAATTATCATTAGCCCTTAATCAAAATTTGGGGCATTACAATTCTTCCCCCGTTCAATAAATTTCGTCCTTGAAATTTGTTATACATCATTAGGCATAAAATCAGGAAATCGCTTCTTCACGTCCTCTTCTACTTCCCAAGTTGCTTCCCTTGGAGACATTCCCTTTCAGACCACCTTCACAAATGGTAAGCTTCAATGCCTGAGCCGCTGCTCTTCTTGATCAATGGTATGCTCTAGCTCTACCGCATATGTGAAGTTATCTTGCAATTCAACCTCTTCATATTCAATAATATGCTCCAGGTTTGGTTGGTACTTCTTGAGTTGTGGGACATGGAATACATCATGAAGTCTGCTCAAACTTGGGGGTAGTACTATCTTATATGCCACCAGTCCGATTCTTGTCAAAATCTCAAATAGACCAATGTACTTCAGACTTAACTTCTTCTGCTTGATTGCTCTCTCGATGCCTATTGTAATATCCCAAAAAGTGATTAAGGGCTAATGACTTCAAAAGTGGATGTAATTATTGTTGAATAAACACTTTTGGAGAATGTGTGATGGGAATTTGGATATTTTAATGATTCCAATGGCTTCCTTGTGAAAATTCGTGTGGGGAGAGTGTTTATTCTGAAATTGGAACCATTGGGAACAATTGTGAAAAAGTTGAAAACTCTGTCCATTGAAACTCTTTACAGGGCAGCCGATTTGTATGGACGTTTTAAATAGGCAAATGGTGTCTAAATATTCTGAAATTTTCTAGTCTTAAAGTTCACATGTCAAGCTTCAAAATGGACATATAATTTGTATCATTTTGATTTGTGAGCTAAGAGTTATGGATTTTTGAAGTTTGCCCAATGAAATTAATTATTTTCTGGAACAGTATGCAAAAATTGAAATTCTAGGAATTTTTTGATTCCATCCAAAAAAGTTATATATTTTTCCTTAAAACTAGACTCAATAAGGGTTCCATAGACTTTGTAATCACTCCAATTCAATTTTTCTAGAATTAGTTATGATTTTTCAAAGTTAGGGTAGAAAATATGCCAGAAATCTCATTAAGTCCGAAAATAAAGAAATTATGTGATGGCAAGCTTTGAAATTATGAGGTACATGGAAAACTCATTTGGGCTAATGGAAGGACCTTCTTGGACGTCTTTATCATGGGCCAAGAAGAGAAAATATTATGCACATGTTATTTGGGCTTACAACATTATGTTTATGTACATAAAGTGTGATTTTTGGAATTTTACTTTAATGAATAATTAAAGTAAGACATAAGATATTATAAAATCATTTTTCCATCTTCCTCCTTAGCTCATTTTCGTGCTGAACCAGCAGCCAAGAAAGAGAGAAAAATTTTGAGATCTTTTAGAGAGAGAAAGAGAAGAGAACTTACAAGGTAGGTTGATTTCTTCGGTGAATTCGTACCTAATGCGTATAACCTTGTTCATAAGCTTCTCTTTTATGTTATTTAAGGTGTTTGAGAAGCAAATTTGGTGTTCAATGGGCTAGGGTTTTCAGCCACTCTTGAGAAAAGCCAGAAGGAGCTTGAGGTAACTTCCAAACTTTCGTATATTGCTTATTCTGGCTGCTGTGGGCAATTTAATCGGTGAAATTTCACCGGATTGCCATTGGTTTTAAAGTTTGAAATGATATGGCCTAGGGGTTATGCTGCCCAAATTGGGTCTTAATGTTAGTTGTAACCTAATGTAATGGTTAATAAAGTGGTTAGGAGTAGAAAGGAACGCGTTTACGGAGCCAAAATCGTAAAACCCCGATTTTCTCTGGAGAGCTCATAAATTTCGGCCAGCTCTAGAAATGTGTCTTAGAGTTGGATTTTCAATGATTTGATGGTTCCATTGAGTTCAGGAACGAAAATTAGGTGGGGTTACAGTTGGCCACCTTTTCGGAAAAGGCCGAAAAAGCATAATTACGAAAACGCCCCTAAAACCCTTGAAGTAGGGCTGCCAAGGGTAAATTTGTAATTTTACATTGAATTTGATAATTCCAAGTCTGGAAATGGATTCCTTAGGCGGAAATATATTAGGAAAGCCCAAATTAGAATTTCAGAAAAAGTGCAACCGGACCAGGTACGGCGGGCCCGGGCCGGGTCCCCAGGGGCATTTTTGTAAATTTTCATTATAGACTCATATAACCCCAAGAAACACTATGGAAGTGTCTAAATGGTGCATTTGGAATTGTAGGATTCGATATTTGCCCTGTTCGTGATCCACCTGCGCTAGAGCACAATTAGAAAGAACAAGGTAGTGACTCTTTCTCTTATACTGTGTGTGAAACATTATATGTATGTTTGTCAAGCATTGAGAATACTTTGTGAATACATTGTGATGCTTTGAGTTCGCAGTGCAAGCTGACGCATAGTGATACTTTGTGATATGTAACCCCCTTCACGCTTAAGGCCGAGATTTAATTCATAAACACGTAATTGATGTACAATTAGAGACCATAAATGATTTTGGGACTTAACCAAAATCAAACTTCCCAAAATCACGGCTTACAAAAAATTTTACAAAATCTGTTCATGACGGTCTCATATTCACATTTCAATACTAAATGGCCTGTACAAGTTGATTTCATTCACAAATATCAGAGTATAGAGCAAATTCCCGACACACTCGGGTTCCATTCATTAAATAAGGGATTTATAAAGGCACAAAACCCACAATTCATTACCCTTAACTTGGGGATTACATAAAACTATACTACAATCCCATTATACACAATTGTTTCCCAAAAATATCCAAAATATATAGATGATAACCAATAACCCAAATATACATCTAAACCAGAGCACTATCTGCTCTTCGTCGCCCGCTTTCCCTTTGATCCTTCTGCCCTGTCTAAAACATGGTTTTTGGGAGAGTGAGATTCTAAGGAATCCCTGTAGTAACAAATCAATCATATAATGTACAATAATAGTGCATGTAAGCAAATCATTAACCAAAACAAGCAACTACAACGGCAATGGTTAGTATGACCCATGTCATCCTTTACGATTGCTCACGCTGAATTGCTCACGCTGCATTGCATCACAGCAATCCACACAATAAATTTCACCACAGCTGGGATTCATATAATGCATTTCATACACAAGCCATACAGGCAAGATACACACAGCCCACGACTGGATTCACAAACGCCGCCCCACGGGTCGGATTCACAATATCCATGTCGATTACGACGGCAGTTCAACGGCCGACCTAGAGATGACCACCGTCAATCCCTACATGGCTCACGCTGACCTACTCACGCCATAATGGACCATGGCACACATTTCACAAATTCAACGATAAGTTATGCATGCCGAAACATCATACATAATATGAGAGAAGAGTCACTACCTTGATCCTTCCGGGCGTGTCCTAGCGCCGGTCTCTCCCGAGGAAGGCAAATGTCATATCCTAGAATCATGATTAGGGACAAAGAGTTACATTCTATTCCAAGACTTAATTAATTTGAAACACTTAATTTTGGTTATCATAATTGACCCTTAAGAGGCCACAAATGCATCTAATAAAAGCCCTAAAAGGTTGGGAAACAATAGGTTAAAGATCTCCTTTCGAAAACTTAAAGTGCTGGAACACAGGGGTGGGCCGCGGCCAGCCCTTCCTTGGGCTGCGGCCCAAACATGGTCAGAAGGCCGTGGGCCACAGCCAGCCACCCTTGGGCTGTGGCCCGAAATCATGCCAGAAGGTCTTGGGCCGCGGCCAGCCACTCCTGGGCCGCGGCCAGGAAGTTTCTTGACTCTTGGCTGAACTTCAAAAAACCATAACTAATTGTAGAAAAATCGAAACGAGGTGATTCCAAAGCCAAATGAAAGGTATATAAGTTATATTTCAAGGAAAAATATAGCCCTTCACTGGGAATTACTAAAAAAATACAGAATCACCAAAAACTAAACACTACTCCAAAACAGAGTTCTGTTTCAATCCCAAACTTTGGACAACCATATCTCACAGAATAATAAACGAAATGACATAAAATATATGTCCATTTTGAAGCTTGGGATATGAAATTTAAGACTGGAAAGTTTCATAATTTTCCAATACCATTTGGTCACTCAAAACGCTCGTCCAAACTTACTGCACAAAACAGAGCTCAAACCAGACAACTTTCCAATTTTCCCCAAGTGATTCAAATGAACCCAAAATCAATAACCAAGCTCATTCCCACACAAAATCACTCAAGGAATCCAATGGGAATGTCAAAATTACCAAAATCCTATTCCATTATCATGCTTTGGTTTTGGGTAACATTAAACACTAAAATCTCAAATTCTCCAAACTTAACAATTTCCAACCCAAACAATTCTATCTATCCAAAATGCATTCCAAACATACAAATTCCATACCAAACATATACCAAACTCTCAATGGCCCTCATTTTCGAAAATGGCCCAAGAATTCCAGAAAATCCAAGTTAATCCATTTGGCATAAAACATAGATAGATAGATAGGTTTCACTCACCTTATCAACTTTCTCAAAGGGAGTTCTTGATTCACCACTTTCCAAAATTTCATGTGGCCACAAACCACAACCAATGGACAAACTACAACCATAGAAATGTTGTCCATAACTCAAGGATCAACTTTAATGAAGGGAGTTTGAGCAAAGGAAGGCATTTACTTACCCAAAGATCAAGCTTTCTTCTTTCCCTTGCCTTTAACAATGGTGAACGAGAGAGAGAAGCAAGAATGAGAGAGAAAATGTGAGAGATGGAGTGAGGAAGAAGAAGAAAATGATGACATACTCCCTCCCCCATACTTCAGCTGAAAGAGAGAAAAGAGAGGAGAGAGAATTGATTATTTTAATCAATTTTGACTTAAACACATGCACTCTCCCCCATACCCTCTATGCCACATGTCAAATTGCTATTGGTTCTCACCAAATAAGTCACCAATTAGCTACTTTAATCTCTCCATTAACCATTTTAATCACACATCCCATTTTCTCTTAGTTAGTAATTAATTTCTCCATTAATTACCACTTATGGCCAATATTTCCATTATTCTAATTTTTCAGTAATTATGACATATTAATTTAATATTTCCATAAAACACATAATAATTCCAATTAAATTCATAATTATCCATAATAATCATGATTAATCCCATAATCAAAAATTGGGATATTACATGATACATAGAGATTGTAGTGAAAGCTGACGTATAGAGATTACAGCCATGAGTGCTGTCGTTTGTGGCGAAAGCCATGATACATTGTGATGCTGCTTAACATGATCATATATGTTATGTGTCTATACAATGTATGAGTGATTTGTTACTACAGAGATTCTTTTGAATCTCATTCTTTCCATTGACTAACATTTCATATAGGGCAAGTGGCTCCAAGGAAAAACGAACCACCAGGAGCGGCTAGGATCTTGTAGAGATGTGTGGTTAGGTTGTTGGTTATCTATTTTGGACTTGGGATTACTGTTTATTTTTTAAATGTAGATATTACGTTGATGTTGGTCATGTAATCCCCTAGTTGGAGCTTACAACCCTTAGTTATACATGTATGAAACCCGGGAGTTGCCGGGAATTTGACTATGCACTCTGATATGTATGAATGTGATTGAACTGTGCAGAGTAATTAGATTCAGAAGATGAATATGAGACCATGTTGAACGAATTTTAGAAAAGAGATTTGAGAAAAACGTAATTGTCGGTCTCTAATTCCTTTAAATTACACATTTTCGAATCTTAATTATGATTATCAAGGTAGGGGATTACACCTATGACCGAAGATACTCTCACGAAAACATAATCCCCCACTTCAAACTCGAGAGGTCTTCTCCTTTTGTCAGCATAGCTCTTCTGTCGACTTTGTGCTGTAAGGAGACTCTTCCTGATAATTTTGATCTGATCAGAAGTTTGCTCAACAAGATCTAACCCATACAACTTCCTCTCAGACAGTTCTGTCCAGCACAACGGTGACTAGCACTTCCTTCCATATAGTGCTTCATACGGAGTCATCTGAATGCTTGCATGATAGCTATTATTGTAAGCAAACTCAGCCAATATAAGATAGTAGTCCTATTTTCCCTTGAAGTCTAGGACACACGCTCTCAACATATTTTCCAGTGTATGAATAGTCCTTTCTGACTATCTGTCTGTCTGAGGATAGTAGGCTATGCTAAACCTCAACTGAGTACCCTTAGCTTCATGCAGATCCCTTTTGAATCTAAAAGTAAACCGAGGATCTCTGTCAGAGATAATATTCTTCAGTGTACCATGGAGTCTCACTATCTCTTTGATGTAGATTTTAGCCAGCCTATCTGTAGAATAGCTAGTATTAATTGGTATAAAGTGCAATGACTTTATGAGTTGATCCATAATCACCCAGATCACATCATAGTTACTGATCCTAGGCATACCCACTACTAAATCTATGGTCACACTCTCTTATTTCCATTCTGGAATTTCTAGACTCTAAAGCAATCCTGGCAGTCTCTGGTGTTCAATGTTTACCTTTTGATAGGTAAGATATGTTAGATCCTATATGTTTTGATGATAACAAAGATTGGATTAATAATATAAAATAATTTGATAACAAACATATGAATTTTGTACCATGTAGCAAAGCATTACTTGGAGTAAGTACTGGAGTGATGAACCATTCTGTGAAGGCTTACTCGAGTAGCAACTCGAGTAAGGGAAGCAATTACTCGAGTAGCCACTCGAGTAACCAAAGAAAATTTCATCCAGTGAAGCATTGCCAAATTTTGAACAAAGTTACTCGAGGGAGTACTCGAGTAATCCGAAAAGTTATATAGACCATTACTTGAGTAACATGATTTTCAAAGGCATCACTCGAGTAACCACTCAAGTAACCATGTCAAAAATCTTCCAGTAGCTCTCAGCCAAGAAATGCAACACTTTACTCGAGTAGCCACTCGAGTAACCAAGTGAGAAAAGGATTTACTCGAGGGACCACCCGAGTAATCTGCGGAGTTATTCAAGGCATTACTCGAGTAGCCACTTGAGTAATCAGAAAGCAAACTCTTGGCCAAGAATTCGATCCAATTACTCGAGGGAGTAGTCGAGTAATATGCCATCCACTCGAGGCACCACTCAAGTAAGATGTGAAGAAAATTGAAGGCCACTCGAGTAACCATATTACCAAAGTCAGCACCCAAGTAACTTGTTAAGATAAAGACAAGGCCACTCGAGTAACCACTCGAGTAACAATCTTGATTACTCGAGTCGCCACACGAGTAAGGGAGTCTGGAAATTATGTTTTTGATAGGATGTTTATTAAGTTGTTATCTATATGATTAACTCTTCATTGCATTAGTATCCTAAGTACATTTGCAGAGAAATGATGAAGAGTTCATGCAAGAAGAGAAAAGTCAAATAAAGTGTCAGAACGTTCAACGACCGCTACGTACCGCAAACGGATAGTCTTCAAATTCAAAGAATAGTCAACCGTTGTTGTGCGACTCTAACGGACATGTTTGAATTGCTTCTAACAGACATTACCAATCATATATATATATGGAGCATTCAAAGAAAAGAAGACAAGACACAAGAACTGAGAATACATTGATCAACAAACTCTTAGTGCTTTGTTTTCTTATACTGATTCATTGTACTTCAGTGATTATATATTTGCTCTGTGAGTGAGTTTTTCATTACAAACTCAATATTTGTTATTGAGACAACTTAAGGTAGTGGAACCTTGAGTTGGGGATTTGAGTACAACGTGTAAGGTGGAGCGAGTGTCCAAGTGAAGGAACTTGTTGTGTACTGAGGTGCCAAGAAGCCACTGAATCTTGGAGAATATAGTGAAACTCTCAGAGACGCTCTGAGGACTGGACATAGGTCAAAGTGGTTGTGGCCAAACCAGTATAACTCCTGGTGTACACTTCGGTGATATTTCTCTTTACTCTCAACTGGTTTAAATATTCTGTCTATTATCTTATACGAACGAAATTTTTGGTATTACCCAATTCGCCCCTCTCTTGGGTGAAACGCTTGCACTAACATTTGATATCAGAGAGTAGGTCTTCTTATTACGGTTTAACAGCCTAAGAAGGATCCAATGGCAAGAATGGGTGATGGCATTCTTCTTGACAGAGCTTCTATCACAAGACCTCCATGTTTCAATGGCGAACACTTCTCATTCTAGAAAGCGAAGTTTAGAGTCTTCGTAATGGCTACTGAATATGGACTATAGGATGTGTTTGAGAGTGGAAACTATAAACCTGAAAAGATTGTAGATTCACAAAGAGTTCCCAAGACACCAGTAGAATATGTTGAGAATGACAAGAAACTCATTACACTCAACAACAAAGCAATTCTAATGGTTCAAAGTGCCTTGAGTCAAAATTAGTACTTCAGAATCTGCACACTTCCAACAGCTAAAGAAATATGGGAAGCCTTGGATATAGCTCATGAAGGAACTTTGGGAATAAAAGAAAATCGAATCAAGACTCTAGTTACTGAGTTTGATTTACTTTGAATGAAATCAGGTGAGTCGATAGCTGAATTTGAACTTAGATATAATCACCTTGTTAATCAACTTGCAGCACTTGGAAAAATCTATGATCAATATACCTAAGTTCGAAAGATTTTAAATATTCTTTCTAAAGACTGGGAGGCAAAGGTCACTGTAATTGAGGAAGCAAAAGGTGAATCAATGCGATCAGTTGCTTCTCTATTCTGAAGTCTTTCTGAATATGAAAGCAAATTATAGTTCAAACGAGAACTAGATGATATTGGTGACAAGAAGAAACAAGGTCTAGCATTGAAAGCAAAAGAAGAAGAACAAGATGAAGATGAAGAGCTTGATGATGATGAAATGGGCCTAATCATGAAATGATTCAGAAAGTTCTACAAGAAAAGCCAAGGATTCAAAAACTTTCAGAAAGGAAGAACAAGCAATAAAAAACATATCATCTGCTATGAATGTGGAAATCTAGGACATTTCAAATCAGAATGTCAAGAACTGATTCAGAAGAATAAAGAAAAGAGAAAAGGCAAGTTCTACAAGAAGAAGAAAGCCTTGTATATGCCATATGGGGGGATAGTTCTTTTGACGAAGAAAGCGATAAAGAGGAAGTAGCCAATATATGTCTAGTTGCTCAAGAGAAAATAGAAGAAGAGTAACTGACTCTGATCCTACCTATGATGAACTACTTTCTAAATATAATGCTTTACATTCTGAATTCATCAAAGTAGTCAAAGAACTAGTTGTTTTCAAAAAGAAAAACAAAGCTCTTGAAGTTGAACTTAAAGAGAATTTTGAAAAGGATTGTGAAAATTGTACTTCTTTGAAAAAGAAAAACACTCAACTTACTAAATCTCTTGAAAATTTCACTTAAGGAGGTGAAATGCTAAATGTAATTTTAAAAGCTCAACGATTTGTGAATGATCGATCTGGAATTGGATATGATCCAAAATCAGATAGAAGGAAAGGAAGAAAGAAAGCTGGAAGAAAATCATACTTGAATTATTTTCAACGTTCTGTGCATACATCAAATCCTTTTGCATACTGTAGTTATTGTAATAGAAAAGGTCATTATACTTCATCATGCATTCATAAGAAGAAAGGAACGATAGGAACCTATAAATGGGTACCTAAAGGTTTATATGTTTTGAAAATTTCTTGTACTAACCCAAAATGACCCAAAAAGAAGTGGGTACCTAAGACTTAATCATATTTGACTGCAGATATGTCTTAAATCATCCAAAAACAACAAGTGGTACATAGACAGTGGATGCTATAGACATATGATCGGAGATTTCGAAAGTTTTACCATATTGCAACCTAAGGAAGGTGGAAAGGTAAAATTTGGAGGAAATCAATCTGGAAAGATAGCAGGAATTGGTGAAATAAAAAATGACAAAGGAATACAAGTCAAAGATGTATATTACATTGAAGGCTTGGGTCATAATTTGCTGAGCGTAAGTCAAAGTGCTGATAAAGACAACTGGATAATATTTGATTCAGAAGAATGTCTGATTGTCAACAAGAAAGACTTACAACTTGATAAGAAAAATATCAAGACAAAGCTCAGAGCAAAAAGGGAAGGTAACTGCTATACACTTGATATCAATAGAAATAACTCTGAAAATTGTTTTCTGAGTAATGCCGATGAAAGTTGGTTATGGCATAAGAGACTAGCTCATGTCAATATGCACCAACTAGGTAAACTACTCAAAAAGGATTTAGTTCTTGGATTACCCAAAGTAAGTTTTAAAAATGATTTGATTTGTGATGCACGTCAAAAGGGTAAACAAACTAAATCATCTTTCAAATCAAAAAATGAGATTACAACAAATCGACCACTTCAATTGATACATATGGATTTAGTTGGTCCAGCAAGAGTTAAAAGCCTTGGTGGCAACTTATATTCATTGGTCATTGTTGATGATTTCTCTAGATTTACATGGACTATTTTTCTGTCATCAAAGGATGAAACTTTTGTAGAATTCATTGTTTTTGCCAAGAAAGTGCAAAATAAGAAAGGTATGTCCATTGCAGGTATCAGGACAGATCACGGTGGAGAATTTGAAAATCAAACCTTTGAATAATATTGTGATACTAATGGCATTGATCATAATTTCTCTGCTCTAAGGACACCACAACAAAATGGAGTCGTGGAACGTAAGAATAAAGTGCTCACTAAAATGGCTAGAGCAATACTAAATGAAAAGAACGTGTCTCAAGTTTTCTGGGCCGATGCAATGAGCATAGCATGCTATATTTCCAACAGAGCCTACATTAGAACAAAACTTGGAAAGACACCATATGAGCTATACAAAGGAAGGTAGCCGAACCCTTCTCATTTACACATCTTCGGTTGTAAGTGTTTCATTCATAATAATGGTAAAGATAACTTAGGAAAATTTGATTCTAGAATAGATGAAGGAATTTTCCTAGGATATTCTAACCGAAGTAAAGCATATAGAATTTTCAATAAACGAACATATGTTGTTGAAGAATCAATTCACGTTGTATTTGATGAACTTGAATCCTCTGACAAAACCATTGACGATGAGTAGGAAATTGTTTTAAATCATGAAAGTGGTCAATCTATTTATAAATCTCTTATTCCAGAAGTTGATCAAACTAAGGGAGAAGATCAATCTATAGAACAACTTAAAGCCTGGAGATATAATAGGAGTCATCCCTTACATCAAGTCATAGGAGATGGAATGAAGGATTCAAAACTAGAAATAGAATTTTCAATGAAGTTAGTTTTTCTGCCTTCATTTCTAAGATTGAACCTTCTAACATTGACGAAGCCCTATCAGACAATCATTGGGTTATAGCAATGCAAGAAGAACTAAATCAATTTGAAAGAAATCAAGTTTGGGATTTGGTACCTCGACCTAAGGATCATCCTATCATAGGCACTAAATGGGTATTCAAGAACAAACTTGATGAATCTGCAATTATTGTCAGAAAAAAGGCAAGATTGGTGGCCAAAGGCTATAATCAAGAAAAAGGAATTGATTATGAGGAAATGTATGTTCCAGTAGCTAGATTGGAAGCTATACGAGTACTCCTAGCCTTTGCATGCATCAAAGGATTCAAACTTTATCAAATGGATGTAAAGAGTGCATTTTCAAATAGCTACATTATGGAAGAGGTATATGTAGATCAACCCCCAGGTTTTGAAGATGTAACCAAACCTGACCAAGTTTGCAAACTCAAAAAGGCTTTGTACGGTTTAAATCAAGCTCCTAGAGCATGGTACAAAAGGCTCAGTAAATTTCTTATTGATCAATGTTTTGTACGAGAAAAAGTTGATACAATACTTTTTACAAAACAAAAACGTGATAATATATTAATTATGCAAATATATGTTGATGATATAGTTTTTGGTGCTACTAACGAAACTATGTGTAAAGAATTTTCTGAGATAATGCAGGGGGAGTTTGAGATGTCAATGATGGGAGAATTAAATTTCTTTCTCAGTTTGCAAATCAAACAAAGAAAGAATGGGATTTTCATATCTCAAATGAAATATTTGAAAGAGCTATTGAAAAAGTATGGATTGGATGAAGCAAATGGAACAGACACACCCATGAGCTCAACCACATTGCTTGATGCGGATGTCAAGGGAAAAGATTATAACATCTCAAAATATAGAGGAATGATTGGATCATTACTCTATCTGACTGCAAGTAGGCCTGACATTCAATTCATTGTGGGTATGTGTGCAAGATATCAATTAGCACCAAAAGAGTCACATGCTGAAACTGTTAAACGAATCTTTTAATATCTTGCTGACACGCCAGAATTGGGTCTCTGGTATCCCAAAGGAAGAAGTGAATACCTAGTTACATACTCAGACTCTGATCATGGAGGATACAAAATGGATTGAAAGAGTACAAGTGGACAAGGCCAATTTCTTAGAGGCTCACTTGTAACATGGTTTAGCAAGAAGCAAACTACAGTATCTCTTTCATCAATGGAAGCTGAGTATGTTGCAGTATCAAGTTGTTGTGTATAAGTAATATAGATGAAACAACAACTCCAGGATATTGGTATTTATTTGAAAGAAATACCAATATACTGTGACAACACTAGCACAATAAGCTTGGCAAAGAATCCCGTTCAATATTCCAGAACCAAGCATATTGATGTTAGACATCACTTCATCAGAGATCATGTCCAAAAGAAAGATGTCAAAGTGATATTCATTCCAACTCATCTTCAACTAGCTGATATCTTCACAAAACCTCTTGCAAAAGATCAATTTTTGTATATTAGACGAGAATTGGGAATGGTAAATCCCAATGAATTGTAAGTTATTTAGTGTTTACAAAATGTTAGATGATGTTATTAATTAATGTTTTGATGATTACTAACTTAAGCATCAGAGTTTCTAGCAATTTGTTTTGCAGGATCATAATGATCTGTTTTGAAGTATAAATAGCAGAGTTAACAGAGGACAACATTACTGGAGTGACAACCTCAAGTAATGAACATTGTTGGAGTGAGAACTTCAAGTAATGAGCATTACTGGAGTGAGAACTTGAAGTAATGGATGCATTCCTCAAGTAGCCACTCAAGTAATAAACTTGGAAATGTGCCAGTGAAGCATTAATTTTAAATGAAATGGCACAATGGTTGGAAATGAACAATCAGAAGGTGAAGAGACAGCTTACCCGAGGGACGCCTCGAGTGAATTTCAACGTTACTCGAGTAAGGCCTTGAGTGAACCTAGGTACAAATTTCAAATCAGTTGAATTTCAGTTCAAATCTGTTCTAAAGAGTCATCAAATGATCGAGGGAATATACATGAATAATTACAATATTATTCGTACCAGGTACGCTCTCAAATTTGCTGTATTTTAAAATTTTTTGGTATGATTATTCGAGTAGCTACCCGAGTAATGCTGATGATCACTCGAGTAGGCCCTCAAGTGATGTTGGGTTCTAGGTTATTTCAACTCGATACTCGGCTATTTTTCACAAAATCTCCTTGAGTGATTCTCCTAGTGCTCTCACAAAAACTTTTCAAAATCCTTTTCTCTTCCCATAACCGTTTAAACCCAGTGATTTACAACTTCAAAAACCTCCCAGATTGTTTAGAAATTCTTCCCTTACACTCGTGACGCTCGTCTGTATTTTTCAGAAATATTTGATTCTCACAAATCACAATGGTGAGGACAAAATCTCCTAATCCTAGCACTCCTTCTAAGTCTTTTAAACTATATCAACCCTCTGATTCACATTCCTCTCCTCCTACCAAGAAGAGGAAAATTTCTACCAAATCCTAAGACCAAGCCGCAAGCGAAACCTAAAGTGAAAGGGGTTGTGATTAAGGAACCCATTACCACAAGAGCTCAATCCAAGAAGAGTTCACCTCCTGGAAAAGGGAAAAATAAAAAAGAGCCATCTCCTCCTTCCTCTGATTTATCCGACACACCTACCTTTTCTCTTAAGCATATGAAAAAGCCTAAGGTTAGTGAGAAGCTTACTAAAGTCATAATAGGCATGCTTGATGAATCTTTCCAATCTATGGAAGCAAAGAAAGGGAAATCTTTAAAACAAACAGAAAGAGGGATGAAGAAATTACATTCCCTCTAAAGGGATTCAACGTAAGAAAGCTTGAGGAATCACAGAAGTACCTGAGTAATTTTGCAAGAAGAAATGTGTGCAAGATGCACTACATTGACTACAAGGTGCCTCAAGAGGTATTGAAATTCGATCTAAGTCCTTACCTTGATTCCTATATGCCCTGGTTATCCATGGTAAATAAATCCAACAATAATCCTCAAGGAGCAAAAGGACTTGGGAGAGTATATCTTCAATGAGATCAAGAGGTATAGATATGAGGGAAAACCAACTACTCCAATGCCCTATCCTCAACTTATTTCCTTGCTTCTCAAGAAGAACAAGATTTGGTATTTGGAGAGTAAGGAACCGATTGAGAGGTTAGTACCAGTGGGAACGAATCAAATTGGAAAGCTAAATATTGAGATTCCTTTTAAGACACCTCTAGAAGCAAGTCCCAAGAAAAAGAAGAAGACTGACACAGCAACAAGCCGGATGGATGACACACAGTCTTCTGCTCCAGCCAACACATCTTCTCCATCCTTTTTTGGTGCTGCAATGCACGTTTATAAAGAACATCCTCAGGAGTGTCCATATTGATATTGTGAATACCAATGCGGAATTGGAAACTCATATGAATGAGAAGATGGGACAACTTGTGGAAAAGATGGATAAGAGGCATGAAGAGTTGCTTGCTGAACAATGTGCCCAGGGTGAGCTTCTAAGATCCATTGTTGCTAGACTTGATGCTATGGCATCTAGATCCTTTACTCCTGGTCCTTCTGGTATTCCTGAGCCCACACCTATCCCTGAACTAGGACCCTCTATACCCACTGAGCATAGACCCTCTGAGAGTGGACCTAGTAATGTGTTGTTCTCTATGCCTGACCTTGACACATCCAAGCCTATTCACATCACCACTGATGATCCACCTCAGTCTTTTCAGCCCGTGCCTATATCTACTCCCATTGATTCACCTTCCCGCGCTGAGGAGGTGGTTGAGTCTTGACCGGTTGCTACAGAGGAAGTAGATATTACTTCTTTGGTTCCTTATCTTTTATCCCCGGTGAATCCTCCAGAGGATCTTCAGTCACCGCCAGTGAACCTTCCTGATCCTAAACCATCATCTTCATATCCTTCCAGTTCAGATGGTTCATATGAATCATTGGTGTTTCCTGTCACTCCTATCTCAGTAGCCAAGCCACCTACTCCTCCTCATGATTGATTCCACCTTTATGATGAAGACAAAAAGGGGGAGAAGAGCCTGAGTGATTTTGTGTAATAAATGACTTAGTTGATTAGGATTTGGATGTATAGGGCTTTTGGGTGTTTTTCAATTTTTTTATCTTTGAATTCTAAGTTATGTATTGAACTCTTATTTATGCAATTTTCTATGCCATTAAAGTTAAACTTCATTATGAAATTTTATTGCATTATGGAACTAATGTGTTTTCAATTGTGTATGCAAGGTCAACAAGTAAAGAACAAAAATTTTGAAAATATCTCTAATAAGTTATTTCAAAAGAGTTTTGAAGTTTAAATTCAACAAACGATTTCATATGAAAAGAATTTAAGAAGCATATGTTTCAAAACTCAATTTCAAAAACCTTGTTCAAAATCACAAAGTTTTGTCATCACTAAAAAGGGGGAGAATGTTAGATCTCATATGTTTTGATGATAACAAAGATTGGATCAATAATATAAAAGAATTTGATAACAAATATATGAATTTTGAACAATGTAGCAAAGCATTACTTGGAGTAAGAACTGGAGTAATGAACCAATTCTGTGAAGGCTTACTCGAGTAGCAACTCGAGTAAGGGAAGCAATTACTCGAGTAGCCACTCTAGTAACCAAAGAAAATTTCATCCAATGAAGCACTGCCAAATTTTGAACAAAGTTACTCGAGGGAGTACTCGAGTAATTTGTAAAGTTATATAGACCATTACTTGAGTAGCCACTCGAGTAACCAGGTCAAAAATCTTCCAGTAGCTCTCGGCCAAGAAATGCAACACTTTACTGGAGTAACCAAATGAGAAAAAGGATTTACTCGAGGGACCACTTGAGTAATCTACGGAGTTATTCAAGGCATTACTCGAGTAGCCACTCGAGTAATCAGAAAGCAAACTCTCGGCCAAGAATTCGATCCAATTACTTGAGGAAGTAATCGAATAATATGCCATCCACTGAGGCACCACTCAAGTAAGATGTGAAGAAAATTGAACGCCACTCGAGTACCCATATTACCACAGTCAGCACTCGAGTAACTTGTTAAGGTAAAGACAAGGCCACTCGAGTAACAATCTTGATCACTCGAGTAGCCACTCGAGTAAGGGAGTCCAGAAATTATGTATTTGATCGAATGTTTATTTAATTGTTATCTATATGATTAATTATTCATTGTATTAGTATCCTAATGACATTTGCAGAGAAATGATGAAGAGTTCATGCAAGAAGAGCAAAGTCAAATAAAGTGTCTGAACGTTCACCTACTGCTACTTACCGCAAACGGATTGTTTTCAAATTCAAAGAACAGTCAACCGTTGTTGTGTGACTCTAACGAACATGTTTGAATTGCTTCTAATGGACATTACCAATCATCTATATATATGGAGCATTCAAAGAAAAGAAGACAAGACACAAGAACTGAGAATACATTGATCAACAAACTCTTAGTGCTTTGTTTTCTTATACTGATTCATTGTACTTCAGTGATTATATATTTGCTCTGTGAGAGAGTTTTTCATTACAAACTCAATATTTGTTATTGAGACAACTTAAGGTAGTGGAACCTTGAGTTGGGGATTTGAGTACAACGTGTAAAGGGGAGCGAGTGTCCAAGTGAAGGAACTTGCTGTGTACTGAGGTGCCAAGAAGCCACTAAATCTTGGAGAATATAGTGAAACTCTCAGAGACGCTCTGAGGACTGGACGTAGGTCAAAGTAGTTATGGCCGAACCAATATAACTCCCGGTGTATACTTCAGTGATATTTCTCATTACTCTCAACTGGTTTAAATATTCTGTCGATTATCTTATACAAAACGAAATTTTTGGTATCACCCAATTCACCCCCCTCTTAGGTGAAACGCGTGCACTAACAAGATACTGCACCACATACTTAGTCACATCACTCTTCAACCTTGGCCACCAATACATGGATTTCAAGTTGTGATATATCTTCGTATACTAGGGTGAAGAGTATACTAACTCTTATAAGCCTCATCCAGAATTCTCTGTCTCAAGTCAGCCTTCAGTGGAACATAGATTCTCTTCTAGTAACACACCAGTCCACTAGGTGGCAAATCATAATCCTGAGTCCCTTATTGCTTAATCATAGCTTGAATAGACTGGGCATGCTCATCATGTATTTGAGCCTCTTCAATTTCAGTCCTCAGGTCATTCTCCCCTTGGACCACACCAAAATTGGCACACAGGATGTTATTCGAGAGATTAAAATCCTGAAATTCCTCTATCAATTTCTTCTCTAGGATTATCATCGTTGCCACTAGCACAGCCTTCCGACTCCAATCATTCATGACAACATTAGCTTTACCCGGATGATATTTGATCTCCAGGTTATAATCTTTCAATAACTCCATCCATCGACACTATTTCATGTTCAACTCTTTCTGATCATAGAGATATTTAAGACTCTTGTGGTCACAGTACAGTTCCACTGTCACATCGTATAGGTAATGACGCCAAATTTTCAATGCAAACACTATTGCCTTAAGCTCCAAATCATAAGTAGGGTAGTTTATCTCATGCGGTTTCAGATATCGAGAGACATAGGCCACCATTCTTCCCTGCTACATCAAAACATGCCCTAACCCCCTACTTACTTACATCACTGTACATGACGTAAGCCTCACTAGGATCAGGTATAATCAATACTGGCGCCGTAGTCAACCTCTCCTTTAGCTCAGTCAAACTCCGCTCACAATGTTTATCCCATAAAAATGGTTGATCCTTCCTCGTGAGCTTGGTCATTAGTAACGCAATACGTGAGAAGTTCTGAATAAACCTCCGGTGGTAACCAACAAGACCCATAAAACTGTAAATCTCAGAAACAGTTTCTGGCCTCTTCCACATTACTGGGATCCACCAAGACCCCTTCTCATGAGATAACATGACCAAGAAATTTTACTTCTGTAAGCCAAAATTCACACTTGCTCAGCTTGGCATAAAATTGCTTTTCTTGCAAGATTCTTTGCACAATTCTCAGATACTGCTCATGCTCTTATCTACTCTTAGAGTATATCAGAATGTCATCAATAAACACTACCACAAACTAGTCAAGATACTATTAAAAGACGCAGTTCATATAATCCATGAATACTGCCAGTGCATTAGTCAACCTGAAGGGCATCACAAGAAACTCATAGTGCCTATACCTCATTCTGAAAGTAGTCTACAAAACATCTACTGCCTTCAAATACAACTGATGATATCCCGATCTTAGATCAATTTTGGAGAATACACATGATCCAGATAATTGATCTAATAGGTAATCGATTCTTGGGAGAGGATACTTGTTCTTAACAGTAATTTTGTTCAACTCCCTGTAATCAATACACAACCGCAAAATCCTATCCTTCTTTTTCACAAACAACATTGGAGCTCCCTATGGGGAAACATTGGGTCAAATAAATCATTTCTCAAGCAACTCTTTAATTTGCTTCTTCAACTCCGCCATTTCATTTAGGGCCATACGATATGGTGCCTTTGATATCGAACCAGCTCCAGGCATAATCTCAATTGGGAATTGCACTTCCCTTTCCGGAGGCAATCCGTTAAGATTGTCCGGAAATACCTCAGGGAATTCTCTTACTACGGGTATACTCTTTAGAGTTTCTCCTATCTCTCCTTGCACAGAAAAGAACACCATATACCCCTTGCATCCCTTATCAAGATATTTCTCGGCTTTAACCATTGAAAGAAAGTTCAAACTAGCATTCACGTTAACATCCCTCTATGGAGTAAGATGAACTATCTTCTTATTACCACAATCAAGTAGCACATTATTCGTTGTTAACTATTCAAAACCTGATATAACTTCTAGTTGTTGAAGTGGTAAACAAATCAAATCAACCATAGACTCAAGTCCCTTAACAACTATCATATAATTGAGACAAGATTTGGCCTCCACAGCCTTGTCACCCATTGGCATCGACATAACCAAGTCAAATGGCAATTTACGCACATGTAACCTTAGGCGTTTTGCACAGTCATAGGCAATAAAAGAATGACTTGTACCTGAGTCAAATAAAGCTTGTAACTCATTACCACTGATAAGAATTTTACCTTGGATCAATTCAGGTGAATTTCAGGCCTCCTCATGTTTCATTATGAACAATCGACCCTGATTCTTGGGCCTCTGCTCTGCCGGCTATCGTGGGCACTGAGTAGAAAGATGACCTGACTATTTGTAGTTGAAGTAAATCACTTACCCTGTGTAGGTTCTTCTAGGATGATATTTTCTATACTGATTGTATACTAGTCCCGCTGGAGGTCTTTGATCACTACGACCCCCAGATTGATAGGGCTTCTTGCTATTGCCCCTAGATGAGGACCCTTATCCCTTCTGCTTCTAGGAGGTATTGGCTTTACAGGCTCACTACGACTGCCACTATGCTTAGCTGGGTATAACTTTCTCAGATTATTCTCAGTTATTCTGCACTCTTCCACCACCTTGTTGAAGTCAGTGAACAAATGAGTGGCTAATCTATTCCTTAACTCATGCCTCAACCCCCGAATAAGCATATCAGAGATCTATTTCTCATCATCTTTATGCCGAAGGTAGGAAGAGTATCGAGATAGCCGGATAAGTACTCATCAAAGTTCTCCGTATCGCCCTGTTTGATGGCTAGAAATTCAGATTCCTTTTCAAGTCTCATTGACTTAAGGAAGTACTTCTCATTGAACTTTTCTTGAAACACCTCCCAAGTCAGTGGTATGTTTCATCTCAGCAGTGTCATAGTGATATTTCACCACTACCAGCCTGCATCCCCTTCTAGTTTATACACTTCTAGTTTCGCTATCACCTCTGTTGGACATTCAAGGACTTCAAAGATCTTCTCTAATCGATTCAACTAGTCCTCAGCAGCTTGAGGTTCAAATCTCCTTCTGAACACCAGAGGTAGATGCTTCCAAAATTTTGAGACCCAAAATTATAGATCTCTACTCTCTCGGACCGGTACCCCTTATGACTCTTGATTTGGCACAGTATGAGATGGGGTCTCTCGAGACCAATTGGACCCCTCAGCTATCTCCTCATGATAAGTCTCTACTTGGGTTTCCTCCTGGGTCTCCTCATGTGTAGACTGGACCTTTTCCTCATTATGCTTGGCCTTTTCTTGGATAAGCTCTTCTCTTAGCTCAGCAATCAGGTCTCTTTGCTCCCTGATTAGGTTCATCATTTCTCGCATTGGATCAGGTAGATTGTCATTTAATTCGTCCACCTCTGGAACCCCTGGTCTGAGTCTAGGGTGAACCATTTTTTCTTTTAACTCTATAAATGATTCACCATGTTAGAACTATAGCAAATGTATACACATAGTCCTTAAAACTTATATATATCCACAAATAGCAGAAATACTCATGTGTATACAAAAAACATTCCTAAGTCATCATCCATCTATGGTTAAGGCAACTATCCTAGTAAATCCTATCCTTGCCTAAAACTACAGCTCTGATATCACAAATGTAACCCCCTTCAAATAAAAGGATGAGATTAAGTTCATAAATACTTGATTATATGGAATTAGATACAATAAGATGATTTGGGACTTAATAAAAGTAAATTTTTCAAAATCTGGGTTTTCAAAAACTTTTCTAAACCTATTCAACAATGGTCTCATATTCATATCTCAATTACACAAATGGTCTGTATAATAGTCTCATTCATAAATATCAGAGTACAATGTAAATTCCTGACACACTCGAGTTCTATTAATCAATAAAGGGTTTATAGGGCACAAATGCCCATAATCAGTTACCTAATCTAGGGGATTACATAATTATTATTCTATAATCCCAAATATCATATACAAATATCCAAAATGATAACCAAAATCCAAACTAAACTCCTAACCCAGAGCTCTAACCACCTTTCGCCACCTGTTTCTCTTTAGATCCACCAGTATTGTCTAAAATTTATTTTGGGAGAGTAAGATTCTAAGGAATCCCCGTAGTGTCAAATCAATCGTAGTATGCACAACCATAAAGCATGAAAGCAAATCATCACACAACACATAGCAACTACAACGGCAGTTACAGTGGCAAGGGCAAGTATGACGTTTGTCACCCTTACGTTTGCTCACGCTGAAGTAATCACGCTCTATTGCACATTCACATGTTCATATCACATATATCACCACAGCTGGGATCCATATAAAATATTTCACATTACATTCAAGCCACATTGGCATATTCTCAAACAAGAATCCCCGATTCCACAAAGCAGCCTCAGCAATTACAACGGCAGATACAACAGCAGGGGTAGGTATGATAACCATCACCCCCTAAGGCTGATTATGTTGTAATGCCCTACGGCCGGTAACACATTCACAAGATCACAATAGCCTCATGCCAAAGATTTTCACAACAAAATAATGATAAGTTAAGCATACCAAGCATCATACACAATATAAGAGAAAAGCCACTACCTTGGTCCTTCCGTGCGTGCTCTGGCATCGGTCTTTCCTGAGTAGGCAAATGTCAAATCCTATATTTCATAATTAGGGATGAAGTGTTATTCTCTATCCAATACTTAAATGACTTTAAATTACTTAAATTGGTTATCATCAATGTCCTTTAAGAAGCTATAAATGCCTCTAACAAAAGCCCTAAAGGGTTGGAAGAACTATCCCAAAGATCCCCTTTTAGAAGCACAAGTAGTATTTTTTACTGTTGTACTTGAGTGAAGAAGACCTCACTTGAGTGATGACGGACTTGCACTCGAGTCCTGAAAGCAACACTCGAGTGATAGCCAAATGCCCACTTGAGTCATACGAAGTGAGGCACTAAAAGTGATCACCCGAGAGAGAGAGAAATGACAGAAACCAGAATTGATTGCTGTACTTAAGCATAACTCAACCCACTCGAGTCCCCCAAAGTGAGGTTCAGGAAGTGCTTACCTGAGAGCACAAGAAAATTTCAAGAGGGAACATTACTAGATCAGGGACCTTGGCACTCGAGTGATGGCTTAATACTCACTAGTATTAAAATACACTCTCAAAAAATGACCATGAGTGACAAACCGAGATGCAAGTTTATAGTGTCAGATACACCCATACTCGAGTAAGTCAAGGTTTACTCGAGTGATAACCTGCAACACCCGTAAGTGAGACAACACTCTTGGCTTTTTGTAAGGAAGTGTACCTAAAAACTCAAAGGGAAAAGAGAATATGCATGACTTCACTCGAGTGAGATCCTTGATCACTTGAGTGATATATATTAGAAGCCAAAAATGCAGCAGAGTTGACAACACTTCCTAAATTTTACCCAAGTGATTCCAATGATCCCAAATTCTAAACTAAGGCTACTCCCATATAAAATTGAATAAGGAATCTAATGGAACCCTTCAAACTACAAATTCATATTCCATTATCATGCTTTGGTTTTAGGCAACATTCAACACAAAATCCCAAAATTTGCCAAACTTAATATTGCAACCTCAAACCAATTCTATCTATCCAAAACATATACCAAAACACCATTTCCATGACCATAGCATACCAAACTCTCCATGACCAAAATTTTTTGAAAATAGGCTATAAATCCTAGAAATTCAAAACTTAATCATATGGCACAAACCATAGATAGATAGGTTCATTTTACTTACCTCAACAACTTTCTCAAAGAGGTTCTTTGATTCTCCACACTTTAAATTTCCTTGAGGGCACAAACCAACACCAATAAACAATCTATAACCATCAAAAGGAAGCCCTCAATCCAAGGAACAATATTAAAGAAGAGAGTTTTGGCATTTGGAGTCAATAGCTTACCTTAAATCAAGAAATTCTTTTCTCTCTCCTAAGGTCCCATGGCTGTGAACAAGAGAGAGAGAAATGAGAGGGAAGAGTGAGGAAGAAGATGAAATGATAATTTCTCACTCTCACATACCTTCCTTTAGCGAAAATGAGGGAGGAAGAGAGAGAAAATAATTAAACAAATAGGGTTTGACTTTCCTCCATACTCTCTCATCCTATAAACTTGCCACCTATCCCCCTCTCATTAGTCCTCTTAAAATAAGTATCTAATTTAGTTACTCTAACCACTCCATTAGCCATTTAGTCTCACATCTCATTTCTCTTTAGTTAGCAATTAATTTCCTTATTAATCACTAACTAATTAACCGACAGTTTTCCATTCTCTTTATTTTCCACTTAATTTGGCACATTTACCGAAATTGCCACAAAACACATAATAATTCAGTCTTTAATTCAAAAATTATCCTCAATAATTATCATTAGCCCTTAATCAAAATTTGGGACATTACAGTTACCATCTCAGGGCTTACACAAACACTTGACACGATCTTGAGGCTACAAGGACACTTGGTGCAAAACTGAGTGACTTCGTATAATAAAAGAGCTTTAATAAAGTAAAAGTAATTATTAAAGATAAAGTAGGTTTATTAAAGCCACTTTTGACTTTTCTTACTAATGGATAAGTAAGAAGTCACCACATGTCTAGAAATCCGAAACAACTCACCAGTCTCCGGTCTGGTTATATACCTAACTTACCCAGATACTGAATTCGGAAGTCAGATAAAATCACTAGACTACTCCTTCCCTGATCAGTTAGGATGGCTAGGAGGAGAGAGGAAAGAGAATGATTATATTTTGGACATGTCCTATTCCTTGACATTCCTCGGGCAGGTCAGGTGAAAAGGAGCATTGGTCACCCTGGGAAATTTTTGTACACTTAGACACATGTCATGAAGTAAATACAACACTCCTAAGGCCCATAAATTTCATGCAGCCCATAAGGAAAAAGAGAAAAATAGAGAAATTCATGAGAAATTGAAAAAGGAAAGAGAAAGAATGAATAGTGAAAGTTTTTAAGCTCTAGAGCTGATTTCAACTCTGATTCGGCGTTTCCAACTTCTGGAGTCTTCTCTAATATTGTTCCTCTTGGTAAGAGCAACATTTCTATAGTTTTAGAATTTTGATTAGAGGTGTTTGGCACTGATCACAAGGCAGAGGTATTGCCAGAATCATGAACAGACTATGGTACTGGCTAGAGATAAGCCTAAGCTTTGATTTAAGCCTAATATCTTGAGTTTTGATAGGTTAATTTTGGAGTTATGGTGCTGCCTATTTCAGCTAGACCTTGATTTACAGGGAAGGAGTGTGATTTAGTTAGTTTTGATGCTTCCAATTGGTTAAAGATGAAAAAAATGTATGGGATAGTGGTGAGAAAGCAGCATTTTGGCCAAAAACTTTAAAGTTTTGGCTAGACCTAGTTAAGGGAGGAAGGAATATGATTTTTCCAAATTTAAGGTTTCCAATAAATTCCTTGGGCAAAATTGTGTGGGGTTAAGGTTATCAGAAACAAGGATTTGGAGAGAATAAGTATTAAGATCTAGAGCACCAATCTGATTATCATTAAGCAAGTAATACAATATATAAGAGTTGCTATACTCTTCAGAGACTAACACGTGTACTGTGACGTGTCCTGTTTGTTACAACTATCTGAACTAACTACCCACTTGATCACGTGCATAGTTATATTATATAATATACACCCTACTACTAATCTCATGAGATAATCCAGACTTAGAAATAACAATAACATCTCAAGTCTAAATGAGATTAATACAATCTTCCTTATTCTTAACACGAAGAAGAGACCAAAGATAAGTAAACATGCTAAAGGAGAGAGGCTTCATGAGGACATCAACAACCTACTTAGAAGTGAGGATATAGCCAACCTGAACTAAACCAGCAGCAAGCTTTTCACGAATAAAGTGTAAATCTAGTTCAATATGTTTGGCTTTAGAATGAAGAACAGGATTACTAGCTAGGGCAAAAATACCTGAATTGTCACACCAAACTATAGGAGGATTGATAATAGAGACCTGTATTTCTTTGAGTAATGAGACAATCCACATGACTTCCTTTATGACGAGCTAAAGAGCCATCAGCATTTGTTTTGGCCTTAAAAATCCACTTACACCTACTAGTGTGCCGATCAATGGGCAAAAGAACCATGTCCTAGGTACTAAACTTAATTAGGGCATCAAACTCATCCTGAGCAGCTTGCTTCTGTAACCCCCTGCCTTAAATAGCGTAATTATAATTCGATATTACGTAATTAAATTGGTTTAGAGACCGTCGAATAGTTCAAAACTCATTTAGAACTCCCTGTGAAGTAGGGACTTTATGAAATTTTCCAGTCTTATAGTTCACATCTCAAGCTTCAAAATGGACATATAGTTTGTTCCATTTCGTTTTGTGAACCAGGAGATATAACTGTCCAAAGTTTGGGATGGAAACTGAACTCTGTTTTGGGGCAGTGATGATTTTTATGTAATTCTGGAATTGTGTGGTGATTTTTATTAATGGCCAATATTTTTCCTATGAAGAGGACTTAAATATCTTTCATTTGGCTTTGGAATCACCTCATTTCGATTTTTCTAGAATTAGTTATGATTTTTCAAAGTTTGGGCAGAAAATCTGCCAGAAAATCCGAAAATGGGAATTATGACATCATCTCATTAAAAGATGATGTCAGCATGGATTATTAATCAAATTGCTCATCTTCTTCAGCCATTTCACGCCATTTCCAGCTGAAGATAGTGAGAGAAAGTTGAGAGCTCTTAGAGAGAGAAAGAGGAGAAATCTCGCAAGGTAAGCCGATTTCTCCGACGATTTAGCTTCTAACGCGTGTAACTCCGATCCTAAGCTACTCCTCTTTATTCTTTAAGGTTGTGAAGCTCAAAATTTGGTGTTTCAAAGAGGCTAGGGTTCAGCCAAATTGGGGAAAAGCCAGAGGGAGCTTGAGGTAACTTCCAAACTTTCGTATATTGCTTATTCTGGCTGCTGTGGGCAATTTAATCGGTGAAATTTCGCCGGATTGCCATTGGTTTTAAAGTTTGGAAATTGAGTTTCCTAGGGGTTATGCTACCCAAATTGGGTCTTAATGTTAGTTGTAACCTAATGTAATGGTTAATAAAGTGGTTAGGAGTAGAAAGGAACGCGTTTATGGAGCCGAAATCGTAAAACCCCGATTTTCCCTGGAGAAGACCATTATTTCAGCCAGCCCTAGAAATGGGTCTTAGAGTTGGATTTTCAATGATTTGATGGTTCCATTGAGTTCAGGGGCGAAAATTAGGTGGGGTTACAGTTGGGCACTTTTTCAAAAAAGGCCGAGAAAGCATAATTACGGAAACACCCCTAAAACCCTAAAAGTAGGGCTGCCAAGGGCAATTTTGTAATTTGATATTGAATTTGATAATTCTGAGTACGGAAATGGATTCCTTGGGCGGAAATATGTTAGGATAGCCCATATTAGAATTTCGAGAAAAGTGCAACCGGTCCGGGTATGGCGGGCCCAGGCCGGGTCCCCGGGGTATTTTTGTAAATTTTCATTATAGACTCATATAACCCTAAATAACACTATGGAAGTGTCTAAATAGTGCATTTGGAATTGTAGGATTCGATATTTGCCGCCCTCGTGAGCCAACTACGCCAGCGAACGTCAGAAAGGAACGAGGTAGTGACTTTTCTTTTGTACCATATATGATGCATTGTATGTGTGTTATATCGTTGATTTGTAATGAATTCGTATGTTGCGACATCTGTGGATTTGTGTTAGCACTGTCATTCCAATAGTCCCTGAGTAGCTAACAACGGTTCGGGTTAGGACGGTGTGCCTTCCCGGCGGAGAAAGGGGATGAGGATGAGGTGTGATATATGTGATTATGTGAGCCGAAAGGCTATTTGTGGAGGCCGACGGGCCATTTGTGAAAGCCGAATAGCTGTATGGGCTATAAGGCTATATGTATGCACTGCCACGCCAATAGTCCCTGAGTAGCTAACAACGGTTCGGGTTAGGCGGTGTGCCTTCCTGGCGGAGAAAGGGGATGAGGGTGGAGTGTGATTTTGTGGTGCTGCTGCTGTATGATGATTTGCTTACATGCTATGTGCTTATGTGTGGTATAAATGTTTTGTTACTACTGGGATTCTCTTGAATCTCATTCTTTCCTTTAACTAACCTTTCAGACAGGGCGAGTGGCTCTAAGGAGAAGCGTACGACCCGGAGCGGTTAGAATCCTGTAGGGGCATTTATTTTGGTTATGTTGGTTAAACTGTTGGATAGGGTGTCTGTATATTATGTTGGTTGTAAAGAATAGTTGAACGTAGTTGTGTAGTCCCCTATATGGAGGTTGTAAACCCTTTTTGTGTATGAACGGAACCCGGGGGTTGCCGGGATTGCTATTAGATATTCTGATATGAATGAATGTGAATTAACTGCACAGGTGATTATATTCGATAATTGAACTTGAGACCGGAATAGGAAAGAAGTTTTGAAAATTTTATAAAGTCCCTACTTCACAGGGAGTTCTAAATGAGTTTTGAACTATTCGACGGTCTCTAAACCAATTTAATTACGTAATATCGAATTATAATTACGCTATTTAAGGCAGGGGGTTACAGCTTCCATATGGGATCAGAAAGAGCTTCATAAATGGTAAAAGGACACATGGTGTCCTCAAGAGTGAGTAAGACCTTGGACTTGTATATTCCTACCTTTGACCTAATAACCATAGGATTTAAGTTAGTAGAGAGTGAATTAGATACAGAAACCTAGAAGCTGTGGGTCCAGATGGACCTCTGGAGGTAGCTATAGCTGAATCAGTAGAAACAAGTACAATAGTAAGTGGAAGAGATACTAACAATAAACCTAGAGCCAAAATAGAGCTAGGAGCAATACAGATATCATAAACTACCTAGGTAACATTGTATTGGTTTCCCCTTGGAAAAATATGTTCATTAAAACAAATATGTCAAGATATACAATTGGTCTGTTTGGAGATCCATACATTTATAACCGCTATGGGAACTACTATACCCAAGAAAAATATAAGGAGAGGAATGAAACTCTAATTTAGTAGAGTGATAAGGTTGAGTATAGGGAAAACACTCACAATTGAAAACTTTGAGCAACATATAATCTGGTCTACTGCCAAATAACTTCTCATATGGGGAAACATTATCAAGAACCTTAGTAGGAAGGCGGTTAAGAAGAAAGACAGCAGAAAGAAATGCATCCAGCCAGTATGAGAGAGATAAGGATGCATGAGCTAATAATGTGAGGCCAGGCTCAATAATGCTACGATGTCGATACTCAACAAAGCCATTTTGGTCTAATGTATAAAGACATGAGAAGCATTGTTGAATACCATGTTATATAAGAAAGGACTTAAAAGCAATAAATTTGCCACCATTATCACTTTGTACTTCCTTAATTTTGGTATTGAGATTATTTTCAACAAGAGCCTTAAACCTTGAAATGGGATAATTGCCTCATACTTATGACATAGAAGATAAATCCAAGTAAAGCAACTGTAAGCATTTACAAATGCTAGATAATAAGCAAAGCCATGAGAGAGAAGAGGAGCAGGACCCCAAATGTCCATTACTATTAATTCCAGAGGTTGTGTATACACTGTGTTAGAAGAAGGGAAATGAAGTTTATGAATCTTTCCTAATTGACATGTAGTACATAGAGTATAGGCACTTGTAGAAGTAAAGGGAATTTGATTAGTATAGAGAATACATTTCATAGTATCATAGGCTGGGTGGCCAAATCTAAAATGCCAAAGAAACAAGGAGTCTTAAGCAACAGCAGAGTAAGCTAAAGCACTGTTAGCAACAAAGCCACACAACTGAACTGAGGTAGTATGTAAAGGATAAATTCCAGATACTTCAGGCCCATATGTAAGGATATGATGTGTTTACAAGTCTTTCACAATGCTTCCATGAGGAAAAAATTCAACAAAAATATTGTTTTCTTTTGTAAACCAAGCTATGGGACCAAATTTTTTTTCATGAACAGAACACATAATATCCTTGGTAAATGAAAACAACCAAGAGTAGACTTACTAATATGAGTAATATCAGCAGTATCTCTTGTACCAACTTTCACAATCCCATAAGAAGGCCCAGGAGCAAGAGTATTCAAAGTAGCCAGGTTACAGGCGATATGCTATGTATCACCCAAATCAAAGTACAAAGTAGAATCAGAAATAGACGTAGGAGTGGTGATGTAAGCCTAAGCCAGAACAGGAGTAGCAGAATCAAACGATGGAACTTGAGAGGTATCACAAGGAGGCCCTGAAGAGACAGACGACTTAGACAAAGATGAGTTTGGGACAGGAGGATGAAGATCCTCAGTAGTGGAGGGAAGAGCAGCAGACGAAATAGAGGAAGTATTAGACGAAGTCCCATAATTCTGGTATGTATTGGAATCATTATATGGAGGAGTAACAGGATCGAAGTCATACCTATAATAACAAGTACGGGCAATATGATTGATCTTGGAGTAGCTGACATTAAGGTGATGAGGTTGACGAACACCACCATGACCACGTTGTGATCCTTGACCAAAGGTACCATAACCATAAAATGGATTGTGGCCAGAACCACCAAGTGGACGATAACTGCGACTCATAGTGTAAGGTGCTTGAGAATAATAAGTAAGTGCATAATCATTATCATCAGAATAAGTATGATGCGCTTGAACCGAAGCACTATTAGTTAGAAATGTTTTCTGACGCACCTCTGTATGAATCAACATATTAGCTACTGTATCAAGATCATAATGTGGTCGAGCCGTATTGATAACCATAATGACGGCATCAAATTCAACAATAAGACTATTGAAGATGTAAGAGATTTGAGTAGATTCCTTAACTCGATTTTCTAGAATAGCTAAGTGATCGCATATAGATTTTATGTTGGCCAGATATTTAAGCATGCTAAGCATGCCTTTCTTTTGAGTACTTAACTGGTTTTTATACAGTAAGATCTTAGAGTCAAATTTAGTGGAGTAAAGTTTGATAAGTTTACCCTAAATTTATGCTGCTATTGTTGGAAATTGTGCCCTAAGGGCCAATCATTGTACTTTGAACATTATTATTTTAATGAAATTTCTCCATTCTATTATCATATTATTTGCATGTTAACTATGATAATTGTATCCTTGGATAATTCATAAAGATTGTCCTAAAATGTCCCTGGTCGGTCACCTATGCGGGAGCAGAGATGAAACAAGACCAATATGACTTTGATAAGATATGGAGATACGAATCAAAGTCTTAGGCACTTGTAAGAGTACAAGGTACTGGACGACCCACTATGAGAAAGCTACATGGATCAAGTCATAAGCTTTTCTCATGTATAACCACGTCATAATGCCCTTAAACCTGAGGTCATCATGGATTCCTACATGAGAGTTGCTAAGCTTTGAACTAGTCAAAAGTCACTTTTGACTGGGTGATGATAAAGGCTACGATCAGGCTTAGTGGTTTTTCATGCAGAGGAATATGAATGATCAAGATGGAATTTGTCCCTCACATTAGTAGAGAGATATTACTGGGCCCCTTGATGAGTGAGTCTGAGAAATGTATGGCCATACTATGATGAAAGGAGTTTCTGTCTCTGTTATCAGGTTACTCAGGAATCGAGAAAGTAATAGTCAGGAACAAGAGGATGACATTATCCATGCCTTATCCTTGATCGACATAACGTGTGACAAAAGGGATGTGAAATGGTTGTATGACAGGTTGCATCGTGATAACGATCCTCATATGAATTGGGTAGTCGTAATGTCTTGATGAGGCCGCTTGCGACTTTTGGGTTAGTATAGTTATTGGCCCACTACCAACTTCATATGGGCCTACAGGGTCACACACAAGAATGGCCCGACACAAGATAATGTTTAATTTAGGATGGATAAATTATATATATATATATATAAAATATAAAATTCATTAATAATATTAGATATATATTTTTTCAAAATATATATCTTATATATATGTATATATATATATTATATGATATTATTATATTTAATAATATTATATAGATATATTTTCGAAATATATATCTTATATATATATATGTGTGTGTGTGTGTGTATTATATGATATTATTATATTGTGTTAGTTTTAAATTTAATTTATTAAGATATATTAAATTTAATAACTAACATGATAGAGATATAGTATCTCAGATTTAATTTATGAAGATAATGGCTCTTTATTTGGATTAAATAAATAGGTTAAATTAAAACTGTTGGACAGATTTAATTTAAACTAAATTTATTTAATTAGCTCATCAAGATAATTAATTGTTAATTAATTTCAAAATTAATGATGATTAATTTTGAAATTTGAAAATAGCCCTCATAGGTTATAAACTTGATAGAGCAGATATATTCATAGGCACATGAGAATTGAGAGCCGCAAGTGAAACCCTAGGAGACATTAGAGGCGCTAGCACGCAGTCTCGGTTGGAGAGCATTCGTGTGGATACCGGTAGAGGGAGCGGACCTGACGTGTTGGCTCCTAGAGATCGTGAAAACTTTGAATCATCAAAAAGATATGAATCCTTCCAACTTGGTTTAAACGCCGTTGATCGATCCTCGATTAGGATTGGTGAAAATTTTTAAAATTCTTCTGCTGTGCCTACCGATCCTAACAGCTATGTGTAATTTGACGAGTTTCAGCAAAATAGACGACGCAATTGAGGCAAGGAGCCAGGACGCCATAACAAAATTTAGTGATTCTAATTCTTCAAACGATGGATTAAGAACCAGATCTCCAGAAGAATCATAAATTTGAGCTAACGCCACCAAAATTATACTATCAAGGAAGTTATGAAGACAATATTACTTCACCATAAGATATAACTATTGTCGCCAAAGAAGGAAATTATGATCATTTAGGTGGATAATGATATTTTTGTTTGAGAATCCCCAATTAGCTACAGCAAAAATAGGAAAAAGCAGCTTAAATTTGATGCCAGGATTAGAGCTTGTGAACGACATCTTGTAAAGAATAATCAAGCTGAAGCGGCGATTATTTTGTTATTGATGTCAAATGATCAATTTCTAATGGTAATTAGAGTTAAGCCATAAGGGCTAGCTCTGATACCATATCAGAAACTAGGATTTGGAGAGAATAAGTGTTAAGATATATATCTCTAATCTAATTATCATTAAGCAGGTAATACAATATAGAAGAGTTGCTACACTCTTCATAGACTAACAAGTGTACTGTGACGTGTCCTGTTTGTTACAACCATTTAAACTGAATACCTACTTGATCACATTCATAGTTATATTATCTAATAAAGGTGTGGTTGTGATTTTAGAAGGTTTGGATTGAAAACACAAAAATTTAAGTTAAAGGAATAGTGCTGAAAGATTTCATTTTTTGGATGCAGGTTGTTTGTGATGTGATTTTGGATGATCAAATATTGTCTGATGATCTTGATATTTTCCAAAATTATATTAGACAAATTAAGCTTTATTTTGATATATAATATATGCCATTTGGGTAAATACTTTAGGAGATATAAATTTCTAAAGTTTAGGCATAGAATCTGGAACAAATCTTGGCACAGTTGAGGAGGATTCTAAAATTTTGGACTTATAACTGGTAGTAGATGATATTTTTCCCTTAAAGAAGACTTAAAGAGCTTCACATAGGACTTTGGACCACCTAAATTGAAGTTTTATAGATTAAGTTATGATTTTTCAAAGATAGGTGAAAAATATGGCAGTATAAGTTACTATGCAAAAATGTGAGAGTGCTTGTATGGTAAATAAGAGTGGTTGCCAAGTGTAGACATAAGTACTAGTACTTGGGTTGTATGGTAGTAAGAGTGAAACCTAAGGGTAAAGATATGGTTTAATAATTGGGCAAATTGTAATAAGAAGGATCACCAAGGGTAGATTGTACTTGGGGTAAATGGTAATAAAGTTGAACTCATGGGGTTAAGAAAAATCATGAGTAATGACCTACTTTCATGGCTCTAATGAAATAACCACATAATGTGAATATGTGTCTAGGGCTATAAGATGTCAAGAAGGAAGAGGAATGGAAGGCTTTGCAATAACTAACTTCAATGGTTGGAAGAAAAAGTACAAGAGGAGGACATAAGCGAAAGGTAGTAAACTTACCCTACTTGCGTGTATTGATATGTATGCTTGTGTGTTAATGTGCATGATTGATTTGCTTGTCTATATGTATATAGTTGAATGATTGAAGCTTTGTTTCTATTTGTGCTATGGCTATGATAGAGCTCAATATTTATCTTTTTTTTTTAATTAATCTTAGGATTTTGTGGGACTTAATTGAATATTTTGAGTATAATCAAGTGTTAATGTGAGATTTTAGTGAAAGAATAATTTGGGAATTATAGTGGTTAAATTGGTATATTTTTAATTAATATTTGTTATTCCCATTATTCTTTAATTGTGAGCAAAAGATATTACCTTTGTGAATATAATTTTGCAGGTGATGATATGACACAATTTGAGTAGTCAAGGTCAAAGATGTTATTTTGGAACTTAATGAAGGACAAGGTGGAACATCACAAGTACATAATTTATTTTCACAATTTTTCTCAAAAAGGAGATTAAATGAGTAAGGGCCATGTTTGGTAGTTGCAATTTTGTGCCTAATGTCAAAACATACTTTTACCTCTTATCTAAACATACCTTAACTCACTTTTAACCTAAAGAATAAGGGAAGAGAAGAGGAGGTGGTGGCTGAATTTGGGGAGAGCTGTTGATGCTGAACCGATGATATATTAGAGAAAAGAGGTTGGACCAATTGAATAAAAGCATGAAGAAGGTGGTGTTGACCGAGTTGAAGAATTGAGATAACTTGGACCGATTTTGAGTAATTAAAGAAAGGAAGATGAGCCGAGCCAAATTGGGATAATTGAAGAAAGAGGAGGAGCTGCTGGACCGAAAATAAGATTCGAGGAGCCAAAATGGTTGACTAAAGGGAATTAAAAAGCATGGCTGAATCGAATTGAAGAAATAGAAGAGAAGCAAGCTGAACCGAATGTGAAAAGGGATATAGAGGATGGAAAGAAAAGGGGCGGCTGTGCATAATAAAAAGGAGAGCTGATCGAAATAGCATGACTAGTCAAATTGATGAATTAAGGAGAGCATGGACCAAGTTGAATGGAAAAAAACAGGACACATAGAATAGGGAAAAGGGGGGACCTAGTGTGAAAAGGGGGAGCATGAATAGAGAATAGAGGGTTGGCGGTTGTGTGTGTGAAGGAGGAAGGACCGAGGCTGTAAAAGGGAAAGGGAGATACACGATGAGATAAGAGAAAAAGAGAGGAGGCATTAATGGATAATGGAAGAGCTATTTTGATTCGGTGGCTGCTGCAATTTCATGGCCAATTACCCTTTCATTCATCATGCTCCATCTTCCTCCTCTTCCATAAGTAGCTAAGTCTTAGTGATTTCCTTGAGTTGGGTAATGGTTTGAGCTTTTAAACTTCAATGGAATTCCTTAAGCTCTCTTTCTATTTCATAATTATATGACTTGGTTAAGTATGTGATTATGATCTAGACTGTTCTAAGCCAAGTGAATAAACTTGGTGGTTGAACTAGGAGTTTATTAATCTCCTCACAAAAATGACCTAGGTTGAGCTACTACGCTACATTTTCAAACCTAGTTTTATTTTGAGAACTCACATGACATGGGTCCATCAGGCCATAAGTATGTCGCATGAAGCATAGAGTATGTGGCATTTGATTAGGACATTTTCGCACGTTAGCCTTAGGGTCCACACTAAAAAATTAACCAAGGATTGCGTATAAGTAAACCTAGGATCATTCTCTCTTCTTGAGGAACTTTTTATTAATTCCTAAGTGACCTAAATGCCACGAAAATGTAATGAAAACAAGGGAAAATGAGTTTTGGTTTTTTTCTTAGATTAATTAGTAAAAGAAAGATACAAATTAATTACAAGCTAAGCTATTATTTTTGGTATTTTTATAAAAATAGGATGGATATGAGGAAATGAATCTTGGTAGCAAAGTAAATGGCTTTCCTAGCTTCTTGAAATAATATAGGAGTTAATTTATCATCAAGTCAAATTGAAAACTCGTGGCTCTAGATTGCCTAGACGGTGGAAAAAGCTCTCCGTGTGAGGTGTGGAAAGAGGTCAATTGTGGTTGTGCTCTAAAACTGTCATGTTCCGGCTCTGTTTAACCAGCAATGGAGGACAGTGGTGGTGAGTTCCAATGTTTGGTGTCAGTGGAGAATGGTGATGGATTGAAGCTCTTCCTCCATGGCTCTCCTCTCTCGCCAGCTCCTTCAAACTTTTTCAGACCGTGGCACTCTACCATTCTTAGCTCCCAAATCTAACTTTTGCCCCTGTTCTCAACTCAACTCTTAGGTTTCTCACTCGCGGCATAGGTGGGTCAATAGAGGAGGGTTGCAGGCGGCTATGGTAAGGAAGAGGAAGGCCGCTAGCAATAAGAAAAGAGGAAGCAAGGAAGAGGATAGAGGTGATGAGATGATGAAGCTTGTGCAGCACCTCATTGTCTCTTCTCCCTTAGCTCGTGTCTGATCTTTTAGCTGAATGTCCTGGTCAAAATAGGGTTTGACTAGGGACCTATGTGAAAATTTCAAAAGTTCTCGAGGAGGGACTAAAGTGTAAATTTTTGAAATCTTTGTAGGGTATAACTATAATTACCAAAACTTTTGGGAAATTTTTTGTCAACACCCATTTCCATTTTGATATATTCAAAGTAATAGAGACCAAGTCCTACAAGCATACAAAAAAGTACAAATATACTCATAATAAGTATTTTTTTATAGATCGGAATCAACTGTGTAGAATTTGATAATATTTATAAATATGTACAGAATATCCAAAAAAATTTCCTAATACAGACCATGTATAACCAGGATCTTTATCTCGGGAAATGTGCCTGTCAGTTTCCCATATCTACATCCTTGCCTTCCGAGTAGCTGGCACCCGCTAAGATAGTTTTATTTAGAAAAATGGGTGAGATTTCAAGGAATCCTAATAGAAACATACTATCATTCACAGAAAATGCGATAAGTAGATATGATATGCACCATGTATGCACCAATTAATGAACAATATAAAATATCATCGTCATGTATACATGAGTAAGGCTCCTGCCCTATTAATCGTACATCAGTTGGATTCTTACTCAACCCCGAGGTGTAAGTGCACTTCGGCACTAACTGCCTCTTATAGGCAAACCATGTTGATCAATAAAAGCACAAATAATGGTAACCATATAATCATATGAACTATGGCATGATGTATGAAGGATAATGTCCCTACCTCAAGTCTCTTTCACCCCATTTCGCGTGCCTCAAAAAACGTGCCAAGCTCATTCTTCCAGCTCAGTCCTAAAATATCAAATGTACATGAATTAGGTTAAAACTCATTTATGTAGCATTTTAGACACTCCCACAGTGTTTACAGTGGTTATATTAGCCTACTATGAAAATTTACCAAAATTCCCCCAGGGACCCGCTTATCGTACATTTCTCAAAATTTTGATTGGGGCTATTCTGACATATTTTTGCCCAAGGAATCTATATCCGAACTCGATATTACCAAATTCACTGCCAACAGACAGATATGCCCTTGGCAGCCCCGCTTTCCGGGTTTCAGGAGCATTTTTGTAATTATGCTTTTTAGGGCTTTTCCGAAAAAGTGACTAATTGTAACCCCACCTAATTTTCCTCCTGAACTCAATGGAATCATAAAAAATCCAACTCTAACCCCTCTATCTAGCTCTTACCAAAACTTACAAAACTCTGGGGAAAATATGGGTTTTCCAATTTTGACTCCACAGACTTGCTCCTTTATACTCCTAATCAGTTTATTAAATATTTAATTATGTTATAACCACCATTTAGACCCAATTTTGGCAGCTTAACACCTAGGTCACCTCCTTTGCCAAATTTACAATCAAAGCTAAATCAATAGAAATCCACCACTTAAACTACTCATAGCAGCTAAACAATCAATATTCGAGGTTTTGGAGGCTACCTTAAGCTCCTTCGGGCTTATCCTTCTTATTGATGAACCCTAGCCTCTTTGAATATCAGAATTGATGCTTCAAATATCTTAAATCTTATAAAAGAACAATTTAGGAGAACGATTACGCAAGATAGGAGCTAATTCACTGAAGAAATCAAACTTACCTGGCGAATTTTATCCTCCTTCATATTTCCTCTCTTGGTCTATCCCATAATGATGTCCTAGGGTCCTTCTCTTCGGGTCTAAATTGGCTTTTCCATTTATCTCATAATTTCAAAAATTTCCATCATAGTTTTATTCAATTTTCGGATTAATTGGCAATTCTGGTAGATTTTCTGCTCTAACTTTGAAAAATCATAACTTAATTTGTAGACATCAAATTGGAGTGATTCCAAAGGCTATAGAACCCTTATTGAGTCTAGTTTCAAGAAAAAATATAACCTTTAGCCAACTAGAATCTCACCATTCCTAAAATTCTAATATTTGGATGTTATTCTAGAGAATAGGTAGTTTTCCTGGGTTATTTTCAAAAATTCACAACATTTTACATACAGCTCCAAAAATTACCCATGACTTATAAATTTAAAGCTTAGGATGTCAAATTTCAACCTATAAAATTGAATAAGTTTTTCTCATCACTTGGTTATCCAAAACCATATGACAAACTCACTGCCTTACCAGGAATTCTCACTGTCAACAAAATCACATCCTCCAAAATTCACCATTCCATTTTATTGAATGTTTTCAAATAATTACAATGTATTTCGGTGAATAAAATTTGGGATGTTACAGTTCTCCCCCACTTAAGTAAATTTTATCCCTGAAATTTGCTACACATTTATAACCATATACTCCGGGGTAACACTTCTGCGTATGTCTTACTAACATCATTACCACTGATCAAAATCTACTTGTACAAACTAAGATCCCTGAAATTCCTCGATTGGCTTTTTGGTCATAAACCATCATATCTACCACCTACACTATTTTACAGCTCAATGTATCAGCAACAACATTAGCCTACCTTGGATAACATTTACATTACAGGTCTTAATCTTTCAAAAACTCTATCCACTTATATTGTGTAATATTTTGCTCCTTTTGATCATACACATATTTCAACCTTTGTTGTCGCAGTACAACTCCACAAGTACGCTATAAAAGTAATGTTTCCAGATTCCATACAAACATTATTACCATCAACTTAAGATTATGGATGGAATAGTTCAATTTTTAAAGCTTTGGCTGACAAGATGCATACGCCTTTCACATCAATTCACATCTCAATCCATGCCTACTCTCATCTGGGATTCAATACCCTTCTCAATCTATGCCGACTGGCATTAGTAAAGACAAAAAAAGGTCCACTGTGGATATGAGATTATCAGTGTTAATACTTTAATAAATTTTCGCCATCAGCTCTTCGAAGTTCCTCTTACAATCATCATCCCATGCATAATATTGAGTTTTGGGAAATTTTGGTATAGGCCCCTCATACTAATAGACAAGACTCAAAATACTGCGTATCACAACCACAGTTTCTAGCCTTCTCAGTTCAGTACTACTTCCACTTTACTAGGGTCCATCTTGATCCCTTGCTATAAGACTACGTGGCCTAGAAATGTTACCTTTGAAAGCCATAACTCACATTTACTCAAGTTGGCATAGAGTTGGTTTTCCCTTTTCCAAGTTTAACACCGTTAATGTCCAATTTTATTTCGTGAGTTTATTAATATGTTGGCACTAAAGATTACCACAAATTAGACCTTATACAAATGGAAAATTTAATTTACTTGGTCAATAAACATAGCAGGTGCATTTGATATCAGACATGCAACAATAGACAATCAAGTCCACTAATGATTCATGTCTTTCAGCATTCATTATATCATTCATACATACTTTTGATTGTGACAACCTTGATACTCGTTGGTGTAAGCACAATCTATTCGTTTGGGAATCTACGCATACTTACCAATTATACTTCCCCTTCTAGGGTAACCCTCTTCATATCCTCCAAAATAAATTCTAGAGAATCTATCAGCCTACCAGGCCATCAAACCAAAATTCCCAACTATCCTTTATTCTATCAGGGATTTACTCTCCATCATTCTTTCTATGGGAATATTTTATGATCGAGTCTTTCCCTATGCTAGCTAGTAACTAGTGTTAGAATCGGCTGACTTCCAAGAGGGGGTGAATTAGGTGTAAGATAAAAATTAAGAATTTTGAAAATCTTTTCGTATCTTAGTAGAAGTAGTAAATATGAAAGTTATGAATCATAAATCATAGTTAGATATTTAAATGACATGTGGAAATATAAAAGCTTAGGGATGAGAATATGGAAACTGTGATTTATCCTGGTCCAGTCTAATCTACGATGTCCTACGTCCAGTCCCCAAGCTCTTCCTGAGATTTTCAATCCACTATCTTCCTCAAGTTTAACTGGGTACTTGAGAACCACTACAATACCATAAGTTTAGTCAGGCACTTATGAAGCCTTCTACAAATCTCTCACTAGGTTACTCCCCATTACACATGGTAAGGTTACAACCGACTTACTCTTCCTTACACACCGTAATGATACATCCATGATGATGAAGGATTACAATTAATCTTCTCTCTTAGAAGCATATAAGATGAATACTGAAGCGCAATACAATCAATCACTCTCTCAAATACATATAATATAGAAAACAGACAAGAACAGGGAGTGTTTAGGTTAAGATGGATAGCTTATAATATAAGCATGTTTGTGTCATTGTGTTCTCATTGGTATTGCTCTTTGTTGAATGTTCCCATATTTATAAATGATTTGTGATAGCCTTTAGAAGCATTTCAACTTTTTTGCTAGAGTAGCGTAGCTTCGTTTGACTGTTCTTTGATTTTGAAAACTAGTCGCTGTAGTTGGTGAATGCTCCGCTTCCGTAAAGTCAACTTTTATCCCTTCGCATAATCTCTTCATTATATTCCTGAAGATATACATAATTCAATAAAGTTTTAAAGTGATTGGAAGCAAGAAGAGTGAGTTACATAAATATTCCAATGATTTTCAAAAGCTTAGTACATTGTTCTATTCTCCTAAGAAGCATTATTTGAGTGGTTACTCGAGTAAGCCTGGGTCATTACTCCAGTGGTCACTCGGGTAATCTCTTTTAAAATTTGTCCAAGAGTAACTTTTCTTTTGCTTACCTGATTACTTGAGTAATACCTCGAGTAATGCTTTCTTTTTATTTCATGTTACTCGAGTGCTCCCTCGAGTAATGTCACTCATTTCTTGGTCGAGAGCTACTAGATGATTTCTTCCCTGATTGCTCGAGTAGTTCCTTGAGTAATGTCTAAAATACCTCTGTAGATTACTCAAGTGATTCCTTTGAGTAATCTTATGCAATTTTTGATAGAGAGCTTTCTGGAACAATTTCTCACACATTACTCAAGTGGTCCCTCGAGTAATGTTTCAACTAACTTTGTATATTACTCGAGTGATCCCTTCAAGTAATGTTTTCATTTTAACTCTAAACATGGCGAATAATATATCATCGGAAAGCTCTCTTCATCTACATTACAATGCAATAAGAATAACCTCCAAACTCATTATATACAGAAAGTTATGATGCAAAGAGTATATACTGTTCTTAGACAATCTCTAAAATCACAAGCAGCAACTTCTAGAAGGTATAGCTCTTAGGATATAACTTCAAATATGCTAAATTACCTATCCATGGAAAGCTCTGAGTCTACTTTCATATGGAATAGGTTTCTTTGCAAAGCGTTGTGTAGTTTGAGAGTTATGTCCAAAATACCAAACCTGCCTTGTACTGTGATAGTGATTTCATTGTCAAGTTTTGAAGCTGATATCTCTATCATAAGAACTCCTTTCAATGTGATATTTGGTCAAAATGATGCATTAGGAGTCTAGTTTCATATTCCACTAGTTTCAGCTCAATCTGATGTGTGGTTAGAGAGATATCACTAAAATATTGAACCTTTGTTCTGCCACGTGATAACAGAGTACATCAGAAATCTCATTACTCGAGGGAGCCCTCGAGTAATCTTTGTCATTACTCAAGGGAGCCCTCGAGTAATCACCTTTAAATGAGGCAGAGAGGCAAAACTCAAAGAAACACCTTGGGAAAGTTTCATAACTTCCATATAAGTCATTTTAACTTTGTATTGACCCATTCCAAACTCCGATATCACTTCTAAGAGCTTGAATCATGATAATCTCATTTGATCTTGCAATTTCTTCTTTCTTCAATCTCTTTCTTCTTATTTTTCCTCTTGATGATCATTCTTGATAGCCCAACTAGATATCTTCTTGAATTGATGATCATTCTTCATAGACCAACTAGATATCTTCTTGAATGTCTTCAATCTTCTTTCCTTGCTTGATTTTCTATCAACTAGATATCTTCTTGATGATCATTCTGCATTTTTGAGGCATAATAAGAAAAATAACATCAACTGACCATCGGGTTTATGACTTTCTTGCTTCTTGATTTTCTTATTGATAATCATTTTCTTTCTTCTTCTCCCTCTTATTCATTCTCATCAATTCAATAACTTCTTTGTTCGTATTTGATAATTTTGTCTCCTCATTCTTCCTCCATAATTCAACTTAATTAATCTGCAAGATATTTCACATTAAACACAGTAATTAGTCAAAGTATAAAATAAATACATTATATAAACTTTTTGCTCTTATCATTTTACATCTATATTTGACATCATCAAAACTAGTCATATCTAACATTCTCCCCCTTTTTGATGATGACAAATCCTTTAAGAAAAATATGTATGAGTTATAAAAATAAAGGAAGAGTACCATATTTTTCTTGCCTTTCTCTCCCCCTATTTGATATCAGCAAAAAGTTTGAAGCATAAATAGGAAAAGCTCTTAAAGAAGCAAATATAAAACCGAATTAGAAATGCCTTAACATATTTTTCTTGCCTTTCTCTCCCCCTATTTGATAGTAATTTGATGGTGAAAATTTTGAAACAATTTGGAGAGGTTTTTAAGAAAATTTTCATTTCAAGGTAAATTGAAATTAAAGATATGAAAAGCATTCCTAAAATATAAAGAGAGGGTTTAGAAATGCTCATTTGGATTTGGCAAGCTGATGATAGATCCATGAAGTCCAGTTCACCTTACTTTCACTATGTAACTTTGATATATGTTCATGGTGTCTTCAACATGCTCTTACTAAGTTGAGCTTCTATTCCATATTTTTTTCACAATATGCTTTAACACTCCTTTGTATTGGCATAGGTATTTGTTGCTTTGAATGTTAGAGCCAATATATTTCTCTTGTTTGATCGTTAAAGTATATGTCCTCAATGTTGATATATTCTCTTTTTAGTGAAGTGAGGAACGCTAATGCACAAAACAAATTCTTTTGTCATAAATTTAAATCTTTCTTTGCAAAGAGAATTATTAGTTCAATCAAGTAACAAAAGGTTCCTTTCTAAATGATATGTTAAAATTATGATAGTGAAAAGAACAGTATAGGAGTAACTCATCATCAAAACTAATCAAAAGATAGTGAATTAGATGAGTATGGTTAAAAGATTTTCTTTCAATAAATGAGATGAGCTTTTAATATATAAAACACATGTGATTGTGAAGCTCCCCCTTAATGAATGCATGGCTTAAAAGAAAATCATTGTGAATAATAAGTTAATAACTCTCTTGGATTTGTAAAACATTGGAAATTTTGTAGAGAGAATGATGGTGAAAGTATGAATATTAGAGAGAAATTAGGTTTTGAAAATGATAATGCTATTCAGAGTTTTAAGGCTGTAACCCTGTATTACTCGAGTAGTTACTCGAGTAATTCCACTCAACCATCACTCTAGTGCTTACTCGAGTGATGCAACTCAGAGAATTTTAACCAAGAACACAATACCTCACTCAAGTAATATTGTAATCACTCAAGCCATAATCTTCTGAAGTCCATTGGTGCATCGTGTCCTAGTCAATGTTAGATGAGGTGATTGGTACTGAGGGATTTTGAAGCATAATCTCTGTGAGCACCTAAGAATACCAAGATGATATTGGGATAAGGCCTCAAAGTTCTAGTTGATCAAGTCACAGAGTTTATCGAAGTGATGAACTCAGTATTGTTTGTAGCAAGCTCTATGTGATTGTTGAAGCTCCTCTCTCAGATAGCCTTGGAAAGATAGACCAAAGAATAAAGGACTAGGGAGACAAGATCTAGTAAAGTGTTGTATCTCATCTATCCTTGAAGTCTCAGCTCTCATCTTCTGTGCCTCTTGTGTTAGCCTATAGTGATCGTAGATTACTTGGAGTAATTGTGAATTACTTGAGTAATTGTGAATTACTTGGAGTAATTACGAATTACTTGAAGTAATTGCAAATTACTTGAAGTGATCCTCAAAATTACTTAGAGTAATTGCAGATTACTTGAAGGCCCAATATTTAGTAAACAACAGTTGGAAGTTTTGATTCACCACAGTACATAACTTCCCAACTATTTCATCCACAACCTTAATGAGCTTCTAATTGGTAATAGCAAGTGAAGTTCAGTCAATTTGAATGGTCAATCTAATGGAAGAGACTCTAGCTAGTTTAGCTCCAGCGAGGATTATACTTCATCTCTAGATCCCTTTGGTTCTGCTATTTGTCTCTAGCTGGTACTGCCTATTGATGACAAGTGTATATTCACCTTTTTGATATGTATCTTATTAAGCATAGGAGTCCTCACAAGGGGCTCATGTGGCTCTAGGTACCATATCTTATTAGCCTTGATGAATAGAGATACCAAATGAGGGTATATTGTTGGAGTATGCCTTATAAAAGTATACATGTACCTCTTGTTCTCTAAAAGACATAATCTCTCTAGTCTTCCCCTCTTGCTAATTACAAAGGCCATTATGTGATAATTCTTCTCGATCAATTGAGTAACGTTATTGGCCTTGTTTATCATAACTCTAGTTTAGATGTATCATATAATTTTGTAAAAACATAGAGCTAGGATTGTAGTTGAGAATCCTCATAAGCTCACCAAGTTTGATGATTATGTGCATCTCAGCATCTTCCTCTGAACATCGTCTGATCACCTTGGAACCATAAGGAAGGTTGGTAGGCAACAATGATTCATATTGGCTAGACTTGTTCTTAGCCTTGAGCTGCTTTGAGATGAATCTTATCTAGGTTCACATAAGAGATTTTCCTCCTCTTTCTCTTTCTCTTTCTCTGGCTGCATCACTAGCTAGTTACTTGCTAATGATGGGGTGTCACTCAAGTCATCAATTGAGTAAAACCATAGATTTAACTTCTGCTCATACTACAACACTACCAGTCACGCCTCCTCTGTTAGCCTCTGATCTTTGTATTCGAAAAGAGAGCATTTTAATCAACTCCTGCAAAAGTATAAATATATGCTCTTTGGTACCCAACTTTCTCTTGGGTCCATATACTATAAGACATTATAATTCTTATGCTCTTATACAATAGAATCATATGATATTTGAGCAAAGAGTACAATAAACCAATAAATACCAGGATATAATTTTTCCCAATTAAATAAATTCAAGCCTTTGGATCATAAAGGGTAACAAATAAGAAATATCAATGATTAATGACAGTTTATAAATACATTTTATATAGAAAATATATCATTGATAAGGTTTTCATACTATCTATATAAGTTGGATCAAAGAAAGTAGAAAATCTATCTATAATGATAAACTTTTATGAGAAGATATATCATGAATTGAATCAAGTTTTCAAAGAATGAAATATGTAGATTATTTCAAATCTCAAATGTTATTTCAAATCTTGACAATGTGTTTGTGAAATTAAAAGGGAAGCTTTATGGTATATGTATATTTAAACTGTTGACTTCCACCATTTTTAACATAGGCATCGATTGCAAATATGTTTCAACTAAGATAACATGTTAGACATTGGAGTTTAACATGTTTGAGAATTTTCCCAAGAGCAAAATTCATATGGAAAATGAATTAGCCAAAAAAACTTAGCTTCATGGATGTATATAAACATAATGACTTTGCTATTAGCCAAGAGATAATCTTGACTCTTAGAGTTGTGTCTTGAAGAATAGGAATATTCTTCTCAAAGATTCAAATACAATACACTAGTTACTCAGAGATATATGATATCAATGGTTCATGTATTTGAGCAACAAAATAAGTGCAAATGAATTATGAATGATTAAGTACATACTCATTAGTCCAAATGACTAGAGTACTAGAATATTATCTTAGTAAGTTATTCCACTATAATGGTTAATGCATTAAGATTCAATGTACTAATGAACATTCATAAAACTTGGAATAACATGGCCAACCAAATATTTATGCATTAGGCATAAGGCTTTCACATATTGAATTCTTTTCTAGGAAATACACTTAAAACTCATATAGATAGTTAACTTGTTAGACATAAGGTCTAACTTGTTAGAAAATAATGGTTGAGGAGTTCAAACAGTACTAGGTTTAAAACCAAGAAATAATATGTGAATGATGGGGAAAACTCTAATGGATGGATTTGAGACATTTCTGACTTTCAGTATACATAAATATTAACTTCCAATTTTGAAACCAATTTGAATGCAAACAAGATATGAAAAATTTTCAAATAATGTATAAGCTTTTTATAAACAAGATGAATTGGAATCTAAGTACATTTTTAAAATGTGCATTTTGAAACTCAAATAAATAGAATGATTATGCATAATTTCACTTTCATTCCATTTAGCAATCTAAAAACAATTTGAAAACTATAAATGATTGATTGCTAATGGTATGCAATAATGAGCACACCCAATTTAGTTCATATAAGCACAAGATATGAAAAGATACAGAGTAAAGATTAGATATCACCATAATTCTTCTTGTCCTTGCGATAACTTGCTTGGTTTTGGTGGAATAATATTGATTTTCCTCCTTTGCGCACACAGCACCAAAATCCAAACTCCATAATTCAACATCATCAAGATATGAACTTGTTTTCATATGGCTATAGTCTTGAGAAGTTTTTCTTTTTTAATCCTACAAAACTATATAAATTTCTTTTTCTTCATGGTATCCAACCTTGCTTGGATCCATTGCTTGTTAGCTTGTAGGAATCAAGATAAAATTCACATGCTCTAAGAATATAATTAATTCAAAGTAGTTTATCATAATAAATTAATCATGTCTTTATGCATAAAATAAATATTTTCTTTTTAAATTAGTATATATGCATACAGAATTAACCTGTTCAGCATTGCAATCCCTTTATAAATAAATCTATTAAGTGGCTTTTTAAGGGATGCGAAAACATAATTTCTAAACCATTTGCAATGCTCATTCCTAAGGTTCCAAAATATAAAACCTCAATAAATATTATAGATAATAGCATAGGAGGTTTTATCATTGTGTACCTTTGCCTTAGATACTTGAAGGATTTCTTTTTCTTACCCACTGCATCTTTCTATGATGTTGATACTTTGAATATCTTGCTTTGGGTGCTGGCAACCTTCTCTCAAAATATATAGACTCCAGGAGTCTTTTACTTGATGCTTGGGAGATTCTCCTTTTCTTGTTCTCCTCAAGATAGTTGAACGATACTCTATGATAGTCCATTCTTGAGGTGGAACGTATTCCTTTTCTCCATTGCCTTTCTTTGTGGTAAAAATTTGTAGTTCCAGCAATGGGTGATCTGAGAGTTCTCCTAATTGATGTGAATCTTTATTTAGGTGCATTAGGAACTCTTATAAACTCCTTCATTTTCTCAGCACCCTTTTGTCCATTCGTTCTAGAATCAATCTACACACATGAAACACCATATGGACATTTTGGTACCCAATTTGCTTTGGGTCCTTGAACATTTGCATTTATACTTACTTGCGTTTTAAGAATCCAAACAAATTTATTTCTCACATTAAAATTTCTCCTAATATATCATGTGTGAGAAATATGACTTGATTTACCACAATAATTGCAAATAATATGATGATATGCATTATGAGATTTTATGCAAGTATTGTGTCGATCCAGAAAAGGTGATATCAAATGATCAGTTTGCCTAATTTCTTTCTTCCCACATGAATTTCCAGTATGATTGAAAACCTTTTTGCTTTTCTCAATAGAATCAATAATTGGTTGAAAAACAATTTTATGCAAACTTTGAAAATCAGTTTTTAAAATAACTCTAGAAGAATTGGAATTATTTATCATATGTGTATCTTGAGCTCTAGATGATGATCCATCAAATTCATCCGTAATGAGCTCTTCTTGGGAATCATCTTCCTCTTGTTCTTCTATGTGGACAAGATCATGGAAGTATTCTATGATTTCTCCTTCTTCATTGTCAACTTCTACTTGCTCATGAACCGTAGATATGTAGCTTGTAGTTTCACATGAGCTGTCAATACTTTCAACTTCAACACACTTGTTAGAAGTATACATAAAATCAAGAGTATCCCAAATATCTCTAGCAGTAAAGCAAAATCTAATTTTCTCAAAATCATTTTCAATTAAAGCACTATACAAAATTTTCATTTCTCTAATGTTCAACGAAAACATTTTCTTTTCTCTTTTTGTCTAATCCTTTCTCAATTTGAAATCAAAAGTATTTGTAAAAACATCCCACATATCATAATCAAAGCATTTTATAAAATATGCCATTCTAGCTTTCCAAAATCAAAAATCAATATCTTTCTAAATAGGTGGAATTGTATGGTCAAAACCTTCGAAAAGCATATAACACCCAAAATTAGCCATGATAAGCTCTTGAGACTATTAAGTTCTTTAAATAAGAGTCTAGCTCTGATACCAAATGTTAGAACCAGCTGACACCCAAGACGGGGGTGAATTGGGTGTAAGATAAAAACTTAAGAATTTTGAAAATCTTTTCATATCTTAGTAGAAGTAGTAAATATGAAAGTAATGAATCATAAATCACAGTTATATATTTAAATGATATATACTGGAAATATAAAAATTTAGGGAAGAGAATATGCAAACTATGATTTATCCTGGTTTGGTCCAATCTACGATTACCTACATCCAGTCCCCAGGCTCCTCTTGAGATTTTCAATCCACTATCTTCCTCAAGTTTAACTGGGTACTTGAGATCCGTTACAATCCCACAAGTTTAGTCAGGCACTTGTGAAGCCTTCTACAAATCTCTCACTAGGTTACTCCCCCTTACACACGGTAAGGTTACAACCGAGTTACTCCTCCTTACACATCGTAACGATACATCCTTGATGTTGAAGGATTACAATCAATCTTCTCTCTTAGAAGTATATAAGAATAGTATTGAAACACAATACAATCAATCACTCTCTCAAATACACATAATATAGAAAACAGACAAGAACATAGAGTGTTTGGGTTGAGATAGCTTATGATATGAGCATGTTTGTGTCATTATGTTCTCGTTGGTGTTGCTCTTCGTTGAATGTTCCCATATTTATAGATGAGTTGTCATAGCCGTTAGAAGCATTTAAACCTATCCGTTAGAGTGTCATAGCTTCGTTTGACTCTTCTTCGATTTTGTAAACTAACCGCTGTGGTTGGTGAATGCTCTGCTTCCGTAAAGTCAACTTTTGTCTCTTTGCATCATATCTTCATTGTATTCATGGAGAATTACATTAAACACTAATACAATGAAGTATTAAAGTTATTGGAAGCAAGAAGAGTGAGTTACATAAACATTCCCAAGATTTTTGAAAGCTTAGTATGTTGTTCTATTCTTCTGGGAAGCATTACTCGAGTGGTTACTCGAGTAAGCCTGGGTCATTACTCATGTGATCCCTTGAGTGATCTCCTTCAAAATTTGGCTGAGAGTAACCTTTTCTTTTCTTGTGTGATCCCACGATTAATGGTTTCTTTTTATTTCATGTTACTCGAGTGCTCCCTCGAGTAATGTCGCTCATTTCTTAGCTGAGAGCTACTAGATGATTTCTTCTCTGATTACTCGAGTGGCCCCTCGAGTAATGTCTCAAATAACACTGCAGAATACTTGAATAATCCCTTTAAGTAATATTATGAAATTTTTGATAGAGAGCTTTCTGGAATAATTTCTTACACATTACTCAAGTGGTCCCTCGAATAATGTTTCAAATAACTTTGCATATTACTCGAGTGATAGTAATGTTTTCATTTTAACTCTAAACATGGAAAATAATATATCATCGGAAAGCTCTCATCATCTACATTCCAATGCAACAAGAATAACCTCTAAAGTCATTGTGTACAGAAAGTTATGATGCAAAGAGTATCTACTATTCTTAGACATTCTCTGAAATCATGAGCAGCAACTTTCAAAAGGCATAGCTTTTAGGACATAACTTCAAATATGCTAAATTACCTATCCATGGAAAGCTCTGAGTCTACTTTCATATGGAATTGGTTTCTTTACAATCCGATGTGTAGTCTGAGAGTTATGTCCAAAATACCAACCCTACCTTGTACTGTGACAGTGATTTCATTGTCAACTTTCAAAGTTGATATCTCTCTTATAAGAACTCCTTTGAATGTGATATTTGGTCAAAATGATCCATTGGGAGCATAGTTTCATATTCCACTAGTTGAGCTCAATTTGACGTGTGGTTAGAGAGATATCACCAAAATATCGAACCTTTGTTCTGCCATGGGATAAAAGAGTATATGAGAAATCTCATTACTCGAGGGAGCCCTCGAGTAATCTTGGTCATTACTCTAGGGAGCCCTTGAGTAATCACCTCTAAAATGAGGCAGAGAGGCAAAACTCAAAGAAACACATTGGGGAAGTTTCATAACTTCCATATAAGGCATTTTAGCTTTGTATTGACCCATTCCAACCTCCGATATCACTTCTAAGAGCTTGAATCATGATAACCTCATTTGATCTTGCAATTTCTTCTTTCTTTAATCTCTTTCTTCTTATTTTTCCTATTAATGATCATTCTTCATAACCCAACTAGATATCTTCTTGAATTGATGATCATTCTTAATAGACCAACTAGATATCTTCTTAAATGTCTTCAATCTTCTTTCCTTGCTTGACTTTCTATCATTTAAATATCTTCTTGATGATCATTCTCCATTTATGAGGCATTATAAGCAAAATAACATCAACCCACCATTGGGTTTATGACTTTCTTGCTTCTTGATAATCATTTTCTTTCTTCTTCTCCTTCTTGTTCATTCTCATCAATTCAATAACTTCTTTGTTCATATTTGATAATTTTGTCTTTTTATTCTTCCTCCATAACTCAACTTATTTAATCCGCAAGATATTTCACATTAAACATAGTAATTAGTCAAAGTATAAAATAAATGCATTATATAAACTTTTTGCTCTTATCATTTTACATCTATATTTGACATAATCAAAACTAATCATATCTAACAACTAGCAGCATACACATTTCAATACGTTCTAGTACCATGTTGTAACACCTCAGACCCTCTAGGACAATTCAAATTCCTAAGAAATCAGTTCAACTATTGAGTCTGATTCTTGAATCACAATTCAACTCTTAGAGCTTCAACAAGAGCTGAGCCAAGAAATCACTTTCCTCAATTCCACATATTATCACTATCACAATATGATTCTGAATAAATTCGCCACCTAAAGACATATTAGTCCACTAGGCCTTAGGGCCTTTGGACATGCAGGTCCACTACAATATCTAGCATTTAAAGATTTTACCACCTAGGGTCTGTAACCAAACTTTTAGGTCCATCATGAAATCTAGAACCTTAACATCACATATATTGGAAAACATTTTCCTTAGTAATACCTAATAGATTCGCTAAGATTCATGATCAATAGCGTCTATTCTAACCTTCATGGTATTCGGGTAATATCCTCAAAACATTACTGAAGGTTCAACATTAGCCATATGGTTCAATCTTCTATCATGGAACAGAGCCATAGTGTAGCAAATTCACATTCTGACTTAAGTATTATTTTTGCTTAGATCAAATTCAGGCCTATCCCCAATCTTCAGTATCATCATATCGGGTCCTCTAAGATTGACATATCGCATAATCACCCAACATCTTGTATCACATTCTAATACCTCAAACAACTTTAGGCCATATCAAATGCCTAAGGAGTTAGCTCAACTACTAAGTGTGTGTTTGGAACAGTGATTATCAAATTGGGCTTGTTTCAATTTGACTTTTTTTAATATTACTTTTGGTAAAAGCCAGATTGTGTATTGTGATTTATGTTTGGATTGGTGATTGTATAAATAACTTTTGCAAAAGTAAAGTGTGTGTTTGGAATAGCGATAGGAATGCTTAAAAGCAGCTTTTCAATTGTGATTTACGGTATACGAGGTAAGTATGTGAGGAGATTTTTTGTCTCAATTTACGTGAAAAGCAGCTTAAACGCCATCCAAACACCTATCCAAATGCTCACAAAACTTGTTTGGATTGGCTTAAGCACAAGTGACTATTGTGATAATAATAAAAGAGAGTGAGTGGAAAAATATTTTAGAGTGGGTGGAAATCAATAAATTAGTATTCTAAGTTTTTGGTGCTCTTCACTACTAAAAAAATACATTAAAGGTAAAATTGTAGTCAGTCTCCTAAGACTAGGTACAATTGAAAAAATATTTTAAAGGGTTAAAAGCACCAAAAAATATTTTAAAGTAATTTTTGGAGCTACAAAAGTACATTAAGGGTAAAATTGCAATCAGTCTAATAACACACTTAGGTACAATTGGAAAAATATTTTAAGGGGTTAAAAGCACCAGAAAATGTTTTAAATTAATTTTTGTAGCTGAAAAAGTATATCAAGGGTAAATTGTAATCAGTCTGATAGCATATTGGGCACAACTGGAAAAATATTTTAATTATTTACCCTCAATTGTAATTGTAGGAGAGAGAGAGAAAGAGAAAAATAAAAATTAGGTGGGACTGTTGGACATAATTATTTCACTTAACGCTAATAATAAGCTCAATTGTAATTGCAAAAGCTCCAATGTTTAGCTTAAGGCAAAAGCTCTTTTTGATTTCAAAAGCTCAATAGCAAAATGGGTGAACCAAACGCTCAAATTTGTTTTCACTTTAGCCTATCGGGCTTAAGCCAGAAAAGCCTGATTGAGCCTATCAATCGATGAACCAAACACACACTAAGTCTGATTCTTAGATTACAATTCTCTCAATCACAACTCAACCCTATCGGGGTTTAAAATCATTCCACCTTAATTATCCCTATCATCCACTCATATCTTTCAGAAGGACTTAAGGAATGTACCAACTACTGACGTATTTCCTATTCTTTTTCTTGAGTATGTAGCCGAACTTTTCCAGCCACTCCTTCCTTACCATGTTTTATTAAGTTCATAGTAAAACCACTTCAACTGCTCTGCTAAAGCAACCTTATTTTTTTCCTTGGGAGAGCATGTAATCAACATTAAATCACTCTCAACCCACATTTTCATTATTTCATCTACAATTCTATCATATCCAAGGACTAGCTCATTAGATCAGATCCTAGCCCCTAAATTTCATTAAATATCAAGTTTCACAAGAGTACATATAGGTGAATAAATAATCAAACCCAAGTGATACATACTCATATTGAGTTGCTATTAAAAGAAACCATACCTTTAATAAGTTCAGGAGATTTTATGTCCTCCTCCTGAGTTATCACATGTACCACACTCTGAGCTCCTAGTCTAGGTTCCTCTAGTTGTTGCTTATGTGCGCAATTCTTAGCTAGATACCCTGGTTTCCAACAATGATAACAGATCCGGCTAGCTGGGTCCCTTCTAGTTGAACTATATCTTCCTGACGCATCTCTACATGATTTACCAGGATGATATGGCTTGTGACACTGCCAACATTTTCTACCCTTAGCGGGATTCTGATCTCCGTGGCCTTCGGCTTGTTTTAGCCTTTTATAGTTCCCTTTAGACATTTCACTCTGATCTTTGCATTTTTGTAAGGAGCTCCTACTACCAAACACATTTCTATAGTTGTCACTTCTGTCAGGGTATGTAATGCCACAAAACATGATTATAGGTTAATGACTCCAAAAGTAAATATAATTAATGTTAAACAAACACTTTTGAAGAATACGATGTGAATTATGATCTAAATGTGCAGAAATCAGTGCCCAAACCCTATAATTATGCTTAATTGTGTATCAAACTTAAAATGAACTACAAGGGAAAAGGAAGGCATATGAATGAGAAAATGGAATAAGAAAATATGTAAGTATGATTCAATTGGCATTGCCATAGTAAGGGGCAAAATTGGAAGAATGGAAAATTTGTCTGCCAATTAGTCAGTTACCGAAGAGAATTCATTTACAAATAAAAGAGAAAGAGATGTGACAAATGGGCTAATGAACTTGGTTAGTGTAACTAATTGGTGAATTCCTTTTATGAGAAACAATGAGATTGTGACAAGTGTAAGACATGGATGAAGTAAGGAAAGTTGAAAAGTCAAATAAGTAATTGTTAAATCATTTTCCTCTTCCCTCTCTCTTTCATAATTAGCTAGAGCATGGGTAGGCTAAGGGGAAAAAATCTATTTTCATCATCAACTTACACTCTCTCTCTCCAATCTCCATTTTAGTCCAAAGAGAAGGAGGAAAGAGGAAGGAAAAGCTCAAGATTAAGGTGAAATTTTGACCTTGAATGCTCAAACCGTCTACTTTAATTTTGTTCATGTTGATGAGAATTTAATCCTATAGTTTCATATTTTCAAGAGGAGGTGTTTGAGTACTTGAGAAAAGTTGGAAGTTGAAGAACCAAAGAGCAAGAGGTGAGTGATAGCTATCTTTTGTTGTATAAGTTGTGACCATTGTTAAAACTTTGAATTTTTTGATTTTTACCCTGATTTTTGTGTGATATGGGATTGGTTGAATTGCATGGTGTTTTGGGTTAGAAATGGTGTTTTGTAGTGTCATTGGAACAATGAAATTGGTTTGGAATTTTAAATGTTGAGTTTGGCAACTTGGTAGTGTGGTGTTGCAATATGGTTAAAATAGAATATGTCAATGTAATAGGAATTTGTCCACTTTGATATTTCCATTGGATTCCTTGTGAAAAATTGTGTGGGAGAAGTGCTGGATGTGAATTTTGAACCATTGGAAACTTAGGTTTAAGAGTTGCAAAATTTAGTTAGTGAAAACTTTGTGTAGGCAGTCAGTTTGCATTGATGTTTTGAATAGGCAAATGGTGGCTAAAAATTCTGAAACTTTCCACTTTAATAGTACACATGCCAACCTTTAAATTCATATATTGTGTTGGTCATTTTTTGTTTGTGTGCTGAAAGTTATGTATTTCCAAATTTTGAGGTTGAGACTGGAATCTGTTTTGAAGTATTTTGGAATTTTTTGTGATTCTATATTTTTGTGGCGGTAGCTAGTAGTGATTCATATTTTTCTATATATAGGACTTAAATAGCTTTCCGTAGGCATTGGAATCACCTTATTTCAATTTTTCTAGATTTAGTTATGATTTTTGAAATTTTAGCTAAGAAACAAAAATTTTCTTGGCCGCAGCCAAAAGTTCTTGGCCATAGCCCAAAAGCTTATGGCTACAGCTGTAACCCCCTCACCGTAATCACATCCGGATTATGAATTTAAATGAAATAGAGACCAATAAGATGGTTTAACAATTTATAATCCCTCATCCAAGAGATGGGGCGTTCGAAAAATCATTTCAAAACTTATATATTCCTGGTCTCACATTCATGTACGGATATAACTACTTGAGAAATCAGAGTACATAATAAATATCAAAGTGCGGAAACTAAAATCCCGGCAACCCCGGGTTACTTACATAAATAATATGGGTTTTATATTTCCCAACAACGGGGATTACACGATCGAAATAATCATTTACATCAATTTACACTTTGGCAATCCCAAATCCAAAGTAAGGATAACCAACTATCCCAAAAATCCCTAATGTCCCTAAGAGACCCTAACCACTACGGGTTGGTCGCTTCTCCTTCGAGCCACTTGCCCTGCCTGAAAAGGGTAGTCATATGGAGGAATGAGATTCTTGAGAATCCCAGAGCAACAACTCACTCATACAATATATAAACACAAAGCATGTAATGTATCATGTTCACCAACATCATCCGCAACACAATGATCCATAGCTCGCGCCACAGACGACAGCACTCACGGCTGTATCACAATGCACTATGCCCGCTTACGCATTAATCACAATGACAGCTTTCGCTGCAAACACTATGCCCGCTCGCGCGGTAATCACTATGCACAACGCCCGCTTTCGCGGTGAACACTATGTAGCAGCAACTCAAAGCACAAAGCACCACAAAGCATCTCAAAGCACAATGTATCACTAAGCATCTCCAGACACAATGCATCACAAGGCACAATGCTCCACAGTACACAAAGCTCCACAACGTATCTCAATGCATCTCGAAGCAGCAACAGCACACAATGCATGATAGGCAAACATACAATACATTTACATAAAGTATAAGAGAGAGGTCGCTACCTGAATCTTTCCTGATAATCTTTGGCACAGTGGGCTCACGCGTTCGACAGATGTCAAATCCTATTCAAATTAGGGACACTTGATCAATTTCTTTTCCATAATCATATTTCAACAATACTCTAAGTTGGTTATCGTTTAGGACTCTTTAGGTGACTAAAATAGGCCTAAACATATGCCTAAAGGGTTGGAAGAACCTACCCAAAAGACCCCTTACTCGAAGGCAAAAACACAGATTTTTGGTCATCTCACTCGAGCACAGATGCTCTCACTCGAGCACAAGTACGGACATCACTCGAGCACAAGTGCGAGTGAGACCGCGAGTGAGCACCCGAGAGCACAAAGACACTTGCAGGAACTGGCTCACTCGAGCACGCTGACCCTCACTCGAGCACAAGGCCAAATACCTCACTCGAGCACACGCGAGAGAAAACCAGGAAGTGAGGACCCGAGAGCACCCAAAGCTCTCCAAGCATAGGATCACTCGAGCACAAAACCACACCCGCGAGCACACTCCCACCCGCGAGCACACTCCCACCAGAAGCACACCTCACACCCGCGAGCACACACCTCTCACCCGCGAGCACCTCACTCGCAAGTGAGAGCCCGAAAGCACAACTCTCACCTGAACTCCCACTATCACTCGAGCAGACCATGCCTGCTCGAGCATGTTCTTCGCTCACTCGAGCACAAAGCGCTGTGCTCGAGCATAACTCAAAGAAACCCAGACGCACTCGAAGCAGAACAGGGAAAACTCTCCCATCACTCGAGCACGTTCTTCCTCTGCTCGAGTGATGCTCATCCGAAACCCAGAATTGCAGAAAACCAGAAAACACCAGATGGTCAAATCCTCACCCAAAGGTTCCCAAACTCTCCAACATGCACATACACTTCAAACACTAACTAGGGAACACAATGGCAACCTCATAAACACTCCAAAAACCCATTTGACCACAATCATCCACTAAGGTCTCAATGACACATATTCTCCAAATTTCCCTCAACACATTTCTACCATTTCAGATCATTTCCCATAATCAAATAACTTAACATTAACTCATTTCTAACATCAAACACAATGAAACTTCACATTTTCAACATTTGGCATACTTAGGGCAAAATTTCCAGATTTTACCAAGTTTAACCAAAGATCACAAACAATACACCAAAATGCTCTAAATGCCTACCTCTTCACTTTGCCCAATCCGGAATCTTGTTTCTCCAACTCCCAATTTCGACCAAATCACAAATCAATACTATTTCAAGATTCTGAAATTACCACAATGTAGTTCTCAATGAGACACACAATATTAAAGAAGAGGTTTAGGGCATTAGAGATCAAACAAAGCATCAAAATCTCACCTTTCTTCTTCCTTCTTCCTTTGATCGCCGGAAACAATGGAGGAGAGGAGAGAGAATATGGTAGAGGGAAGAGATGATGATGAGATGTCACTTCCTCCCCTTGTCACACATACTCAACCGAAAATGAGAGAGAGAAGGGAGGAAAAAGTGAGGTCTTGTCTTCTTGTGGCCTCATCCAACCACTACCACAATGCCACATGTACACATCTCAAGCACTCTCTCTAGGAGCTCACACAATCGCAAAGCGTAGGATCCCGACCCATTATCAATGAATCACAACCCTTGATCTTAAATACCATACACATAAATTCTCAAAATCACTTTGCATTAATCCCAAAAGTGCTTAGTTACACAAATCTCAATGATTATCAGGATTATCAGCCCTAATCACAAATCGGGATATTACAATTCTCCCCCTGTTAATTAAATTTCGTCCTCGAAATTTGTGATATCCCTTGAGCCATAAACTCCGGATATCGCCTTCGCATATCTTCCTCCGTTTCCCACGTTGCTTCCCGCTGAGTCATTCCCTTCCAGATCACTTTCACATAAGGAATACTTCGGTGTCTGAGCCGACGTTCTTCTCGTTCAATAATCCGCTCTGGCTCCACCGCATACGTGAAGTTATCTCACAACTCCACATTCTCATACTCAACGACATGAGATGGATCCGGTTGGTACTTCTTCAATTGGGAAACATGAAATACATCATGGAGTCTGCTCAAGCTCGGAGGTAGGGCTATACGATAAGCAACAGGCCCAATCCTATCAAGGATCTCAAAAGGACCTATGTATCTCGGGCTCAACTTCTTTCGCTTTATAGCTCGCCCAATACCGGTGACAGGTGATATTCTCATAAATACATGATCACCAACTTCAAACTCTAGAGGCCTTCTCCTCTTGTCTGCATAACTCTTCTGCCGACTCTGAGCTGCAAGAAGCCTCTTACGAATGATTCGAATCTGGGCTGAGGTTTGATCCACAAGATCCGGCCCATAGAGTTTCCTCCCGGACAACTCATTCCAACACAATGGCGATTGGCATTTTCTCCCATACAACGCTTCATACGGCGCCATCTGAATGCTCGCATGATAGCTATTGTTATAGGCAAACTCCGCAAGTGGAAGAAAACAGTCCCAACTCCCTTTGAAGTCAAGAACACATGCCCGCAACATATCCTCTAAGGTTTGAATAGTCCTCTCTGACTGACCGTCTGTCTGAGGATGATAGGCTGTACTGAATCTCAACTGAGTACCCAGTGCCTCATGCAACGCCTTCCAGAATCTCGAAGTGAAACGAGGATCTCGATCAGAGATGATATTCCTCGGTATGCCATGGAGCTTCACAATTTCACGAACATAAATCTCTGCTAGCTTGTCCGGAGAGTAACTAGCCTTGATCGGTAGGAAGTGCGCCGACTTCGTTAACCGGTCCACAATGACCCAGATCGCATCATAATTCCTGATCTTGGGCAATCCCACAACAAGATCCATGGTCACACTTTCCCATTTCCATTCCGGAATTTCAGGACTCTGCAACAATCCAGGCGGTCTTTGGTGCTCAATCTTTACTTTCTGACATGTGAGACACCTCGCCACATATTTCGTCACATCACTCTTCATACCCTGCCACCAATACTCAGATTTCAAGTTATGGTACATTTTGGTCATACCAGGATGAAGAGTATATTGGCTCTTATGCGCCTCATCTAAGATCTTCTGTCTCAACTCCGCCTTAAGTGGAATACAAATTCTCTTCTGATAACGAACCAATCCACTAGGCGACACATCATAGCCCTGAGCTTCACCACGCTCTATTCTGGCTAGATTACGCTGAATCCAGTCATCTTGCCTCTGAGCTTCTTCAATCTCAGCTCTCAAATCACTTTCCCCTTGGGAAACATTATAGTTGGCACAGATGATCTGGTTCGACAGATTCATATCTCGAAAATCAGCAATCAACTTCCCCTCGTGTATCATCATAGCCGCCACAACTACAGTTTTTCGACTAAGAGCATCAGCGACTACATTTGCCTTACCCGGATGATATTTTATTTCCAGGTTGTAGTCCTTAAGCAATTCCATCCAGCGTCGTTGTCTCATATTCAATTCTTTCTGATCATACAGATATTTGAGACTCTTGTGGTCGCAGTACAGTTCCACAGTCACACCATACAGGTAATGACGCCAAATCTTCAATGCAAACACTATGGCCGCAAGCTCTAGATCATGCGTGGGATAGTTCAATTCATGAGGTTTGAGCTGTCGAGAGGCGTAGGCCACCACACGTCCCTGCTGCATAAGGACACACCCTAATCCCTGCCCACTGGCATCAGAATACACAACGTAAGTCAAACTGGGATCAGGTAAAATCAACACAGGTGCCGTAGTCAACCTCTGTTTCAGCTCCACAAAGCAATTATCACAATGTTCATCCCATACAAATGGCTGATCTTTTCTCGTGAGCTTGGTCATCGGCAACGCAATACGGGAGAAATTCTGAATGAATCTCCGATAATAACCAGCAAGACCCAGAAAACTGCGTATTTCAGCCACGGATTCTGGCCTCTTCCAGTTCAGTACTGCTTCCACTTTACTAGGATCCACAGCGACCCCACCTTGCGAGATAACATGGCCTAGGAATCTCACTTCCGATAGCCAAAACTCGCACTTACTCAATTTAGCATAGAGTTGTTTTTCACGCAATGTATTCAACACAATTCTCAAATGATGCTCATGCTCTTCTCTACTCTTAGAGTATATCAAAATATCGTCGATGAATACCACGACGAACTGATCCAGATATTGACGAAAGATACGGTTCATGTAATCCATGAAAACCGCAGGCGCATTGGTTAACCCAAATGGCATCACTAAGAACTCATAATGACCATATCTGGTCCGGAAAGCAGTCTTCGGAACATCTTCCGCTTTCACACGCAGCTGATGATACCCCGACCTTAGATCGATTTTCGAAAACACACATGACCCAGATAGTTGATCTAATAGGTCATCAATTCTCGGGAGAGGGTACTTATTCTTGACGGTAACCTTATTCAACTCTCTATAGTCGATGCACAACCGAAGACTCCCGTCTTTCTTTTTCACAAACAAAACTGGAGCACCCCAAGGCGACACACTGGGTCTAATAAACCCTTTCTCAAGCAAATCCTCAATCTGCTTTTTCAACTCAGCCATTTCATTTGGAGCCATACGATATGGGGCTTTGGATATCGAACCCGCTCCAGGCACAATGTCAATCGGAAATTGAACTTCCCTTTCCGGAGGTAATCCATTTAGATCATCTGGAAAAACCTCAGGGAATCCATCCACTATGGGTATATTACTCAAAGTTTCACTGGTTTCTCCTTGTATAGAAAAGAAAACCATATACCCCTGACAACCCTTTTGCAAATACTTCTCAGCCTTAGCTGTCGAAAGAAAATTCAAACCGGCATTTTCGCCCTCAATGCTCTGAGAAACAGGATACACTATCCTTCTGTTCCCACAATCTAACAACACATTATTCGCTCTCAACCAATCAAAACCCAAGATGACTTCTAACTGGCAGAGCGGTAAACAGATCAAATCTATCACAGACTCATAACCGTCTACGGTTATAACACAATTTAAGCAGGCTTCCGTGGTCACAGCCTTAACACCCATCGGTGTAGACACAATCAAATCGAATGGCAACCTATGCACATTCACTCCCAGACGCTCTACACAAGCATAAGCAATAAAAGAGTGACTTGCACCCGAATCAAATAACGCTTGTAACTCAATGCCATGGATAAGGACTTTACCTTGTATCAGCTCTGGGGATTTCCGGGCTTCCTCATGAGTCATAGCAAATACTCGGCCCTGAGTCCTCTGTCTCTGCTCTGGTCGTGACTGTTTGCACTCAACAGATGTATGCCCCACTTGCTTACAATTGAAGCAAATCACCCGACCATCACACGTCTTGCCATGATGTGGCTGGTTGCAACGAGGACATGTCCATACACTAGGAGTTCTCTGCTGATCACGACTCCAAGATTGATAAGGCTTCTTACTACCCCCTCTAAATGAAGAGGATGATCCTGAGCCCTTCCGCTTCTGAGAAGCACCGCCCTTACTAGACTCACTATGACTACCACCAGCCTTAGCCGGATATAACTCTCTAAGATTGCTCTCAGTGATCCGACATTCTTCAACGGCCTTGTTGAATTTGGAAAACTGATGGGTGGCTAGTCTCTTTCTCATATCACGCCTTAAACCCCGAATTAACATGTCCGAACTCAACTCCTCATCATCCATTTTCTGAAGATAAGAAGAATATCGGGATAGGCGGGTAAACCGGGACAAATATTCATCGAAAGACTCCGCGTCCCCTTGCTTGATATTCAGAAATTCGGTTTCTTTCTCAAGCCTCACTGACTTAGGAAAATATTTCTCGTTGAAGTGTTGTTGGAACACCTCCCAGGTCAATGGCTCATTCTTTAAACGCAGTGCCAAGGCAATATTACGCCACCAACGATCGGCATCGCCTTCAAGCTTGTACACCGCCAACTTGGCTTTCACTTCGGAGGGACACACTAAGACTTCGAAAATCTTCTCAAGACGGTGTAGCCAATCTTCAGCCGCCTGAGGATCAAACTTCCCTTTAAATGCCGGAGGTAGTTGTTTGCAGAATTTGGAGACCCAATACTCAAGGTCTCGTTCCTCCCTGACCGACTTTCCACGCGGCCTTGGATCTACTTCCGCATGAGGAGGCGATTCAAGCGATCGTGCCGACCCTTCAGCAGTATCTTCCCGTCTAGTCTCCTCTCGGGTTTCCCCTCGAGTTCCTTCTTGAGTAGACTGGCCTCTACCCTCATTGTTCTTGGCTTTCTCAGCTCTGAGCTCTTCTCTAAGCTCCGTAATCATATCCCTCTGATCCTTTATCAAGCCCATTAACTCTTGCATAGGATCCGGTGGATTGTCATTGACCAACTCCACATCGGGATTTTCTTGTTGTCCTCTGGGGCGACCTTTTGTTGTTCTTTTCATTCTACAAAGAACTCACCCCATTAATCCAACAATCATAGTATCCACATAACTCTACAAAGTACATATATCCACATAATCAAACAGATATATGCATACGTCACGTATTCACAGATGGGTTTCGATTATCACTAAGATTGCACTATGGGAGCTATCCCAGCAAACTCTACCCTTGCCAGGAACCACCGTCTCTGATACCAAAAATGTAACCCCCTCACCGTAATCACATCCGGATTATGAATTTAAATGAAATAGAGACCAATAAGATGGTTTAACAATTTATAATCCCTCATCCAAGAGATGGGGCGTTCGAAAAATCATTTCAAAACTTATATATTCCTGGTCTCACATTCATGTACGGATATAACTACTTGAGAAATCAGAGTACATAATAAATATCAAAGTGCGGAAACTAAAATCCCGGCAACCCCGGGTTACTTACATAAATAATATGGGTTTTATATTTCCCAACAACGGGGATTACACGATCGAAATAATCATTTACATCAATTTACACTTTGGCAATCCCAAATCCAAAGTAAGGATAACCAACTATCCCAAAAATCCCTAATGTCCCTAAGAGACCCTAACCACTACGGGTTGGTCGCTTCTCCTTCGAGCCACTTGCCCTGCCTGAAAAGGGTAGTCATATGGAGGAATGAGATTCTTGAGAATCCCAGAGCAACAACTCACTCATACAATATATAAACACAAAGCATGTAATGTATCATGTTCACCAACATCATCCGCAACACAATGATCCATAGCTCGCGCCACAGACGACAGCACTCACGGCTGTATCACAATGCACTATGCCCGCTTACGCGGTAATCACAATGACAGCTTTCGCTGCAAACACTATGCCCGCTCGCGCGGTAATCACTATGCACAACGCCCGCTTTCGCGGTGAACACTATGTAGCAGCAACTCAAAGCACAAAGCACCACAAAGCATCTCAAAGCACAATGTATCACTAAGCATCTCCAGACACAATGCATCACAAGGCACAATGCTCCACAGTACACAAAGCTCCACAACGTATCTCAATGCATCTCGAAGCAGCAACAGCACACAATGCATGATAGGCAAACATACAATACATTTACATAAAGTATAAGAGAGAGGTCGCTACCTGAATCTTTCCTGATAATCTTTGGCACAGTGGGCTCACGCGTTCGACAGATGTCAAATCCTATTCAAATTAGGGACACTTGATCAATTTCTTTTCCATAATCATATTTCAACAATACTCTAAGTTGGTTATCGTTTAGGACTCTTTAGGTGACTAAAATAGGCCTAAACATATGCCTAAAGGGTTGGAAGAACCTACCCAAAAGACCCCTTACTCGAAGGCAAAAACACAGATTTTTGGTCATCTCACTCGAGCACAGATGCTCTCACTCGAGCACAAGTACGGACATCACTCGAGCACAAGTGCGAGTGAGACCGCGAGTGAGCACCCGAGAGCACAAAGACACTTGCAGGAACTGGCTCACTCGAGCACGCTGACCCTCACTCGAGCACAAGGCCAAATACCTCACTCGAGCACACGCGAGAGAAAACCAGGAAGTGAGGACCCGAGAGCACCCAAAGCTCTCCAAGCATAGGATCACTCGAGCACAAAACCACACCCGCGAGCACACTCCCACCCGCGAGCACACTCCCACCAGAAGCACACCTCACACCCGCGAGCACACACCTCTCACCCGCGAGCACCTCACTCGCAAGTGAGAGCCCGAAAGCACAACTCTCACCTGAACTCCCACTATCACTCGAGCAGACCATGCCTGCTCGAGCATGTTCTTCGCTCACTCGAGCACAAAGCGCTGTGCTCGAGCATAACTCAAAGAAACCCAGACGCACTCGAAGCAGAACAGGGAAAACTCTCCCATCACTCGAGCACGTTCTTCCTCTGCTCGAGTGATGCTCATCCGAAACCCAGAATTGCAGAAAACCAGAAAACACCAGATGGTCAAATCCTCACCCAAAGGTTCCCAAACTCTCCAACATGCACATACACTTCAAACACTAACTAGGGAACACAATGGCAACCTCATAAACACTCCAAAAACCCATTTGACCACAATCATCCACTAAGGTCTCAATGACACATATTCTCCAAATTTCCCTCAACACATTTCTACCATTTCAGATCATTTCCCATAATCAAATAACTTAACATTAACTCATTTCTAACATCAAACACAATGAAACTTCACATTTTCAACATTTGGCATACTTAGGGCAAAATTTCCAGATTTTACCAAGTTTAACCAAAGATCACAAACAATACACCAAAATGCTCTAAATGCCTACCTCTTCACTTTGCCCAATCCGGAATCTTGTTTCTCCAACTCCCAATTTCGACCAAATCACAAATCAATACTATTTCAAGATTCTGAAATTACCACAATGTAGTTCTCAATGAGACACACAATATTAAAGAAGAGGTTTAGGGCATTAGAGATCAAACAAAGCATCAAAATCTCACCTTTCTTCTTCCTTCTTCCTTTGATCGCCGGAAACAATGGAGGAGAGGAGAGAGAATATGGTAGAGGGAAGAGATGATGATGAGATGTCACTTCCTCCCCTTGTCACACATACTCAACCGAAAATGAGAGAGAGAAGGGAGGAAAAAGTGAGGTCTTGTCTTCTTGTGGCCTCATCCAACCACTACCACAATGCCACATGTACACATCTCAAGCACTCTCTCTAGGAGCTCACACAATCGCAAAGCGTAGGATCCCGACCCATTATCAATGAATCACAACCCTTGATCTTAAATACCATACACATAAATTCTCAAAATCACTTTGCATTAATCCCAAAAGTGCTTAGTTACACAAATCTCAATGATTATCAGGATTATCAGCCCTAATCACAAATCGGGATATTACAACAGCCAGAGGATTCTTGGTTGTAGCCCAAAAACTTGTGACCTATTTTTGGCGTAGTCAAAGAATTTTTGCACTACAGCCAACCCCCAAAAGTCAGCATTTTTTACTTCTGAAAGGTGGTTTTTGGTATAGTTCTGTCAAAACTTTTAGGCATTTGTTAAGGCTTCAAAAAACCACCTAAAGGTCTCAAATGATAACCAACTTTAAGTGTTTTAGAGTTAAGTATTGGAATAGAGAATAACTCTTCATCCTTGTTTATGGTTATAGGATTTGATACTTGCCCTACACATGATAGACTAGTGCTCGAGCACGTGCGAAAGGAACAAGGTAGTGACTCTTTCTCTTATATCATGTATAATGCATTGTATGCATGCCTTATCATTGAAACATATTGCTATGAAACATGCCATTATGAAATATGCCACCGTGCATATAAGACATGCCGTTGTGAAACATGCCATTATGAAATATGCCGTTATGCATATGAAACATGCCGTTGTGTAACATGCTATTGTGAAACATGCCATTGTGAATATAGGAATGCTGTCACAGAAATGTCGTTGATGTGATTTGCTTACATGCTTTGTGATTGTACATGTTATAAGTGAATTGTTACTACTTGGATTCTTTTGAATCTCATTATTTCCATTAACTAACCTACAGCCAGGGCAAGCGGTACAAAGGAAAAACAAGTGACAAAGGGTGGTTAGAGCTCCTAGCGAGGAGTTTAATTTTAGTAGTTGGTTGTCATATTCTGTTGAGGATTAGTCATACATGTTGTATATATTGGATAGTTTCATGTAATCCCCGATGTGGGAAACTGTTAGGGGCGAGTATGCCTTATAAATCCTTTATTTAATAAATGGAACCCAAGTGCTGTCAGGAATTTTTGATGAAATCGTACTACACAGGCCAAAATATATTTAAAATAAGAATGTGAGATTGTGTTGAACAGGTTTTGGAAAATTTTTTGAAAACCCAATCTTAAAGATGGGATTTTTTATAAGTTTTAAATTAATTGTTAGTCTCTAATTCAATAGAATAAAGCATTTTCAAACAATAATTCTAGCTATTAAGGTAGGGGTTACATTTTTTGTATCAAAGCTATAGTTCCTGGTAAGGGTAGGATTTGCTAAGATAGTTGTCATAGTTCTTTGGCTTAGTGATAAGAGATGGCCTACGATTATTTGTTGTATACACATGAATGTTCCTGCTATTTGTGGATATATGAGTTTTAAGGAATGTGTATACATTTGCTGTGATATTGACATAGTGAATCATTTGTAGAGTTAAAAGACACAATAGTTCACCCAAAAATTAGACGAGTACAACCAGAGGTAGAGGATATTAATGATAACCCACCTAATCCCATGCAAGTAATGATGGGTATGATAAGAGAACAACAAGATATGATCAATGAGCTAAGGGAAGAGCTCAAGGAGAAAAGGGTAAAACGCAATGAAGATAGAGTTTAGTCAACCTAGAAAGAGACCCGAAAGGAGACATAACATGAAGAAATAGTTGAAGGGTCAATATGACCTCTAGAGTCACCTCCTCACACTGAACTAAACCCAGAATCATATGGCTACCAGCCCAAGATGAGAGAGATATACAGTATTGGTCTCCAAATTCTGCAAACATCTACCTCCAATATTCAAAGGGAGGTTTGAACCTCAAGTAGCCGAGGATTGGTTGAACTGATTAGAGAAAATCTTTTAAGTCCTGGATTGTCCAACTGAGATGAAGGCATGCTTAGCTATGTATAAGTTAGAGGGGGATGCCGACCGGTGGTGGCGGAACATTGTTCTTACACTGTGAAACTAAAATGTGCTACTGACTTGGGAATTGTTCCAAGAAAAGTTCAACAAAAAATTTTTCCCTAAGTCTGTGAGGCTTGAGAAAGAATTAGAATTCCGAACCATCAAGCAGGGAGATGCAAAGACATTCGATGACTACCTGTCTCGCTTTATCTTATTGGTCAAATACTCCTCTTATCTGCATTATATGGATGATGAGGAGTGGAGTTCTGACATGCTAATATGGGGCTTGAGACATAAGCTGAGGAAGAGATTAGCAACCCACCAATTCACTGAATTCAACAAAGCGGCAGAGGAGTGTAGAATCACCGAAACAACTTAAGGGATCTGTACTCGACCATAAGTGGCAACAACCACAATGAGCCTAGTAAAGGTAATACTTCCCAAAAGTAGAAGGGACAAGGGTCCTCAGCTAGGGGTAGTGGTAAATAGCCCTATCAACTTGAGGGTCGAGATAACCAAAAACCCCCAACAGTATTGATATGCACTAGTTATGGGAGGTCACATCCTGGCAGAACTTGTATGGGGTAAATGGTTTGTTTTAATTGTAAACAACCGGGACATATTGCTAGTAAATGCCAATGACCGCCAACAGAGAAAAGGCCCATGAATTAGGGTAGGGTGTTTGCAATGACACATAAGGAAGCCCGGAAGTCCCCCAACCTAATTCAAGGTAAAATCCTTCTTAATGGTAGTTTACTGCAAGAGTTATTCGATTCGGGTGTAAGTTATTCCTTCATTGCTTATGACTGTGTAAAACGCCTAGGATTGTATGTTCATAAACTACCATTTGACTTGGTTGTATCGACGCCAATAGGTATCAAGGCTGTTATGGCTAAGGCTTGTCTAAATTGTGTGATAACCATTGAGGGTAATGAGTCTATTGTCGATTTGATTTTCTTTCCACTCCACCAATTAGAAGTCATATTGGGCTTTGATTGGTTGACAGCGAATAATGTGCTACTTGATTATGGGAATAAGAAAATAGTTTTTCCTACTACTCAGAGGGAGGATTATGTGAATGCTAATTTGAATTTACTCTCGATGGCCAAAGCTAAGAAATGTCTGGAAAGGGATGCCAGGGGTATATGGTGTTCTTTTCCATGCAAGGAGAGACAAAAGAAACTTGAGAAAGCATACCCGTAGTAAGAGAGTTCCCTGAGGTGTTTCCAAAATATCTTAGTGGATTGCCTCCAGAAAGGGAAGTACAGTTCCTAATTGAAATTGTGCCTGGAGCTAGTTCTATATCAAAAGCCCATACAGAATGGCCCTAAATGAAATGGTAGAGCTAAAGAAGCAGATTGAAGACTTACTTGAAAAAGGGTTCAGTAGACCCAGTGTTTTGCCATGGGGAGCTGTAGTGTTATTTTTCAAGAAAAAAGATAGGAGTCTGAGGTTGTGCTTGGATTATAAAGAATTGAACAAGATAACTATAAAAAACAAATATCCTCTTCCAAGAATTGACAACCTTTTAGATCAATTGTCTAGTTCGTGTGTATTCTCAAAGATTGATTTAAGGTTAGGTTATCATCAGCTGCATGTGAAAGTGAAAAATGTATTGAAGACTGAGTTTAGAACGAGGTATGGGCACTATGAGTTTTTGGTGATGCCCTTCAGGTTGACAAATACACATGCGGTATTCATGGATTACATGAATCGTGTCTTTTAACAGTATCTGAATCAATTTGTGGTAGTATTTATCGATGACATCCTGATTTACTCTAAGAGTAAGGAGGAGCATGAGCATCATTTAAGAATTATGCTGGGGATATTACGCGAAAAGCAACTTTATTCCAAGTTGAGTAAGTGCGAGTTTTGACTTCTGGAAGTAAAATTCTTAGGCCATGCTTATTAGAAATTGTGCCCTAAGGGCTAATCAATGTACTTTGAACATTATTATTTTTAATGAAATTTCTCCATTCTATTATCATATTATTTGCATGTTAACTGTGATAATTGTATCCTTGGATAATTCATAAAGATTGTCCTAAAATGTCCCTGGTCGGTCAACTATGCAGGAGCAGAGATGAAACAAGATCAGTATGACTTTGATAAGATATGGAGATACGAATCAAAGTCTTAGGCACTTGTAAGAGTACAAGGTACTGGACTGACCCACTATGAGAAAGCTACATGGATCAAATCATAAGCTTTTCTCATGTATAACCACGTCACAATGCCCTTAGACCTGAGGTCATCATGGATTCCTACATGAGAGTTGCTAAGCTTTGAACTAGTCAAAAGTCACTTTTGACTGGGTGATGATAAAGGCTACGATCGGGCTTGGTGGTTTTTCATGCAGAGCAATATGAATGATCAAGATGGAATTTGTCCCTCACATTAGTAGAGAGATATTACTGGGCCCCTCGATAAGTGAGTCTGAGAAATGTATGGCCATACTATGATGAAAGGAGTTTCTGTCTTTGTTATCAGGCTACTCAGGAATCGAGAAAGTAATGGTCAGGAACAGGAGGATGACATTATCCATGCCTTATCCTTGATCGATATATCGTGTGACAAAAGGGACGTGACATGGTTGTACGATAGGTTGCATCGTGATAACGATCCTCATATGAATTGGGTCATTGTAATGTCTTGCTAGAGGCCGCTTGCGACTTTTGGGTTATTATAGCTATTGGCCCACTACCGACTTCATGTGGGCCTACAGGGTCGCACACAAGAATGGCCCAACACAAGATAATGTTTAATTTAGGGTGGACGAATTTTATATTTATATATATATAATATAAAATTCATTAATAAGATTATATAGATATATATATTTTTGAAATATATATCTTATATATATATATGTATATATATATATTATATGATATTATTATATTGTGTTAGTTTTAAATTTAATTTATTAAGATATATTAAATTTAATAACTAACATGATAGAGATATAGTATCTCAGATTTAATTTATGAAGATAAATTAAATCTAATGGCTCTTTATTTGGATTAAGTAAATAGGTTAAATTAAAACTGTTGGACAGATTTAATTTAAACTGAATTTATTTAATTAGCTCATCAAGATAATTAATTGTTAATTAATTTCGAAATTAATGATGATTAATTTTGAAATTTGAAAATAGCCCTCATAGGTTATAAACTTGATAGAGCAGATATATTGATACACACATGAGAATTGAGAGCCGCAAGCGAAATCCTAGGAGACATTAGAGGCGCAGTACACAGTCTCGGTTGGAGAGCATTCGTGTGGATACCGGTACAAGGAGCGGACCTGACGTGTTGGCTCCTAGAGATCATGAAAACTCTGAATCATCAAAAGGTATGAATCCTTCCATCTTGGTTTAAACGCCGTTGATAGATCCTCGATTAGGATCAGTGAAAATTTGTAAAATTCTTTCGCTGTGCCTACCGATTCTAACAATGCTTTCTCACAAGAAGGGGTATTGGTGGATCCCAGTAAAGTGGAAGCAGTACTAGACTGGAAGAGGCTAGAAACTGTTGCTGAGATACGCAATTTTCTAGGTCTTGCTGGTTATTACTAGAGATTCATTCAGAACTTCTCCCATATCGCCTTGCCAATAGCCAAGCTCAAGGGGAAAGGTTAGCCGTTTGAGTGGGATGAACGTTGTGAAAAAAATTTTGTTGAGCTGAAGGAGAGGTTGACTATGGGACCAGTATTGATTATACCTGATCCCAGCTTGAATTATGTTGTGAATAGTGATGCGAGTTCTAACCCCCTTCACGCTTAGGCCGAGATTAAGTTCATGAACAAGTAATAAATGTGGAATTAGAGACCGTAAATGATTTGGGACTTAATACAACAAGTTTTTCCCAAAACATGCTTTTATAAAACCTTTTCTAAAACTTGTTAACAATGGTCTCCTATTCACATTTCAATACACAAATGGCCTGAACAATTTGATTCCATTTTTAAATATCAGAGTACTCAGTAAATTCCCGACATACTCGGGGTTCAATTACTAATTCAGGGTCAATACAAGGCACAAAGCCCAAGTAGTTTCCCATACAAGGGGATTACATAATTACTATACAATATATATATGTAATTCCCAACAAAATATATCCAAATGATTTACAAAATGATGACCAATTTTTTTCCAAAATAGACTCCTAGCAATGAGCTCTACCCGCTCTTCGTCATCCGCTTTCCCTTCGATCCTTCTGCCCTGTCTAAAATGTTTAATTTTGGGAGAGTGAGATTCTAAGGAATCCTCGTAGTGTCAAATCACTCATAATATGCATAACAATAAGGCATGAAATTGAATCATTATCCACACAAAGTAACTACAACGGCAGTTACAACGGCAATGGTTAGTATGACACATGTCATCCCTTACGATTGCTCACGCTGAATTGCTCATGCTGCATTGCACAACACAATCCACACAATATATTTCACCACAGCTGGGATTCATATAAAGCATTTCATCACACAAGCCATATAGAAAAGATACAAAACTCACATCCCACGGCTGGATTAACAAACACTGCCCCACGGGTCGGATTCACAAAGTTCCATGTCGATTACAACGGCAGTTCAACGGCCGACCTAGAGATGACCAACATCAATCCCTACACGGCTCACGCTGACCTGCTCGTGCTGTAATGGACCATGGTACATGTAATTCACAGTTCAATGATAAGTTATGCATACCAAAACATCATACACAATATGAGAGAAAAGTCACTACCTGGTTCATTCCGTGCGTGCTTTGTCGCAGGTCTCTCCAGAGGAGGGCAAATATTGTATCCTATAATTATAATTAGGGACAAAGAGTTATTCTCTATTCTAATACTCAATTGACTTCATAATACTTAGATTTGGTTATCATTTATGTCCTTTAAGTAGTTACAATTGGCTCTAATAAAAGCCCTAAAAGATTGGGAAACATCGGGTTGGAAACCACTTTTCAAAATTACAAGGTGCTGAAAACAGGGGCTGGCTGCAGCCAAAAAAACCTCTGGCTGCGGTCAGAAACAGCACAAAAAGTTTATGGCTGCAGCCAAAAATAGCCAATAAGTGTTATGGCTGCAGCCCAAAATTTTCTGGCTGAGGCCAGACAGTGGTCCGAAGGTTCTTGGCTGCATCCAAGAATCTTCTGGCTGAGGCCAGGAAAATTCTATTTCGTAGCTGAAATTCCAAAAATCATAACTAATTCTAGAAAAATCAAAATGAGGTGATCCCAAAGCCTAATGAAAGCTATTTAAGTAATCTTTACTAGAAAAATAATGGAAATTACTGAAAATCACCACAAAAATACAGGATTCAAGAAAAGTCCACCTTGCTCCAGAATTGATCCCAGATTTAACCTCAGACTTTGGGAAGTCATAACTCCTAGCCCAAAAATCGAAATGACATGTAATATATGTCTATTTTCAAGCATGACAAGTGAAATTTAAGACTAGAAAGTTTCATAATTTTCCAACACCATTTGTTATTTTAAAAAGTCTATGCAAGATCACTGCCAGAACAGAGTTTCTTACTAACCAAAACTTGCCACTTTTAAAACTAAGTTCCCAATGGTTCAAAATTCATATTCAACACTTCTCCCACACAATTTTCCATGAGGAACACAATGGAAATCTCAAAATGACCAAAATCTTACTCCTTTATCATGCTTTGGTTTTGGGCAACACAAATATCAAAATTCCAATCTCATCTAAACATCAAATTCCAATCACCAATCAATCTATCTATCCTAAAATCATCCCAAAATACCATTCTCATGCCAAAACATACCAAATGAATAGTGGAACTCATTTTTGGATTCAAGGCCAAATTTCCAAAAATTACAAACTAATCCATTTGACACACAACATAGATAGATAGATAGGTTTCACTCACCTTATCAACTTTCTCAACGGGAGTTCTTGATTCACCACTTCCCAAAATTTCATGTGGCCACAAATCAACACCAATGGGCACACTATAAACACCAAAATGAAGCTCTCACTCCAAGGAACAACATTCATGAAGTGATTTTGAGCAATGGAGGGCATTTTCTTACCTTTTTTTCAAGCTTTTCCCTTCCCTTTTTCTGCAACAATGGTGTCCAAAGAAGGGAGAAGAGAGACAAGAGTGAAGAGTGATGAAGGAAATGATGATTTCCTACTCCCTTCAATGTCCAGCCGAAAGTAAGAGAAGAAGAGAGAGAAAATATCATTTTCCAATGCCATTTGACTTTCACACACTCCCTTGCTTTATCTCACATTGACACTTGTCAATTTCTGATTTGCTCACATAAAGTAATTTCACAATTAATCACCTTAATCCCTCTATTAACCATTCTAATTACATTTATCATTTCTCTCATAGTTAGTAATTAGTTTCTCCATTAACTACCAACTCATGGCCAATAATTCCATTCTTCCAATTTTTCAATAATTATGACATATTACTTAATATTGTCATAAAACACATAATAATTCAAATTAAATTCATAATTATCCATAATAATCATGATTTGCCCTTAATCAAAAATTGGGATATTACAATTCTCCCCCCGTTCAATAAATTTCGCCCTCGAAATTTCCTACACATTATGGGGCATAAAATCAGGAAATCTTTTCCTCATTTCCGCTTTCGCCTCCCAAGTCGCTTCTCTTAGAGACATACCCTTCCAGACCACCTTCACAAATGGTAAGCTTCGGTGCCTGAGCCACTACTCTTCTCGATCAATGATACACTCTGGCTCTACCGCATAAGTGAAATTATCTTGCAACTCAACCTCTTCATACTCAATGATATGCTCAGGGTCTGGTTGGTACTTCTTGAGTTGTGAGGCATGGAATACATCATGCAGTCTACTCAAACTTAGGGGTAGGGCTATCCGGTATGCCATCGGCTCGATTCTTGCCAGAATCTTAAACGGACCAATGTATCTCAGACTTAGCTTCTTCCGCTTGATCGCTCTCCCGATGCCTGTGACTGAAGACACTCTCAAGAAGACATGATCCCCCACTTCAAACTCAAGAGGTCTTCTCCTTTTGTCAGCATAGCTCTTTTGATGACTTTGTGATGTAAGGAGCCTCTTCCTGATAACTCAGATCTACTCAGCGATTTGGTCAATAAGATCTGGCCCATGCAACTTCCTCTTAGACAACTCTGACCAGCACAACGGTGACTGGCACTTTCTCCCATACAGTGCTTTATACAGAGTCATTTGAATGCTCGCATGGTAACTATTGTTATAAGCAAACTCAGCCAATGGAAGATAGTAGTTCCACTTTCCTTTGAAGTCTAGGACTTACGCTCTCAGCATATCTTCTAAAGTCTGGATAGTCCTCTTTGACTGTCCATCTGTTTGAGGATGGTAGGCCGTGCTAAACCTCAACTAAGTACCCATGGCTTCGTGTAGAGCCCTCCGGAATCTTGAAGTAAACCAAGGATCTCTATCGGAGATAATATTCTTTGGTGTACCATAGAGTTTCACAATCTCCTTCATATATATCTCAGCTAGCCTGTCAGGAGAATAGCTAGCGTTGATAGGTAAGAAGTGCGCAGAATTCGTGAGTCGATCAACAATAACCCAGAATGCATCATAGTTTCTAATCCTGGGCAGACCCACTACTAAATCCATAGTCACACTCTCTCACTTCCATTCTGGAATTTCTGGACTCTGAAGCAAACCTGTCAGTCTCTGGTGTTCAATCTTCACCTTTTGACAGGTAAGACACCACGCCACGTACTTAGTCACATCACTCTTCAACCCTGGCCACCAATACATAGACTTCAAATTGTAATACATCTTGGTCATACCAGGGTGAAGAGTATACTGACTCTTATGAGCCTCATCAAGAATTCTCAATCTCAACTCCACCTTCGGTAGTACATAGATTCTCTTTTGATAATGCACCAGTCCACTTGGTGACAAGTCATAGTCTCGAGTCTCTCCTCGCTCAATCATAGCTCAGATCGACTGGGCTTGCTCTTCAGGCATTTGAGCCTCTTCAATCTCAATCCTTAGGTCATTCTCCCCTTGGACCACACCATAACTGGCACACAGGATATCATTCGAGAGATTCAAATCCCAAAAATCCTCTACCAGTTTCTTCTCTTGGATCATCATCGTTACCACTAGCACTGCCTTTTGACTCAAAGCATCCGCGACAACATTAGCCTTACTCGGATGATATTTGATTTCCAGGTTGTAATCTTTCAGCAACTCCATCCATCGACGCTGTCTCACATTCAACTCTTTCTGATCATACAAATATTTGAGACTTTTGAGGTCACAATACAGTTCCACAGTCACACCGTACAAGTAATGATGCCAAATTTTCAATGCAAACATGATTGCCGCAAGCTCCAGATCATGAGTGGGGTAGTTCATCTCATGCGGTTTAAGATGTCGAGAGGCATAGGCCACTACACGTCCCTACTGCATCAGGACACACCCTAACCCCTGCTTACTCGCATCACTGTACACAATGTAAGCCTTACTGGGATCAAGTATAATCAACACTGGTGCTGTAGTCAACCTCTCCTTCAACTCAGTGAAACTCTGCTCACAACGTTCGTCCCACAAAAATGGTTGATCCTTCCTCGTGATTACAATTGGCTCTAATAAAAGCCCTAAAGGATTGGGAAACATCAGGTTAGAAACCACATTTCAAAATCACAAGGTGCTGAAAATAGGGGCTGGCTACAGCCAAAAAAACCTCCGGCTACGGCCAGAAACAGCACAGAAAGTTTCTGGATGCAGCCAAGAATTTTCTGCCTGTGGCCAAAAACAGCCCAGAAGCGTTTTGGCTGCAGCCCAAAATTTTCTGGCTGTGGCCAGACAGTGGTCCAAAGGTTCTTGGCTGTAGCCAAGAATCTTCTTGCTGCGGCCAAGAAAATTCTGTTTCACAGCTGACTTCCAAAAATCATAACTAATTCTAGAAAAATCAAAATGAGGTGATCCCAAAGCTAATGAAAGCTATTTAAGTCATCTTTACTAGAAAAATATGGGACATTACTGAAAATCACCACAAAAAATACAGGTTTCAAGAAAATTCAACCTTGCTTTAGAATTGATCCTAGATTTAGCCTCAGACTTTGGACAGTCATAACTCCTAGCCCAAAAATCGAAATGACATGAAATATATGTCCATTTTGAATCTTGGCAAGTGAACTTTAAGACTGGAAAGTTGCATAATTTTACACCACCATTTGTTATTTTAAAACATCCATGCACGATCACTGCCAGAACAGAGTTTCTTACTAACCAAAACTTGCCACTTTTAAAACCAAGTTCCCAATGGTTCAAAATTCATATTCAACAATTCTCCCACACAATTTTCCACAAGGAACAAAATGGAAATTTCAAAATGACAAAAATCATACTCCTTTATCATGCTTTGGTTTTGGGCAACACAAACATCAAAATTCCAATCTCATCTAAACATCAAATTCCAATCACCAATCAATCTATCTATCCTAAACTCATCCTAAAATACCATTCTCATGCTAAAACATACCAAATGAATAGTGGCACTCATTTTTGGATTCAAGGCCAAATTTCCAAAAATTACAAACTAATCCATTTGACACAAAACATAGATAGATAGATAGGTTTCACTCACCTTATCAACTTTCTCAACGGGAGTTCTTGATTCACCGCTTCCCAAAATGTCATGTGGCCACAAATCAACACCAATGGGAACACTATGAACACAAAAATGAAGCTCTCACTCCAAGGAACAACATTCATGAAGTGATTTTGAGCAATGGAGGGCATTTGCTTACCTTTTTTTCAAGCTTTTCCCTTCCCTTTTTCTGCAACAATGGTGTCCAAAGAAGGGAGAAGAGAGAGAATGAGAGAGAGAGAGAGAGAGAGAGAAGAGTGAAGAGTGATAAAGAAAATGATGATTTCATACTCCCTCCAATGTCCAGCCAAAAGTAAGAGAAGAAGAGAGAGAAAATATCATTTTCCAATGCCATTTGACTTTCACACAATCCCTTGCTTCATCTCACATTGACACTTGTCAATTTCTGATTTGCTCACATAAAGTAATTTCCTAATTAATCATCTTAATCCCTCCATTAACCATTCTAATTACATTTATCATCTCTCTCATAGTTAGTAATTAGTTTCTCCATTAATTACTAACTTATGGCCAATAAATCCATTCTTCCAATTTTTCAATAATTATGACATATTACTTAATATTTCCATAAAACACATAATAATTCAAATTAAATTCATAATTATCCACAATAATCATGATTTTCCCTTAATCAAAAATTGGGATATTACACGTGTAAGTAGGGGTTAGGGTGTGTCCTTATACAGAGGGATATGTGGTAGCCTATGCCTCCCGATAGTTGAAGCCGTATAAAATGAACTATCCCACTCATGATCTAGAGTTTTTGGCGATTATGCTCGCATTGAAGATATGGCAACATTACCTATATGGTATGACAGTAGAATTGTACTGTGACCATAAGAGTCTCAAGTATCGTATGACCAAAAAGAATTGAACATGAGACAGCATCGGTGGATAGAGTTGCTAAAAGACTACAACCTAGAAATAACATACTATCTGGGTAAAGCCAATGTCATCGTGGATGCTCTCAGTTGAAAGACAATGCTTGTGGCAGCAATGATGATTCAAGAGAGGAAGTTAATAGAAGATTTTTGGGACATGAGTCTGTCGAACCAGATCGTCTGTGCTAATTACAATGTTTCCTAAGGGGAAAGTGATCTAAGGGCTGAAATTGAAAAAGCTCAGAGGCAAGATAATCAAGTACAGTCTTTACAGACTATGATTAAATGAGGAAAAAGCTAGTGGATTGGTTCGCTACAAAAAGAGAATTTGTGTTCCACTGAAGGTAGACTTGAGGCAGATGATACTAGATAAGGCACATAAGAGCCAATATACTTTTCACCCCGGAATGACCAAAATGTACCATGGTTTGAAGTCCATGTATTGGTGGCCAAGATTGAAGAGCGATGTGACTAAGTATGTGGCACGATGTCTTACTTGCCAGAAGATGAAGATTGAACATCAGAGGCTGCTAGGATTACTACAAAGTCCTGATATTCCAGAATGGAAGTAGGAAGGTGTGACCATGGATCTTGTTGTGGGATTTCCCAGGATTAGTAACTATGATGCAATCTAGGTAATCGTTGATCGTTTTATGAACTCAGCTTATTTTATACCGATCAATACTAGTTACTCTCTGGACAGGCTAGCTGAAATATATATTTAGGAGTCTGTGAGACTCCATGGCACATCGAAGAACATCATTTTTAATAAAGATCCTTAGTTTACTTCAAGATTCTGGAGGGCTTTACATAAAGCTCTGGGTACTAAATTATGATTCAATATGGCCTATCATCCTCAAACAGACAGATAGTATGAGAGAACCATTCAGACGCTGGAGGATATGTTGAGAGCATGTGTTCTGGACTTTAAAGGGAATTGGGATCGCTTTCTTCCACATTCCAAATTTGCGTATAACAATGTCTATCATATGAGCATTCAAATGGCTCTATATGAAGCACTGTACGGGAGAAGTGCCAATCACCTTTGTGCTAGATAGAGCTGTTTGAGAGGAGGTTATATGGGCTAGATATTGTTGACCATACATCATAGCATATCAAAATCATATGAAAGAGGCTCCTTATAGCATAAAGTCGATAGCAGAGCTATGCTAATAAGAGGAAAAGACCTTTAGAGTTTAATGTTAGTGATCACGTGTTCTTGAAAGTGTCTCCAATCACAGGCATGGGAAGAGCAATCAAGCGGAAGAAGCTAAGCCCATAGTATTAGGTCTTTTTGAGATTCTTGCGATAATCGGGCCTGTAGCTTATAGAGCAGCCCTACCCCAAACTTGAGCAGGCTCCATGTCGTGTTTTCATATTTCCTGACTGAAAAAGTACCAATCAGATTCAGCGCACGGTATTGAGTGTAAAGATGTCAACTTGTAAGACAACTTTACCTATGTAGTGGAGCCAGAGCAAATCATTGATTAAGAAGAAAGATGGCTCAGACACCGAAGCATTTCATTTGTAAAGGTGATCTGGAAAGGAATGTCTCAAAGAGAAGCAACTTGGGAACCAGAAGTTGATATGTAGAGGCATTATCTGGAGTTTATGGCTCAAGTAGTGTAACAAATTTTGAGGGCAAAATTTATTGTAGAGGGGAGAATTGTAATGCCCCAAAACATGATTAAGGGCTAATAACTCCAAAATTGAATGTAATTAATGTTAAACAAACACTTTTTGAGGATACAATGTGAATTATGATATGAATGTGCAGAAATCAGTGCCTAAACCATATAATTAAGCTTAATTGTGTGTCAAGCTTAAAATGAACCATAAGGGAAAGGTAGGGCATATGAATGAGGAAATCAAATGAGAAAATATGTAAGTGGTGATTCAATAGACATTGCCAATTAGTCAGTTACCGAAGAGAAAATTCATTTACAACTAAAAGAGTAAGAGTTGTGACTAATGGGATAATGAACTTGGTTAGTGTAACTAATTGGTGAATTCCTTTTGTGAGAAACCATGAGATTGTGACAAGTGTAAGACAAGGATGAAGTAAGGAAAGTTGAAAGTCAAATAAGTAATTTTTAAATCATTTTCCTCTTCCCTCTCTCTTTCATGGTCGGCTAGAGCATGAGAGGCTAAGGGGAAAACTATGTTTTCATCATCATCATCATCTCACACTTTCTCTCTCCAAGCTCTATTTTTTGTCCAATGAGAAATAGGAAAGAGGAAGGAAAAGCTCAAGATTAAGGTGAGATTTTGACCTTGAATGCTCAAACCCTATTCTTTAATTTTGTTTATGTTGACGAGAGCTCTAATCCTATGGTTTTAGATTTTCAAGAGGTGGTGTTTGAGTGCTTGAGAAAAGTTGGAAGTTGAAGAACTAAAGAGCAAGTTTGGGAAAGTACAAGAGGTAAGTGAGAGCTATCTTTTGATGTATAAGTTGTGACCATTGTTAAAACTTTGAATTTTTTTATTTTTGCCCTGATTTTAGTGTGATATGGGATTGGTTGAATTGCATGGTGTTTTGGGTGTGAAATGGTGTCTTATAGTGTCATTGGAACAATGAAATTAGTTAGGAATTTTGAATGTTGAGTTTGGCAACTTGATGCTTTGGTGTTGCATTGTGGTTAAAACAGAACATGTCAATGTAATGTGAATTTGTCCATGTTGATGTTTCCATTGGATTCCTTGTGGGAAATTGTATGGGAGTATTGTTGGATATGAATTTTGAACCATTGGAAACTTAGGTTTAAGAGTTTGTCCATGTTATTTGTCCATGTTCTAGATTTAATCCTCATATCAATATATCGGAGCTCCATTCCTCATCATCCCAATGTCTTAGGTACGAGGAATAATGATGTAACCCCTACCTTGATTAGCATAATTATGATTTGATATCGTATAATTAAATTGGATTGGAAACCGTCGGATAATTTAAACTCATTTCAACTTCCTACTTTACAGTAAGGTTTTCACAAAGTCTTTCAAAAACTCTTTCCCTATCCTGGTCTCAATTTTAAAACTCAGATATAATTACCTGTGCATTTAATTTACATTCACACATATCAGAGTGTATAACCAAATCCCCGGCAGCTCTCGGGTTCTATACATATATAATCTGAGCATTTATAAGTCTCCACTAGGGGATTACATAACCAAAATTAAACGTAAAATTTACATCTCAAAATATACAGTAATCCCAAGCTCATAAGTAGATAATCAACATCCATAAAATCAAATATACCCCATAGGGTCCTAATCGATCCAGGTTGCCCGCTTCTCTTTAAAGCCACTTGCCCTGTCTGGAATGTTAGTCATTGGAAAGAATGAGATTCAAGAGAATCTCAGTAGTAACAAATCACTTACACAATGCATAAAGACATAGCATGTATGATCATGTTAAGCAGCATCACAATGTATCATGGCTCTCACCATAAACGACAGCACTCATAGCTGTAATCTCTATGCGTCAGCTTTTGCTGCGATCTCTATGTATCATAAAGAAGCACAAAGTATCACTAAGCATCAGTTTTCACTGCGATCTCAAAGCATCACAAAGTATTCTCAATGCATGACTAACATACATACAATGTTTCACACACAGTATAAGAGAAAGAGTAACTACCTTATTCCCTCCAGACATTCTTCAGCACCGTGGGCTCTCGAGGGCAGCAAATATCAAATCCTATAAACCAAATTAGGGACAACCTATCAATCTCTTTTCCAAGTTTTCCAATTTCATAGTACTTTATATTGGTTATCATTTAATCTCTTTAGGTGGCTATTATAGGCCTAAACATATCCCTAAAGGGTTGGGAGAAACTACCTAGAAGATACATTTTTTGGAAAAAGAATACTAATTTTGGGCTGACTCACTCGAGTGTTACCCTCAATTACACTCGAGTCCCAATGAGTGAGATACAGAAAGTGTGTACCCGAGAGCATCAAAACTTCTTAGAGTGGTCAGTTCACTCGAGCACAGATACAAGCACTCGAGTGATGGTACTTTAGTCACCCGAGTCCCATCGAGTGAGGTGCAAGAAGTGACAACCCGAGAGCAACTACAACTCCCGATGACAAGTGCACTCGAGTTCTAGCCCTAGCACTCGAGTGACTTCCCAATACTTGCGAGTGCCCATGCGCACTCTTGATCATTTGCTTACGAGTGATAACCCGAGACCCACACCCATAGTGCTACATACACTTGCACTAAAGTGATACCATATGTACTAGAGTGATAACGTATGTCTCTCAGAGATAAAGAAGTTCACTCATGATCTCTGCCTGAAGACTTAACCAAAATACCCAGAATTTTATACTGTACTCAAGTGAGACCCTACCTCACTCGAGTGAGGCTTATCAGAAGCCAGATCGCAACAACTGATATAGTTTTCCAGATTTACCAAAATTGGTTCCAATGGTCCCAAAACTTATACCAAGATTCATTCCCCTCTAAAATTCTATAAGGAACCTATTGAAAAACTCCAAACAACCAAAATCTTACCATAATGACATATTCAACACTTCTAACCACATTGCAACCAAAATCACCTAATGACCAAACTTCCTCTTTTCAAATCCAAACCAAAACTATGGACTCCAAAACACAATTTGGCATTTATTCCACCACCTTATACTACATAATTCATGCATTTCAAATTTAAGCCAAAATCAGGGCAACAATACAAAATTCTCAAAACTTAACCAATAACAAAGATAATTATACCAAAGTGCATCAACTACTCACCTCTTATATCTTCCCAAACCAACTTCTTGATTTGACTACTTTCAAATTGGTTCAAACACTAAAACACCACCTTCCAAAAATCTAAAACAATAGCCATGAAGCCCTTACTATTATGAACAACTTTAAAACATAACATTTGAGCCAAAGAGATCATTTCCAAAGTTAAAAACTCACCTTTGCTTTTCTCTTTCTTGGCAAGTTTCAGCGAAAATTGAGGAGAAAAGAGAGAAAATGAGATGAGAATGAGGATGATAGGTTTTCCCATTTCCCATGCTCCAACCAACTTGGAAGAAGAAGGGAAGAGAAAATGAGTTTGAAAATTTGACCTTATCCAATGGTCAACAACTTGCCACATGTCAACATCTTATTCTCCCTACCATAGATCACATGGACTTGCATGCGTAGGATTCCGCCTCTCCCTCTTTCAATCCTAGCCATTGATCTCAATTACCAAGGAATTTCCTCTTCAGTAACTGACCAATCGGTCGGTAATTTACCATTTTTCCCTTGATTATCACAATGCTTACTAAACCATCACTCAGCACATTTTGTATCACATTGCACATCATATACCTCAAAAGTTCTTAATTAATATTAATTACATCACTTTGAAGTTATAAATCCTTAATTACAATTTAGGATATTACAACTGAGACAATCGGACATAACATGCCAGGTACTCATTGAAGCTCTTTTCATTATCCTGTCGTATGTTAAGAAATTCTTTTTCTTTTACTACCTTGTCTGGTTAAGAGAAATATCTTTCATTAAATTTCCCCTCGAACATTTCCATGTTACTGGAATATTCCATACTTGTAGAATCAGCTTGTATTCCTCCACCATATATCCACCTCTCCCTCTAATTTATGAATGGCTAGCTAAACCTTGCACATCACTCTTGTGAAAATTTGCTCCAATACGGATAACTAAGCCAAGGATCTAATCTCCTTCAGGGAGTAGGAGGTTGTTGTTTTTCAAACCGTTTAGCCTATGTTTAAAAAATATATGCTTCATACACAAGCATGAATCATGACTCCTGATGAGGTTTCTCAGATGAATTATATTCACCCTCTTGCCTTTCAAGATGCTTTAATATTTCCTTTCTCCTTCCCTTGTATACATCATCTTGGTACCTCACTAAATGAAATAAGGAAAAATGAATTTTCATATAGATGCAAGGGTATTTTCGTCATCTCATATAGTTTGGGTGCATAGATATATCATTTATAACATTATTTACAGTAGTTTCAGAAAGCTAGGAACATCATACAACCTATAAACTATTGTACATGACATATAGTCCCTTTTATATTATATAACTCTTAAGTTATATCAACTTCCTAGGGGTCACCCATCCTAGGATTACCCTGAGTCGAGCACGCTTAACTTTCTAAGTACCAGACCAAAATGGTGACTTTGACTCTATCTTCTTTTGTCCGCTAGTTCTATATGACTCCCCTTAACTCGTAATACGTGCCAGTCACCTCCGGTCACCAAAATGTACTACATGGGTCCTACATCACCCGATATACATGTATCGCTGTACCAGAATAGTAATATACTCCATCAACTCATTGAAATTATTATTTAGGCCCCGCTAAACTATATCATTCTTCTTCCTAGTCCAAAAGTTGTATTCGGAAGGAAATATAATGTAGTGTGAATCCATACATTATCTGGAATATCTAAATCAAAGTAGCTCTGCCCTGCGTGTAATGTGTCTATTTCTTCCAGATATTCCATATATCGATCAACAGGAGTGTCCCATGCAAAGAAGGCCCGCTGATATATACCTTTTACATACTCCCATAAATCCCATAGTCGTAAGTCATGTAATCCGTGCACGGTTCAAGCTCTTAAACAAGAAATAGAACCTAAATCTGATTCTAATTCACCGTTCTATGATTGTTCAGAATCTCCCATCCCTTCTCGAGGTACTGGTTTAGGTTTCAGTTGAGGCCTATATACCGCTCTAACCTGGACCTGTTCCCTAGGTGTCCTCGTCTCAATAGATTGCTGCTCCTTAGAAATACTTTATCCCAGAGTTCCTTGATTCACCAATGAGAGTGATCCCTCATGCGTGTCTCTTGAACCACTTAAACTCCAACCGCTCATGATTCTTTAAACTATAAAACAAGACCATATCAATATACCATTCTGATAATGCCAAAACCGCTTAGACTCTAATACCAAAATGTCAACACCTATTTCCATTTCGATATATACAGAGTACTAGAGATCAAGTCCCACAGACATATAGAAAAGTACAAATATACTGATAATAAGTATTTGTTTACATATCGGAATCAACAGTGCATAATTTGATAATTTTTACAAAATATGTACAGAATATCCAAAAATATTCCCAATACAGACTATGCATAACCATAATCTTCATCTCAGGAAATGTGTCTGTCAGTTTCCTACATCTACGTCCTTACCTTTTGAGCCACTGGCACTTGCTGAGATTGTTTTATTTGGAAAAACGGGTGAGATTCCAATGAATCTTAGTAGAAACATATTATCGTTCACATAAAATGTGATAAGTAGATATGATATGCATCATGTATGCACTAATTGATAAACAATATAAAACACCAGTACAAAAAAGGTGTTTTAGACCGGCCCATTTAGACCGGTTGTAGTGGATGCAGGTCTAAAAGAAATACGCGATGGCATTTTCGTTATTATAAACAAGTTGGGAGACCGGTTATTATAATAACCGGTCTAAAAAAGATTATTTAGAGCGGTTCTATTCTAACCGATCTAAAAAAATTAGGGATTTTATTTTTTAGACCGGTTAAGAGGATAACCGGTCTAAAAAAAAGGTTTTTAAGACCGGTTGCCTAACAACCGGTCTTAAAATTCCATTTTTAAGATCGGTTGTTAGGCAACCGGTCTTAAAAGTTCACTTTTAAGACCGGTTATCCTCTTAACCGGTTTAAAAAATGTTCCCAATTTACTTTCGCGCCATGCCTCATTAGTTCACACTCCCACCTCTTCCAATCTGAAATTGATCCCTTCCATTCTGAATCACCCAAGCAACTTTGTTCCCAATCTTTTCTCTCCTCAGTGCGAGTCCCCATCCCTTACCTTATCCCATTCTGAATTGAGTCCGTCGTAGCTTTTCGGCCGCTGTATTGTCATACATTGCTTCAGCTACTCATGGGTGCTATCGTCCCTGCTTATTCACTGCATTTCTGGGACATCTTCGTCTTCAATTTCTTTTTTGAGGTATGTTCCTCCTCTGTTCTGAGAAAACACGATTATGTTCCTCCTCTATTCTATTATTGAATGTGAATGCACATTAGGTGTTTGATAAATGTTTGAAAGGAGAAATTAAAGACATTTATATTCGGTATAAGCTGTCATGCCTGTGAGGTTTGCGATTGTCTGTAAGCTAAGCTTCAAGTTCATATCTAGTTTGCTTCTGTTGGACTTTCTTTTTTCCCCTCGTCTCGTTTTGTGTATTGCTTGTCTAACTGGTTTGCTTTTGAAAGGGGTTTTCTTATTTTTATGTTAAAAGTATCATACCAATCTGGTGTGTGAGCTTTTATGTTGTGAATTGGCTTGTTGATAGCAGTAGATGTGTTGCTCAGCGTGCCTTTGCTTGAAATTATTACACCTTCAGATCTTGGACAAGTTAAATCTTTACCAGCCGAGGCTTCAGGATGTCAATATATGTATGAAACAATTACAGATTTTTGTTAATGTATAACTATTTAATATCTTTTCTTGAGCTTCCTGTCAGTTCATGGGAGTATGTCACTGTGTTTGAGCGCCATACCTTAACTTTCAATTTGAAATTGCTAGTGCAATGGTTTTCTCTAATTTCATGAAGGTTGAAACTGAAAGGAATGAACTCAAGCGCATTTTTGAAGTGTTTTCTGTTAGGTTTTTCAATATAACAGTGACACGGGTAGGAACTTCTCTTAACTAGTCATTAATGTGGTGTTGAGTTATAAAAGTTGTTGTTGGTTATATTTTTATTTTTATTTAAAGAGCTTAAAAGTAAACAACAACGGGGCTTTGTACCAATGCTAACAAAAATAAGGGAACATTTCCAATATATCATATTACCATGCTTTAATTTTTAAAGATGCAAAAAAAAATTGCTGCCAGTGTACCAAGTATGCACCAACAGGTGTTGGTGTTAGTAGAAAAGGCTGTCTGCTTAAATATGAGGTGTCGAGTTGAATTATGTATAATTGCATAGAAACATTTTTGGTTGAGTTACACTCAAATGAACCTAACAAAATTTAAATCTAATACAATCATGAATGTTTCTTTCTCTGTGTAAATATATTCCCAACAATTACCTTTGACCTTGTCTCAAGTTTTCCAGCCATGCATATCTTGAAAAAACCTTTTAAGAACGCTTTTAAATCATTAATTTATTATTGTTTGTAAGCTTGTAACTTCAAAGATCCGTTTGTTTGACCTGCTTTTGATATTTGCATCATATTGACTACATTATATGTTTGATTTTTTAAGTTTACCAATAAGTTTCATTGATTTAAAATGCTAACTGGATAATGAGTTTAAATTGTAACAAAATATATGTTTAAAGTTTAACTTGTAATTATATAATATTTTAATATTTTAAAAGTTGAATTGTTAATGTTAAAATGTTTAAATCATTCGTTTGGGTTTATTTTAAATATTCTTTAATTTATTCATTTTAAATTAAAGATTAATACGATACCCTTTGGTTGTATATAAATGGTTACCATTCAAATTCTGTTCGGTAGGTGTTTTCCATTAATGAGACTTATAATGTTATTCTTCATGTTATGTTGCCTCTCTGCTTTCCCTAGCCTAATGATTCTGAGATGAAGTTAAAAAAACTGGATCCTTTTGATCTGTACTGGCATTTGAATGGCATGTATGCAGATCAAAATACACCGTACTTGTCCGGGAGAGCTAGATGATGTGGTGAAGCAACTGGAAGAAGCAACAGGTTTAGTGACCGTTAGTCAAATTGGTCAGACAGTGATTATATACAGGCCTAGTCTCACCAAGTCCAGCTCCCTTCACTCAGCAAGAAGTTTCACAGCCTCCATTGAATATCATGCAACAAGTGATTCTGATAGCATATAATACATCCTTCAAAGCAAGAGCAGAAGCAAAGGCCGAGGCTGAAGCATCATTTGATGCACTATTTGTAACACCCTGCCTTTAATCATGTAATTATAATTTGATATTAAATAATTAAAGTAGATTAGAGACCTTCGGATAACTTAAACTCGTTTCAATCTCCTACTTTGTAGTAGGGTTTTCACAAAATCATTCAAAATCTCTTTCTTGTTCCTGGTCTCCATTTCAAAATTCGAATGTAATCACCTGTGCAGTTTATCTACATTCACGTATGACAGAGTGTAAAACCAATTCCCCGGCAACTCCCGGGTTCTATGCATAAAAACCTGAAGGTTTCTAAGTATACACTAGGGGATTACACAACCAAAATCGAAGGTAGTGTTCCTGATTCAGAATATACAGTAATCCCAAGTTCAAAATACTTAACCATCGTTTCCAACTCAACTATATACCCCCAAGGGCCCTAATTGCTCCGGGTTGGCCGCTTCTCCTTTGAACCACACGCCCTGTCTGAAATGTTAGTCATAGGAAAGAATGAGATTTGAGAGAATCTCAGTAGTAACAAACCACTCACACAATGCATAAACACAAAGCATGTATATAAATCACAAACAGCAACAGCAGCAGCAATCTCAGAGATACATGGTTTTCACCACAAACGACAGCACTCACGGCTGTATACACAATATGACAGCTATCGCTGTAATCATAATCACGACAGCTTACGCTGTAATCACCATCACGATAGCTTACACTGTAATCACAATAACGACAGCTTACGCTGTAAACGATAGCTTACGCTGTAAACGACAGCTTGCGCTGTAAACGACAGCTATCACCAGCTGTAACCACAGCAACATCAAATATTCATCACAGAACAGTGATAACACACACATACAGAGCATTACACATAGTATAAGAGAGAGAGTCACTACCTTTCCTTTCCTGACGTCCTTCAGCGTAGTTGGCTCACGAGGGCGGCAAATATCAAAGCCTATAAACAAAATCAAGAATGGTGGATTAATTTCCTACCCCTAATTCCTACTTTCAAACACTTAGAATAGGTTCCATATGAGTCTATAATGAAAATTTACAAAAATACCCCCGGGGACCCGGCTTGGGCCCGCCATACCTGGTCCGGTTGCACTTTTCCCGAAATTCTAATCTGGGCTATTCTAACATAATTCCGCCCAAGGAATCCATTTCCGTACTCAGAATTATCAAATTCAATGTCAAATTACGAAATTGCCCTTGGCAGCCCTACTTTTAGGGTTTTAGGGGTGTTTCCGTAATTATGCTTTCTCGGCCTTTTTTGAAAAAGTGCCCAACTGTAACCCCACCTAATTTTCGCCCCTGAACTCAATGGAACCATCAAATCATTCAAAATCCAACTCTAAGACCCATTTCTAGAGCTGGCCGAAATTTATGAGTTTTCCGGGGAAAATCGGGGTTTTACGATTTCGGCTCCGTAAACGCGTTCCTTTCTACTCCTAACCACTTTATTAACCATTACATTAGGTTAAAACTAACATTAAAACCCAATTTGAGCAGCATAACGCCTAGGCCATATCATTTCCAAACTTTAAAACCAATGGAAATCCGGTGAAATTTCACCGATTAAATTGCCCACAGCAACCAGACTAAGCAATATACGAAAGTTTGGAAGTTACCTCAAGCTCCTTCTAGCTTTTCTCAAGAGTGGCTGAAAACCCTAGCCCCTTGAACACCAAATTTTCTTCTCAAACACCTTAAATAACATAGAAGAGAAGCTTAGGAACAAGGTTATACGCGTTAAGAGCTAGATCGTCAGAGAAATCGGCTTACCTTGCGAGATTTCTCCTCTTTCTCTCTCTAAGAGCTCTCAACTTTCTCTCACTATCTTCAGCTGGAAATGGCGTGAAATGGCTGAAGAAGATGAGCAATTTGATTAATAATCCATGCTGACATCATCTTTTAATGAGATGATGTCATAATTCCCATTTTCGGATTTTCTGGCAGATTTTCTGCCCAAACTTTGACAAATCATAACTAATTCTAGAAAAATCAAAATGAGGTGATTCCAAAGCCAAATGAAATATATTTAAGTCCTTTTCATAGGAAAAATATTGGCCATTACTGTAAATCACCACAAAATTCCCAGAATTTCAATCTTTGCATACTGTTCCGGAAAATAATTAATTTCGCTGGGCAAACTTCAAAAATCCAAAACTCTTAGGTCACAAATAAAAATGATACAAATTATATGTTTATTTTGAAGCTTGACATGTGAACTTTAATACTGGAAAATTTCAGAATTTTTAGACACCATTTTCCTGTTTAAAACGTCCATACAAATTGGCTGCCCTGTACAGAGTTTCAATGGACAGAGTTTTCAACTTTTGCACGATTATTCCCAATGGTTCCAATTTCACAATAAACACTCTCCCCACATGAATTTTCACAAGGAAGCCATTGGAATCATTAAAATATCCAAATTCCCATCACACATTCTCCAAAAATATTTATTCAACAATAATTATATCCACTTTTAAAGTCATTAGCCCTTAATCACTTTTTGGGATATTACACTATTAGAGACCCGGTTGAGTAAGATGAAAGAGGAAATGATAGTGTTTATGAGCTCAAGACAAGATACCAGTGCTCCCCAGCCACAATCGATTGATCCTAATAAGCAAAGCACTAAAGGTAGTTGTTGCAATATCGGGCAGTCATCAGAGGGTCCTAACCTGGAAATTACTGATCTTTGTGATCTTTTTGTCGAGGATCCTCTGAGACGGTTAGTTGCACGGGGTAGTATGCATAACCTTGGATCAACTATCCACCACATAAAAATGGAAGGTGATCAAGTCTGAGTGTTAGTTGACGAGGTGATTATTGCAAATGCACCTGTCCCTATCCCTTCAGATGAATTTAAGATCGTTAGCGATGTCTTTGGCACGTTCATCTTGTGGCCGACGAACCTTGTTTCTGGTCGAGCCAAGGAAAGTCCGATCAAAGCCCCACCAAGTCCAGCTCCCTTCACTCAGCAAGAAGTTTCACAGCCTCCATTGAATACAATGCAACAAGTGATTCTGATGGCATATAATACATCCTTCAAAACAAGAGAGTGGCCTACGGATTCAGTTGTTGGACAGTCAGGAGTGACATGCTATCTTGAGAGGGATGATTTGATGTCCCTGGTAGCTCCTAGACAAAATCTTACGATTGGGATTGTCCAACTATTCTTAATGTAAGTAGCTTCTGCAATTCAAAGTAAATATTTTAAAAGTTTCACCATTTACCTTTTATTTATATGCTTGCATTATTGTAGGTACATGCATCGTAGGTTGGTCTCCTCTGGCAAAAGCGAAAAATTTAGATTCTTATGCCCCCATCACATCCAAGAGAAAGGGACCACTACTGCTAGTAGACATAGATACCTGTTAGAAAGGCTTAGTGAAACTGGAACTGAGTGTTTCTTGGCTCCATATGTGCATAGGTAAGAAATAAACTGATATTTTATAATTTATATAATGTTTTATGTTTGCTTAATATTCTTCTATTTTTTTCAATGATCATTGGCAGTTGCTTCTTCAATGCAAGAGTAGTTACACTGTCATCCTCTTATGTTCCCTCCACTTCAAACCAGGGAATGATTTGAAAAAGACCATGAATTTGTTAGTTTTCTTGCATTATTACCTTTTGTATGCAAATTTTATAGAATTTGTGTAAAACCAATAACCTTTGTCATTATGATGATCATAGGGCTATGTGGACATTCCTACATAGTGCTTGTGGTAAGCATGTTCGTGACTTAAAGGACCCTACATGGATCATGCCAAAGGTTAGTACATATGGATTTGTTTAAAGAATGTAATAAGACATGCCTTTATATTTGTTTTAATGATATCATGTTTTTTCTCAAAGTCGTAGGCAACCAAAGGGGTCCAACTTATGTGGTTTTTATGTTTTGAGACACATTTACAATATTATCACTCTAGGCACGACTGATTTTACTTAAGAGGTAAATTTATATTTCAGAACTTTTATTTTACTTTATTGTTTTTAAGTTACTAAGTCAATATTTCGTCTGGTTTTGGTGTTACAGATGTTTGATCTTGCTAATCCCTTTCCTGAAGAAGATATTGATTTCATTCGCACTTGTTGTGCTGAATTTATCTATGAGCTATTACAAAAATAGTGAGTTTTTGAATCCAACGTTACATTGTACATTATTGTTCTCATATGTATTGCTAACAACGTTACTTATTTCGTCAAAAAGGTAACTGGAGACTCGAAAAAAGATGCATTATGATTATGATCTTGCTATGAACCAGTTTATGAATAATTTTAGAAGTTGTTGCTACTTGTTAGTAGGTAACTCTCACATTTAGTTGTCTCAAACAATTAGTTATGGTAGCTTTGCATAAATCTTATGGTGATTAAACGAAAGCGATCAGTTGAAAGACAATTTATTTGTTAAAAGATTAAAACATGTCAATCAAAAAACTAATGAGATCGTTTTTTATTCATGAACGACCAATGAAGACAATTAGTTCTGGCCCATGGATCATTTTTTACTCATGAACAACCAATGAAGAAAAAACTAATGAGACTTCATTAAAAATCAGGTGATATTATAAAGAGCTGAAAAAAAGAAAGGAAAAATTACATGGACATAATTAAAAATAGGTGAAACTATAAGGACCGTGTAAAAAGGGGGGAAAACTACAAGGGCCTGATTAATAATCAGGTGAATCAGTAAGGACTTGTAGATCAATTATATCCCTAGTTTACTCTTGTTGAATTGTGATGGCTGTTTCCTAGTGTTTTTATATCTATATGATGGGTTAATTATGGCAAGATATTGCTCCTAGAATAGGATTCTTGATGAATCATACTGTTGCTTAAACTTAAACCTGTTAAATGTTCATGTATATAAGATTCAAGAAAATGATACTCAATTTAATGCCTTAATTAATACAGAATGCTTGCTTATTTGGGATTTTGTACAGGACATAATTGACGCCAAGGGCTATTTGAAGCAAAGAAGAATTGAGGTCAGTGTCAGCTGAAGCAATAATCTCATGACCATGGTTCAGCAAACATAGAATCTGGCTGATCACAATTATCTGATTGAGAATTATCACCTGTATATTTATCTTGATAATTCTATTCAAAATTGATAATTGTGAAAGTGAAAATCTCAAAGTAAAATTAGGTGGAAGAAAGGTTAATGTCATTTTGCTTTTGTTGGTTCTTGCGTGCTTGCTCTATTTCATTCTCTAATTCTTAAAATTATTTACACGTTTTTTATGGCATGTTCATTTCTTTGCTTGGTTCTTTTCCCAGAAACTTCATGTTTGGTGTAGGCAACCAAAGGGACACTGGGGACTAGGGAAGGTATAATCAACTTCAAAAGAAGAAGCTTTTGTTTTACTGCTATCATTTGGTCATCCTTACTGTCTAATTGCAAATGAATCATCAATGTATGACTGTACTGGCTTGTATGAACATTAATTTGTTGTTGCTATAGACTGCTGCTTTTGAATTTTGAAATTGAAATCAGTGATTGTTATGTACTGCTGTTAAAATTGGAGCATTCTGTGCGTGTACATATAATAAAAGGGACGTTTTTTTTAAAAAAATGAAGCTTTAAGACCGGTTGTAGTCACAACCGGTTTTAAAATGTACTTTAAGACCGGTTGTGCCCACAACCGGCCTTAAAGGGCAGACATTTAAGACCGGTTGTTCCTACAACCGGTCTTAAATGTCTGCCCTTTAAGGCCGGTTGTGGGCACAACCGGTCTTAAATGTGGATTTTTAAGACCGGTTGTGGGGGCACAACCGGTCTAAACAATAACAGCCTTTTTAGACCTGCTGTATCAAGACCTAATACAGAACCGGTCTAAAAAGTCATTTTTAACCGGTCTAAAAAGTTATTTTCTACTAGTGAAACATCATCATTATGTATACATAAGTAGGGCTCTTGCCCTACTAATCCTATACCGGTTGGATTCTTACCAAACCCCTAGGTGTAAGTGCAATTCTGGCACTAATTGCCTCTTCTAGGCAAACCATGTTGATTAATAAAAGCACAAATAAGGGCAATCACATAAACATATGAACTATGTCATGATGTATGAAGGATACTGTCCCTATCTTAATTCTCTTTCACCCCATTTCACTCTAATCAAAAAGCGTGCCAAGCTCAAGCTCCTACCTCAATCCAAAAATATCAAATGTACAGGAATTAGGTTAAAACCCATTCATGTACCATTTTGGACACTCCCATAGTGTTTATAGTGGTTATATTAGCCTACTATAAAAATTTACCAAAATGCCCCTAGGGGATCGGCCGAGCCCCGACGTACTCGGTCTGACCGTACTTTTCCTGAAATTTTAACTAAGGCTATTCTGACATATTTTTGCTCGAGGAATCCATTGTTGAACTTGAAATTACCAAATTCGCTACCAAAAGATAGATATGTCCTTGGAAGCCCCACTTTCTGGGTTTCACAGGCGTTTTCGTAATTATGCTTTCTCGGGCTTTTCCGAAAAAGTTACCAACTATAACCTCACCTAATTTTTCCTCCTGAACACAATGAAATCATCAAAAATCCAACTTTAACCCCTCTATCTAGCTTTGGCCAAAACTTACAGAACTCCAAAAAAATTGGGGTTTTCTAATTTCGACTCCGTAGACTTGCTCCTTTCTACTCCTAATAATTTAATTAACTATTTAATTATGTTATAACCACTATTTAGACCCAATTTTGGTAGCATAACGCCTAGGCCAACTCCTTCACCAAATTTACAATCAAAGCTAAATCAGCAGAAATCCACTGATTAAACTACTCACAGCAGCCAGAACAATCAATATTCGAAGTTTCGGAGGTTACTTTAGGCTCCTTATGGCTTATCCTTCTTATAGCTGAACCCTAGCCTCTTTAAATAGAAGAATTGATGCTTCAAATATCTTAAATCATATAAAAGAACTATTTAGGAGAAGGATTATGCAAGATAGGAGCTAATTCACTCAAGAAATCAAACTTACCTAGCGAATTTTATCCTCTTTTTCTCTAGAAATCTCAAAGTCACTCTCTCTCTCTCTTGAGCTCTCTAAACCGGCGTGAAATGGAGGAAGAAGAAGATGAAAAATGATTTTTACTCTCATGCTTATGTCATCTATAGCTTGCTTATGTCATATTTAACAAATTTCCAAAATTCACAAGAACTGGACTTTTGTGTACATAAAGCCCATTTAGCATGTAATTCATATTTCCTCTCTTGGTCTGTCCCACAATGACGTCCTAGGGTCCATATCTTTAGGTCCAAATTGTCTTTTTCATTTATCTCATAATTTCAAAAATTGTCATCACATTATTAGACCTATTTCTTTATCATTGAAATCTCCATCATCTTCTTGGGTTTCTTCTTTCTCTTTTAGTACAAGGCCTTTCTTCTTTTCTCCAATATCTTTTAGTTCTCATTTGAACTTTAATTTACTTTCATATTCAAATAGACTTCCAAATAAAGAAGTAACCGATCACATTGATTTGCCTTTTGCTTTCCCAATGGCAGTAACTTTGGCTTCCTACTTATTAAAGAGTATGTTTAGAATCTTTCCTACTTGGGTATGCTGATAATAGACTTTCCCAAGTACAGCAAGTTGATTAACAAGATGAGTGTATCTAAGTTCAAATTAAGCTATTGATTCACCTAATCTCATTCGAAGTAAATCAAATTCAGTGACCAGAGTATTAATCCAGTTTTCCTTTATTCTCAAAGCTCCTTTATGCGCTATTTCCAAGGCTTGCAACATTTCCTTAGTCATTAGAAGTGTGCAAATTCTAAAGTACTAATGTTGACTCAAGGCACTTTGAATCAATAGAATTGCCTTGTTGTTGAGAGTAATGGGTTTCTTGTCGTTCTCATTCTACTCGGTTGGTGTCTTTCAAACTTTCTGTAAATCTATAATCTTTATAGGTTCACTAAATACATTTCATTTGGCTTTGGAATCACCTCATTTCGATTTTTTCTAGAATTAGTTATGATTTTGCAAAGTTTGGTCAGAAATCTGCCAAAAATTCGAAAATTGAGAATTATGACATCATCATGTTACATTGATGACATAAGCATGGGATATGTTATTAAACGGTTTTTCCTTCTTCCTCCTCATTTCTGACGCTGAGAATAGCTGAAATAGAGAGAGAGCATATGGGATCTTTAGAGAGAGAAAGAGGAAGAAATCTCGCAAGGTAAGCCGATTTCTCCGACGATCTAGCTCCTTATAACTCCGATCCTAAGCTACTCCTTTATGTTCTTTAATGTTTGGAAGCTCCTCTTTTGGTGTTTTGAAGTTAGGGTTTTCAGCCACAAGAAGGAAAAGCTAGTGGGAGCTTGAGGTAACTTCCAAACTCTTGCATATTGACTATTCTGGCTATTATAGACAATTTAATCGGTGAAATTTCGCCGGATTGTCTTTGGTTCTAAAAATGGAAAATGGGTTTGTGGGGCTGTTATGCTGCCCAAATTGACACTAAATGGTAGTTCTAACCTAATGGAATAGTCAATAAAGTGGTCAGGAGTAGAAAGGAACGCGTTTACGCAGCCGAAATCGAAAAACCACGTTTTTCCCTGGAAAACCCATATATTTCGGTCTGGGCTATAAATGGGTCTTATAGTTGGATTTTCAATGATTTGATGATTCCATTGAGTTCAGGAGCGAAAATTAGGTGGGGTTACAGTTGGGCGCTTTTTCGGAAAAAGGCCGAAAAAGCATAATTACGAAAATGCCCCTGAAACCCTTAAAGTGGGGCTGTCAAGGGTAATTTTGTAATTGACATTGAATTTGATAATTCCGAGTCCGCAAATGGATTCCTTGGGCAAAAATATGTTAGAATAGCCCATGTCAAAATTTCAAGAAAAGTACAGCCGGACCGGGTACGGCAGGCCGGGTCGGGTCCCCGGGGGTATTTTAGTACATTTTCAATATAGCCTCATATAACCCCCAGAAACACTATGGAAGTGTCTAAATGGCACATTTGACATTGTAGGATCGAATGTGAAGCCCCGAGTTGCTGACACGCAAATCGAGGAGAAAAGACTGGAGGTAGGGGACTTACCTTACTTGCATGTATTCGATACCTTTGCTTGTGTAGTAATGTATGTGATTGCTTTACTTGATTGTGTAGAGTATATTTCAATAAATGAAGCTCTGTTTCTGTTTTCGCTGTGGCCATAGTCTTGTTGTATGGAACATTGAGCATGCAAAAATATCATTATGAGGTATGCATCTAGATAAAGCTAACCTGTCATACACCTAGCATCTATCATGCATGCATTATGGTATCTGTTTCCTACTGAGATTCTCTCGAATCTCACTCTCCCCTACCAACAATTTAGACAGGGCAAGTGGCTCGTGGAGGGAGCGGCTAGGACTCCTTCGAGATGAGATTGTGTAATTCCCATTTGAAGAACTGTAATGGGCAATTGTACCCTGTGTATCTTTAGCGAAGGTATGTACCCGGGATTGCCGGGATGATTAAGTTGTGCACTCTGATATTTATATGAATGTGATTTATCTTCGCGTAGTAATTGTATTCGAAATGTGAATATGAGACCAAGTTTATAAATGATTTCAAAAAGTATTCGTGAAAACCCCGTCATATGATAGGTTAGTAAATGTTATTTGATTATTATTGGTCTCTATTTCATTTTAATCGCGTATTTCGGATATAATTATGGAGGGGGTTACAGTTAGGCTGAATGATTGATGAATGATGTGTAAGCTTGAGTTGAGTTTATTTTGAAACTGTTTTGTGTTATGGATTTTGGATCGAGTTGGTTGTTATACATGATTGATTCGGTTAATTTTATAATAGACCTAGTTGGCTATTGGTAGAAGAATTAGCTTGTTGATTGTTCTTCCTGAGCCAAATGATTCACATGTTAGTACTTCATGCTTTGGTTATTTAATAGCCAAAATGTCATTCCTAATATTTCATTTCCTTATGCTAAGCCTTTGGAAATTTCATATTCATAAATTTGGAACCGCTAAATGAAATATTTTCCCATTTAGTAATTAAATAATATTAAGTTAGCTATTGCTGAGCATAGTTTACGCATCCCAAATCCGTTTGGGATGCCCCCAAAACCATTTTGGGATGCTTAAACTAAGCTTCCCCACTTTCAATTTTGGTGCCAATAGGAATTTTTAGGCGTCCCAATTCAAATTTTGGATGTCTAAACTATACTTTAGCCTTCCCAATTCAAATTTAGGATGCCTAAAGTTTTTACCTTGTTTCATTATGTACAAAAATGCCACCGCCTCCTTGTTTTTACTTCCCTTTTTAAAAAAGGGACATCCTTTAGGGTAGTAAAATCTTTATTTTGTAGTAGTGACACTTGCTGTTGATTTCTAGAGTTTAAGAATTAGCAATAAATGAACTGCCAAGTTGGTAGTTAGTTTCTTCTCTATTTTATCTGCTTACTCCTAATATTTAGAGGACTAGGATGGTGGAAGTTATCTCTACGGGAGCACTATTAACTCTATTATCACTCTTCACTCCCGTCATTCTGCACTTTAAAAAAATAAAATTCTAAACAGTGGCTTATGACTTTAGGACAGAAAATAACCCAAATAACTCTTCACTGTTATGCTGTGATTAATATGTTAAGTTGTTGCTCAAATGATTTGTTAGGAAACTCAGTATCCATTTAAGTTCGTTAAAGACTCGACCTAGGTTGGATTTTACTTTTATTGCTATATTCTAGCTTAGTTAATTTTTGGAAGACCAATGACATGTTTATCAAAGTGGTGTTGATAGGGAAATGGGGTAAAAGAGATTTTAGAATTTGCTTAAAAATGATCTTAAGAGTAGTGAACATTGTTGTCCTTTGTATAAATTGTTGTAAATATGAATATTTTAGTGGGTGTATCAAATAAACAAGTCCCATATTGCTCGGGAGTAAGAGAACACAAGCCTATATATATCACTACACTATCTTGGCCTTGTAAAGAGGCCTAGAAGAATGGTGGGCTTGCACGCACAATAACATGCCACTGAAAGGAAAACATAGCTGAAATCCGACAATCCCCCCCCACGCAAGTTAAATGTGGTAGTGGCACTTTTTATGAAAATATTTTTGGACATCTAAAAATATTTTTATTTATTTTCAGACTTATCGGCAAACCCTTGTTTTAGACGCCTCAAAAATCGTTTCCCTTCAAGACCGAAAAATTGCCAATGGTCAAACACTTGGCCAAGAGACTCATTGTGTTCGATATATCTCCAAGGGATAGACTTGTTCTAGTAGATGTGTCTCCTCGGTCTCTAAGGGATGTGTTTTCCAAAGTGTGTATGCTGATTAACCCATGTCGTGTGAGTTCACAAAATAAAACTAGGTTTGAAAATGTAGCGTAGTACTCAACCTAGGTCATTCTTGTGAGGAGATTAATTTCCAAGTTCCTAAGTAGTAAAGTGATAAAAAGCCTTAAAGTTGTGAGAAATCATTTTGAGAATTTGAGTTTAAAACTATGAAGTAATCTAAGCTAAAGCAATATTTTTGTACTTTTCGGTTTCCAAAACAAAGAAGCAAAAGGAATTGAAATTAACACTAACAACAAAGTAAATTTAATAAACTAGAATAATAATGAAATGGGATTCCCTTGAGTTGGGGTTTTAGTCTTCCTTGCTTGCTAATGATATGAATTCCACAATATGAGTCAAGAGGATAGAACTAAGTTATCACTAGCTCCATACCTGCAATAATCATTTAATTCATTCTACCGAAGCAATTAAATGAATACCACCAAATATTTCAGACTCAAGGAGATGAATAATTAACTTCCAATTCTAGCTTGTAATTACCATTACAACAATTCAAAACATTCAGTTTAATCATTTAAATCTACTTAACCAAGTTGGAATAAACAATTCAACCTACTCATAATATGAATCATACAAAGCTTAATTAATCAACTCCTAGCTCAACCACCAGTTTATTCACTTGGCATAACAATCTAGATCGCAATTACATACTTAACCAAGCTACATAATCATGAACTAAAAAGAGAGCTTAAAGGAATTCCATTGAAGTTTAGAAGCTCAAACCATTACCCAACTCAAGGAAATCACCAAAGCTTAGCTACTCATGAAAGGAGAAGATGAAGATTGATGAATGAAGTAGAGAACAGCCATCGAATTCCAGCAGCCTTCACGCCTTGCTTCCTTCTTTATTTTCACTGATGACCTCTTTTACACACACAGCCGCCGCTCTACCCCCATTTTTTCCTTCTCGGTGCTGTCTTATATTCCCCTTTTCACACCCCATTCGGTTCAGCAAGTCAACCATTTCGGCTCTCCAATTACTTCCTTTCTTTTTCATTCCATTATTCGGTTCAGCTGTTTCTCTTTATTCTCTTCAATCATTCGGTCCAGCATTGCCTTTATTCAGTCAACAAAAACAGCTCATCTCTTCTCTCTTTCTCCAATTCAGTCTGATTGCTTCTGTTACATTTCTTCAAGTTGGTTCAGCAATTCTCAATCCATTCTGTTTTGTATCTTCGGTCTAGCTCTTCTATTCCCTTATTTCCATCGGTTCAGCTCTATTTCTTTTAATTCAGCTAGCCGCCACTTGCTTTATTTCTCTTTGCAATTCAATTGTCTTTAGGTTAAAATGTGAGTTGTGCCTTGTTTGGATAAGTGGTGAAAATATGTTTTATGATAAATACAAAATTGCAATCACCAAATAAGGCCCTTACTCATTTAACCTCTTCTTAGAAAAAAAAATGTGAAAATAAATTCTGTACTTGTGATGTTCCACTTTTGTCCTCCATTAAGCTCCACAATAACATCTTTTACCTTGACCACTCAAGTTGTGCCACATCATCACCTACAAAATTAGATTCATAAAGGTAATATCTTTTGTTCATAATTAAAGAATAATGGAAATAACAAATATTAATTAAAAATATAACAATTTAACCACTTTAATTCCTAAATTATTCTTTCACTAAAATCTCACTTTAACACTTGATTATGCCTAAAATATTCAATTAAGTCCCACAAAAGCCTAAGATTAATTAATAAAAATATATAAATATTGAGCTCTATCATGTGCCTCTAAGCTCTTTGATTCTTGACTATAAATAGGCTAAGGATGGAGCAATCGGAACATACGAAAATACCTTCCTTACTCCATCTTTCTTTTTTGTGATATTGTTACCAATACCTTTCGCCAGTTCAGTTGCCTTGATACAAATCAAGAGGGGTCTGTTTAGTCCTGGGGAGTGTAACTTCTTCTTTGTAAGTGGTCACGAAATAACTCTATAGGATAGTGTCCTCGGACACAACTCAGATCATCCATTTCAGTTCTTATAGATTGCTTGTGGTTTCACCTTTCGTCTAGTTGCTCATGAGAGTCTACAATCTATCGAGTTAAAAGATCGGTATGGAGAACGATGCTGATAACAACATTCCTTAGACTTATCCCCATGCAACAGTTCCTAAGACTCATCCCAATGCAACACCAGTGCCTTTTGCCATGCCATTCCCGAGGCCTTTTCCGGACACCTCCAAGATTGACGTTTTCAATAGGAAAAATTTCAAGCATTGGCAAGAACATGTTTATTGTATTCTCGATATGCATGGGGTAGCTACTGCTCTCGATCAACCATAACCTTCGTCAGATTCTGACCAGGCTGTGAAGGATTCTTGGACATACACAAATAAGGTTTGCAGGCATACCTTTATAAGTACTCTCTCTAATGATCTATTCGATGTTTACTATGTCTACAAGGAGACACAAAAGATTTTGGAGTCTCTTATCTTGAATAACACTGCTGAGGATGCCGAGAAACAAAACTTCATTGTGGGGAATTTCTATAAATAGGAAATGGTCGAGGATAGAAATATCAAACTACAAATCAATGAGTATCATAAATTGCTTGATGAATTTCGAGCTGAAAAGATCAATCTGCCAGATGAGTTTGTAGTGGGAGTCTTAATTGAAAAGTTGACAGAAACGTGGAATGATTACAAGCAACAATTAAAGCATAAGCAGAAGCAGTTGTCACTGTCGGATCTGATTACCCATATTATCAGTGAAGATACCAACAGAAAAGCGATCAAATTAGCAAAGGGGAGGCAAATAACTACAAAAGCCAACTTAGTGAAAGCAAAGCTGCATGATAAGAGGTATGACTCTAAACATCAACACAAAAAGAAGTCTAATTACAAGCCCAATGATTCTAACCCAAATTTCAAGAAGAAAGGAAATTGTTAAATCTGTGGAAAGCCAGGTCATTTTGCTGCTCTGTGTAGGAGAAAGGAAAAAATTGAAAACCGTAAAAAAGACAAAAATCCTCCAAAGCAAAAAGTAAATTTGGTTGAAAGAGATTAAAACAGTGATGATGAAGTTATTACTGCAGTAGCCTCTCAAGCCTTGTTAGTCTCTGATGTGAAGAAGTGGGTGGCAAACTCTGGTTCTACCAAGTACATATGTGCAAATAAGGAGATGTTTGCCTCTTTCTAAGAAGGAGAAGACCACATTTATTTGGCTGATTCACAAACTGCAAAAGTTCAAATAAAAGGAAAAGTGGTGCTGAAACTCACATCAAGGAAGACATTAACACTGAATGATGTTTTTGTATGTGCTTGAACTTAGAGCAAATTTGATATATGTGGCTCTATTAGGAAAATTTGGGGTTAAAGTGTCATTTGAATTTGATAAGAGCATTATGACAAAGAAAAATGTTTTGATAGGAAAGGATTATTGTAATCAGGGTCTTTTTGTACTAAGTGTTGCTGAAAATAATGAAAGTGCATCTTCTTCTACTTGCTTGATTGATTCCTTTGATGTATGACAAGCTAGATTAGGATATGTTAACAAGTCATACTTGAAAATACTACAAAATCTAAATCTAATTTCCAGAATTAAGGATGCTATGTAGATAAATGTGAAATTTGCACAGAAACTAAATTGTCTAAAATAACGCATTTCCTCGTACAAAGAAATAGTGAGTTATTATCACTAATTCATACTGATTTAGGAGATTTAAAACATATTGACACTAGAGAAGGAAAAAGATATATATAACTTCTATTGATGAATTTTCTTGATATACTAAAGTATACCTATTAAGGAACAAACACTACTACAAAAAAGATAAAAGGTGGCGCACATTTTGTGGCACTTCTTTAAACAAGTGCCACAGCTTCCCTTTTTTTATTTTTAGCCTGTATAATTTTTTTTTAGGTACCAGCTGTGGCGCCTAATAGATTAGGGGCCACAATTGGGGATACCTAATATAGCGCCTGTCTACACAGGCGCCACATTTGGCGCCACACAAGCAGCTGTGGCGCCTGACCCATCAGGCGCCACAGCTGCATCATATATCATGTGTGGCGCCTGGGTATTAGGCGCCACACATGATATATAATATATCATGTGTGGCGCCTAATTCCCAGGCGCCACACATGATATATATATCAGCTGTGGCGCCTAATTGCTTAGGCGCCACAGCTGATAGGCAATGTGTGGCGCCTAATTAATTAGGCGCCACACTTGCCTATTTAAAAAAAAGGGGGGGAATTTTAAATGGATAGATCTCTTAATTATTTCATTTCCCGCGTAGTAGTTCCATGTCCGTCCCTCATTCCTTCTCTTTTTGACTACTACTCCACTTTAATTATTCAATTACTCTTTCATCCATTAAATTACTTTTCCTTTCTCATCTTCTTAGTAGATCTGTCGGCCCCCTCCCTCCATTTCCTATAATCTTCACACTAAAAAACACACTCAAACGCTTACTCGTCACTCAAGCTAGCGTCACCAACGTGGTCTCCCACTCCCTGTGCTGGTCAATTAATAGATTTGTAAGAAGAAGACTATTTCATTCTAGCTTGCTTTGTTTCGTTTGTCTTTTTGCTTTGTTTAATTTTTTTTGCCGACAAGTTTGCGTTTTTTAGTAATCTTTTAATTTACTTAATTAGTTGTTGATGTACTGTGTTCACATATCAAGTTCTTGTATTGTGATATTTTTATGTTAGCTTTAGAGAGTATTAATATAAGAACATTATTGTTGGGGAACTTGAACTTTAAATGTGAAAATTATATATATATATATATATATAATAGGTTGAAATATAAAATAGAAAGATTGACAATTTGTGGAGATGATAAATACGAAAGCCACTCATTTTATATAAAGCTTCACAATCAGGAAGCATAAAAAAGGGCCACAGGAAAAAAAAAGAAGAAGAAGAAAAACGAAAAAAAAAGAAAAAAAAGGACCCTATTGTGGCGCTTGTTTGAGGAAGTGCCACAGGAGGGGGGTCTCCTGTGGCGCTTGCTTCAGCAAGCGCCACAATAGGACCCCCCTCTTGTGGCGCTTGCGTCAGGAGGCCCCCTTCCTGTGGCACTTCCTCAAACAAGCGCCACAGGAGGGTATTTTTTTAAAAAAAAAATTTTAAAATGTTGTGGCGCTTCCAAGTGCCACAGCTTTTTTTAGTGGCGTCCAGATATGTGGCACTTCTCTAGCGCCACAGTTAATGCAATTATAAGCGCCACAGCTTTACCTTTTTGTAGTAGTGAAAGATGAAGCTTTTGGAAAATTTATTTTGCACAAGGCAGAGGTAGAAAATCAGTTAGATAGAAAAACCAAAAGAATTAGGTCTGATAGAGGAGGAGAATATTTACCATTAAATGACTTTTGTGAGAAGAAGATATAATTCATGAAATAACTCTTCCATATTCACTTGAGTCTAATGGGATAGCAGAAAGGAAAAATAGAACTTTGAAAGAAATGATGAATGCCTTACTTGTAAGTTCTTGTGCATTTGATAATTTATGGGATGAAGCCTTATTAACTGCCTATTTTCTACAAAACAGAATACCTCATAAGAAAACCAAGAAAACACCTTATGAGTTATGGAAAGGATATACACCTAACTTGAAATAATTAAAAGTATAGGAGTGTCTTGCAAAAGTTCTATTACCTGATCCTAAACGAAAAAAGATTGGTTCAAAAACTGCTGATTGCATGTTTATTGGTTATGCTTTACAAAGTGCTGCTTATCATTTTCTAGTTTTAAAAAGCGATATTTTAGAACGTAATACAATTATTGAGACAAAAGATGCAGAATTCTTTGAGAATATTTTTCCTTTAAAATTTGAGTAAATTCCTAGAAGGGATGAAAATTTGTCAGAACAAAATTCAAATAATGATTTAGTTGAAAATTTATGGAGAAGCAAAAGACAAAGAAAAGAAACATATGTTGGAGATGATTTTTACACTTATCTAGTAGAAAATAAACCTAGGAATTTTTATGAAGCTGTTTCCTCTCTGGATGCAAATTCTTGGAAGGAAGCTATAAAAGTTAAGATAGATTCTTTGAATCAAAACAAAACTTGGGTTTTAGTATATTTGCCTATAGAAGCAAAGCCTATTGGTTGTAAGTGGGTGTTTAGGAAAAAATACTTTCCTAATGGGTCTATAGATAAATATAAAGCTAGATTAGTTGCCAAAGGCTTTATCTAGAAAGAAAATATTGATTATTTTGATACCTTCTCATCTGTAACCAGGATTTCCTCTGTTAGAGTCCTAATTGCCTTAGCATCAATTCATAACCTTGTTTTTCATCAAATGGATGTCAAAATAGCATTCCTAAATCGTGATTTAGAAGAGGAAATTTATATGGTTCAACGTGAAGGATGTATTGTTCCTGGGCAAGAAAACAAAGTTTGCAAATTAAATAAGTCATTGTATGGTTTAAAATAAGCACCCAAATAGTGGCATGAGAAATTAGATCAAGTGTTAATAAGTGGTGGTTTCTCTACTATTGAAGTAGAAATATGTGTTTATATAAAAGCTGTGAATAATGATTGTGTGATTATTTGCTTATATATGGATGATATGCTTATCTTTGGTACTATCTTAAAGGTTGTGCTTGAAACAAAAATTTTCCTTGCTTCATTTGATATGAAAGATCTTGGAGAAGCAAAGGTAATCTTGGGTGTAAATATCATAAAGAATGAACATGGTATTCAACTTTCTCAAGAACATTATGCTAAGAAGATTATGAGAAGGTTTGAACAATTTGATGTAGATCCTTTGAGTACTCCTTATGATGGTAGTATAAAAAACATGAAGGATATCCAATAGCTCAATCTAAATATGCACAAATCATTTAGAGTTTGCTGCATTTAATGAATTATACTAGGCTAAACACAGCATATGATGTGTGTAGATTGATCAGGTATACTTACTGCCCAGGCAGTAAGCATTGGGAAGCTCTCACAAGCTTATTATGATACTTGAAAGGTACCATGAATTATGGTATACAATATAGTGGATTTCCTGCTGTATTAGAAGGGTTGTTGCCTTGATATAAATCAAGAGGGGTCTATTTAATCCTAAGTGGGGAGTGTCGCTTCCTCTCTACCGATGGTCGCAGAATAACTCTATAGGACAGTGTCATTGGACATGACTCAGATCATCCATTTCAGTTCTTACAAATTGTTCGTGGTTTCGCCATTCATCTAGTTGGTCATGATTGTCTACATAAATGTTTGAATGAAAGGCGTCAAAGTATTGTGAAAATTAGAAAGCATCTAATTCATTATAGGATTAGCAATAGTTACACACGAAGGATATGACATGATGAATAATAATTAATTACAAAGTCAAGTGCACCCCAGCAAGGGAAAGTTGATCAAATATATGATGAGGATATGAATGACCGGTTAAAAAGTGATCAACTTCATCAACATCAAGAAGTGTGGTTATACTCTGATGCTAGAAGAATTTTGAATTCTCTCTTGGTATTCGATAATTTAACTAGGCAAGATTAAAATACTTGAATATAGGAATAATCTTCTTTATATTCTCTTCTGAATGAAGAAATTGTTGAGATCATTGGGCCTAAAAAATGAGGCCACGGCTTTAATTAATTGCTTATGGTGTTTAATATTCATTTTTTTTATATTACCATTTAGTATCTGATTCGGAATTCGTGACTTCAATATTTATTTGTACAAACTAAAAATTCTGTGAAGTACACAAAATGTGAGCTTGGAGTAAGTTGTAAGTGGTTAAAAATGTGAAGAAATGGACCTACACTAAAATGCAAAACATTAATGTCAAAATGAAATAATGATCTATGTTGGCAAAAAAAATTAAAATTATTCTAATTGTTCTACCAAATGATAAACTAAGTGAATTGCAATATAATAAATGCAATTCTAAGATCATAATGCAAATACAAATCAGTGAATTTTGTTGCAAGAAAATTAAATAAATTAAACTAATTAAAAATAAAGTCAACTATTAATTTTGAAATTAAAAATGGCTTATCAATTCAATTTTGTTAGCGAGCAGGTAAATAAGGTTTGGCTTTCCGATCCTATCAATTTCAATTATTTAAGGCTAGGGAAAGTAAATTATATTAGACTAAAAGATTTGATTGAAGAAAGAAAAATGAAAATTTAGCTAACCCAATGTACAAGGAAGTGTAATTCTAATCCAGCTAATAAAAGAACTCTACCAAATATGTTGATTGACAAATACACTTGTTAATGTCAGTTCCATTGATCTAATCATAAACATGATTAGTTCTAATAAGTTCGATGTTCTAACCCAAGCATAGATAAGTAGAGATCCAACAATTCAATATTTGCCCAACTAGAGGACTCAGCCAATCCAGCAACATGTTTTTCATTATGCCTATTTAACTCGTTAAAACTTGCACAAATTAAGAGATCTAACAAGCCCAAATATGCAATAAAGTCCTCAAACTTGAATCAATTATGAAAACAGAGGTGTTAATCACCCAGGTCAGAGATCAAAAAATTTATAGATCTAATCTATTCGGACAGGGATATTGAAATTTCGGTATGCTCCATTCTCCATTTTTGATATATTTGAAATATAATTTTGGTATGTTTGGACTTTTATCAATATAATTTTGAGGGATTTGAGTTTAAAAGAAAAAAATCAATTTGAAACATTATTTAGGAGATTTCATTATTTCCATTTTTAGCCAAGAGATGACGCTGTTTGCAGCTGGAGAAGTTGAGTTTCAGACCTAAGCCACAAGTTCGAAGATCAGAGAGAGAAGGTCGCACTGCTCATTTATCGTCTTCATTAGGTGAGAGGCACGTCGTTTTGTCGGGAGCCAAGCCATCATCTTCTTCGGACTGGGAGACACGAGCTGTAGAGGAGAGAACTGTTCTAATTCCTCTTCGTGACTGAATGAAGAGCTTGAGGAGGCTGGACGATACCATCTACATCTACTTTTCCTTATGTTCGGGTAGAGAGAAAATTAGAAGGGCAAGAAATTTAAAGAAGAAAACTCTTAAAATAATAAATTTGTTTATCATATATGAAAATTTTTAAATTAGTATTTTTTTAAAAAGATATTGACATATTTTAAGAGTATCAATTCATATATGTTCTACCTAATCAAAATCCTTCACCTCAACTAATTTTAATTAACATGTCATCTTATTCATATTCAATAACTTATTGTTTTTTTAAAAATAAAAATGATCTTTTCCTTTATTACCCTCTTCCCTCTTTCTCACACTTCCCCTTTCTCCACCCTCAGACTCTCCTCTATTTTTGCCACCAACCCTCACTGATCTCTGGCAGGCATATCTCGGTAGCTGGTGAGTGTGCCTTCAGTCAGCCAGGCGAGATCAGGTTGTGCCCTTTAGTGGATCTAGTTTGAAGGTTGTCTTCATAGTCAAGATCTGATCCTCTCGTATATTGGCTACTTTCATATCATCGAATCATATTTAAAGTTTTATGAGGAGTGTTGATCTGCAATTTATTAGCTGCTGTCATCTCGATGTTTGTCTTTGCATTTTTCCATGATTGTTGCTGTCAAAATAATCTCCTTTGTCTCCATCCTCAAAATCCTCGAGTCCTTGTTCATCCACTTCATAGTCCGCACTGCACTACCTGAGAACTCATGGACACAACATGGAGGCATGGAGGGGGTAAAATTCCAGTTAGCACTTGGATCTCCGTTCTGGTAGAGCCTCGCCGTCGTCAAGATGCACCTGTTGCAGGTCCGATGTCAGTGGCCAACAAAAGAGAAGACAGTCTAAGGAGAGAAGGAAGAAGGTGTGAGAAAGAGGGGAGAGGGGCAATAAAGGAAAAGATTATTTTTATTTTTTTAAAAATAACAAATTAATGAATATGAGTAGGATAACATATAAATTAAAACTAGTTGAGGCGGAGAATTGTTATTGGGTATAGTACATATGAGTTGGCATTCCTAAAAAATGCAAGGGCCCGTTTGGTACAACAGAATTTGTTTGAATGGATATGGATATTGAAATAGATATGGATATGGAAATAGAAATAGATATAGATATAGGATTTAAAAGTATGTTTAGTATATTTTGGAAATGAAACCTAATTTTTATATAAAAAAACTAAAATACCCTTATAATTAACAAATAAAAAAAAATCCAGGTCCACAAATCTTAAACACAAAATGGACGTGCAAGGAATTTGGCAAATTCCGTCAACACTCACTTTTTACAAAAAATATTTGAAACATAAAAAAAATCTCTTTCATGGAAGCTGCTGGTTTTGCAATGAAGAACTGCCGGATGCCGAGAAGCTTTAGAGACTTTAATGCTCTGTTCAAAACCACAACTAGGGTCGATTCGGTGAAGAATCTCAAGTTGCTAAACTTTTCGCAAATCCAGGTCCTCAAATCTGAAACAAAATCCAGGTTCACAAATCTGAAAAAAAAAATCTCCTCCTCTCCTTCCTCTCTGATCTAGCAGTGGATGGTTCTCAAATTTGAAAATTGCAGGGGGATCACCTTATGGGTGGTGCGAGCCAATGGTGGTTTGGGCTTATGGCGGTGGCATGGAAGGGAGTCGGAAGATGAGAGTCCACGGTGGTTGAGGAGGGTCAAACATCCTGGTGGCTGAGGTAGAGAGGGCAAGGTGGGAAATGAGGGTATGAAATTGCAAATCTTGACTTTTTAGATGGAATTGATCTCATTTAGTTTCCACATAAAATTAAATTCTATGACCATTTCTTTGTACCAAACATGCATAGCACATGGAATTCAATTCCAATTTCAATTCTATGACTTCAATTCCACCATACCAAACAGAGCATAAGTATTTCTCATTTTTTCACTTTATTTTCTCTATACTTTTTTCTCTATCCAAACAAATATAGCATTAGAGTCGTCTTCATGTCAAGGAGGAATCAAAGAAGTAAACGCAAGTTGAGATGCTGCAGGTTCATCATCTGAACCTTATTCTTGAATCGACTGGATCAGAGGAGGCGAGCTCGATGTATTGCTGAGTTGTTCTTCTTCTTCAGCAAGACGCAAGCCTTGGGTATTCGTCACCGTGGAAACAGAGAAGTGAACTGAAGTGGACAACACGATTTGAAAGAGGGGTTGGACCAGAGGACGTTGAGGAGAGCTGGAGCTTCAAGAGAAAGTTCTGTGTAAGTGCGATGTTTCCTTGTCATTTTTAATTCTGGCATGGTTTATTATGTGCTGATACATATTTGATTATAATTATATGTGGCTAGTTTGTTTAATGACCAAGAGGAACTATGAACTTGCCAGTGGATTAAACTTTGTTTTCACCTACTGTCATAATTAAGGTTAATTTTGGTTGCTTAATGTTGTTTAATTATGTCTCTTTAATGATTGTTGACCATTGAACATGATTTGAGCTTTAAGATTTAAATTTAGGAAAGGGATTTTAATGAAGCTCCAAAATTAAGTAACATAAGATTAGGCTTTGATCTTATTTGCAACTATGATAGACATTTACTTAAAGGTTCCATATAGTTGTTGAAGAGTGAGTTTGAGTTACTCCCTCCTATCCTTATTATAAGCAACAAATACCCTTTAAAAGCAATGAATATGTATAATATATAGACCTTGTTTTATTATATTCTCTGTTTTTTTTTCCTCAAAAGAGTTTTATTAAACTGTTTTTGAAAAAAAAGTTTGAAAAAAATAAAATAAAATAAAATGTGTTTAGATAGTTGTTTTAAAAAAATCTGTTTTTGTAGTGACGTAGCGGCATCCGTTGCCAGATGGTGATATGGTGGTCATTATCACTGGTAGTATGATATCGATAGTGCATAGGTAACGGCCTCAAAAAGTGAAAAATAGAAAAAAAAACAAAAACAAAAAACTAAAATCTGTTTTTATTTTTTATTTTTTAAAAACAATTGATAGGGAAAAATTATAGCATAAGAGTCCAAAGGGTGGCATCAAGTAATAAAAAGTGTATAAGATATCGTTCCCATGAGGACTTGATGCCAATAATGTAGTTAAGTAATAACTTTACATTTTTTCTTAAGTTGAGTCAACACAATTTAAATTAAATGATCGAAAATAAATTAAAATGAAATTAAAATAAACTAACTACTACAAATATTAAAAGAGCAACTTAGAGTTAGTAACCACTTACTAGATTCATAAACTTTGTCTTTACTTAATTAATTAGTTTCAATGTCAATTTTATTAATCTAGAGCATTAATAGTATAAGTATCTCCCTATCACTTATACCCTCTCTCTCTCAAGTTAAAATTGTTATTCCAAACAAAAATACCCAAGAGGCAATAAATATCCAATTCCACGCTCTGATATGATTATATGAGTCCAATAGGTATATTCCTATCCTATTGGTAAATTAGAATAAATTATAATCCTATATTACTCAATCTCATGGTTCAATTAAGATTCATTTCCCAAGCTGAATCTAAATTCCCTAAAATCATACTTAATGGTAATCAAGCACTAAGCAGATAATAAATAAACAAATCAAGTAATCAAAATTAACATTAAAATATAACTAATAAGTGAAAATAAAGTTTAATCTACTAATAAGTTCATAGCTCCTCAAGATTGCAAAGAAAATCTAATCACACATGGCTTTAACCAAGTTCATTCCAACAAAGAAAAATTCAGAGTTCAAATTCATATTGAACGAAGAGAAAACTAGAACCAAGAATAGCAAAATTACATTGCCTCCTCTAGTCCAACCGGCTACTCTGATATCTTCTCTTCTCCACAGTCATCTCATCCTCCTATGAGAAGAAGAAGAATGGAACCTGAATGCCTTCCTCTCTTCTCAAGTTACCTCCCTTTCTGGTTCTCTCCAAAATGAAGATGGTTATGATAGTCAATGAATGTCGCCACCTCCTTTTCTTTATATGCCAAATCGTGCTTGTGGCTTCTTTGGTCTCCAATTGATTCACAGAAACGTTGCCTTATTGTCCTAGTAGGAAAAGGAAATAAAATAATAATAATAATAATAATACACTGAATCTGCCTTCTTTTTATTGTTTGAGAAAAGTTCCTATTATTATTTTTCATTATAAACATAAAAACTTCTATTTTAATTTGAAATTCCACAAATGATGTATCTATTTTTTTTTTGATCGAACCATGATGCATCTAATTGATATCTCATAAAATCTTCAAAAAAAATCTCTTTAATTTAGCATTGATGACTTCTCAAATATATCAAAACACATATCAAATCTATTAAAAATGGGAAGTTATCAACAACTTTTTTTTAAAATAAAAACAACTTATAGAAAGCAGTTTTCTAAACAAGTTTTTTTTTTAAAAAAAAAACAAAATCAAACAAACCCATAATTTTTTTTTCTAAATATATTCTCATTTATGAAGATTGTGTGTGAGAGATAATGAGTGGGGAAAAAAAGATGAGAGCAATGGTGTGAAGTGAACGATGGATAGAAAAGTCATAATGCGGTCAAAATTATATATGTATGAGAAGGTGGCGTGAAGTGAACGACGGAAAAGTGACAATGCCATGAATGAAAATCTTCCTCCAAGCTTCATGTGTATCCCGTCCATGTGGAATATGTGTAGTGGAACAGTCAAGAGATTATGAGAGTGTGGCGTGAAGTGAACGATGGTGGAAGGGGCGTGTGTGGGGGGAGGAATAAAAAGAAAGGGTGGAGAATAATTAGGGATTTTAATCCAATGATCAAAAGAGTGGGTATGAAAATTTAGAGAAAATTTAGGATATTATAATTTATTTGGACTCATGGAAATAAAGTAAAATAATAAGGAAAAAAATATTTCTTGGTTTTTTCATGAGGTGGCTTACCCCATTGTACCCTTGACGATTTTCGAAAATGTCTAACCTTAAATATTAGATCACCCCATGATCCCAAGAATTGATCTCCACCGTATGATTTTTAACTGTACTTCCGTAGTCTAAAAACAAATCAAAGTGCACATATTAGTGTAGCGTACGTAGGTTAGTGCAAAATATATTCATGTGACATGTGACATGTGAAATAGCGTGACATAGCAAAATATAAATGAAAGGCAACGAAAAATCGGACTACACTTTGTCACTGACTGACTTGAGGTCTCCGCTTTTTTTCCAGAGTCTTGATCTTCTTAAATTCACCGGGAAATTATGCACAGCTAGGGATACCTCTCTATCTAACTACCATGGTGCTACGGGTCAGTTCTTCCATGTTGATAGTCATCTTCCTCTCGGCTTGGCTTTTCCAGTGTCCATCGTCTTCCTCGGATAAGTTGTTTTCTCTGTCAGTGGAGAATCCAGGGCATGTAATCAGATCAGCAAACGGCAATTTCACTGCTGGGTTCTATGGCACCGGTGAGAATGCCTATGCATTCGCTATTTGGTTCACTGAACCTAAAGGCCAAAACTTGACTGTCATCTGGATGGCAAATCGTGACGTATTGGTGAATGGAAAAGGCTCAACGCTTACCCTTCACAGAAATGGTAATTTGGTGTTGAACGATGCAGGTCAGGTCGATGTTTGGGCCACCAACACAACGTGGTTGAAATCTCCAAAATTGACTCTGAAAGATGATGGTAATCTCATTCTTCTTGAACACTCCAATAATACTGAGTGGGAAAGTTTTGGTTTTCCGACAAACACACTTGTCCCAGGACAAAGGCTTACCAGAAACACTAGCCTTGTCTCCTCTAAAAGTCAAACTAACCCCTCTTCTGGTTTTCATAAATTATTTTTTGACAATGATAATGTTCTTCGTCTTCTCTACAGTGGCCCTGATGTCTCAAGTATTTACTGGCCACATCCATGGAATCTGCCACAGCAAAATGGTAGGTCCACCTTCAACGCAAGTCGCTTTGTATTTCTTGATTCATATGGTGATATCATTTCAACCGATAATTTTACTGAAAAGACATCGGACTATGGCCTTGTGCTTCAGAGAAGGTTATCCATTGATAGTGACGGTAATGTCAGAGTCTATAGTCGAAGAAGCAGGGAAGAGAAATGGTATGTTTCATGGCAAGTTATTTCTGCAGGTTGCAACATTCATGGCGTTTGTGGAGAAAATAGTTTCTGCAAATATGAACCTTATATTGGTCGAAAATGCTTATGTCTGCCAGGTTACAGGTTCAAGGATGAAAGTGATTGGTCACTTGGGTGTGAACCAGAGTTCAATTTGTCTTGCAACCCACAAGACTCTCGCTTTCTAGCTATACCTAATGGTGATTTCTACGGGTACGACCAAGTACATACCTTAACATTACATTCGACAAATGTAAGAAGGAATGTTTGAAGTTGTGTAACTGCAACGGTTTTCAATATACACATGACGGTACCCAGTTTATATGTTACCCAAAGACCCTCTTGGTCAATGGCAAACTTTCCCCTGCGTTCAAGGGAGGTTTTCACTTGAGACTCCCTAATTCCAGCTCATTCTCTCTTCAAAAACCAAATACCCAGTGTGAGCTTGTTAAGTATGTAAAGCTTGAGAGAGTCTATGTCTCAAAACAAGATAGTGTCTTGGTGAAGGTGTTACTGTGGTTAGTGATAGCAATTGGAGTCTTTGAACTTGCATGCATCTTTCTCTTTTGGTGTCTGACATGGAAAAAGTCAAGTAAGCAGCAGAATTATGATCATCTTACTGGAACTGGGTTTAGAAAATATAGATACTCAGAGCTGAAAGGAGCAACAAGAGGTTTCAGTGAAGAGATTGGAAGGGGTGCTGGTGGGATCGTATACAAGGGTGTGCTAAAAGATGGGCGAGTTGCTGCAATCAAGAGACTCAACGAAGCAACCCAAAATGAAAGTGAGTTTCTTGCAGAAGTCAACTTAATAGGAAGGCTTAACCACATGAACTTGATTGACATGTGGGGGTATTGTGCAGAAGGAAAGTATAGAATGTTGGTAAATGAATACATGGAAAACGGTTCTTTAGCAGGAAACATCGAATCCAACAAGTCACTTGATTGGAAAAAGAGGTATGAAATTGCTCTAGGAACAGCAAGAGGACTAGCATATCTTCATGAAGAGTGCTTGGAGTGGGTTTTGCATTGCGACATAAAACCTCAAAACATACTTTTGGATTCAGATTATCAGCCCAAGGTTGCAGATTTTGGATTGTCGAAGCTGCAGAACAGAAACGATGTCAAGAATCCAAGCTTCTCAAGGATAAGAGGAACAAGAGGATACATGGCACCAGAGTGGGTTTTCAACTTACCAATAACATCCAAGGTTGATGTTTACAGCTATGGAATCGTGGTGTTGGAGATTATCACAGGAAAAAGATTGAGGGTGGATGGACCAGATCACTCGCATCATGGGAGGCTAGTGACATGGGTGAATGAGAAGAAGAAGAAAGGAAAAGAAAAGGAGACATCATCATGGGTGGCACAAATCGTTGATCCGACGGTTGAGGGAAGCTTTGACACAAAGAAGATGGAGGTTCTGGTTACAGTGGCATTACAGTGTGTTGTGGGAGCTAGGGATGCAAGGCCTTCAAGGAGCCACGTAGTGGAGATGCTTCAAAGTCTTGAGATGGACTCTCAAACCAACGAATCATATGCATCAACTATTAAAACCAACCCCTCAGGGTGAATGACAACGAGGTTCTACGGATCAAAGATAATAACAATAAGGTCTCTATTAAAAGAAGTAACAATTTGTTAAGCGTGTTTTACAACTTAACATATTGTAAAAATAACTCAACGAGTTGTTATTTCTTCTTATAAAGATTTTACTAATATTTTGTTTGGTCTCTGAAAGCTCACTGTTATTCTCCATGGAGCATAATAATAAATTATCGTTGAAGCCACCCAAGTCAACCTGGGGTAGGAGATGCATATGTATGATATATAATAAGTAGTAGTACATCTATGGGTATGAAATGTTTTTAATATTTTATATTTTGTGTAATTTAAAATTTAATATTATAAAAATTAAAAAAGTGGTTAAATTCCATATGTATAGATCATTCTTCACCTTAAATTACTTATTGATGTATAATTTATTGACTTATTATTGGTTAATGATTGTTTCTTATTTTCTTTTAAAGAAATCCTATATGTGGATGTGTACGTATACATTCATACATACATTCAAATATACATGTCATTTTCAAATAGACTTGTAGCTGAACAAGTCATGTAGGGGACACCTACGTGAGATTTTGTCTTAAGGGTTCACTTCAGTGAGGCAATACATGACTTTTCCTTTCTTTTGTACAATGAGAAGTATTCTTCTTTTTTAATTTAAAAGTAAGATTTAATATGCTAATATTATTCAATTACTTGTTTTTACTACAAAATTTTTATTTATTTTTATGTAATTGTGCTGACAATAAATTAAAGTAATAGATGAAGGGACCCTTTATCGCCCTTTCTCTCTTTATTATTATAATAATTTAGTCAATTATAGTATGTGAAAATCTTCATCTACTAGAGAATAAATCACAAAAGTGCTGTAAGGCGTAAAGTGGAGTCAGCAGCACTCATGCAACTTTTTATACCTAGGACGGCATCGTGAGAAATTTTGTTATCATGTTTTATAATTTTAGTTGATAATTATTGATTCATAATAACATATGTGATTTCACAAAAAAAAAACGAATACTTATAAACACAATAATTATTCACTACTACAGATTCATGCATATATAACACTTAATAAATAATGGTTACAGCTACTAAATGTTATGTATGTCAAGGCCGAGGTCATGCAAAAATATATAATACTAAAAAAACGGTAAATATGTGCATCATTATGTATTGAGAGGCATAATTCACGAAAACAAAAAAATAACGGGTTGGATGACCCATGAGTACAAAACAGAGAAACAAAGGCGGTAAGTCCCGATATGTATGTTTGCATGGGGTAATGACCCTGGGCAATAAAACCAAACAAACATTTTATACAGTAATGAACCGCTTGGCCTATGTATATCAAACAAGCAGCATAAGTGAATAGTAAAAGGTTGAACGTGTGGATGCTAATAGGCATTTCACACACATACATGAGAAATAGAAAAAGATGTGACTAATCAATCTATGATCGGGAAGCTCATACACCGACATGGCCAGGTGGGTTGTGCCACACTGGTTGCTTGTAGTCAAGAGGCTGGGCGTAAAACATGTGAGCTGAGGCGATCAGGCCTAATGAATCAAGCGCTGTGGGAATGGACCAGTGGGTCATGTGTTTGATTACACATTACATACTACGTACTAAATAAATGATGAATGCTGAATAATATCTAAGAACTTTGATGAGAAATTGATGATTGCGTTGCATGATCGATAAGCTTGCATACAAAAGAGATAGATTGAATATGATCATTATGTTGCATGGTCTGTAAGCCTGCACATGATAAAGGGACGGATTGAGTTATAAGAAGGGATCCCCAAATAGTAGACGTTCAAATTTTGAGGATGAAATTTATTGAACCGGGGGAAAAATGTAATTTCTCAAATTTTGGGATTGGAGGCTTGGGGATAAACCTAAATTAAGCAGACTGCTGAGCCTTAGTTTAGCAGGTGTCTCAAACCTATTCCTTAACATTTCTTATATCTTTGAGGTATTAAAGGGAATAAAATGGTAAATTAAAGAGTATGGGAAATTTATATACAAAAATAGAATTTGTTAGAGTTTCAAGTGCATTCCGTTTCATTGCTTCCAATGAGGCAATGTTGTTGTGCAATGCATTTTCATTAAACAAATGATACTAAAAAATTGTGAAATTTTACAAGATGAAATTACACATCTTAAGCTTTAATTTGATATGTCATATGACTTAATTAGAGCTATGTAAAAAATGTTTTGAATTTTTGAATTTAGCCCAGAAAAACTATGATTTTCTGGAACAACATTTTAAAAAAATTAGTTCTAGGAATTTTGTGTTTCTATTTGGCTAAAGGTTATATTTTTCCTTGAAACTAGACTCAATAAAGGTTATATAGCCTTTGGAATCACTCTGATATGGTATCTGTAAAATTAGTTATGATTTTTCAAGGATTGGGAAGAAAATCTGCCAGAAAATCTGAAAATGGAAAATTAGCAAATTATGACATAAGCACATTATTGGATGACATCAGCATGATATTAAAAAGCAAATCTTCATTTTTTGCCTCTAGCTTCTGTCTTTTTCCATGCAGCACCATGGAGAGAGAGAGAGAGAGTTTTAGAAAGAGAAGAGGAAGCAACTAACATGGTTTGAAAGCTCAAAATCTATTATGGAATACCTAGGGTTTTCAACCACATTGAGGAAAAGCTAGTGGGAGGTTGAGGACCGAGTGGAGAGCCGAGCTGCAACATGCTTTACGAGGCATGTAATTCAAGGTGGAAAAAGGTTTAAAGTAGGAAACTTACCTCTCCTACATGTATTTGATATTTATGCTTGTATATTGATGCATGTATTTGCTTTGCTTGGTTATGTGAAACATATATGAATGATTGAAGCTCTGTTTCTATTTATGCTATGGCCATAAGTATGTTGTTTGAACATTAAGCATGCAGATATGTCATTATGTTAGCATGAGTTTATGTATTGCAAGCATGTCATGCATTAAGCACTTATCCTGCATGCATATTGGTATATGTTTCCTACTGAGATTCTCCTGAATCTTACCCTCCCCTACCAACAAATTAGATAGGTGAAAATAAGAGAAGATAAATACACGGGAGGAAAGCAGTGGTGAAACAAATATGGAAAGATGTCTCCATTTTGTTAAATATGAATAGTTTTGATGATGTCACATATAGATGTTAAATATGAGCAAAAAGTTTGTATAATATACTTATCCTTCACATTGACTAACTACCATATTTAATGTTGTATATCTTGTAGATTAGTCATAGACATCATTGTGGGTTGATATTATAATGCCTCATAAATGGAGAATAATCATCAAGAAGAAAATCAAGAGGCAAGGAATTGAAGAAAGAAGAAAGAAAGATGAAGATTGAAGATATTCATCAAGAAGATTGAAGTTGGATTATGAAGAATGATCATCAAGAGGAAAAACAAGAAGAAAGAGATTAAAGAAAGAAAAACTTGCAAGATCACATGAGAATATCAAGATTCAAGCTCCTAGAAGTGATACCGGAGGTTTCTATGATCATACGGAAGTTGGAATGGGTCAATATGAAGCTAAAATGATGTATACGGAAGCTATGGTACCTTTGGGGATGATTACCCAAGTAATCACTCGAGTAATATGGTATTGTCTGATTTTGGAGGTGTTTACTCGAGGCCTTACTCGAGTAATCTGCCGGGTTATTTGATGAATCACTCGAGGCGGAACTTGAAGTAATGGGCACTCTGTTTTTCGTGCGGCAGAACAGAGATTTGGTATTTTGATAATATCTCTCCAACCACATGTACGATCGAACTGAAACGGTGGCATATGAAACTAGACTTCCAACACGAACTTTTGACACCAAGATCACATTCAAAGGAGTTCCGATGAGGGAGATATGATCTGTTGAAGTTGACTCATGAATCACCGTCATATTCCAGGACAGCTTCGGTATTTTGGACATAACTCTCAAAATACATATCGGATTGAGACGAAACTGGTGCCATATGAAAGAAGACTCAAAGAGCTTTCCATAGATATATAATTTGTCACATATGAAGCTATATCCTAAGAGCTATGACTTCTGGAAGTTGCTGCTCGTGATTTCAGGATTGTCTAAGAACAGTAGATACTCTTTGGATCATAACTTTCTGTACACAACGATTTTGGAGCTGATTTTTATTGCATTGGAATGTAGATAATGAGGGCTTTCCGATGATATATAATTTGCCATGTTTCGAGTCAAAATCAAGAATTTACTTGAAGGCACCACTCGAGTAACTAGTTGATAACAAAAGACTTTACTCGAGTAGGTACTCGAGTAATCAGATAGAAAACTTCCAGTTGCTCTCGGCCTGCCAACGTTACTCGAGTAAGTACTCGAGTAACCATGTAGGTCACTTGCAGTTGCTCTCGGCATTTTGTACCACTGCCAATGTTACTCGAGGAGCTACTCGAGTAACTCACTGTGGTAAGCAAAAACCTGAAGTTCATCAAAGTTTTTCCGATGATACTCGAGTATGTACTCGAGTAAAATTTAATGAATACTCGAGTAGCTACTCGAGTAAAGCACTGTGCTAGCAAAACTTGAAGAATTATTTAGACGAAAACTTCAAGTCACTACTGGAGTAAAGCACAAAAACTTCAAGTCACTACTGGAGTAAAGCACGAAAACTTCAAGTCACTACTGGAGTAAAGCACGAAAACTTCAAGTCACTACTGGAGTAAAGCACTGTTTAGACGAGAACTTCAAGTCACTACTGGAGTAAAGCACTGTGTATGCAGAGTTATTTAGAAGAGAACTTCAAGTCACTACCCGAGTAAGCTATGCAGAAAATGGAAGGCCACTCGAGTAGTCACTCGAGTAACATGTGAAGAAACTTGATGTTTACTCGAGTAAGCACTCGAGTAATGCTTCCCAGGAAAACAGAACAACGTCCCGAAAATTCTGGAAATCAATGGAATGATCATATAACTCATTCTTATTGCTTCTAATCACTCTAACACTTCATTGTATTAGTGTTTAATGCATTTTTTCAGTAAAACAATGAAGAGATGATGAGAAGAGATAAAAGTTGAGTTTACGGAGCGGAGCGGCCAACGTTCCAACGGCTAGTTTTCAAAATCAAAGAACGGTCAAACAAAGCTGCGTCACTCTAACGGACATGTTGAACTGCTCAAACGGTCATCAATCCTCATCAGCTATAAATAGAAGATCATCCAAAACAGAAGTAAGACTCAGAATATACATCGTCCAAATGCCAACATCCTGACATCAATACTCATCGCACATACTCTCTGTTTCTCTAGCTTCTATATGATTTACCTTTGAGAGAGATATTATTTGTATTGTACTTCAGTGTTCATCTTATTCACTTCTAAGAGAGAAGATTGATTGTAATCTTTCATCATCAAAGTTGTATCCTTACGGTGTGTAGGGGGGAGCAACTTGGTTGTAATCTTACGGTATGTAAGGGGGAGTAATCTCAGTGTGAGAATTGTAAAGGCTTCACAAGTTCCCGGATCAAACTTGTGAGATTGTAGTGGTTCTCAAGTACCCGGTTAAACTTGAGGAAGATAGTGGATTGAAAATCTCAGGAGGAGCCTGGGGACTGGACGTAGGTCATCGTGGATTGGGCCGAACCAGGATAAATCACAGTTTGCATATTCTCTTCCCTAAACTCTTATACTTTCAGTATATATATCATTTAAATATCTAACTGTGATTTATGATTCATTACTTTCATATTTATTGCTTCCTCTAAGATGCGAAAAGATTTCAAAAGTTCTTAAGTTTTTACCTTACACCCAATTCACCCCCCTCTTGGGTGTCAGCCGATTCTAACACATTTCACTAGGACATGTTTAGATACCCTAGAGGCCTATGCAGCTACAAGGTTTGTAATTATTATGTACGAACCCCTGTGAGAAATTTCTGTAATTATGTATATATTATTAGTATATTTATACTATTCCTGTATTGCCCACCGAACCGCATATCATTTTTTGTAAATACTCTGTTAAAGGTGAAATTAAAATAAGGGCATGATATTTTGGTATCAGAGCAAGGATTTTGGCTACAGAATTGTTTGCTCAAAGTAAATGCAATGGTTCTGGAAATAGGATAGTATACTGATATACTTGATTATACAGTGATAGAACAATGAAGTTAATTGCTTCGGCTAGTTCTCAAGCTTTGAAAGGAATAGACATGCCTTGAGGAAATAGTGGAATACCCGGAAGGCAATACATGTTACCATACTAGAGGAAGGATGGTACAAGGATGACATGGACACCAAGGGAGCTGACCCGAGTAAGACCAAAGTGTGGAGCCTTATCCTAAAACAGAATTACCAGTTGGCTGAACAACAACCAGCCATAGTTGTGAGTACTTAAGTGACAAGCAGATAAGCCACAATCAGATAAGACAGAGATAGATCTGGGTTTCACTTTTTATCTTAGAGTTGGAGTGGTATACGTGATACATGGTTTACAACCGGATTGAGGATTATGGGAGGATGTCTAGAGCATATACCTGCGGGATGACCATGAGTATGACACCCCAGTGGCCTAGTATACAGTCTACACGGATAAACTGACCCCAGTAGCCGGTGGTCAGGGATAAGTTAATTTGGGGATTCTGGATGACATAGGGATCCACACAACACTACACTTCTTTTCGGATATAGTGTTTTAGGCCAGAAGAAGAATGAGATTGCAGAGTGGAGTCTGACAAACAACTTTATAGATATCAGGGAACATATCAAGGTATGTATTTAGGTACTTGTACAAGCATTGATATGAAGTCCACAAACAGTGTTTGGTTGACCGATGACAGTTGGCACAACTCTCGAGATAAGGGTATTTTTGGGGTACCAGTGAATTGGAATAGATATAGCTGGTATCTGCATTTTGGCACGGGTATACAAAAGTTAAGCGTGCTCAACCCAGGCAAATCTTAGGATAGGTCCCCTTGAAAGTTACATATACATGTTGTGATATGTAATGTAATAGGAGTAAGCACATGCTGTACAATAGTTCAGAGGACTGTATGCTATTACAAATCTTCCCCAGCTACTACAAACATCTATTATATGTAATTTTAAGAGTACTTGTATACCCAACATATTGTGTAATGACAGATATGCCCTTATGATTATGAGATGCTTACCTCTTTTTTGTTTTACATAGTAAAACATAAAGGTGATGAAACCAAGAGGTATAGATGCTGGGCAGGGTCAGGAAGTCAAACCTAACCCAATACAACAAATACAGGGCAAGTTAATAGGACCGTAAACAATGATCCATGATCATTAGGAATGAACGTGGGAAGAGTGCGGGAATATAACATAAACCGGGACAATCCTGGTAAACAAGAATATGAACAACAGTTGGAGGAGCCCAAATGGGAGCCTCTGTTTACACTTGCTCCAAAGGGAGACAGTTTGTAGACATGAACAACATAGCTCAATCAACAGGGGTATACTGTTGACAAAGGCCGACACCCCTAGTTTTGAGGAAGGTTTGGTTTCCAGTTGAGAAGGGATTAATTATAGATTTAGTGTCAATATTCTAAACTACTTGAATAGTATAAAAGAACATGAGGAGTACTTAAGAGTGGTGTTAAGACACGTTGTCTCATAAAATGGGATTTATCAAATCCCAATACAATGATACATAATATTAGCGGATAGTTGCAAGAGGTGCAACAAAAGCAAATCATAGATTAGGGGAAAGTTGGAAATTCAATGTCATTCAGGAAAAGCCAGTGTAGTGACTCTGTCTTTCATATACTATGTGATTATCTATATGCCGTATATGCCATGTTTTGCAACAGGAGTTGTAGACACACAGCCTGGTTATGGTGTAGAACCCAACTGGGATAGAGAAACATTTTCGGTCAGGTAGTCATCTATGTCGAGATAGAGAAACATTTCTAGGCAGGCAGTCGTTTGCGTTGGGACAGAGAAACATTTATTGGCAAGCAGTTGTTTGTATAGGAACAGGGCACAAGTAGGGATCATATAGTCATGTGATCCTGAATAATGCATGCAGCCAGTGAGGGCACAAGTAAGGGTCATACAATCATATGATCTTAAATAATGTATGCAGCCAGTGAGGGCACAAGTAGGGGTCAAATAATCATGTGATCCTGAATAATGCATATAGCCAATAAGGGCACAAGTAGGGGTCATACAATCATATGATCCTGAATGATTGTATGCAGCCAAACAGTCGAATTTATAGTGTTATAATTCTATTACTTATATGGTGCATGACATATTTACCTATTACATTTTCTATGGATGATTGTGGGTTACTACAAAGGCCAAGTTGGATCTAACTGAGGTAGTAAGACAAGGGTAGGTGACAGTGTAGCCTCACCTATATTGTATTTAATAGTGTGAAGCATCAGAGCGAGCAATGGAAGTATGGTAAATCTAGGTGCAATTTAGAATTTATAGGAGAGGTTGATGTTTGCACTACTGTTGATCATCCTAAAACATAATATGGCATTGATGGTCAATAGTGTTACAGTATATGTGATGAACAATATTAAATCCAGAGTGGTGTATAGTATTACATTTAGTCACACAACCTATATGGTTTATGGTGACACATGTAAATAGAGATTGGGATGAGCCCTAGTGTAGTAGGGTAGAATGGTAGCGAATACCTCTCAACAGTTGATTTGACCGTGTCTTTACTCCTTGGGGTCAAATGCAAAATATTTTTAATCCAAGAATTGCAGTACAACGCAACACTCGGGTCGTCTCACTTGAGGAGCTTTTTATTGAACTACCTAAGTAATCTAATTATCATGTAATGCAATAAAAACAAGGGGAAAATTTGTTTTGGATTTTTCAAATTAATGACTAAAAGAAAGATGCAATTTAATCAACTGCTAAGTTACTATTTTTGGTATTTTTCTTATAAAAATGGAGAATGAGTGAATGGAGTGGAATGAAGTGGAAAATATGAATAAAGAATGCTCTTGGTAATGAAGAAGTGACAATCCTTGCTCAAAAAGATTATGGGAGTTAAAACTCATCAAGTTTTAAGAAAAACCCCAAGATAACACTTGAGTCCAATATTCCCAATTAATAGTTGCTCTAACAAACATAGCTAACTACTACTTCTTGAGATATTGTTTAAAACCACTTAATGTGTAATTGAAATTGAAATAATGCAACATAAGTTTTCTTGAATTTGAGTGCTAAACAGCCCTTCAAGGATACAAATCAACCACATTAACTAAACAATAACACGTTAATTAACATAATCTCATTGCAACCACAAAGAAATTCAAACATATATAATCTTCACATTGTAAAATTCAATCTCAACTACAATTATCAAACCAAAAGAGACAATTAACATTAATCCCAATTCCAGAATCACATATATGAAAATTCCTAAAACTAGGCAATCCAAATATATATAATTCTAGACTAATGGAATGATAGCAAAACTCCCCTATGTAGTCCAATAAGCTCAAGCAACTCTTGACCAAGAAGTACAAATGAATCAGCTTCTCATTGATTTAACTCCAGCTCCAACGAGCTTATACAGTTCGGCCATGGTAGAAGAGGTGAAGATGATGATGATGATGTGAAGATGATGGTGGTGTAATGCAGTACAACGGAGGACGGACTGTAGTGTTGGACAATGGAAAGAGAAGCAAAAGAAGGTCGGTGGTAGTTGATGGTCCGTAGTGGGGGAAGGTCAAGGATGATGGTGCAGTGAAGATGATGACAATGTTGTTGCCATGCTCATCTTTTCCCTTCTCCATCGCGCCGTGCTCTCACTCTCAGGTCCAAGTCGCAGCACAGTGAAGGTAAATGGGGAACGATGGAGGCAGAGGTCCGGTGTTGGAGCTCTCTTTGTCAACAGCTATCCTGAGCACTTGTCTGAATTCAAGCTGCTGTCACCGATAATGGTGAAAGAGAAGGTCAACGGTGATGAGCTCTCCCATGTCAACCCCAAATCCCAGCTGCTATAATGTTAGGCCCCCCTCTGTTTCGGAGCTCACGGTGGTGGCTCTCTTAATCTGAACCTTACCGGCGACGGAAAGAATGGAGCAAAGGAAGTGAAGGTTGCCGATGAGGGAAGAGGTAGTACGCGTTATGGATGCTGAAGGTAATGGTGCGATAATCAGAGGTCCCCTATGTTCGTCGCCTGCACTCTCTATATCGTTCTCAGCTCTGTTTTCCCCAATCGGCTTTGTGATCAGCTCTCGGACCTCCTTGTTTCTATTCCAGCAGCCCAATTCAAACTGGATCTGTTTCTTTTTCTTTTTTTTTTGTTGCGCTCCAAGACCACTGTCGAGTCTGTGTCTGTTGAAAATGAAGGCCCTGGTCAAAATAGGCTTTGACCAGGGACCTATCTGAAAAGTGTAAAAGCTTTGGGTGAGGGATTAAAGAGCAATTGTTTGAAATATTTGTAGGGACAAAGTATAAGTTCTAAAACTCCTGGGTCTTATCTGTGATTTCCCCCCATATTTTTCTACATTAACTTGTTATTTCCAGAAATTTTAAGGAACATTTTTGTAACAATGTTAACAATCCTAAATCCATAGTCAACCTTTATAGTCTACAAAGATGCACGTAGACATATATTGTGATGTGTTCTGATGCAACAGGGTTAAGTAGAGGCATACATATCTCAACAATCGTAGCCTTACAGAATCACTTATCCATTCATGTTATAGTACACACAGTATGATTAATAAGGGTCAAATAGTGATTTGATCCCGAATAATGCACACAATATGGCCAGGAAGGGTCAAATAGTCATTTGGTCATTTGTTCCTGAACATCGAACAAGTGGGCATAAATCAAATAGATATATTACTGGTACGTCCCAGTGTACATGTTTGTACAGGGCGGTGACACTCAGATACACAACGTTGTGCGAGTAGAATGACAAACCGCAAGGCTAAATACACTAGGTAGCGTCCTAACAAGGCAATGAGGCCTAGAATAATGAACTGAGTGTCTTGATGGACAATCAGTACAGTAATGGGTTGGATGGCCCATGAGTACAAAACAGAGAACAAAGGCAGTAAGACCCAATATATAAGTTTGCATAGGATACTGACCTTAGGTAGTAAGACCAGACAACATTTTTATACAGTAATGAACCGCTTGGTCTATGTATACCAAATAAGTAGCATAAGTGAATAGTAACAGGTTGAATATGTGGAGGCTAATAGGCATTTCACACACATACATGGGAAACAGAAAAAGATGTGACTAATCAATCTATGATCGGGAGGCTTATACCCCGACATTGCCAGGTAGGTTGTGCCACACTGGTTGCTTGCGGTCGAGAGGCTGGGGATAAAACAGGTGAGCTGAGGCGATGAGGCCTAATTGTTAGTGCAAATGTTTCACCCAAGAGGGGGGTGAATTGGGTGATCCCAGAAATTTTGTTGCAAATAAGGAAATTTACGAAATATTAAAAGCAGTTAAGAGCAAGGAGAAATATCACCGAAGTGTACACCGGGAGTTATATTGGTGCGGCCACAACCACTTTGACCTACGTCTAGTCCTCAGAGCGTCTCTGAGAGTTTCACTATATTATCCAAGATTCAATGGGTTCTTGGCACCTCAGTACACAGCAAGTTCCTTTACCTGGACACTCGCTCCCCCTTACACGTTGTAATCAAATCCCCAACTCAAGGTTCCACTACCTTAAGTTGTCTCAATAACAAATATTGAGTTTGTAATGAAACACTCTCTCACAGAGCAAATATATAATCTCTGAAGTACAAATGAATGAGTATATGAAAACAAAGGATTAAGAATGTGTTGATCAGTGTAATCTCAGTTCGTGTCTTGTCGTTTTCTTCTCTTTGAATGCTCCATATATATAGATAATTTGTAGTGACCGTTGGAAGCATTTCAAACATGTCCGTTAGAGTCGCGCAGCAACGGTTGACTATTGTTCATATTTGAAAACTATCCGTTGGCGATAGGTAGCGGTAGGTGAACGTTCAGACTTTTATTTGACTTCTCAAACCAGTCATACTCTTTCATTATTTCTCTGCAAATGTACTTAAAATACTAATACAATAAAGAGTTAATCATATAGATAACAAATCAATAGATATTCAATGAAAATATAATTTCTGGCTACCTTACTCGAGTGGTTACTTGAGTGATCAAGTTTGTTATTCGAGTAGTCCCTCGAGTAAACCATTCAAAAATATGGCAGTGAGCAAATCAATCATTTTACATAACATATCACTCGGGTAAGATATAGAGTGATATATTACAAACCTTGAGAATACCTGATTACTCGAGTGGCCATGTCTTTTACCTTTATAGATTACTTGGGTGATCACTGTGGTAAACTGCTTACTCAAGTGGCTATTCAGTGGGCTTCATTTTTCTTCACAGCTTACTCGAGTGGTCCCTCGAGTGGCTTTCAAATAACCTGGTAGATTACTCGATTACACCCTCAAGTAATAGCATCAAATTCTTGGCCTAGAGTTTGCTTTCTGGTTACTCGAGTGACTACTCGAGTGGTACTTCAAATAACTCTGCAGATTACTTAGGTGGTCCCTCGAGTAATACTATTTTCTCATTGGTTACTCGAGTGGCTACTCGAGTGATGTGCTGCATTTCTTGGTCGAGAGTCACTGGAAGATTTTTGACCTAGTTACTCGAGTGGCTACTCGAGTGATGCCTGTGAAAATCTTGTTACTCGAGTGGCTACTTGAGTAATGGTCTATATAACTTTGCAGATTACTCGAGTGGTCCCTCGAGTAACTTCATCCAAATTTTGGCAGTGCTCAACTGGGTGAAATTCTCTTTGTTTACTCGAGTGGCTACTCGAGTAATGGCTTCTCTTACCCGAGTGGCTACTCGAGTAAGCCTTCACAAGATTTGTTGATTACTTCCAGTGATTACTCCAACTGATGCTTTGCAACTTTGTTCAAATCCATTTGTTTGTTATCAAATCCTTTCGTATTATTTATCCAATCTTTGTTATCATCAAAACATATGTGATCAATGCCATTAGTATCACAATATTCTTCAAAGGCTTGATTTTTAAATTCTCCATCGTGATCTGTCCTGATACCTGTAATGGACATACCTTTCTCATTTTGCACTTGCTTGGCAAAAACAATGAATTCTGCAAAGGTTTCATCCTTTGATGATAGAAAAATAGTCTATGTAAATCTAGAGAAATCATCAACAATGGCCAATGAATATAAGTTGCCACCAAGGCTTTTAACTCTCACTGGACCAACTAAATCCATATGTATCAATTGAAGTGGTCAATTTGTTGTAATCTCATTCTTTGATTTGAAGGATGATTTAGTTTGTTTACCCTTTTGACATGCATCACAAATCAAGTCATTTTTAAAACTTACTTTAGGTAAACCAAGAACTAAATCCTTTTTGAGTAGTTTGCCTAGTTGGTGTATGTTGACATGAGCTAGTCTCTTATGCCATAACCAACCTTCATCGGCATTACTCAAAAAACAATTTTCAGAATCATTTCTATTTATATCAAGTGTATAGCAATTACCTTCCCTTTTTGCTCTGAGTTTTGCCTTGATATTTTTCTTATCAAGTTGTAAGTCTTTCTTGTTGACAATCAAACATTCCTCTGAATCAAATATTATCCAGTTGTCTTTATCTGAACTTTGACTTAGGCTCAGCAAATTATGACACAAGCCTTCAACGTAATATACATCTTTGACTTGTATTCCTTTGTCATTTTTTATTTCACTAATTCCTACTATTTTTCCGGATTGATTTCCTCCAAATTTTACCTTTCCACCTTCCTTTGGTTGCAATGTGGTAAAAATTTCAAAATCACCGGTCATATGTCTAGAGCATCCACTGTCTATGTACCACTTATTATTTTTGGATGCTTTAAGACATATCTGCAATCAAATACGATTAAGTCTTAGGTACCCATATCTTTTTGGGTCCTTTTGGGTTAGTACAACAATTTTTCGAGACATATGAACCTTTAGGTACCCATTTGTAGGTTCCTATATTTCCTTTCTTCCTATGAATGCATGATGAAGTATAATGACCTTTTCTATTACAATAATTACAATGTGCAAAAGGATTTGATGTATGCACAGAATGCTGAAAATAATTCAAGTATGATTTACCTCCAGCTTTCTTTCTTCCTTTCCTTCTGTCTGATTTTGGATCATATCCAATTCCAGATCAATCATTCACAAATTGTTGAGCTTTTAAAATCACATTTAGCATTTCACTTCCTTTAGTGAATTTTTCAAGAGATTTAGTAAGATCAATGTTTTTCTTTGTCAAAGAAGTGCAATTTTCACAATCCTTTTCAAAATTCTTTTTAAGCTCTACTTCAAGAGCTTTGTTTTTCTTTTTGAAAACAACAAGTTCTTTAACTAGTTTGATGAATTTAGAATGTAAAGCATTATATTCAGAAAATAATTCATCATAGGTAAGATCAAAATTAGTTACCTCTTCTTCCGTTTCCTCTTGAGCAACTAGACAAATATTGGCTACTTCCTCTTTATCGCTTTCTTCGTCAGAAGAACTATCTCCCCATATGGCAGATACAAAGGCTTTCTTCTTATTGTAGAATTTGCCTTTTCTATTTTCTTTATTATTCTGAATTAGTTCTTGACATTCTGATTTGAAATGTCCTGGCTTTCCACATTCATAGTATATGATATGTTCTTTATTGCTTGTTCCTCCCTTCTGAAAGTTTTTGAATCCTTGGCCTTTCTTGTAGAACTTTCTAAATCGTTTCATGATTAGGCCCATTTCATCATCGTCAAGCTCTTCATCTTCATCTTGTTCTTCTTCTTTTGCTTTCAGTGCTAGACCTTTTTTCTTCTTGTCACCAATATCATCTGGTTCTCGTTTGAACTTTAATTTACTTTCATATTCAGAAAGACTTCCAAATAGAGAAGCAACCTATTGCATTGATTCTGTAGCCCCCTTCGTAATTATGATTCGAAATACGTATTTTAAAATGAAATAGAGACCAATAATAATCAAACTCATTTACAATCCCTACCTTATGGAAGGGTTTTCACAAATATTTTCAAAGTTTCTGCCTTACCCTGGTCTCAAATTCCACAACTCGAATATAATTACCCTATGCAGTTACATCACATTTACATATCAGAGTGTACAACAAAATCCCGGCAACCCCTGGGTTTCATACATAAACTAAAGGTTTATAAATTCTTATTAGGGGATTACACTACTGTCTCCAAAACAACATTTCTAAGATATACGGTGATATCCCAACAAAACATAAATCTCCTTAAGGAGCCCTATCCGCCCTTGGCCGTCTCCTTTCCCTTGGAGCCACTTGCCTTGTCTGAAGGTTTGTCAATAGAAAGAATGAGATTCAAAAGAATCCCAGTAGTAACAAATCACTCATACCACATGTAATCACAAAGCATGTAAGAAAATCATCAAGCAGCATCACAACATAAATCACAGCACGCAGGCTGCCACATAAACACATATTCACATAATATCATCCCCCGTATTCCACCGCCTCGAAGGCACGGTCCTCCCACCATCAACACTAATGGGCCGCGGGTGAAGGTTTCACAAATAGCCTTTCGGCTTTCACATATAGCCTTACGGCTTTCATATAGTCTCATCCCCCGGATTCCACCCCCGCGAAGGTACGATCCTCCCACTGTCAACACCGATGGGCCGCAGGTAATAGACTCACAAACAATGATTAAACAAACATACCATGTATCACATATAGTATAAGGGAAAAGAATCACTACCTTGTTCTTTCCTAACGTGCGCCGGCATAGGTTGCTTGCGATTAGGACAAATGTCGAACCCTATAAACCAAAGTCAAGGACGACAGGTTATTCTCTATTCTAAATTTCTCACCTTCAGAACACTTAAAGTTGGTTATCACTTAGACTCTTTAGGTGGCTACTAGAAGCCTAGACACATGCATAAAGGGTTAAGGAATACTATCTCAAAGACCACCTTTTAGTGTGCATCATAAAACGTACTAACCACTGGGCTCACAATATGGTCCTACAATTCCAAAATACAATTTAGACACTTCCATAGTATTTCTGGGGGTCATATGAGCATATTATGAAAATTTACAAAAATGCCCCTGGGGACCCGGCCCGGCCGTACCCGCTCCGGCTGTACTTTTCCTGAAATTTTGACATGGGCTATTTTGACATATTTTCGCCCAAGGAATCCATTTCCAAACTTGAAATTATCAAATTCAATGTCAAATTACAACATTACCCTTGGCAGCCCCACTTTAAGGGTTTTAGGGGCGTTTTCGGCCTTTTCCAAAAAAGTGACCAACTGTAACCCCACCTAATTTTCGCTCCTGAACTCAATGGAACCATCAAATCATTGAAAATCCAACTCTAACCCTCATATCTAGCCCTGGCAGAAATCTTGGTATACTTTGGGAAGAATCGGTGTTTTTCGGTTTTGGCTCCGTAAACGTGTTCCTTTCTACTCCTAACCACTTTATTAATCATTACATTAGGTTACAACTAACATTAAGACCCAATTTGGTCAGCATAACCCCTAGGCCATATCATTTCTAAACTTTAAAACCAATGGCAATCCGGCAAAATTTCACCGATTAAATTGCCCACAGCAGCCAGAATAAGCAATATACGAAAGTTTGGAAGTTACCTCAAGCTCCCACTAGCTTTTCCTCAAGGTGGCTGAAAACCCTAGCCTTAGAACACCCAAATTTTTGCTCCACAAACCTTGAAGAAATCGACTTACCGTACAAGTTCTCTTCTCCTTCTCTCTCTAGAATTTCTCGCACCCTCTCTCTCTTGTTGCAGCTGAATATCACGGTTTTGGGCTGATGGAGGAGGTGGATGATGATTTAATATAATATAATATTATTTTCTAATTATTTACTAAATTTCCATCAATTTCGGATTTTTACAAAATTCTGGCAGATTTCTGCCCAAACTTTGAAAAATCATAACTAATTCTAGAAAAATCAAAATGAGGTGATCCCAAAGCCAATGGAAATATATTTAGGTCCTCTTTATTGGAAAAATATGGATCACTGCATTTAACAACCTCAAAAATACAGAATTGCACAAAAGTCCATACTGCTCCAAAACAGATTCCAGTTTCCATCCCAAACTTTGGAAAATCATAACTCTTAGCTCACAAATTGAAATGACACAAATTATATGTCCATTTTGTAGCTTGGCATGTGATCTTTAAGACTGGAAAATGTCAGTATTGTTAGACACCAGTTGCCTATTTAAAACGACTATACAAATCGACTGCCATGTACAGAGTTTCAATGGACAAGTTTCCAACTTTTGCACAATTGTTCCCAATGGTTCGAATTTCACAATAAACACTCTCCCCACATGAATTTTCACAAGGAAGCAATTGGAATCATTAAAACATCCAAATTCACATCACCCATTCTCCAAGAGTGTTTATTCAACAATAATTACATTCACTTTTGAAGTCATTAGCCCTTAATCACTTTTTGGGATATTACATTTCTCCCCCCGTAGAATAAATTTCGTCCTCGAAATTTGTCACACCACTAGAGCCATAAACCCCGGATATCGCCTACACATGTCTGCTTCCGCTTCCCAAGTTGCTTGTCTTTGAGTCATCCCCTTCCAGATCACCTTCACATATGGAATGCTTCGATGTCTGAGCTGTCGTTCTTCTCGATCGATAATCTGTTCTGGCTCTACTGCATAGGTAAAGTTGTCTTGTAACTCGACTTCTTCATACTCAACAATGTGAGATGGATCCGGTTGGTACTTCTTCAGTTGAGAAACGTGAAACACATTATGGAGTCTGCTCAAGTTTGAGGGTAGGGCTACTCGATACGCAACAGGCCTAATTCTTGCAAGAATCTCAAAAAGACCTATATACCTTAGGCTCAGCTTCTTTCGCTTGATAGCTCTCCCGATGATGGTGATTGGTGACACCCTCAGAAACATATGATCACCAACCTCAAACTCTAAAGGTCTTCTTCTCTTGTCAGCGTAGCTTTTTTGTCGACTCTGCGCTGCAAGGAGCCTCTTTCGAATGACTTGAATCTGTGCTGTGGTTTGATCAATAAGATCTGGCCCATAAAGCTTCCTTTCGGACAACTCATTCCAGTACAGGGGTGATTGACACTTCCTCCCATACAATGCTTCATACGGCGCCATCTGAATGCTAGCATGATAACTATTGTTGTAAGTGAATTCAACAAGTGGAAGAAAACGATCCAATTCCCTTTGAAGTCGAGGACACCAGCTTGCAACATATCCTCTAATGTCTGAATGGTCCTCTCTGATTGTCCATTCGTCTGAGGATGATAAGCTGTACTGAATCTTAGCTGAGTACCCAATACCCCATGCAAAGCTTTCCAGAATCTTGAAGTGAATCGGGGATCTCGATCGGAAATGATGTTCTTTGGTACACCTGGAGTTTCACAATTTCTCGAATGTAAATCTCTGCTAGTTTGTCCGGAGAATAACCAGCATTGATTGGTAAGAAGTGTGCCGACTTTATTAACCGATCCACAATCACCCAGATCGCATCATAATTCCTGATTCTGGGCAATCCTACAACAAGGTCCATGGTCACACTTTCCCATTTCCATTCCGGAATCTCAGGACTTTGAAGCAAACCAGGTGGTCTCTGGTGCTCAATTTTTACCTTCTGGCAAGTGAGACACCTCACTACATATTTTGTCACATCACTTTTCAAGCCCAGCCACCAATACATAGACTTCAGATTATGGTACATTTTGGTCATACCAGGATGAAGAGTATATCGGCTCTTATGCGCCTCACCCAGAATCTTCTGTCTCAACTCTGCCTTTAGTGAAACACAGATTCTCTTCTGATAGCAAACCAATCCACTAGGCGATAGATCATAGCCCTGAGCTTCTTCCCGTTCAATCTGAGCTAGGTTGCGCTGTATCCAGCCATCTTGCTTCTAAGCTTCTTCAATTTCAGCTCTCAAGTCACTTTCCCCTTGGGAAACAGTATAGTTGGCACAGTTGATCTGATTCAACAAGTTCAAATCTCAAAAATCCATTATCAATTTCCCTTCTTGTATCATCATTGCTGCCACAAGCACCGTCTTTCGACTAAGAGCATCCGCGACTACATTTGCTTTACCCGGATGATATTTGATTTCCAGGTTGTAGTCCTTAAGCAACTCCATCCAACGACGCTGTCTCATATTCAACTCTTTCTGATCATACAAATACTTGAGACTTTTGTGGTCGCAATACAGTTCTACCGTCACACCATACAAATAATGCCGCCAAATTTTCAAAGCAAACATAATGGCCACAAGCTCCAGATCATGGGTAGGATAGTTTATTTCATGAGGTTTGAGCTGTCGAGAGGCATAGGCCACCACACGTCCCTGCTGCATAAGGACACACCCCAATCCCTGCTTACTCGCATCACTATACACAACATAAGTCAAGCTGGGATTAGGTATAATCAACACAGGTGCCGTAGTCAATCTCTCTTTCAGCTCCACAAAGCATTTTTCATATTTCTCATCCCACACAAATGGCTGATCTTTTCTCGTGAGCTTGGTCATTGGAAAAGCAATACGGGAGAAATTCTGAATGAATCTCCGATAGTAACCAATAAGACCTAGAAAACTGCATACCTCAACAACAGTTTCTGGCCTCTTCCAGTCCAATACTGCTTCTACCTTACTGGGATCCATAGAGACCCCTTCTTGCGAGATAACATGGCCTAAGAATTTTACTTCTGGCAACCAAAACTTGCATTTACTCAATTTGGCGTAGAGCTGCTTCTCACGCAAGATGTTCAACACAATCCTCAAATGATGCTCATGCTCCTCCATACTCTTGGAGTATATCAAAATATCATCAATAAACACAACAACAAACTGATCTAGATACTGTCGAAAGACACGGTTCATGTAATCCATGAATACCGCAGGTGCATTGGTTAGCCCAAATGGCATCACCAAAAACTCATAATGCCCATACCTAGTTCTGAAAGTAGTTTTCGGAACATCTTCTGCTTTCACACGCAGCTGATGATATCCTGACCTTAGATCAATCTTTGAAAATACACACGAACCAGATAGTTGATCTAAAAGGTCATTGATTCTTGGGAGAGGGTACTTGTTCTTGACAGTAATCTTATTCAATTCTCTGTAATCAATACACAAACGTAGACTTCCATCTTTCTTTTTGACGAATAACACTGGAGCTCCCCAAGGCGACACACTGGGTCTAATGAACCCTTTCTCAAGCATGTCTTCAATCTACTTCTTTAATTCCGCCATTTCATTTGGGGCCATACGATATGGGGCCTTTGTAATAGAACCAGCTCCAGGCACAATCTCGATTGGGAATTGAACTTCCCTTTCTGGAGGCAATCCACTAAGGTCATTAGGAAATACCTCAGGGAATTCATTTCCCACGGGTATACTGCTCAAAGTTTCTCCAGTCTCTCCTTGAATAGAAAAGAACACCATATACCCCTGGCAACCTTTCTCTAAATATTTTTCAGCTTTGGCCGTTGAAAGGAAATTCAAACTGCTATTCACATCCTCAACACTTTAAGAAACAAGATAAACTATCCTTTTCTTCCCACAATCTAATAGCACATGATTTGCTGTCAACCAATCGAAACCCAACATGATTTCTAATTGATGGAGCGACAGACAAATCAAATCAACAATGGATTGGTGACCCTCCACAGTTATGATACAATTTAGGTAGGCTTCGATAGCTATAGCCTTGACACCCATTGGCATCGACACAACTAAATCAAAGGGTATTTTATGTACATGCATACCCAGGCGCTTCACACAATCATAAGCAATGAAAGAGTGACTCGCACCCGAATCAAACAACGCTTGTAACACATTACCATCAAGGAGAATTTTACCTTGAATAAGATCAAGGGACTTCTGGAATTCCTCATGAGTCATGGCGAATACTCGACCCTAAGTCCTCGGTCGCTGCTCTGCCTGAGGACACCGATAATCTCTAGAAAGATGGCCTAGTTGTTTGCAACTAAAGCAGATCATTTCGCCTCGACAATTTCTACCGTAATATCACTTGTTGCAATGGCGACATACCCATTCTGTCAAAGATTTCTGGGGCTCCCGATCTTTAGGCTGGTAGGGCTTCTTACTAGTACCCCAGGACGAAGAGGATCCCTGGCCCTTCCGCTTCTGGGAAGTATTACCCTTACTGGGTTCACTGCGATTACCAAGAGCTTTGGTAGGATACAATTCCCTCAAATTATTTTCTGTGATTTTACACTCTTCCACCGCCTTGTTAAAGTTGGTGAACAAGTGTGTAGCTAACCTCTTCCTCAGCTCTCATGGCAGACCACGAATAAGCATGTCTGCACTCAACTCTTCATTATCCACCTTCTGAAGATAAGAAGAATACCGAGACAAACGGATAAAATGGGACAGATAGTCATCAAAGGTCTCTGTGTCCCCTTGTCTGATGTTCAGAAATTCAGTTTCCTTTTTGAGTTGCACTGATTTGGGAAAGTATTTCTCATTGAATTCTTGTTGAAACAATTCCCAAGTCAACGGTACATTTTTTCTTTTCAACATTAAGGCAATGTTCCGCCACCAACGATCTGCATCCCCCTCGAGCTTATAAAATGCCAAACGTGGCTTCTCCTCGTCCGGGCACCCAAGGACCTCAAATATCTTTTCCAGCCTGTTTAACCAATCTTCAGCTGCTTGGGGATCAAACCTCCTTCTGAATGATGGAGGCAAGTGCTTACAGAATCTTGAAACCCAAAATTGCAGATCTTTTTCCTCTTTAATTGGAACTCCATATGATTCCTGGTTTGGCCCAGCATGAGGAGGTGACTCAAGTGGCCGTGCCGACCCTTCTGCAGTTTGTTCCCTATGAGTCCCCTCCTGGGTCTCCTCTTGTGTGGACGGACCCTGACCCTCATTTCTTTTAGTCTTCTCTTCTCTGAGCTCCTCTCTCAGCTCAGCAATCATATCCCTCTGATATTTAATCAGACCCATCAATTCTTGCATCGGGTCTGGTGGATTATCATTGACCACCTCCACCTCAGGGTCTACTTGCTGAGTATTAGGGCATCCTCTAGTTTTCTTCATTCTACAAATAACTTACCCCATTAATATAGCAGAAATAGTATGCACATATATTCACAAGTCTTGTATATATCAATATCAATAGAACGTACATGTGCATACACAACAATTATTCACAAATGATCTTCTATCCCTAAACCCAATAAAGGGATCTATCCTAGCAACTCTACCCTTGCCAGGAACTACAGCTCTGATACCAAAAATGTAACCCCTTTCGTAATTATGATTCGAAATACGTATTTTAAAATGAAATAGAGACCAATAATAATCAAACTCATTTACAATCCCTGCCTTACGGAAGGGTTTTCACAAATATTTTCAAAGTTTCTGCCTTACCCTGGTCTCAAATTCCACAACTCGAATATAATTACCCTATACAGTTACATCACATTTACATATCAGAGTGTACAACAAAATCCTAGCAACCCCCGGGTTTCATACATAAACTAAAGGTTTATAAATTCCCATTAGGGGATTACATTACTGTCTCCAAAACAACATTTATAAGATATACGGTGATATCCCAACAAAACATAAATCTCCTTAAGGAGCCCTATCCGCCCTTGGTCGTCTCCTTTCCCTTGGAGCCACTTGCCTTGTCTGAAGGTTTGTCAATGGAAAGAATGAGATTCAAAAGAATCCCAGTAGTAACAAATCACTCATACCACATGTAATCACAAAAGCATGTAAGAAAATCATCAAGCAGCATCACAACATAAATCACAGCACGCAGGCTGCCACATAAGCACATATTCACATAATCTCATCCCCCGTATTCCACCGCCCCGAAGGCACGGTCCTCCCACCATCAACACCGATGGGCCGCGAGTGAAGGTTTCACAAATAGCCTTTCGGCTTTCACATGTAGCCTTACGACTTTCATATAGTCTCATCCCTCGGATTCTACCGCCCCGAAGGTACGATCCTCCCACCGTCAACACCGATGGGCCGCAGGTAATAGACTCACAAACAATGATTAAACAAACATACCATGTATCACATATAGTATAAGGGAAAAGAGTCACTACCTTGTTCTTTCCTGACGTGCGCCGGCATAGGTTGCTTGCGATTAGGACAAATGTCGAACCTTATAAACCAAAGTCAAGGACGACAGGTTATTCTCTATTCTAAATTTCTCACCTTCAGAACACTTAAAGTTGGTTATCACTTGGACTCTTTAGGTGGCTACTAGAAGCCTAGACACATGCATAAAGGGTTAAGGAATACTATCTCAAAGACCACTTTTTAGTGTGCATCGTAAAAAGTGCTAACCACTGGGCTCACAACATGGTCCTACAATTCCAAAATACAATTTAGACACTTCCATAGTGTTTCTGGGGGTGATATGAGCATATCATGAAAATTTACAAAAATGCCCCTAGGGACCCAGCCCGGCCGTACCCGCTCCGGCTGTACTTTTCCTGAAATTTTGACATGGGCTATTTTGACATATTTTCGCCCAAGGAATCCATTTCCAAACTTGAAATTATCAAATTCAATGTGAAATTACAACATTACCCTTGGCAGCCTCACTTTAAGGGTTTTAAGGGCGTTTTCGTAATTATGCTTTTTCGGCCTTTTTCTGAAAAAGTGACCAACTGTAACCCCACCTAATTTTCGCTCCTGAACTCAATGGAACCATCAAATCATTGAAAATCCAACTCTAACCCTCATATCTAGCCCTGGCCGAAATCTTTGTATACTTTGGGAAGAATCGGTGTTTTTCGGTTTTGGCTCCGTAAACGTGTTCCTTTCTACTCCTAACCACTTTATTAATCATTACATTAGGTTACAACTAACATTAAGACCCAATTTGGTCAGCATAACCCCTAGGCCATATCATTTCTAAAATTTAAAACCAATGGCAATCCGGCGAAATTTCATCGATTAAATTGCCCACAGCAGCCAGAATAAGCAATATACGAAAGTTTGGAAGTTACCTCAAGCTTCCACTAGCTTTTCCTCAAGGTGGCTGAAAACCCTAGCCTTAGAACACCCAAATTTGTGCTCCACAAACCTTGAAGAACATAGAAGAATAGCTTAGGAGCGGAATTATACGCGTTAGATAAGGATTTACCGAAGAAATCGACTTACCGTACAAGTTCTCTTCTCCTTCTCTCTCTAGAATTTCTCACACCCTCTCTCTCTTGTTGCAGCTGAATATCACGGTTTTGGGCTGATGGAGGAGGTGGATGATGATTTAATATAATATAATATTATTTTCTAATTATTTACTAAATTTCCATCAATTTCGGATTTTTACAAAATTCTGGCAGATTTCTGCCCAAACTTTGAAAAATCATAACTAATTCTAGAAAAATCAAAATGAGGTGAACCCAAAGCCAATGGAAATATATTTAGGTCCTATTTATTGGAAAAATATGGATCACTGCATTTAACAACCTCAAAAATACAGAATTGCACAAAAGTCCATACTGCTCCAAAACAGATTCCAGTTTCCATCCCAAACTTTGGAAAATCATAACTCTTAGCTCACAAATTGAAATGACACAAATTATATATCCATTTTGTAGCTTGGCATGTGAAATTTAAGACTGAAAAATGTCAGAATTTTTAGACACCAGTTGCCTATTTAAAACTTCTATACAAATTGACTGCCCTGTACAGAGTTTCAATGGACAAGTTTCCAACTTTTGCACAATTGTTCCCAATGGTTCGAATTTCACAATAAACACTCTCCCCACATGAATTTTCACAAGTAAGCAATTGGAATCATTAAAACATCCAAATTCACATCACCCATTCTCCAAAAGTGTTTATTCAACAATAATTACATTCACTTTTGAAGTTATTAGTCCTTAATCACTTTTTGGGATATTATAGATTCACATTTTATTTCCTCAATTGCAGTGATCTTTGCCTCCCAGTCTTTGGAAAGAATATTTAAAATCTTTCGTACTTGGGTATGTTGATCATAGACTTTTCCAAGTGCTGCAAGTTGATTAAGAAGGTGAGTATATCAAAGTTCAAATTCAGCTATCGACTCAACTGATTTCATTTGAAGTGAATCAAACTCAGTAACCAGAGTATTGATCCAGTTTTCTTTTATTCTCGAAGTTCCTACATGAGCTATTTCCAAGGCTTCCCACATTTCTTTACTGTTGGGAGTGTGTAGATTCTGAAGTACTCATTTTGACTCAAGGCACTTTGAATCATTAGAATTGCTTTGCTGTTGAGTGTAATGATTTTCTTGTCATTCTTATCATATTCTGCTGGTGTCTTGGGAACTCTTTATGAATCTACAATCTTTTCAGGTTTGTAGTTTCCACTCTCAAACACATCCCATAACCCATATTCAGTAGCTATTACGAAGACTCTAAACTTCACTTTCCAGAATGAGAAGTGTTCACCATTGAAACCCGGAGGTCTTGTGATAGAAGCTCCGTCAGGAAGAATGCCTTCACCCATGCTTGCTATTGGATCCTTCTTAGGCTATTAAACCTTAACAAGAAGACCTACGCTCTGATTCCAAATGTTAGTGCAAGCGTTTCACCCAAGAGGGGGTGAATTGGGTGAACCCAGAAATTTTGTTGCGAATAAGGAAATTTACGGAATATTAAAAGCAGTTAAGACCAAGGAGAAATGTCACCGAAGTATACACCGGGAGTTATACTGGTTCGGCCATAACCACTTTGACCTACGTCTAGTCCTTAGAGCATCTCTGAGAGTTTTACTATATTCTCTAAGATTTAGTGGGTTCTTGGTACCTCAGTACATAGCAAGTTCATTTACTTGGACACTCGCTCCCCTTTACACGTTGTAATCAAATCCCCAACTTAAGGTTCCACTACCTTAAGTTGTCTCAATAACAAATATTGAGTTTTTAATGAAAAACTCTCTCACAGAGCAAATATATAATCTCTAAAGTACAAATGAATGAGTATATGAAAACAAAGCATTAAGAATGTGTTGATCAGTGTAATCTCAGTTCATGTCTTGTCATTTTCTTCTCTTTGAATGCTCCATATATACAGATGATTTGTAGTGACCATTGGAAGCATTTCAAACATGTCCGTTAGAGTCGCGCAGCAACGGTTGACTATTCTTCGCATTTGAAAACTATCCGTTGGCGGTAGGTAGCGGTAGGTGAACGTTCGGACTTTTATTTGACTTCTCAAATCAGTCATACTCTTTCATTGTTTCTCTGTAAATGTACTTAAAATACTAATACAATGAAGAGTTAATCATATTGATAACAAATCAATAGATATTCGATGAAAATATAATTTCTGGACTACCTTACTCGAGTGGTTACTAGAGTGATCAAGTTTGTTATTCGAGTGGTCCCTCGAGTAAACCTATCAAAAATATGGCAGTGAGCAAATCAATCATTTTACATCAAATATCATTCGGGTAAGATATGGAGTGATATATTACAAACCTTGAGAATACCTGATTACTCGAGTGGCTATGTCTTTTACCTTCACAGATTACTCGGGTGATCACTGTGGTAAACTGCTTACTTAAGTGGCTACTCGAGTGGGCTTCATTTTTCTTCACAGCTTACTCGAGTAGTCCCTCGAGTGGCTTTCAAATAACCTAGCAGATTACTCGATTACACCCTCAAGTAATAGCATCAAATTCTTGGCCGAGAGTTTGCTTTCTGGTTACTCGAGTGACTACTAGAGTGGTACTTCAAATAACTCTGCAGATTACTCGGGTGGTCCCTCGAGTAATACTATTTTCTCACTGGTTACTCGAGTGGCTACTTGAGTGATGTGCTGCATTTCTTGGCCGAGAGTCACTGGAAGATTTATGACCTAGTTACTCGAGTGCCTACTCGAGTGATGCCTGTGAAAATCTTGTTACTCGAGTGGCTACTCGAGTAATGGTCTATATAACTTTGCAGATTACTCGAGTGGTCCCTCGAGTAACTTCATCCAAATTTTGGCAGTGCTCAACTGGGTGAAATTCTCTTTGTTTACTCGAGTGGCTACTCGAGTAATGGCTTCTCTTACCCGAGTGGCTACTTGAGTAAGCCTTCACAAGATTTGTTGATTACTTCCAGTGATTACTCCAACTGATGCTTTGCAACTTTGTTCAAATCCATTTGTTTGTTATCAAATCCTTTCATATTATTGATCCAATCTTTGTTATCATCAAAACATATGGGATCTAACACTAATGAATTAAACGCTGTGGGAATGGACCAGTGGGTCCTGTGTTTGATTACACACTACATACTATGTACTAAATAAATGATGAATGCTGAATAATATCTTAGAACTTTGATGGGAAATTGATTATTGTGTTGTATGATCGATAAGCTTGCATACAAAAGAGATAGATTGAATATGATCATTATGTTGCATGGCCTGTGAGCCTAAACATGATAAAGGGGTGGTTTGAGTGATAAAAAGGGATCCCTAAATAGTAGATGTTCAAATTTTGAGGATGAAATTTATTAAACTGGGGGAGAAATGTAATATCCCAAATTTTGGGATTTGAGGCTTGGGAATAAGCCTAAATTAAGCGGACTGTTGAGCCCCAGTTTAGTAGGTGTCTCAACCTATTCCTTAACATTTCTTATATCTTTGAGGTATTAAAGGAAATAAAATGGTAAATTAAAGACTTTTGGAAATTTGTATAGAAAAATGGAATTTGTTGGAGTTACAAATGCATTCCGTTCCATTGCTTCTAGTGAGGCAGTGTTGTTGTGCAATGCATTTCATTAATCAAATGATGCTCAAAAATTATGAAATTTTACAAGGTGAAAGTAAACATCTTAAGCTTTAATTTGAGATGTAATTAGAGATATATATAAGAAAAGTTATGAATTTTTGAATTTAGCCCAGAAAAGCTATGAATTTTTTAAAACAACATTTTAGGGAATTAATTCTGGAAATTTTGTGCTTCCATTTTTCTAAAGGTTATATTTTTCCTTAAAAATATACTCAATAAAGGTTCTATAGCCTTTGTAATCACTCCGATATGGTACCTACAAAATTGGTTATGATGTTTCAAAGATTGGGCCAAAAATATGCTAGAAAATCCAAAAATGGGAAATTAGCAAATTATGACATAAGTATATTATTGGATGACATTAGCATGATATTAAAAAGCAAATCTGCATTTTTTGTCTCTAGCTTCCGTCATTTTCCATGCAGCACCATAGAGAAAGAAAGAGAGAGTTTTAGAGTGAGAAGAGGAAGCAACTCACAAGGTTTGGAAGCTCAAAATCTATTGTGAAACACCTAGGGTTGTCAACCACATTGAGGAAAGCTAGTGGGAGCTTGAGGACCAAGTGGAGAGTTGAGCTACGACACGCCTTATGAGGCATGTAATTCGAGGTGGAAAAAGGTTTAAGGTAGGGAACTTATGTAACCCCCTGCCTTAAATAGCGTAATTATAATTCGATATTACGTAATTAAATTGGTTTAGAGACCGTCGAATAGTTCAAAACTCATTTAGAACTCCCTGTGAAGTAGGGACTTTATAAAATTTTCAAAACTTCTTTCCTATTCCGGTCTCAAGTTCAATTATCGAATATAATCACCTGTGCAGTTAATTCACATTCATTCATATCAGAATATCTAATAGCAATCCCGGCAACCCCCGGGTTCCATTCATACACAAAAAGGGTTTACAACCTCCATATAGGGGACTACACAACTACGTTCAACTATTCTTTACAACCAACATAATATACAGACACCCTGTCCAACAGGTTTAACCAACATAACCAAAATAGATGTCCCTACAGGATTCTAACCGCTCCGGGTCGTACGCTTCTCCTTAGAGCCACTCGCCCTGTCTGAAAGGTTAGTTAAAGGAAAGAATGAGATTCAAGAGAATCCCAGTAGCAACAAAACATTTATACCACACATAAGCACACAGCATGTAAGCAAATCATCATACAGCAGCAGCACCACAAATCACACTCCACCCTCATCCCCTTTCTCCGCCGGGAAGGCACACCGCCTAACCCGAACCGTTGTTAGCTACTCAGGGACTATTGGCGTGGCAGTGCATACATGTAGCCTTATAGCCCGTACAGCTATTCGGCTTTCACAAATGGCCCGTCGGCCTCCACAAATAGCCTTTCGGCTCACATAATCACATATATCACACCTCATCCTCATCCCCTTTCTCCGCCGGGAAGGCACATCGTCCTAACCCGAACCGTTGTTAGCTACTCAGGGACTATTGGAATGACAGTGCTAACACAAATCCACAGATGTCGCAGCATACGAATTCATTACAAATCAATGATATAACACACATACAATGCATCATATATGGTACAAAAGAAAAGTCACTACCTCGTTCCTTTCTGACGTTCGCTGGCGTAGTTGGCTCACGAGGGCGGCAAATATCGAATCCTACAATTCCAAATGCACTATTTAGACACTTCCATAGTGTTAGTTGGGGTTATATGAGTCTATAATGAAAATTTACAAAAATACCCCCGGGGACCCGGCCCGGGCCCGCCGTACCCGGTCCGGTTGCACTTTTCCCGAAATTCTAATATGGGCTTTCCTAACATATTTCAGCCCAAGGAATCCATTTCCGGACTCGGAATTATCAAATTCAATGTAAAATTATGAAATTGCCCTTGGCAGCCCTACTTTTAGGGTTTTAGGGGTGTTTCCGTAATTATGCTTTCTCGGCCTTTTTCGAAAAAGTGCCCAACTGTAACCCCACCTAATTTTCGCCCCTGAACTCAATGGAACCATCAAATCATTGAAAATCCAACTCTAAGACCCATTTCTAGGGCTGGCCGAAATAATGGTCTTCTCCAGGGAAAATCGGGGTTTTACGATTTCGGCTCCGTAAACGCGTTCCTTTCTACTCCTAACCACTTTATTAACCATTACATTAGGTTACAACTAACATTAAGACCCAATTTGGGCAGCATAACCCCTAGGAAACTCAATTTCCAAACTTTAAAACCAATGGCAATCCGGCGAAATTTCACCGATTAAATTGCCCACAGCAGCCAGAATAAGCAATATACGAAAGTTTGGAAGTTACCTCAAGCTCCTAATAGCTTCTCCTTGACTTGGCTGAAAACCCTAGCCTCTTGAACACCAAATTTTGAGCTTCAAACACCTTAAATAACATAGAAGAGAAGCTTAGGAACAAGGTTATACGCGTTAGGAGCTAGATCGTCGGAGAAATCGGCTTACCTTGCGAGATTTCTCCTCTTTCTCTCTCTAAGAGCTCTCAACTTTCTCTCACTATCTTCAACTGGAAATGGCGTGGAATGGCTGAAGAAGATGAGCAATTTGATTAATAATCCATGCTGACATCATCTTTTAATGAGATGATGTCATAATTCCCATTTTCGGATTTTCTGGCAGATTTTCTGCCCAAACTTTGAAAAATCATAACTAATTCTAGAAAAATCGAAATGAGGTGATTCCAAAGCCAAATGAAAGATATTTAAGTCCTCTTCATAGGAAAAATATTGGCCATTAATAAAAATCACCACACAATTCCAGAATTACATAAAACTCATAACTGCCCCAAAACAGAGTTCAGTTTCCATCCCAAACTTTGGACAGTTATATCTCCTGGTTCACAAAACGAAATGGAACAAACTATATGTCCATTTTGAAGCTTGAGATGTGAACTATAAGACTGGAAAATTTCATAATTTTTAGATACCATTTGGTCATTAAAAACGTTCACACAAACGGACTGCCCAGAATAGAATTTCACTGGACAGAATTTTAGATTTTGCATCTTTGCTTCCATTGGTTCCATTTTCATACCAAACATCATTCTCACATAAATTTTCACAAGGAATCCATTGGAATCATTAAAATATCCAAATTCCCATCACACATTCTTGAAAAGTGTTTATTCAACAATAATTACATCCACTTTTGAAGTCATTAGCCCTTAATCACTTTTTGGGATATTACATTTCTCCCCCCGTAAAATAAATTTCGTCCTCGAAATTTGTCACACAACTTGAGCCATAAACTCTGGATAACGTCTCCGCATATCTGCTTCTGCTTCCCAAGTTGCTTCCCTCTTAGTCATTCCCTTCCAGATCACCTTCACAAATGGAATGCTTCGGTGTCTGAGCAGTTGTTCTTCTCTATCAATGATCTGTTCTGGCTCTATCGCATATGTGAAATTGTCTTGAAGCTCAACATCCTCATACTCAATGATGTGAGACGGATCCGGTTGGTACTTCTTCAGTTGGGAAACGTGGAACACGTCATGAAGTCTGCTCAAGCTCGGAGGTAGAGCTACTCGGTAGGCAACAGGGCCAATCCTATCAAGGATTTCAAAAGGACCTATGTACCTAGGGCTTAGCTTCTTTCTCTTGATCGCTCGCCCAACGCCCGTAACTGGTGATACTCTCAGAAAAATATGATCTCCAACCTCAAACTCTAGAGGCCGTCTTCTCTTGTCAGCGTAGCTTTTCTGTCGACTCTGTGCTGCAAGCAACCTCTTACGAATAATCCGAATCTGTGCAGAGGTTTGATCAACCAAATCTGGCCCATAAAGCTTTCTTTCGGATAACTCATTCCAGCATATTGGTGATTGACACCGTCTTCCATACAATGCTTCATACGGAGCCATTTGGATGCTCGCATGATAGCTATTGTTGTAGGCGAACTCAGCAAGTGGAAGGAAATGATCCCAACTTCCTTTAAAGTCGAGAACACATGCCCGCAACATGTCTTCCAACGTCTGGATTGTTCTCTCAGATTGTCCATCCGTTTGAGGATGATAAGCCGTACTGAATCTCAGTTGAGTACCTAAAGCTTTATGTAATGCTTTCCAGAATCTTGAAGTAAATCGTGGATCTCGGTCGGAAATGATGTTCTTTGGTATACCATGGAGTTTCACAATCTCTCGGATATAAATCTCCGCTAGTTTATCAGGAGAATAACCAGCATTGATTGGTATGAAGTGCGCCGACTTCGTTAACCGATCCACAATTACCCAGATCGCGTCATAGTTTCTGATCCTGGGCAATCCCACAACCAAATCCATGGTTACGCTTTCCCATTTCCATTCCGGAATCTCAGGACTCTGAAGTAACCCAGGCGGTCTCTGGTGCTCGATCTTTACCTTCTGGCAAGTGAGACACCTTGCAACATATTTGGTTACATCACTCTTCAATCCCTGCCACCAATATACAGATTTCAGGTTATGATACATCTTGGTCATACCAGGATGAAGAGTGTACCGGCTTTTGTGTGCCTCATCTAGAATCTTCTGTCTCAACTCCACCTGAAGTGGAACACAGATTCTCTTCTGATAGCAAACTAATCCATGAGGCGATAGGTCATATCCTGGAACTTCTCCCCGCTCAATTTGAGTCAGATTGCGCTGTATCCAGTCATCTTGCCTCTGAGCTTCTTCAATCTCAGTTCTCAGATCACTTTCCTCTTGAGAAACAGTGTAATTGGCACAAATGATCTGGTTTGTCAAATTCAAATCACGAAAGTCTTCAATCAGTTTCTTCTCTCGTATCATCATAGCGGCAACGAGCACAGTCTTTCGACTCAGAGCATCAGCGACTACATTTGCCTTACCCGGATGATATTTTATTTCTAAGTCGTAGTCCTTAAGCAATTCCATCCAGCGGCGCTGTCTCATATTCAGTTCTTTTTTATCATACAAGTATTTGAGACTCTTGTGGTCGCAGTACAGTTCCACAGTCACACCATACAGGTAATGACGCCAAATCTTCAAAGCAAACACAATGGCCGCAAGCTCCAGATCATGAGTGGGATAGTTCAATTCATGAGGTCTGAGCTGTCGAGAGGCGTAGGCCACCACACGTCCCTGCTGCATAAGGACACACCCTAATCCCTGCCCACTGGCATCAGAATACACAACATATGTCAAACTGGGATCGGGCAAAATCAACACAGGTGCCGTAGTCAACCTCTCCTTCAGCTCCACAAAACAGTTTTCACATTTCTCATCCCACACAAACGGCTGATCCTTTCTCGTGAGCTTGGTCATCGGCAACGCAATACGGGAGAAATTTTGGATAAATCTCCGATAATAACCAGCAAGACCCAGAAAACTGCGTATTTCCGCCACAGATTCTGGCCTCTTCCAGTCCAGTACTGCTTCCACTTTACTAGGATCCACAGAGACCCCTTCTTGCGAGATAACATGGCCTAAGAATTTCACTTCTGATAGCCAAAACTCGCACTTGCTCAATTTAGCATATAATTGTTTCTCACGCAATATATTCAATATAACTCCCAAATGATGCTCATGGTCTTCCATACTCTTGGAGTATATCAGAATGTCATCGATAAACACAACAACAAACTGATCCAGGTATTGTCGAAAGATACGGTTCATGTAATCCATGAATACCGCAGGCGCATTGGTTAGCCCAAATGGCATCACCAAGAACTCATAATGACCGTACCGGGTCCGAAAAGCAGTCTTCGGAACATCCTCTGCTTTCACTCGCAGCTGATGATACCCTGACCTTAGATCAATCTTTGAAAACACACACGAACCAGAGAGTTGATCTAATAGGTCATCGATTAGGGGAAGAGGGTACTTGTTCTTAATAGTAACCTTATTCAATTCTCTGTAATCAATACACAATCGAAGACTCCCATCTTTCTTTTTTACGAACAACACTGGAGCTCCCCAAGGCGACACACTGGGTCTAATGAACCCTTTCTCAAGCAAGTCTTCTATTTGTTTCTTTAACTCCGCCATTTCGTTTGGGGCCATGCGGTATGGGGCCTTGGATATAGAACCAGCTCCAGGTACAATGTCAATTGGGAACTGAACTTCCCTTTCTGGAGGTAATCCGCTCAGATCGTCCGGAAACACCTCAGGGAATTCATTTACCACGGGTATATTATTCAAGGTTTCGCCATTTTCCCCTTGCACAGAGAAAAACACTACATACCCCTGGCAACCCTTTTCAAGATACTTTTCAGCTTTGGCTGCCGAAAGAAAATTCATACTAGCATCCACATCTTCAGCCCTCTGAGATACAGGATATACTATCCTCTTGTTTCCACAATCAAGTAGTATATTATTTGCCATTAACCAATCAAAACCTAAAATGACTTCTAATTGACTAAGAGGCAAACATATCAAATCTACAATAGATTGATGCCCTTCCACAGTTATGACACAACTCAAACAAGCTTCTGTGGTCAAGGCCTTAATACCCATTGGAGTTGACACTACTAATTCAAATGGTAGTTTGTGCACATGCAATCCCAGGCGCTTCACGCAATCATAGGCAATGAAGGAGTGACTTGCACCCGAGTCAAATAAAACTTGCAACATATAGCCATGAAGTAGAAGTTTACCTTGTATCAGCTCAGGAGATTTGCGGGCTTCCTCGTGGGTCATAGCAAACACTCGACCCTGTGTCTTCGGCCTCTGCTCAACTCGTGGTTGTTGACAATCTCTTGAAAGATGTCCTGGCTGCTTACAGTTAAAACAAATCATTTCTCCCCGACAATTCTGGCCATAATGTGATTTGTTGCAACGACGGCATTTCCACTCGGTCGCAACTCTCTGAGGTTCACGGTCTCTAGGCTGATAGGGCTTCTTATCACCGCCCTTATATGAAGAAGATCCTTGGCCTTTCCGCTTCTGAGAGGTATTACCCTTGCTGGGTTCATTACGGTGACCAGTGGCTCTAGCAGGATACACTTCTCTTAGGTTGTTCTCTGTGATTCGACACTGCTCCACAGCCTTGTTAAACTTGTCAAATTGATGAGTAGCTAGGCGTTTCCTCAACTCTCGCCTTAGACCGCGAATGAGCATGTCCGAGCTCCATTCTTCATCATCTTTGAATCGGAGGTAGGAGGAGTATCGAGCCAATCGAACGAAACGGGACAAATAATCATCGAAGCTCTCTGTGTCCCCTTGCCTGATGTTAAGGAATTCTGTCTCCTTTTCAAGCCGAACCGATTTTGGGAAGTACTTCTCATTGAATTCTTGTAGGAACAATTCCCAAGTTAGCGGCACATTTCTGCTCTTCAGTGTTAGGGCGATATTCCGCCACCAACGATCCGCATCACCCTCGAGTTTGTAGACCGCCAATCGTGGCTTCACCTCCTCTGGACAACAAAACACCTCAAATATTTTCTCCAGCCTATTCAGCCAATCTTCGGCTGCTTGAGGGTCAAACCTCCCTCTGAACACCGGAGGCATATGCTTGCAGAATCGGGTGACCCAATACTGAAGGTCTTTTTCCTCCCTGGGTGGCATCCCATATGATTCCTGATTCAAGGTAGCACGAGGTGGGGATTCCAGAGGTCGTGCTGATCCTTCTGCAGTGTCCTCATGTCGAGTCTCTCCTTGAGTCTCCTCCGGAGTGGATTGAACCGGACCTTCCTGGTTCTTCGCCTTCTCAGCTCTGAGCTCTTCCCTCAGTTCAGTGATCATATCTCTCTGATCCCGAATTAGACCCATAAGCTCTTGCATTGCATCTGGTGGGTTTTCATTAACAACCTCCACTTCAGGGTCTACACGCGGAATATTGGGGCGTCCTCTAGTTTTCTTCATTCTACAAACAACTTGCCCCATTAATTGAGCAGAAATAGTATGCACAATAGTCATAAAACCCATATATGTCCACATCAATAAACATACATGTGCATACACAACAATCGTTCACAGATAATCTTCTATCCCTAAAACCAACTAAGGGAGCTATCCTAGCAACCTCTACCCTTGCCAGGAACTACAGCTCTGATACCAAAATGTAACCCCCTGCCTTAAATAGCGTAATTATAATTCGATATTACGTAATTAAATTGGTTTAGAGACCGTCGAATAGTTCAAAACTCATTTAGAACTCCCTGTGAAGTAGGGACTTTATAAAATTTTCAAAACTTCTTTCCTATTCCGGTCTCAAGTTCAATTATCGAATATAATCACCTGTGCAGTTAATTCACATTCATTCATATCAGAATATCTAATAGCAATCCCGGCAACCCCCGGGTTCCATTCATACACAAAAAGGGTTTACAACCTCCATATAGGGGACTACACAACTACGTTCAACTATTCTTTACAACCAACATAATATACAGACACCCTGTCCAACAGGTTTAACCAACATAACCAAAATAGATGTCCCTACAGGATTCTAACCGCTCCGGGTCGTACGCTTCTCCTTAGAGCCACTCGCCCTGTCTGAAAGGTTAGTTAAAGGAAAGAATGAGATTCAAGAGAATCCCAGTAGTAACAAAACATTTATACCACACATAAGCACACAGCATGTAAGCAAATCATCATACAGCAGCAGCACCACAAATCACACTCCACCCTCATCCCCTTTCTCCGCCGGGAAGGCACACCGCCTAACCCGAACCGTTGTTAGCTACTCAGGGACTATTGGCGTGGCAGTGCATACATGTAGCCTTATAGCCCGTACAGCTATTCGGCTTTCACAAATGGCCCGTCGGCCTCCACAAATAGCCTTTCGGCTCACATAATCACATATATCACACCTCATCCTCATCCCCTTTCTCCGCCGGGAAGGCACACCGTCCTAACCCGAACCGTTGTTAGCTACTCAGGGACTATTGGAATGACAGTGCTAACACAAATCCACAGATGTCGCAGCATACGAATTCATTACAAATCAATGATATAACACACATACAATGCATCATATATGGTACAAAAGAAAAGTCACTACCTCGTTCCTTTCTGACGTTCGCTGGCGTAGTTGGCTCACGAGGGCGGCAAATATCGAATCCTACAATTCCAAATGCACTATTTAGACACTTCCATAGTGTTACTTGGGGTTATATGAGTCTATAATGAAAATTTACAAAAATACCCCCGGGGACCCGGCCCGGGCCCGCCGTACCCGGTCCGGTTGCACTTTTCCCGAAATTCTAATATGGGCTTTCCTAACATATTTCAGCCCAAGGAATCCATTTCCGGACTCGGAATTATCAAATTCAATGTAAAATTATGAAATTGCCCTTGGCAGCCCTACTTTTAAGGTTTTAGGGGTGTTTCCGTAATTATGCTTTCTCGGCCTTTTTTGAAAAAGTGCCCAACTGTAACCCCACCTAATTTTCGCCCCTGAACTCAATGGAACCATCAAATCATTGAAAATCCAACTCTAAGACCCATTTCTAGGGCTGGCCGAAATAATGGTCTTCTCCAGGGAAAATCGGGGTTTTACGATTTCGGCTCCGTAAACGCGTTCCTTTCTACTCCTAACCACTTTATTAACCATTACATTAGGTTACAACTAACATTAAGACCCAATTTGGGCAGCATAACCCCTAGGAAACTCAATTTCCAAACTTTAAAACCAATGGCAATCCGGCGAAATTTCACCGATTAAATTGCCCACAGCAGCCAGAATAAGCAATATACGAAAGTTTGGAAGTTACCTCAAGCTCCTAATAGCTTCTCCTTGACTTGGCTGAAAACCCTAGCCTCTTGAACACCAAATTTTGAGCTTCAAACACCTTAAATAACATAGAAGAGAAGCTTAGGAACAAGGTTATACGCGTTAGGAGCTAGATCGTCGGAGAAATCGGCTTACCTTGCGAGATTTCTCCTCTTTCTCTCTCTAAGAGCTCTCAACTTTCTCTCACTATCTTCAGCTGGAAATGGCGTGGAATGGCTGAAGAAGATGAGCAATTTGATTAATAATCCATGCTGACATCATCTTTTAATGAGATGATGTCATAATTCCCATTTTCGGATTTTCTGGCAGATTTTCTGCCCAAACTTTGAAAAATCATAACTAATTCTAGAAAAATCGAAATGAGGTGATTCCAAAGCCAAATGAAAGATATTTAAGTCCTCTTCATAGGAAAAATATTGGCCATTAATAAAAATCACCACACAATTCCAGAATTACATAAAACTCATAACTGCCCCAAAACAGAGTTCAGTTTCCATCCCAAACTTTGGACAGTTATATCTCCTGGTTCACAAAACGAAATGGAACAAACTATATGTCCATTTTGAAGCTTGAGATGTGAACTATAAGACTGGAAAATTTCATAATTTTTAGATACCATTTGGTCATTAAAAACGTTCACACAAACGGACTGCCCAGAATAGAATTTCACTGGACAGAATTTTAGATTTTGCATCTTTGCTTCCATTGGTTCCATTTTCATACCAAACATCATTCTCACATAAATTTTCACAAGGAATCCATTGGAATCATTAAAATATCCAAATTCCCATCACACATTCTTGAAAAGTGTTTATTCAACAATAATTACATCCACTTTTGAAGTCATTAGCCCTTAATCACTTTTTGGGATATTACAACTTACCTCTCCTACATCTATTTGATATTTGTGCTAGTATATTAATGCATGTATTTTCTTTGCTTGGTTATGTGAAACATAAATGAATGATTGAAGCTCTGTTTCTATTTATGCTATGGCCATAAGTATGTTGTTTGAACATTGAGCATGCATATATGTCATTGTGTTAGCATGAGTTTATGTATTGCAAGCATGTCATGCATTAAGCACTTATCCTGCACGTATGTTGGCATCTGTTTCCTATTGAGATTTTCTTGAATCTCACCCTCCCCTACCAACAAATTTGACAGGTGAAAACAAGAGTTATACTGAAAACAGAGAAGAGAACTACACGGAAGGAATGTAGTGGTGGAATGATGATAGAAAGATGTCTCCGTTTTACTAGGATGGGTTTAGATACCTTGAGCCCTGTGCGGCTACAAGGTTTGTAATTATTATGTACGAACCCTATGGGGAATTTATGTAATCATGCATATATTATTAGTATATTTATACTATTCCTGTGTTGCCCATTGAACCGCATATCATTTTCCATGAATACTCTAGTAAAGGTGAAATTAAAATAAGGGCAAGACACAACTCTTCCAATTGATTATTAAACGTTTTTTAGCTTCCTTAGTGGGTCTTATACTCTTCTTTCCATGGGTTTTACTCTGCCATTGTGGGCTTTGTCCTTTACGACTAACACGAATCTTCACTCTATAGGTTGCAACTCCTTCCTCTTGTGATTCTTCTTCGAGTAAGCTTTCATTTTATATTTTATATAACAAGAGTTTACTAGTTGAGGATTAAAGTTGCCAAATAATCTAGGAAAAATAATCATAGACAAAAAGCAATATCTAATTTCTGATATAGCCGTTGATTTAAAGATAAAAATAGAGAAAAACATTGGGGAAAGTAGTAGAGAGCACGAGAAAATGATGAGGTAAAATGTCAAATTTTTTATTATTATTTTATTATAGTGAAAATAATTTCAATTCCATTAGATTATATAGTCAAAAATAAATATAATTTTTCTCCCAATTTTTAGTAGCTTGTTGAATCACGATCTACTTTAATGTTCACCCTCTCACGTTCCTAAACTTTAGCAAGTATGTTGAAATCAGATATCAGATTTGCTCAAGCTTTAATATTTGCCAACTTTTAGTTTTTTTACTATATGTATTCTGATTTTCATATTTATATTATCCTTTTACAGTTACTGGAACTCTGAAGTATTGATACGTGATCGACAATCTATGACAAAGGTATTGGAGAATATTGTAGGATTTTTTAATAGATTTTATTTTATAATTCAAAAAGGGGCTAAGGTGCAAATCCGTCTCGGAAGTATTCGTGAAATCTCAATGTAGTCCTAGAAGTTGTTTTCATCTCAATGTTGTCTTGCAAGTTTCAAAACGTAATAATGCTGCTTCTAAGTTTCATGAGATATCTTTTTTTTCTTCAAAATTTTATGGGGGTGCAACTTTCCAAAACCTATCACCATTTACTTGTCTAATCTCAATCACAAGCCAATCACCGTAAATCATAAATGACACTATTTCGCTTTGAAAGGAAAATTTTCAAGTCATTAATTAGTGTAAGGAACAAGGAGAGCTTTTATCATTTTTATTATTATTTTTTGTTTTTTTGGGTTGGGCCCAAACAAAATAGATTACAAGTCTTCTCTTTTATCACCTAAGAGTCTGAGACTAGTAAGGCAAAGTCATGTTTTATATTGGAAGTCTAGAAAAATCAAAATGCACAAGTATAGTAACCTAACACTTAATCCATAGGTAGCTAGTTGCATTCAACTTATGCTCATAATATGAATCATGTGTCAACAACATGAGCATGCTAGGGCGCCCACTATATCCAATACTCAAACATAATTTAATTAACTCTTTTGAATGTGGGAAAAATACAAGGAAAAAAAAGTAAACCTTAAAAAAATAAATGCTAAAATTAAGATTCAATTATACAATAATATTGATAAGATTTACTTGTTAGTTACAATTATTTTTCATATCGATTGCATTTGTGTTTTTAGGCCTATCTATTGAATTTATATTATATAATATATCTTTTAGGTATAACAATCCAATAGAGTTTTTGTGAATCAAAATAAAACGCATATTTTTTCAAAACAATGTCCACTTTTTAGATTCAGTACGAAATGACTTGGTTTAAAAAGTGAGCATTTTTTAATTATCAATTGAAACTTTTTTAAGACCGATCAATAAAACAATAGATTTTAAAAAGCACTTTTTTTCTTCCTAAAAAAGGTCAATTTCAACATGTTTAAAACATTACTTTTTATTTTTCCTAATAGTGATTTGATATGCTTAATGGGATAATGGTCGCACTGTTTCGAGTTTTGACAAGTCTAATTAATGTGGGGCCATGACATATTGGCATTAAACGAAACGCAACGAAATGCCTGACATCTTTTCTTTTGGTTAATAAAAATCTCACAACTTTGGCGACATTGACTGACTTGAGAGGCCTCCTCTTTTTTCCAGAGACTTTTGTCGACTTGATGTGCTTTAATTCAGTGGAAAATTATGCACAGCTCATGATAGCTCTCTATCTTGATACTATGGCTTTTCCGGGTTCTTCCATGTCAATAATCCTCTTCGTCTGGGCTTGGCTTCTCCGGTGTTCATTATCATCCTCAAGTAATTTGTTATCTTTGTCGGTGGAGAATCCAGAACATGTCATCAAATCAACAAACAATAATCTCACTGCCGGGTTCTATGGCATTGGTGAGAATGCCTATGCATTCGCTATCTGGTTCACCGAACCTCGTCAGCAAACTTGACTGTCGTCTGGATGGCAAATCGTGACGTACTGGTGAACGGAAATGGTTCAACATTTACCCTTCGCAGAAATGGGAATCTGGTGTTGAACGATGCAGGTGAGGTCGTTCTTCTGAAAGATGATGATGGCAATCTCGTTCTTCTTGGACACCCCAATACAACTTGGCTGAAATCTCCAGAGTTGATTCTGAAAGATGATTGCAATCTCTTTCTTCTTGGACACCCCAATATTACTGTGTGGGAAAGTTTTGGTTTTCCGACAAACACACTTGTCCCAGGACAAAGGCTTACCACTTACCAGAAACACTAGCCTTGTCTCCTCTAAAAGTCAAACTGACCCCTCGTCTGGTTTTCATAAGTTATTTTTTGACAATGATAATGTTTTTCGTCTTCTCTATGATGGCCCTGAGCTTTCGAGTATTTACTGGCCACATTCTTGGAAACTACCAGCGTAAATTGGTAGGTCCACCTTCAATGCAAATCGCTTTATATTTCTCGATTTGTATGGTGGCATCATTTCAACTGATAATTTTACTAGCGAGACATCAGACTATGGCTTTGTGCTTCAGAGACGATTAACCATTGATAGTGATGGTAATGTCAGGGTCTATAGTCGAAGAAATTGGGAGGAGAAATGGTATGTTTCATGGCAAGTTATTTCTGCAGGTTGCAACATTCATGGTGTTTGTGGAGAAAATAGTTTCTGCAAATATGAACCTTATAATGGTCGAACATGCTGATGCCTTCCAGGTTACAGGTTCAAGGATGAAAGTGACTCATCACTTGGGTGTCAACCGGAGTTCAATTTGTCTTGCAACCCACAAGACTCTAGTTTTCTACGTATACCTAATGGCGACTTTTATGGTTACGACCAAGGGAGTTATCTGGACTTAACATTTTGATGAATGCAAGAAGAATTGTTTGGACATATGTTGCAAAGGTTTTCAATATTCATATGAAAATGACCATTTTAAATGTTACCCAAAGACCCTTTTGGTCAATGGCAATCTTTCTCCTGCATTCCAGGGAGGTTTTCACTTGAGAGTCCCTAATTCCAGTACATTCACACTTCAAGATCCCAACACAAAGTGTGAACATGTTAAGTCTGTAAAGCAGACGAGAGTCTATTTGTCAAGACAAGAAAGTATTTTAGTGAAGGTGTTACTATGGTTAGTGGTAGCAATTGGAGGCTTTGAACTTGCATGCATCGTTCTCTTCTGGTGTCTTACACTCAAAAATTCCAGTAAGGAGCAAAAGTATCATCATCTAACTGGAATTGGGTTTAGAAAATATAGCTACTCTGAGTTTAAGGAAGCAACAAGAGGTTTTAGAGAAGAGGTTGGGAGAGGTGCTGGAGGTATCGTATACAAGGGTATGGTAAACGATGGGCGAGTAGCTGCAATTAAGAGACTCAATGAGGCAAACCAAATAGAAAGTGAGTTTCTTGCGGAGGTCAACTTAATAGGAAGGCTTAACCACATGAACTTGATTGACATGTGGGGGTATAGTGCAGAAGCAAAATACAAAATGTTGGTGTATGCGTACATGGAAAACGGTTCTTTAGCGACAAACTTAGAATCCCACAAGTCACTTGATTGGAGAAAGAGGTGCGAAATTGCTCTTGGAACAGCAAGAGGACTTGCATATCTTCACGAAGAATGCTGGGAGTGGGTTTTGCATTGCGACATAAAACCTCAAAACATACTTTTGGATTCAGATTATCAGCCCAAGGTTGCACAGTTTGGATTGTCGAACCTGCAGAACAGAAACGATGTCAAGAATCCAAGCTTCTCGAGGATCAGAGGAACAAGAGGATACATGGCACCAGAGTGGGTTTTCAACTTACCAATAACATCCAAGGGGTATGTTTACAGCTATGGAATCGTGGTGTTGGAGATGATCACAGGAAAAAGATTGAGGGTGGATGGACCAGATCACTCGCATCATGGGAGGCTAGTGACATGGGTGAATGAGAGAAGAAGAAAGGAAAAGAAAAGGAGACATCATCGTGGGTGGAACAAATCGTTGATCCAACGGTTGAGGGAAGCTTTGACATGAAGAAGATGGAGGTTCTGGTTACAGTGGCATTACAGTGTGTTGTGGAAGACAGGGATGCAAGGCCTTCACTGAGCCACGTACACGTAGTGGAGATGCTTCAAATATTGACTATCAAATCAACAAATAATATGCATCAACTACAAAGCTCTTTTTATTTTTGGTTTCATCTCCTTAACTTATGTGGTCCTAGCAAATTGAGCGTAATAATAAATGATAGTTGAAGCGACCCAAGTGCCGGTAGAAACTTTAAAGTCAGTGTGGGGTACGAGAGATGGCATATGTGTAATATATGGTACATGAGATGGCTATGAAATGTTGTTAGTATTTTATATTTTGAGTAATTTAAGATTTAATATTATAAAAATTTTAAAAGTTGTTAAATTTCATATTCATAGATAATTCTTCACCTTAAATTACTTATTGATGTATAATTTATTGACTTATTATTGGTTAAAGATTGTTTCTTATCTTCTTTTAAAGAAACCCTATATGTGGATGGGTATACATTCATATATACATGCAAATATAGATGCCATTTTCATATATATAGACTTGTAGCTGGATAAGTCATGTAGGGCACACCTAGGTGGGATTTTGCCCTTAGAAGGGGTCACTTAAGTGAAGCAATGCATGACTTTTTCTTTCTTTTGTACAATGAGAAGTATTCTTCTTCTTTTTTAATTTTAAAAGTAAGATTTAATATACTATTATTATTGAATGAAAACCGTCTTTTATAGGAAGGCATGATTCTAAAAATAAGGGTAAAAGTGAATCTAGCATGTTGAACTATTTTTTAGGATGCTAACGTATTATGAGGTGTAATTTTGACCCTAAAGTAATTACATTGAAGCAATTGTGCACTTTTAATAAAAGAGAGCAAACGTCCGTTTACTCCCCTGCCACATCATTATTTTGTTTGACACTTGTGTTATTTAATTAAAAACAAAATAGGAACAAAATGCATACCTCTGAATGAATCGAAGAGCCAAAAGTTTAGGGTTTGTATATATGAATGAAAACCATGTGCAACTTGTAGAAAACCTGACAACAAACACTAGGCAATAGGGGAGAACTCCATCAACAAATATGGTGGTGTGTGTGCGAGATAAAGTGTCAATTGTTAGGTTAAATTCCTTTGTTGATTAATTGTTTTTCCCTTCTTTGGTATAGTTCTCATGGAAGCCCTCAATTGACACTACAAAGAAAAAGGTATTTTGTAGCGGTGCACTTGTAGCGGTTATATTAAACCGCTACAAATTATAGTATTTGTAGTGGTTTTTACCTAAACCGCTACAAATTTGTAGCGGCAAGATTATTTGTAGCGGTTTCTTACAAAAAACCGCTACAAATTTGGCGCGAAATTCCCGCCAAAACTTGTAGCGGTTATTTTGTAGCGGTTTATGCACATAAACCGCTACAAAATACCAAAGGTAAGAATTTTGTAGCGGTTTTGGGCAAAAACCGCTACAGAATTTCAAGAGACTCCAAATTTGTAGCGGTTTTGGGCAATAACCGCTACAGAATTTCAAATGTTGTGAAGATTTGTTGCGGTTATTGTAGAACTGCTACAAATTTAATTATTTATAGCGGTTAGAGTAGCGGTTATTTTAATAACCGCTACTAATATCTGGCCTTTTAAACCCCCACCTCCTTCATTTCTCCTTTTGCTCATTTTGTTTCCTGAGGTTTCTCTGAGTGATTTCTTTGAGATTTGAGCGTTCAGATGTCTCTATAGGAGTTTTTGGTCAGTATTCCGCAGTATTCGCACTTGAGGTACGTATATAACACGTATTTTTATTTATATTTGTATTTTTATTATATTTTTGCATAATAATGGACTAATTTTTTTTTTAATTTGTACAGTTGATATGGCTTCAGGACAGGATAAGGGGAAGGCCCCTGAGGTCCCCAGACCGACTTTACGGGATGGCAGCAACCGGGCAGGGGGCAGAGGGAGGGGGCAGCGCGTAGGCAGGGCTACCGCGGCATCTCAGCCCATCTCCCCACAGGTACCGCAGACGATCCCACAGGCGACGACCGCAACAGAGGTGCCTGAGGTGGAGAGGCCAGAGATTAGCGTTGAGGACTTCCTCAACGAGGAGGAGTTCGAGATCCCGATGGGGTTCAGGGAGATGGAGCGGTTCCTCGATGAGGAGGACGCTCGGGAGCAGAACAACCCACGAGGGTCGTCTTCGCGGTCCACTGAGTTTGAGGTGCAGGTCGAAGGTAAATTAATTTTTTAATTTAGTAAATTATTTATTTAAATTAGAAATGTTAACTTTGAATTATAATTTATCTAACGTGCGGTCAACTATGCAGATGAGCAGGGGAACGTGTCGACGAGGAGGCTGGATGTGGCCGGTCTGAACAGCATGGACCGGTCCCTGCGAGTTATAGTGCCGTGTAACGAGGGCACTGACCAGCCGATCCACAATGGGGGTCACCTGCTCAACCGCTTCCTAAGCGACCTGGGAGTGAATTGGATGCGGTTCCCCCTTCACTTCCCGACGTGGAGGTACATTCCGAAGAGGCCGAAGGACCAGGCTTGGGAGGAGGTGGTTCAGGTAATTAAAACTATTTAATTAATATTTTTTTAATTAATTCTATTTAATTATTTTTTTTAAATTATGGTTTTTATAATTATTGATATTTAAATGTATTTTTTTCAGCTGCGGTTTGCCGTCCGGGCCAACTGGAAGAGGTACGCCCTCGTGAAGATGGGCGACGCCTGGAGGAACAGGAGGAACCGTCTCTTCCACAGGGTGGATGGGGACGGGACGATGCCTCTAGAGCAGTTGCAGGAGAGCGTCCCGGACGGCGTGCCGCCGAACGACTGCGCGTTTCGTCCAGTTCAAGAGGAGCCCTCAGGCGCAGGTAATGTATTTATTATATTTTTGATATATAATTTTGTAATTGTTAAATATTAAATTATAATTTCAATTTAATTTGTATTTAATTTTAAATTATAATACATTTAATTATTTTTTTTTCTAGGAGCTTTCTCAGAGGAACACCAAGATCCAGGCGCAGCAGACGATCCACCACACAGCAGGATCGTAAACCTTTACTGACCTACAGCGAGCTGGTAACTTTTCAAGTGCTTCACTTACTTTTAGCTGATTATGTCATAATACTAATTGTTTTGTAATTGTTTCAGGAGACGAAGGCATAGCAGGAGAACCGTCAGACGGACTATGCGGAGCTGTACGCCATCACACACAGAAAAGGCGGCCATTGTAAGTTATTTTATTATTATATTTTTTATAAAACCAAGTTAATAATGAAAAATGGTAATTATTAATTGTTTCATAAAATGGCAGGAGCGGATGCAGCAGACGCAGGCTGACCTGTGACAAACCCAGCCTGAGGAGTCACAGGGGTCAGTGGACCCGACGGCTCCTTTGAAGGCGGGTCTGGCTCAGGCTGAGCACCCCGGACGCGTGCGGGGTATGGGGATAGGCGCCAGACCCAGCATGGTCTATGGCAGGAGCGCCGCCTCTGAGGCTGGCAGCTCTAGAGGGGTCAGACGTCAGAGGGACGAGTTTATTGACCAGCTGCGGTCAGATTTGGAGCAGACGCAGCAGCAGATGGCGTAGCAGCAGCAGCAGCTGCTGCAGATGCACGCAGATATGATGTACGCTCAGCAGACGCAGTGGCGTGAGATCGCGAACACCATGCTCGAGGGAGCATGGAGTCGTCTGTTCCCGAATGAGCAGTATCCAGCAGTTCCCCCTGTCCCTCGCTACGTCGTCCCGAGTACTACTCCTCCTGCTACAGCTCCTCCTCCTGCTGATGACAATGGTGCGGTTCAGTCTGCACAGCGGCCCGATCCAGCGGCATCTGAGGGAGCCCCACCTGAGGGAGCACCAGAGGATCAACCCCAAGCTCCTTAGTTTAGGACATTTTCTTCTGTTTAAACATTTGTAAATATTTATATGAGATTTTATTTCAGAATTTTCTTATTGTGTTTTATATAATTATATTTATATTATTAGATCGCGTTGAAATAATTTATGAATGATTTATATCTAAATTTAAAAAATAAATAAATTATATATATATATATATTTGTAGCGGTTTTAAGTTAAAACCGCTACAAATCTATATGTTTGTAGTGGTTATTAGTGTATAACCGCTACAAAGATATATATTTGTAGCGGTTATAAACTCATAACCGCTACAAATTTACATATATATTTGTAGCGGTTTAGCTTCAGAAACCACTACAAATATATATATCTTTGTAGCGGTTATACACTAATAACCGCTACAAACACTCAAATCATTTGAATTTTGAAATTTGCCGCCTTTGTGCACATTTGTAGCGGTTATGTTATGTATAACCGCTACAAATTAGAAAATTATTTTTATATCTAATGTCCAACGGCTTTAATATTAGTAGCGGTTTCATATATACAACCGCTACTAATACGTTGAACATTAGTAGCGGTTTTATATATATAACCGCTACTAATACTCAACAAGTACATTTTGAATTTCCCACCAATTAACGGCTTGAATATTAGTAGCGGTTTTATATATATAACCGCTACAAAATTATAAACGTTGGAATTTCTGTAGCGGTTGGTGTAGCGGTTTAATAACCGCTACAAAATTATAAACGTTGGATTTTCAGAATATAAGGTTCTAGGCATTCGTCATTATCTTCTCACTCATCTTCTTCTCTATACTTTCTTCTCTCTCACTTGTAGCTATGGATAAATCATGGATAAGGTTGCCGCGCAATTCTCCTGAATATTTGTACGGATTAAACAGTTTCTTAGATTTCGCATTCACTCACGCCAGCTGTAACGGCAAGATCGTCTGTCCGTGTTGGAAATGTAAGTTCAAGAAGTGGCATTCACGAAATGTTGTGAAGGAACATTTGCTTGTGAAGCCTTTCCCTGAGGACTATACGTTCTGGGCAGTTCATGGTGAGAAGGCCGGCATTAGATATGACGAGGCTCTTCCTTGAAGTTCTCAAGTAGGCGTTCAAGTAGATGAAGATGATTCTGTGAATGATGCTGTGCATGATGCGTTTGGATTTCAAGGCGACAACTTCAATGAAGAAGTGCACGGCTCTGAGCCGACTTTTATGGGGAATGAAGCAGCTCAGGATTTTTTCAGCTTGATGGATGAGGCATATCGTCCTTTATATCAAGGTTGTCGCAAATATTCTAAATTATCTTTCTTGATCAAATTGTATCATATCAAGTGCTTGTGTGGGATCACAGATAAGGGAATGTCGATGTTGCTCGACTTATTACAAGATACATTCCCCGACGCCGAGATTCCCACAACCTTCTACGAGGCAAAGAAGATTATCAACAGGTTGGGGTTGAATTATCAAAAGATTGATGCGTGCCCAAATGATTGTATGCTGTATTGGGGAGATGATTCCAGCAGGGAGACATGTAAGAGATGTCACACATCGAGGTACAAGACAATTCGGAAGGGGAAAAACCAGAAGAAGAAACCTGCAAAGATTCTCAGGTACTTCCCTTTAAAACCTCGTCTACAAAGATTATTTATGTCGTCTAAAACTGCTGAGCACATGAGGTGGCATGCCGTTGATAAAAACGAAGACGGTAAATTAAGACATCCGCGGGATGCAACTGCTTGGAAAACGTTTGACAACGACTTTCCAGATTTTGCGACTGACCCCAGAAATGTTCGGCTTGCGTTGGCGATCGACGATTTCAATTCTTTCGGGAATCTTAGCACAAGTTACAGCATTTGACCGATAGTCTTAGTTCCCTACAACTTACCCCCTGGATGTGTATGAAACAAAGCTCTTTCATTATGTCTATGATCATTCTAGGCAAAAAGGCACCGGGCAATGACATCGATGTGTATCTCCAACCGCTTATTGCGGAATTGCTTGACTTGTGGAATGTCGGCTTGGAGACGTACGACGCTCACAGCAAGACTTTGTTCAACATGCGTGCAGCCTTGATGTGGACGATTAGTGACTTTCCTGGCCTTGGCACATTATCTGGTTGGAATGTGCATACTGGGTCGGCGTGTCCAGCTTGCAATTTCAACTCTGACGCATTGCGCCTTCCCCACAGCCGAAAGTAGTGCTTTTTGGGGCATCGGAGGTTTCTCGATGGAACGCATAAGTTCATATTGCAACGAAATCGCTTCAATGGGAAACCAGAGAAAAAAGGACCACCTCAGACTTTGTCCGGTACAGATATCTTACAGCAGCTTGAGCATGTTGACTTCGAGTTTGGAAAAAGTGACGATTCAGCACAAACTCGCCAAAAGACGCGCAGGACTTCGGCGCCTCAGTAGTGGAAGAAGATAAGTATTTTCTTCACGCTTCCGTATTGGAGATCTAATTTACTTCGCCACAGTCTTGATGTAATACACATTGAAAAGAATGTTTGCAACAATGTGCTGTATACGCTGCTTAACGAACCCGGCAAGACAAAAGATCACCTTCAAGCTAGGAAAGATTTACATGACATGGGAGTTCGTGAAGACGCTTGGCCAGATGAGCATGACAGATTTACACCGACAAAGTTTACCCTTACAAAATCGAATAAGGATATGTTCCTCACGACGTTGAAGAAATTAAAAGTTTCTGATGGGTATTCAAGCAACATTTCTCGATGTGTCGACTTGCAGGCTCGAAAGGTTGCTGGCCTGAAGAGTCACGACTCACATGTTCTTATGCAGCAGTTACTCCCTTTGGCTATAAAGAATACACTTCCTCCCGATGTTTCCATCGTTTTGGTGGAACTTTGTTCTTTCTTTCAGAAGTTGTGTTCTAAGATTTTGATCATTGAGGAACTCGATCAGCTGCAGTCGAAAATCATTCTTACGCTTTGTCACTTGGAGATGATCTTTCCTCCGTCCTTTTTTACTGTGATGGTTCACCTCACAGTCCACCTCGTTCATGAAACAAAGCTTGCTGGACTAGTACAATATCGTTGGATGTATCTGATTGAGAGGTACTCATTTTAAATATGTGCTTTCATTTATTGTCCATATTTAATGTTTGCTAGTCATCCTTTTCATCATTTTATATCAATTTTCTCTTATGTACTTCGTAGGTTCCTTGGGAAATTAAAATCTTACGTGGAATAAGGCGTGGCCAGAAGGTTCTATAGCTGAAGGCTATATAGGGGATGAGGTGCTATATTTTTTATCAAGGTATTTTGATGATCTTGAGACGGCTTTCAACCGCCCGCCTCGTGTTGACGATTGTCCTAAACCTGCACCGACATCAGGAGAATTTATCCCTCGTGTTGGTAAACCAGTTGGAGCAACTGAGACCTTCAAACTAACGGCAACTGAGAAGTTCCAAGCACATAGACATGTCTTGATTAATTGCACTCAAGTTGAGCCTTTCATACGGTTAGAATTGTACACTCACATGTATGTTATTCGATCTATATCTTTCGTAACATTTCTCACTTTCATTTCACTAACGCCTTTCCATTATTAATTGCAGGGAATTCAGAAGTCATGTCAAGCGTCAGCTCAGGATCCGTACACAGACATACTCGAAAGTTGATAGGAGGGTCCACAGAGAATTCCCGAGCTGGTTTGCGCGCAGAATACTAAATGACCACAACCCACACTCACCAGATTTCAGAGCTATCGCAATCGGCCCTCTTGATCATGCAAAACGGTTTACAGCATACAATGTCAATGGTTTTAAGTTTTGCACGGTTTCACGGGATCAAGGATTGCAAACACAGAATTTAGGTGTTTATGGCACATTTGGGACAAGGAGTTATGCGAGCAGCAGTGACGCCAACATGCAGTTCGGAGGCGTCCCTTACTATGGCAAGCTTCTTGATGTGGTCGAGCTTAATTATCAAGGCCATTTCACCGTGACGCTGTTCAAGTGTTTGTGGGCAAATACCACTACTTCTTGGGGACTGACAACTGACGACCTAGGGATCACATCAGTCAATTTCTCACGCCCGATTCATACTGGTATTTCTCAAGATGATGAGCCGTATATTCTAGCTTCAGAGGCATATCAGGTTTATTTTGTCAAGGACGAGAGGCATAGGGATTGGCACATGGTCGTTCATTTAAAGCCAAGAGACCTTTACGACATGGGTGAAGGCGATAACATCGCCTACGAGAGTGAGCCATTTCAGCCAGCTGATTTTGAAAACTACTTCCCTGAAGGCGATGACAATTTACCTCTACTGCGGTGATTTTTTTTAAGTCCACGTCATTTCAATTAAATTTTTTAAATTTAATAATACATCAATAACAATAATTTTTCTACAAAATTTCTATAGGGTTGGCGACGATGAGTGATCAAATTCAAGTGTAAAAAATTTGTCTTTACAAAGAATGCAAAAAATTTGTGTTAAAATAAAATGTAAAAAAAAATTTAAAAAAAAAATTAAAATAATATTTGTAGCGGTTATTAAACCGCTACAAAAATATAAATAACCGCTACTAAATAATAACCACTACATTAACCGCTACATTAACTGCTACATTAACCGCTACAAATAATTAAACTGCTACAAAAATATAAATAACCGCTACTAATTAATAACCGCTACATTAACCGCTACAAATAATACGTGAATCCCTATAAATACCCTTATCACAACTCATTTCAAACACTCCCCAATTTCTTTTCACCTTACCCTTCTTTCATTTCCTCTCATTTACAACTTCTTTCGTATGAGTAGAGGAGCTGAATAATACGATCAAATATGGTAACAAGATTTTCAATTTTTTTTAGAATACTTCTTTCCTTTCTATAAAATTTATTCTAACCATTTTTTTTTTCTAGATATATCATAACTCTATCTCATTTTCATCTATTTTTCATATACAATTACATTATATTATAAAACATAATAATTCCTTATTACCTAACTATCCTTAATAATATTATTAATATAAATTTTATACTAATCATATTCAATTACATTTTTTCTTTTTAATTTATTAATAAGTTAAACTATTGAATAATAAACTAATTGAAATAGATAAAATAATAAAAAATTAAAATATTTAATATAATATTGAAAAAACAGAAAAAAATCAACGTATATTTTTTAAAAAAATTTTAAATATTTGTAGCGGTTATTAAACCGCTACTAAATAACACGCCTTTTTAAAGCTAAATTTAAATTTTTTGGCGCCAATTTTGAATTTCATGAAATTAGTAGCGGTTTTTAAAACCGCTACTAATTTCATGAAATTCAAAATTAGTAGCGGTTCTTAACCGCTACAAATAAAAAATGTCATTTTTAACAAATTTTCAATTTTTTATATTTGTAGCGGTTAGTAAACGGCTACAAAAAAAATTCTTTTTTAAAGCTCTCAATAAAATTTTTTATATTTGTAGCGGTTATATAACCGCTACAAATATCTCTGGGTGTTGTAGCGGTTACTATGAACCGCTACAAAGTTTGTAGCGGTTATTTTTGATTGAGTAGCGGTTTTATAAAACCGCTACAAAACCGCTTGCAACGTACGATTTAGTAGCGGTTTGGGTAACCGCTACTAACCTAGTTTGTAGCGGTTAGAACCGCTACGAATACCCATTTTTAACCGCTACTAAATCACGTTTTTGTTGTAGTGTGAGAGTGGGCTTTACCAAGGAGGGTTTTTTTTAAACAGAGAATGGCGATAGATGCGAATCTGGGAGATCATGTGGATTGGGGTGAAGATAACATAGAGGTGGACAAAAGTGACGTGGAGCTGCCAGCCCATATGGGGATGAAGAAGAACAGCGTCACTGGTGATTTTCAGAATTCCAACTTGTTTCTTTTTTTTTGTAGGACCTCTATAATATATATATATATATATATCAATAATGCATAAAATCTGACACACACACACACATATAATTCCAACTTTCCTATTCAGACGTTTTCGTATCTTTTTTGGCCATTCCCCTATCCAGACTAATTCACGATGCATCATCTAAGGAATTATAGTCACTTTCTTTAATACTAAGCATTTTAACAATCAGTACAAGCCTTTCACATAGATCTTGTTTATTATGTTTTTCTTGTTGAATTGTTGGGCCATACTAACTTTGTTTGAATCTTGTTATTGTTTCATATCAAACTTATATAATTTATGTTCTCTAAATTTATCCATTATATTACAATTGTTTTTGTTTGTTCAACAAAGTCATTAAATGAAGAGCTTGAGGGTGAGGAAGAAGATTTAGTAGATGAAGAAGCTGAGGGTAAGGAGGAAGGGTCACTAATTAAAGAATATGAAGATGAGGAGGAAGAGTTAGGAAATGAACAAGAATCTGAAAGTGATGATGCATTTGTGTAGTAGTTGGGAATCCATTTCAAAAATTACTTTATCATGGCCTAGGTCTGTGGCTAACATCATTGCCCGTTTTAACACTACAACTTCAGTTGTCATACCCTTATCTTATTTTCACATTTTTCAGAGTGCTTGCACGTAGTTCGGTGAGTAGCACAAGAATAGCAAACATATACTCATATTGATACAAGGTACTAGATTACAACACAGGTTTTCCCCGTAAGGTTTGATTGTATACAAACAATTATCCAAAATATCCAAAAATAAGACTACATATATAACCACTATCTTAGCCTTGGGATCCATAACCGTCAATTCCTAGTATCTACAACCTTGCCTTTAGAGCCACTGGTTCACACAGAGACATTTTTGTTTATAAAAAGGGGTGAGATTCCAAAGAATCCCAGTAGCAACATACGATCAATCATATAAAATGCGAGAATTTAAATATGCAATGCACTATATAATGTAAAATGAAAATCCACAACATAACGTGTGTGTACACAAAGCTTAGGGCCAAATTGCTGTTTGGATCCCTTACATGTACCTTAGATGGGCTCCTAACCACAGCTAGGTAATCTACGCTAGGCACACCTCAGCTGGGTACCCAACAATAGCTAGGTAGCATACCTTAGGCACCGTGTTCATATCACAAAATACTGTAGCATACAACATAATAACAATCACATAGTGTATGAGAGATTATAGTTACTACCTTAACCCTTTTCGCCTTGAAATGCATGCCAACAACTGGGCTTTCAACTTGGTCCTAAATTTTCAAATGTATAGGAATTAGGTACAAACCCATTCATGTACTATTCTAGGCACTTCCATAGTGTTTTTAGTGGTCATATGAGTCTATTGTGAAAATTTACTAAAATGCCCTTAAGGACCCGGCCCGGTCCTGCCGTACTCAAAATTTTGACCATGGCTATTCTGACATATTTTCTCCCAAGGAATCCATTTTCGAACTTGGAATTATCAAACTCATTGCCAAAGGACTAGGATGCCCTTGGTATCCCCTATTTTCAGGATTTTAGGAGTGCCTTGGTAATTATGCTTTTTAAGGCTTTTCTGAAAAAGTGGTCAACTGTAACTCCACCTAATTTTTCCTCCTGAACTCAATGGAATCATTAAAACATCAAAAATCTACCCTTAACCCCCTGAATTGTACCTGGCCAAAACCTATGAAACTTTAGGGAAATTTGGGGTTTTCCAAATCTGACTCCGCAACTTGCTCCTTTATACTCCTAACCACTTTATTAACTATCTAATTACGTTATAACTACCATTTAGACCCAATTTTGGCAACATAACACCAAGGGTTTAATGTTTCCCCAAATTTACAATCACAATAATTTAACCAGAAATTCACGAATTAAATTAACCACAGCAGCCAAAATGACCAAAGATTGAAGTTTAGGAAGTCATCTTAGATTCCTTCTGGCTTTTCCTTGGTGTGACTGACCCCTGCTTCTAAAATACCAAAATTCTTGCTTCAAATACCTTAAATTACATAGAGAAGAAGCTTAGGAGAAGGATTATACACGTTAGAAATGAATTCACCGAAGAAATCGATCTACCTTATTAGTTTTCTTCTCCTTCTCTCTCTAGAAATTTTGCAATCTCTCGCTCTCTCCTAGGGATATATGGCGTCAATTTATGAGGAGGAAGGAGATGGGAAAATTTTTTTATAAACTTTACTTTTTATCCCTTAATTTTCAAATTTATTGAAAATTCTGGCAGATTTTCTACCTAAACTTTGAAAAATGATAACTAAATTTGTAGACATCGTATTGGAGTGATTCCAAAGACTATAGAACCCTTATTGAGTCTAGTTTCAAAGAAAAATATAGCCCTTTACAAATTGGAAGAACAAAATTCCTAGAATTAAATTCTTTGGATGCTATTCTAGAAAATCAACAGTTTTTTTAGGCTAAATTCAAAAATCCATAACTTTTTATATACAGCTCCACAAATTACTCATTACCTATCAAATTAAATCTTAGGATGTCTACTTTCACCCTGTAAAATTTCATAATTTTTGAAAATCATTTGGTTATTTAAAACCACATGACAAACTCACTGCCTCACAGGAAATCTCACTTGCAGCACTATTCACATTCTCCAAAATTCACCATTTTATTTTATTGACTTTTTCCAATAATTACAATACATATTGGGGAATAAAATTTGGGATGCTACATTCCTCCCCCGTTTAATAAATCTTATCCTTAAAATTTTAATGTCTATAACTTGAAAATCAATTCTCATCACTCAACCCATTCCTTAATCATGTGCAGGCTCACAAGCCATGCAACATAATGATAATATTCAATCTATCTCATTCATCTGCAAGCTCCTTGAGCATGCAACCCAATCATCATATTCTCATCATAGATCTCATATAGTATTCAGTATTCCTCATTCATTATGTACACAGTATGTAGCGTGTAATCAAACATAGGACCTACTGGTCTATTCCTATTGTGATTGGTTCCGTAGGCCTTATAGCCTCTTCGGGACTCCACCTGAATCACACAATCATATCAACTAGTGGACCTAACTTGCCCAGTAATCATAACATGCACTAGACCTCACTACCCAAGCAACGATCATAACAAGTACTGGACCTCACTGCCCAGACCACACTAAAGCGCTTGGCTACACTAGTCTCATTGCCTCGACTACAACCTGGTACAGTTTGAATGTTTTGTCAACCTCAAGACATACCTTGGACACATTGGTCTAATTTCATCATGCTAGGCATCAACCACAGCTCTAAACAAATAGGTCTTACAGCCCAGGGACATTGCCCTATGCAAACTTGCATTTCGGGTCTTACTGCCTCGAGCCTCCGATCAGAACCATTTTCAAACACATCACATTCTACTGGCCTAAGGACTTTCTAGCCCATCAGGTCTTTATGGCCTAAGCACATATCATTCATTATCTTTGCTGAATACATATCGAATATACCACCTAAAACCAATCATTAGTACCCACATAAATTTACTATGCTTTCGCTGCCCCACTCTGAGATCTATCTCCTCATATGAGCTTTAATAATGTCAGGATGATTTAATAGGAGTTTCATAGGAACCTTCTATAATACCTGACTACACCCAAACTCTGTGTTTCTCTGTACCAGATCTTGGCCTGTTTCAACTCAAATCATTCTGGGACATATAAACTCTTATCTCAAGGTAACCTATTCGATGTGGGATGTTGGAAATTGTGCCCAAAGGGCCAATCATTACACTTTGAACATTATTAATTTAATGAAATTTCTCCATTTTGTTATCATATTATTTGCTTGTTAATTGTGATAATTGTATCCTTGGATAAATCATAAAGATTATCCTAAAATGTCCCTGGTTGGTCATCTATACGAGAGCAAAGATGAAACAAGACCAGTATGACTTTGATAAGATATGGAGATACGAATCAAAGTATTAGGCACTTGTAAGAGTACAAGGTGCTGGACCGACCCACTATGAGAAAGCTACATGGATCAAGTCATAAGCTTTTCTCATGTAAAACCACGTCACAATGCCCTTATACCTGAGGTCAGCATGGATTCCTGCATGAGAGTTGCTAATCTTTGAACTAGTCAAAAGTCACTTTTGACCAGGTGATGATAAAGGCTACGATCGGGCTTGGTGGTTTTTCATGCAGAGGAATATGAATGATCAAAATAGAATTTGTCCCTCACATTAGTAGAGAGATATTACTAGGGCCCTCAATGAGTGAGTTTGAGAAATGTATGGCCATACTATGATGGAAAGGAGTTTCCATTTCTATTATCAGGCTACTCAGGAATCGAGAAAGTAATGGTTAGGAACAAGAGGATGACTATCCATGCCTTATCCTTGACCGATATATCGTGTGACAAAAGGGACGTGATATGGTTGTATGACAGGTTACATCATGTTAACGGTCCTCATATGAATTAGGTAGTTGTAATGTCTTGCTAAAGACCACTTGCGACTTTTGGGTTAGTATAGTTATTGGCCTACAGCCAACTTTATATGGGCCTACAAGGTCGCACACAAGAATGACCCAACATGAGGTAATGTTTAATTTAGGGTGGATGAATTACATATATATAATATAAAATTCGTTAATAATATTATATAGATATATAATTTTGAAATACATATCTTATATATATATGTGTGTGTGTGTGTGTGTATTATATGATATTATTATATTGTGTTAGTTTTAAATTTAATCTATTAAGATATATTAAATTTAATAACTAACATGATAGAAATATAGTGTCTCAGATTTAATTTATCAAGATAACTTAAATTTAATGGCTCTTTATTTGGATTAAATAAATAGGTTAAATTAAAACTATTGGACATATTTAATTTAAACTGAATTTTTTTAATTAGCTCATCAAGATAATTAATGTTAGATATGAATAGTTTTGATGATGTCAAATATAGATGTCAAATATGAGCAAAAAGTTTGTATAATATACTTATCTTCCACATTGACTAACTACCATATTTAATATTGTATATCTTGTAGATTAGTCATAGACATCATTGTGGGTTGATATTATAATGCCTCATAAATGGAGAATAATCATCCAGAAGAAAATCAAGAGGCAAGGAATTGAAGAAAGAAGAAAGAAAGATGAAGATTGAAGATATTCATCAAGAAGATTGAAGTTGGATTATGAAGAATGATCATCAAGAGGAAAAACAAGAAGAAAGAGATTAAACAAAGAAAAACTTGCAAGATCATATGAGAATATCAAGATTCAAGCTCCTAGAAGTGATACCGGAGGTTTCTATGATCATACGGAAGTTAGAATGGGTCAATACGAAGCTAAAATGATGTATACGGAAGCTATGGTACCTTTGGGGATGATTACCCGAGTAATCACTCGAGTAATATGGCATTTTCTGATTTTGGAGGTGTTTACTCGAGGCCTTACTCGAGTAATCTGCCGGGTTATTTGATAAATCACTCGAGGCGGCACTTGAAGTAATGGGTACTCTGTTTTTCGCGCGGAAAAACAGAGGTTTGGTATTTTGATGATATCTCTCCAATCACATGTCGGATCGAACTGAAATTGATGGCATTGGAAACTAGACTTCCAACACGAACTTTTAACACCAAGATCACATTCAAAGAAGGTCAGATGAGAGAGATATAAGCCTCGAAAGTTGACACATGAATCAGCGTCATATTCCAGGACAGCTTCGGTATTTTGGACATAACTCTCAAAATACATATCGGATTGAGATGAAACTGGTGCCATATGAAAGAAGACTCAAGGAGCTTTCCATGGATAGGTAATTTGACATATTTGAGGTTATATTCTAATAGCTATGCCATCTGGAAGTTGCTGCTCGTGATTTCAGAGATTGTCTAAGAACAGTAGATACTCTTTGGATCATAATTTTCTGTATACAACGAGTTTGGAGTTGATTCTTGTTGCGTTGGAATGTAAACGATGAGAGCTTTCCGATGATATATAATTTGCCACATTTCGAGTCAAAATTAAGAATTCACTTGAAGGCACCACTCGAGTAACTAGTTGATAACAAAAGACTTTACTCGAGTAGCCACTCGAGTAATCAAGGTAAAGAACTTCCAGTTGCTCTCGGCCTGCCAATGTTACTTGAGTAGCTACTCAAGTAACCAGGTAAATCACTTGGAGTTGCTCTCGGCCTGCCAATGTTACTCGAGTAAGTACTCGAGTAATCATGTAAAAGACTTCCAGTTCCTTTCGGGCTGCCAACATTACTCGAGTAATCAAATAGAAAACTTCCAGTTGCTCTCGGCCTGCCAACATTACTCGAGTCAATACTCGAGTAAAGAGACAGAAACTTGAAGAGAACTTTAAGTTATTGCCCGAACTTCAAGTCGAACTTCATGTTATTACCCGAACTTCAAGTCAAACTTCAAGTTATTACCCGAACTTCAAGTCGAACTTCAAGTTATTGCCCGAACTTCAAGTCGAACTTCAAGTTATTGCCCGAACTTCAAGTCGAACTTCAAGTTATTGCCCGAACTTCAAGTCGAACTTCAAGTTATTGCCCGAACTTCAAGTCGAACTTCAAGTTATTGCCCGAACTTCAAGTCGAACTTCAAGTTATTGCCCGAACTTCAAGTCGAACTTCAAGTTAGTGCCCGAACTTCAAGACGAACTTCAAGTTACTACCCGAGTACGCAGAGTTATTTGGAAGAGAACTTCAAGTTACTACCCGAATAAGCTATGCAGAAAATGGAAGGCCACTTGAGTAACATGTGAAGAAACTTGATGTTTACTCGAGTGAGCACTCGAGTAATGCTTCCCAGAAAAACAGAACAGCGTCCTGAAGATTCTAGAAATCAATGGAATGATCATATAACTCATTCTTCTTGATTCTAATCACTCTAATACTTCATTATATTAGTATTTAATGTATTTCTCCAGGAATACAATGAAGATATAATGTGAAGAGTCAAAAGGTGAATTTACGGAAGCGGAGCGTCAACGTTCACAATGGCTAGTTTTCAAATTGAAGAAGCCAAACTCCAACGGATATATTGAAATGCTCAAACGGTCATCAACCTTCATCAACTATAAATAGAAGAGCATTTAGAGTTCAGAACACCAACGAAAACACTACAACCAGAAACATGCAAAGATCATGAATCATCTACTCCAACCCAACTACTCTCTGTTCTTATCCATTTTCTATATCATGTATATTTGAGAGAGAGACTATTTTCATTATGCTTCAGTATTCATCTATTCACTTCTGAGAGAGAAGATTGATTGTAATATTTCATCATCAAAGTTGTATCCTTACGGGGTGTGTAAGGAGAGTAACTCGGTTGTAACCTTACGGTGTGTAAGGGGAAGTAACTCGGTGAGAGATTTGTAAATGGCTTCGCAAGTGCCTAGCTAAACTTGTGGGATTATAAAAGCTTTTCTTATGCCTGGATTAAACAAGAAGATAGTGGATTTGAAAATCTCAGAAGGAGCCTCGGGACTGGACGTAGGCCATCGCAGATTGGACCGAACCAGGATAAATCACAGTTTGCATACTCTCTTCCTTAAACTCTTATATTTCCAGCATATATAAACTGTTGATTTATGATTCATTACTTTCATATTTATTACTTCCTCTAAAATGTAAAAAGATTTTCAAAGTTCTTAAGACTTTTATCTTACACCCAATTCACCCCCCTCTTGGGTGTCAGCCGGTTCTAACAATTAATTGTTAATTAATTTCAAAATTAATGAAGATTAATTTTGAAATTCGAATATAGCCCTCATAGGTTATAAACTTGATAGAGAAAATATACTTATACATGCATGAGAAGTCAGAGCCGCAAGGGAAACCCTAGTTTGGAGGCACTAGCACGCAGTTTCTGTTGGAGAGCATTTGTGTGGATACCGGTAAAAGGAGTAGACCTGAGGTGTTGACTTCTAGAGACCGTGAAAACCCTAAGTTGAAAAAGGCATGAATCTTTCTAATTCGATTTAAACGCCGTTGATAGATCCTTGATTAGGATCAGTAAAAAATTTTAAAAATTCTTCCACTGTGCCTGCCGATCCTAACATAGGATTCATTACAATATACTATCATTGAGAGTCAACGTTCCCATAGCTCTACTTTATGATTCAATATCACAGCGGCTGTACTCTAGGGTTCGTCGTTACAATGGCTCCATGCTACAGTACTGTACTCAGTGCGTCACTCAGTCACTTGACTGGTTAGCCCCTCCTATCAGAACTCTCTGTATGTAGCCCTCTTCGATCAGATTTCTCTTTACATAGCCCTCTCCGATCAGAATCCTCTAGAATTTGCCATTAATTTGAAAATAACAAAAAATGTGATGGCAACATTGTAATTATGAAGCAAATTACCATCAACCTATTTTGCTCTAACTTGGACCCTAAAGTGACATGAAAATAGGCCAATGAAGGATAAAAAAATTATGGTTCAATTGGAGTGGGATTTATGACATTAATTCTATGTAGATATGGTCAAAGTGCTTTATGTCATAAAAAGTCAAATTTTGGAATTTTGGTAATTAATTTAATTAGAGAAAATGAGAGATATTTTTAAACTTATTCCTTCTCATTTCCATCAGCCCAAGAACAAGAGAGGAGAGAGAGAGCTTGAAATTTTAGAGAGAAATCTCAAAGTAAGTTCTGATTTCTCTTGTGATTTGGTTTCTAGTTTGTGTAATTCCTTCTCTAAACTACTCTTCTCTATGATTCCATGTGTTTGTCAAGCAAATATCAAGGTTTAAGGAGGAGGAGGAGATTTTGGGCCAAGTGAGGAAGGGAGAAGGAAAACAAAAGGTAACATCACAAACCATCCTTAATGCTATTGTTGTTTGTTGGATTTGTTGGTGGTTTTGTTGCTTGTTTGTTGTGATTTGTAAATTTGGGAAGTGTTAATCCTAAGGGGTTATGCTACCCAAATTTCCTCAAATCTTGGTATTAGGTGTTTAAATAGTTAATCAAGTAATTAGGAGTGAAAATGAGTAAGCTTTCGGAGTTGAAAATCAAAGTTTCATTTTTCCTTTTTTCTTCTTTAAGTTTTGGCCAAGACCAGAACAAGGGGTAGCAGAAGTATTTTCATAAATCTAATGATACCATTGTGTTCAGGAGGGAAAATTATGTAGGGTTGATGTTGAACCCTTTTTCAAAAAAGTCTTAGAAAGTGAAATTATGAAATTACCTCCAAAACCCTAAATAGGGGCTGTCAAGGGTTAAACTGTCATTTGGTAGTGATTTTGCAAAAACTGAGGTCAAAAACTGATTTCTTGGGCAAAAATGTGTAAGAATAGCCCATGTCAAAATTTTTGGACAACTACGGTTGGACCGGGCCCCCAAGAGCATTTTGGTATTTTTTTAGTTTAGAATAATATAACCAACAAAAATACTTTGAAAGTGTCTAAAGTGGTACATGAATTGGTTTTAACCTAATTCTTGTATATTTGGAATTTTAGGACTGGATTATTTTCCTGAGCCATTGCACGTAGTTTGATGAACTAATTATGAGTAGTAAAGGGACAAAAGGTAGTAACTTTATCTCTCAAACACTGTGAATGTTGATATGATGTATGTTACTGTATTGTATGATATGAACACAGTGCTTAGAGCATATTATTAAGTTGTGGTTAGGGACCCAGTGGAGGTACACGGACAGGTAGGGGATCCAAACAGTCATTTGGCCCTGAGCATTGTGTACACACACCATATTGTATGAATTTTCATTTACATTATATGGTGCATTGTATATTTAATTTTTATGTTTTATATGATTGATTGTGTGTTACTACTGAGATTTTTTTAAATCTCGCCCTTTCTTTGAAATATAAAAATATTACAGCAGAAGCTAGCGGCTCCAAAGGCAAGGTGGTGAATACGAACAATTGAGGGGTGCATATCCCAAGATCAAAACTATTAGGTTATATTAGTTTATCTTTAAATATTTTGGACAATTTGGATATATACTATAAAACCCTGAGGGGAAAACTGGTAATGTAATCAAGCCTATTATTTCAACAATATCAATATATTTCTGCTATTCCTGTGTTGCCTACCAAACTGTGTTCCAGTACTCTGATTAATATTGGTAATAAGGGGAATGTAAGACGAGGTCTTACAATTTTCATATATTTGAACTAAATTATATTATTTTAATTACAACCTATCTTGTCTGGCGTTGACCCCGAGTTGAACCACTAACCCTTAAACCTTTGTCTCAACCGATTCATATATTGATATGGTTTTTCATACCTTGCATTTAGGTAAACATTATAGTGTTAGTACTACTACATATTCGAGCATATATAACACTTAATAAATAATAGTTACAATGAATAAACGTCATGTATGTGGAGGCAGAGATCGCACAAGAATATATAATGGGTAAATATATGCATCATCATCATGTATTGAGAGACGGAATTCAAGAAAACACAAAAATAACCGTTGTAATTAATAACCATCATTTATTTAGTGACAAATATGATGATTCTTATGAAACAACCATCATATAACACTTATAAACTATTCGTCTACCAACATTCAATCAGTGAAAACAAATACATAATGGTTATAATAATTAACCATAAAGTATGATTACAAATATGAGGCATTATTAGATATAATATCTAATAATATCTCATATTTATACTTTTAAGATAAATACAATATGTTAAGATATAGTTATATATAATAATGTCTCAAATTTATACTTTTAAGATAAATACAATATGTTAAGATACTAATCTAATATATATTATCTATTATTATCTTAAGGAGGAGGGAAAAGCAGGATTCTAAAAAAGAAATTATTTGACAATACTTAACAGATTGTTTTATAAAGAATAGATATGTATTATTTAAGAATACTTAATAGTTTATCAATGAAAATCGTCATATATGTTATATGATTAGTTTTGATGATACCAAATATTAAGAGCAAAAAGTTTATATAATATATTTATTTTATACTTTGACTAGCTACTATGTTTAATATGAAATATATTGTAGATTAGTCAAGAAAAGAAAGAAGATATCAAATTGAATTGATGAGAATGATTAAGAAGAAGCAAGAAATTGAAGAAAGAAGAACTTGCAAGATCTAATGGGAATATCAAGATTCAAGCTTTTAGATTTGATATTAGAAGTTTCGATGATCAAATGGAAATTGGGATGACTAAATTCAAAGTTAAAATACTCAATTTGGAAGCTTTATTTATCAATTACATCCAAATTCATTAAATTAAGCTCAAATATCATCCATAAAATCATCATATAATGGAAAATAAATATGCAAATATTTTATTTATCAATCACATTCCTTCTTCATGCCCTGTTATGACAAAAAATTAGGGCATAAAGCAACAATTTACCAACTCACAATTTATTCACCAAACTAGGTTCATATACTTTCAAAACATCATATAACCACACGTATATGAACAAAGCATCATGAAACCCTAAGATAACCAAAATTAGGGTGGCCACTAAAATTCACAACAATCAACCAATCAACAAGATACTTGGCTCAAATCAAAACTCATACTCACCTCTTGGCCTTTCTAGAGCTTATTCTTTATTTCTCCAACTTTGACTTCTTATAGACAGCACAAGACACCTCCTTTTGAGAAATAAAAATCATATAATTGTAGCTCTTAGAAAGGGGAATAAAGTTTATGAAGAGATTTTGAGCTAGAAAGGTGATTTAGGTGGTGAAAATTGAGCTAGAACACATACCTTCTTTGTTCTTCCTCCTTGCTCTTTCTCTTTCCTCTTTCTTCTTCTTCTTCTTTTATCTATTTTTGTGGGTGTTGGCCGAATTCTTAAGTGAGTGAGGGAGTGAGAGATGTTTAATATTCATTTCCTTGGCTTCTTAAAATGCTTGGCCGAAATTTGCCTAAGGAAAGAAAAGAAAATCCAAGTGCCAATTAATTGTGGCTTCTTGCAAACATTGTGTGGTTATTTAACTATATTGACTTAGGTTAATTTAACCTTACTTCTTCCCTCTCTCTTCTTCACTTTTTGAACAAATTGCACAATCAAAAAGAAGAAAAGCATGTTGACCAAAGCTTTTAAGTGTGTGTTTGGACTAACTTTTGGAGAATGACTTTTATAATTTACGAGATAAGAATGTGAGAGGAGTTTTATCTTGATTTACAGAAAAAGAATTTAGAAACCATGGTTTAGGGCTTACCCAAACACACAATAAGTGTGCGTGGTCATATTTGACCAAGTCTTCTTTTAAGGTGGGTTGAATCTTTGACCAAACCTTCCTTTCTTCCCAATATGCCCTCTTGGACGTTTTTGTGGTCATAAGGGGAGGGAGTTGATTGCTTTTTCAATGTTCATGATTACTCTTGCTTTTCAAGAGCAAATCCTAGCCCTTCATCTTGGTTTCTAATTTTGACCTCAAGATTAAATGGCAATTGTCTCTTTTGCCCTTAATTATGACAATATTATTTCTTGTTCCATTAGTCCTTTTATTTCTCTTTATTACTTCTTCCTAGACACTACTTCCTTTTTGTTTTGGATCCGGGTTAGGATTTATGTCATTTAGACACATCCTAAAGGAACCTGATACTTTCTTTCAAATAATTTGCACCAAATTTCATATTCTATTTCGTGTATGGTCTAAAAGTCATTCTATTTTTTATGCATTCCTGGGACTCTTACTAAACTAGGCTTAGTAGCTTACTTTATTCAGGCTTCTTCCCTAGCCTCTAGTCCCGAAATTTAGGGTATTACAATAAGGCCATCAACAACTCTTTGTTGTTGTATCCCAACGATGCTGAGATAGGCAAGTACCTCTTTGATTTCCTCTTCACCGCACAAGAAGTTTTCACCTCTTTAATTGCTTATAATCCTTTAGATAAAATGCATTTTTTTTAAAAAAAAGTACTTATTTTTAATCTAGCTTTTTAAAAAGTGAAGTGGATGACATATGGACTTGCCAAATAAGCATATTTGGTCAATGAATGGGTAAACTTAACATGAATAACAGTTAGGGTGAAATTGCTACAACTTATAAACTTCAAGGGCAACATTACTCTAAAGTGAAAACTTTTGGGGCAAATTTGCACCTAAACCTAAAACAAAAATGACATGGACAGCACGTGAATTGTCAGCTTAGCATAATTAGTCAACTAACGATCAAATTTAACTAGGATTATTGCCAAGGAAAAATTGCTCCAGATTTAACATTTTCAAGGCAAAATTGCCCCCTCCGTAACAACTTTCTGGGGCAAAATTGGCCTCTAACCCATTATTTTTTGTAAAGGGAAAAGCTTAACTATGAGTTAATTTAGTGCAAAATTTTTTTTAAAATTTTAAAAAAATTTTGAAAAATAGAAAAAAAAGGCATAACTCGAGGTAAGAAAATGGGCCAGCCTTGATGGGCTTAGGCTAGGCCCAAAAACCCAAATAAATGATATATTTTGCTAAGATAGCTCGTATATAAGTGGACTCATGCTACGCCACAAGCTTTTAAGCCCTTTTACAAACTTTATTTTTTTACATATTTTGATATGCATAGAACTAAAATAAAAAATCTCATAAAATTCATACTTCAATTGAAAAATATTTTTAAAATAAAATGTCAAATTATTCTCTAAATTTCCAAAACTAAACCCAATTCAATAATTGTCTATTTAAACATTATAAAGTACTGTCCAAAATTAAATAAATCAGACAAAGCACAAACTAAACACTAAACAATAGCAACTTCACCAACATTGTAACACCCTAGTTACATTATCATTCTGATAAGTCTTTCACAGTGAATTTGAACTACTAAGTGATATTTCTTGCAAAACAATTTCAAATCCCAACTTAACACAGGATTTGAACCTACACTTGAAGGGGGTTCTCTGAATTACTTAAAACTTTTCAAAGATTATTCACTGTGGTTCCCTACTTATTGTGACTCATCTTTCCTTAATTCTATTTATTATCTTAATCAAAGTGATTCTTTGCTCATTTTTATATGCGGAAGGTTTCATAATTAATAGGCTCATACCGTGCGATTACCCACTTCTAATTCAATTATCATGCTTGGATAACTAATTCATTCATCATGTGGGTTATACAATTATCCATTACAACTATATTAATTTACATATCAGACTAGTGCATGAATAATTCTTTTTTTCTTTATTGCAACTTCTTTCCTGGTACAGTGTCCTACATTCCTCTTATGTGCTCAGCTACCTATATGGTTAGTGGGGGAGGGTGAGACTTGGGGAATCTCAGTAGCAAACATTATAGACAATACATGTAACATGAATGCTAGTGCATGATATGCTTGCCTTACATAGGATCATATTCACATAATGATATTCTGCATGCTCAATGTTTCGTGCAACATACTTATGGCTATAATAAAGACAAAAATAGAGCTTCATTTATTCATAAATACTTCACATAACCAAGTAAGCAATATAGCAAATCAATACACAACATAAACATCACATACATACAAGTAAGTAAGTTCACTACCTTTTGTCCTCGAGTCCCTTTTTTTTACCTTTTCTTCCAGCCACTGAAGTTGCTTCAATTGCCTCTTCTTTTTCATCTCATGGCCCTAGATAAATGGCTATATTATTAGAGCCATGACAAATAAATAGATTTTTCACTTAACTTTGAAAAATCATAACTAAATCTACAAAAATCCAATTGTAGTGATTTAAAGTCCTATATGGCTCTTATTAAGTCTATTTTAGAGGAAAAATAATAGCCACTACTAATTACAGGGATAATTTTCCCAGAATCATCGAACAACACAGCTTGTCCAAAAAATATTATAGATTCAATGCCTAAATTCAAAAATCCATATATCACAATCTACAAACCCAAATGACCCAAATTATACATCAAATTAAAGTTTAGGATGTCTACTTCAAATCTAGAAAGTTTCATGGCCATTGAACAAGATTTGATTATTCAAAAACTCATCACAAAATGAATGCCTCCAAAAAACGAATTCAGATAACTTTAACATAACCTTCCAAAATCATCATTTAACCATAAATACATGATTAAACCATGATTAAATCCCAAAAATACCCCTTGGCTGAAATATGAATGATAAGTAAAATATTTGCATATTTATTTTCCCTTATATGATGATTTTGTGGATGAATTTGAGCTCAATTTAATGAATTTGGGTGTAATTAATAAATAAATAATGATTTTGGTATGAAATAGAATTCCTTGAAAAATACTAAATCAAACCCTCTTTCAGTTTCAGACATTATCTAGAGTTTTATATGTCAGATTGGGACGTTCTATATATGAACAAAAAGCTAGGAACTCTACAACTTTTATGTTTAGACCAAAACCCAGTTCTATCTCCAAGGTTTTCAAATTTTGCTGGGAAGTTGGGAGCGGGAATTATCTATCATTCCACCAACCATTCCATCTACTACATTTCATCTACCACCTTATCTTCATTTTCACCTACTACTTCATCTACCACCTCATCTTTCTTTTCACCTACTACTTCATCTACCTTTTCATCTACCTTTTCATCTACCATACTCCATTCCTCCCTATATATAGTCATAATCTCCTTCACCTTTTACACACTATTTCATATCCATTACTCTCCTCTCTCCTCCACTTAGAAACCATTTTTCATATCCATTACTTTGCTCTCTTCTCCACTTATACAACCATTTCATATCCATTACTCTCCTCTCTACTCCACTTACATACCATTATCTGAGAATTAATTTCATGTATTGTATTTCTTTTTTGAATGCCTCCTACATGGAAGGCTAGATTTTTCTATTTTCATGTATCTTGTGGTTGTATTTTTATTGAATAATTAAGTTTATTGCAATGTTTATGAAGTTTTTAATTTAATTTATTTTTGTTTTTAATTTCATCATGAGCTAAATTTCTATTTTCCTAAGGTGATGACGTAACTTACTAATGACGGATTGCATCTTAACTTATTAAATCTAGTTTGAATTTCTCCGTCATGATTTAGTTTTAATTATTATTCTTAATGCTTTTGATTGACTGGCCAACTTTTGAATGATTTCAATATGCATGTTGTGACCAGAAGGAGATGTATGTGTATAGATCCTATAATTAAAACCATGACTTGCATATAAAATAGGAATATATATGAGTTGTGTAGTCTTAATGAGTTCCATAAATCTTAATATATAATTGATTGCTTAGATTCATATAGGAATATAATGACTTAGCAATTAATTATAGAATTGCTTGACCTTGGAAGATGCTAGTAATTAAATTAGGGAAACTTAACTGTCAATTATGTGGAATAAATTGGGCTAGAATAGATAAGTGATTCAATCTGAAATTTGTTATGTGAAATCTAACCCCTATGATTTTTCTCATAGTTGTTTCATATCATTTACATTCATATTTAATCATTTTTAATTTTATAACCTCAATCACCAACTAATTGATATACTAAATAGAGTTAAAATTACTCATTTTGGTACTTAGTGATCAATCCTCGAGGGAATGATACTTTACTCACTTCTATATTACTTGTTTACGACAGTGTACACTTGCACTTTTTAATAGACCATTTACACTCGTAACAAGTTTTTTGCGCTGTTGTCGGGGATTGTAGTAATTAATATCATGACCAAGTAATTTTAATACTAATTTGGTCTTTATATAATATTTGTTTTTCTTTTTGGTATTTTGTGTTTCTTTTCAGGCTTTTGCTTAGTATATGACCAGATTGAAGGAGACTGAACTACAATCTCTTGATTCTGAGATCGAAAGAACTTATCGAAGAAATCAAAAAGTTCAAAAGCAGTCTACTTCAATCCTAATCAATCCGATAGCAAATTTGAAGGGAGAAACAACATATACCAAAACACTCCAAGACTATGTAACACATGTAACCCCCTTCTGTAATTATATCTGAAATATGTGATTAAAGTGAAATAGAGACCAATAACAATTAAATAACATTTACAAACCCATCTACCAGATGGGGTTTTCACAAATACGTTTCGAAATCTAATTAACCTGGTCTCATATTCAATTTAGAATATAATCACATCACGCGGAATATCACATTTATACAAATATCAGAGTGTACAACAATATCATCCCGGCAACTTCCAGGTTCATACCTTTACATAGAATTCATAGGGCACATCCACCCTTTACAATTCTTCGAATAGGGATTACACAGTTCTCCTTAAATACAAATACAAATCATCCCAATTATGATAACCAACTATCAAAATATTACAACCCGAACGAGTCCCGTCGCCCTTGACTGCTTGCTCCATTCTTGATCCACCTATCCTATCTAAAATGTTGGTAGGGGAGGGTGAGATTCGAGAGAATCTCAGTAGGAAACAGATACCTATATGCATGTATGATATGTGTTTAATGCATGACATGCTTGCAATACATAACTCATGTTCACACAATGACATATCTGCGTGCTCAATGTTTCAACAACATACTCATGGCCATAGCATAATTAGAAACAGAGCTACAATCATTCATACTTGTTTCACATAATCCAGCAAAGCAATACATGCATCAATACACAAACACAAATATCAAAGCATGCAAGAGAGGTAAGTTCCCTACACTTGTTCTTTCCACGTAAGCTCCAGCACCGCTTACTCACGATCAGAGCGAATATCCAACCCTATAACCAAATCAAGGACATAGGGTCAATCTAAATTCCAAATCCTTACTTCTATATTACTTAAGGTTGGTTATCATTCACACCCTTTAGGTGGCTATAATAAGCCCAACAAAAGCCTAAAGGATTGGGACGTACTAGATTGGAAATCACCTTTCAAAATCACAAACTATTGAAAATAGGGGTTGGCTGCAGCCAAAACGCGCACAGAAGGTTTCTGGCTGCAGCCAAGAATTTCTGGCTGCGGCCAAAACGTGTACAAAAACTTTTGCGCTGCAGCCAAGGCAACTTAGGAAATTCATAACTAATTCCACAAAATTCAAAATGAGGTGATTCCAAAGCCAAATGAAATATATTTAAGTCTTATTCATAGAAAAAATATGAGCCATTATTGTAAATCACCACAAAAATACAGAATTCCCCAAAATCCACTACTGCTACAGAATCAAACCCAGTTTCGACCTCAAACTTTGGGCAAACATAAATCCCATTTCAAAAAACGAAATGGCACAAATTATATGTCCATTTTAATGCTTGGGATGTGAACTTCAAGACTGGAAAGTTTCATAATTTTATGACATTATTTGCCCAGTCAAAACGTCCACACAACCAGATTGCCCAGACAGAATTCTCACTGGACAGAATTTCCAGTTTTGCAACCATTGTGTCCAATCCAATTTAAATCAATTCCAATGATTAAATACCACAACATGACACCATTTTCAACATAAAACAACATCCAATTCATCCAATTACATACCACACGAAAATACCATAAAATCAGGGCAAAATTCTCAATTCACAATACTCAACCAATAACCACAATAGTTAGGTCAATAGTCATCAAATGCCCACCTCTTCCTCTTCCCAATGCCAATTCTTTGATTCCTCCACTTCCCAAATTCTTCAAGCTCTCAAACACCTTCTCTCACAAATCTAAAACCATAGCAATGAAGCTCTCATCACTATGAACAACTTTAAAGAATGGTGTTTGAGCATTAGAGGACATTAAGACAACCAAAAACTCACCTTTGCATTTCTCTTTCTTCCCTTGTCTTGGACGACCATGGGAGCTTTGGGTGAGAGAGAAAGAGATAAGATTTTGGAGTTCAAAGGCCCCCAAAACCGACCTAAAAGAGAGAGGAAAGAGGGAAGAGGTGTTGACACTTTTGACCAATCCAAGGGCTTACATTGTGCCAAGTGTCAAGATCTTGTCACACCTCCATGAGCTCACCAAGGAACTCATACATGGGATTCCACCCCTTGATCTCTTGCACAAATCAATCCTAACCATTGATCTTGAAGTTACCAATGAGTTTCCTCTTCGGTAATTGACCAATTGGTCGGTAACTTTACCGTTTTGCCCCTGATTACGGCAATTGCTCTTGAATCACCACCAAACACACCATATCATTCCTTTTCTTCCACAATACGCCCTCCCCTCTATTTTAAGTCAATTTAGATGTTAATCCATAATTGAACTTAAATACAGGGTTTCGGCTCTACTCACAACACATACGAATCACATCGGGTGCCAAATCACACCATAATCTCCAAAAGGGTTTATTTATCACTAACCACATCCACTTTTGGAGTCATTATCTCTTAATCACAATTTAGGATCTTGCTAAACTGGGGCTTAGCAGTCCACTTATCTCAGGCTTATTCTCTAGCCTTAAGTCTCAAAATTCAAGGTATTACAACACTAATAGTCATGGGGACAAATTCTGGAATCAAAAGACCACCAGTAGCAGCTAACAACTTTGAAATCAAGCCTGCAATTATCCAGATGATGCAAGCAAATCAGTTCAATGGTTTACCAATAGAAGATCCTAATACACATATAGCCAATTTCCTAGAAATCTACGACACATTCAGGCATAATGGTGTTACTGATAATGCCATTAGACTTAGACTTTTCCCTTTCTCACTCAGGGATAGGGCTAAGAGCTAGTTAAAATCACTACTAGTAGGAAGCATAACTACATAGGATCTCATGGCATAGAAATTTTTGGATAAATACTTTCCTTTAGCAAAAACTGCTAAATTTAGGAATAAAATTGCCTCATTTACCCAGCATGAACAAGAAAGCCTCTATGAAGCATGGGAAAGATACAAGGAGTTGCTAAAGAGATGTCCATATCATGGATTACTAAATTGGTGGCAACTGCAAACTTTATAAAGTAGGATGACGCACATCTCCAGAATTCTTATAAATGCTATAGTTGGAGGATCTTTAATAGGAAAAAATATAGATGATGCTTATAATCTACTTCAGGAGATGGTAGCTAATGCATATCATTGGCCTTCTGAATGTAGCAATTCAAAGAAAGTACTTAGAGTGCACGAGCTGATGTCCTTACAACTTTGTCTTCTCAAGTTGCATTTATATCCAAGCAAGTAGGATCATTAACAACTCAAGCAAATGTAATCAGCACTCCTATTGAAGCTTCTGATCAATGTAGAGGATATCATGTGAGCACGTAATGTGAAGAGGGACATTCATTCATGCTAGAGCAAGCTCATTTCATCGAAAATCAAAGAAATGACCTATTCTCAAATACCTACAATCCAGGTTGGTGAAATCATCCAAACTTTAGTTAAAGGAATAATCAAAATGCATTTAAGCTACAAGGGAACTACCAGCAACAAGCTCTTCAACAACCAAATCCACCACAGTAGAAAGTAAATGTGGAAGATGCACTGGCTCAATTTATAACTAGGACTGATGTAACACTTAAAAGCTAAGACGCCTCAATAAAGAACTTGGAGCTTCAGATGGGCCAAATTGCAAATATGTTGAATTCCTGGCAACCAGGAACTCTACCAAGTGACAATGAAAGAAACCCAAGAGAACATATAAAGGCCATTGCACTAAGAAGTGGTAAAGAATTGAAAGATCCTGTAATTAAGAAGAAGGATGGCAGAGAAAAGAAAGAAAGCAGAGAAGAACAGAAGGAGGAAGTACAGGAATAGAAGGAGGATGATGTAATACCAGGAAGAATCAACTTTCCAGATAATCCTCTTCCATATATACCACCAGTTCCAAACCCTCAGAGACTCACGAAAGCAAAGTTAGACAAGCAGTTTGGCAAGTTCCTAGGAGTTTTCAAAAAGTTACATATCAACATTCCTTTTGCAGATGCTCTTGCCCAAATGCCTAGTTATGCAAAATTCATGAAAGACATTCTCTCAAATAAGCATAAGCTTGAGGAATTTGAGATAGTTGCACTTACTGAGGAGTGCAGTGCTATTCTCCAAAAGAAATTACCTCTAAAGCTAAAAGATCCTGGAAGCTTTTGCATACCTTGCACCATAGGTCAATGTCACTTTGAAAGAGTACTTTGTGACCTTGGAGTAAGTGTAAACCATATGCCTCTATCAGTTTACAACAAACTCAGTCTTGGAGAGGTGAAGCCAACCACAGTTTCATTACTTTTGGCTTACCGATCAATAACACATCAGAGTGGTATCTTAGAAGATGTGCTAGTGAGGGTAGACAAACTTATATTTCCAGCTGATTTCATAATACTCGATATAGAAGAAGACCAAGAAATTCCTATCATTCTTGGAAGGCCATTTCTAGCAACTGGGAGAACATTAATAGATGTGCAATAGGGGAAGTTAACCTTATGAGTTCAAGATAATCAAGTATCCTTCAACATCTTCAAGGCTTTGTCCTTTCCAAATGAAGGTAACACCTTTTACAGAATAGATATATTTACTAGTTGTACCAAAGACGTGATGGATGAAATTTGCATGGATCAACTATTAGCAATGGGAATGGTAGATATATCAAAATCTACTATCCTAAAGTCTTGGAGCAGATTAGGTACCTGGAAGCAAATTTCCCAATTTTTATCAAGAAATCATTTGAAGATCAGGGGGAAAGGCCGAGTAAGCCGGTACCATCAATGGAGAAAATACTAGTACTGGAGTTGAAAGTACTGTCATCCCACTTGAAGTATGCTTATTTGGGAAGAAATTCAGCATTACCAGTAATCATCTTAGTAGCTCTTACTCTTGGTGAAGAAGAAAAGTTATTAAGAGTCCTAAGGGAGTATAAACCAGCATTTAGATGGTCAATAGCTGATATAAGAGGGATTAGTCCTTCAATTTGTATGCATAAGATCTTGATGGTACAACTACAAGCCATCAGTTGAGCACCAGAGAAGACTCAATTTGAATATGAAGGACATGCAGTGAGAAAGGAGGTAATAAAGTGGCTTGATGCTCGTATAATTTATCCAATCTTTAACAGTCAATGGGTAAGTCCAGTTCAAGTTATGCCAAAGAAAGGTGGAATGACAGTGGTGCCTAATGAAAAAAATGAACTGATTCCATAATGAACGGTAAATGGATGGAGAGTATACATCAACTATAGGAACCTCAATAAAGACACCAGAAAAGATCACTTCCCTCTGCAATTTATAGACCAGATGCTTGACAGACTAGCTGAGAAAGCATATTATTGTTTCATGGATGGGTATACAGGATATAATCAAATTACAATTACGCCAGAGGATCAAGAGCAAACAACTTTTACATGTCCATATGGTACCTTTGCCTGTAAAAAGATGCCATTTGGTCTATGTAATACACCAGTAATATTTCAAAAAAGTATGATGGTGATCTTCTTACACATGGTGGAGACAAATTTGGTTCTAAATTAGGAGAAATGCCATCTCATGGTAAAAGTAGGAATTGTGCTTGGTCACAAGGTATCTGATGGAGGCATTGAAGTAGACCGAGCTAAGATTAAAACAATTGAAATGCTACCAACTCCTTCTTCAATCGAGGGTATTCGGAGTTTTTTGGGACATGCTGGCTTTTATAGAAAACTCATCAAGGACTTCTCAAAAATCACAAAGCCACTATGCATGCTATTAGAGAAAAACACTCCCTTTGTGTTTAATGAGGAGTGCTTATCAGGCTTCCAAACTTTAAAAAGTGCCTTGACTTCTACACTAGTCATCATAGCTCCATATTGGAACCTTCTATTCTAAATGATGTGCGATGCAAGTGATTATATAGTTGGAGCTATTTTAGGCCAAAAAAGACAAGGTCTTTCATCCCATCTACTATACTAGCAGGACACTCTCAAATGCACAGTTGAATTATGCAACAACAGAAAAGGAGCTATTAGCAATTGTGTTTACATTCAACAAATTCAGAGCCTACTTGATCAGGTCAATTGTCATTGTCTAGACGGACCACTTAGCAATCAAATACTTGATTAAGAAGAAAGACGCTAAGCCTAGACTGATCAGATGGGTGCTTCTGTTACAAGAAGTTGACTTGGAGATTAAAGACAAAAAGGGGACTGAGAATCTCATTGCAGATCATCTTTCTCAGTTAGAACTACCTAAACGAAAGAGAGAATCACCAATCTAGGAGAATTTCCTAGATGAACAAATTTTTATCATGCAGTCACAACCTACCCCATGGTATGCTGATTTTGTGAATTCTTTGGCAAGCTGAGTTATGCCTTGTGAACTTTCTAAAGTGCAAAAGAAGAAGTTTTTGGCTGATGTAAGGCATTAATTTTGGGAGGATCCATTCTTATACAAACAATGGCTAGATTAAATTAACAGGCGATGTGTTCCTAAAGAAGAAATGGACAACATCTTAAATCACTGCCATTCATCCCCATATGGTGGTTATTTTGGAGCAAATAGAACATCTACTAAAGTCCTTTAATCAGGATTTTATTGGCCTACACTCTTCAAGGATGCCTACAAAATTGTGGCAACTTGTGACAGATGTCAAAGAACAGGAAATATTTCAAGGAGACATGAAGCCCCTTTAACATCTTAGAAGTTGAGCTCTTTGATGTATAGGGGATTATTTTATGGGGCCTTTTCCATCCTCATTTAGCAACCAGTTCATTTTAGCAGCTGTTGACTATGTCTTCAAGTGGGTTGAAGCAGCTGCCTTTCCTACAAATGATTCTTGAGTGGTTGTGAAGTTCTTGAGGAAGAATATTTTTACAAAATTTGGAGTGCCTAGAGCTATTACCAATGATGGAGGAAGGCATTTTTGCAATCAGTAGCTTCAGTCGGTATTGGCTAAATATGGAGTAACTCATAAGGTTGCAACTCTATATCATCCACAAACTAGCGAGCAAGGGCAAATCTCAAATAGGGAACTAAAATGGATCATAAAGAAGATGGTAAATTCCAATCAGAAGGACTAGGCACAGAAATTAGATTATGCACTTTGACCTTATAGAACTACCTTTAAGACACCAATTGGTACATCTCCATATCAATTGGTCTACGGAAAAGCATGCCATCTTCTAGTAGAAATGGAGCACAAAGTATATTGGGCAATAAAAGCCTTAGATTTTGACTTAAAGGAAGTTGGTAAGAAGAAGCTTCTCCAACTCAATGAGCTTGAAGAATTCAGACAACAACTTATGAAAATGCCAAGTTATACAAGGAGAAGGCAAAAATGGGGCATGATAGAAGAATTTTGAGGAGACAGCTCACACTGGGATAAAAAGTGCTTTTATACAACTCAAGGTTAAAGCTCTTCCCAGGAAAGCTAAGATCAAGGTGGTCAGGTCCTTTTACTGTGATTCAAGTATGGCCATATGGAACTGTGGAGATTCAAAATGGTGATCAAAAATTCAAAGTGAATGGGCAAAGAGAAAGAGTTAAGTGGTTTAGTTTTTGTTTAGCTAAAGACGTTAAAGAATAGCAGCTATTTAGGAGGAAACCCAAAACTTTTTTCCTACTCTCTCATTTTGCTTCTTACTCACCAAAACACACTGCATTGTGTTGAGAATTTTAGTTTTCATAAGTTTCATTTTAAGTTATCATGGAGGAATCTCTTGCAAAACTTAAGAACAGGTTCCCCAGTCTTCCCAAAGAGTGCTCAGGAAGCTCTATAGTTGTTAACTTGAAAGGATGAAGATATTCAAGCACTTAGGCCTTTATGAGGACATACGCTGGATCATTGAAGCTAAGGTACATTTAGCAGGTGAGTTTAATAAATCAGTTGTTAAAACTTTACCAGGAATGGAAAGAAGTTCTTACTCCAAAAAGAGAAGAGCTAAAAGAATGAATGTTTGCTATAAATGTACAAGGCGGGCATATGATCAGTGCTGTAGGAGCAAAGGTATAGTTTCTATAAATCAAGAAAATATAATTAAATTTATAAAGGATGGACTGAGAAAGGAGTCCCTAGATGATATCATTTAAACTCTTAAGACACATCCGAGTGGTGATGTTCATCGTATTCTTCTTGATTTAGTGGATGTATTCAACCAAGAAAAATGACACTACTGTCTTAGGAATCTAAAGTTAAAAGACCCTATTTGCCAGTTTAAAAGAAAATTGGATGAGAATCAAATCCTTGATTTATAGAAATCGTTTAAGCCGTTACTGGACGTAATACCAGAGGAAGATGTGAGCCAAAATCACAACTATTGTACATAATCATGCTTTTATCTAATCTGTTTTATCTTTTAAGTAGCTTTTGTCTAATCTGTTTTATCTTTTCAATAACTTTGAATTTCTTTCCTCTTTTTGTTAATTTCTTCATGCAAATTATACTGGTCATTCATGTCAGAAGTCTTTCAAACTTCTTTGAAAAATGCCTGATTTGCATGATCTTTTTGTCGCTGTTTTAGTATTATATATATGCATACTTCCACTTCTAAATATGCATACTTTCACCGTAAATATGCAGTCTTCCACTTGTAAGCACAAATAGTCCGAGAGAAAAGAAAAGAAAAAAGGTATCATACTAAAATATAGGTTTAAATCTATCTGCATTTTTAATGAAACTGATAAGGGAAAGAATGGAGAGTTTTTAACTACAGCACAAGAACTAGGAAATGCATTAGCTGCTCGAAAGATCAATTTTGTATATGGGGGAGGCATCCAGGGCCTAAGGGGAAGTGTGGCCATTGCCGCAGCCATTAATGGAAGCAAGTGTTTGAGTGTAAATGTAAATAAGTTAGATGGTCACATCTGTTTCTTAAGACAAGAGTTACAGGATTCCAACTTACCAGAATGTATGGGACATATGTTCTACAAGGCTGAAGCTTTTATCGCTCTACCCGGTGGTTTGGAAACATTGGTTGGGATTTCCAGCATCACATATTGGGCTAAGTTAAACTTTCACAAAAAGCTATAGGATTGTTAAATGTTAATTGTAATGACCAAATTTCAGATTAAGGGCTAATATTTCAAAATTGATTGAAATTAGTGTAATTAAACACTTTTGGAGAAATGTGATGTGAAGTTTATGTAAATGTATATGGTGATGATTTAGTAATCATAGTGAAAATCAGGGGCAAAATAGTAAAATTGGAAATTTACCTACCAATTGGTCGGTTACCAAAGAGAAAACTCATTGGTGATTGAGAATCAATGGTTGAGATTTATTGTCTATGGGTCGGAATTGTATGCTTTGTATCTATGTGAGCTCATGAAGGAAGTGAGCTTGATTATGCCAAGTGGCATATTGTGGACCAAAGGATCATGCTCATTGTCAACCACTCACCTTTTCTCTCTTTTTTTTCTCTTATTTGGTTGGAGCATAGGCCTAGGGAGAAAATTCTGCTTGCTTCATCATTTCTATCATCTCTCATCGTCTCTCTCTCCTCACCTCCATTTCCAGTGATTTCAAGGAAGAAAGAGAAAGCTTGATTTTTGGTGAGTGATAGTTCCCATATGCTCAAACACTCTTCATTATTCTTGTTCATAGTGTTAAGAGCTTTATCTTGATGGTTTCAAAATTTTGAAAGGTGGTGATTTGGGTGTTGGAACAAATTTAAAAGTTGGAATCGAGGTTTCATTCTAGCAATTTGAAGAGATAAGGATTTGGTGCTTTTTTGTATATTCATTGAGATTTTTGGTTAAGTTTTGTAAATTCTGGAATTTGCCCTGGTTTAATGCCAATTTTTGAATGCATGAATTACATGATGAATGATGTTGAAACTAGGTTATTGTGAAGTTATTTGTGTGTTGGATATGGTTTTGGATTTTGGAAGTAAGTTGAATAGAATATGGTATTGTGTGTGTTATAAAAAAACCAAGAGTAATATTATGGTTAGGATGGGTTTTGAGTGTTTTGAGGCTACCAATAGGTTCGTTATGAAATTTTAAGTGGGAATGAGCTTTATATTTAATTTGGGAACTATTGGGATCAGTTTTGGTAAATCTAGGAATTTCTATCAGTTCTGTGATTTGGCAATCTGATAAGATTACTCAAGTGAGGGGTTTCACTCGAGTGCTACAGTATAATTTCCCTTTTTCCTTCTGCATTTTGCCTGGTTTTCTGATAAAAGCAAGAGTACACTTCTTAACCTACGAGTGATATTGGTGATCACTCGAGTGAGTATGGGTTCACTCGAGTGAAGGTGTGAGTTCATGTTATAGGGTTGCGTCTCGGGTATGCACTTGCAAGCTAATTTTCAAGAGTGTGCTTTGACACTTACAAGTGTAGTCTTCTCACCCGAGTGCCAAGGGTCATGCTCGAGTGCACTTCTAGTTCCAAAGTTTCTCATTGTTCTCAGGTTGTCACTTCCTGTATTGCACTTTTGGGGACTCGAGTGAATTTGGAGTCATCACCTGAGTACAAAACCTCATGCTCGAATGTTGTGAGTACTTTCTAGCTGTGGTTTTGCTCATTGTCAAACACTCGTGAGTAAGAGCCATTCTCACTCTAGTGCAAGTCTCTCATCACTCGAGTGAGGTCATCTTTACTCGAGTGAGTTAGCCAGAAATCAGTGTTCTGCTTCTGAAAAAAGGGGTCTTCAGGGTAGTTTCTCCCAACCCTTTTGGCATATGTGTAGACCTCTAATAACAACCTAAAGATTTCAAATGATAACCAACTTAGAGTATTATGGAAATAAGTATTTGAGAAAGAGAATGATTGGTTGTCCCTAATTTGGTTATAGGATTTGACATTTGCCAGACTCGTGAGCCCACAGTGCCAAGGAACATTAAGAAAGAACAAGGTAGTAACTCTTTCTCTTATACTATGCATAAATCATTGTATGTATGTCTATCATGCATTGTGTTGCTACTACTGCTTTGTGATGCTTTGTGCCTTGTGATGCTGCTACATAGTGTTTACCGTGGAAGCGGGCATAATGATTACAGCGAAAGCTATCGCATTGTGATCACAGCCGTGAGTGCTGTCGTTTGTGGCATGAGCCATGAATTATTGTGTTGCTGCTGAACATGATCTTACATGCTATGTGTTTACATACTGTATGAGTGATTTGTTACTACTGGGATTCTTTTGAATCTCATCCTTTCCTTTAACTAACCATCAGATAGGGCAAGTGGCTCCAAGGAGAAGCGGGCAACCAGGAGCGGTTAGGACTTTGTAGAGATGTTTTACATTTTGGACTGTTGGTAATCTATTTTAGCTTGGATATGTAATCCCTTATGTTGAGAAACTTTACACCTATTTTATATATATATGTGACCTGGGGTTGCTGGGATTTTAGTTAGGCATTCTGATATTTATGAATGTGATTTAACTGCACAGGTAATTGTATTCGAATGTGAATATGAGACCAGATTAATTATATTTTTGAACTGCTTTTCTGGACACCCCATCTAGAAGATGAGGGATTATAAATATTGTTTTTTGTCTTATTGGTCTCTATTTCACTTAAATTTCATAACTCGGATATAATTATAATGAGGGGGTTACAATTTTTATATCAGAGCTGTAGTTCCTAATAAGGGTAGAGTTTGCTAGGATAGCTCCCATAGTTTGGCCTTAGTGATAGAAGATCATTTATGAATAACTGTTCTATACACATATGTGTTCTTGTTATGTGGAATTATGTGTATACCATAATTGTTGGATTAATGGGGTGAGTTATTTGTAGAATGAAAAGAACAACACAAGGTTGCCCCATAGTACAACAAGTAAATCCTGAGGTGGAGATTGCCAATGATAATCCACTGGACCCGCTGCAAGAAATGATAGATTTGATTCGGGATCAGCGAGACATGATTGCTTAGCTAGGAGAAGAGCTCAAAGTTGAGAGAGTAAAGAATAAAGAAGATCGAGGTCAGTCCACACAAGAGGAGACCCAGGAGGGGACCTATAGAGAAGAGACTACAGAAGGGTCGGCGCGACCACCTGAGTCACCTCCTCATGTTAAACCAGGCCCGAAATCATATGGAGTTCCAGCTAGATAGGAAAGAGATCTTCAATTTTGAGTATCCAAATTCTGCAAACACATACCTCCGATATTTAAAAGGAGATTTGATCCTCAAGTAGCTGAAGATTGGCTAAACAGTCTTGAGAAGATTTTTGAGGTCCTTGAGGGTCCCTCAGAAGTAAAAGCTCGACTAGTGGTTTATAAGCTTGAGGGAGATGCAGATTGCTGGTGGTGAAATATTGCCTTGTCATTGCAGAGCAAAAGTATATCACTGACCTAGGAGGTGTTCCAGTAACATTTTAATGAAAAATATTTTCCCAAGTCGGTAAGGCTTGAGAAGGAGACTAAATTTTTGAACATCAAGCAAGGGGACACGGAGTCTTTTGATGAATATTTGTCATGTTTCATCTGCTTTTCTCAATATTCTTCTTATCTTTGGAAGATGGATGACGAGGAGTTGAGCTAGGACATGCTGGTATGGGGTTTAAGGTGTGATATGAGGAAGAGATTAGCCACCCTTTAGTTTATCGAGTTCAACAAGGCGGTTGAGGAATGTCGGATCACAGAGAGCAATTTAAGAGAATTGTATCCAGCTAAGGCTGTTGTTGGCCATAGTGAGCTCAGTAAGGGCAGTGCCTCTCATAAGCGGAAGGGCCTGGGACTATCTTTGTATAAGGGCAGCGGTAAGAAGCCCTACCAGTCTAGGAGTCATGATCAGCAAAGAGCTCCTACAGGATGGACATGTCCTCGTTGTAACAAGCCACATCATGGCAAGACTTGAGATGGTCGGGTGATCTGTTTCAATTGCAAGCAAGTGGGGCATACATCTACTGAATGTGGACAGCCACGACAGGAGCAGAGACCGAGGGCTCAGGGCTGAGTATTTGCTATGACTCACGAGGAAGCCCAAAAATCCCCAGAGTTGATACGAGGTAAAGTCCTTCTTCTTGGTAATGTGTTACAAGCATTGTTTGACTCGGGTGCAAGTCACTCTTTTATTACCTATGATTGTGTGAAGCGCCTGGGTATAAATGTGTATAAGTTGCCTTTCGATCTGATTGAGTCAACGCCAATGGGTGTTAAGGCTGTGACTACAGAAGCCTGCTTAAATTGTGTTGTAACCATTGAGGGTCATGAGTCTGTGGTAGATTTGATTTGTTTACCACTCTACCAATTGGAAGTCATTCTGGGTTTTGATTGGTTCAGAGCAAATAACATGTTAGATTGTGGGAACAAGAGGATAGTATATCCTATTTCTCAAAGCATTAATGACGGGAATGTCGACTTAAATTTCCTTTCAACAGCTAAGGCAGAGAAATATTTGCAAAAAGGTTGTCAAGGATATATGGTTTTCTTTTTTGTGCAAGAAGAAACCAATGAGACTTTGAATAGTATACCTGTGGTAAATGATTTCCCTGAGGTATTTCCGAATGACCTAAGTGGGTTGCCTCCTGAAAGGGAAGTTCAATTTCCAATTGAAATTGTGCCTGGAGTTGGTTCTATATCTAAAGCCCCATATCATTTAGCCCCAGATGAAATGGTGGAATTAAAGAAGCAGATTGAGGATATGCTTGAGAAAGGGTTTATTATACCCAGTATGTCGCCTTAGGGAGCTCCAGTGTTATTTGTCAAAAAGAAAGACGGGAATCTTTGTTTGTGTATTGATTATCGAGAGTTGAATAAGATTACCGTCAAGAACAAGTATCCTCTCCCCAGAATCGATGACCTTTTAGATCCATTATCTGGGTCGTGTGTGTTTTCAAAGATTGATTTAAGGTCAGGGTATCATAAGCTGCGAGTGAAAGCAGAGGATGTTCCAAAAATCGCTTTCAGAATGAGGTATAGGCATTATGAGTTTTTAGTGATGCCATTTGGTCTAACCAATATACCTGCGGTATTCATGGATTATATGAACCGTATTTTTTGACAATATCTGGATCAATTCGTTGTGGTATTCATCGATAACATTCTAATATACTCAAAGAGTATGGAGGAGCATGAGCACCATTTGAGAATCATGTTGAATATATTGCGTGAGAAGCAGCTTTATGGTAAATTGAGTAAGTGCGAGTTTTGGCTATCATAAGTCAAAATCTTAGGCCATGTTATCTCGTAAGAAGGGGTCTCTGTGAATCCTAGAAAAGTAGAAGTAGTACTGGACTAAAAGAGGCCAAAAACTGTTGTGAACATACGCAATTTTATGGGTCTTGCTGGTTACTACCAGAGATTCATTCAGAATTTCTCACATATTGCCTTGCCGATGACCAAGCTCACACGAAAAGATCAACCTTTTGTGTGGGATAAACATTGTGAAAATTGCTTTGTGGAGATAAAAGAGAGGTTGACTATGGCACCTGTGTTGATTATACCTGATCCTAGCTTGACCTACGTTGTGTATAGTGATTCGAGTAAGCAAGGATTATGGTGTGTCCTTATGTAGCAGGGACATGTGGTGGCCTATGCCTCTCGACAGCTCAAACCTCATGAAATGAACTATCCCACTCATGATCTAGAGCTTGCGGCTATTGTGTTTGCTTTAAAGATTTGGCGTCATTATTTGTATAGTGTGATAGTAGAAATGTACTGCGACCGCAAGAGTCTCAAGTATTTATATGACTAGAAAGAATTGAATATGAGATAATGTCGCTGGATAGGGTTGCTTAAGGGCTACAACCTGGAAAACAAATATCATCTGGGTAAGGCAAATGTAGTCGTTGATGCTCTTAGTTGAAAGGCAATGCTTGTGACAGCTTTAATGATACGAGGGGGAAGCTTATTGCTGATTTTTGTGATTTGAATTTGTCGAACAAAATCATCTGTGCCAACTATACGATTTCCCAAAGGGAAAGTGACTTGAGAGCTCAGATTGAAGAAGCTTAAAATTAAGATGGTTGGATACAGCGTAATCTGGCTAAGATTGAATGGGGAGAAGCTCAGGGCTTTGATTTGTCACCTGGTGGACTAGTTTGCTTCCAAAAGAGAATTTGTGTTCCACTTAAGGCATAATTGAGACAGAAAATCTTAGATGAGGCACATAACAGCCATTACACTCTTCATCCTAGTATGACCAAGATGTATCATAATTCGAATTTTGCTTGGAAGTTGAGAGCGGGAATCATCTACCATTCCATCTACTACATTTCATCTACCACCTCATCTTCCTTTTCACCTACTACTTCATCTACCACCTTATCTTCCTTTTCACCTACCACTTCATCTACCATAGTCTATTCCTCCCTATATATAGCCATCCTCTCCTTCACATTTTACATACCATTTCATATCCATTACTCTCCTTTCTTCTCTACTTACAAACCATTTTTCATATCCATTACTTTCCTCTATTTTCCACTTACACAACCATTTCATATCCATTACTCTCCTCTCTGCTCCACTTACAACCATCATCTGAGAATTAATTTCATGCATTGTATTTGTTTCTTGAATGTCTCCTATATGGAAGGTTTTACATTCTACATGGAAGGCTAGATTTTTCTATTTTCATGCATCTTGTGGTTGTATTTTTATTGAATAATTAAGTTTATTGCAATGTTTACGAAGTTTTCAATTTATTTTATTTTTTTTTTCAATTTTATCATGAGCTAAATTTCCTTTTTCTTAGGGTGATGATGTAACTTACTAATGATGGATTGAATCTTAACTTATTAAATCTAGTTTGAATTTCTCCATCATGATTGATTTTTAATTATTATTCTTAATGCTTTTGATTGACTGGCCATCGTTTGAATGATTTCAATATGCATGTTGAGACCAGAAGAAGATGAATGCGTATAGATCCTATAATTAAAACCATGACTTGCATATGAAATAGGAATATATTCATATGAGTTGTATAGTCTTACTGAGTTCTATAAATCTTAATGCATAATTTATTGCTTAAATTCATATAGGAATATATTGGATTAGCAATTAATTATAGAATTGCTTGATCTTGGAAGAGGCTAGTAATTAAATTAGGGAAACTCGACTATTAATTATATGGAATAAATTGGGCTAGAATAGATAAGTGATTCAATCTATAATTTGTTATTTGAACTCTGACCCTTGGGACTTTTTCTCATAGTTATTTCATATCATTTACATTCATATTTAATCATTTTTAATTTTATAATCTCAATCACCAACTGATTGATCGACTAAATAGAGTTAAAATTACTCATTTTCGTACTTAGTGATCAATCCTCGAGGTAACGATACTTTACTCACTTATATATTACTTGTTTATGATAGTGTACACTTGCACTTTTTAATAGACTATTTACACTCATAATAATGAATAGTACCCCACCCTCATGAAAACTCATCCAAACAATAAACCAATCAGTTCAAAACAACGTCGAGGCTACCTCTTCACTTCTCTACGACTGATTTAGTATTCTGACGCCACTTCAACTATCTAGATGATACAAAACACCTCTAATCATAAAAATGAGACCATAGAAATGCAACTCTCAATGAGCAGAACAATGTTCTTGGAGAACTTACTGAACGAAAACGACGATTCGGGGTCAGAGTCTGCTTCAGAGCTCAGGAACTTTTACTATTCCTCCTCTCTTTCTCTTCTTTCTATTTTGTGTGAATTTTCAAATTTTTCCCTTCTCTTTCCATGGATCAACGAAATAATGGCCTTAGAGAAGACTAAATAAGCCTTAATATCATGTAATTAAGTCTTATGTTGACATATGCAAGGTGATTAAATCTCATGATACCAAGTATCCTTGAAGCTTTTCTTTTCTCTTTCTCTTTTATCCTACACGTCACTTTTGTCAAGGGAAAGAAGAGGCCTAACAATTTCCCTGGACTCCTAGTTTTGGTGTTCGAGAAGTCAAGTACAGGATCGGGTCGGAGGCTGGTGGATTCCCTGGACTCAGGCGCTAGGTGGCACTCTTTGAAGATACCAACACAAAAGGCATAAAACAAGTGTCATTATGAGGGATACATGTCACTTTCCTATCAAGCCAACACAAAAGTGGCTTTGTCCTTTGTCATGATTAAGGGACAAATGTCATGTTTTTAACTAGTCAACACAAAAGTTATGCTATAATGAGTCATCATTGCTTACTTTATTAAAGTTACTTTAATGAAATTACTTTATCGGTGCTCACTGGGGATTCCACTTGGGACTTACTCAGGGTTGCTTCACATATACAAGGCCCGCTAAATGATGCTAGGTCAAAGGGTATGTGTGTGGCCACACATCGCACCACATACTGGTGTCTACTTTAAAAACGCATGGTACATAGATCTATCCTAAAAATACCATGTGTACACCTATACCAGCATATTTCGCTTGACTAATCAATCCTATACCTCATGACATAGCTGGGTAGCATCTTTTAACCAACCTAATTGCATTGTATGTGTCATGTGCACATCTGTACTGATACGTTGATCTTATTGCCTACACGTACTGCGCCCACTGCCCGGTAGGGCTGGATCACATAGTTGCCTTGACTCTTTCTATCTCTCGACATTCTTGGGACTCTTCCCAAATTGGGCTTAGTTGTCTGCCTGATATAGGCATATCCTCAAGTCTCTGGGCCCAAAATTCAGGATATTACAAACATGATCTTTATTACTATTTTAAATATCAACAATATTTGATTGTGCTTCACTATGAGTAGGCTTTAATGGAAAAAATATCAAGGTTTTCTTCTTCAAATAAAATTCACTTTCAAGTTTTATAGTTTAGTTATTATTTTGCTTAAGTTTGAGATACATTGATGTTAAAACTCATAACAGTGAGATGTTTTATTGCCCTTATGTAGTATGTTTGAATGAAAGTCGACTAAGTGCTACAGATATATATATACATTTAATTTGTGAAGGATTTTGTAAAAGTTATACTATATCAGTATAGCGTGGTGAAGAATTAGAAATGTCAAGTTCATCTCAACAGGGCGAATGGCCTTTGATGATAATGACACAGATATGGATGATCGGATAGAGGATATTATTTGTGATGTAGGAGAAGAGGCTTTTGAGCAATCACATGCATATGGTAATATGTGCAGTGATGCTGAGAAGCCATTGTACCCGGGGCGTAAACAATACCAATTATTGAAAGCAGTATTGAAATTAGTAAGCTTGAAAGCACGGCATGGATGGAGCGACAAGAGTTTTTCAGAAATGCTTGAAGCTTTTAAGGACATGCTTCCAGATAATAATTTATTGCCTTATCGATACTATGATGCTAAGAAAATATTGTGTCCACTAGGAATAAAGTATACAAAGATCAATACATACCCTAATGATTGTATATTGTATAGAAAAGAGCATGAAGAGAACCAACAGTGTCTGATATGTGAAACCCCAAGGTACAATTTAAATAACGCCCCTACAAAAGTGTTGTGATATCTTCCAATCATACTAAGGTTCAAGTGCTTGTTTGCTAATGAAAATGATGCAAAAAAATTTGAGATCGCATATAGATAAGAGGATATTCGATGGAAAGATTCAACATCCAGCTGATTCTTCTCAATAGAAGAAAATTGATCAATTATTTCCTAGCTTAGGTGAAGAACCCAGGAACCTTAGGCTTAGGCTTAGCACAGATGGCATGAATCCTTTTAGCAGCCTAAGCAGTATACATAGTTCATGGCCTATTCTGTTGGTAATTTACAACTTATCTCTTCTATCATGCATGAAACAAAAATACATCATGTTGTCTATATTGATTTCAGGACCAAAACAACCCAAAAATGATAGATGTTTACCTAGAACCCTTGATCAAAGACTTGAAAGAGTTATATGACAAAGGTGTTGATGTTTTTGACGCGAACAAGAAGGAGGTTTCTAAAATGCGAGCTATGATCTTTTGTACTATAAATGACTTCCCAGCTTATGAAAACTTGTCACGATATAGTGTTAAAGGCCATAAAGCATGTCTGATTTGTGAAGAAGGCACATGCTACCATCAACTTCAACATGGAAGAAAGAAGGTTTATCTTGGCCATAGGAGATTTCTTAGATGAGGCCACCCATATCGTAGATTAAATAAAGCTTTTTTTAGTGGACAAGAATTTGAAGATGCTTCGAAGGAATTGACTGGGGAGCAAGTTTATGAAAAGGTGTAAAATATCAATGTTATCTTTGGTAAGACTACAAATAATAGTAATGAAAAAAATAAATGGAAAAAGAGGTCTATCTTCTTTAATCTTCCCTATTAGCCCAATCTTAATGTGAGACACTGTATTGATTTCATGCATATGGAGAAAACGTAATTGATAGTATTGTTAGGATACTACTTAACATACAAGGTAGTTCTAAGGATGGCGTGAAGACAAGATTAGATTTGCAAAAAATGGGAATACGAGAAGACTTGCATCCAAGGACATATGGTAAGAGAACTTTTTGTCCTCCAACTTCTCATACTTTGTCTATAGTTGAGAAAAGAAGTTTTTGCGTGTTTAAATGGCATCAAAGTTCCTTCAGGGTATTCTTTAAATTTTAAGAAGCTTGTGTCAATAAAAGACTTGAAGTTAGTAGGGCTAAAGTCTCATGATTGTCATGTCTTAATGCAACAACCACTTCTAGTAGCTAGTCGAGGCATTGTTGAATATGATCTTCAACATATTTTGACTAGACCTTGTTTCTTCTTCAATGCTATTTGTAGTAAAGTATTGAGATAGAAAGATTGAATGAACTAGAAAATGGAGGATATCTTATCTTGTGCCAGCTTGAGAAGCTTTTTCTTCCTTCTTTTTTTGACATCAACATCTAATTGTTCATCTAGTGAGGGAGATAAACTTGTGTGGCCCTATCTATTTATGATGGATGTACCCAATTGAAAAACTATGAAAATCCTAAAAGGGTATGTGAAGAATGTATATTGTCTTGAAGCATCTATTGTTCAGAAATATGTTTCTGAAGAAGCCATGGAGTTTTGTCAAGATTACTTGTCAAATGTAAGACATATTAGGCTTCCTGAACATCATGATGAAGAAGGGGGTAGATGTGGGGCTTCAATAAAGAGTGTGGATCTTGATGAATTGCAACAAGTCCAATTGTACATCTTGAATAATGTTGATGAAGTTCAAGATATGTGTTAATACTCATAAAGAATTTTTTCAGAAAGGAAATAGTTGAATGACTAAACAAAGGTTGTTAGATCTCATGTTTTGATGATAACAAAGAATATTATGAAAAAGATTTGATTAATAAATAAGGTTGAACAAAGTAAAAACAGGGAAAAGCATCACTTGAAGTTAGCATTGGAGTAATGAAGAAAGGGCAAGAGAAAAAGCTGAGAAACTTGATCATAAGCAATTTTTCTAAGGCATTACTCGAGTAATGAGACAAAACTTGAAGTAATCAGAGGCACCTTCCAGTAACCTACCAACGTTACTCGAGTAATAGTGTAAATGTTTTCAAGTTGCTCTCGGCCTGCCAATGTTACTCGAGTAGCCACTCGAGTAACCAGGTAAATACTTAGAGTTGCTCTCGGCCTGCCAACGTTACTCGAGTAACCATGTAAAAGTCTTCTAGTTGCTCTCGGCCTGCCAATGATACTCGAGTTACTCTGTTTTAGATAATGTGTTGCTCTCGGCATTTTGTCCCCTGCCAATGTTACTCGAGTAGCTCACTGAGGTAAGCAAAAACCTGAAGGTAGTACTTAAATAACTTGATCTAATTTTATCTCATTTTCCTCGAGTCATTACTCTAGTATGCAAGTATTTAATGTTTTACTCTAAGTGGATTACTCGAATATGTACTCGAGTATGCAGTGTTATGTTTAAAGGAAAACCTCAAGTCATTACCCGAGTAAGTTATGCACAAAAAGTAAGTATACTCGAGTATGTACTCGAGTAACAAGGTAATCAAACTTGAAGTGCTCTCGGCCTTGAAATCTTGCCAACATTACTGGAGTAAAGCATCGAGTAACCCAAAGTTTATTTAAGGTTTACTCGAGTAGGTACTTGAGAAACCTATGAATAAAAGAGTTCATTACTCGAGTAGGTACCCGAGTAAACATGTATTTCCAAAGGCTTGATATTTATTTTATTCCATGCACAACCCGAGTAATCTTATTCTTGTGTGTTGACTTGCAGTTCATCAAAGTTTTCCCAATTATACTCGAGTATGTACTCGAGTAAACTTAAATGAATACTCGAGTAACTACTCGAGTATGCAAGTCCATAAACTTATAAATCATTCCAACGTTCATTGATTTGTTTCCTATGTGATTAACCTTTTATTGTATTAGTATTCTGAGCATATCCACAGATAAACAATAAAGAGATCTTACCAAATATAGAAAGTCAAATGCAACGTTCAAATGTCACCGACCGCCACCTACCACAAATGGATGTTTTTTTCAAATATTGGAAAAGTCAATAGTGGCTGCGCACACTCCAACGGACATGAAGAAAAACGTTCCAACAATCATTACCAATGTATCTATATATATGGGAACATCCAAACAGAGAAGTAATAACAAGATCACACACAAACGTATCATCAAGTTCACTACTATGTTTTACGTGATATTTGTAACTTTGTACTTCAGTGATTCTTATTCACTCTTAAGAGAGATATTTCATTCAAACTCAATATTTTTTATTGAGATAAATTAAGGTTGTGGAACCTTAAGTTGGGATTGGATTACAACTTGTAAGGGGGAGCGAGTGTCCAGGTGAAGGAACTTGCTTGTACTGAGGTGCCAAGAACCTACTGAATCTTGGAAGTTATAGTAAAACTCTCAGAGAAGCTCTAAGCACTGGACGTAGGTCAAAGTGGTTGTGACCGAACCAGTATAACTCCTAGTGTACACTTCGGTGATATTTCTCCTTACTCCTTACTGTTTTAATTTCACTGTCAAATTTTATATTTGCAACGAAATTTTTAGTATCACCCAATTCACCCCCCTCTTGGGTGAAACGCTTGCTCTAACAAAGGTTAATTAGGGAGTGTAACAAAACTTTTGCGCATTGGTTCAAATAAAAGGTTGACGAAGAAAAATGTGTCTCTGATACAATTAAATGGTTAACACGTGGTCCTGAGGTTGATGTCATAAGTTGGACTTCATTTATAACCGATGGTTATACATTTTACACGAAGTCCCTATATGATAGGAGCACTATCCAAAATAGTAGTGTTATGTTAGTAGCTGAATCTATGCACTTCTCTAGTTCGAAAGATAAGAACCCTAGATTGGCAGCCATACCTTATTATGGGGTTATAAAGAGATTTGGGCGGTTAATTATGTTAAAATTAAATTTCACATTTTCAAATGCATGTGGGTTAATGTCAACCATGGTGTGATGATCAATTAGTTAGGATTTACATTGGTACATCTAAATAGTGGAAGTTTTGGAGATGAACCTTTTATTATGACATATAAGGTAAAACAAGTGTTCTATGTTACCGATCAAGCAAATACAATGTGGTTTGTAGCTCTCCAAGGAAAAAGGATCATTGACATTAATAAGGAAAGTCATTCAATGAATGATCTTCTTGAGACTCCTTTTCTAGGGGTCTACCAGAATTGAATGAAGAAGATAAAGCAGATAATAAACATGGCACAAGAAACGATCATCATGAAGGGATATGGGAGGATATCCCTTTATAAAACTACTTTGAAGGTTAGCTAGCTAAAGTAATTATCATGAATTATATTTGAATTATGTATATTATATTGTTTTTTATATATAAAACTATTGTTTTTGTTGTCATCACAGGAAAATGAAGGATATGAGGTGTCCTAGTATAGATGCTCTGGAGCATCTAGTTATCATCAATGATGGATTACTGTTTGATGTACATATTCTTTCTTGGTAGATTCCTCTATCATCAATTAAAGTTTTTTGATTATATTATTAGCTAAAGTTTTGATTTCTTTTGTCAAACTGTAATATTAAACAGAGGAATAAAAATGTGTAGTATCATACCTTAATTTTTCAATTGTGTGTGATAATGTGTTGATTTTAAATGATTTATTATTGTTGCTTCTGTGGAATGTGGCCGGCGTATAAGTAGGAAGAATGATGTAAGTTACACCATTTGAAATTATGTTCTAAAATTCTTGACGAAATGTGAATGTGTAAGAGAATAATTTATTTGGGGTGTATAAAGAATGATTTATTGTTGTTGCTTCTATAGAATGTGCATGAGGTGTAGGAAGAATGATGTAAGTATTACACCATCCAGTAATGCTTGATGAAAATGCTTCTGTATAAGGTGTTTGCTATAATGTTTAAGAGAAGAATTTATTTGGATGTAGTTGAAATGGCTGCTTACTGGGTAAAATATTTTAACATGGGATATGAATTGTTGGGCAACGTTTCAAAAAGAATAAATATTTTTAAAAAAAATGGAAACTTTTTAGACCAATTATTTATACAACCAGTCTAAAAAATGACATTTTAGATCGGTTTTCTATGAAACTAGTCTAAAAAGTCATTCTTTTAGACCGATTATTTAAATAACCGGTCTAAAATAATGAATTTTTATATTGCTTATTTCAATAATAAGTCTAAAATTTCTTTATTTTTAGACCGGTTGTATAAATAACTGGTCTAAACACTTATTTTTTAAACCGATTTCTTAATCAGTCCAAAAAGTAGCAGACATTTCAGAAGACTTTCCAAAATGCTGCAAGTTGATTAACAAAATGAGTATATCTTAGTTCAAATTCAGCTATTGACTCACCCGATTTCATTCAAAGTAAATCAAATTCAGTAACTAGAGTGTTGATCCAGTTTTCCTTTATGCCTGAAGTTTATTCGAGAGCTATTTCCAGAGCTTTCCATATTTCCTTAGCTGTTTAAAGTATACAGATCCTGAAGTACTTATTTTGACTCAAGGCACTTTAAATCATTAAAATTGCCTTGCTATTGAGTGTGATGAGTTTCTTGTCATTCTCATCATATTCTGCTGGTGTTTTAAGAACCTTTTGTGAATCCACAATTTTCTCAGGCTTGTAGTTTTCACTCTCAATCACATCCCATAGTCCGTATTCTGTAGCTATTATGAATACTCAAAACTTGGCTTTCCTGAAAGAGAAGTATTCACCACTAAAACCTGGTGGTCTAGTGATTTAAGCTCTATTAGGAATAATTCCTTCACCCATGCTTGCCATTGGATCCTTCTTAGGCTATTATTCCTAAACAAGAAGACCTATACTTCGATAGCAAATGTTAGTGCAAGCGTTTCACCCAAGAGGGGGTGAATTGGGTGATACCAGAAATTTCATTGAGTATATAAAAATTGACTGGAAATTTAAAGTAATTAAGAGCTAGGAGAAATATCACCGAAGTGTACACTGGGAGTTATACTAGTTCGGCCACAACCACTTTGACCTATGTCCAGTCCTCAAAGCTTCTCTGAGAGTTTCACTATATCTTCCAAGATTTAGTGGATTCTTTGCATCTTAGTACACAGCAAGTTCCTTTACTAAACGCTCACTCCTCCTTACACATTGTAATCAAATCCCCAACTCAAGGTTCCATAACCTTAAGTTGTCTCAATAACAAATATTGAGTTTGCAATGAAAAACTCTCTCACAAAGCATATATATATAATCACTGAAGTACAAAGAGTGAATATATGAAACAAGAGCACTAAGAATATATTGATCGATGTGAGTTTGCGTGTTTTCAGTTCTTGTGTTCTATTGTTTGAATGCTTTATCTAGATAGATGATTTGTGATGTTTGTTGGAAACATTTCAAACATGTTCGTTAGAGTCACACATCTTTGTTTACCCATTCTTCAAATTTGAAAACTAGCCGTTTGCGGTAGGTAAGCGTTTCAGACGTTGCAGACGATATGTTTGGCTTCTCTCTCATAGCATGATCTCTTCATTGTTTCTCTTCAAACATACTTAGGAAACTAATACAATAAAAGGTTAATCATATAAATAATAAATCAATAAACATTGGATTAAAATCATGCTTTTTGTGTAACCCCCTGCCTTAAATAGCGTAATTATAATTCGATATTACGTAATTAAATTGGTTTAGAGACCGTCGAATAGTTCAAAACTCATTTAGAACTCCCTGTGAAGTAGGGACTTTATAAAATTTTCAAAACTTCTTTCCTATTCCGGTCTCAAGTTCAATTATCGAATATAATCACCTGTGCAGTTAATTCACATTCATTCATATCAGAATATCTAATAGCAATCCCGGCAACCCCCGGGTTCCATTCATACATAAAAAGGGTTTACAACCTCCATATAGGGGACTACACAACTACGTTCAACTATTCTTTACAACCAACATAATATACAGACACCCTGTCCAACAGGTTTAACCAACATAACCAAAATAAATGCCCCTACAGGATTCTAACCGCTCCGGGTCGTACGCTTCTCCTTAGAGCCACTCGCCCTGTCTGAAAGGTTAGTTAAAGGAAAGAATGAGATTCAAGAGAATCCCAGTAGTAACAAAACATTTATACCACACATAAGCACACAGCATGTAAGCAAATCATCATACAGCAGCAGCACCACAAATTACACTCCACCCTCATCCCCTTTCTCCGCCGGGAAGGCACACCGCCTAACCCGAACCGTTGTTAGCTACTCAGGGACTATTGGCGTGGCAGTGCATACATATAGCCTTATAGCCCATACAGCTATTCGGCTTTCACAAATGGCCCGTCGGCCTCCACAAATAGCCTTTCGGCTCACATAATCACATATATCACACCTCATCCTCATCCCCTTTCTCCGCCGGGAAGGCACACCGTCCTAACCCGAACCGTTGTTAGCTACTCAGGGACTATTGGAATGACAGTGCTAACACAAATCCACAGATGTCGCAGCATACGAATTCATTACAAATCAACGATATAACACACATACAATGCATCATATATGGTACAAAAGAAAAGTCACTACCTCGTTCCTTTCTGACGTTCGCTGGCGTAGTTGGCTCACGAGGGCGGCAAATATCGAATCCTACAATTCCAAATGCACTATTTAGACACTTCCATAGTGTTACTTAGGGTTATATGAGTCTATAATGAAAATTTACAAAAATACCCCCGGGGACCCGGCCTGGGCCCGCCATACCCGGACCGGTTGCACTTTTCTCGAAATTCTAATATGGGCTATCCTAACATATTTCCGCCCAAGGAATCCATTTCCGTACTCAGAATTATCAAATTCAATATCAAATTACGAAATTGCCCTTGGCAGCCCTACTTTTAGGGTTTTAGGGGTGTTTCCGTAATTATGCTTTCTCGGCCTTTTTTGAAAAAGTGCCCAACTGTAACCCCACCTAATTTTCGCCCCTGAACTCAATGGAACCATCAAATCATTGAAAATCCAACTCTAAGACCCATTTCTAGGGCTGGCCGAAATAATGGTCTTCTCCAGGGAAAATCGGGGTTTTACGATTTCGGCTCCGTAAACGCGTTCCTTTCTACTCCTAACCACTTTATTAACCATTACATTAGGTTACAACTAACATTAAGACCCAATTTGGGCAGCATAACCCCTAGGAAACTCAATTTCCAAACTTTAAAACCAATGGCAATCTGGCGAAATTTCATCGATTAAATTGCCCACAGCAGCCAGAATAAGCAATATACGAAAGTTTGGAAGTTACCTCAAGCTCCCTCTGGCTTTTCCCAAACTTGGCTGAACCCTAGCCTCTTTGAAACACCAAATTTTGAGCTTCACAACCTTAAAGAATAAAGAGGAGTAGCTTAGGATCGGAGTTACACGCGTTAGAAGCTAAATCGTCGGAGAAATCGGCTTACCTTGCGAGATTTCTCCTCTTTCTCTCTCTAAGAGCTCTCAACTTTCTCTCACTATCTTCAGCTGGAAATGGCGTGAAATGGCTAAAGAAGATGAGCAATTTGATTAATAATCCATGCTGACATCATCTTTTAATGAGATGATGTCATAATTCCCATTTTCGGATTTTCTGGCAGATTTTCTGCCCAAATTTTGAAAAATCATAACTAATTCTAGAAAAATCGAAATGAGGTTATTCCAAAGCCAAATGAAAGATATTTAAGTCCTCTTCATAGGAAAAATATTGGCCATTAATAAAAATCACCAAAAAATTCCAGAATTACATAAAACTCATAACTGCCCCAAAACAGAGTTCAGTTTCCATCCCAAACTTTGGACAGTTATATCTCCTGGTTCACAAAACGAAATGGAACAACCTATATGTCCATTTTGAAGCTTGAGATGTGAAATATAAGACTGGAAAATTTCATAATTTTTAGATACCATTTGGTCATTAAAAACGTTCACACAAACGGACTGCCCAGAATAGAATTTCACTGGACAGAATTTTAGATTTTGCATCTTTGCTTCCATTGGTTCCATTTTCATACCAAACATCATTCTCACATAAATTTTCACAAGGAATCCATTGGAATCATTAAAATATCCAAATTCCCATCACACATTCTTCAAAAGTGTTTATTCAACAATAATTACATCCACTTTTGAAGTCATTAGCCCTTAATCACTTTTTGGGATATTACATTTTGTACTACATTACTCGAGTGAACCTTTAAAAAAATTAGCAGAGAGTTAAGTCAACGTTTACTGATCATATTACTAGGGTAAGACATCGAGTAATTCATCTTACAATACCTGGCAGACTTGATTACTTAAGTGAGCCCTCGAATAAGTTTTTCTTTTCTTCTCTGGTTGCTCCAGTGATCCCTTGAGTAATACTAGCAATTCTTCTCTCATTACTCGAGTAATCCCTTGAGTAAATACATCAAAATCTTGGCCGAGAGTAACTTTTTCTTTGCTTACCTGATTACTCAAGTGATCTCTCGAGTAATGTTTCAAATAACTTTGCAAATTACTCAAGTGATCCCTTCGAGTAATGTCCTTCATTTCTTGGCCGATAGCTACTGGATGATTTCTTCTCTAATTACTCGAGTGATCCCTCGAGTAATGTTTCAAATAACTCTGCAGATTACTCGAGTGATCCTTTCGAGTAATACTATGCAATTCTTGATAGAGAGCTTTCTGGAACAATTTCTCACACATTACTCGAGTAGTCCCTTGAGTAATAAAGGTCATTACCCAAGGGCTTCCTCAAGTAATCCTTCAAAAAATCTCACTGTGTTCCTTTCTCCTGTACTCTGTCTTTTACTTCATCCTCATTACTTGAGTACTTACCCGAGTAATGGTCTTTCCTGCTATGAAAAGCTTAGTTACTTTGTTCAAACCTTTTTGTTTATTATTATTAATCCAATCTTTGTTATCATCAAAACATATGGGATATAACATATAAAAGGTATGTCTTTACGAGACGACATGAGGGACTCAAAAAGATATGTCTTCATTAGTGAAAATGATGATGCTTAGTAACTGACAAAGAACTAAGAGATATAAAGTTCATAGAAACCATATTTCCTAGCAGGAAATAAGCATTGATTATACCAATCTCTTTTTTAGATTAATAGTGATAAGGAATAAGCAAGTATGCGTCAGTTCACTAACTCTTGTGGTAAGTTAAAGGAAGAATCCTCACTAATACACAAGAAAAGAACCTTGTGAAATCTACCTCAGAGTAAATCATCATTCAGCAGATGATAATAAGCGGATAGATTCCCTAAAAGATTGAATTCTATCTTTGTTATTTAAAAGGTGATGATAACTACCTATATGTGTTTGAAAGACAATAAAAAGGACTTGCTAAGAAGAATTGCAAAGTATTATGCAAGTATGCAAGAGGATATGGATTCTTTTTTAAACTAGCCAAGTATATGTTTGGGTGATTTGTCTCCTGCCGAAAAGTGATTGGGAACAAGTAGGTTTGCAAATACATAAGGGGCATATCAAAATGCTTAATGGCTAAGAAGTAATACATAGGAATATTGCATATTGTGCGCTTTAACTCTAACTAAGTAATTTTGGCTATAACAACAAGTTTAGTCTTGAAATTACATCAAGATGATGTGTAGACAGCTTTCTAATTTGAAAATTGGAAGATGAACTCTACATGAAGCAGTTTAAAGGCTTCATAGAAACAATTATCAAAGTAATAGCATATAAGGTTTCATAAAAAGAAAGCTTCACCAACTTTGAGATAACAAAAGAACACTACATGAGTTTCTAACGGTCTTGAGATGTTTCTTTGTGGAGTCATCCTTTGTGTTAATGAAATATGTTTAGCCAAAATAAGTGTCAAGGAAGTTAAAGGAATAAAGGATTAGAGTTATGCTTGAATTCTAAGTTGAAAGATCATAGGTAGAACAAAATACATCTTGAATAATAAGATAAACAAATATTGCACAAGGAATGTACAGTCTTTGGCCCCTAAGACATGTACAAGTGTGATGCTTAGGCATCTTAATATGCTAAACTGCAAAACCATAGACTCCCTTGATGTCAAGGATACAACCCTAGAGAGGTTATGTAACACCATAATTTTCAAGGCCTTTAGATAAGTTTAAACAAATAATGACTATAAACCAGAGACTAGTAATCGTTTGTAAAAGTTGAGGTCCCAACTTCAATACAATGTTGAACTTGCACTTGAGTGGGATTTTCAAAAATTTTTAAAATCCTTTCAGTATGGTCTCAAGTTGGTTTGCAACTTTATTACAACTCATCAGTTCTTAGTTTCATTTATTAATATCAAAGTATATATAAGAGTGTTTTCTGCTAAAAACCAACAGGATGTCTATTAGCTAATAGGCCCTTAGCATACATTTGCTCGATTATGATTCATTTATCACGATTAACATACTAATGTTTAGGGCTACGGCTAATGCATCTATTACTACTACTAGTACTAGTCTTACTATACATTTATATACATCATGTACAAGTTTCAAAAACAGGTAACCAACAGAATGGTAATTCCTTGAGTCTTGTTCTCTACTTGTCTGCGATTACCTTCTTGCCTTAAGAGTTTCTTGCACGTGCTGTAGATTAGTTATTGGAAGGGTGAGATTTAAAGATTCTCAATAGTAACAGTTATCACTCATATAAAATGCATACATAAAACATGTCCAGTCAACCATCATATCATAACACAACACATTCAACATTCACAGATATTCACAAATATGCAGAATGAAACTACATTCACAGGATGCACTAGTCCATTCCCACAACGCTGGGTATAGGCCCTTCTCAATCTGACTGCTTAATAGACCTTACTACCTATCTCAAGTTCACAACACAAGTGTTCACAATGGTAAAAGCATGCATATAAAAGAATATATAGTACATGAGAGAAACGTTACTACCAGATTATTAGATATGATTAGTTTTGATTATGTCAAATATATATGTTAAATATTGAGAGAAAAAAGTTTACATAATGTATCCATCTCCTATATTGACTAACTACTATGTTTAATGTGAAATATCTTGTAGATTAGTCAAGTTAAAAATATCAAGTTGGGTTGAAATGATTCTTGTGATTTAATACTGTAGATTATTTGAATAGTTAAATTGTTATTCGAATAGTAAAACTTGTTTTCAGTTAAGATCTATTCACATAACTCTCAGTTTATCCAAACAAGCAAAGTATTATTCAAATAATAAATATGCTATTCAAATAGAGAAGAACTGTCAAAAGTTAAAAGTATTTGAATAGGCACATTAGTATTCGAATAGTATGCCTAACAAATTTTTCTAAAAATAATTCAAGTGAAAAAGTATTTGAACAGTCAAGGCACTATCTGAATAGTCATTGTAATTTCAAACTCAGTTTCTAAATATGTTATCCGGATAGTAGGATAACTATTCGAATAGTAAGGGCACTATTCACATAGTGTGATGATTATCCGAATATGTTTTTGATGAATTTCAGTATCCAACATCACAAGACTATTAGGATAGTAAGGTTACTATCAGAATAGTAAGATTACTATCAGGATAGTAAGGATACTATCAAAATAGTATTTAACGTATTTCAAAAAGACTATCAAAATAGTAATGGAACTATCAGAATAGTCTTAGTGAAAATAATCAAATACTATTCAAATAGTGAAGTGACTATTCGAATATCACAAGACTATCAGGATAGTAAGGAGACTATTAGAATAGTATTTGACATATTTCGAAAAGACTATTAGAATAGTAATGGAACTATCAGAATAGTCTCAGTGCAAAATAATCAAATACTATTCGAATAGTGAAGTGACTATTCGAATAGTTCACAACTGAAAAAGGGTGATTCTATTCCAATAGAAGCAATGCTATTCGAATAATAGCAGCAGACTTTGTTTCTTTTTAGCATGGGTGAGGTTCAGTAACTAGGTCATATCTCCCAAACCACAACTCGGATTGAAGTGAAACTAGTGGCCTATGAACCTAGACTCCCAATGCATCATTTGGACACCCAAATCAAGTTAAAAAGAGATGAGATGAAGGAGATATGAATTTTGGAAGATGACATTCAAATCACCATCATATTTCAGAACAGGTTCACTATTTTGGACATAACTCTCAAACTACACATCAGATTGAGATGAAACTAATGCCATATGAAATTAGACTTAAAGATCTTTCATGGATAGGTCATGAGTCATATTTAGAGTTATATTATGTCTTATGGAAGCTGGTGATCAAAATCAAGCTCTGTTCCAGACCAATTGATACATATTGAATCATAACTTTTGAAATACAAAGTATTTGTGATTGATTCCAGTTGCTGTGCAAAGAAAACTTAATGAGCTTTATAGGGATAGTTCATTTGCTATGGATTTATATTCAAAGAGTTACACCCTCATAAGTTTATTCAAATATTAAGGTTGTAGGAATATGAAGATTCGTTATCAAAGTGCATTATTCAAATACAGCAAGTTGAATTCGAATAATATATCATATCTTGTGGAAAGACTATTCGAATAAGGGTGGTCTATTCGAATATGAAAGTTCATCATAAGAGAATATTATTTGAATACAAATGGCATTATTCAAATAAGATCATTTGTTTTACAAGGAAACTATTAAAATAAGGAATTCACTATTCGAATACACTTCAAGTTCTAAAAGTTTATTCGAATAGAGGATAAGTATTCGAATAAGAATTACTCATTATCAAAGAAGGCTATTAGAATACAATAGATGTTATCCAAATAACTGATTTTCCATAAAACAAGTATCACCTTGAAACTTCTGAAAATCATTGAAATTTTGTGTGACTTGTTCTTATTGATTCTAACTACTCTAACACTTCATTATATTAGTGATTAACCATTTTCCAGGTGGTCAAACAAGGATTAACATACAAGACAGAGAAAGCACTTTTGTGTTAGAAGCTTCCAACGGCTAATACAACAGTAATATTTTAAACCTCAACGAGAAGAAGAAAAGCTCAAATAGTCAAATGCTCTTCATCAATTATAAAAGGAGACTCATTCAAAATGAACAGAGATGAGAGCCCATACCTACAATGTTGATATGTTGTTACTCTAAATCTAACCTAACTGGAGCTCTATAATGATACTCCTATTATTTACTTCAGTATTAATCATTATCTATTTCATATAGAGAGAAGTAATCGCTCATTGTAATCATTCTATATTTGTGAGAGTTACTTAAGATTGGGGAATCTTGAGTAGGAAATAGATTGTATCCTTATGGCCTATTTGGTATCATGAAAGAGTTTTTGATGGAAGTGGAAGTGGAAATTGAAGTATAAGTAGAAGTGGAACTAGAGGTGGAAGTGAGATTAAAAGTGTGTTTGGTATAACTATGGAAGTGAGATATAATTTTTAATTAAAATATGTATTTAAAATATGTAAATACCAAACTGCCCTCCAACCAAAAAAAGAATCTCTGCTGCACCCAATTCGAAACCTAGATCATAAGACATGTTGAAGCAAAACCCAAACAAATAAACAAGATCACTATAGAATCAAAACTCAATCATCATCAAGAACAATCAAGAGAGCTCAAAATTTCCTCTTGAAAGTCTACCAACTCCAATCCGTATAATCCAAGTTAATCACAATAATGTCCAAGCATGCAGATACCAGAGAATATCTACGTCAAAAAATTTCTTGATCAAAGTAAATGATAGCAACAACAAATTAACAGATAAAAGATGCAATGTGATCAAATTTCAAAGCACCAAATAAATACCCTATCAAATCATTCAATGATTCAATGAACTCCTCTGAATTGGTTTTTCCAACCATACATAAACAAAAATGTCTTCCTTCCTATGGCTCTATTTCAAGAGTATGCCTATATTTGTTGAAGTTAAAGCTGGAGTCTCGAGAAGAAGAAGAACAAGAACACAGATTGTAGGGCCCCAAATCTGCCGCCGTCACTGGTGGTGGACATCTTCGCTATTGGCTATCAAAGGAAGGAGGAGGAAAGAAAGGGATTAATCTGTTAGGATCGGTAGGCACAGTAGAAGAATTTTAAAAATTTTCACCAATTCTAATCGAGGATCTATCAATGGCATTTAAACCAAGTTGGAAGGATTCATACCTTTTTGATGATTCAGAGTTTTCACGATCTCTAGGAGCCAACACGTCAAGTCCGCTCCCTCTACCGGTATCCACACGAATGCTCTCCAACCGAGACTGCGTGCTAACGCCTCTAATGTCTCCTCAGGTTTCACTTGCGGCTCTCAATTCTCATGTCATATGAATATATCTGCTCTATCAAGTTTATAACCTATGAGGGCTATTTTCAAATTTCAAAATTAATCATCATTAATTTCGAAATTAATTAACAATTAATTATCTTGATGAGCTAATTAATTAAATACAGTTTAAATTAAATCTATCCAACAGTTTTAATTTAACCTATTTATTTAATCCAAATAAAGAGCCATTAGATTTAATTTATCTTCATAAATTAAATCGGAGATACTTTATCTCTATCATGTTAGTTTATTAAATTTAATATATCTTAATAAATTAAATTTAAAACTAACACAATATAATAATATCATATAATATATATATATATATATAAGATATATATATTTCAAAAATATATATATCTATATAATATTATTAAATATAATAATATCATATAATATATATATATACACATATATATAAGATATATATTTCGAAAATATATATATCTATATAATATTATTAATGAATTTTATATTATATATATATATAAATATAAAATTCATCCACCCTAAAAACATTATCTCGTGTTGGGCCATTCTTGTGTGCGACCCTATAGGCCCATATAAAGTTGGCAGTGGGCCAATTACTATACTAACCCAAAAGTTGCAAGCGGCCTCTAGCAAGATATTACGACTACCCAATTCATATGAGGATCGTTATCACGATGCAACCTGTCATACAACCACGTCACATCCCTTTTGTCACACGATATATCGATCAAGGATAAGGCATGGATAATGTCATCCTCTTGTTCCTGACCATTACTTTCTCGATTCTTGAGTAGCCTGATAACATAGACAGAAACTCCTTTCATCATAGTATGGCCATACATTTCTCAAACTCACTCATTGAGGGGCCCCAGTAATATCGCTCTACTAATGTGAGGGACAAATTCCATCTTGATCATTCATATTCCTCTGCGTGAAAAACCACTAAGCCCGATTGTAGCCTTTATCATCACCCGGTCAAAAGTGACTTTTGACTAGTTCAAAGCTTAGAAACTCTCATGTAAGAATCCATGATGACCTCAGGTCTAAGGGCATTGTGACGTGGTTATACATGAGAAAAGCTTATGACTTGATCCATGTAGCTTTCTCATAGTGGGTCGATCCAGCACCTTGTACTCTTACAAGTGCCAAAGACTTTGATTCGTATCTCCATATCTGATCAAAGTCATACTGGTCTTATTTCATCTCTGCTCCCGCATAGATGACCGATCAGGGACATTTTAGGACAATCTTTATGAATTATCCAAGGATACAATTATCACAGTGAACATGTAAATAATATGACAACAGAATGGAGAAATTTCATTAAAATAATAATGTTCAAAGTACAATGATTGGCCCTTAGGGCACAATTTCCAACATCCTCCCACTTGCCCTAGGTGCAATCATTAATTTTCCTAATTCCCATTACCCTAACATGACGCTCATGCTTTGCCTGTGCAAGTGGCTTAGTAAGAGGATCAGCAATATTATCTTCTCCTACTACTTTGCATATCTTTATATCACCTCTATAATTGATTTCTCTAATAAGATGAAATCGCCTGAGTATATGCTTGGTCCTTTGATGTGACCTAGGCTCCTTGGCCTGTGCAATAACACCGCTATTGTCATAGAACAAATCTATTGTATTTGAGAGGGTAGGCACCACCCCTAGTTCAGTAATGAACTTTCTGATCCAAACGGCTTCTTTAGCTGCATCTGATACTGCTATATACTCAGCTTTTGTAGCAGAATCTGCTATAGTGCTCTGCTTGGAGCTCTTCTAGCTCACTGCTCCACCATTCAGGAGGAAAACATATCCAGATTGCGATTTAAGGTCGTCTTGGTCAGTTTGGAAACTTGCATCTGTGTAACCGGTTACACAGAGCTCATCATCCAATCTACCATAGACCAAAAATAAGTCCTTAGTCCTTCTTAAGTACTTTAGGATATTCTTGACGACAGTCAATGACCCTCACCAGGATCTTGTTGGTATCTGTTGGTCATACTTAAGGCAAACGAGACATCCGGTCGAGTACATAACATGGTATACATGATGGATCCAATGGCTGAGGCATATGGAACCTTACTCATGCGATCTCGCTGATCAAGTGTACTAGGACACAGATCCTTGCTAAGATGGATGCCATAAGACATGGGCATGTAACCCCTTTTTGAATCCTGTATACTGAACCTATGCAGTATCTTGTCTATATGTATGTGCTCTGACTTAGGCCTATAAGTCTTTTGGATCTATCCCTATAGATCCTAATCCCTAGGATATAGGTGGCTTCACCTAAGTCTTTTATTGAAAAGGACTTTCCTAACCAAGACTTGACACTCTACAAGGTTGGAATATCATTCCCAATGAGTAGGATGTCATCTATATAAAGCACTAGAAATACAACTATGCTCCCACTAATCTTCTTGTAAACACAAGGTTTATCGATGTTTTAAATGAATCCAAACTCTTTGACTACTTCATCAAAATGATGATTCTAGCTCCGAGATGCTTGCTTCAATCCATAAATAGATCTTTGAAGCTTGTAAATTTTACCAGAGTCCTCTGGACGCACAAAACCTTTAGGTTGTGTCATGTACACATCCTCAAGTAGCTTTCCATTACGGAAGGCTATTTTGACATCCATCTGTCATATTTCATAGTCATAATATGCTGCAATGGCAAGAAGGATTCTGATTGATTTGGCCATTGCAACTGGGGAAAAGGTTTCATCATAGTCTACACCATGAGTTTGAGTGAAGCCTTTTGCAACCAGTCGTGCCTTGAAGACATTTACATTGCCATCCATGTCAATTTTCTCCTCGAAAATCCATTTGCACCCAATGGTTTTTACATCTTCAGGTGGATCGACTAAGGTCCATACCTGATTGTCGTACATGGATTGCATTTCAGACTTTATGGCATTTAGCCATTTCTCAGAGTTTGGTCCTACTATGGCTTCTCGATAGGTGATGGGCTTATTTTGCTCAATGAGCAACACATCACGGCCTTCAGTAATCAGAAATCCATATCTTTAAGGCTGATGCTGTGTCCTATCAGAATTTCATGGACCTTGTGTTACTTGAGGAGGCTCAGCAACTTGTTGTGAGTCTTCTCTAATTTCCATCTGTGGTTCTGTACCATCTTGTGGCTCTCGAATTTCTTCGAGATGTACGTCGCTCCCACTGGTTGTTTTAGAGACAAACTCTCTTTTTAGAAACTTGCCATTTTGAATAACAAACACTTTATTATCAGTGGGATTGTAGACATAGTATCCTTTTGTTTCTTTAGGATACCCCACGAAAAGGCACTTTATGGATTTGGGTGCTAATTTATCAGAGGCTTATTGCTTAACATATACCTCACATCCCTAGATTTTTGAGAAAAGATAAACTTGGTTTCTTTCCAGTCCATATCTCATATGGTGTCTTTTCAATTGCCTTAGATGGAACACGATTTAGTGTGAACGCAGCTGTCTCTAGGGCATGTCCCCAAAAGGACAGTGGAAGATCTGTTTGACTCATCATAGATCGAACCATATCTAATAGTGTTCGATTCCTCCGTTCAGAAACGCCATTCCATTATGGTGTTCTTGGAGGAGTCAATTGTGAGATTATCCCACAACTCCTAAGATGGTTAATGAATTCTTGGCTCAAATATTCACTACCTCGATCATATCGAAGTGCTTGTAATTGTTTTACCAAGTTGGTTTTGTACTTCATTTTGGAATATTTTGAATATTTCAAAAGATTCATATTTATGTTTCATTAGATAGATATAGCCATATCTACTAAAGTCATCTATAAATGTAATGAAGTAGACATAACCTCCTCTGGCAGCTATATTTAATGGTCCACATACATCTGTATGTATGAGGCCCAATAATTCAGTATCCCTCTCACTGTGCCCAGTGAAAGGTGCCTTGGTCATCTTTCCTAATATGCAAGATTTGCTTGTATCATATGATTCAAAATCAAATGAGTTTAGAAATCCATCTTGATGGAGTCTAGAAATGCGTTTCTCATTTATGTGGCATAGACGACAATGCCATAGGTAGGTCGGATTCAAATCGTTTGATTTTATCCTCTTAGTAGTTACGTTATAGATATTCCCATTATTAGGATGTTCCAAATTTAATATAAAATGACCAACATGCAAATCACCATCAGCATAGAAAATGTCATTACGATAAATAGAACATTTACCATTCCTAGTAATGGAAGTATAACCTTCCTTATCCAAATAAGAAAGAGAAACAATGTTACTACTCAAAGCAGGAACATAATAGCAATTGTTCAAAACTAACAAAAGCCCACTGGGCAGAACTAATTCATAAGTGCCTACGGCTAAAGCAGCAACTCTTGCTCTATTTCCAACTCATAGGTCCACCTCGACCTTATTCATCTTTCTACTGTCCTTTAGACCCTGCACATTTGTACAAATGTGAGAACCACATGCAGTATCTAATACCCATGTAAAGGAAGTAGAAAAATGAATGTCTATAACATAAATACCTGAAGCGATAACCTCGCTATCCTTCTTGTTCTTTTTCAGATCTTCCAGGTAGAGTTTGCAATTCCTCTTCCAATAACCGGGTTTATTGCAGAAGTAGCAAACTCCTTCCTTTATAGGCTTTGCCTTCTTGGGTACAGGCTTGGTTTTGGGCTTGTTTGACACTTTGGTCTTACCACCTGAGCCATTATGTAACCCCCTGACTTTTAACACGTAATGATATTCTGATAATGCATAATTAAGTCAGTTTAGAGACCGTAGGATAGTTTAAATTCATTTCAAACTTCCTACTATACCGTAGGGTTTTCACAAAAATCTTTCAAAATCTTTCCTCTATCCTGGTCTCATTTTAAACATTCGAATATAATTACCTATGCAGTTGATTTACATTCACATATCAGAGTGGATAGCTAAATCCCCGGCAACTCCCGGGTTCTATACATATATATAACCTAAGGGTTTATAAGTATTTACTAGGGGATTACACATCCAAAATTGAATATGATCTTCATGCTTCAAAATATACAGTAATCCCGAGTTTAAACTAGATAACCAACATCTCAAAAATCCTTAGTATCACTAAAGATCCTAAGTGCTTCGGGTTGGCCGCTTCTCCTTTGAGCCACATGCCCTGTCTGAAATGTTAGTCATAGGAAAGAATGAGATTCGAGCGAATCCCAGTAGTAACAAACTACTCACACAGTGCATAACACAAAGCATGTATATAAATCACAACCAGCAACAGCAGCAGCAATCTCAAAGATACATGGTTTTCACCACAAAGGACAGCACTCACGGCTGTATGCACAATACGACAGCTCTCGCTGTAATAATAATCACGACAGCTTACGCTGTAATCACAATAACGACAGCTTGCGCTGTAAACGACAGCTATCACCAGCTGTAATCGCAGCAGCATCAAAGAATCATCACATAACAGTGATAACACACACATACAGAGCATTATACATAGTATAAGAGAGAGAGTCACTACCTGATCCTTTCCCGATGTTTCTTGGCACTGCGGGCTCACGAGGACGACAAATATCAAATCCTGTAACCAAGTTAGGGACAACCCGTCAATCTCTTTCCCAAGTTCTTTTCTCTATAATACTTTAAGTTGATTATCACTATGGTCAATTAATCAAGTCAACTAAGGAGCTAAAGTGGTCAATTAACCTAAAAGGCTAATTTCTAACCTCAAAGTTCCACAATATTACATTATGCCATAAAATCTTCAATTTTCGCATAGGTGACCAATCTGCCAGAATTTTCCAACATCTTTGAAAAATCATAACTAATTCTAGAAAAATCAAAATGAGGTGATCCCAAAGCCTATTGAAAGCTCCTGAAGTCCTATTCATAGGAAAAATATGAATCACTACCAGAAATCACCACAAAATTCCAGAATTATACAACATTCCACACTGCTCCAGAATTAGGTCCAGTTTCGACATCAAACTTTGGGCAACTAGAACTCCCAGCTCAAAAACCGAAATGACACAAATCATATGTCCATTTTGAAGCTTGAAATGTGAAATTTAAGACTGGAAAGTTTCAGAATTTTTAGACACCAATTGCCCATTCAAAATGTCCCTACAAACTGACTGCCCTGCACAAAGTTACACTTGACAGTTTTTCCAATTTTCAACCAATGTGTCCAATGGCTTCAAAATCAACAACCAAACCTATTCCCACATAATTTTTCGTGTAGAACACAATGGTAACATCAAAATGAACAAATTCCCACTCATTCCTCATGTCCTGTTTTGGCAGAATTTTAGGGTATTTCACAACAACCAACCACTTCACTATCCAATTACTAAGCTTAGCTCATTTGCCTCCAAACCAACATATAAGCACATATATAGGATGAAAGCTTCATGATCCCTAATATACCCTAAAAAAACGAAATTAGGGCTGTCACAATAGCCCACCACAACTCAGCCAATTAAAGCATCATATACATCAACATAATGCTCTTACTCACCTCTTGCTTCTTCTTGTGTTCTTTTCTTGATTCCTCAACTTTTGTTCTTGCAAGGTGGCTGAAAACTCCTCCTCTTCAAAAATAAAAACCATAGAAATGAAGCTAAGGAAGAGAGGAACAAGTTTCATGAAGGTCACTTGAGCCATAGATGAGGTTAAGAAGGTGAAAAATCAAGATTAAGCTCACCTTAAAACCTTGCTTTTCTTCCTCCACGTTTTTTTGCTGCTGTAACCGACTTGAGGAGAGATGAAATATGTGACTTAATGATCAGATTTTTGGCCCCTCTTATCTCTCAAAGTCCAAACGAAAATATGGTGCAAAAGTAGATAAAAGATGTGGTGAAAATTACTTCAAGTTTTCTCTTTCCTTCCTCCTCCCTTTTTGACCGAAATGTTTTCCCCTTTTGTATACAAGATATCATCTTATGCTTGGCCTACAATTGTTGACCAAGTCTTCATCTCCTTACTTGGTCTTTCATGTTCTTCTCTTTCTCTCTTTATTGTCACCGTAAATAGCTCTTAAAGAGCAAAAACAAATACTCCTTGATTTATCATAACTTTTGCCTCTTCAAATACATTACTTTAGTTGCAATATTTGACCAATTCAACATATTTTCTTTTCCTTCTCATGCCATACGAATTGTAGCCCTTGGAATAGCCAAAAGAGCTTCTTGAATCAATCATAATTCCAACTCTTCAAATATTACTTATTTAGTTGAAATTGTTGACTTAGTCACCACCTTTTACAACTTGGTCAAATTGCCTTCACATGTCATATATTAATAACCAATATTGTCTCCTTATATCTTACGTAAGTCATAGCCCTTTGAAGGAGATGATGATCTTATAAAATATCCACTTATAATATAATATTCAATTGCCAATTTTTTTTTGCATGTGAAAATTGACTTAAGTTGTGACAAAATTTCTAGAGGTAATTCTGTCATTAATCCCACCATCTATTCTGTACATTTAGCCCTTGAGTACATTTTGGGATATTACACATTACCCTTCCATTTGCTCTTCCCTTTCTTTTTCATACCCTTTCCTTTCTGAACCATCAAAACTGTGCTAGGCTTTTTCTTAATGCTTTGCTCAGCAGTTTTGAGCATCCCATGTAGCTCAGAAATTGATTTCTCTATGTTGTTCATGTTGTAGTTCATAACAAACTGGTCATAACTCTCCGGGAGTGAATTGAGGATCAAATCCGTAGCTAACTCTTGGCTCATGGGAAATCCAAGCCTCTCAAGGTGATCAATATAGCCTTTCATTTTTAACACATAAGTACTAACTGATGCACCTTCAGCTATTTTGCAGGAATGTAAGGCCTTTGTGGTCTCATACCTTTCTTGCCTTGCCTGTTGCTGGAACATTTCCTTGAGATGTACAATCATCTCATGAGCCTCCATGAGTTCCAGATCTCTTTGGAGCTCTGGAACCATAGTGGCAAGCATCAGGCAACCTACATCCACAGAGTCATCCTTATGCTTTGTGTAAGCATCTCTCTGTGCTCTTGGAGCATTGGCTGCAGGCTCCTCAAGAATGGGTTGATCTAGGACATAAGCCTTTCTTTCCTACTTGAGAACAATTCTCAAGTTCCTGAACCAGTCAAGAAAGTTTGTCCCATTGAGTTTGTCCTTCTCAAGGACCGATCGCAACGAAAGTGTAGCAGTATTACTAGTCGACATGATTCTACAATTAAAATATGCAAAGTTAGTTAGTAATCTCTCACTAAATTAACAACCCCAATATAATAATTAGTGGGCTAAGATCCATATTTGGCTTAAACTTAAGTCCGCTTTGGCAAGACACTTAAATTCAAGTTATTTAGGTAGGTAACCTATTTACCAATTACATCACATGTAACTCTTAGATCTTTATGGGATTTAATCATCATATGATCCGGCATGTTTAACCCTATCTAATGCCGTGAGATTCAAAACCGTTTTGTTAACCTCAATTAAGTCAAAACAATAATGAATATTATGAGCAGCACCATTACTCAAGCTTGTCTCATCAAGATAACTGAAGTGCATCCACTTTGGTGGTTTCCACAATTGAGCGATCTAGATTTTGACAAGTATTCATTAATTGACGGCATTATGACTTAAGATTTGATTCACAGGGCTTAATTAATTAGTTTTGTTTATATGGATGCAATCGTGGTCGTATCTCATACATATAAATACATATAAACGTAAAAGTAATAAAGCAATGATCTTATCAAAAGCATAATTTGAACGTGACACAACATGGCTTACCTAACCTAAAATCCTCCTAAGCCAATGAAAGAACTTCTCTAAATAAAAAAAGAAATACATTGAGAGAAACCTCGTTTAAACATCCGAGGGGAGTGAGATGAGAAGAGAATGTACATCAAGAGTATTTAGAGAAAGGCACGGCACGCAGGCCGTATTTAAATATTACAACCTTTGTAAAATCTACAGCCATGTTGTTCACCATACCCAAACAAGGACAAATAACAAACCACAATAAGAATTCATACAATATGAAAAGCAATAAATGTCGTGGTCAGATTACATGTTTCAAAACCGAAAATGAAACAATTTCAAGATTCAATTTAAACAAAAACGAAAATCAACGGAATTACAAGATCACATCTTTCTAAATAATTTCGTTTCGTATTAACCAAATCACATGCATATTCGAGTATTTCTTATAAACATACGTACACATCCCATATATATCACATATATAAGAATCATAAACTCAATTTAAACGAACAATTGATCTGGCTCTGATACCACTGTTAGGATCGGTAGGCACAGCGTAAGAATTTTAAAAATATTCACCGATCCTAATTGAGGATCTATCAACGGTGTTTAAACCAACTTGGAAGAATTCATACCTTTTTTATGATTCAGAGTTTACACAATCTCTAGGAGCCAACACGTCAGGTCCGCTCTCTCTACCGGTATGCACACGAATGCTCTCCAACCGAGACTGCGTGCTAGCGCCTCTAATGTCTCCTCGGGTTTCACTTACGGCTCTCAATTCTCATATGCATATGAATATATCTGCTCTATCAAGTTTATAACATATGAGGGCTATTTTCAAATTTCAAAATTAATCATCATTAATTTTGAAATTAATTAACAATTAATTATCTTGATGAGCTAATTAAATAAATTCAGTTTAAATTAAATCTATCCAACAGTTTTAATTTAACCTATTTATTTAATCCAAATAAAGAGCCATTAGATTTAATTTATCTTCATAAATTAAATCGGAGATACTTTATCTCTATCATGTTAGTTTATTAAATTTAATATATCTTAATAAATTAAATTTAAAACTAACACAATATAATAATATCATATAATATATATATACATATATATATAAGATATATATATTTCGAAAATATATATATATATATAATATTATTAAATATAATAATATCATATAATATATATATACACACATATATATATAAGATATATATTTCAAAAATATATATATCTATATAATATTATTAATGAATTTTATATTATATATATATATATAAATATAAAACTCATCCACCCTAAATTAAACATTATCTCGTGTTGGACCATTCTTGTGTGCGACCCTGCAGGCCCATATGAAGTTGGCAGTGGGCTAATAACTATACTAACCCAAAAGTCGTAAGCGGTCTCTAGCAAGACATTATGACTACCCAATTCATATAAAGATCGTTATCACGATGCAACCTGTCATACAACCACGTCACGTCCCTTTTGTCACACGATATATCGATCAAGGATAAGGCATGGATAATGTCATCCTCTTGTTCCTGACCATTACTTTTTCGATTCCTGAGTAGCCTGATAACATAAACAGAAACTTCTTTCATCATAGTATGGCCATACATTTCTCAGACTCACTCATCGAGAGGCCCAGTAATATCTCTCTACTAATATGAGGGACAAATTCCATCTTGATCAGTCATATTCCTCTGTATGAAAAACCACTAAGCCCGATGTAGCCTTTATCATCACTCGGTCAAAAGTGACTTTTGACTAGTTCAAAGCTTAGCAACTCTCATGTAGGAATCCATGATAACCTCAGGTCTAAGGGCATTGTGACGTAGTTATACATGAGAAAAGCTTTTGACTTGATCTATGTAGCTTTCTCATAGTGGGTCAGTCTAGTGGGTCAGTCTAGCACCTTGTACTCTTACAAGTGCCTAAGACTTTGATTCGTATCTCCATATCTTATCAAAGTCATACTGGTCTTGTTTCATCTCTGCTCCCGCATAGATGATTGACCAAGGACATTGTAGGACAATCTTTATGAATTATCCAAGGATACAATTATCACAGTTAACATGCAAATAATATGATAACAGAATGGAGAAATTTCATTAAAATAATAATGTTCAAAGTACAATGATTGGCCCTTAGGGCACAATTTCCAACATAATCATCATCCTTGGGTTTGCTGTCGAAGATCTACGGGTTTCAGTTATCACTATTGCATCTACACATCAACTAGAGGTTTGCCGTTGCCGTTGCTAGTGAAGGATCGTCGCCGTCAGTGAGGGTGGAGGTCCACCACCTCTACCGTTATGGTGGACTATCACTGTTGGTGGAGGTAAGTAGGAAAATCAAAAAGGCAAGAGAGGAAATAACCTATGGAAGTGGTGCCGGAAGTCAATTCCACTGGGGGAGGCAAAGAACTTACTTCCATCAATTTTGATGGAAGTAACTTCCATAAGGAAGTAGCTTCTAGGATACCAAACACTCTAAAATATGGATTTCACTTCTACTTCCACTTCCCATCTTCCAATTCTTTGGTACCAAATAGGTCCTTACAGTGTGTAAGGGGGAGCCCTTATCTCAGTATGAGAATTGTAAGGGCTTCACAAGTGCCTGGATTAAACTTGTGGGATTGTAGTGGTTCTCAAATACCCTGTTAAACTTTAGGGAGATAGTAGAATGAAATCTCAGGAGGAGCCTGGGGACTGGACGTAGGTCATCGTGGATTGGACTGAACTAGGATCAATCATAGTTTGCATCTTCTCTTCCCTAAACTCTTATATTTCCAGCATATATGATTTCAATAACTGATTATGGTTTTATATTTCATTACTTACATACTTATTGATTTCATAAGATGTGAAAAGAATTTCAAAGTTAAGTTTTTATAATACACCCAATTCACCCCCTCTTGGGTGTCAGCCGGTTCTAACACGGATAGCCTTTCCAATGTCCAAGCTTGATTATTAGTCCCTTGGTCATCCCAAACAAATATCGAATCCTATAAGTTGGAATTCACGAGCGGACATACTGAACCCAATTCTTTGATAACTCAAGATACTTTAGTTGATTATCTTTAAGAGTAATGAATTATGCTAAATGTGTAGTTAATGTGCCTATACTAGCCCTAAGTACTTAACTCTAGCCTTGGAGTTCAAACTTATTACCATTTACCCTAAGTGTCTTAAATTCGCATGATAACTACAAGCTGCCAGAATTTTCACCTAATTTCGAAACTTCATAACTTTGTTTAGGAACCTTCAATTAGGGTGATTCAAAGTCCTATGTGACACTCTTTAAGTCTAATTTAACAAAAAAATACCTCCAACTTCCAATTATATGTACACAGTTCCAGAATCCTCAATCAATCCTCATTGTCATAGGATTCATTCCAAATTCAATGCCTAAATTTAAAAGGTCATATCTACCAGTGTACTAATCCAAAAGCCACATATTATACATCAAATTAAATCTTATCATGTCTACTATTATTCTAAAAAATATCATGACCATTGGATAACATTTTATTAGAAAAAAAAGCCATAATCGACCTACTCAAATCTGGCAGCATTTAACCTTAATAACCTCAAATTCCAATTTTAAGATTTTCTATCCAATTCATCCAAGATCATAACCATAGGCTATTCCCATATAGTTTTTCATGTAGAATCTATTGGTGACCTAAAATTCATCAAAATCACACTCCTCCCTATTGCCCTGCACCTAGCCAAAACTCACTTCCCAAGCCAACAATCAAAAAGTTTACAGTTTCACTACCATATTAGTCTAGTACCATCATTAAGCATCATATATCATAATATTCATAATCATAGCAACATGAAACCCTAGAAACCCCATATTGACTGAACCTTGGGCAGCCCAAGAAACTCATAAAACTCAACCAATTCACAAAATATACGGTTCAAATAACAGCCTAAGCTCACCTCTTTCACTTTCCAGGGCTTGTTCTTGGCTTCTCCAACTTTATATCCTCCTTGGCAGTTTAAAAATCTTTCCCTTGAGGGTAAAAACCATAGAAATGTAGCCCTTAGTGAGAGGAATAATGTTTGTGAAGGTGTTCTAAGCTAGAAAAGTGATTTGGAAGGTGAAAATGGGGTAAGAAGCCTTACCGTCCTTCTTTGTTCTTTACTTACTCCTTTCTCTTTCCTTTTTCATTTTCTCTTGTATTTTGTCTATTTTTCCCTTCTTTCTCCTTGCTTGGCCAAAATTATAAGGGCCTTGGGGATGTTGGATAGTTTAATTGCATTTGCTAAAGTGTTCAAGCCTTAATATGCCATATGTCAAACTCTTATGGTGTCTTGAAAAAGTAATTGATTAATCAACTAAGGGTGGTTTAGGTTAATTGGAATGGTCTTCCCTCTTTCCTCCTTGCCCTTGACTGAAATGCTTCAACAAAAAGGAAGGAAGAATGTTAACTAATTTATTTCATGTGTATGGGTTCAAGTTTGACCTTGGTCCTCCTTAAAAGTGGTTTGACACTTTGACCAACTCTCCCTTTCTTCCTTTTTTGCCCTTGGTCATCCCTTATCACCTTAAGGAGATAGTTAATTTGCTTTTTACATCTTCATCATTATTTTTGCTTTTCAAGAGAAAATCCTAGCCCTTCATCTTGGTTTACAATTCTAACCTCAAGATTAAGTGGTAAATGTCTCTTTTCCCTTGATTATAGCAACATTGATTAAATTGCCACTAGTTCTTTTGTTCCACTTAATTTTCTCCTTCAACACACCATTTCCTCTTCTTTTAGATCCAAGTTAGGCTTTATATCCTATTTGACACAACATGAAGGGTTTGGACGTTTTCCTTTAACCAATTCGAACCGAATCTCATACTTTAATTTATTCCCAATGTGATTTCTATCCCTATTTACACTTTCTTTTTGAATCATTTAACCCTTAAATAACTTTGAGATATTACAATTTATATACTCATGTGACCTAACCAAATGGCGCCATATATGTGTCTTATGCAAATCTACATCAGCACATTAATTTCACTACTTACACATACTTAGCCCTCTGATCGAAAGGGCCGAATCACATAGTCTCTGAGATTCATTCTATCTCTCGGGCATTCCTGCAACTCTTATTAATTGAGCTTATTAGTCTTCTTTTTTTTAATCTTACTCTCAAGCTTCTAGACCTAAAATTCAGGATATGATAGGTTATACTTCCTATGAAGAATCCAACACAGAAAAGGTGGATAGAGGCCTATAGTAAGAACATGGTTGGTAATATGAATATAAACAATGGTGTATACGACCAAATACATTTTGGTTAGACTTAGAAACTATTTTTGGTCCAGCTGTGAAAACGATTATGAGAGGAGCCAAGGATTGAGTTGCCAAGGCAACAACTCATGTTTGAAAGGATATTCCAATACAAAAACTAGGCAAATGATAATGGAGTAAAGAAATAGATAGTGTATCTCTGCCATCTATGGAACCAAAACACATAGCGTGTTCTGCCATCATTCAAGGAGCCATATGGCTAGATAAGTTCTTATAAGTAACTAGGAATGAATAGTAGATAGAAGGATACAAACGATAACATCTTATGATATAGATTTTAAGTGTCATAGTAGGGTGAAACAAACATTTGATATATCTCTGTGAGAGATATGATTTCAGAGAAGGAAAGCAGTTGTTCAATGACCTTCTAAATTGTTGGTAGGGGAGGGTGAGATTCAGAGAATCTTAGTAGGAAACAGTTACCATAATGCATACGTGACAGATGCTATGTGTATGACATGTTAGCTTTAACAAGATGCATACCCCATAATGACTTTTCTGCATACTCAATGTTTCATGCAATATAACTATGGCCATAGTATAAACAGAAACAGAGCTTTATTTATTCAAATATGCTCTACACAATCAAGTAAAGCAATCATATACATCACTAAACAAGCAGAGATATCAAATACATGCAAATAAGGTAAGTCCCCTAACTCTGGTCTTTGAGTCCTCCTCTTATACCTTTTCTTTTTCAGCCATTGAAGATGCTTCTTCTTTGACAACTCATGGCCCTAGATGAAAAATCATATCATTCAGGTCTTTGCATTAGGCCCAATATGTAGCAAATGGGCCCACACGAATTCCAAGTGCTTGACTTGACCTTTGGAAATTAACTTTATCACTAATTGACATTAACTTTTCATTTTTGCATAAGATGTAAATCTGCATATTTTTCACTGAACTTTGAAAAATGATAACTAATTCTAGAAAACTATGATTGGGGTGATTCAAAATTATATACAACCCTTATTAAGTATATTTTAAGGAAAAATGCTTCCCACAGTCTTCTATCCACACAAAATTCCCAATTTTCACGTTTTTCTCTTACTGCCAGAAAATCTATCTAGCTTTAATAGTCTAACTTCAAACACTCATAACTTTTTGTATACTTATTCAATTTCTACCTACTAGCTATCAAATTAAAGGTCTTTATGTTTACTTTGAATCTTGAAAATCTCAGGTCAATGTATAAATTTTAATCATTCAAAAATGCACCACAACTAAATTGCCTTCAGAAACAAAATTCAGGCAACTTTAAACATAAACTTCCAAAATCATCATAAATCATCATTTAACCATAAACACATGATTAAACCTTAAAAACACCCCTTGGATGAAATATGAATAGTTCCCACCCTCAAAAATACTCATCCAAATAATAATCCAATCGTTTCAAAATGAAGCCTACGCTTACCTCTACGCATTTCCGAAACTTGATCGGAAATCCGGCAGTACTCTAGTAAGCAAGATGGCACCAAAATGAAAATCTAAAGTTATAGAAATGAAGCTTAGGATGAGTAGAAGAAGGTTTGTGAAGGGTATTTTGAGAAAAAACGCCGATTTGGAGGTAAAATCGGCTCCAAAGCTTAAGAACGATTACTATTCATCTTCTCTCTTTCCTCTTTCATTTCCTCATGTTTTCTTTTCTTCTGATTTTACTCTCCTTTTAGGGAAGCTTCACAAAATTAATAAGAGGGAGGAGAGATAATTAGCCAATTTACCCTTGGTTTGTCAAAAACTACCAAGATGCCATTCAGTTGGATTTCAACCATTTAGTTTCTTTTCTCTTTGCTTTTTCTTTCTTCAAGTTAGCTTAAATATGAGGCCTTTTGGAAGAGGATATGATCTCAAAATATCACAATTCCACCTCCTCAAATAATAATATTTTATTGTAATTAATCACATGTCCTCAATTATTTTATTCTTTCTTCTTTCACTTGGCCAAGAAAGCTTCCATATGGCATAACTTGTGTCCAAATCTTATTTTTCTATTTCCCTTCTCTTGTTTGGAAGAAAATTAAGGTCCTTTAGAAAGAGATGATGATTTTAAAAAATATCACTTGACATATTAATATTTAATTGCCAAATTAACATATGCTAATTTGACTTTTATGTGATATTTTCATATTTGGACAAAAATGCCTCCATATGTCATAATTGGGACCAACTAAATATTTCCCCTCTTGTGTTCTTGTTTGGACAAAAATTGCATAAAGAAAAGGGAGAATAAAAGCTATCTTGCTTTATTGGCCAAATGAACATTTTGCCCTTATTTTTTATAATTAAATTGAGCTTTCTTCATTCCCTTGTGTTAGGCTAAAATTCACATGTTTATTGAGCCCAAGAACTATACCCTTCTATTCTTCATTGTGGGGTATCAAGAGTGGGCTTATATGAAGACACAAATCATATTTTATGTCTTATTGTGGCCCAAAATTCATGTGGCTACCAATTGGACCGTTTGGCTATTTCAAGTGCCACTCTTCACCATTTTTATTCCCTTTAATATAAGGAATTTTGGTGACTAAAATTTGGGATGTTACAGATCCCCTTACTAAGCTCATAGCTTGTTATTCATTGAGTTAGTGAAGATCTTGGGCACAAATAGAATATAAGGTCTTAAATGTCTTTTATCTAAAGATAAAAGAAATTGTATGTATGCTATGAGTAAATACATAAAAGACATACAATTATATATTTCGAATACGTTAGAATAGGTAGGTTTACTCATACGAACAACCATCTTCTCACGTTTCGCAAGAGCATAAGAGGATAAGACAAGCAAATGATCACCATGAGATGGTTTAGAAGAATCTGAGTTTTAATCACCTCAGTTAAACTAAGATGAGATCCATGTATGTATATATATATAGAAAATGAACTTTCATCTAAAATTACATGATTTAATTTTGCATCCTGGGCAGTCTAAAGGAAAACAAACTTAATTGCATGGCAAGATTTCAATATTTGACAACACAACCAAAGTTCAAAGCCTCAGCTAGCCAATAAAGCAAAAGAAAAATGACCTTATATCGCAATCAATTGGTATCAATTACACCTAATTTGATTCGTGAAGGAGGTGTGGATTACATTTTGACACACACATCTATAATGCTAGTGGTTTAGCTGATCATATTAATGGTGATGTGTTGGACAAAATATTTAATTGTGGATGGGTTAGTGCTTCAGTTATCAATATCTGGATTAGGTACTTTATCATCATCGCTTAGCACTGTTATTATTATTTATCATTCAAGTTTTTGGTTTTAATGACATTGTTTGTTTTATACCAGGCACTTGTACCATAACGTCTTAATGGACACAGACAGGGTCAAATTCACATTTTTCAACCCTTATCTCATTGGCTAGCATAGGGGTAGAGTAGGTATGCATATAAAATCTAATGATTTGAAAGATTATTTTAGAAAGAAAGCAACACACACTACACTATTTCTAATGCCATACAGTGCGGGGTAAGTTATTAGTGTTAGTATTTCAATGTATGTTGTTTTATTGTTTAACTTTAACCATAACATGATTATTGAAGAAAAATTTTTAAAATATTTTAGGGCATATTAGATATTGATTGTTATCAATCTAGTAGAACCTTCAGGCATTTACTATGCTAATCCTCTAATTGGAAGTCTTTCAGAAAATGTCCTAATACATTGTGATTGTTCAATAGGTAAGCGTATGTGTGTATGTGTAAATATTAGCATGTGTAACTTAATAACTAAAAGTAATCAGTTTCTATTTGTTTTGTTAGCGCATTGACTGCATATCGGGTATCTGCCTCCTTAAATTATTCTAAAGCTGCGGACCCTGTCAATCACTATGTCTGGAAAAAGATATGGGTACTGATATATGAATTTATTCAAATTTTGTTATTAAACAATTTTTATTCAAAAATTGAGTTAACTATTTTAGTATATTGTTTTTGTACCCTTTCCAACCTAATAACAATAATTGTGGGTATTACATCTTGAACTTCATAAAGGATGTAATTACTTATTATTAGCCTTTTATTCCTCAAAAAGTATGTCATTTAGTTACAATTTATATTGTATTTTAAATTTAATTAATTAGTGCCTAATAATTAAGTTTTAGAGATTTTAATTCATTTTATGCATGATTGTGTGTGTGTGTGTAGTATTATGAAGATCAAAGTTGTGACAGTTTGACTAACCATCAAGTCAATGAAGTGATCAAGGAATGGTGTGAATATGTGTTTACGCAAACCTCTAACTAGCTACTATTTAATTAACTAGCCTAGGTGTTGTTTCTTGCCAATTGTTGTGCTGTTTATTTAAGTTGAATTTGTTGTATTTCATTCACAATTATTGTAAATATATTTAGTACAGATTTTGTTGATTAGTTATTTGTTTGTATCATCATTTTAGAGTTATTTCATTGTTGTTTGCTTTTCTTCATTTTGTTGTGGATATAGAAATTTGTGTTTAAAGTAGTCCACTATTGTAATTATAGGGTTATGAATTAAAAATAAGAAAAATGTAATTTTAAAAAAATACTTCCTCTGGTGCTTCCTTAAAAAAGGGTCACAGGATGCAAACTAAAAAAATCAGCCACTCAGGAAGCGCCACAGGAAGGCTGAACTTCCTGTGGCCCTTCCTCCAGGAAATGCCACAAGAAGGGGTTTTTTTAGAGGAAAAAAATTACATGTTGTGGCACTTGGAAACGCCACTACTTCTTTCAGTGGTGTCTAGATATGTGGCCCTTCCTAAGTGCCACAGCTGCATTTTTTTGTAGTAGTGAAAGTGTATGAGATTCATACATAAACAATTTACATATTCCCATATTCCTCTTTCATCTCTTCATACCTTCTTCTCTTGTTCTCAATGTACCTATATGGTTGGGTAAGGAGAGTAAGATTCGAGGGAATCTCGGTAGTAAACTTTGCTATCTATACATACAAGATATAAGCTTAATGCACGATATGCTTGCTTACATAAATTCATGCCAACATAATGATATATTTGCATGCTTAATGTTTAACACATTACACTAATGGCCACAACATAAGCAAAACAAATCTTCAATCATTCATATATGCTTTGTAATATCCCGATTTGTGATTAAGGCTAATGACTATGAGAATTGTTGTAATTAGTGTAATTAAGTACTTCTGGAAATTGATGTAATATGAATTTGGTGTACATACATGTGGTATTTAAGATCAAGGGTTGAGATTCATTATTGATGGGTCGGAATCCTACGTGTTGTGATTTTGTGAGTTCATGGAAGGAATGTGTAGGGTAGTGACATGTGGCATAATGGAAGCCATTGGATGAAGCACTAGAGGACAAAATACCACTTTTCCTCTTTTCTCTCTCTCCTATTCGGTTGAGTGTGTATGGGAGGAAAGAGAAAAGGCTTCATCATCATCATCTCTTCCCTCTACCATATTCTCTCTCTTCCATTCCTCCATTTTCGCTGAATCAAGCTTGGAGAGAGAAAGGAAAAGCTTTGATCTATGGTAAGAAATGCTCCTCCTTTGCTAAGAACCTCTTCTCTAATATTGTTCATCTTAATGAGAGCTTTATGGTGGTGGTTGTAGAATCTTGAGAAGTGGTGATTTGTGATTTGGTCGAAATTGGAAGTTGGGGAATCAAGATTCTGGATTGGGCAAAGTAAAGAGGTAGGCATTTAGAGTATTTTGATATATTGTTTGTGATCTTTGGCTAAGTTGGTAAAATCTGGAAAATTTGCCCTAATTGTGCCAAATGTTGAAAATATGGATTTTATGGTGTTTGATAGTGGAAAATGGTTTAATGTTGAGTTATTTGATTGTTGGATATAATCTGGAATGATGGAAATGTGTTAAGGGAAATTTGGGTATTGTGTATCATAGAGACCTTAGTGAATGATTGTGGTCAAATTGGTTTTGGAGTGTTTTTGGAGTTACCAAGGTGTTCTCTAGTTAGTGCTTAGAGGGTATGAGCATTGGGAAGAGTTTAAGAACCTTTGGGTAAGGATTTGACCATCTGGTGTTTTCTGGTTTTTACTGTGTTTTTGGGTCTCTGATGCACATCACTCGAGCATAGGAAGATCATGCTCGAGTGATGCGCGAGTTTTTCCCTGTTCTGCTTCGAGTTCGCTTGGGTTTTATGAATAATGCTCGAGTGCATTGCTTTGTGCTCGAGTGAGGGAAGAACATGCTCGAGTAAACTTGGGGTTTGCTCGAGTGATGGTGCAAGTCCAGAGTGAAGGGTGTCTTCCAGGTCTTCACTCGTTGGCTGATTGCAAGAGTGTGCTATGACACTCGCGAGCATAGCCGTCTCACCCGAGCACTGGGGGTCGTGCTTGAGTGAGCTTGTGCCTCTGGTATGGGTGGTGCTTTCGGGTTGTCACTCGCGGGTAAGATGCTTAAGTGTGCCTTCTCACTCGCGGGTATGGGGTGATCATGCTCGAGTGCATATGGCTGTGCTCGAGTGATCCTGATCTTGGAGAGCTTTGTGTGCTCTCGGGTCCTCACTTCCTGAACTTCACTCACAGGTGCTCGAGTGAGGCATTTGGTCTTGTGCTCGAGTGAGCCAGTTCCTGAAAGTTTCTTTGTACTCTCGGGTGTTCACTCACTGTCTCACTTTCTCTTGTACTCGAGTGATGTCCGTACTTGTGCTCGAGTGAGAGCATCTGTGCTCGAGTGAAACTGCCAAAAATCAGAGTTTTGCCTTCGAAAAAGGGGTCTTTTGGGTAGTGTCTTCCAACCCTTTAGGCATATGTTTAGGCCTCTAATAGTCATCTAAAGAGTCCTAAATGATAACCAACTTAGAGAATTATTGAAATATACATATGGAAAAGAGATTGATTGGTTATCCCTAATTGATATAAGATTTGACATTTGTCGCCCTCGTGAGGCCACGGTGCCGGAGCCAGTCAGGAAAGATACAGGTAGTGACTCTTTCTTTATATCCTATGTGATACATTGTATGTGTTCAATGTCATTGTGATGAAATGGATTTCGTATGCTGCACGTTTGTGAAAATTGTGGAAGCACCGCTATACCAATAGTCCCTGAGTCCCTAACAACGGTTCGGGTAAGGGCCGTATGCCTTCCCGGCGGTAAAAGGGGATGAGGTTAGGGTGTGATATATATGTGTATATGTGGGTCGAAAGGCTATTTGTGAAGGCCGACGGGCCATTTGTGGAAGCCGAAAGGCTATATGTGAGCCGTAAGGCTATTCGTATGCACTGCCACGCCAATAGTCCCTGAGTCGCTAACAACGGTTCGGGTTAGGACGGTGTGCCTTCCCGGCGGTAAAAGGGGATGAGGGTGGAGTGTGATTTGTGTTGCTATTATGAGATGATTTGTCTACATATTATGTGATTGCATGTGGTATGAAAAAGTTGTTACTACTGGGATTCTTTAGAATCTTACCCTTTCCATATGACTAACCTTTGCAGACAGGGTGAGTGGCTCGAAAGGAAAGCGGACAACCAGGAGTAATTAGGATTACTCTGAGATTTAGTGGTAGTTGGTTATCCATATTTTGGTTTTGGGATTACCAAGTGTACATGAGAATGTAAATGAATATTTTGGTCATGTAATCCCCATTATTAGGAGCTTGTAAACCCAAGTTATATATGTAAGGAACCCGGGGTTTGTTGGGATTTTGGTTTCCGCACTTTGATATTTAATATGTACTCTGATTTCTCAAGTAATTATATCCGCTCGTTAATATGAGACCAGCAATAAGTATGTTTTGGAACTGATTTTCAAAATACCCCATCTCTTGGATGTGGGACTATAAATGTTATTTTATTTTATTGGTCTCTATTTCACTTAAATTTTATAGCCATTGGATAACATTTGGCCATTTAAAAACAAGTTACAACTAAATTGTCTCCCAAAAAGCAAAGACTAACAACACTTAACCTTAAGTTTCAATTTTTGAGGTTTCAATCCAACCCTTCTAAAATTATGTTCAAAACCTATTCCCACACAATTTTATGTGAAGAATCCATTTATAACCTCAAAAACACCAAAATCGCATCCCTTCTCTATGATTCTGCATCTGACCAAAACTTAGGGTTCTTAAGCAAAAAATTCAGTTTTTAAATTTTAATGCTTCCAGGACCAATTTCTCATAGCTATCTCACACAATTTTTCATTCTAAACTCATTGGAGGCATCAAAACTAGCAAAATCACACTCCTTCTACTTTGACTATTCTTGCTGAAACTAGGCACCCCAAGGAACTTCAAGAAAACTTCTCAAAATCTCAAGATATTCAGCTCAAATCAGAGCTTATACATACCTCTACTCGATCCCATAACCAGTTCTTGATTTTGGTAGTACCTCCACCTTATAGATGGAGTCAAACACCTCTATCAAAAATCTGGAACCATGGAAATATTTCTCTCACTGAGAGGAACAACATTAGAGAAGGCTCTGAGAGCTAGAATTGCCGATTCGGGGTCAAAATTTGGCAAGAACACCTTAGGAGCTCAAGAACACTCCTCCTTCTCTCCTCTTTCTTTTTCTCTCCATTTTCTCTATTTTTTTCTTGTCTTATGGGATACTTGTCGAAGTTTAAAGAGTAGGGAGGGTAAAAATGTCATTTGACACATGTACACAAGTGTTGAAATCTTATGGTGTCATGTGTCCCAAGTGTGGCCAAGCTCTTTTCTCTCCCTCCCCCCCTCTCTCTCTCTCTTGGCCATCTAAATGGTTAGGGAAAAGGAGGCCTAATGAATTCCCCTAACTCTTGAGTCAGTATTCGGGAAAGTCATGTATCCGGACAGGAGACCGGTAGGTTCTCCTGACTCAGAGGCTAGGTGGCGCCTTTCTAGAATGCAAACTCAAAAGTCAAAAAGGCAAGTGTAATGATGAGAGACAAGTGTCACCCTCTTGTGGTGCCAACTATAAAGTAAAATCATCATTACTTACTTTATTGAGTGTAATGATGAGGGACAAGTATCACTCTCTTATAGTGCCAACCATAAAGTGAAATCATCATTACTTACTTTATTGAGTGTAATGATGAGGGACAAGTGTCACCCTTTTGTGGTGCCAACCATAAAGTGAAATCATCATTAGTTATCATTACTTATTTTATTAAAGCTACTTTATCGATGTAGGGCTCAAACAGTACCACATAGTTTTATGTCATCCAGAATGCACCATATGTACTATCTCAGGGGATTGCCAAGTATGTGTTTCAGTGTTTCTAAATGTGGGATTGACATGGACTATATTTCTTCTTCCTTTTCAAACACGCAGGTATATGTACATGCCTTAAAAATATCATGTGCACACCTCTACCGACATATTTTATCTGTCTAATTGCTTCTACTAAGCCCCCATATAATCCAGAGACTTGTTCTCTAGTCTAAGGAGCCGAATCATATAGTTTAGGGCCCCACATGGCCCACACATACTTGTGTTTGCCATTCAAAATGGCTCCAAGTGGCCTTCTGGCCCCCTAAGGGAGCGACATGTACTTAAGTACATGAGTCTATCTATTTCTTTGACTAACTACAACCTCTAAGCCCTCATATCATTGGTTGAACCATTATCTTCCTGGAAAACTAAATCATACAATCCCCAAGAATCTTTCTATCTCTTGTCATTCTTGGGGTTCTTCCCAAACTAAGCTTAATGATCTACTTGATATAAGTTTATCCTCAAGTCTCTAGGCCCAAAATTTAGGATATTACACAATGGAGGCCCATCAAATACGAGTGAGAGATGTTGGACTTTGAGTCTATGTCCACCCTTGATGAGTCAGACTATTTGATTAGAAAACAAATAACCTTATCAAATAAGAAATAAATCAGCATTAATTATGGATTTGTTAATTGAGAAATAGGTTATTGTATATTAAGAAAATAATCAAGAATTAATTGTCTGATTATTTCTTAGAGGGCAAGTAGGAGTGCACAAAACTTCCTAATTAGTAGTCTCCTTAAACCTCTATAATTAGGATGTGCCTCCTTCAAATGAACCTCACTCCTGGCCTCATAGCATCTTTCTTGTTATGATGATATGTTGTGCCAATCCTAATTAAACTCTAATAGTCTAATAATTGCGTGAGCATTATCTTGCTTAAGTTATGGAGTATTGGAGATTTGGGCCCAATCCGAACGTGGGTCCACCCTAGTACCCAAGTCTCTTCTCTCTCATAATTTTCCTTCAGTCTTTAAACTCACTAAAAGTGTTGCAGAGATTGACCTTGAAGACATAGCCAAGAATGACATAGAGTCATACTTTTTCTGCTTTTAACTCTATGTAGTATAATAGACTAACTTGTGTTGTTAAATACTAGATTCAGACTCCACAAAGAATTATTTGGAGCCACAAATGAATTAGCCTGGTTATGAGTAAAGGCTAGATCAGAGAAGCATAAGATACTCTTAATCTCTTGCACAATAGTGAGAAGGTTTGATACACTCTTGTCGTGTAAGGCAGTGTTTCTCTTTCTCCATATAACATTAATAAGAATTAGAATACCCTTTAAAAGAGGCAAAGGACCATATTGATACAAGCTAATAAGTGTGTCCTTCAACCACTAATGAAATTGGTGAATGTCAGGATTGTCAAATTGTATTAGGAAACACTCAAACCAAATTGCTCTGGAAAAATGGCATAGACAAAATGAATGTGCCAGAGTTTCCTCTTGATGACAACCAAATAAACATAGCCCTAAAACATTAAGATGATGATGCTTGAGAATATCACATGAAGGCATAGCTTTATGCAGCAATTTCCATATAGACCACAAGTAATTCCAAAAAGGATCATGAACCCCATAAATAACACTACCGCAAACTCAAAGAAAAACCATCTTTAGCAGTATAAACACCAGACTTATTTCCAACCAAATGTATTTGATCAGGAATATTAGAAAAGGAGAGTGGAATATTAGTAATAGTGCTAGCGCTAGCGTATTAGGAGGATAAAGAGATTGAACCAAAGGACAATTCCATTATATAGGATTCCAACATAAAGGAATTATACGGTATGAGATCAACCACTACTTGAGGATGCTCTGTACAGACTGATCCGATTGCATCTACCACCACAAGAGGTGGTTAAGAGGAATGGAAGTACAAGATCCCACTTTCCATTGAAGATGATATACAATGATATCACCATGACTTGCTATTCCTAACCAAATGCATGAGGCATTATAAGCAGTTTTTATAATTGAAGCCTGATTAACATCAATGAATTTCACCTTTAGAGTGGATGCAAGAGATGGATGAGAAGATGTGAGGATTCTCCAGACTTTTTTTGCTACCAACGCTTTGTTAACCACGTGAGATGGACGAATACCTATCCATAATTAGGAAGAGTTTATCTTCAAAAAGCAAATAAATCTTCTTTTTGTCTCTAGTGCTCCCACAAAAGAAATCCACACAACAAGAATCAATCCCAATAAATTATCTATTGGATACTGAGACAAAAGAAGAGGATCATGATGAAAAATTAAAATTGTAAATTTTATAATATAATAAAAACTAATAAATGTTGTAACATGCTAGAAAGTTGAAAAATATATTATCGAATTATTTTTTTATTGTATAAATTTCTTTTTGACAAATACAAGGTTTTAGCAAATTCTTATGTTTAAGAGAGGTATTTTGTTCAAATCAAAGTTTTAGAGTTAAACTTAAAGGACTAAAGATTGACTAATAGTTCGAGTAGATAAAAATAAAATATCAAATATATATTTTACCAAAAAATATCAAATATGTAAGGGGAGTTTATATAACACACATTTTAATTTGAGAAAATCCCATATAAATACCATTTCAATTGTCAAAACCCATAAAAATCTCTTATAACTTGAAAAAGATAGATAGGTGTTCAAGGACTAATCTGGGGTACTGAAGTTTAAGGCTAAAGACAAAAATGCCCATTTTAAAATTTGTCTCACATATGAGGTGGCTGCTGTGGAAAAAGGCTATAGAAAAAAAAACACAGTCGAAGGTGATGTCTATAAAGCAATGGTGAAGGTAAAGAATGAGGCATCGATCAAGGTTAAATCGGACAAGTGTAAGTAATTTTCTGAGAAACATAATCTTTTTTAGATGAATCGGACTATAACCATCTTATCGTCATTGTTCATATTGGTGGGTATTGGGTGTTGTTCAGTAGGTCTGAAGGTGCATGAACAGTAAATAGATGGGCAGTCACGTGGTGTATGGAAGCTAACTTGTTTGGGGCTGTGAATAAGGGCTTTGAAATGGAGATGGTGCTGCGATCGTAGGTTGTTTATGGCAGTTTTGGTTGTAGGTAAGTGGGTTTATAGGTTTAGTGGGATTAAAGGTTCAAACTTTAAATAACTACAACGTCATTGATGGTGTGGTGTGGGTTATGTATGTCTTGGGTCTTATTAGCTGTGAGAGGGAGCATAATGAAGAGGTTAATTGTAACCCCCTCTGTAATTATATCCGAATTTCGATGTTTAAGTGAAATAGAGACCAATAATAATCAAAATACATTTACATTCCCCATCCTTAAGATAGGGTTTTCACAAATACATTTCAAAATCAAACACTTTAACCTGGTCTCACATTCACATTTCGAATACAATTACATTGTGAAGATAATTAACATTCATAATATATCAGAGTGCACAATAACAATCCCGGCAATTCTGGGTTCATATCTTCACTAAAGGTTCATGGGCACATACGCCCTTTACAATTCCTTAATGGGGATTACACAAATTCCATTCCAAATACACTTCCACAACATATACAATTCTAAATACATCAAAATCCACTACGATTATCCCAAATAGCATGATAACCACTACCAAGTCCAAATGCCCATAAGGGATTCTCGCCACCCCTAGTCACTTGCTCCTTCCTCGAGCCACTTGTCTTGTCTAAAATGTTGGTAGGGGAGGGTGAGATTCTAGAGAATCCCAGTAGGAAATAGATACCACTATGCATGTAAGATAAGTGTTTAATGCATGACATGCTTGCATCACAATAACTCATGTTCACATAATGATATATCCGCATGCTCAATGTTTCAACAACATACTCATGGCCATAGCATAAATAGAAACAGAGCTTCAATCATTCATATATGTTTCACATAATCAAGAAAAGCAATAACATGCATCAATACACAAACACAAATATCAATACATGCAGGAGAGGTAAGTTCCCTACACTTATTCTTTCCACGTATGCTCCAGCATTGGCTACTCGCGATCCGAGCGGATGTCAAACCATGATCAAGGCGAATATCAAACCCTATAACCAAATCAAGGACATAGGATCATTCTCTTTTCCAAATTCTCAATGACTTCTTATCACTTAAATGGTTATCATTTAGGACTCTTAAGAGACCACAAATGTCTCTAATGAAAGCCCTAAAAGGTTGGGAAACAAAAGGTTGAAGGTCACTTTTCGAAAACACAAAGTGCTGAAACACAGGGGTGGGCCGCGGCCTGCCCTTCCTTGGGCTGCGGCCCAAATATGGTCAGAAGGCCGTGGGCTGCGGCCCGCCACTCATGGGCCGCGGCCCGAAACAGTCCAGAAAGGTTTGGGCCGCGGCCAGCCACTCATGGGCCGCGGCCCAAAAATTTCCTGACTCTGGGCTAAACTTTGAAAAATCATAACTAATTCTAGAAAAATTGAAATGAGGTGATTCCAAAGCCAAATGAAAGGTATATGAGTCCTATTTCAAGGAAAAATATATCCCATCACTGGAAATTACTACACAAATACAGAATCACCAAAAACTAGCCACTACTCCCAAAACAGAGTTCTGTTTCAATCCCAAATTTGGACAACCATATCTCACAGAATACTCAACGAAATGACACAAAATATATGTCCATTTTGAATCTTGGGATGTGAAATTTAAGACTGGAAATTTTCATAATTTTCCAATACCATTTGGTCACTCAAAACGCTCATACCAAATTACTGCGCAAAACAGAGCTTAAACCAAACGGATTTCCAATTTTCTATCAAAGTGTTCAATAACTCCAAAATTAATAACCAACTTATTCCCACACAAAATCACTCAAGGAACACAATGGTAACCTCAAAATGACCAAAATCACAACCTATTTATATGCCCTGTTTTGACCAAAGCACAAAACCAACACAAAAAGTGCCAAACATCACCTTTAAGCTTCAATTCAATACCATTCATTCAAAACACTTAACAAGGCACTAATTCCATGACAACAACATACCATACTCCCCAAGACCCTAAATCACGAAAATTAGGGCTAAAATTCCAGAAATTCAAGGCCCAACCAATGGCCACAAAACTTATATGAAATTAAAGCTTTCACTTACCTTAACAACTTTCCCAAAGGCACTTCATGATTCTCCAACTTGCACATTTTCGTGATTCCTCAAATCACCACCAATAGAGAAACTACAACCATAGGATGAAAGCTCTTAGCTCAAGGAACAATATTAATGAAGAGCATTTTGGCATTTGAGGCCATTTGCTCACCTCAAAATCCAGCTCTTCCTTTCTCTTTCTTGGCCAACAATGGCTGCACAAGAGAGAGAAGAGAGAGAACGTGAGAGAGAGAGAAGGAAGAGAGATGAATGATAAGGAAGATGAAAGAAAACATAATCATACTCCCTCCCATCAGTTTTCCAGCACCAAATGAGGGAAGATAGGAGAGAGAAAATAATTAAAAAAACTCCCTTTGACTTTTCTCCCAATCCCTTCACATGTACACTTGCCAAGTGTGCACTCCTCATTGGCTCTCACACAATAAGCACCCATTAGCTTCTCTAATCTCTACATTAGTCATTTTAATTTCACATCTCATACCCTCTTAATTAGTAATTAATCTCTTCCATTAATCACTAATTTAGAGCCATTCTTTCAATTTTCCCAACAATTATGGCATATTAATTAATATAGCCACCAAACCCATAATTATTCTACTTTAATTCGATAATTATCCTCAATAATTACCATTAGCCTTTAATCCAAAAATTGGGGTGTTACATTAATGATTTGAAATAGGTAGCATTGAGTTGATGTGATGACTAACCGTTGAGTAGGTATAAGTGGAATGAATAATTTGTATGTACCACATCTAGTTTGTTGTTAATGTCATTACAGGATTTGTCATTACCATTACTAAATTTGTCATTAGCATTAACAATAGTAGTGAAGGCAATAAATCATTTTGTCAGGCAATAACTAGCATAACTTAATTGATGACAAGGAAAAATTGTTACTCAATCGTTTGGCACATGTTGTTATAAGTTAGTGATTCTTGTCAAATCCATTATAGACTTTGTCAACACCTTTACTATTGTTGTAAATCCCAAAACGGATTCTGTTAAGAGCAGCAGTAAGTTAGTAAAATCGTTGAGAAATGTATACTGTCATGACATGGGTCTGGAGTTGGAGGTTAAATACTTAGTAAAGGCTTAAATTTTTTATTAATTGGGAATAAAGTGATATTATCAAACATATTGATGAAGTAGTTAATAGTCCAAGATGGTGTGTTGTGGGGAATTTTTTTAGTGATGAATTTTCATTGGTATGAGACTAACAATGTCATGAAATCTGATTTTTTTCTTGCAGGTTATCATGCAAAATGACATCAAATATTCAAGCAACACCTTCATCAAAGTCACTTATATGTTTTTTCCACGTTGGGGGGAGTTTGTAAGTAAAGTTGAAGGTGGAGTTAGATATAGTGGTGGGAGTGTGAGGGTAAAATCAATGAAGGAGGGGATGACAAATGAAGAATTGAGAGTAATAATAGGAGAATGGTTTGGTATAGATAGGCATAGGTGCGACATTAAATACATTTTGAGCTTTGATGAAAAGATATTAGTAGATCTGATCGATGATTTTGAAATGGAAAATCTATTTCATTATAATGATACTAGTGCACATGTATATGTAGCATGTAAAGGAAGTGATAATAAACGAAGGGCCATGGATGATACAAAAAGGCAAGTGCCATTTTTTTTGTTACATAAAAAGTTATTTGCTATAATGTTTTTGGTAATATGTGTTCACAACACTTGTTAATATACATACAAGGTTGATCAATTATTGGGAGTTGCGGAGCAAATGTCATACATTGATGATGCTGTGTGTTATGGAATGAATGATGAATTTGTACAAAATGAGTGCAATGCAAGACCTCTTCTTAGCCTTTCATGTGTAGTTGAGAGCACACCAACACTGATGCCAGAGATGAACTATAAGAAGCGGATGGATTTGTTGGTAGGAGTAAATCAAACATTTGCATATGCGGATGATTTCAAGAAGGTGCTGCATAAGTTCAATATTGAACACAAATTTGAGTACACAGACAAGCATTCAAATGAAATAAGGAAGATTTTGGCTAGAGATTATGGAGTGAAATTGACATATAAGCAAGCATATAGGGCAAAGGAAAAGGCTATGGGAATGACAAGAAAACATTAAGTGCTGTGGAATCGTAATGTTCACTTGTCATTGGACAATGTATTTGGTAGTTGCTGTCAATAAGAATCTGGTGTTTTGTAAATTCTATTACTGTACTTGTCATTTCCATTAAAACTGTTGTTAATGGTGACAGTTGATGTAATTAAAGTACACATGAAGGAACACCTTCTTTTGGGTTAATGACTTTTATGCATTGGGTGTAGGTGGAATGAGTAATGTTAAATTTTTTGTTGACAATGTTTTTGGTAGGTGTTGTCAGTAAGAATCTGGTGCTTGTCATTTCCATTGAAACAGTCGTTAATGGTGATAGCTTAAAACCATTTAATTATAGTTGAAAGAACACCTTCTTCTGGGTTCATGGCTTGTATGCATTAGGTGTAGGTAGAATGAACAATGTTAAATTGTCATTTGAACACTTTACTTGGTAGTTGCTGTAATAAACATTGGTGGTTTTTGTCAATGTCATTAGAACTTGTCATTACTATTATGAAACTTGTCATTCACATTACCATTCTCGTCAAAACCATTACAAACTTGATCATTTCCATTAGTGAATTTGTCAGCGTCCCCTTCTTCTGGGCAAACACTTGCCCACATAATGTTTGGAACCATTATGAAACTTGTCATTCCTATTACCATTCTCGTCAAAACCATTACAAACTTTGTTAATTCCATTAGTGAATTTGTCAGCATCTCCCCTTCTGGGCAAACATTTGCCCACATAATGTTTGGAACTATTAAATTGTCATTCCCATTACCATTCTCGTTAAACACATTACAAACTTTGTTAATTCCATTAGTGAATTTGTCAGCATCCTTCCTTTTGGGCAAACACTTGCCCACATAATGTTTGGAACAATTATGAAACTTGTCATTCTCATTACCATTCTCGTCAAAACTATTACAAAATTTGTTAATTCCATTAGTGAATTTGTCAGCGTCTCCCCTTCTGGGTAAACACTTACCCACATAATGTTTGGAAAAATTATGAAACTTGTCATTCTCATTACCATTCTCGTCAAAACTATTACAAAATTTGTTAATTCCATTAGTGAATTTGTCACCGTCCCCCCTTTTGGGCAAACACTTGCCCACATAGTGTTTGGAACTATTAAGTTGTCATTCTCATTACCATTCTCGTCAAAACCATTAAAAACCTTGTAATTCCCATTATTGAACTTGTCAGAGGCCACCCCTTTTGGCCAATCCATACATAATGTTTTGTTGGACTAATTTGTCATTCTCATTACCATTCTCGTCAAAATCATTAAAAACCTTGTCATTCCCATTATTGAACCTGTCAGAAGCCACCCTTTTTGGACAATTCACACATAATGTTTGGTTAGACTAATTTATCATTCTTATTACCATTCTTGTCAAAACCATTAAAAACCTTGTCATTCCCATTATTGAATCTATCAATGGCTACCTCTTTTGGCTACAATTTGTGAATTTAAGATGTCAAAATGCATTTCAATTAAATAATTTTGAAACAGCATAAAAGCAATCTCAGTGTGTTTGGCAAAAAGTAATCAAAGTGCAATATATTCAATTATGACCACTTAGATACGTGTCCGTGGTTAACTTAATTCACTTACAAAACATGCTACTTTTGACTAGAAAACTCCCCAAACTCAAAGGCTATAAACTGCATTTATAAAGTATTATCCTGCTCTTTCAAATCTTTACTTCCGTATGGGGAAGGAAAAATTCATAGAACAAGTAACAATTCTATATTAGATTCTCAAGTCTGACTATTCCATTGGTGGACAACATTGAATTAGTACCCAGGTTTTTTGTGCTTCAAAAGGCCAAATAAATCCCCAAAACTGAAACTTCCTCAACAAACCCAGGATTTGAAGAGTAAAAAATGTTACACAGAATAAGACATTAAGCTTCATTAACAAGAAATACTATACTCCCCCCACCAGCAATTGTCCGAAACGACGCCGGCTTCCACCCACGCTTCCCGATTTGGGTATGACAACGAGTCTACCACCGAATGTGAGGGTACCGACAAACCTAGTCTAGTAGTAAGAAGACGAACAAAAGGAGAAGGAGAAATAAAAGCATACCAGAGATGCAACAAAGGGCTATGGTTCTGAGTTTGGGTATGGGTTTGGGTTTGTAGGGGAAAAGAAGCTTAGGCATGGAAGGGAGGGAGAGAGTACAGAGCATTTGGTCTTGGTCTTGGTTCCTCGTGAGTGTGAGAATAAATGAGTTGAAGGGTATCTTGGTCTTTTGAATTAAATTTCAGTAACTCAAATTAGTCGTTGAACACCTATATGTCTTTTTCAAGTTATAAGATATTTTTGTGGGTTTTGACAATTGAAATGGTATTTAAATGGGATTTTTCCCTTTTAATTTTGAAAGTAGTATAATGAGTTTTCAAAATAGATTAGCGGTATATGTAATTAAAGCAGAGTTGAGAGGTAATGTATTTTTATCCTTTAATTTTTAAGGGATTTTTTGTTTTTTAGAGAGGGAAGTCGTTCAATTGGCCGTATCTTTATTTTGCCCATTTCTATAAATCCGTTGGGAAAGTGGGGAGGATAATGCTTGCTGGTTTCATTTTGGCTTGAGAAGTACTTTCTTGGTAAATTTCAATTTTTATGGCATCATAAACTATTGTGATTTTGATTGTTTCTTTTCTTATATAGCATGAAGCAGCGTCTATCTAGATCATGCTAAAATAATACATGAGTGTGCATATAAAGTTTCTTTCTCTGTGGTTTTAAGATTGATCGATCCATTACGAGTTTCCATGGTTTTTATGTCATTTGTGGAGACGCAGGAATAATTTATCGGGGGTTTGGAAGAAGAAAAGGGAACCTACGGGTTATATTTCATTCTTTATTTGGTTCTGTTCAGAATCAGTTTGGACCCTAAATCTTGAATCAATGGAAGAATGAATCAGGACAAAATGATAATCAGTGATTCTGTCAAGACATATGTCTTGCCCATTATGTTTCATAATTGAAATTTCTGTTATTAGGGTTTTTCTTGGTAAGCTGTAGAAAAATATGGTTTCTGCCAACGTTGTGCTTATTTTAGGAATCTCGTTCTTTCTTTAGCTATAATGAATTGATAGATGTACTGGATCACTAATCAAGACAAATTGAGGATACTGCATGAAAACACTTTCTTTATTAGGTTGAAGGAGGATGGAGAGTTGGGATTATTGTATTATGGTGTATAAATTTTTCTTTACTGGCTGGTAGGCTTTATTGGTGTCCTTTGGAGACAAATCCTGTGTCATAGGTTGATTAGAAGCAAATGTGCTGTTTAGTCAGTAGAATGGTTGGGACACTTATTTTGTGAGGCGTTGGTCTCTCAATATGCCCTGCCTTTTAATCACAAAGTTGGATGTGATCCCTCTTCTTTGGTTTTGACAGGACCATTGGATTCAAAATTCTTCTTTTCCAGAATTTTTTCTTAGTCTTGGTTATCTACATTGTATAATGCTCAAAAGTTTACTTTCTAACTGATAAACATCTTTAAAAGATTATCTCTATGGTCTTCCTTTGAGTTTCAGCTTATGGGTATTTTTAGGTGGAGTGTCCCTTGTTGATAGAGCACAATGGTGTCATGTAATTCATAATTTCATATAGTGGACCCCACCTAGGATAAAGCCTATTTTTGTTGTTGTTGTTTACCCTTGTGAATCTTTAAAGGGGCTGGAGAGCTCTTGGGTGTTTGTTATGTGAATATAAATAAAGATAACGGTCATATGAATACCGTTAGTAGGCGGCTGTTATAATTAGCCATAGGAGTAAGGTGGTGATTAGGAATTAGGAATATAGGAAAGTATAAATACTATGTCTTTAGTCTATTATGGATTACCTGACTTGTGAATACAGTTTCTGAGTTTCGATTCCTCATCTCTCTTATTCTTCCTATTCTCTTTCATTTCTTGATTCTCCACAACAGTGGTATCAGAGAAGTCCTTCCTCAGCTGTCTCTCTTCTATGTTCTCTTTCTCGATTTTTCATAGCAATAGAGAAACCGTTCATGATCATTACCCGCGCCATGGACGATCGGCTTCAAGTCGTTGAGGGTCACCTGGGTACGGTAGAAACGTTGCAAGAATGCGTGGATGGTTTAACAGACCAGGTCTAAGTGTTGGCCAATGGCATTGAACATCTCCGAATGACATTAACAAACCAAGATTGTAGCGGGCATCATCTTCGGCATAACGATCAAGGGCGGCATCGGCAATTTCAGTATACAAGAATGGACTTCCCAAGATTTTCGAGTGGGGATGTTGTCGCCTGGCTACTTCGGTGTGAACGCTACTTCGAGCTTAACGCCACCCCAAAAGAAGTGAAGGTGAAAATGACAAGTCTCCATCAGGACGATGAGGCATTCCGGTGGCAAATGGCGAAGAAACGTCACTGGGGTCACAATCCACCGGATTGGGAACAATATAAAGAAGAGATTAAAGATTGCTTTGGCCCTTCCTTTGAGTCTCCGATCGGCGATCTTCTGCACCTACGGCATCATGGTTCGTTGTGGGAATTCAACTCCCAATTTGATTTGTGTTCCTCAAAAACTGACTTCTCGGAGGCTATGCTTGTCTACGCTTACCTATCACTGGTGAGGGAAGAGATCTCTGACCCTGTTCGCATGTTTCGGCCGACCACAATGTGAGAGACAAAAAGCTTGGCGCGGATGCAAGAATTGACGATCGAAAGGGCCAGGGATAAGAAAGTGAGCGACAAAAATTACAAAGCGGGACCCACAGCGTTTTCGGTGGCTGCCTCCACGAATGCCACCACAACGGCTCTTTCTCACGTGGTCCCCACTGGGTCTTCGCAATCAACTCCATCCCATTACACGTTAGTAAGTGTTCCTCCTCAGTCCAAAAACAGAATTTTGACCAAGAATGGATCTTTCTTCAGTAAAAATACGTCTCAAAACCCAAGAATTCTATCGGCTGAAGACGAAGCAGAGCATAGGGCCAAGAACCTCTGTTTTTATTGTCATGAACCATTCTCACCAGACCATCGATGCCCCCAGCGTCAGAAAATGCAGTTGCACTTCCTTGATCTTGAAGAGGCGTCAGATGCGGTTGAAGTGGGTCATAATAAAGAGCATGAGGAGAATTCATCGCCCCTCATTTCATTACACGCTATCACGGGCATGGAGGGCACCAATTCCATGAGAATTCAGGGTTATGTGGGGAAGTGAATGGTGCAAGTGCTTATCGACAATGGCAGTACTCACGACTTCATGGATTACCACTTGGCTACCAAATTGGGATGGCGCGAAAGCGGGTCTGATACTTCATCGGTACAGGTGGCTGGAGGCCGCAACCTTAAGGTTTATGGGGTTTGGAATGGTTTCAAGTGGCGTATGCAAGGTTTGGATTTTTCTTGTGATTTTTGAATTATTGATCTCAAGACATTTGATATGGTCTTGGGTCTTAAGTGGCTGAGGACCATCAAGAAGGCTTTCTGGGACTATGAGAACCTTACCATGTTCTTCTATCATAATGGGAACTTGTGTAAGTTGCAAGCGATGCCTATGACTACACTTAGATTGGTGCATCCCAAGAGGGTTGAATTAGATATATTACAGCAGCACCAAGCTTATCTGATTCAATTGTTGGAGCCTGCCCACCTTGGCAATCAACACTATTTCTCTATCCAGGATTGCCCTGAAAGCGGATCTCGAGTGATTCAAACTACGTTGGATGCCTTTGCTGATGTCTTTGAAGAACCAAAGGGTCTACCTCCATTGAGACCAGGGCATAACCACCCCATAATTCTTCAGGAAGGAACTAACCCCATTAGGTTAAAGCCTTACAGATATTCTGCAGCTCAGAAGGAATTAATGGCGGTGGTCCAAGTAGTGGAGCACTGGCATCAATATCTTGAACGAGGTAAATTTGTTATTCGTACTGACCAGCAAAGTCTTAAGTATTTGTTGGGTCAAAAGTTAAAAACACCATTTCAAATGTACTAGATCGCTCAGCTCCTTGGTTACAACTATGAGATCCACTATAAAAAGGGTAATGATAATACGGTGGCAGATGCGTTATCCAGATTACCTGGGTCTCAGTTGCTACAAATTACATTGGAAACTGCCTCCCCTGAATTAATTGATCAGATTAAACACAGCTGGACTGTGGATGATCAATATGTGGCTATAGTGGACGAGTTGAAGGCTAATGGGGGAAGTGTTGGTAAGTTTACATGGGATGGTACCTACTTGAGGAAGAGTAATAGGTTGGTGATTGGGGATGATTCTGATATAAAGAAAAAGGTGCTGGATTGGTTACATACAGGGCCTCAGGGTGGTCACTCTGGGATTCAGGCCACCTATCATCAAGTTAAGGGCTTGTTTTGGTGGAAGCACTTGCATAAAGAGGTACAGGACTATGTTAAGGGCTGTGACACGTGTGCAAGATGTAAATATGAAACAGTAGCTGCACCTGGACTGTTACAGCCACTGCCGGTTCCTAACAAGGTCTGGGAGAGCATCACAATGGACTTCATTGAAGGCTTGCCCAGATCTGGAGGTAAAGAAGTAATCTGGGTAATTATTGATAGGATGAGCAAATATGCTCATTTTATAAGCCTCTCCCACCCCTATTTTGCTTCTTCATTGGCTCAATGTTTTTTAGATCAGATTTATAAGTTGCATGGAGCCCCAGCAGAAATAATTAGTGACTGAGACCCCATTTTTATTAACAACTTCTGGAAGGAGTTTCTTAAGGTTCTGAAAATAGAGCAGAAATTATCTTCAGCTTATCAACCACAGAGTGATGGACAATCTGAAGTTTTGAATCGGTGTGTGGAGTCATATCTTAGGTGTATGTGTTGGGAATCCCCAAAGGAATGGAGCCAATGGTTAGGCTTAGCAGAATGGTGGTATAACACCAATTTTCACACTGCTACCAAGGCCACTCCTTATGAATTACTATATGGACAAAAGGCTCCCATTTATTCCCCATATTTGCCTAGATCAGCCATTGTAGAGGTGGTTGATATAAGTTTTGAAGCACGAGAAAGGATGCTTGCTGTTCTTAAGCATCATTTGCATAGGTCAGCCAATACAATGAAGCAGAGAGCTGATTTGAAAAGGTCTGATCAGGAATTTCAGGTGGGCCAATAGGTTTTCCTTAAGTTACAGCCCTATAGACAGATTTCTGCTGCTACAAGACAATCTCAGAAATTGGCCCCGTGGTTTTTTGGTCATTATAAGGTGTTGGAACATGTGGGACCGGTCGCCTATAAAGTGGACTTACCCCCTGAGTCTAGGGTCCATTCTACTTTCCATGTATCTCTACTTAAACTTTGTCCAGACCCTAGTGTTAAGCAAAGGCGCCCACCTGTTGATTGGCCATCAATGCCTACTTCATTGTATCCTGAGAAGATTTTGAGCAAGAGGGTTGGAAGGAAGAAGAAACGTTTAATTACTGAAGTTCTAGTCCAGTGGAGGGGCCTTCCGGATGAAGAGGCAACTTGGGTCTCTCTATTTACTTTTCAGCAACAGTATCCAGAATTTTCTGTTTCCACCCCTTGAGGACAAGGGTTGTTTTTAGGGGGGGCATTGTTATGTAAATATAAATAAAGATAACGGTCATATGAATACCGTTAGTAGGCGGCTGTTATAATTAGCCATAGGAGTGAGGCAGTGATTAGGAATTAGGAATATAGGAAAGTATAAATACTATGTCTTTAGTCTATTATGGGTTACATGACTTATGAATACAGTTTCTGAGTTTCGATTCCTCATCTCTCTGATTCTTCCTATTCTTCCTATTCTCTTTCATTTCTTGATTCTCCACAACAGTGTTGAAGAGTCTTTTCCCCCTCATGTTGAAAATTTGGTTGGGTTGGATGTATTTCCTCTGTTTTTTTATTTATTTTGCATTGTTCACTCTTTTCTCGTGTATGAATTCTCTGTTGTTAATAAATAAAAGTGGTCATTCTATCACTTTTGCCTCTTCAGAGGCATAGAATTTCCTGATAGCAATATGATGGCATCATCATTTTATATTTATCTACCTATATTCCTACTTTTACATTGTAAATTGAAAGATCAGATTTCTGACGTGTCTTACCTCTGCCTCTTGAATTTATTACCCAGTGTTTGCTTGTGAAAATAAAGTTCTTTTGTTTATGAAATTTGACCAATAAAAGTATGCCTTATATGTATTGTTGTTCTATTCTGAATAGTTGATGGGATGTTTTTTTCTAGGGTTGAAAACATCATTCATATTACACTCAGAAAAAATTGACATATTTGGTTGTTAATCTCATAAACTCTAAGAAATTGATTGGGACTGTATTTTACGTACTCCATCTCTATTTGTTGGTCTTCTGTTGTTTAATTTTCGAGGATTGTGATAAATTAAGTGTTCAGAGTTGCAAATTGTTTCAAGTTTATTCCTCCACGGTGGTTTTTTGGCTTCTAGCTTAAGAACAGTGTGGATAATTTCAAGATAATTATGGTCATTGACTTGTGGATGAACTGCAATAACTGATGTTCTATTGTTTGAAAATTTGTTAAATTGGCATTCTTCTAACATTTCTTTTGCAGAATCTTAATGTAATTTTAAGTTGAAGCAATGAGTGGTGAAAACGACAAGGATAAAGGTTTGTTTTCTCATCTACATGGTTATCCTTCAGCCCCATATCCTCCTCCACCTGGATCTTATCCAGCAGCACGGTATCCACCTCCAGGCGGCTATCCCCCACCTTCATACCCACCAACCGGATATCTGCCAGCTGGTTATCCTCCTTCCAGTGGGTATCCACCAGCCGGTTATCCTCCTTCCAGTGGGTATCCACCTGCTGGTTATTCTGCTTCCAGTGGATATCCCCCTGCCGGATATCCTCCTTCTGGGTATCAAGCCGCTTATCCTGCCCCACATGGATATCCAAGTGCACCAGCTCGATATCCTTAAAGTATGCCTTACTATCCCAATTTGTTCTATTAATGTAGTGCATGGAGATGCTATTTGGATTTCTATTGTTCTTGCTAGAACTTCTTTTATGGATAGAGGGGAGGGATTCTGTGACTCTTTTCATATTCTTTCTTTGAAAACATGGAAATAATGAGAAAATAGAATGGAACTGCATTTTTGATGAACAACATAGCTTATTTGTGAATAGTAGGGGAAATGGCTGTCCTTGTCTTGCATCTCTTTTTCAGATATTGATGTGCCTGAACCCTTTATGGAGATTATTATAGAGTAGTTATGTTCTATTTGCGTTTTTTTTAAATTATCCCCTCTTAAGTTACCTCAAAAGGAAAAGAAGAAAAGAAAAATCTTTTTTTCACATCCCATCATGTGTTATGTTTGAGAGAACTATATGGAGCAAAGTATTGCTAAAACTTGAGGAATCTGGATTTTCTACTATAAGAAATTGAATGCATACAATGCAGTTAAAATGAGATCAGAAATGAGTCTAATGCAGAGTCTCACTTTACTGTGTCACTTTCTTTTTGAGCATACTAGTAAAAGAGGTAAAAGATACAACCTCAATCACTGATGTTACTTTAATAACTTTATTTTCATACAGTGCATGGCCATGGCACGGGATCATTGCTTGCAGGGGGTGTTGCGGCTGCAGCTGCTGCATATGGTGCTCACCGCCTATCTCATGGCATGTTTCATCATGGTCACCATATGTTTCATCATGGAAAGTTTAAGCACGGTAAATTTGGCAAACGTTGGAAGGGTGGCAAGTTTAAGTTAGGGAAATTTGGCAAGCCTTGGAAAAGATGGAAGTAATATAGTTGCCAACGTAATATGTATTGCTAAACTCGGGAAAGATGATCTGACTTCTTGTGTGAATGCTATTGATGTTTCCTATCAGCTGCATATGCTTTTCCATTGCTTATATATCCATGTGGGCGCTTGTGTTGCTCCATTTAAGAGTTCAATCTAATTCAGTTGCTTTGTATGCTCCAATGGTGACTCTTTTCAACCATCTTTTAGGTACGTGCATACGATGTTGAGAGAAGCCTCCGTGGATGAGATGATTCTTTTGATAGTTTTAATATTGCACAGCAACTACTACTTCCTCTTGTCCTCAATATAAGTCATGGGGAGTTAACCTTAATCTTAAATATAAGACTTTTTATATCTGTCAATCTTTTCTTAATTTACCTCTAATGATTCATCTTCAACAACAATAAAGGGGAAGAGGGAAGGAAGGTATTATTAAAGATAGCTAGTGTGTTTTTAAAAAAAAATGTCATATTAACTTAACTTTCTTAATATCGTCAAATTAGATTATTGTAACTGCTGCTGTTGCTACTACTACTATATTTTATATCTGTCAATCTTTTCTTAATTTACCTCTAATGATTCAACTATATTTTATATCTGTCAATCTTTTCTTAATTTACCTCTAATGATTCATCTTCAACAACAATAAAGGGGAAGAGGGAAGGAAGGTATTATTAAAGATAGCTAGTTATATTTTATATCTGTCAATCTTTTCTTAATTTACCTCTAATGATTCATCTTCAACAACAATAAAGGGGAAGAGGGAAGGAAGGTATTATTAAAGATAGCTAGTGGGTTTTTAAAAAAAATGTCATATTAACTTAACTTTCTTAATATCTTCAAATTAGATTATTGTATCTACTACTACTACTACTACTACTATATTTTATATCTGTCAATCTTTTCTTAATTTACCTCTAATGATTCATCTTCAACAACAATAAAGGGGAAGAGGGAAGGAAGGTATTATTAAAGATAGCACTACTACTACTACCACTACTACTACTACCACCACCACCACTACTACTACTACTACTATATTTTATATCTGTCAATCTTTTCTTAATTTACCTCTAATGATTCATCTTCAACAACAATAAGAGGGAAGAGGGAAGGAAGGTATTATTAAAGATAGCTAGTGGGTTTTTTAAAAAAAATGTCATATTAACTTAACTTTCTTAATATCGTCAAATTAGATTATTGTATCGACCACGACCACGACCACCACCACGACGACGACGACGACCACCACCACCACCTAATGATTCATCTTCAACAACAATAAAGGGGAAGAGGGAAGGAAGGTATTATTAAAGATAGCACTACTACTACTACCATTACTACCACTACTATTACTACTACTATATTTTATATCTGTCAATCTTTTCTTAATTTACCTCTAATGATTCATCTTCAACAACAATAAGAGGGAAGAGGGAAGGAAGGTATTATTAAAGATAGCTAGTGGGTTTTTTAAAAAAAATGTCATATTAACTTAACTTTCTTAATATCGTCAAATTAGATTATTGTATCGACCACGACCACCACCACCACCACCACCACCACCACCACCACGACCATGACGACCACGACCACGACCACGACCACGACCACAACCACGACCACCACGACCACCATCATTATTTGCCAAAGAGTACTATTATTATTATTACTTAAATGTTAAACCTTCAAATATACCTAATAATTTTGAGATATGCGCCCATTATTCATTTTTAAAATATAAAACTAAATATCTAAGCCCCATAAATTAAATGTATTACATGATAAATTGAAATATTTAATATATTACAAGAATTATTTAGAAGTCTTATCTATGACGAAATGTAAGAGAGTAACATGTAAATGATGTTTGCCAAAGAGTACTATTATTATTATGACTTAAATGTTAAACCTTCAAATATACCTAATAATTTTGAGATATGCGCCCATTATTCATTTTTAAAATATAAAACTAAATATCTAAGCCCCATAAATTAAATGTATTACATGATAAATTGAAATATTTAATATATTACAAGAATTATTCAGAAGTCTTATCTATGACGAAATGTAAGAGAGTAACATGTAAATGATGTTTGCCAAAGAGTACTATTATTATTATGACTTAAATGTTAAACCTTCAAATATACCTAATAATTTTGAGATATGCGCCCATTATTCATTTTTAAAATATAAAACTAAATATCTAAGCCCCATAAATTAAATGTATTACATGATAAATTGAAATATTTAATATATTGCAAGAATTATTCAGAAGTCTTATCTATGACGAAATGTAAGAGAGTAACATGTAAATGATCCGTTGATAATTAACTTTATGATCTAGAACTTCTATATGATCCCACTAGACTGAATGTAAATCATGGAGATTTGACCTTATACACAGACAAGCTACTCTTGAGGAATTATCGCTTTAATTCCAGAGATGAATCGCTACAATTGCCAAAAACGCAGGCTTCCCTCATGTTCAGTATTCCACAATGATCACCATCACACCCAAAAGAACCATCAAAGTTGGGGTTTCAAATTTTAGGATTTCCCTTCCATATATGATTTTCCCAAGGTTTCATGCTGAGGTACAACCCTTCATACTCATACAACAACAACAACAAAGGCCTTATCCCATTAGGTGAAGAACCCTTCATACTCATATATATATATATATATATATAAGCACAACCCGAACAGCTGATCAAGTGAACTATGGTTCCTAGTAGTCACACTAGTAAATTGTTTTCTTGATACGCAACGTCAGGAATTTCCACAAACTAGATCCGTAACTTATTTTTGTGATCAAGGAATCAAATATACATCATAAACGCTTAATACAACAGTAAAACAATATGATCAAACCATCCCATTGAACTAGACGAATGAACAAGCTTAAGGCGAATCACAATGGGGAAAAGCTAAAAAAATTTCATATCAATCTGACACTGGGCTTGTACTCGTGTCGTGATATCACCCCGAAAGAGCGAAAGCCTGTAGGAAGGAGACCAATTATGTCCTTCTTGGCTTTACCTTTTGGATGATGTTCTGCCGTGAAGATAACCAATAACTCATGAGAAAGAAGTTAGGTTTGAATGTTTCTTTCCACTTCACTTTCGCTTCATGTCTGTTGTATTAGCTGACCAGTGCAATATGATGCCTACTCACACTACTAATTTACTATGAATGCTTCCTTTCCCATTTTCCTTCACGTCTGTTGTCTCGTTCTCGGCGTTCTCCAGTTTGCCTAGACTTGCTTCCCCTAGAACTATGTCTTTGGGATCCATAACTGCTAGATTGGCCATCAAATGCAGAAACCAATTCAGGATCTCCGATGCTGCCTGTATCTCCTGAATCCTTGCTTCCATCAAGATTTTCATCATACAGGCTGCTGCTGTCATCCTGACGATCACGACACTGTAGGATGGTGGGCAGCTGGCCTGAAAGTTGCCGCGACCCAGAAAGAACAATAGTTGGTGAGGCTGCCATAGATGAACTAGTGGTGGTAGGCACTTCAGGCTGCAAATTTCCACTACTGCCTCTAGTGCTCCCTTCATTACTAGATCTTCCATTCTCTCTTTCACGGAATCTTTCTCGAGGTCGACTGCAAAAATGAGAATCCCATAGCACAAAGCAATTTATTACACAAAAATCATACACGAGAAAAAATGAATGGATGATTTGCTTCCATACCATGAAAAAAGCAAAGATCAAAATAAACAAAAGCACTAGAGCTTCCCAATTTAATAATAAATACCCAAGTGATCCCCCTTTCAAGACTCCATATATTGAAACCCACATGAAAACCGCTAAAATTATTATCTCCCAAATACGACTTGATGGAAGAAAACCCAATGTGGTTAAAGAATCTGCATTCTCTGATTAAGATTGAAGGAGAATGACGATGAAGTTATATTGAAGGAATTCAACTTCGATGATTTTATTCACTGTGCACTTCTGAAATTATATACACAGTGTTTAGTGAGGTAGATCCTAATATCTAGGGATTACATAAAATAGATCCTAATATCTAGGGATTACATATCAGATTCATAAAAAATACAAAATTCAAAAGATTCATAATAATATCTTATTAGATACTAAATCCTAAAATCTTGGTAACTATCAAGATTTAAATAGGTGCAAATCTGCCCCTAATTATGCGTGGGCTTCCAACACTCCCCCTCAAGTTTGATCATAGATACTGATCATGTCCAACTTGCTAACAAGAAATTTGAACCTGTCCTTTGTTAACCCCTTTGTTAGTATGTCTGCAGTATGCTCTCTAGATGGAACATACTTGAGGCTGATAGTTCCATTATCGATCTTTTCTCTTATGAAGTGCTGATCTATTTCAACATGTTTAGTTCTATCATGTTGTACTGGGCTGTGTGAAATGTTGATAGTTGCCATGTTGTCAGAGTAGACCTTGACTGGAGGGTTTACATTCATTTTTAATTCTTCAAGCACTCTCTTCACCCATATGCCTTAACAAATTCCTAATGCTATTGCTCGGAATTTTGCTTCTGCACTACTTCTTGCTTCTCCAAGTGACGAGGTTACCCCAGACGAAAGTACAATAACCTGAAGTTGATTTTCTATCATCTTGATCACCTGCCCAGTCTGCATCTGTGAACATTTCTACATTTCGTTGAGTAGATTTTTTAAATAGGAGTCCACGTCCGGGAGAGCCCTTCAAATATCTAAGTATTCAGTAGATTTCATTCAAATGGCGCTATTTTGGATCATGAGAATGCTGGCTTACCACACTTACTGCAAATGCTATATCAAGTCGAGTATGTGAGAGATATATCAGTTTCCCTACCATACGCTGATATCTTCCTATATCAACAGATTTTCCTAGCTCCTCATCATCCCTAATTTTGCCAGCTCGGATGGGAACAACACTTGGTTTACAACCTAACATACCAGTTTCCTTTAAAAGATCTAGAATATACTTTCTCTGGGAGATGTAGATGCCTGTTTTTGATCTGGGTACCTCCATTCCCGAAAAGTATTTCATTTCTTCAAGGTCCTTGATTTGAAATTCCTGGCTTTGAGCTAGTTTAATCTGGTCAATTGCTTTTTCATCATCTCCGATCAAGACAATATCGTCTACATATACTGCTAGAACAACCACCTTATGATTTGTATGTTTGAAGAACAAGGTATGATCACTTTGCCCTTGCGTGTATCCTTGTTTCTTCAATGCCTGTGTAAATCTTTCAAACCAAGCTCGGGGGGATTGTTTGAGACCATAGAGTGATTTTTTGAGTTTGCATACCTAAGTTGCTTTCCTCCTAGGGAATCCTGGAGGAGGTTTCATGTACACTTCCTCTCATAGTTCTCCATTCAGGAACGCATTCTTCACATCAAGTTGGTGTAAGCGCCAATCCAGGTTTGGTACATGGGCAGCCAGTTTTGTGAAGAATCCCATTATCTTTAAGGAAAGTGGAAAGGGATGTGGTAAAGTACTTAGTGCCATTATCCGAGTGAAGAACCCGAATTTTCGTTTGAAATTAGGTGTGGATCATGTTGTAGAAATCAATGAAGGTTTGGGCAACCTCTGATTTTTCCTTCAAAAGAAAAGGCCAACAAACACGAGTGTGGTCATCAATGAACATGATGAACCATTTAGAGTTAGTGCGATTAAGGACACAGGATGGACCCCACACATCACTATGTATGGTGGTAAAGGGCTGGGAAGCACGATATGGGGTACCTGAAAAAGAAGTCCGGTGATGTTTGGCAAGTTCACATGTATCACAAAAAAATTAGGAAAAATCTTTATTTAAACAAATTGAAGGAAATAGTTTTGACATGTAATCAAGATTAGGATGGCCTAATCTCTTGTGCCATAACTCTAAATTACTAGTCTTAGGGAGAGACACGTTTTTGCAAGAACTACTACTACGAAGACTACGTTCATCCAGGTAATAAAGCCCATCATGTTCAGCCACAATGCCAATCGTCGTCCCTGTGAATAGGTCCTGGAAAACACAATGAGTGGTAAAGAAGTCAGCATGGCATCTTGCATCATGGGCTAACTGATGAACAGATAATAAATTGCATTTTAATTTGGGAACATGCAACACGTTATGAAGGACTAGGGTAGGAGAGACTTGAACACTCCCAAAGCTAGCAACAGTGGAATCAGACGCATCAGCAATAGTAACTGACGTGTGGTGGTTGGAGTATAGTTCATAAATAGAGGCATTAACAGACATATGATCAGAGGCGCCGGAGTCGACAATCCAACAATTTCCAGTACTTATGCTTTTGATAGTAGATAAAGCCTTAAAGAAGTTACCTCGTTTAACTACCGTAGCAGTGGGTTGTCGTAGAGAAGGTTGCAATGTGGATAATAGTTCAATAATTTTAGCAAACTTATCACCTTGTGGGATTGAAGGAGAAGTACCAGAATTATCCTCTTTAGATGTTTTAGCAATGTAGCCGCGGCCCCGATGTTTTTTCGACTTCCAATCGAGTGGTTTACCATGAATATCCCAACAAGTTTCTTTGGTGTGACCTACCTTTTTGCAATGATCACAGATTGGGCGATTCTTGGGAACACGAGATTTAGTAGAGTGGGACATATGTTTGGAGATCCTGAGCACCCTTAAGCATGACCCTTTTTCTGGATTCTTCATTCCTAAGTGCTGCAAATGCTTCTCTGACACTCGGGAGAGGGACTTGGCTCAGAATTCTACCACGAATGTCATCAAATGACTTATCTAGACCAGCAAGGAGTTCAAACAGCCATGCTTTTTCTACTTGTTTGGCATGATGTGCAGCATGAGAGGTGCAACAGGGAGCGTCTTCACTAATGAGATCGAATTCTTGCCAAAGGGTACTTTTAGCAAGATAATAATCACCCAAAGACAGAGTTCCTAGCTTAAGATCCCAGACTTTGGCTTGAAGATAAAAAATATATGCAGAATTACCTCCATCGCTGTAGGCTTCACGGATGGCGTCCCACATCTCACGGGCTGTAGACATGAACATGAAGTATCGCTTAATAGAGGCACTCATCAAGTTGACAAGCCAAGAACAGACCAGGGCGTCATCGGCTTGCCATTTCTCGGTAGCCTTCTCATCGAAGGAAGGAGGAGCTGGTGTGCGGCCAACCTCCCATGGTTTTTAAGGGCAAAACTGACAGACTGGGCCCAACTCCCGGTAGTTGCCGCCAGTGAGCTTCTCCAAGATGATGGTGACTACCGACCCTTCAATGCTGGAGGTCGCTATACGGGACGCGCTGGTGATGGAGGAATCCCCTGTTGCCATCGAGGTTGAGTGAGACGAAGATGGGAGAGGACTCGACCCCTGCTCCTCGTTGACTGATCCAAACATCATTGCCGTTCGCCGCTTCTCTGATACCATGAAGGAGAACAACGATGAAGTTATATTGAAGGAATTCAACTTCGATGATTTTATTCACTGTGCACTTCTGAAATTATATACACAGTGTTTAGTGAGGTAGATCCTAATATCTAGGGATTACATAAAATAGATCTTAATATCTAGGGATTACATATCAGAATCATCAAAAATACAAAATTCAAAAGATTCATAATAATATCTGATTAGATACTAAATCCTAAAATCTTGGTAACTATCAAGATTAAAATCGGTGCAAATCTGGCCCTAATTATGCGTGGGCTTCCAACAAAGATTTATGGAAAAAAAGGAAGTTTTAGTAAACAGTTTGTTTAGGAACAAGTTGACTTTGTGTTGGACCCATGGCTAGTGGGCTCTTATTTAAATGGTGAGTAATGTGAACTGTGTTAAGTGCGTGACTAAGATAAGGGCTACTAGTTGTATATATTAGGGAGGGAGATTTATGAGGGGTTTAAGGAAGCATAATGTGAGTAGTATGTAGGAGAGTCTCACGCCTCTCAAATACTAAGGGTGATTTTATGTTTCTGTTATTTCCTTCCATTTTCATGATTAGACCTATTCCCTATGGATTATTCCTGATTTCTGGAAACAGATGTGGTTATGCTGAGGCCAAAGAGAGGCTTTCGCTATCATTATACTTGGGAGTCTAATAGGATTCCTCCTCCTAAGCCTCTTTTAGTGTATTCTAGGAAGAGGCGTAAGAATTAGGTGGTCTTAGGTTTTATGTTTATCTGTGTTGAATAGTTATTGCAAGGACTTGTAAGTAGTTATCTCATCTTATCAGTTAGTTATTATGGGGTCAGTTATAGTCAGTTATTTATATGGTTATATAAACCTATGATGTAATTGTTGTGGGCGGAATGATATAGTATTATTCAGAGAACTTGTTCTTCCTATCCTGGGATTGCAGATTCTGGTCCTAGTGGTTTCTTTTCCATTTACTCCTCTCTCATAATCATTGTTTTGTTTTGGCAACCAAGTTTTATCAATTTGGTATCAAAGCCAAAGACCCTCAAACTTGTGGGACAAAATGGTGAACACCCGCATTTCTGCACTTCCTAGCGAGCCCTCAGTCACTGTCCAACATTCTGCGGAATCACAACATGAATCTATTCCTCCCACCAACACCTTCCATCGCATACTTACTGAACTCATGCACCAACAACATACTGCCCTCCTTAATAGACTTAGTTTAATGGACACAGTCATATTAGAATTGAAGAAACAAAAATTGCCAGTTCTGTTACAGGGCCAAACCAGTAATCCAAACAGAGAGAACTTGATGGAAGCCGATGAAGTTGAACAAGACAGCCCCTGGTGGAATCGAAATCCTTCTCAATGACCACAAACTAGAGTGGATTTACCTAAGTTTGAAGGAGATGATCCTTGAGTGTGGATGATGAAGGCCGAAAAATACTTCCGTTATTACCAGACGCCTGAAGATTTAAAAGTGGAGATCGCAGCGATGAATTTAGAAGGAGATGCTCTGGGCATCTTCACATGGGTGACTTCCAATCGTACCATCCGATATTGGGATGAATTAATCCAAGTTTTCCAAGATAACTTTAGTCCTACTGAATTCCAGAGCCTAGATATCTTTTTATGTGACATTAGACAGACGGGAACTATAGAAGAATATAAGAAGGAATTTATACAGTGCTCTTCTCGTGTTCATGGTTGGTTGGCCGGAACACTGTTTGCTGGTTGTGTTCATCAATGGCCTAAAGGAGGAACTCAAGTTTGATGTTAAAATCAGAAACCACGCATTATGTATAAAGCTGCAAGCCTCGCCTTGGAGTTTAAGGCCAAAAAACAAAGCAAACCTCAGATTCATGCGACACAGCAGTTTTCAACTTCAAAGAGTGAAAAAATTGGATCTAAATGAAGGGATAATAAAAATTCTTATTATCCATGTCAGAATTGGCAAGCCGATTTTAATAAGAATAATAATTATTCCCAACACTCCAATCAAACAGTTACTCCTTACGTCAAGCCTTTATCTTCGGCCCAATCCAATTCTTCGATCACGACTTCTTCCACTGCAATATCTGATTCTGAGCGTCAGAACCGAAGGGCCAATGGACTTTGTTATCGTTGTGGTGAGAAATTCTCGCCTGGCCATTGTTGCAAGGGTTCGGCTCTTAGGATCATGGTGATAACAGAAGATTCTAGTGAATTTGATACAGCAAAGGATGAAAAGACGAAATACAAAGCAAATATGGCAGAGATTTCGTTGCACGCCATTCTCGGCAATCAATCATCAACCACTATGAAGGTTAAAGAAAAACTCTAATACTCCAGTTTTAATCCTAATTGATAGTGGATCCACCACAACTTTGTTTCTAACAAGTTGGTTTCCGAGTTGGGCATTCCAATCTAGCAACTTCCGCCTTTTGGAGTACAAGTAGGTGACAGTTCTATGATCACTTGTGACACCATCTGCAGAAACCTCAAAGTCAAGGTGCAAACTTTGGTGGTGCAAGACAATTTCTTTCCTTTCTCTTTGGGTGGCATCGATATGGTGCTTGGTATTAAATGGCTAGCGTCCCTAAACACGGTAGAAGCAAACTGGCAACAAAAGTATGATCTTCTGGGTTACCAGGAAACGCTACAAACTTCAAGGGATTTCTAAACCAATTGTGGCATTGTCACTTCATAGTTACACTGGTGTCGATATTATTCAAAATTTTGAGATGGTGCAGGATTTAATTTATGATTATGCTGAGATTTTCACTAAACCCAGTTCTCTTCCTCCCCTGTGAGGTAATTGCCACGCTATTCCCTTATATCCAGTGGCTGTTCCTCCAAATATTCTCCCATATAGTTACCCATATTCGCAAAAAGATCAGATTGAGCGACAAATCGATGGGTTATTGAAGAAGTTCATTCAGCCAAGTGTGAGTCCATTCGCCAGTCCAGTTTTGTTGGTTCCTAACAAAGATTCGTCTTGGAGACACTGTGTTGATTACAGGGAATTAAATCGTATCACAGTGCCTGACAAATATCCTATTCCTACTATGGAAGAGCTCATTGATGAGTTACATGGAGCAAAATATTTCTCCAAGATTGACCTTTGTTTTGGCTATCACCAAATTAGAATTCAACCAAGTGATATCCAAAAGACGGCCTTTCACACTCATTCCAGGCATTGAGTTTGTGGTAATGCCTCTCGGTCTTACAAATGCTCCTTCTACATTCCAAGCAGTCATGAATGAGTTATTTCACCCTTTCTTGAGGAAATTTATTCTGGTGTTCTTCGATGACATCCTAGTGTACAGCAAATCTTTTGAAGACCACTATAAGCATTTACAAACAGTTTTCTATCTCTTACAATAGAATTAGTTTTATGCCCATCCTAATAAATATGACTTCCTTCAATTAGAAGTCTCATTTTTGGGCCACATCATTTCAGCTAAGGGCGTTTCTGTTGACCCTGATAAGATTACAGCCATTACCAATTGTCCTTTGCCTAAGAATATCACTGAACTCCAAGGTTTCTTAGGTCTAACAAGATATTATAGAAGGTTTGTCTTCCAATATGGGCAAATAGCAAAGCCTCTTACCGATATGACTAGAAAAGATGCTTTTACGTGGAATAAGCAATCTTTGGCAGCATTTGAGGACTTAAAAAGGGCTCTTATTCAGGTTCCAATCCTTCAACTTCCCGACTTCACCAAGACCTTCATTATAGAATGTGATGCATCTTCCTCAGGCTTAGGCTCTATTCTGCAACAACAGGGCCATCCGATTCCTTATTATAGCAAAGGGCTATCAGATTCTCACAAACACAAGTCTGTTTATGATCATGAATTATTGGTGTTAGTCTTGGCATTGGATAAATGGCAGCATTATCTCTTGGGACAGAAATTTGAGGTTCACAATGACCATTTCAGCCTTAAATACTTACTGGATCAGCACCTTCCCACCCCCACTCAACAGCGCTTACTTGTCAAATTGCTTCCCTTTGACTTCTCTATTATATACAAGTCTGGGTCCTCTAACCAAGGGGCTGATGCGCGTTCCCGCCGTCCTCACTCGGGTGATTTATTCAACTTGGTTATTCCTCATGCAGCAGATTTTGATGATCTTCCTAAAAAATTGAAGCACGATTCCTTCACCAACTCAATTATTACTTCTCTCCAGTCAGATTCTACTTTGGTACCACACTATTCTCTGGTTTATAACAGGTTGTATTACAAGAACCGTTTGGTCTTACCAGCAAACTCCTCTCTCACAGCAACTATTATGCATGAAGCCCACTGCTCTCCTATGGGTGGACATGGAGGTGTTCTTAAAACTTTGAAACGGTTACAGAAACACTTTTTCTGGCAGAATATGAAGCAGGAGGTACATGATTTTGTCCAGAATTGTCTTTCTTGCCAACGAGGTAAATCTACTACTCAGGCTCCTGCTGGTCCTTTACAGCCCATTTCCTTGCCTAATCGTATTTGGGAAGATTTATCATTGGACTTTATTTCTGGCCTACCCAAATCCAATGGATATGATGTTATTTTGGTTGTAGTTGATCGTTTTAGCAAGTATGCTCACTTTTTGGGACTTTCGAGACCCTTTACTGCTAAAACTGTTGCTGCTCTTTTCACTAAGGAAATCATTCGCCTTCACGGTGTTCCACTTTCCATTATTTCTGATAGGGATCCTATTTTCTTGAGTTCTTTTTGGCAAGAGCTCTTCAAGTTAAGTGGTACTAAATTACGGATGAGTACCTCTTACAATCCTCAGACTGATGGCCAAATGGAAGTAGTGAATCACTATTTAGAAAATTATCTCCGCTGCTTCCATCAAGACAACCTAAAATCTTGGTATAAAATCCTTCATTGGGCAGAATTTGCTTACAATACTAGCTTTCACTCTTCTTCTGGATCCACATCTTTCTAAGTGGTTTATGGCAAGGATCCACCAACTCTTTTACTATTTATTCCGGGCAACATCCGCCTTATTGAACTAGAGGAGTTTTTCTTAGAACAGGATGCACTGCTGGACACTATTAACACTAATCTCTTAGCTTCTCAAAGGCGAATGAAATTACAAGCAGACTCTCATAGAAGGGACATGGACCACAACACTGGTGACATGGTTTTTCTCCGGCTTCAACCTTATCGCCAAAAGACTATTTCTAAGAAGTTTGACAAACTTTCATCAAGATATTTTGGCCCCTATCCCATTGTCCGTAACATTGGCACTGTAGCATATGAATTGCAGCTTCCTCCGAGCACTCGTATCCATCCTGTTTTCCATGTTTTGCTGCTGAAACCTGCTCATGGTTGTGATCCTCAAGCTCCTCTTCCAGTTCTACCTTTGAATGATGACTAGGAGTTTCTTTTAGAACCGGAGCAAGTAGTTGATTCATGGGTCATCTCCAACAACGGTACCCCAGACGTCGAGCTCCTCATCAGATGGAAGGATTGCTCTTCCGAAAAGGCCAATTGGGAATCTTATGATTTTTTTGTCCACTCAGTTTTCTAATTTCAACCTTGAGGACAAGGATAGGATTCCTCCTCCTCAGCCTCTTTTAGTGTATTCTAGAAAGAGGCATAAGAATTAGGTGGTTTTAGGTTTTATGTTTATCTGTGTTGAATAGTTATTGCAAGGAGTTATAAGTAGTTATCTCATCTCATCAATTAGTTATTAAGGGGTCAGTTATAGTCAGTTATTTATATGGTTAAATAACCCTATGATGTAATTGTTGTGGGGGAATGAAATAGTGAAGAGAATCAGATGAGATGATAATTGTTGTGTGTATTATTCAGTGAGGCAACGATTACATTTATACACAGAGAGAATCGGATCATTTAATGAGATCCTGATTTGATGTTATACAATCACTATATAATCGGGAAAGAATCTTAAATAATAATCCTAATTATCAATCCATATAATCATGGGATTCCTATAATTATGGGATTCTACACTCCCCCTCAAGTTGGACTATAGATATCAATCATGTTCAACTTGCCAATAAGATATTCAAACTTGTTCCTGGGTAGTCCTTTAGTGAGGATGTCTGTGGCCTGTTCCTTGGATGGTATATATCATAGATCAACGATACCTTCATCAACCTTCTCTCTTATGAAATGTCTATCTATCTCAACATGTTTGATTTTGTCATGTTGTACCGGATTGTAGGCAATATTGATTGCAGCCATGTTATCACAATAGATCTTAATTGGCATATTTATGCATTTCCTTAAGTCTTCAAGAACACGCTTTATCCATATGCCTTCACAAATTCCAAGTGCTACTGCTCGGTATTCCACCTCTGCATGGCTTCGTGCAACTACACTTTGCTTTTTACTTCTCCATGTGACCAAGTTACCCCACACAGACGTATAGTATACAGATGTGGATTTCCTGTCATCTTAATCACCTGCCCAATCAGCATCCGTAAACAATTCTATATTCCGTTTATCAGACTTCTTGAACAGTAAGCCACGTCCTGGAGATCCTTTCAAATAACAAAGGATCCAGTATACTTCATTTAGATGCTTTTGTTTAGGATCAAGGGAGTGCTGACTGATCAAACTAACGGCAAATGCGATGTCTGGTCTAGTACGAGACAAATATATTAGTTTGCCCACCATTCATTGATAGTTCCCTATGTCCACACCCTTGCCAAGGTCTGCTTCTTCTTCTATTTTATCAACCCGAATAGGTGTGTCACTAGGCCTGCAGCCTGTCATTCCTGTTTCCTTTAAAAGATCTAGTACATACTTTCTTTGGGAAATATAGATTCCTCCTTTTGACCCGGCAACATCCATCCCAAGAAAGTACTTCATCTCTCCAAAGTCTTTGATTTGAAATTCTCGTGTAAGGGCTCCCTTGATTTGATTGATCTCTACCTCATCATCTCCCGTAAGGACTATATCATCAACATATACTGCTAGGACAGCCATCTTACCCTTATGATATTTAAAGAACAAGGTATGATCGCTCTGCCCTTGAGTGTATCCATGTCTCTTAAAGACCCGAGTGAATCTATCAAACCAAGCATGTGGAGATTGCTTCAATCCATATAATGACCTCTTGAGCTTGCAGAATTCATTAGCTTTCTTCCCTGGGAACCCTAGAGGTAATTTAATATACGCCTCTTCCTTGAGTTCTTTGTTGAGGAAGGCATTCTTTACATCGAGTTGGTGTAGATCCCAATCTAGGTTGGCTGCAATAGATAAGAGGATTCTAATTGTATTCAGCTTGGCCACTAGTGCAAACGTTTCAGTGTAATCTTCCCCATATACTTGCGTGAAATCTTTTGCAACCAGTCTAGCTTTGTATTTCTCAAGGGTTCCGTCTGCTTTATAATTAGGAGTGAATACCCATTCGCATCCAACAGGCTTTTTTCCTCATGATAGATCCACTACATCCCATGTCTTATTACGCTTAAGGGCTTCCATCTCTTCCATGACAGCTCGCCTCCATTCAGGTATAGCCATGGCCTCGTCAATTGTGTCTGGATGAGAGACAAATGCCCTGTATTTGGATGAAAGGGCCTTATAGGAAACAAACATTTCAATGGGATGTCGGGTGCATGATCTGGGCTTCTTTCTTACTGTAATGGGAAGATCAAGGTCAGACCTCTCCGTTACTACTGTTTCCTCTTAACCTGCTTTTGTGACATCGTATGTAGGTTTTACCCCACTTGTTTGTGTCTCCCCCTGGAAACAGATCACCCAAGGTATCAGGATTATCAGAGGTATTAGGATTGGGTTCTATATGGGTAGGCGTATTAGGATTGGGTTCTATATGGGTAGGCGTATAAACTGTAAAGGTCAGGTCATCTGCTGGTGTCTCGTGTCTGGAATTCACCATCTCTCCCCCCCTGAATTGCAGACAGGGAATAATAGGGAGTATTCTCATGGAATGTGACATCACAAGTAATGAAGAGACGTTTGGAGACCGGGTCATAACACCTATATCCCTTTTGAGAATTGGAATAGCCAAGAAAGATACATCGAAGGGTTTTGGGATCAAGTTTGTTGGTGTGATGGAGGTGGACATAGGATGTGCAACCAAACACCCTAAGTGGCAGGGTGTTTTCAAGGTACAAGCGGTTATAATATTTATGGAGGAGCTGAAGTGGTGATTTGTAAGACAATGGTCGGCTTGGCATTCGGTTAATGAGGAAGGTGGTGGTAAGGACTGCATCATCCCAATGATATTTAGGAATATGGCTACTAAACATAATGGCTCTGGCTGTCTCAAGAATATGACGATTCTTTCGTTTGGCAATGCCATTTTACTGGGGTGTATTGGGACAAGTGCTTTTGTCAACAATGCCATTGTCATTTAGGAAAGTGGACAGGGCCTGATTGAAGTATACAGTCCCATTGTCAGTGTGTAGGATTTGGATTTGGGTTTGGAACTGAGTCTGGATCATAATGTGGAAGCGAAGAGAGGTTTGATACACCTCTGCTTTATCTTTCAACAGGTAAACCCAACTGACATGTGTATGGTCATCGATAAATGTGATGAACTATTTCGAGTTGGATCTGTTTGGTGTGTGTCATGGTCCCTATAAATCATTGTGAATCAAGAAAAAGGGTTTAGATGCTTGGTATGGATGTTTTGGACATGAAGTCCGATGATGCTTAGCTTTTTCACATGAATCACAATGAAAATCAGATGTTTTTTTATTAGAAACAAGAGACGGAAACATTTGAGACATATAATTGAAATTAGGATGACCTAAACGTTTGTGCCATAACTCTAAGTTACTAGTCCTAGGGAGAGACACATTATTGCAAGACTTAAGTCTACAAATATCACTTTCATCAAGGTAATAGAGACCATCAAGCTCTTTAGCACTCCCAATCGTCGTCCCCGTCAGCAGATCTTGAAAAAGATAGTAAGTAGCAAAGAAGTTAGCATGGCATTGTTCATCATTTGCTAATTGACTCACTGATAGTAAGTTACACTTTAACTTTGAAACATGTAATACAGAGTGCAGAGTAAGTGTAGCAAAGATTTTAACAGAGCCAAATCCAGTCACAATAGATTCAGAGTCATCAACAATCCGTACAGTCATTCCCTTTGAAATAGGAGTATAGGATGAGAAGGGAGTCTTATTGTCAGTCATGTGATCCGAGGCACCTGAGTCAACAATCCAGCAATTACCTGTACACAGACCTTTTATTACAGCCAAGGCTTGCAAGAAATTACCTCTCCTTACAACTGTGGCAATAGGCTGTTTTGTACTCTGAAGTGCTGCAAGCATTTCCATGATTTTGCTCAGTTGATCACTTTGAGATATCTCACCTCCTTTTGAAGCTTCAGCCACATGGCCTCTTCCTTTCCCTTTCTTGGGCTTCCAGTCAACAGGTTTACCATGGAGGTCCCAACAAGTGTCTTTTGTATGCCCCTGTTTCTTACAATGATCGCAAAATGGTCGACCTTTGGAGCCTTTTGTTTCTGTGGATCGAGTAGCAAGAGCCGAGGCCTTAGGAGGTGCGGGAGTAGTAGCGGAATTATTCTGAAGCATTGATTTGCACCTATCTTCTTCATTACGTAGAATAGAGTAGACTTCACACACAGAAGGCAAGGGTTCTTGACTAAGAATCCGAGCCCGAACATCATCATAAATCACATTAAGACCAACCAGTAGCTCATATACTCTCTCCTCTTCTTTCTCTTTAAGATCTTCTAAAGCATCAGCTCGGCAATGATGGGTTTTATTCTTTAGGGCATCAAACCCTTGCCAAAGAGCAGATTTTTTGAGATAGTAATCATCAAGTGACATGAGGTCTTATTTCAACTGCCACAACTTTTTCTTAACATCAAAGATGCGAGACCTATTCCCAACAGTACTGTATGTCTCTCGGAGAGCCTCCCAAATCTCGCGGGCTGAAGAAAGATACATAAAACTCTTCTTGATTGATGATGACATTGCATTAATCAGCCAGGATGATACCAATGCATTCTCAGACTTTCAAACTCGAAATGCCTTGGTTTCTGATTCAAGCGGCTTTTTTGCATCATCAGTGGCATATTCAAGTTTATCCCTTCCATCGAGAGTGAGGAGCATGGATTGAGACCACTCCCAATAATTTTCACTAGTGAGTTTCCTAGAGATAATAAGGACAGTAGAGATGTCATTAGACCATGAAACAGAGGCAGATCCTTCAGATGAGATACTGGTATTAGAAAAAAAAATGATAGATTGGTTTTTCAAATTTCAGAAACACCAATTCGGTCCTCCGAATTTCAAAAATGACAGATTGGTTCTTCGAATTTCAGAAATACCTGTTCAGTGCTCTGAATTTCGAAAATGACAGATTGGCTCTTCGAATTTCAGAAATACCTGTTCAGTCCTCCAAATTTCGAAAAAGACAGATTGGTCCTGAAGTGCACCGTTTATGCGTTTCAGAAAAAACACTGCCTTTGATCCCTGCAGCGATTTTGTGCCTTCGTCTTCATGACTCTGCTCCTGGTGTTTGGAGAAGAGTCCCGCCAACGATCTCGGTATGAGGGAATAGGTCGACAGTGTTGGAAAGGCTGAAACTAGATCAATGGTGCAGCTGGGTCGATGGTGCTGTTCAACAGATTCGGACGACGGTGTTGTACGGTGCTGCAACTCTGTCGAACGGTGAAAGGGTCGACGACATTGGTGCTTGTGACGGACTGAATGTCGAACAACCACTAGAGGAAGGTCGATGATCACAAGCTGAAGGTCAACAACGATGCTCAACAGAATCGGATGTTGGCAGTGACGGAAAGTAACGCTGATACGCAACAGATTTGGGAGTACCGGCGTCGGAAAAATTCTCTGATTATTTTCTTCTATGCTCTAATACCATGAAGAGAATCAGATGAGATGATAATTGTTGTCTGTATTATTCAGTGAGGCAACGATTACATTTAGACACAGAGAGAATCGGATCATTTAATAAGATCCTGATTTGATGCTATACAATCACTATATAATCGGAAAAGAATCTGAAATAATAATCCTAATTATCAATCCCTATAATCATGGGATTCCTATAATTATGGGATTCTACTAGTAGTATTCAAAGAACTTGTTTCTTCCTTATCTTGGGGTTGCAGATTCTGGTCCTAGTGGTTTCTTTTCTATTTACTCTTCTCTCATAATCATTGTTCTATTTTGGAAACCAAGTTTTATCAGAGTTCATCTGGATAAAGTACAGGCATCACAAGAATGAAGACAGCAGAGTCAAACCTCAAATTCTAGATCATTTGACCAACCAAAGTTAACATTTCAAGCAAGGGCCAAAGAATGATTCTAATAACAAACACGTTTGAACCATCTTGTTTGGAAATGATGCAAATTGGAACATTAGGGAGGGTACCACAAATCTCCTCCTTTCAGAAAAAGTAGGAAAAATAAATGAAGATGAACAAATCTTTCCATGAATGGTAGTCATGCCTGACTTTTACAGCTTACCTGCTATGAGTTGAAGAATAGTCACGGCGAGATGGTCGTTGTCCTGATTCTGCTTGCTCTAGTTCACGCTGAAGTTCTCTCTGTAAATAATGAAAAGGTTTATATATAGTACTACTCTAAATCTTTGAATCAAAAGAAAACAACTACAGTAGCAATTTATAACGCTAAAAAATAACCATTAAACAATAATTAAATAAATAAAACACCCATGAGTCCTATAGAGTGATGCCAACGGAGCTCCCCTTAGGTGATGCAGTGTCTATACCCTCTTTCCCCACTTTCTCATTTTGTTGAATTCCCACCTTCTGATCACAAGTCTCCTCTTTTAAGCACCTGTGTCCTACACCTAGTGCAGGAGATTAATGGCCTCTCATTATAGACATTAGCTCATGTTGCAAAGCTTTACACAATTAAGGTCTTGTCATTAGTCTCTGGCAGTCACGTTTAACAAAATTTTGGATGTACTGGGCAATCAAGTGATTGATGATGATCCAGTAGTAGAAGGAAAGAACTTCCCAGGAAACAGAAAGCATGCTCTAGTTTAGATCAGGTAAAGTGGGAAGCTATATTACCTGCATCTGCCTCTCCTTCTCCATATCAAGATTGTGACGGAGCTCCCTGGTTTTTGCACGCTCTAGTTCCAGCAATCGCTGTCTCTCAAGCTCCTTTTCCATTTCTGTTGTTCTCTCCCTAATGAAAGTTAGGACATTACTCAGCTATCAGCACAATCAATCAAAACAGCACAAAAGAACCACGGCAAGGAAATAAGAAGCTCAAACTTATCAAGTTCTTGCAGAAGTTCTGCTTCCCGTGAAGCTGCCTCTTCCAAAAACTTTTGACGGGCATGCCTAAGACCAAATTTTTTTTGCCTGCGGGCTACAATATCTTCTCTAAGTTTGGACCTTTCTCTGATAATAACACAAGGACAACGAGTTTCTCAGTTCGAGCATTTCATACTTAAGCAACATTCAGGATCAAAGTCTCAGAAAAATAAAAGAAAGAAAAAAGGATATCAATTAAAAAAAACGAGTTGCTAACTCAATATAAGAAAATTTCAAAATAACTTGACACACTAGAAACGATAAAGAATTCATAAGAGCGGTATAGATTTTTTTAATAGACTAAAGAATAAGAACACATGACAATATATGCTATTAAACAACCAAAAGATATGTGGCCACAAAAACAAATACAACAACAACAAAAAACCAAATGCTATGGAAAAGAGAATTGGGAAAAAATTCACCAACTCAACATAGTTGTCCTGTCACATTGCTTTGCTATTAAACTAAATTTCACAAAGCACATACGAACTTGAATACACAGAGGAAACTCCATTTCCAAGCTGATACAAACATACATACACTGAACTAAACAATGCATGAAGACATTAAGTTTATATGATAGGCAAGGAAGAGTTATAGCTATTCCCTGCTTAAGTTTACACTTCCTTGAAATCAGATGTCTGTTACTGCTTGTAGAAGCTTAAAATTACAGGAACTTACAGGAAAATAATGCTATCTCTGATTTGCTGAAGTCGATTTTCCTTCCCTGAAGCTGCAAAGTTCAAATTTTGCAGAACATCCAAATAAGTGAGAGGAAAACCATTTGGGCAACTCAAATATTTAAAATAATTGCTAGATAACAGTAATGCAAACTTTTTAACAAATTTCAGGCTCATTAACACTGATTATGTCCTAAGGGCTAGACCTTGACTCTCATTCCTGTCTTTGGACTCTTCTGGCAGTTCTGATTGCCCATGTTCCTTCCGTATAATGTCTAGTTCCATTTCAGCCTCCTCAAACACCTAGAAAATGTTCAAATATTTATAATCACGCATAACGTTTTAGAAATAATACATGGGTTTGATTAGCAGTCAACTCTTACAATGTCATCTTGATCAATTTTCTTTGAGAATAAATCAAAGTAAGAGTGAACAGCTGTTAAATTGGAAAGGACCTGTAGCAAGCGAAAAATCATTAGACAGTTTAAAGATAAAAAAAGTAAGTAGACAAAATAAGCAAAGATCAAACAGAATGCAAAGATCCATAGCAAGTGAAGAAGAGGTTTTGAGAAATCATCAAATGCTGATTGGAATCTATTCTAATTATTACACTTTATTTTTGGCTTAATCTTGACACCTGCTATGTCAACTTCAATCTCTTGAAAATTTTCAAATGATATCACAAGAAAAAAGAGGTTTATTACATTGATATTCCAGCTAATGCTTTTTGTTAGGAAACATATTATCTTATCTTATCTTATCATCTGGAGCATCAGGATCAGGATATATTCTTATCTTGTCAATCTTCAAGTTCCTTTTTCTCTATATATATAGCCCTATTGAGAATACATGTAAATCATCTTTCAGTGAATACAATCTGTTCTATATCTCTCTAATTTGAGATGTATGTGTTGGGAAAAGCCTAAGGAATGGAGCAAGTGGTTATCACATGCTGAATGGTGGTATAACATCTCTTTTCATACCTCTACAAAAGCATCACCATATGAGCTCTTGTATGGCCAAAAACCCCTCTTCATTGCCCCGACTTGCCTCACAACTCAGTATTAGAGGCTGTAGACCGCACATTTGCAGCACAGGAGCAAGTTTTGGTGATGCTTTAGCATCATTTGCATCATGCAGCTAACAAAATGAAGCAGAAGGCTGACGCACACAGATCTGATTGTGAATTTATAGTGGGTTAGTGGGTATTTCTGAAGTTAAAGCCATATCGACAGATTTCTACTGCTGTTAGGAGCTCACAAAAGCTTGCTCCTAGGTATTTTGGGCCCTATCAAGAGCTAGAGAGGATTGGTTCTTGTAAATTCCATTCACAAAAGGATACTTTATTCATGTGTACACTAGGGTATTTATATACAAACTAGGAGCCTCAACATTAATGGCTCATTATAATGATTGATATCAATCATAATCCCTAATTATGTGGGATCCTAACTATCCCTGATTATGTGGGATACTAAAGTATTTTACATTGTTTGCTAATACATTATTTCCTAACACTCCCCCTCAAGTTGGAGCATAGATGTTAATCAAGCCCAACTTGTTACAAAGATAGTCAACCCGAGTGCCATCCAAGGCCTTAGTCAAAAAATCACCCAACTAATCACCAGACATCCAAGGCCTTAGTCAAAAAATCACCCAACTAATCACCAGACGGCACATGTCCTGTAGATATAAAGTTCTCCTTGATCTTATCACGTACAAAATGACAATCAATCTCAATGTGTTTGGTACATTCATGGAACACAGAGTTGGAGGCTATGTGTAAGGCGGCTTTATTATCACACCACAATTTTGCAGGCAATGACGTGACAAGAATGACCTCCTTCATTAACTGGTGAATCCACGTAATCTCCTGTACGGACTAAGACATGGCTCGATACTCAGCTTCTACACTGGACTTTGATACCACATCCTGCTTATTGCTTCTCCAAGGTACCAAATTCCCTCCTACAAGAACGCAATAGCCTGTAGTTGACCTCCTAGTCGTCTTTGACCCTGCATGATCTGCATCACAGAAACACTCAATCTTTGTGTGGCCATGATTCATATAGAGTATACCACGACCAGGTGACCCCTTCAAATAATGTAGAACATGCTCCAAAGCTTCCCACTGAGCAACGGTCGGTGCGGCCATGAATTGGCTAAGCCTACTGACAGGGAAGGTTACATCAGGACGAGTTACCGTAAGATAGTTCAATTTTCCAATCAGCCTTCGGTAACGCTCAGGGTAGGCAAACGGTTTAATTTTCTCAGGATCAACCCTTTTTTTCACATCCTCGGGTAGCTCATCAAACGGCACACTATCATCAATGTCCAAAAAGGGATTATGAATCATGGGACAGCTACTAGGTGTTGCTCCAAGTTTCCCGGTTTCTTTCAATAGATCAAACACATATTTTCGCTGGGTTAGGACAATGCCTTTCTTGCTTCTCATAACTTCAATTCCAAGAAAGTACTTCAACGGACCCAAATCCTTTGTTTGGAAATGAGAATTAAGAAAGGTCTTGAGTGATGAGATCCCTGACGTATCACTACCTGTAATAACAATATCATCGACATAGACTACTAAGAGAATCATGCCAGCATCCGTATGTTGATAGAACATAGAATGATCACACTTACTTTGATTCAGACCAAACTAAACCTGTCAAACCAAGCACGAGGACTCTGTTTCAAACCATATAAAGACTTCTGAAGATGGCATACCTTCCTATGCTCCCCCTAAGCAACAAAGCCAGGCGGTTGCTCCATGTAAACTTCCTCAAGAAGATCACCATTCAAAAAGGCATTCTTAACATCCAGCTGATGAAGAGCCCAACCATGGGTAGCGGCCATAGAGATGAATAGACGAACAGAGGACAACTTGGCAACAGGAAAGAAAGTCTCAGAATAGTCAACACCATATGTCTGAGCATAACCCTTACAACCAATCGAGCTTTCAATCGTTCCAAGGTGCCAACAGCTTTTGTCTTAATTGCGAACACCCACTTACACCCAATAGCCTGCTTTCCAGGAGGTAAATCAACGAAATTCCAGGTACCAGCCTTATCAAGGGCCATCATTTCCTCGTTCATCGCAGCACGCCAACCGGGATGGGCCAAGGCTTGGGAAAGATTGGTGGGAATGGTAAGAGAGTCTAAGGAGGCGATGAAAGAACAGGATGTGGGCGACAGGTGATGATAAGAAACAAATGAGGAGATAGGGTACGTACAAGTGCATTTATCTTTACGGAGGGCAATGGGCAGGTCAGCTGAAGGGGCAGTGGTATCAAGTGTATCAGACACTGGGTCAGGTTCAGAGGCAAGAGGAGGCGAGGGGGCGAGGTCCGGATCAGGCGCCGAGGCGGGCATTGGTAGGTTAGAAATATGAGCAACGACATTACTTTCCTTAGGACGTCTCTGATAAACATGATGGATAGGAGGTGGAGCAGGGGCCGGCACAAAAGCTTGCACTAGTGGAGAACGAACCTCATACACTAAGAGGTGATCAAGATCGGGGTTAGGGGTAGACGATGGAGGCAAAGCAGGGATAGAGAAGAACGACGTGGACTCATGGAAAGTGACATCGGCAGACACAAGATAGCACCGAAGATCTAGAGAATAACACCGATAACCCTTCTGAACTCTAGAATAGCCAAGAAAGACACACTTAAGGGATTTTGGATCAAGTTTGGTAATATTGGGACGAACATCCCGGACAAAACAGACGCAACCAAAGATTTTCGAATCAATAGGAAACAAGGGTTTGGAAGGAAACAAAGTTTTGTATGGAATGTCACCACTGAGAACAGGAGATGGCATACGATTAATAAGGAAGCACGCAGTGGACACAGCATCAGCCCAAAAGGATTTAGGAACTTGCATTTCAAACATTAGAACCCGGGCAACTTCTAATTAGTGCTGGTTTTTGCGCTCGGCAACACCATTCTGAGCAGGTGTATCGGCACACGAGGACTGATGAATCATGCCATGTGTGAGCATATAGTCGTGAAATTGGCCAGAAAAATACTCTTTAGCATTATCACTTCATAAGGTTTTCACGGAGACACCAAACTGAGTTTCGATCTCAACACAAAAAGTGCAAAAGTGAGAAAATAACTCGGAACGATTTTTTATTAAATAAAGCCAGGTGGTTCGAGAGGAATCATCAACAAAAGTAACAAAGTATTTAAAACCAGACGTGGACGCAATAGGACACGGGCCCCAAACATCAGAATGAACCAAATCAAAGGGGGACGCAACCCGTTTATTGACGCGAGGTGCCAGGTGAACACGGTGGTGTTTGGCAAACTGACACGACTCACACTCTAAAGATGACAAATTATGAAACTGAGGATACAACCTCTTCAAGGACGACAATGACACATGACCTAGACGACAATGAACGTCAAAAGGAGAGGAACCACCAGAGCAAGCAACTGAACGCGGCACCTAATCGTCAAGGAAGTAATGGCCGCCAGATTCATATCCCCTACAAATAATCCACTTCGTCGTAAGATCCTGAATCACACAATGGTCAGGAAAAAATGAGATAAAACAATTCAATTGACGAGTAAGCTTGCTGGGAGATAGAAGGTTAAACGCAAGATCAGGCACATTAAGAACTGAGGATAAAGAGACATAGGAGCTAGGTGTAACAATGCCCGAGCCAAGGACACGAGAAGAAGAACTATTGGCAATAGTTATGGAAGAGGGGTTGGCATAAGGTGCATACGTAGAGAATAAATGATGGTTACCTGTCATATGGTCAGTGGCACCAGAATCGATGATCCACTTCGAGGAAGAAGTAGCAAGGTATGAGTCACCATTATCTGTAACAAGTGCACTCGGAATGGATGGAGCATTGTCAGATTGATCTGAGGATTGAACCATATGAGCAGCTCCAGTACGTTGCAGCTTGTTCTGCAACTTACGACAATAACGTTTGGTATGACCAGGTTCCTTACGATAGAAGCAGACAATCGGACCAGGAGCTGGAGGATTGTTGCCTGAGCGTGGAGGACCTTGGTTTATTGAATCAGCAGAGGTTGAGGATGGTGTACTATTGCCAGATTTCACGAAACTTTGGTGGCGGTGATCAGTGGGACCACGGCCAGTTAACACACTAGCATTAGGAGTAGACGTCGGATGTAAGAGACTATCTACACGTAGCACACGAGAATACACATCCTGAAACAAAGGAAGTTCAGAACTAGACAGAACCTGAGAACGAACTGTCTCATAGGCCGGATCAAGGGCAGTAAGAAAACTAATAATTGCCAGTTTCTCCATATTATCAACCTGTACTTGAAGGTCAGCGGTAGGTGGCATTAACATCTTCAACTCTTCATACATTTTTTTAAACTCCACATAAAAAGTCTTCAAAGAACGGCCCTGCTGTTCAGCATGATAGAATCCCTTGCAGACATTGTGAATGCGGGTAATATTTCCTTTTCCAGAGTACAGAAATTCCAAGCAGTTCATAAGTTCCTTAACTGTATTACAGTGACTAACCGAGGGAAGGATTTCACTGTCAATAGAATTCTGGATTTGCAAGAATAAACGGGCATCAGCTCTGGCCCAAGCCATCTTAGGATCGTTTGTGGGAGGCGTATCAGTCAAATGGCCCTCCATCTCAATAATAAGCAAGTACATGCGAACAGTTTTGCTCCAATCCATATAGTTCGTCCAGGTTAATTTGTGCTCAGTGACTTTGTTAGTCACAGGAACAATTTCAGTAGTGACACTAGCCTTGGAATCACCCATCAATGCAAGCAGAAAACACCAAAAGCGTATAACTTCCAAACTTATAATCTCCACACAAGTCCACACACACCAAAGAACCAAATGGAGTTGATGCACAACCACAAAACCCAAACAACGCCCCCCAAAACAAAGAGGTAGCATAGGCAGCACCGAAAAAGCAATAACCACGAACACAAAATGGTAGCACAGAAACTCAGCAAACCAGAAACAGATGCACAGAAACGTAGCAAATAGTAGCAAGGGGATAAATCAACAACCAACCCGCAAACGGTGAGTACCCACTGCACGAAACCACACGGGGAAGGATGGCGGCAGTGATCCGAACCCAACGCAGCAAACAGCGCTGGAAAATTGCCTCACCCGCCAGCGCGCGGAGCTCCGGCCGAACTGGAGGTGGCGCGTGAAGTCCACACGCTACTCGGATGGCTGCGAAACCTCGGGGAAACGCCGATCGGAGGACGGACGGACGGATGCTAGGGCGCGTGGTCACAAAATCAACCAACCACCGAAGCCCTTGCACGTGAAACCGATTCTGACAGTGCAAATGAACAGTACCGGCGCCGAAAAAACGCGAAAAATCAGAGAGCAACGTGGCTCTGATACCATGTAAATTCCATTCACAAAAGGATACTTTATTCATGTGTACACTAGGGTATTTATATACAAGCTAGGAGCCTCAACATTAATGGCTCATTATAATGATTGATATCAATCATAATCCCTAATTATGTGGGATCCTAACTATCCCTGATTATGTGGGATATTAAAGTATTTTACATTGTTTGCTAATACATTATTTCCTAACAGTTCTATTGCCTATAGGTTGGAATTACCTCCGGAGTCGAGAGTTCATCCTACTTTCCATGTTTCTATGCTGAAACTATGCCCTAATCCAGCTGTGAATCCTCGACATCCTCCACCAGATTTTCCAGAACCCCCTCCCACTTCAGTTCCAGAGAAAGTTCTCGATTGGAGGACTGTTAAGCGAAGGAAGAAGTTCATTACTGAAGTACTTGTTCATTGGAAAGGGAAGAAGCCTCATGGGTGCCACTTCTTCGTTTCCAAGAGCAATTTCCTGATTTTCAAGCTACCAATCCTTGAGGGCAAGGATGTTAAAAAAGAGGGGGTATTGATATATACTTGTAATTGAAATCCCTAATTCCTAAATTGTGATCCCTAATTCTATGTATTAGGTACGTTAGTTAAGGGAAGAGCAATATAGTGAGAGTGGCATTAGCTATTTAAGAGTAGCAATAGCCAAACACACCCTAATTGTGTCTCTTAGCTGATTAGGATAGGATTAGTGATTATTAGTGTAATAAGACAGTTCTGCCCCTGAGCCCTTAGCTCTCTATATAAGAGCTATTCCTCTCTCATTGTAAACTAGTTGTTGACTGCCAATGAATAAGAGAATATTCAGATTCAGCAACTGTTGTGTTTTCTCTCTCTCTCGGATTTCTCCTACACTCTCTGTCTAAGATTCTCTCTTCTCTCTTCTACTCCTTCTTTCAACACAATTCTGTCAAGAAACTACAAAATTGCATCATAATCAGACCTGAATGAAAGAGCAAGAGGAGTAGAGAGGAAACGGAGTTTTATAAGGGGAGAGGAGGAGGAGGAGGAGAGAAGGGAGAAATCCTGAATAGTACTTCTGTATTCACACTTAGACAGATCACACACACAATTACAAGAGTTAACGAGGTATTTATAATATCCCTCATCCCACCTCTAACGGTAATGATCATATTACTGGTCACTAACCCCAATAGGATTACCGAACTAACAATATAAACCAACTACCGGCCATCCCTTTTTTTAGTATCATTTCATAACAATCCCCAACACACCCCCCCCCCCCAAAAAAAACAAAAACCAAAACAGTAAAACAACCCTTGGCCTCAAGGGTTTATCAAATCGAAGGCCAGATGTATTTCAGACCAGAGCCACATATTTCAGACCAGAGCATAAACTATCAAGGTGCCCCTTAGACAAAAAACCAGTATATACTCAACCTTTATCTATACTTCTACAATATCACCTTGCCAGAAATAATGATAACCAATTTCAAGTCCCCACTCCATAGTTAAAGTCAACCTCTGACTATACTCTATTCCAATACTTCTTCACTTTAATTTTTTTCTCCATTAATATGGTTTGTTTTAAAAAAAAAAAAAAACACGCTCAGTTCACATGCATTAAACATGGCATCATGTATATACAATGACTGACAGCATTGCAAGCAATTTTCTTCTTACAAACCAATAAGAGATTTTTAATAGCATTTTACCTGGACGATGGATTCACGTGTGCTAGCAAAATCTGGATCATAATTCTTTGATGAACTTGAAAAAAGAATCTCTTTCAGGACCTTAAATTTAAGCAGAATGGAGCAAATCAGAATGGGACAAGAGGAGACAGAAGACAAATAAACTGTTTAAATAGGAAAGAATTCGGTGAGCCACAGATAAAAGTCCACATAACTAAGTTCATTGCAGCAGGTACCTCTTTTGCCTCATCGCCTTCATCCCTCAATCTACACAACACTTGGCAAACCCTTTTTCCAAAGTCCTCAAGCTTGCCATCTAGAAAGCACAATGCAAAACATGTTTTTGAGAACATGATTTAAGTTAACAAATATAGTATGCCTCTACATACAAATTTAACAGGGATAATTTATATTCTTTATTTGGTGATGATGATAGGGATAATTTAGTACCATGTTTTATTGACCCTAATGCTTCAACATTTCTCCAGACATTTTGAGGAATCAAAGAAATATCTTCAGCTGGTGAGTACAAGCAGGCATCAGCAATAAGAGCCAAGTAAAGGTGTAGGATAGGACCATCATGCGTGGGTTGTGGATTTTGCAAACAACAAATATCATCAGCTGCCACAAGAAAAGATTGCAACTGATGGCGCTCAGCAAATGGGATGTAATCAAAAAGAAGCATCATGGCTTGAAGCCTTATTTGCAAGGTTGATTCTGATGATGCCAGTACAACCACTTCATCCCACGTACTTGAAACCAGATGAGATATAACAGAATCAGTAACAGATGCAACTAACTTCGTTGGAACAAAATCACTGCAAATCTTAAGAGATACCACTGATCTTTCTCCATTTGCACACTGGCCAATAAGTTTTCTCAAGTGTTTAATTGCTATTACACATTGCTCAGGTTCAGCATGGCCCAGCAATGTACAAAATAGATCTACCAAAGGAACCTCACTTTCTTGAATGTTATATATGCCTCTTGCGATTAAAGAAGACAGCCATTTATCAGTCTGCAAACGCCAACAAATTTTGGGGGCAGAGCAGGAGACATTCTTTATTGCAGAGCATATGATGCCTATAACATTATCCAGGTAAAAACTACGGGGTACTTCAAGTAAACAATCAAGCATTAGGCAAGAAACTCTCCAGCAACTAGTTTCCTGGAGCATCAAGATCGTTTCAATAAGGCCTTCAAGACCAGACCTCCAATGAAGTGTGACCACATCAGCCGATTTAGATGGTGAAGAATTTTGATCATCATCATCATTATAGAATTTTTGCGCAACTGATATTAAGCACTTCATAAAGACAAAACACTCAGCTGATGCTATAGTCAATTTTCTGGCAAGCTGATGATGAAGACTCCAACATTGCTCAATTGCTATATTAAGCTCAGTAATGAGACCCTCTATGTCTTTACAAATTCCTTCTAAATCATCAGAAGATATATTATATTGATCTTTAAGAGTGTTCAAATTGACACTTTCCAGTTTCTCAGCATCATTCTCATGTGATGTTTGACAGACTTCGCTGAGAAACCTGGTAGTTGGTACTGGATCAACATCAGATAGCTCATCACCATTCAAATTAGGGAAGGGAGGCAGCTGAGGAGGAACAGCACCAAAAGCTCTTAACAAGAGCACTAGTAATGATTTGCAGCTATCCATAACGCATTGAAATGCACTGAAATAATCATAGAAAGACGTTGTTGGCTCAAAAGCATAAAATTTCACCCAATTAGATAAAGACTGCAAAAATTCCCTTTTATGATGAATGGAGAAATCTGAAAAAACAGAAGCCAAAATAAAAATAGACAGTGCTATGTTGCATCCTTTATCCTCAGAACTATGTTGATTCTCATTCTTCTGTTTAATTTTATCAAAAAGAACACTAAAGCATAACTCCTCAAAGTTATGACATGAGTCACTGGTCAATAAACTTTCATCATGAGAGACTTTGGACAAAGCATATGAAATAATTGGCTTCAACAGATGCAATACAGATTCAAGAAATGAGACATCACAGTGAGCAGCACAAGAGAGGGACACGAGCACTTGTACCACTCTAGGTATCTCAGGAACCATAGCCTCCATGTGCTCTGCTATAATAGCTTCAAGAATATAAAGAATTATTGCTCTCGCATTCTTGGCATTATAACCTTTCAGGATATCTTTACCACTTGGAGAAGCAGAAGAATATGGCCATGAACACAACTCTGAAAACCAACTAATAACATCAGGCACCAGGGTAGAAGAAACAGATCTTAGCTGCAACCCAACAGCCTCTAGAATGGCTTCTCCAAATGTTTGAAATTGCTTTTTCATATTTGGAAAGAACTTCCTGAGTTCTGGATAAATTACAGGGAAAGATTGATCATCATGATTTTCAAGTCCTTTTTTAGTTGAATAACCATTTACACCCTGTGAATCATCATCATCAGTAATCTCTTCATATTTTCGATTGACAACATTATCAACAACAGCAAGATCATCAGCAAATATTGAAAGCAAATATGTCAGCTGAGACAAATCCGATACAAGAAAAATGTGATCCTTCATGCACTGTTTAGCATTACGAGACACAGCCATCCAGCCAAGAAAACGAACCAAAGGGTAAGCAGATCCAGAAAATTGAGATATTCTCTGCATCCATGCTGAAGAGGGAATCAAATTTCCACATCGGTATTTATTGTGGATATTAGTTCCAAAATCTCCCTCTTCATCTCCATTGCTAGCAGCAACTACCAATCTTTGAAGTAGTATCCACCGTCGTTGTAAGCCATGTATTCTTTCTGGTGCCAAATTAAAACTAACTTCTTTCAGCTGCAGATGTAAAGACATCAGCATCATATTAAATTCTTCAGCAGATTTTAATGTGATTTCAATTACAACCTCAGGAGGACAATACAATTTGGTGGCTGTGTGTAAAACATAGATAAGACTCTGCAAAAGAATTTCATGCATTGAATTTTGTTCTCTGTGCAGACGTTGAACAAGAAAATTGCACAGCAGAGCTTGGTTTTGGCGAACTAGCGTAATTGCATCTGCCGATTGTACATCAAGGGGAGACATCTTGATAACCTGGTCATCTACTCCTTCAGCGGAATAAGGACAATCTTCCCCATTGGATAGTTTTGCATTGTATTTCCTGTCCATTTCTGCAGCCTCTAGCAATATTTGAAGAACAACTCTATCTCTTTTCCTTTCAAGATGTGCTATCGTTTCTAAACTAGTTTTACTCTTTCCAAAAGTTCTTCTAAGCTCAACAATATCATCAGACCCTGAAATTTTGTTATCATCGGTCTTTAAAAGGTCCATGAGTTTTGGAGAAGCTCCAAAAGCCAACATAAAATAAGGATTCACATAGCATTCTGCAGCCAGTAGCAAAGCATCAATTGCAGCATCATGGCTTTCAACAGTAACATCATTTTGCGCATGCAAATCTAAGGCCAGGCGTCGAAACTCAGAAGCTCGAAGCTCACAATCATGATAGTTTACAAGTTGTGAATAATCTGCCTGTAGGTTGAAGTATTCAGCATGAGAACCAGTATCTAATACAAAATTAGGAGAATGGTCGGTAAAATAATTCCTAACATGTTTTGATTCCAAGCTAATGCCCACAAGGTTAGAGGTACTTTGATTAGGAGCATTGGAAAAGTTTGTCAATGTAATGCTCTGTAGTTCTGGAGGAGCAAAAAGTAGATTGCGATCTTCTATGGAATCTGGTTTCCCTGCTGACTCTGAAACATCTAATTTATCATCAGGCTCGTATTGACCATTTGACTTGGACAAAGGACCTCCATGGTTCAAAACAGAGGAAAGAGGTGAGACAGACGCTGTCTCAAGTTCAACTGGTTTAGAAGCAGATTTGCACAGGTCAATATCAGGTGGCAACGGCATGTGGGGTTCCAATATTGATAGGAGTACACTGCATAAAACAACAAAACAATGTAAGATAACAGACAAGTTTCTGCCAGTCAAGTAATGCTAAACCAAATGCATCCGCAGAAAGGGTGACAAATCAGCCAGTTTACACTGTACTTTATTCTTTAAGAAAAAGCAGTTTTACTACAAAAAGGTGAATTAAGAAAGAGAATCATAGGACATCCTCCAAATATAAGTCACAAAAATACTATCCGTTCCTTTCTTGCAGCAGCTTATGAAAAAGGATACTCCACTGAGTCCTCCAACTTAATACACCATAAAACCACAAAATGTACATTTTAATATGGCTTTGGCCACCTTTTCCCTTCCAAACAAAGGAAACCCCTTCAACATCCAAGTTGCATATATTGTTCATCATTAACACCAAAAGCCTTATTATACATATATGCAGATATTCTAAAATTTAGAAAGAAAGTGAATAGCTGGTTCGAAATTTTCATACATGCAATAAAAATATCAAGAGAAAAAGCTGCTAATGTCCCCAAACTCACCTCAAACCATGAACGATAATCCTACTCAGTACTATGATATAGATGGACAATATGAACTGAGGGGAAGCCTCAAAGTTCCAAGAGGACTTATCACCATTAAAAGCAAACATAGGTCAACATTAATAATACAAACAAAAATGTCAATATTGCATATCTTAGTTTTAGGAACCGGACTTGCCATTGATCGAAGCTAGAAGAGATGCTAAGACCAAAGTTCTTCCAAGAACTTGTGAAGATGAACCCACATCTCCCTCAAGGGACATCATCAGTACAAACTCATCATTTTAATTTTAGTCTCTTTTAAGTTTGGGGATGGTCCAAATAAGGTTTTGTACAAGGTTGATGGCTGGTTCACTACGTTATTGGTCTACTCTATAATTGTCTGTTCCATATACCCCCATCTAGAAGGGATTCTAAATGGAACAAGAGGAGATTGAAAATCCTGAATATTCCTGTCATATAACTTCCTATGAAAGTGGAAATTCTAAGTCAGAGAAGAATCCCTTCGAATACAAAAAGAATATCTGCATGCTAAGAAATTTGTCTACTAGACATTGAAAAACCACCCAGACTCCTCTGAAATTCTGATACGAGACTTGTCACCCATTCTTAAATAAAAATTCGGTGCTTGTAATAAACAGTTTTAGGGGCATGCATGAGCAAGTATCAAGTGTCAGGATTACCACTGGCTGCAAATTCCCTAATTGAATTACATAATACAGCAGTTTTCCAGTTTTCCCAAGGAAAACGCCACTGTCATTTACAAACCAATGCTAAGCTTTACCAAATTTACAAGATCTAATTCCCCTCTTAAGGCCTACATATGTCTCATACTAGATGGTGGACTCTTCTCATAACACCGATGCCAAACCACAAATATCCTTCCCAATTTCAGAAACCTGTGGACCACACCTGAGATTTAAAAAGAAAAGATAATAATGGGGAGTAATATGCAAACAGGACTTAATAGGGTGATGATGTAGACATCTAGCAAGAATAAAGCTTTCTCTTCAAACTTTCGGGTAATTTGCTCAACCAAAATGCTAATAAGATAAAGTATTCAAGAAATTTTTAAAAAAAATAATAGATAGAGTATCAGTTTAATTGTGAAAAATATATATATATATATATATATTAATTGTCAAAAGTCAGAGCAGACGATAAAATTCTGCAAACGCAAGATAGCCAGGCATTACCTTGGAGCAACTGATCCATGCCTCCATTCAGATTCCAAAGAAGGTAAGACAGCTGGTTTTCGTACAGCAGTGCGGATGATATTCAGAGCAATAGAACAGTTGTTTTCATGCTTCTCTGGAAATACAGAAGATAGATCTCCAAAAGCTATTTTACTCTTTGAAGCAGCTATGGCAGGATCTAGAAAAGGCTCTAGCATCTCCACAAGAAACAGGATCTTATGCTTAACTTCCTAAAAGAACATTAAAAGTCTTTGCATTATTTATACATTTACCCCTTGTTTACCTGAGGAAAATTAAAAGTAATAGTTCTATTTCATAAGCAAGTCGCTTATTTCATTACCAGCAAATTGTCATACTGCATTTTCTTGCAAAGTAGCTACGTTGTTGATAGTCATAGTCACCCTTATAAAATCGCAACTCAGATAAATACAAGATTACTGACCTTATAGTGGGCAACTACTAAAGCCCATCATATTGACCCATTTAGCTCAATAATCTTTTGTGGAAAATAAATAAATAAATGAAGTTCGTTATCTGTTATTAGCCGTTAGGGTCAGGAGGGATCTTAAACCACAAGGGTCCCTGATGCTATTGTATTGGGTGACAATTGACAGATTAATGAAAACCAAGTGCATTTCAGTTTCCTCTCGTTTCTCTCTCTCTGCTTCTAATTCCCCTGTGAATCCCTTTCTGTTTCTCTCCCTATCTCTCTCTTATTCTCTTTCTTATCATCTTACCATTACATAATCTTATATCTCATCTTTATTAGCTGTTCCAAGTTTGTTGGGATATCATTTAAGTTTTGACTATATTTCGAATTCCTAAATCTTTTCCTACTTTATTGGGACTGAATTGCAGGACTATAGCCATCTATTCACTCTATATCATTGCACACAATGCCTGGCCAAGGAATATCCAAAACTCCTATTTCCTGGACAGATCCATTAATGAAAAGACAGTATGTTCACCTTCCACAAAAGTATAATTGAAATTTCTAATTTTTACTATTCAAATAAAGAAGAAATGATACTAGTAGGAAATGAGAAGTAAAACTAGAAGATAAGATCAACAACAACAAGAAGCTTTATCCCACTACGCGGGGTCGTTTACATCGATTGCACAACACCATTATACTCTGCCAACAACCAAATCTCTAGATATATTGTTAACCAAAAGGTTCCGTTCAATGACTTATTAAGTATTCTCTCTAGTTTTCCTCTGCCCCGTTTTAGAGGATTCCATAATATCTTTATCTACCCTTCTCACTGACACTGCCTTCTCTCTTTAAGTCTAAACCACCTCAAACGATTTTCAACATGCCACTCGTACTCTTCCTCTAGTATGATCACTCTAAATATTATCTTTTCCATAGCTGCCAACACAAGCAGGGTGGGCCCTTGTTGGGCCAGGGCCAAAAAAAGCCTGCTTATCCTAAAACCATCCTATTATTGAAGCTCAGCCCTAGGACATGTGGGCTCCAAGCTTTCATGCCATTTAGTTAAAACTATACTTTTTTCAACTATTATGAAATATCCAATAATAAAATATTTAGTCTCCTAAAATTCCTAAAAAAAATAAAAAACATTAGTAAAATAAGGTGTCAAACTTTCAAACCTCAAACGCATAAACTTTTGTCCAAACTTGAAAAGGACCAAAACTAAATAAAGCTGACAAATCAGAAAGATAGAAACCAAATAAAATTCTTCTAATTCAAATAAAATTCACTTTCAAGCATTCACATTCTAATCCTAGAACCAAGGCATCAAACAGTGCTCTCTTTCGTAATTAGCTTGCCCGTATCAAGACCCAGCACATAGAAGTTCATATGGCAGATAAGAGAGGCAACAATTCCCTGGTTGGCTTTGAAGCTAAATAAATGCAGATCAATAAATTTGATTTATTTATAATTAAGATTGATTATTTGACTTTAGTCAGACGACTATCATCTCACTCCAATATATATTGGTGTTGTTGAACAACGAGTGGACAAAAAAATAATAATGCAAAGGGTGCTGGGTACGTGGATGGGGAGAGAGATGAAGAAAAAGGAAAAAGTCTTGATTTGATTTCTTTGTCTGGAACTAGAGACAAGAGTCAAGAGTTAATCACTCCAGAAGTTTATCTTGGGTTGTTTTAATAATTAGTCAGGTTTAAATAATAATAAAAAACTAGGCAAGCTTAAAGATTTTTATTTTTTGAGCCCTTTCCATTTAAGCCTGATTTCCTTTTGAACCCCTGGAAAAACAAGCCCAGCCATCCACTTAAATGGGCTTAAACGAGCCAGCCCGATAGGCTCAACCCATTTTGACTGCTTTATTCTTTTAGTGTATGACTACACATCCATCCTTCTCCAAAAACATGAGACATGGTTTGATACTCTTCTTTAAGACCGTTATGAAAACAAGAGCACATGTTCATCACCAATCCTTTTCTAAGATAACACGTCTGTACTACATCTCGCAAAAGAAATGATGGATGTAAAACATAATATGCGTAGCAATCTTACAGTTTTGCCCCTGTATTCCAGGTCAGCATATCAATCAATTATACATAAAAAAGGAAAAAATAAATATTAATAAAATAATACAGTTCTTTGAAGTATGTCAAGTACCTTATATTTTCCCATTATATCATCCATATGACCAGATAGAGCAAGAACAATGTACTTCAAAGCAGCACGAGCGCAGACAAGCGAAAGGCATGCATCCTAACAAAAATAACAAAAAATTTAAAATAAAATTTGTAAACTCAAATCAACAGGAACATGAGAGAACTGCCTCATCAGAACTGAAGTGCAACATCAAACATGTAACAAATTCAGAAGAAGAAAAAAATCCTGAACAGAACTTAATTGCTTCACAATGAGTGAGCATTGTACATTGATATGAGAAACAACCAATAAATATACACTCAACCATGCTTTAAATTGCGTTCATCAGCTTTTATTGCCACCACCATGGCGGCTACAATCATATTTTGCTTCAACTGCAATCCTCATAGACTGCTTTTGTACACTTCTTTCCACTATTGGAACAGAACAGTTTCTACAACAGAAACATCAAGTTACACATCCCCTCATCTTGCATCATTGTAAACCATTATAAATGGCACACCCTTTCCCCACCCTCATATTAAGTGTTTGTTAACAACAATAAAATTAAAAAAAAATGAACTGCTACTATGGTCAAGCACCAACTGCCAACATAACACAATTATATAGTTCTAAGAAACTCATGGACAACAGAAGTTATTCTCTGGACGTGAAAAGTATGCTAACAAGGATCATTAAGGGCCCGTTTGGTACACTGGAATTGATTTTGATGGAAATGGATATGGATATGGATATGGATATGGATATGGAAATGAGATTTAAAAGTATGTTTAGTATGCTATGGAAATGAAATTTAATTTTTATACAAAAATACCAAAATGCCCATCTAAATAAAAAAAAATCTTCCACATCGTTGCAAATCTCAGAAACTTCACTCCACGTCTCCATGGCAGTTGCAGGAACTCATGTGGTTTGAAATATTCATGGTAGATCTGAAATCTTCTTGGCAGATCTGAAATCTTCAACATGGCAGTTTGGAATTCGCCGTTTGGCAGATCTGAAATGCAGGGACTTGCCTTTTGGAATAAACTCCATGGCAGATTTGAAATCTTCAACATCGTGGCACGATCGCTGGCAAAAATAGAGAAGAAGGCGAAGATGAAGATGGGGAGAAGACGAGGCCGGAGATCCGTGGGATGTCGCCGTCGCCGTCATGTTTGTGGGCACAAGCTGTGGCGGATCAATGGAAGGACGACGGAGAATGTGGTGGGTGGTGGGTGGTGGGTGGGGTCATGCGAAGGTTGAAGGGTATGATGGAATTTAATCATGTGGAATTGCAAATCTTTACTTTCTTGATGGAAATCAATTTGGTGGAATTGGTGGTTTTGGCTTCCACATGGAAATGATTTCCATGGCTATTTCAACCATACCAAACACACTTAAGACATGGAATTAAATTCCATTTCCATTTCCAACAGCCTAATTCCAGCGTACCAAACGGGCCCTAAGAAACTAAGGAAGTAAGACTTGGCCCCTGAACTATAGTTACATCATTCAAACAATGACATCCAATAATTTAAGCAGGAAATAAAATCAGCATCCACAAAATAAATGACCTACGAAAGATTAGCAAATTAACCTGGATTATGCCCAAAAGATCCTCTAGAAGCTCTACTGCGAGATCAACCTACATGCAAAAGAGGCCCATAGCTGAGGAAAGAAACAGTATTTGGATAATTACAATTATAATCATTATCAACACCTTAATTACACACGAGATTTGGATGATTACAATTATAATCATTATCAACACCTTAATTACACACGAGAAGAAAACTGTAACTAACTAAAACTTGGTAAACAACGCATTCCACTTTGAATAAAGACTTTAGCATACCTTTGCAATAATCTGTGGCATCCAGGGTGCAAGCACACCTGAGCACAAATCAATCAGCACACACGCAGTCCTAGCCTAAGAAAAAGTGAAGGTAAAGTCAACTGCTAAACAGGAAGACAGTAACTCCATGTAAAATTCAAAGATCACAAATTATTAGATGTCCAAATGGCGTCTCTGAACTCAGTATTATTAACAGATAGGCTGATTATAAGAAATATGCAACTATATCTGCATTGTACTAACACAACCAACTTTTACATGACTACTCTCACAGAAAATAGCATCAACAGAAAATGAAAATTTACCATAATTGCTTCATATTCCTCATTCACCAAGCTCCAAGATCTTATAAAAACAAATACTTCCTCTATCAAGAATATGAATTCTAGTTCCAAGACTTGCACTCCTAATAATTCATCTAAGCTAACAGCATATGAAAAATAGAAATAACAGCCTAAACCTGCTAGCGGACAAGAAATATTTTCTTTTATGATACAGATGTGTAAATATAATATATGTACACATATATAGGAGAGCGTACAAATGAAGATGATACCATATCCTCAAAAAATAGAAGATTGAAAACAGAAGAACTATAAAGAATCACATCAATGAAGCAAGTCACTCTGAATGAAAGATATTGTTACTGAGTCACATAACTTGTTTATAGTCCAATTTTTAGCTTCCATAGTTACAGAAAATATTGATTCAAGAGAAACCCCTACCAGCCAGACAACAACATTTACCATATTAAGATCATTTCCAGACATCTAACAGTATGTGTTTAAAATCTTATATGCAGCATCATCTATAAGCTTTTAAATAATCAATATCCATAAGGTTGCAGAATACAATCTGTTAAGATTCTGGAATTATTGCCCAGAATAGAAGTGAAATAGGTAGAAGGAGAAGGAGAGATGGATTAGATGAAAAGAAACAGAATAGTCGACAGAAGAGAGAAAACAGAGGAGAGAAGAACAGAGATTCTGAGAGGGAAAGAGACACGTGGCTGCTGAATCGTATATTTCATTATCTGAGTCAACAACAACCTAATAGTGATAATAGCTCATATATATATAGAGCCGAGGGATTCAGGGGCAGATCTGCACTTAACTAATCCTAATCCTATGTAATTAGCTAGGGAACACAATTTAGGGATTAGGGATTCACAGTTACAATCTTTACAAATTCATATCAATACCCCCCCAAATTTGACATCCTTGTCCTCAAGGATGAGTCACAACAAAATCTGGAAACTGTTCCCGGAATTGGGGCAAGGGAAGCCATGAAGCTTCTTCATCCGGCAACCCCTTCCATTGCACAAGAACTTCTGTGATCAGCCTTCGTCGCCTCTTAACAGACCTTTTATTCAAAAGCTTTTCTGGAAACAAAGAAGGTGGAGGCTCAGGGAAGTCTGGAGGAGGGTGCCGTGGTGGGACAGCGGGGTTGGGACACAATTTCAGCTGTGAAACATGAAATGTAGGATGTATGCGAGAATCAGGAGGTAGCTCCAATTTATATGCAACCTGTCCCACCTTCTCTAACACTTGATAGGGGCCAAAAAATCTGGGAGCTAATTTCTGGGAACTTCTCACAACAGCTGAAATTTGCCTATAGGGTTGTAATTTCAGAAATACCCATTGGCCAACCACAAATTCCCTGTCAGACCTATGTAGATCAGCTTTTTGTTTCATTCTATTAGAAGCCCGGTGCAGATGAAATTTTAGCATAGCTAACACCTGTTCCCTTGCTTCAAAGCTTCTATCAACCGCTTCCAAAACTGAGTTGTGAGGCAAGTAGGGACAATGAATAGGCGGCTTTTGACCATACAAGAGCTCATAGGGAGAGGCGTGGGTAGAGGTGTGAAAGGTGGTATTATACCACCATTCCGCTTGTGATAACCATTTACTCCAATCCTTGGGCTTTTCCCAACACATACACCTCAAATAAGTTTCTAGGCACCTATTGAGAACTTCCTATTGCCCGTCGGTTTGTGGGTGATATGCGGTGGATAGCTTTTGCTCAATCCCCAAAACTCTCAAGAACTCCTTCCAGAAATTACTTACAAAAAGTGGATCCCTATCACTAATAATTTCAGTAGGGGCTCCATGGAGTTTGTAAACATGGTCTAAAAAGATTTGAGCTAACGAGGATGCTGTATAAGGATGAGAAAAGGCTAGGAAATGGGAATACTTACTCATCCTATCAATTATAACCCATATAACCTCTTTACCATTGTACTTAGGGAGGCCCTCAATAAAATCCATGGTAATTGATTCCCAAACACGGCTAGGAATAGGTAGAGGCTGTAGAAGACCAGGAGATGCAACTGTTTCATATTTACACCTCGCACACGTGTCACATGTCTTCACGTAGGAAGTAACATCACTCATCATCTTTCTCCACCAAAAAAGAGCTTTAATTCGGTGATAAGTGGCTTGGTTGCCCGAATGCCCCCCTTAAGGGCTTGAATGCAACCAATCTAGGATTTTTTTCTTCAAAGTGGCATCATTACCTACCACTAGCTTACCCTTCCTTCTTAAGAGTTCATCACTCCATGTAAAGTGGTGAAGAGGTCCCTCGGTAGCCTGAATTTGGGGTAGTAATTGCTGCAAATACTCATCACTTACCCAACTTCGCTTAATGTGCTGCAACAGATCTGGTGAAGAAGTGTCAAAAACCATCTGTAACAGCTGCATTTTAGGCATCCTAGAAAGTGCATCAGCTACTGAGTTGTCTTGTCCCTTCTTATATTGAATCTCATAGTCAAAACCAGCTAGCTTGGCCACCCACAACATCTGAAACGAAGTTTTCAGTTGCTGTCCCAGTAGGAACTTTAGGCTTTTCTGGTCTGTCCGTATGACAAAACGATTTCTTTCTAGATATTGATGCCAATGTAATACAGCCAACACCACCGCCATGAGTTCCTTCTCGTAAACTGATAGTTGCTGGTGCTTAGGGGATAAACCCTTGCTGAAGTAGGCTAGAGGCCGCCCCTCTTGCATGAGGGCAGCTCCTATACCACAGCCACAAGCATCAGCCTCCACCACAAATTGCTTGGAAAAATTAGGTAGAGAAAGAACCGGTGCTGAGGTGAGAGCCTTCTTTAGGTTATGAAAAGAATCTGTGGCTTCTTGAGACCATATGAAACCATTTTTCTTAAGTAGGGATGTTAGGGGTCTTGCTATAGTACCAAAGTCACGAATGAAGCGCCGGTAGTAGCCGGCAAGCCCCAAAAAAGCCCTTACTTGCTTGATGGTAGTAGGTAAAGGCCACTCAGCCACCGCTTGTATTTTCCTAGGGTCTGTGGACACTGTTTCACCCCCAATTGTGTGCCCCAAATAGTCAACATAGGTGGCTGCAAAGATACACTTGGACTTCTTGACGTAAAATTTGTTATCTCTTAATAGAGTCAACACTTCCTCTAAGTGTATGGCATGATCTATGAGAGTGGGGCTATAGATCAGAATGTCATCAAAAAACACTAGTACGAACTTACGTAGGTGTGCCCGGAAAAGGTCATTCATAGCTCCTTGGAATGTAGCCGGGGCGTTGGTTAAGCCAAATGGCATCACCAACCATTCGTAATGTCCTGAGTGTGATTTAAATGTGGTTTTATATATATCAGCAGGTTCCATTCTGATCTGGTGGTATCCAGCCCTTAAGTCCAATTTAGTGAACCATCTAGCATCCCCCAATTCTTCAAATAATTCCTCTATCAATGGTATAGGATATTGGTTCTTAACTGTTGCTTTGTTAAGCTCACGGAAATCAATGCACATGCGCCATGTGCCATCCTTTTTCTTCACCAACACAATAAGAGCCGAAAAGGGTGAAGAACTTGGTTGAATAACTCCATCTTGTAGCAGCTCATTAATCAGTTTTTCAATGGTATCACGTTGGGCTGCTAGGTAGCGATAAGGCTTCAAACTAATGGGGTTTGTGCCTTCCTTGAGGATGATAGGGTGGTTATGGCCTTCCCTAAAGGGTGGGAGGCCCTTAGGTTCCTCAAAAAGGGTTTGAAACTTACTAAGTATCCCTTGTATGTCTGCTGGAATATTTATTTCAGAACCCAATTGTGCAGAATCAGAATCATGGGGAGGCGGTTTTTGAACCAACTGCAGAAGGAACAATTGGTTTTGTTGTAGAGAATGAATTTCAGATTTGTTGGGGTGCATTACTTTCCAGGCATTAGGTGGTGCAGCCTGCAACTTCTCCAGCCTCCCATTATGCCAAAAGTACATAGTCAACGAGCCATAGTCCCAAAAGGCATTCTTAATGCTTTTCAGCCACTGCAGCCCCAAAATTATATCATAAGTGTTGAGTTCTAAGATCCTAAGGTCAAATCTGAATTCAAGACCCTGCATCTTCCATTTAAACCCTTTCCACACCCCATGCACTTGTAACTTTCTGCCACCAGCAACCTCCACCGAAGGTAAATCAGATGTGTCACCCTTCCAGCCCAACTTTTTAGCCAATCCCAAATCCAGAAAATCATGGGTGCTGCCACTGTCAATTAGGACCTGAATCAGCCTCTTACCAACCTGTCCTGGCACTCTCATGGAGGTAGAGTCATCAACTCCAGCGAATGCATGTAGGGATATACAGGAAGGTAGGTCCTCGTCAGGCATTAATTCAGAACCATCATCCCCAGTATCGTCATTTTCAAAGTCATACTCAATGTAATGCAATAGAGCTTTTTGTCGCTGGGGACACTTATGTTCACGCGAGAAGGGTGCATGGCAATAGAAGCACAAATTTTTCACTCGGTGGTCTAATTCCTCCTCGGGTGTAAGGGGTCTATATGGTTTGTTTGCAATCTTAGGAATTAAAGATTGAGTCTTGGGAGGAATACTGAGGATTTTATCGGCGCCGGTTGACTTGTTGGCCTCAGAAGACTTAGCCGTTAGTAACGCAGACCGATAGGAAGAAGAAGAAGGCATTGACGGATTTAAGTACCTAGCCGAGGAAGACGACGACGTAGACAATGCCCTTGTCGGTACCTGGGTTCGGGTGTAACGGTCAGTTGATGGTTTACAAGTGGCGCTGGCAGTGATGATTTCTTGCATTCGGGCGATCTTGCGAGCTTCGGTCAGCGTTCTTGGGCTGAGGAGGCGAACTGGTCCCGCTAATTCAATTCTCAATCCAGCCACATATAAGTCCACCAGATAGTCCTCCGGCAAATCCAGTTTGGCCGAGATTAAATCGAATTCCGCATGGAAGTCGGCTAAGGACCCGGTTTGTCGCAGGTGAGCAAGATCGCTCATGGGTGTTTCGAATGGGGGCCCGAAATTATCTTGAAGAATCACTGCATATTCTTCCCACGGTGGTAATTGCCCCCGGAGGCGTCGTTCTAACGCTCGATGCCACTGGAAGGTTCGGTCGTCCAAACCCATCGAGGCCAATTTGACTTTATTGGCTTCGGGAGTTTCATCAATCTCAAAATATCGTTTGCACCGAAGGAGCCATGTCAGGATATCATCCCCCGTGAATTTTGGAAAATCAAGTTTGGTGAACTGGGTCGGCCTCTGGTAGTTGTGGTGATTCGGTGGCTGACGATCACCGTTTCTGGGGTTATTCGGAGGATGGTCAACACGGTCTTGCATCTCCAAACGCAAGGTCGTGATACTGGCATTGACCCCATCGGCGAAGTCTTGGAAACTAGTCGTTAATGTCTGAATCTGTCGTTCCACCGCCTGTAGACGTTCGTCGGTCATTCTTGCTTGTTCTTGATTTCTTGTTTCCACCATGCAGCGTCGGCGAGTCGGCAGAGGAATGAATTCTCTGATACCACTGTTAAGATTCTGGAATTATTGCCCAGAATCGAAGTGAAATAGGTAGAAGGAGGAGAGATGGATTAGATGAAAAGAAACAGAATAGTCGACAGAAGAGAGAAAACAGAGGAGAGAAGAACAGAGATTCTGAGAGGGAAAGAGACACGTGGCTGCTGAATCGTATATTGCCCAGAATCGAAGTGAAATAGGTAGAAGGAGAAGGAGAGATGGATTAGATGAAAAGAAACAGAATAGTCGACAGAAGAGAGAAAACAGAGGAGAGAAGAACAGAGATTCTGAGAGGGAAAGAGACACGTGGCTGCTGAATCGTATATTTCATTATCTGAGTCAACAACAACCTAATAGTGATAATAGCTCATATATATATAGAGCCGAGGGATTCAGGGGCAGATCTGCACTTAACTAATTCAGGGGCAGATCTGCACTTAACTAATCCTAATCCTATGTAATTAGCTAGGGAACACAATTTAGGGATTAGGAATTCACAGTTACAATCTTTACAAATTCATATCACAATCCTTCAAATATCCCAATTCAGTTTATGGTTGTACCAAATTTTTATCCTCCCATGACTTATGAGTTGTGTTTATGTTTGATATTTTGTGACTTGTGAAATTTGACTTGTTTAATGAAAAACATTATACTTAAATATTTTTAAGCGAATTTTTAAAATCTCTATACACTATATATAAATATTTCATCAAAAATAATTAGATCCGATCCTCACTCTGACCTTACATTTTGATCCATTTAGCCCAAGTCAAATCCTACTTAAGATCTTGATCCTAGGAAGGAAGAGTATCGTTCATGACAACAAATGTCAAAAATACTATGTTTTCTAATAATTCCATAGAGAGCTAAAGCAAGAGCATCAAGAAAATTATGGGGTTCTTTTTCTCTCTCCCCAAAACCCTTTATGACAAACAGCTATTTACCTTGTAACCCATTCATATAACCCTATCCCTATATTCAAAAATCCTAACATGTATTTTGCCATCAAACATGCAGCAAAATAGCAGCAATAGAAACTAAATCTAACTTCTAAGAAATTGCTCTACATAAAAAGATCGGAGCAAATGTAAGGTTGACTAAAGAAATGACAAAATAATGTCTTTCAAATCAAGCATTAGATGAAAAGTAATGAATAAAATTCTACTGGAAAAGCTATTAATAGTTGTCTGACTAACATGAGATGGTGAAAATGATGACAGATAGCCAGCACTAGCATAAAGAAGTGAACGATAAGCTTCTGAAATTGCTGTCGCAACAATCTGCAGAGATAACCAAGGTAAAAAAAAAAAGTCAGTAGCATGTTGTCTTGGAGTTTTGCAAAGATCACATAAGAAACTCTAGGTCATTTCTGCCTAAATGAAAGCATTTCATATATAACCTGAGATAAGGCGTGCTGCACAACAGGTTGTGTCCATGGTGAAAAGGTATCATCAACAATGTCACATGAGCTGCTCACACATGGGCGTAAAGCTAAAAAAAAAAACCAACAAAGCATTTGTGAGAAAAGTGATCACAGATGGCCATGTCAACCTTAATACTTGATCAATACCACAACTCAAATTATTTTAAATAAATTGTAGTAGGAGTTTGAGGATAAATTCCAAGTTCCCAATTATTATCTGCACCGTCATAATGTAAAAAACATTTGTAAATTGTTGTTACAAAGCATTTAATCTTCTTTGGGATGGTAAAAGAAATTACAGTAGAAATAAAGAGAACTACACATAAGGATCATAAGACAGTCACCTAAAAGGACAGCAAAGAAAGGAAAACAAAACGAAAACATTCAATTTTAAATAAATAAATAAATAGATAATGATATTGCCTAATCCCCATCAAAATCGAACAATAAAGTTGATTAGAAAATCATTGGGCAAAACAGAACAGGCATGCAAATAATAAGACCCTTCCGATAGGTCATTATGCCAAAGCCTTTGACTACCACAAACAATGATATTTAAAGAACACTCAACCTGGAAGTAGAGCTTGTACAAGTGGCAGTACATCCCAAAAATCAGAATTTCTCTCTGCCAACTTGCTGCAAAGAACAGGCTGTAAAGTGCAGATAGTTAGGAATGTACATCACATAATGGAAAGGCAAACTTCGAAAATATAACATATAACGGGATCAGGTGTTTTATATCATATTACTGCAAGTAACCTGTGATGCGCAAGCATAAAGGACATGTAACATCCCTTCTTCCACTGCCCCAACATCTAATATGCTGAGATAGCTGTAATCCCAGTGCTGATCAGGCATCTGGAACTCTTCTCCAAACAGGTTTGAATAATCAGGAAAGGTGAAAGAACTAAGCGTTTCCACGTTTGATGTCTCATCCAAGACTGATGTCACTTCACCATGAGAATTTGATGCATCCTGAACTGTATTGGGACCAATGAGCTTCTGCATGATTCTCGACAACTAAAGAACATATAAAAAAAATAGTCAGAGAAACGCATTAAATGCAAGGGGATGAGCACCATTTAGAGAGAGAGAGAGAGAGCTCCTTTCCTCCAAATTGAAAACATAGAGAACATACCATCCTACAAACTGATCCTAGGTCGGGATCTTTGTATGCCTTTCTTAACAGCACAAAAATTGCATCTGGCCGAAAAACAATGCAACTGTAAGCAGACAAAATGAAAGGTGATGCGCCTCGCGATCTCCTTGGCTGCATGGAAAGAAAATGGAAAGGGTGGATAAGATAGAAGCGGAAATCGACCATCAGTCAACCATAGCATGGATAGGCAAGCAGATAATACATAAAAAGCAGAAGTATCGTGGCATAGGGACAGGAAATTCTGAGAAAAAATTGTGTGAAGAATGCCTGTAATTTACAGGATTGACAGCAGAAATGATTCAGAGCCAATTTAAACCATAACCCGACCCACAAAAAAAATATAAAGAGAAAAAGGAAATTCAATTCTAAGCAGCAATGCCACATCTTATTTCTCTGGCAAGGGATAATGATCAACTTAAGGAAGATGATAATTTTTTATTAGTAAAACTTGATACGAGGGAGTAAAATAAATATCTGATACTAGCTTTCGGGTGTATTATAGAAACTACCTCGAAGTTAGAGGAAACAGTTAGAGCTGGTGATAATTGATTGCTTTTGAATGAGTTGAAATCTATGCTGCCTGGAGATTTTGAAGTTGTCCTGCAATTGTGCAAGTATTCATGATAAAGCAATTAACTAATAATTAATTAGTTGAAATCTATCCGGCCATTTTATGAACTAATAATTAATAAATCTTCGCAAACACCATCCCAGTTCACAATCCTCATTATACTATTTGAAAGTACTAAAAGGCCAAAGCTAATCTAGACTAAATATATTGACCGCTTAAAATCTAGAAGGTTTTTAACACTGAAAGTTCTGTCAAAGGAGTTTTTGCATGAATTCTAGGAGGAACAAAGCTTTTGGTTCACAGATTGCGGCAACTGGAAGATAAAACATTATCTGCCTTCATAAAGAAGGGAGACAGAAGATAAAATGATAGAGCCCAGGCCAAAAGGATGAAAATATAACAGTGACTTTATATGAAAATCAGAAATAGGGAGAGTTACAGCAGAATTACACCTGCACTCAATGAAAAATAACCTATTGAAATCACTCAAACACTAAATAAATGATGAAGGAAGATGAACTTTCTCCACCCCCAACCTGGTATTCGAGAGACCAACGCTCTCCCTCACCAAACTAACTGATTGTCCCCTCCTTACACTAAGCCTCTCTACACAAATACACACATCACAGCCCTCGTTCTCTCTCTCTCACACACACACACAGGCTTCACACACCACATTTAGGCTCGGCCTATTAGATGTGAACCCACTGGCTACGGGCCCGTCATTACCCGGCCCTTCAAGCTTCACCTTGTCCTCAAGGTGAGGAACAGAAACTGAGTGCTTGTTTGGGATAGCTTAATTTTAGCTTACAAGTGCTTTTAAATCGTGATTTACGATATACGAGGTAAGTATGTGAAAGGAGTTTTGTCTCGACTTATGTGAAAAGCACTTATAAGTAAAAAATAGGCTATCCTAAGCAAAGGCCGAGACTAGTGGTTTCTCTTCAATGCATTCTCATTTTAGGCTCATCCAAAATCCAAAGTGATCTAACCTCATCACAACAAGAATGATATGAACATTAGCATGCAGTTTCCTCCCATTCCAACAACACTTCAAAACCATGGCTGCCAATATTCCCATAATGATGAAGTCAAAGGAAATAAGCATGTAAATGCTAAACACCCCACAACAACTATTAGCTGTCAATAGCTTTAGGACTTCAACCTTTGCAAGGATTACTAAACCCCAACCTGCCGTAGGCATAAATATTACCTTTTCTTTGTTGAGCTTCATATGAGGCTTGTCAGCTGCAGTGATAACTTCTAAGGAAGCGTCAATAGAATAACCCAAACAAATCAAGCTAGCATAGTGATTGTTGAGAGGGGTAGTATAAAAAGAATTCCCAAATTGCCCCCACCAGTAAACTGCAAGATTTGCAACATAATAATCAAGGTTCATCAAATCCTTGAGATAAATGTTGTGCTCAAAACAAAACAAACCTTTCTGGTACTCCCTCTCATAAACTTGCACACAAGCAGGATTATACATAAGCTGAAAAAATACTAGATGCCTAAATCCTACATGTGGAGGTATTTTCCTTGCCTTCACATGGTTTGGCTCAAAATCACAAGAAAGTTTAGACAAAGCCAATTCAACAATCAAGAGGTAGTCACTTGCACCCTCATGAGCGAAACTTTAAACAATGGAATAACGGGGGAATGAACTTTCAAAATTCTCAAATCTTCTAATTGCCTCGGCATTAAACAAATGGGGAAATGCACAATCCAATTCAACACCAAGGCCAATCCAGAAGAGATCCCATGGCATATATTGAACCTTTTTTCCTTCAAACCCATTGTCTTCTTTGGCTGATAAGATTAATTGAAACAATCTTCCAAGCACCCAAAAATTTTAGGAAGCAGCTGTTATCTCATTTAGGCTGATACCCAGTTCAAAAACACAAAGAGGTGCTGCAGAAATTGTGTAGAAAAATCAAGTGCTTCTCACCTACATTCCTTTCGTCTTTCATTCGTGTGCCAAAATCAGAAGAGAAAGGAAACAAACCTATCATGCTTAACCCATCCCGGAAAATCGTTTCCACTGTACCCAAGCACTGGAATGCAGCAAACATCCCTACTTCAACAATTTTCAAACACATGAACAAAGAAACCAGACACACAGAGGCTCCTTCTGTAACAAAACAAAAATCTCCTGGGTGATGCAATGTTCCATATGAACAGGAACCCACACTCTTTGTAGAAATTGGACAGCTTTGTGGGGCTAGTGGAGTAGTTCGACCCAGAAATAATTAGCATCTTGTCTTTCTCTCTTACACAGCGTTGCTAAGACGATCAAAGACTCCTCCTCCATTTATGAACGCTGCTTTTCGACGTGAATTTGGGGCTCCACACGCTAGGCAGGGTTAAAAACAAAATAACTAGGGTGAATTAGTTTTTAGGCCCAGTTACTTCCATTGCCAGGTACTATTAAATAAGGCCCAATTTTTTTTAACCCCCAACAACATTTAGGGCTTCTACCCCCTCGGATCTTTTTGACCCATTTCAAGACCCAATCAAACTCCTTCCTACGCTCATCGTTGCCGTCAACTTCTTCAGCCTCAACCCTGTCTTGAGACCGCTTATCATATTGCCGGTGCTTTGCCCAAGTTTTGTCAACATCACAGCTAAAGTTCCTCTTCTTAATCGCTCGTGCTTTCATCTCTTCCTTCCTAAATGTTGCTTTCTCTAGGCTTACAAAAACAACTCTTCTAGCCTTAAAGGACCATGGAGATGTTAAAAGCATCAACCCCAATTTATCTTCATTCTTCTCTTCCTCTTCAACCTTCTGGAATTTTTGTTCTTCTCTCACTGTCTCTGGCTCGATTGGCATCTTCTTAACTGTTTTCTTACCTACTACAACATCTTCCTCTTCTTTCTTTACCTCTTATTTCTTCTCTGCTTCAACCAACCCACTCTCTGTGTTTTCTTTTATCAATTCTTCTGTCTTCGCCTCTTCTTTCCCATCTACTTTCTCTTGCATTCTCTCATATAATGCTTCTGCCGACTTATTTTCTACACTTTCTTGTATTAACTCTTGTTTGGCAGAGAATGTATGGTGAAATCGTTTTATGACCTCCCATTTGAACTCACTCCAACTTTGTATGGTTTCTTTGGTTTCAAACCAAATGCACCAGTTCATAGCTTTTCTCACCAAACATGCGACGGCAACCTCCAGCTTCTCTTCCTCTACTACGGGGTTGTCAAGAAAATACTTTTCCACACAAAGAAGCCACCCAAAGGGACCTTCTCCATCAAACTTGGGTTGTGTTATGTACCACCTTTCATCTTTCTCCACCATTTTTCCTACTTAGAGCCCCTTGGATCTTAAACCAGCACTGATACTAAATTGACAGAGGTCAAGCCAAAATGATGAAACTATAATAGTGCCTTTATATGAAAATCAAAAATAGGGAGAGTTACATCAGAATTACACCTACACTCACTGAAAAATAAGCTATTGAAATCACTCAAACACTAAATAAATGATGAAGGAAGATGAACTTTCTCCACCCCCAACCTGGTATTCGAGAGACCAGGGCTCTCCCTCACTAAACTCAATTATTGTCCCCTCCTTACACTAAACCTCTCTGCACAAATACATACATCACAGCCCTTGTTCTCTCTCTCTCCCTCACACACACACAGAGGCTTCACACGCCACATTTAGGCTCAACCCATTAGATGTTGACCCACTGGCTACAGGGCCATCATAAAAGTAATCATCAATACTGCCAATCCAAATCATGGTGAGATGGCCTGACAAATAATGAACCTTAGCATTACAATTAAATAATCCAGTCAATACATTTGTATAAAAATATACATCAATTAGTTCATTATTCAAAAGTTCAAACCATGAACAAATCAGAATACCATCCAAGATAAAGAAGATTTCACTTTAATGGGAAAGAAATTTGTATACAATTGGTTCTCCTCAACTAAACATTGAATTTTCCTTCTTTGCTTTCAGAAATAAATTGTTGAATGATGCAAGCCTAAAATTTTCAATTACGCAATTAGAAAGATGGTAATGTGAGGGAATATTGAGCATTTACTATAAATAATCATTATTATTGTACAGCCATTATTAGTATTTATTAGCTAGCACTAATCATTATTAGTGTAATATTCTCTTCAAATGCAATGAATATAGGATTCTTCTCTCCATTTCCACATGATCGAAAGGTCATTTTAGCCATCATTTTCAATTTAGGTAATATGTTTCCCAATATGAATCATTCGGACACTTGAGAAGCATATTGGCATTTTTCATCAATCATTTGGACATAATTAGTTGGTAGAAAATAAATGAAACCTTCAAGAAAGTGATACATAATTATAATTAAATGTTTGAAAGTTAGTTAGGTTAGTTAATAAGTTGAGCGGCATTAGCTATTAGTAGCACTAGCCATTGTTGAGAGCAGTCCTAGCCAAACATGGCCTTAGCTATGTCTAATAACCAATGGGCACCCCTATTATGTTTTAAACCCCTGCTGCCTATATATATGGCAGATCCTCTTATGTAACAGATTAGTTTTTGCAGGCTAATGAGAATCACAGCAGTGTAATTCAGTCTCTCTATCTCTACTTCTCTCTAATTCTCCTCCACTTCTTCTTCAACCCTCTCTTTCTGTTCTCTTCTACCCTAATCCCTAAATTCTTTAGACATTCACCTTACAATCTGTTATCAATGGCATCAGAGCCCTTGATTCTTGGCCTTGGTTCTTGGCTGCCTACTTCCTTATTCTTCAATGGTAGAGACCAAACAAAAAAAATCGAGAACCATAAGAGAGTCCATGCGATTGAGCAAAGGTTAGAAACAGTTGATACTCTTCATGAATCTGTTCAAGGGTGCTTGGAAGAATTACAGCTGGTTCAATGTGGAATGCAACAAAATATTGAAGCTCTCACTCAAAAAATCAGAGCCCGTGCACTCACGGTTCAGCCTAATAATTGACATGGGAATCCCAGAATTCAAGAACATCAAAAAGTGGTGGATGTGTTGGGAAAAACCTAAAGACTAGGCCAAGTGGATTTCACATGCCGAGTGGTGGTACAATACAACATACCACACAGCAACAAAATCTACACCATATAAGTTGCTTTATAGGCAGCAACCTACTCTCCATACTCCCTATTTGCCTCAAAATTTGATGTTGGAGTTAGTAGATCGTAGCTTCACGGCTAGAGAGCAAGTTCTAGCACTTTTGAAGCATCATTTACAGCGTGCAACAAACTTAATGAAGCAAAGGGAAGATTTGCATAGGACTCATCGTGAATTTCAGGTTGGGCAATGGGTCCAACTGTAAAACCAAGACACCCTCCCACTGAGTTTCTAGAATTACCACAAAGCCATGGAACCAGAGAGAATTCTGAACCAAAGAACAAAAAAGCAGAGAAAAAAGATGATTACAGAGTTTCTAGTTCAATGGAAGGACCTACCGGACGAAGCAGCACCTTGGATGCCTCTCTACTCTTCTTAGCAACAATTTCCCACATTTGTGGTTCCAAATCCTTGAGGGCAAGGATGTCTAAAGGGGAGGTATTGATATGTAATTGTAATTAAATGTTTGAAAGTTCAGCTATTTGTGGAACTACCATTGTTGAGAGCGCCCCTAGCCAAACAAGGCCTTAGCTGTGTCTAATAACTAATAGGCACCCTGTATGCAGTAAAGAAAGAAGTAGAATCTGAATTACTTGTGCATTCATGTATAGGAGGGGTGTTTATATACATGAAAGAGGAGCCTCAATATTAATGGCTCATTAATGAGAATAATTTCCCAATAACTCCCTAATTGTAATCCCTTATTGATATCAATCCTGATTGATTAAATGCTAATTACAATGATATGTTTCCTAACACTCCCCCACAACTTGAAACATAGATATTAATCAAGTCTAACTTGTTATAAAGATAGTCAACACGAGTCTCATTAAAGGCCTTAGTCAAAAGGTCACCCAATTGGTCACTAGATCACACATACCGTGTTGAAATGAAGTTATCCTTGATTTTATCTCATCTCAATGTGTTTTGTATGTTCGTGAAACAGAGTTGGAGGCTACATGTAGAGCAACCTTATTATCACACCACAGCTTTGCTAGCAATGTTGTCGTAAAACAAACCTCATTCATTAACTAGTGGATCCACACAATTTCACACACCGATTGTACTATGGCTCTGTACTTAGCTTTGGCACTGGATCGAGATACCACATCTTGTCTCTTACTTTTCCAAGAAACCAAATTTCCACCCACAAACACACAATATCCAGTAGTGGACAATATCCTGTAGTGGACCTCCTAGTGACTTTTGACCCACCATGATCTACATCACAGAAACATTTGACCTCTATATGGCCATGTAGAGGATACCATAACCAAGTGAACCCTTCAAGTACTGTAAGACATGCTCTAAAGCTTCCCACTGGCCAATAGTTGTTGCTGTCATGAATTGGCTAAGCACACTAACTTGAAAAGTCACATTGGGCCAAGTCATAGTGAGATGGTTCAGTTTTCCAATCAATTTACGGTATCTCTCAGGATGCTCAAATGGCTTGATCTTTCTCAGGATCAACCTTACTCTTCAAATCCTCATGTGGCTCATCAAATGGCACAGTGTCATCAACGTCCAGAACGAATTAGGGATCATAAGAAAGCTACTTGGTGTTGCTCCAAGTTTCCCCATTTCTTTTAGCAAATCAAGAACATATTTCCTCTATGTCAAGAGGATGCCTTTCTTGCTCCTCATAACCTCTATTCCCACAAAATACTTTAGCGGACCCAAATCGTTCATTTGAAAATGAGAATTAAGGAAGGCCTTGAGCGATGAGATTCCTGATGTATTGCTATAAATGATCACAATGTCATCGACATATACGACTAAAAGAATCATGCCTACATACGTCCATTGATAAAACACAGAGTGATCACACTTGCTTTGATACCATGTATGCAACAGAGAGAGAGTTAGTATAATCTGAATTACTTGTGTATTCATGTCCAGGAGGGGTGTCTATATACATGAAAGAGCAGCCTCAATATTAATGACTCATTAATGAGAATAAGTTCCTAATAACTCCCTAATTGTAATCCCTAATTGATTATATACTAATTATAATGATATATTTTCTAACATGCCCCTATTATGTTTTAAACCCCTGCTGCGTATATATATGGCAGATCCTCTTCTGTGACAGATTAGTTTTTGCAAGCTGATGGGAATCACAGCAGTGTTATTCAGTCTCTCTATATCTATTTCTTCTCTCTAATTCTCCTCCACTTCTTCTTCAGCCCACTCTTTCTCTTCTCTCCTACCCTAATTTCTAAATTCTTTAGACATTCATCTCACAATCTGTTATCAGAAAGTTGCGGGACAAACTGACACAAATAAAATATTTTTGACAAAATTAAAAGCATGTTTGGGATAGCTTTTAAGGAGCTTATAAGTGCTTTTCACGTAAATCAAGACAAAACTCCTCTCACATATTTACCTCATACACCGTAAATCATGATTGAAAAACTGCTTTTGAAGGCTCCAATCGCTGTTCCAAACAAGCACTAAAATCCACTCCAGACTAGAGACAAAAAGCATGCTTTTGTGTCATAGAAAAGCATGCTTTTGACCACAATTACACCATTAAACCACAAGCTACTTTGTCTAAAATGACTAGTCTAGCTTTTATAGAATCACTATTAACAGAAATTAGAGCCATTAAGATCGTATCCTCAAAAAAAGGAAAAATACTAACCTTTCATTCACAACATGAAGAATAGGATAAAAAGGACCCGCAAGCATGGCAAGAAAACGTATGCTAGACTCTGGAGAATCTAGGAAGTTTGTAAGGTCTGCCTGAAATTATATAAATGTGATGCTAAATAGCAGTGTCACAAGGGAAAAGCAGGGGAGAAAACAAAAATAAAAACAAAAGAAAAGGATTTGTATATAGAAATTTGGAAGAAATTTGTTCACTTTACCTCTAATTGTGGAAGAAACACAAGCAACCGATCGGTCATGTCTTGCAGCAACTACAAACCATATAACATCATAAAGCAAACACAAACAATAATGAATAAAGCATGGACATTGACACGACCATGGGACATGACACAAGCATGGTTACACAAAAATCTATTATATCTAATTTGAAATGCCACATAGTGACTAATACAAGTGTTCAACTTATGTCAAATAAAGGTAAGGAAACTGCCGGGCTCATTTTGAGATATTCATGCTTCATAAAATAATAAAAAAGAAATAGATTACAAATAAGGATGTTGATGACAGGGCAGTGTAACCAACCTGGAGATGCATATCATGAGGATCTTGTTTGTGGGACATAATATGTGGTAACAAGTAATTAACGACTGGTTGAAACTCAGGCTCTAGACCAGACACAGAAGCTCCTATAAGCTGTGACAGAAGGTAGAAAACAAGCTTATTACTGATTCATTTCATACTTCAAAACAGAAGTTTGCAATAATTTAGCTTAGTACAAAGACTCTTTTATAAAATAAAGAAGAGGGAGGGAGAGAAGAGAGGGGAAGAAAAGAGAGATTCAGAGAGGTACATGAGAGAGAAGGGAGAGATTAGAGAAAACAGTTGTCATTTCGTTGACCAAAAGCTTGACTACAATTAGTTGCTAAACCATCTATTGATAACCGCTAATAGTCATTTCTTCCAATCACCCTAACTAACTTCGTTTATTTATTACAATATCATATCACACTCAATCCAAAAAAGGCCACAAAAAGTTAGTAAACCAATAAAGATGAGTCATATGTGCCTTTTGGAGATACCTTCTATGTTCAGGATTAATGCATACATTAAATCATATACAAGCAATAACTTATTCTTTTATATCTTTGGCAGATAAAAATTGGTTACTGTTGGAAATCAGCCCAAGAGATCGAGATCCCATGATTTCAGCATTCCATGATTTCAGCACATCTCTCTATCATATCCCTGATTCTAGTCTAGCTAGTTTAGGAAAGATTGTGATTTTATTTGTAACTCATCATTATTGCTCATTATGTGTGTTTGGATTAGCTTTTGAAAATAACTTTTACGATTTACGAGGTAAGTGTATGATTAGTTTTGTCTCGGGTTGCGCAAACATAGGTTTGGCAAATTGCCAAACACTCACTATGTCTTTCATTATTGCTCACCGCAATGTACCTACACATATTAGTACAGTACACCAGGGTCCCTGGCCAGAACCACACGTGCAAGTTTCCCTGCATGTGGCTCGTCCGCGCTTTCCGAGGCGCTGCCTATGACTCAGCATGGGAGAAGGGGGCGTCACAATTACGTGTTTAGAGCATTGTCCGAGTGAATAGGCAACACCTACCAAGCAAAGCTATGCATTGTGATGAATAAGAGAGTGCATTTTATACATACACCTCCAATAGTTACAATGAAATTTCACGGTGCTTAGCTCATTCAATTTAAGTTGGGATGTCTATGATGAATAAGCCAATGAAGCAATTCACGTTCAAAGCAACACAATCAAGCATTTCACTTGAGAGTAGATTTCATTTCAGTTTATCTTTCTTCAGCAGCATCAGTGATTGTTAATGGCAGCACAAATCTTGGCTTCAAGGGAAGCAAATAGTTAGACAAGTACTCTTTTTCTCTAGCTCTTGTGGATGATCAGTTCACTAGAATGCTTTTTAGGGTTGTAGGACAGGTCTTGTAAGGGATTACAAGTTGCTTCAGAAAAGGTTGAGTTGGCTCTAACTTGCAGAAGAGGTTTGACATTATTCATCTTCACTTTGGAGATGATATATTCATTTTTATATAGCAGGATAGGATACTAGGAATAGTTTTGAGACTTTTCTTTTCATCATCCATCTTTTTTCTTTGCTTCTGATAGTTGTCAAGTTCTTAAAGGGCCTCTAACATATCTATTCATTCCTTTTTGAGGTCATATTAAGCCTACTTGTTAGGAGTAGAGGTAACCTAATTTCAAGGAATCAGTTGTTCAAAGAGTACCTAAAATCAAGATGGGTCATCCTTTCCATGAGGAGCCTACATCACTCTTAATCTTGTCTCTCCAATACTCGCACACTATCAGCCTCTTTTTAAAACCCACGGGCTAGTGCCCAGAAATTCAAGCAGATTGTGAGAGATTTTCTTCTGTCAGGCATGAGCAAGTTGAGGAGAGTCAGGTGGTCTGTCATATGGAAAAGAAGTGGGCCTAGATCTTCAAACCTTGGTTTCCAAAAATATTGCATAGAAAGGTTAAAGGCTATGACATTTTCTACAAGAATGGTTTTACTTTAATGGTTTAACAGAGTGAGCATGATTTGGTGTGGAATGGGTGGGATGCTAATCTGGCATATTTGCTTACTAGACTCAAGATTACATCTCTTCTAGATCTTACAACCCCTAGAGCAATTGATTATCTTTGAATCAGCATTTATGAAGACCTATCAGGCGAAAATATTCCTTCTTTGTCAAGCTTGAGGCACTGTCACTCATTCATATTTTTGTCATTTCACTAGAATAAGTGCTCTCGGAATTCTCATTTTATTAGAAATCACTTCCGCAGATAAGTTCATAAACTTGAGGCACTGTCACTCATTCATCTTTATTCCTCTTCAGATAGGAGAGTTTGGACTCTAGAATAATGCAAGTCGTATTTTCATTTTCTTATTTCATATCACAATAAGGCACTATTTCATCTTGAAAAAGCAATTTGATATTATAAAACAGCATTATAGGTAAAATCATTTGGGTAGACCTCCAAGAGTCAAAACTCGAGTTGCTACCAAATGAGATTTTGTAGTTTTGAAGGCCATATAGGGTGATTCACTTGAACATTTATGTGTACAGTTAAATTAGAACGAACTGAGCTTTTGTTCTTGAATTGTACTATGATACCTCCCTTACGAAAAAGTTGTACGGTATTTTATATCAGAGTCTAGCATCCCAAAATGTTGGATCAATTAGTAAACAAGACTATGATAAAGATGGACAAGTTCCATGACAATGAGCAGTTTTCACTGTGATTTGGGGTATTGTGTTGGGCTTGGAAAGGAATCATAAGATATTCAAAGGTTCTTTGAGTATATATGACTAATGTGATTTAACATATTATCTTTGTCTAATATGAACAGAGACCAGGAAACATTGTTATCTGTTCAAGTTCAATTGTCATTTTCTCTTTCCTGTTTTCTATGCATTCTTCTCTTTTAGGAGGCCGTCTTATCCTCCTTTCATGATTATTTATATATATATCAAAAAGCTTCTTTTGCTGTGACATCAGTGAAGATAGTGCTAGCATAAAGCATTGACGAAGAGCAAGAGGAAAAAGTTTTGACAGCAGACCTGAACAAAGAAAATAGCAATGGGATTTCCACGCAAACAAGATATTTTTACATAGCGACATGGAGTGTAGTTTGTAGGATAAATCATGTCACGTCTGGGTGCTTCACAGCGCGATCGAACTTTCTGAAAAGTCTCTGGCTGACAAGAAAGTACCAATCAGTAAGGCATGCAACACACTTTCATCCACTAAAATGAATAATTTTAGAGCATCACAGACAAGACAAGTTGAAGAGGAAACCTTTACTTTATAAAGCATCATTCACATACAAAATATTGAAGGAAATAGTAGATCTTTCAACATTTCATGAAAAAGAAATTGCTTTCTAGTAGATCAACCAAAGAAAGTCCAAAACGTTATATTGTACAATGTTTTTTTTAATTTTGGAATTTGTTACAACCTATAAAATAGAAGTAGAAACAGGGATAGGAGAAGAGAAGGAAGAGTAGAGGAGAAAACACTAGAGCCAGAATCTGAAATTGTAGTTAGAGAGAAGGGGAGAGACTAGAACCAAAATCTGAGTTCTAGGGAGAGAGGAGATAATATGGATAATAAGAATATTTCAAAATCAAGCACAAGCAAGGAAAACACAGAAAACAAACGAATAAAAAATATTGATGTTGATTGCTGCCATGTTGTCAGAGTACATCCTTATAGGTAGATTTACAATCATTCTTAGTTCTTCAAGTACCCGTTTCACCCAAATACCTTCACAGATTCCAAATGCTATTGCTCGAAACACTGCCTCAACACAACTTCTAGCCACCACACTTTGTTTTTTACTGCACTAGGTAACTAAGTTTCCCCAAACAAATGTGCAGTACCCAGATGTGGATTTTCTATCCTCTATGTCTCCTGCCCAATCGGCACAGTGAACATTTTTACATTTCTCTCCTCAAATTTTTTGAATAATAACCCTCTACCAGGTGAACCCTTTAAGAATCTAAGTATCCTGTATACTTCGTTCAGGTGTTTTTGTTTAGGATCATGGGAATGTTGACTTACCATACTAACTGCAAAGGCAATGTCAGGATGAGTGTGTGACAAATATATCAACTTTTCCACCAAGCACTGATATCTTCCCACATCAACATCTCCCCCTAAGTCTTCATCATTGTTTATCTTCTCAACTTTGATTGGTGTGTTGCTTGGTCTACACCCCAACATGCCTATCTCCTTAAGGAGATCAAGAACATACTTTCTCTGTGAGATGTAAATCCCTTTGTTTGAACAGGCAATTTCCATTCCAAGGAAATATTTCATTTCACCAAAATCTTTCACCTGGAATTCCTGATTCAGAGCCTTCTTTATTTTGTCGATTTCCTCTTCATTATCACCTGTGAGAACTATATCATCTACATATACTGCCAGGATCACTATTTTTCCATTTATATGTTTATAGAAGAGTATGTGGTCACTTTGTCCCTATGCATAGTCTTGCTTCTTCAATACCCTCATAAACCTTTCAAACCAGGCTCTTAGAGACCGCTTTAAGCCATATAGTAACTTCTTTAGCTAGCATACTTGATCACCTCTTTTTCCTGGGAATCCTGGCGGTAATTTCATATATACTTCCTCCTTCAAATCTCCATTAAGGAAGGCATTTTTTACATCCATTTGGTGGAGTGACCAATCTAGATTGACAGCTAGTGAAAGTAATATCCTTATGGTACTTAACCTTGCTACTGGAGCAAATGTTTCATTGTAATCTGTACCATATACCTATGAGAATCCCTTGGCAACCAACATTTCCTTGTATTTGTCAAGACTTCCATCCGATTTGTACTTTGGGGTGAAGACCCACTTGCATCCCACTTGTTTCTTTCCTTTAGGCATATCAACTATTTCCCAAGTGTCATTTGTTTCTAGAGCTTTCATCTCTTCCATGACTACCTGTCTCCATTCAGGAATAGCCAATGCTTCTTCTATGCTATTAGGGACCCTAATGCTATCAAGATGAGATATAAAAGCACAATATTTTGATGAAAGTGCCTGGTATGACACAAACCTCTCAATTGGATGCCTAGCGCATGTTCTGGGTTGTTTCCGAACTGCAATTGGGAGATTAAGATCATTTTGTACTTGAGCTTTTCCACTCAATTGTTGTGTTTGTGGATCTGTCTCTAGGTCAGATTCATGAACTATGCAATTTGTCTGAGGGGCAATACCTGTCTTGTGTCTGTGTTCATACAGTTTTAAGATGCTGGAATTGTCTCCCCCTCAACTAGTATTTCCTTCATTATTTCTAGGAAGTTCTTCTCCATCAGTTTTATTTGATTCAAAGTTGTGAATCTCAATTTGGGTAGGCTTGGTGGTAGGCTTGGCTATAGGTGACATTGGTTTTATAGGTTCGGTTAGTGTGGGTATATATTCAAGGAAGTAGATAGGTTCTAATTGGGACATTGTAGTTTCTTCTTGGTTAGGTTCAGGCTGAGATTCATTCCAATTCTCCCCCTAAAGTTCAAGCTGAGAATAAAATGGAAGATCTTCATGGAAGGTAACATCACAAGTGATATAGATGCGCTTATGGGTGGGATCATAACATTTGTAGCCTTTTTGTGTCCCGGAGGAACCGAGGAAGATGCACCGAACTGCCTTGGGGTCTAACTTAACATGCAGCCAAAGACTTTTATAGGTAGAGTGTTTTCAAGATAGGGTAGATTATAGTGGCGGTGAAGAACTTGAAGAGGGGTGTGGTAGGATAAGGGTTTTCTTGGCATATGATTGATAAGGAAGGTTGCTGTGAGGATAGCATCGTCCCAATGGAATTTAGAAGTATTACTGGTGAACATAATGGCCCTAGCTGTATCAAGGATGTGTCTGCTTTTTCTTTCGGCGATACCATTTTGTTGGGGGCTATGTGGGCATGTACTTTTGTGAATAATGCCATGGTCTTTGAGGAAGTTGGAAAGAGATTGGTTAAAATATTCGGTGCTGTTATCTGTATGTAGGGTTTGGATGGTTGTTTTAAACTGATTTTGAAACATAGTATAGAAGTCAATGAAGGTTTGATATACATCCGTTTTTTCTAAGTAGGAAAACCCAGGTGACTCGAGTGTGGTCATTAATGAAGCTAATGAACCACTTTGCATGTGATCGGTTTGAAACCAGAGAGGGTCCCCATAAATCACTATGAATGGTTGTGAATGGTTTAGATGCTTTATATGGAAAACTAGAAAAAGTAGTGTGGTGATGCTTAGCACGTTCACATGAATCACAACGAAATTCAGTAGAGATTTATTGAAATAAATGGAGGGAAACAATTTTTTCATATAATGAAGGTTCAGGTGCCCTAAACATTTGTGCAACAATTCCAAATAACTAGACCTAGGGAAAGACACATTATTGCAATGACGAACACAATCATCCAGGTAGTAAAACCCATCAAACTCCTTAGCAACTCAATCGTCATCCCCGTCAACAAATCCTAGAAAACACAATGAGTGGCAAAGAAATTAGCATGGCATTTCTGGTCTCTTGTCAATTTATGCACAAATAACAGATTGCATTTTAGGTTAGGTACATGTAAAACCTCATGTAGAGTCAATATATTGGACAATTTTATACTTCCAATACCAACAACCTTTGAATGAAAAGCATCAGCTATTTTTACAGTAAGCTTCTTTGTAGTTGGAGCGTAATTAGAGAATAAGGAGATGTCATCAGTCATGTGATCTGAGGCGACAGAATTAATAATCCAACAATTCTTAGAAGTCATACCTTCAATAATTGCTAATGCCTTAGAAAAGTTACCTCGTTTGACTATGGTAGCACATGGCTGTGTGCGTTTACCTTCTAATGCAGCAAGTCGTTCCAGAATTAAAGTCAAGGTTTCCTCTAAAGGAGGTGTCACGATTTCGGTGGCTGTATCTGCAGAAATTTCAGCCATATAGCCGCAACCTTTACCCTGTTTTGGCTTCCAATCTGCTGGCTTACCATGAATTTCCCAGCAGGTGTCCTTCGTGTGACCAATTTTATGACAGTGATCACAAGTGGGTCTATGTTTTATATTGCGCAAATCCTGTGACCTAGCTGCAAGGGCGGATGACTCTGTTTGCACCCACACGCCCCTAAGCATAACTTTCCATCGAGTGCATTCATCTATGAGAATTGCAAAAGCAGCACGGACTGATGGGAGAGTAATTTGAGATAATATTCTGCTATGAATATCATCATAAGAGGGATTGAGACCAGCAAGAAGTTCAAATAGTCGTCTCTCACAATTCGTTTTTGGTGGCTGGCAGCATGAGTAGGACAACACTCATCTTCATCATTGATGAGATCAATTTCTTGCCAAAGAACAGCTTTGGCCAAGTAATATTCACTTAAAGGAAGAGAGTTTTGTTTCAAGTCCCAAACATTTTGTTTGAGGTCAAATATTAGAGGGAAACAGCACCGTCTCCATATGCTTCCTTGACTGCCTCCCAAATATCACGTGCAGATGGAAGGAACATAAAACTCTTTCTGATCCTAGGCGCCATTGCATTGACTAACCACGATGACACCATGGAGTTTTTGGACTGCCATGCTTGATGAGCCTTCTCGTCAATCACCGGAGGTGCAACGGTAGCGCCGATGAGATGCCGAAGTCAACCCCTGCCATCTACCACTAGACGCATCGATCGTGCCCACTGTCTGTAGTTGTCGCCATCACTGGAGAGTTTCTCTGGGATGATTAAAACTGCCGAGCCTTCAAGTCCAACGGCTACAAGGCATTGTAAGCCTTTGTCGAGAGAACCACCTATCGCTAAAGGTGGTCGTGTCTCCGATAATGGGATGGAACCCAACTCGGATTCGGATGAAGTCGCCATTAAGGTTGATTCCTATAAGTGCTCTGATACCATATAGGATTATAATGGCTATTGAAAGTTATTGAATTCATCCGATGATCCTTTCATTGATGGGTAAGTTCAATATATAAATGTGTGGCCAAAACTGTTAGAGGCCGCTGATCTAGAGAAGTTACAACGGAAAATATAAGAATAAAATCTAATCTAAACTATTTACAAGTATGCCTACCTAGAGTGTCCTCTAGCAAAGACATTGAGTAGGGTCCTGATTAATCGTATAGATGCAAAGGATATTATTTCCCAAAGTGATTCAACGCTCAATAACATCTCCAATCAAGAAAGGCATCATCCCTATTCCTATATCTAATGTAATGTAATAATTCTTGCCATAATCCTGGACGAGATTAGAAAATTTTTAATTTCAGTTGGGCTTTCTAATCTACGTTCCAACAATAAGTAGGCAAGGGAGGGGTGAAATCAAAGTGGCTGGGATACCATGTGAATAATACAACAAATTTAATAAGACCAGAATATTAAGTACAATAAACTTTGGTCTGGAAAAAAAAAGTACAACAAACTGAAGCTGTATAAAAAGGGTAGCTCAGCACTAAAATGATGCCAAAAGGGAAAGAAATCAACACTAATTAAGGCAACAAAACACTATAATGGACAGAACCATTAAAGATCCAAAAGACAGATAATCAGGAAATAAATACGTGCATATGACCTTCTTAAAATAGAGAACCAGCAATTAGATCTAAATTAAGATGTTGAACATCAAACCACCAGGTCTGACCCTCTAAGTTTTAAGCCGGCTGGTTCCCAACACTAAATAACATAACAATCAGGAGAAAAAATACAATGCAACAAAGATGAATTGTTTAACTACTTAAAGCAACTAACCTTGTAGCGTAGGCCTACTGCTATTTCCCACTCAAGTACAGACTTGTTATATATCCGTATATGTGATAATAAGCAAGGCTCCTGCAACCAAAAAACAAAAACACACAAATAAATGTCAAGTATTTAATAATTCAAGAGTATTCAGAATAAAATATAATTAAACATTAAAAAAACTCGAGAGCTTTCATATCACATGCAAATGGATTACCTGAGCTTCAATTTTCAACTGTAGTATTCTGGCTTTTAAAATGACACTAAGCATGTAGTTCTAATGGTTACTCAAGTGGGATGCACTCCTCTAAAAGCTAGCTATTGGTGTAGGAAAACAGTCCCACTTAAATACCGTTAAGCATCCAATACTATTTAATATGGGATGCTTGATGTAAGCACCCCATACTACATAAGTCTCTTTCAATTGGCCCCCTTTGTTGAATCAACATCCTAGCGGCTACATTCTTCCATAAGCCAATAACAGATTATTTGTTAATCCTATTGCTACTGCAAACCCACAATATATAGACTGCAGCCCCTTAAGGAGACTTCAACTTCCAAAAGGGTTCAAGTAAATTCAAAAGACAACTTGGTTGTCTCCCCATCATTAAAGCTCTTGATGAAGTGAAAGCTCCAAGTTTACGGGAAAAAATATTACTTAACTAGAGCAGAGAAGATGGCAAGGTTTGAAGAACATGCCTCTAAATCAAGGAAAATACTTGTTATTCTGATACTTGAACAAAACAAAGAATACAAATGTACAAAATTAGAGTATAGTCAATCCTTATAAACCAATATAAGGCAAAGAGGACAAAACGAACAAAGCACTATCTTCACCGATTTCCCTTAAAATGACTCGTGGAACCCTCCTGAAATAACATGAAAAGAAATCAATAAAGAACCTGGAAATCACACTGCCCATAATGAGTTGTGTTAAAACTTTTGTGAATTGCGCCACAAACCAGCAAATAATATAGCATTCTCTCTAAGCCGTGCACCCTCCTTCCACCCAAAACGCTGTAGGTGAATAAAAACAGCACAATTCGAAGATGACCGCTAATCTCCGAGTTAAAAGACCCATAAACATCAGATGTCATATGCAACACTTAAATACCCGGGTATCAATACTTTATCCAACTGAACGCTGCTAAACTCAAAGGGATGTGAATGACATTTCAATTAAGGGAACAGTTGTCATCAGAAATGAACAATATCCATTAGAGCGTGTGCGTAATTACATGCTCCGGATATATGGGGCTGAAGTACAACAACTGCGAATTCATCCCATCCAATTATGTTGACCAAAAAAATCGAGCATTAAAAGCAAAAGACTTTATAATTCTTAGCAGCGCTTGGGTTCAATTCAAACAATTTAAACAAAAGGTAGAAAATAGCAACTAAATATTTAACATAGAAACCACCGCTTAATCATGTTAATGATTTGTCAAAACCAAAAAACCACTCTCACCAAAGTTTTCCTGGGGTTTCTCAAAACCAAACAAGCAATCCCCTGAACCACAGAAAAAGCAGGACGGAAAGCGGGAAGTGACTGGGAAATAGAGAAACAGAGGTCCTCAGAGTAAAATACGTACGTCAAGTTCCAGTAAAATCCATTCTTTTGTATTGGTACCGGTGGACCAGTGAGTGCGAAGGTCAGTGTCGAGGACGTGCGCCGCCTTCTGCGACGGCGATTCCCTAGACATGGCCTTGACCTTGTAGGGCAGTGGCTTCACCTGAGGTTCCAACTCCAGCTCCATATCTATCAGCCTCCGCTATCTTCGTCTTCGGAGTCGAAGACTGGATACTAATTACTAAATATTACTCACTTTATCTTGAGCTGAAAAAAAATATTACTCACTTTGGAGATCTTTTACTTCGACCGAACTTTGTCCTGCTCCTCCGCTCGAGCCAGAAAAGCTGAAGCATGTGCCAGAATCGGGTCGGGTCGAAAAAATGCCGGCGGCCAGTTTTTGCGAGCCAGATCGGCATGTGGATCTGGCGGCTGGGAAAGTGGGACCGCCCGGCCTCTTAACGGGCTTGGACCTATAATGGCCATGCCTGAAAATTTTATTAAATAAACTCTTCTAAAATTGAACTCTGACCGTCAACGGGGTTGGGTTTAATACAAGGAAATAAGGAAATAGTCCCTCTGTGATAAATTAATATTTAAATTTTTGTTAGGAGATATACTTACATTTAACATTTAAGAGTGCCTTAAATAGAATCACCTCCAATCAAAGTATACCTCTACTTAGCAACCCAAAAAATTAAAAATTAAAGTCCGACATTTGAACTCTCAGCCTAGTTTGAGGCTTTAGGGCCTTTTCATATTTTTAATATTTTTTTATTTTTTAATAAACAATAAAATATCTCATAAATATTTTAATTCAAATACTCCCTCCGGTCATAATTATAGGACATAGTTACCTAATTTTGGAGAAATTAAGGATAGTAGTTAAATTAGTTAATCATATTTAATTTCTTAAAATGCCCTTATCTAAAATTTAAAATGGTATCAATAACGTTGTACCTCTGTTTTTCATCGTACCTCTCCTGCCTCTCAAATTTTTCTACTAAGAGGACGTCTATTTAATTTGGCATAATACAAATGCAAGGTTTTTATTTTAGCCAAGGGAAAAAGATAATGAAATTAATATTTTATTAGGTTATTTTTAGGAAAAAAATCAATCATTTTGGACAGATAGTTATAGGAACATATTTTTAAAGAAATCTTAAAATTATCTCATTTAAAAATAAAAAAAGAAAGTAGAATCTCTCACTTGATAGAATATAAGCATGTTATTAAGTTAATTATTATTGAGAAAATATCAATGGAAGGTAGTTTGGGAATAAATTAGCAAAAATTAGAACTTTGTCATATAATTAGGACCAAGATCAACTCCCAAATGTTATCCTATAATTAGGACCGAAAGGAGTAATAAATATTAGCAAACTAAAGTGCCAAACTAGATCTAAATAACCAAAACTAAGTTAAATCAAATTGTTACCCCGAACCTTAATAAAAAAAATATCTATAATTGCATAAATAATTTTAATATTTTTACATCATGTTTCATCATGTAATTTATAAAAAATGAAAATAATTTTTAATAAATACCAGCTAGAGAAAAAATTGGACAATTACAATTATTAAAATAATCAAAACATAGATTTAATAGAAAAAAGAAATAACATAAAGCAAGTTTAAAGGAGTCGTCCCTTAGCTCTACAAGGCTAGCCTTTTGACAAACTCAAGTTTAAAAAAGCCAAACCTAAAAGCCCATATAGTCTAAAATCGTGTTTTTATATGCCGGCCCTAGATGGGTTAAGGCTTAAACGAGCTGGTCCAACTGGCTCAGCTAGCTTTCTCAACTCTTAATTATATGTAGAGCTAGAGCCGAGAATTTGGGCCGAGCCCATTTAGACCCGAGCCCTTCAAGGGCCGGGCTTATAATTTAGAGGCTGAAACAGGAAGCACGCCTAAAAGGGCCGGCCCTACGGCCCGTTTAATATTTTTTAAAAATAAATTAATATATATAATATCACTATATCAAATTATCAATATGAGAGACACCTAAGTATTTAATAAATTATTAATAACAGGTAAACACTTATTAAATGGTTTGATTTATTTTATTTTCTTCAATGGTTTATTCATTTAAACTTTAAAAAAGAGGCTAATTTAGACTTTAGATGATTATTTTAACTAAAAATTTATAAGTTTTAAAAATAATGTATTTCAATTTAAGGTAAAATAATAAATAAATTGTAAAATTTGAAAAAGATTTTTTTTTAATTAAAATGAGTTCAAGCCCATTTAGGCTCGAGCCCGTGAAGGGCCAGCCTTATAGAGCCGTGGGCTTTAAAAATTGGGTTTTTTAGGAAGCAGGCCTAAACGGGCCGGCCCGTGAAGAGCCAGCCCGTATTCTCGACTCTATGTTGAGCTCCAGCTTGAGCCCTAAATTATAAGTTTAGATTTAGATAGCTAAAGTTGAGCCTAATTTATTTTCACGTTCATGAAGTGAAAACTATTTATCTTATATGGGCATGCAATATAATCACAAGTCCCTCTAAATCTCAGTCTCGAAATGTTGCATAGTACTAAATTTTTTTAATTTCATAACTACATTAAAATTTTCATTGATGATTTTTGCTATATCATGATGTTATTGTCATGAATGACTTCTTTCATTAATGGCAAAAGAATGAATGATATGAGTAAGTCACAAATTTAAATTTAGTGAGCCAAAGTTAAGCCTAATTTATTTTGGGTAAGAACGCCACATTTTTAATAAGCTATTTATCCAAACAATACTATAATTACAATATCCAATTGATGTGTAAGTCCCTCTGAACATCAAAATGTTGCATGGTAATAAAATCGTTCAATGTCATGACTACATGAAAAATTTCAGGCACAATAGTAAAATTTCCAAAACTTAAAGGTCAGCCTTAGATGTCATTAAATGTTGCATGGTAATAAAATCGTTCAATGTCATGACTACATGAAAAATTTCAGGCACAATAGTAAAATTTCCAAAACTTAAAGGTCAGCCTTAGATGTCATTAAATTTTGGGAAAAAAACACATAAATACCTCCTAAACTTTAAAATCCCAAATTGGTTTTGTTAATAATAAGAGTAATAAGATTGATAAAAAGAGTATTGCAATTGACAACTCAAATTTTTAGGAAATCACTGATTTGACATTTTGAAGTTCAAGTGATATTTATTTATCTTTTTTCCTTTTTTTCCATTAAGTAACTTCTTCGTCAATATGATAGTGGTCTATATGTATTCTTTTTAATATCTTCAAACAAAATGCAATTATTGTAAGTTTAGGCCTTTCACCCAAGAGAGGGGTGAATTGAGTAATATTAAAAAATTTAAACTTAAACACAAACTTAATGAAGAGAGTAGAGTTAGAGAGATATCACTAGAGGTTAATACAAAAGATATATACTAGTTTGGTCCAATCCACTTGACCTACATCTAGTTTTCAGAAGCCTTTCTGAGAGTTTGACTATCATCCCAAGATTCATAGGGCTCTTGGTGCCTCAATACAATCAAATTCCTTCTTAAGGAATACTTGCTCCCCCTTACACTTTATAATCAATCACCCTCTCAAGGTCCCACTATATTGAGTAATTTAACAGTAATAAATGATTAAGTATAATCTCTCCCAAGAGTAAATAGATGATCAATAAAGTACAAAATCACATAGAAACTGAGTTTTAAGACTTAGCAATGAATCTAACAGTAATTGACTAATTGTGCATAATGTTGGTTGTTGCTTCGTCTTCAATGCCCTTCTATTTATAGTATGAGTATGTTTGAAAACCATTGCTCTTGATTGTAACCGTTGGAGTGTTAGGTCATTGCTACTTGTCATTGAAAATGTCATATTGTTCCTTTTATCCATTAATTTAGCCGTTGGAGACAGAGAATTTAAAGTGTTTAAGACTTGGTGTATTTAATGCTTCTGACACATCAAGTACTTTTTGTTAATCTTGTGTTAATCCTTGATTAAGCACCTGTAATGTGATCAAATACTAATATAATGAAATGTTAGAACAGTTGGAAGCAAAAAGAACAAGTTTAAAATAGATTGGAGTGAGTACCAAGATTTTTGAGACACTACTCTATTTTCTGAAACTGTATTACTTGAGTGATCTTCACTTAGAAAATTTGAAAGCAAAAAAGATCAATGGTTGGCTCACCATGGTGATGTGGTAGTGATACATGTATATAGGATCATTCAAGTGGTCATTCGAGTGATCATGTTTTAAATGAAAACATATCACTAGATAGCTTACTGTGATGATGTCATAGTGATGAGTGCCACTAGATCACTCGAGTGATCTTGCTTCATCTTATTTTAATAGAGAACAGATCACCAGCTAGCATCACAATGGTGTCGTGGTAGTGATACATTTCTCACCTTACGTGGCTCAATCTCCTTTATCTTCATCCTCATTTCCTTCTCAGTTTCGGGTCCCTCCTATAAACAAGTTCACTACTTGTTCATGGTCTATTTAAACAAAACAATTATCCACATAACTGTGTCTTAACTTCAAATTTTATCAAGATGAAAGTTAATTGCATAGAGGCAGACACATATATCTAGAGTAGGAGGGAGAAAATAACTTACTTCCCATTGATTAACCATTATAAATTCTAAACTTTCGCGGGCTCATTGACATAAACGTATAAGATGTTCAGCAGAAACCAAGCCCTTTACCAATATTTCAAGAAACAAGCAATGAGACCAATTTACCGCCATGAAACATAATGTAAAAATGTCGGTAAACAACTTTTAAGATACAAGTTCTTAGGATACCTGTCCTACTATAACTGCAGGAAAATTATAATTGTGCAGTTGGGTCAGTCTTAAAGGTTTAAGAGATTGCTCTTTGATTCTCATAGTAACTTAATAATTACATGCAAATTTTTTATATTTCATTTTCCTAAACTTGCAAAGGTGTGCATATGAATATACTCGAGCATCTCAATGTTAGTAACTAGAGAAGAGGTATCCCACATATTGTAATAGAGAATGGGAATAATGCCATGAAATAACCTTTTTTTGTATGCATCATTAATAGGTGACATGTAGCCTCCAATAACTCAGTAGCCTTCTATATTCAATGCATCTCTTGCAACCTCATAGACAATATTTTAAAAAAGAAAGCAGGAAAAAAAGTATATGTAACAATTAAATTATGCTATTAAAGGAATTATGTCAATAAAATGGCATACTTAGGAAAAAAATTTACTTCAAGATATACTTATTAATTATAACTAATTTAACCACTTTTCTAAACTATGTAATTCAGTTATCGAGGCCTGGAGGGGGTATCAAACTTTCTTAAAGCATAGAACCACTACTCAACTATACTTGAGAACATGGCACATGATGAGACACAGTTTTAATTAAATACGCGTGCTTACATGCAATATTTTTACTAAAATGATGAAGTCAATGCATGACTGGCCAGTTTCATAATTAGGCTGTATGTTTCCCTTCTAATTATTTCATGTGCAGATTTCACTACCAAGTTGAGCAAGCATGCTTGACAGAAGCTAAAAACTGAGGGAGTCATGAGGAGCCAACCATATGTATTTATGATCTCCCTCGCCAAAACCAACCTCATCTACCACATGATACAGCTACTTGGCACCATTTATTATATTTACCATTTACAGCCATCATCACAATGATATTATTTAGTACATTCAGTTTATATATTCGATTGAAACAGGCCTACCCATACGCTTTGGACATTTGACTTAATACCCCAATCAATTCAACTTACAACCCATCAGATGAAAATGAAAGGCTTAACAAGCCTGGGCGTGAAATCATATACAAATTGGATAAGAGTTTCATGACTTCCTTATTTTTACATTTACCATCTTATACGATGTCCTATAATCAGAATCATATCTACAAGGTGGGGTCCAGGGTAATCGGTTGTGTTCCTAATTAGTAATGCAGTCTCCGGCCCGACCGTTTAGACCGACTAAAGAAAAACAGTCATTTTTAAGGTCTCGCACTAGAACATAAGGGTCAGAGCCGGCCTTGCAGGACCAAAAGCCCTTCTAACAACTTTTTACTATTTTTTTAGCTTTTTTTTTCAAAAAGTAAAATTAGTAAATTACAATAATGAAAATATAATTTAACACATAAATGTTGTCAAAATTAATATATAAATTATAGGGATCAAGCATAACCAAATGAAAGATTCTTGTAAATCAAATAACTTTTTTAATTAATGAGAGAACTTAACAAAATAAAAAACACTTATTATATATAAAATATGTCTTGAAAAGTGTAAGGAGTTAACAAAATAAACAATAATGTATTAATATATGCTTGAAAAGTACACATTACAAGATATGGAAAAAAACAACTGCTAGAAACACTACAAAAAAATGACAATTTGTAGCGGTTAAAATAAACCACTATAAATATTAGGATTTGTAGCAGTTTACAATGAAACTACTACAAATTTGCAGCAGTATGACTCGCACCAAGTGGTGCGTTGGTTAGCGAACAATATTGGTACCGGTTAACACAACTAAACTGCTACAAAACATGGCGCCAGCAAATTTGTAGCGGTTCCAATATCTAAACCGCCACAGATGTGGTGCCAGGCATAAAGCTAGCTCAACTTTTGTGACAGTTTCTTTGTAGCGGTTTATATGACAAGAACAGCTATCGAATGCAAAGGCCTCATATTTAGAACCGTTACAAAATTTCATACATATTTATAGCGGTTTCAATGTATAACCACTACAAAATATAGAACCGCTATAACATGTCACATTACACAAGGTAGATTTTGTGATTTGCGGCGGTTATTTGTAAAACCGCTACAAACTTCAATGCTATAAAAGCGACTTCAATCTCATTTTACCACTTTTGCCAATTTTGTTTCTCACACGCCTTTGAAAGGGTTTGCTTTAGATCAAAGGTTCTGCTCAAGCATTTACAGAGTTAGGTACTTAAGGTTAGTAAAGTTAACTCCTTTATTTCATTTTTTCCTTATTATTCTAATTTTGTTATAAGTACTGATAATTGTTTTTTTAAATTTTGCAGTTATTATGACTTCCAAGAGAGATAAGGGGAAGGGGAAGGAGGCTAAGCCAATGTTATTAGAATCGGTCGAATTGAGATACGAATCGCATGATACGGTTCAAAACTTCCTTCCAGCGATGTGATTCGATCAGTTGTTTCGTTTTGGCGCTGTATCGCGTGATTCTCGCCGGAATCGCCTGAATCGCAATTCCTAGGAGAATCACAGGACTTTGGAGATGACAGGTCGTACAAGATCCAAGTTGCGCAACCTGGTTCTCCCCCTCCCCCGTACAGCTATTTTTGCTTTTTTTTCAATCTGTTTTGAATAGTTTCCTTCCTTTTCTTTCAATTTCAACGGCGGCATTTCAGCTTTTGTTTTGTTTTGTTTTTTTTTTGGTTTGTTCGGTGTTTTCTACTTTTCCCTATTTCTGTGCTTTTTTATTCCTCTTTTTGACTTTGAAGAAATCCAATTCCAATCAATAGGATTCCGTTGTTTTAAGAAAAGAGATTATATGTAAATTATCTAAATCTAATATTTATCAAGAATTCATGTTATTTGATATATTTCAACATAATTTTATTTAAACTAAATGATTTCCAAAATTTATGGGATCTAGGTATATATTATTTCTTTAATTTAATTAGTTAATTAATCTTATTGTGTAGAAAAGAGATTATATATATCTACAAACTTTTAATGTTCTCTTATATGAACATTACATTTATATCATTCTAAATAATTGATCATGTATTTTACGATTCATGATATGTTTCGATTCACGATTCCAAAAATATACTTTTCGATTCACGATTCGTATCCCGATTTGATAACCATGGGCTGAGCTTCCTCCCAGACCTATTCTGTGGGGGAGCAATAGTAAAGGGGTGGTGATAGGGGCAGTAGAGGGCAACGCAGAGGTAAACATGCCCCCTTATCATCGCAGGTGGCAACCCTGCCATAGTAGACACCCTTACAACAGACGATTGCACAAGAGGCGACCCCACTAGAGCTACCTGTTCAGCCAAAGGGCGCTGACATCAGTGTGAGCAATTACGATGAGAATGAGGAGTCTGACTTCAATATTCCTAATCTCAGTAATATGGAGTGGTTCTTGGATGAGGAAGAGGCTCAGGACAAGAATAACTCATGATGGTCGTCTTTGTGGTCAATGGGGTTTGAGGTGCAAATTCAAGGTAAATTTAATTATTGTTTTAATAAATTTAATATGTAAAATCCCATAGGTTAAATGTGGATTTAAATTTAATTAACATATGTGGTAAATTATGCAGGTGAGTAGGGGAACATATCCACCAGGACGTTGGACATGGTTGGTCTCAATAGCCTGGACCAGACACTAGGTGTGATAGTTCCGTGGAATGAGGCCATAGACCAATTGGTTGAGAATGGTGGTCACTTATTCAACTACTCTTTGAACGAGTTAGGGCTCAAATTGGATGTGGTTCCCCATCCACTTCAAGATGTGAAAGAATGTTCCCCAGACGCCGAAGAATATAGCGAGGGGCGAGGCTATGAAGGTAATTAATTGTATTTAGTTATATTATATTATTTGTAATTAATTAGTTCATTGAATTTAATTATTATTTATTCAATTATGTCACATGATAGGTTTGTCGTCCGAGACAATAGGAAGAGGTACACGATGATAAAGATGGATGGTGATTGGAAGAACAAGAGGAATCATCTTTTCATAGCATGAATAAGGATCGGACGATACCTCTAGAGCAGCTGATCGAGAATGTGCCTGACATGTCCTACCTAATGACTGGATGAGTTTTGTCTAGTACAGGAGAAGCCCAGAGGGAGAAGTAATTTTTTTATAATTATTAATTTTTAATAATTTTTTAATAGTTATTGCTTTTTTAACATTTTTTTAATAATTTTAATGTTTTTTGTTTATACAGGCTTTTTCTCAGAGAAACACCAAGTATCACATGGCAGGATCAAAGATATTTGCTGTCACTTACAACAAACTAGTAATTTTTTTATAATGTCAATTAATTTTAGCTTTATATTAATTTTTAAACATATTGTTTTTTACAATATCATTGAATAGTTAGTTATATATCTTATTTAGCTTTATTTATGATTTAGGACAAATCTATTTTGATTTTGAATAGTTGGAAAAAAAATTGGACATTTGTATTTTTATTTATGTAATTTTTGTTTCAATCAGAACTCATCAAACAAAAATAAATAAATAAATAAATAACTGCAGTTTGTACTAGTTTTTAATTACAAATCACTTCAAAATGTAAAGTATTTTTTTAAAATTAAGCTTATATTTGTAGCAGATTCTACGCCATAATCGCTACAAAGTGTGTATTTTTGAAATTTGAATATGTCAAATTCCACCAACGGTCATGAAATTTTGTAGCGGTTTCTACCACATAACCGCTACAAAGTGTTGCAAAACTTTGCAGCAGTTTCTATCCCTTAATCGCTACAAAGTGACATTTTGAAATTTGAATATGTCAAATCCCACAAACGGTCATTAAACTTTGTAGCGGTTTCTACCACATAACCGCTGCAAAGTGTGACATTTTGATATTTGAATATGTCAAATCCTGCCAACGGTCATAAAACTTTGTGGCGGTTTATGCCACATAATTGCTACAAAAGTGTGAAATTTTGAAATTTGAATATGTTAAATCCTGCTAACGGTCATTAAACTTTGTAGCGGTTTTTGCCACATAAACTACAACAAATGTGGCACTTAGTAGCGGTTTGTAACCGCTACAAATTGTTGAACATTAGAGAATTTGAATTTAAGCCTCCAGGCATGCGTCATTCAGAAAACTCAAAATTCTCTCTTTAATGATCTTCTTTGCTAAATTTTTTCACTAGTTATAAATAAGTCAACGATCAAGTTGTGACGTAATTCTCCAATATATTTGTACGGATTAAACAATATCTTGGATTTTACATACTCTCACACCAGCTGTAATAGTAAGATCGTGCGTCTGTGTTGTAACATTCCGACTTCTAAAGCATATTTAATACATTGATTAAGTACCCTACCATGGTAATATGGAGTTAAAACTCAAACAATAAAAATTTCCATGGTAGAAAGTTCTAAACAGTGGTTTGAAAGGCTAATCAGGGGAGAAAAGGGCAAAACTTAACAATAGGATGTCAACCCCGGTTAACAGAATGTAATCAAAACAATTTGATAAATCATTTTCAAACATAGCGAAAGTAGGTACTAGGGATCCCTAATAGAAAATTGGGCCTCAAGCATTCAAAACCCAGCTTTACAACAATCATATCACAAGCCTAAATAACAACTTATTAAATCCCTTAATTCAAATCCATTACCACAAAATCACAACAACAAGGGCTCCACCCAATAACAGCAAATATTTATCAAATATCACCATCAAACACTAAAACCAAAGTTTACAATACTCCATATACAAAGAATTCTCAATTCATAATTTAAATAGTTTTTAGGTCATGGCACTACATATGTAAACAAGAATGACAATTGACAAATGCAAGTAAGAGGAACCTTAACAAGAGCCTACAACTAGGGCCACCTCTTACAACTTCCCTACAGCCCTACAGTTTCTCACCTGAAAAAAAATGTGAATATAGCAACCATAAGATCCAATGATCTCAGTAACCATTGGTTATTTTGAAATATACATGCAAATCGAGATAAAAGACATACGATTCTAAAAATCAAGTTCAACTAATATTAATTTATTTTTATTATTCTTTACATAAAACCTTTCACAAACTAGTTCTCAATTTAGTTACCAAAACCCCCTCCCAAAATGGGTTCCAAAACGATTGAAAATCATAATTCATTTCCAATTATCGTTTACAAGCGATTTCACAAAGCATGTCTCAACCTTGTTACAAAAATAATTATACAAAAACTTTATCATATTCAAATCATAAATTGCATATATAACGTGCCAAGCAAATTATTTATGCACAGACCATCCTTATTACCCTTGACGAGCCTATGATTGCTGATTGGAGCCATAGGCTAACATATAGTCCAACAAAAACTCATCCATTTAACTGGATTGTCCCAATCTCACCTATTCTTAAAATGTACCCAGCCAAAGGTGCAGAGCTCAAGTCTATGCTTCCTTAAAAGAATAAAACTACGGAGGTTTCACATATCCCACAGCTCCAATGCAATCTCGGCCAAAGGAAAACATGGAAGAATAGGCCCTGATAAGTACTATTCATTGTGCACCGAATGATGACATATCACGTGGTGTTAACTTACACAAAATCTCCCATCACAACTCCACAACCATCCATATGCATTAAAGGCAATCAATCACAATCATGGCATGTATATTCAAGTTCCAAATCATGAGTATGGCTCTAGATAATATTTATCAAAACAATACATCATCTCAATAATCATGAAGCTAACAATACTATTTCAACTTAAGGAACTATAACAAACATGTTCATCTTCTAAAACATAATAATATCATTTCCAAATCTTTCTATTGTAACACACAAGCATGCTTAACCAATTTCCAAAATACATGTCCACGAGTTCTAATACACACATGCATGCTTGAATAGTTTCTAAGTACAATATTAGTTTCAATCATATATACAATTCCAAGTCAAGCCCTCCATAGGCACAACAAATTCCAAAACATTTTAGTATATATATAGTTGATAAGTATATAAAAGAATAATCAAGGTTACCTATTCTCCAAGCTTATTTTTAGCAACACTTGAATGCCTTTAATATGCTAACACCAAATAAATTAACTTCAATCTACACCATTATAATACAATTTCTCATCAATCAAATTGCTAAACAAATAATCAATTTAATTATATAGACTTTAATTTCCAATTCTACCTTTAACTTCCAAATATCACTTTTAATGGATAAATCTCCAATCCAATATCAAATTATATCTTTTCCAAATCCTAATATCTCATTTGAACTAATAATTAACCCATAATTGCTCAAATATATCAAAATCTTCAATTTCTCCAATTTAGAATCCAACCAAAATACCTACTTTCATTTTACAAGCTTTAATAATATTATAAACTAATTAAACATCAATTCTACCTCCAATAAATATAACTCAATCACTAAACTCAAGTTTAATCGGTGTAACTACCTTATTCAATCATAACATTTCTCTAATATTCAAACCCTAATTTTAAATCTCTCAAGTAATACAATATAAAAATTCTAAACTAATTAAATGTGAATATTTACTCACCTCAACAATTCTATAGTTCCAATTTGTTGAAACTCAACATTTGCTTCAACCCCTAACATTCAAGCTTTCACAACTCCTATCAAGATTTATACTTTTAGAAAGCTCTCAATGAATAGAAAAATATTTTTGAAATAGATGTTGGAGTTAGGAGATTTCATGGGAAAGAAATTAAGATAAAAAGTATCCCAATACTCCATTAATAGAGGATTGGAGCTGCTGCTAAGCGAAAAAGAAGAAGCAGCAAAGAAGAAGACGAAAGGGATGTGTGGTGGAAGGGAGAGGTGTGGCTAGGGGTGTTCATCATATTCTCGTCCCGGTCTTCCTGTCTCGATCCCAAGCAAATCGGGACGGGAAAATTTCGGGATGGGAAAAATTTGGGATCAGGAAAAAAGAAATTGGGATCGGGAATGGGATTTCCCGATCTCGAAATAATATACATATATGTTTATTTTTGTCAATTGATCTATTTTAAGTTTCTAACTAAAACAAAACACTAAGCAGCAGAATTTCCCTTTCTCCTCGTCGACACAGCTCACACAAGTCTTCTGAGTTTTGAGCCCTAAAATTCCCTTCCTCCTCTCTCTTCCTGAAGGTTGATGGACGTGCCATTCCTAGTTGGTAGTTGCTCATCGCACTTTGCCTGATGGATGACAGTCTTCTAATTACTTATCACCTCTATATCGCATCGTCAAGCTTTATAAGTGGTGAGCTTTGTCAAGCTCATCCCCTCCCTAATTTCTTCTCCTATTTGTAAGAGTTTTCTATTAGAAATTGTGCCCTAAGGGCCAATCATTGTACTTTAAATGTTATTATTTAATGAATTTCTCTATTCTGTTATCATATTATTTTTATCATATTATTTGCATGTTATTTGTGATAATTGTATCCTTGGATAAATCATAAAGATTGTCCTAAAATGATCTTGGTCGGTCGTCTATGTGGGAGCAGAGATGAAACAAGACCAGTATGACTTTGATAAGATATGGAGATACGAATCAAAGACTTAGATACTTGTAAGAGTACAAGGTGCTGGACCGACCCACGATGAGAAAGTTACATGGATCAAGTCATAAGCTTTTCTCATGTACAACCACGTCACAGTGCCCTTTTCCTTAAGGTCATCATGGATTCTTACATGAGAGTTGCTAAGCTTTGAACTAGTCAAAAGTCACTTTTGACCGAGTGATGATAAAGGCTACAATCGAGCTTGATGGTTTTTTATGCAGAGGAATATGAATGATCAAGATGAAATTTGTCCCTCACATTAGTAGAGAGATATTATTGGGCCCATCGATGAGTGAGTGTGAGAAATGTATGGTCATACTAAGATAGAAAGGAGTTTCCATGTCTATTGTCAAACTACTTAGAAATTGAGAAATAATGGCCAGGAACAAGAGAATGACATTATCCATGCCTCATCCTTGACCAATATATCATGTGACAAAAGGGATGTGATATGGTTGTATGATAAGTTGCATCATGTTAACGATCCTCATATGAATTGGGTAGTCGTACTGTCTTGCTAGAGGCCGCTTGCGACTTGTAGGCTAGTACAGTTATTGGTCCACTGCCAACTTCTTATGGGCCTATAAGGTCGTACATAAGAATGACCTAACATGAGATAATGTTTAATCCAGGGTGGATGAATTCTATATATATATATATAAAATAAAATTTGTGAAAATTAAAAAAATATATTATATATATATATTATATTATTATATTGTGTTAGTTTTAAATTTAATTTTGTTAAGATAAATTAGATTTAATAATTAACATGATAGAGATATAGTATCTCAGATTTAATTTATGAAGATAAATTAAATATAATGGCTCTTTTTTTGGATTAAATAAATAGGTTAAATTAAAACTGTTAGACAGATTTAATTTAAACTGAATTTATTTAATTAGCTCATCAAGATAACTAATTGTTAATTAATTTCAAAATTAATAAAAAATAATTTTGAAATTTAAATATAGCCTCATGGGTTATAAAATTGATAGAGCAGAAAAAGGTCACACACATGAGAATTCAGAGCCGCAGGGGAAACCCTAGGATACATTGGAGATGCTAGCACATAGTCTGTGTTGGAGAGCATTCGTGTGGATACCAATAGAGGGAGCGGACATGAGGTGTTGGCTTCTAGAGATCGAAAAACCCTAAATTCGAGAAGTTATGATTCCTCCTAACTCCGTTTAAACACCATTAATAGATCCTCAATTGGGATTGGCAAAAAATTTTAAATTCTTTCGTTGTGCCTGCGGATCCCAACATTTTCTTCAAAATTGTTAAAATTTGAAGTTAAGCATATCCTATTACTCTATTTTGCTTCTTAGCTTAAGGATACTAGAGCTAAGGTGCTTAATTGCTTGTCAAAAAAAAGTTTTGGTCTTTCCTTTTGGTCAGGATTTTTGTAATCTGGGTTGATTTTATGTAGCTCATAAAAGAAATAATATTGTGTTGTGAATGAACCATAGAAATTGAGAATTTTATTCAGTAAATTGCCCCCAAGACATAGACACTCAGATACACACCTTTTGTATTGAGCACATTCTACTCTCTGAGAGGAAATACCTTGAAATCTACATGAAAGAGTTGGATCCGTTTATTGAAGCCATTAATTTGCTACATGCTTACTGAATGGTGTATTTTTTTACCATTACTAATCTTCTTAAACAATATTTAATAATGATAGAAAGGCACATTGTTTTGGTATCTCAAATTTAATAATGATAAAAAAGATTCATTGTTTTTGTTTTGTTTTGTTTTGCTCAACTTTCTTGTATCTCAAATTAGTGCAGGCTAGTCAGTGAGCTTATAATACCATTTGCATTCCTGCCCTGTACCTTCTTTTGGAGCTGCAACTATAGTTATGTGGCTTAAGATATGAAAAATAGTTTGGGGCCACACACAACTCTGGGATTTTGGGAAATACCCGATCCTGATCTCGAGGATGGGACGAGAATTTCTCGGGATCAGGAATGAAACACATTCCCGAACACTTTTTGGGATCAGGATCAGGAATGAGATTTCCCAATCCCAAACAACTTTAGGTGTGGCTTCTTTCAAAATGGATGTGGGCTCCACATTTTTTTTATTCTTTTCTCTTTCCTCCGTCTTTATCCTTATCTATTGTTTGTTACAGACACATATACGCATATACAGCTTTATTTATTTCTGTATGTTAACCTATATTTTGTCATTGGAGAAATATCTAATTCTCCTTCTTTATTAATCACCATTTGTCAAGATTCTACTTTAGTCTAAATAATTAGTTTCAATTTATGTATTTTACTAAAATAACATTTCATAACCCATATATATCTATAATATTTGAAGTGGGAAATATTTTAAACACTTTTATTTAATCCCACCAGGCATTATTAAATTTTCTCTATACACATAATTTTATAGTAACTTCTAATGACCATCATATAATTTCATTAAATTCATTTTAATATTAATAAATATATACTACCTTCAATTCCCTATCATATTGCATTATTTTCTTAATTCTTAATTTTATATTTCTACATCATAAATAATGTATTTGATTTATTCTAAACCTCAAGTTACTCAATAAATCTCATCCTAATAATTCTTTCACATTAGGAATAAAAACTAGGATGTTATGCATGTCGTAGATGCAAGTTTAAGAAGTGGCATACATGAGAAGTTGTTAAGAAACATTTGCTTGTGAACCCTTGTCTCGGAAGACTCTATGTTCTAGGGAGTTCATGGTAAGAAGCCTGGTATAAGATATGATGATACTCTTCCTGGAAGATCACAAGTAGGAGTTCAAGTAGATCCTATTAATGATGTTATGTGTGATGCGTTTGGTTTTCAAGACAACAACTGCAATGAAGAAGTGCATGGTTTAGAGCCTGTGTTCTAGAGAAATGAAGTAGCTTGGGATTTTTTTAGCCTAATGGATGAAGCAGATCGTCCTTTATATCAATGTTATTGAAAATATTGGAAATTATATTTCTTGATCAAATTATATCATATCAAGTGCTTGTGTGGAATCACTAATAAGGGAATGTTGATGTTGCTGGAATTATTACAAGATGTGTTCCCTGACGCAGAGATTCCTACAATGTTCTATAAGGCCAAGAAGATTATTAACAGATTTGGCTTGAATTATCAAAAAAATTGATGCATGCCCTAACGATTATATGCTGTATTGGAGAGATGATGCTAGCAGGGAGACTTGTTAGCGATGACACTGGTCAATCTGAAGATGAAGAACCATATATTCTTGCCTCAGAGGCACATCAGGTTTATTATGTTGAAGATGAGAGGCATAGGGATTGAAATATGGTGGTTCACTTAAAGCCTCAAAACCTTTACGACACGGGTGATGGTGATAATATCGCCTATGAGAGATAGTCATTCCAACCTACGAATTTTGAAAACTTCTTCTCTGAAGGTGATGATAATTTACCTATAGTTTTGGTGCATTATACGTTACGCTTTATTATCACATCATTTAAATTTAATTTTTGTACAAAATAATACCACACTAATATTTCTCCACACATTTTTTGTAGGGATGGCGATGAAGAATAATTAAACAAATAATGCTTTTGTTATGTAAACCTTTATTTATTTACTTTTTTAAAAAAATTGAGACCAATTTGTGTAGCGCTACAAATGTGAAACCACTACAACGATTGTCACCTAAACCGCTACAAATATCAACCGCTATAAAAACAGTTACATTAACGGCTACAAGCATTACACAAATCCCTATGTATGGCCCAATCACACCTCATTTTAAAGAAGGGGACTACGTGAAATTTTTCCAAGAAAATTTACAGTGACAAAGGAATGCTGACGACAACAAATACTATGTTTGGCAATGGTCACTTTCATATCATCAAATAACCCATACCGCATTGATTCAATCATTCAATCTCATCCAATTAATTAGGATTCTGTGTTCACATGTCATTCAAAGTTTTTAACGCATCTCTTTACATTAGATTCAAATTCACCTCCGCTCATGGGGTCCCTCCCACGTCTGACCACGACCCCCTGACCACGTCATCTGCATCTACATGTGAGCTAAGCTAAAGATCAACAATCTGTCGTGTTCCAAAAAAAAATTGGGCGAATAAAAGAACATAAGATACACTAAATACTAAATACTAGTAAAGAAAAAAGTATAATAAACTCAAAAGGAAGCACATAATCACAAATTTTTCTCATAGTAGGAATATTCATTTAAATAGAATGGAAGGGGATGTTGCAGAGTTATAACTTGATCATGACACAGAAGGCTAATGAAAGCAGTGGTGGTGAAAAAATAAGAGGGAATACTCACGAAGAAGAGGGAATTTTGGAGGGGAAAAAATATGGTGGTTGAATGAGTATAATTAGGGAAGAGAAATAAGGTAACCGTTACCTTGCTCGTTCAAAGAGATCCTCCTATCTAGATAGTTTAGATTTAATTTTTTTAACTGATTATTTTTGAATAAAAAAATCATCTTTTAAAAAAATATTAATTGAGGATTATTTTTATTTTAAATTCTATACCTATTAAAATAATTTTAAAAACATATATAAAAAAATCAAATCCAAACTATTTAGGCCTCATCTAAACCTCCAAATAAGAGGAGCTCTCTCCGTGCTCATCCAAAATGATGAGCACGGAAGCTGATTCCGAGAAATAATGGGAGGGAATGGGGGGCATAATGATGAAGTCCAATGAATGCTTTGAATACTTGTTTAGGTTATAGGAATATGTACAGTGCGGGTAGGTGCTATACGCTAGTCTCCGCTGCTGCTTCTTTTTCTCTCAAACGTGTAATCAAATTGCACAAAGAGAGATGGGGACGGGGGAGATGAATTGGTATTTTACTTATGTGAGTAGGAAAAAGCTAATCCCAAATGAAAGGTTTTTTCCTGAAATTTTGTTGAGAAAAATTGCTTTATACACTAAAAATTAATTATTTTGAGATATTAAGTGTTAAAAAAATATTTCAGATATTGGATGTTATTAGAAAAATATTTTTAAATATTGGACTAAAAATTAATTAATTTAAGATATTACATGCTAAAAATATTTCGGGGTGCAATATATAATTTAATCCAAATAAATAAGAATACACAAAAAATTTTAAATAATTTAAAAATGGGTTCCTCACCCCAAAATTTGAAGATGAGCATGCCTGGCTCATAGATACGCTAAGCAGGGCATACAGACTCCATTTTACTTTTATGGTGGTATTAATTTGTCTGATTTATAAACTAATAGATAATCTAATCACATATAATATATGACATGATTAAATAATTTATTCATTTTTTTATTCCCTCCAAAAATAGTGAATTAGTTTATATATTTAGGATCAAGGTATACTAGAAAGAGAGGTGAATTGGGATTTTGCTTTTTTTGGTGGCACGCGTATCAATCAAAGTCCACAAAACTCCAACTTTCATCATAATGCCTTGGCTTCATTTCGACTTCAACTTTTTCTTCTCATGTACATGCATGCCCCTCCCTCGTCATTAGCCTTCTTCCTTCTTCCCATGAAACATCACCACTCACTAGTCACTACCTCACACTCACACTTGGTTCACTTTTCCTCTTTATTATTCACCTTCTTGTTCTCCCCTCTCTTTAAATCACTCTTTATCACTTTCATATCATCAATAACTCATACTCCAGCTGCCTCCAATTTCTTTTCTTCCTTCCTTGCGCTCATATATAAAGCTTTGCAAAATGAAATAGCCACGTATGTACCACTTTGATCCTATTTATAAGTTTCTTTTAAAATCTCAGATATCAATGAGAGGTAGTTAACTCAATGATTATGGGGTAAATTAAATTTCCAACCATGCCCTCATTTATGAATATATACTTTTCAACACTTTCTTCTCTATCTATTTTAAAATTATTTCTTTATTGTTATAATAAATAGGGGCAAAATTGTCACAATCTCATTTACTATACTGAAACTAGACTTATAAATATGATCAAATTTTTTAATAAAAAGGAACTTATAGATAAAATTAGAGTGGTACATAGTAAACCTCCAAACCAATAATAGCCATAGGGCTGAGCCTTTTCATGGCCTGGTGTGCCATGGCTCCAACTCATACACCACCTTCAAACCAGGAAAAATCTTATTTTTAATTCTATGGGTTTTTTTTTGAATGCCCTTATTTTTCTTATGAATTTCATTATTTGTCTTATAAATAACCAAAATATTTTTAACTCCATGGGTTCTTTTGAATTCCTTCATTTGTCTTGTAAATTATCTTGTTTATCTTATAAATGGTTAAAATGTTCTTGTTAACTCTTTAGTTTCTTTTGATGAATCCATTTATTTATCTTGTAAATGCTTTTATTTGTTTTGTAAAATGCTCTTTAAAAAAAATAAAGAAAATGTATCATTGTCTTTTCACCCACAAATCTTTATTTCATTTTGACCTAAAGGGGTGGAGTGAAGTTTTAAATTTTTTTAGGGTTTGAGTGAAATAAAGTCTCATATATGGGGCTAACTGAAATTCTCCTCATAATAAGTTATTGTCCACACATTTTCTTATGCTTTTCTATTGGCCAGAAATATTGAAATTTTAATGTTAAAAAAAGTATTTTGCAATATTCTTAAGTGTGTATGTACAACTTATTCTTTGATTAAGAGGTGTTTGGATCAACTAAAAAAAGCTATTTTCAGCCCAAACTATGGTTTGGGCAAAAACCATCCAAACACTCAAAAAAATCCCATTATCCATTCTCAGCTAAAACCTTGGTTTTGAGAGGCCAAACATTGGTTTGGCGATAATCTATTTTTTCCTCCCATGTGAAGCCCAAATATGACCGTTGTGCATCAATTATTACTTTGACATTTCTCTCTCTCTCTTCTCTCTTTTCCTTCTCTTTTCTCCTTCGATATTCCTCCTCTTTCCCTTTTCTTTTTTGCTTCAATATTTTCCTCCTCTGAACCTTAAGACCGCTTGCTCCTTGTGTGTCCCCCGTCTTGCCATTTTCTTCTTTCCCATTTAGCTTTGATTCTCGTCGAAACTCATCCGTGGCCTTCTCTTCCAGATCCCGTCCAAGATGACATTTTCAACTCCTTCTCTTCCAAATCCCGTTGACAGTTTGTTCCAGTCTGATCTCCTCATCTTCGGCATTTTGGGTCACCATTTGCCCTATTTTGAAACCATGGCTAGTTGGTGGTGGACGGTAGCAAGTGTCATGATGTGTATGGTCCCCATTTCTCGCCATTTTATCTGCTACAAATCACGTCTGATCTGAGGAGGTGGTGCGTGGCGATGCTCTGTAGCCGATCGAAAAAGAGAGAAAGGTGGTGGTCAGTGCCAGCGAGTCTCTTAGTGCTCAACAACTCAAAACTCCCTCTCCTCTTCGCTACTGCAAAACCTGTCTAGTGAGTCAATCATTCACACAAGTTCTGTTTTTTTTAATTTTTGCTTCAGATTTGTGTGTTTTGTTTTGATTTCATATTTCGCTTACCTCATGAATTTCAATGCTTACACGCTGTTGCTATACATGTATATATATACAGAGAGACAGGGGGGATTTGTCCAAGGTTATGCCCTTAATCTTAATTTCTCATGTTCATTACTGCTTCCTTTATTCATAGTTATTTTGTCTTCAACACAAACTTTTACATTGAGGCTCTTAAATGATAGAATATTTATGTTTTTTGAAAAGCTCTTGTGTGTCTTTGCTTCCCTTATATGCATTGTGTTAATCATGCCTCACTAAGTGAGTGAAAGATTCACCCTTTTATTAATATCTTTTTTCATATCAGTGTGCAACTAAATAAAGCACTTTAGGTAGGATAAGGTGGAATAAAGGTGAATCCTGTGATGTTGTAACTACTATGAGAAGCTAGGGTCATGTGTATTTGAAATTTATGTTGATCATTTATTGATTCTCTTTCAAATACTAGGGGAAGAGTATTGATTATCTGGTTTTGAGTAGGTACTTTGTAGTATGGAACTGTGATGATTTTATTATCAATGAAGGTTGTTTTTCTTTAGATTTTTTTATTGTATTACATTAGTGCATTTTTAAGTCAAGCTAACTAGATTACGTTCACTGAATTAGCTTAGCACTGGTTTGGTTGTTTTTTGGCAACAAAATCTTAACCATATATGTTGTGGTATTAGGTTCCTATATTTGTTGGTTTATTGATTATCTCCTTATTTTGACTTCATTAATTGCTTTGCAAATATCATTCTCATCCCCAGAGTCTCATTTTTTTTGTATTCCTAAATTATTAGTTTATTACCTTGTGCATTGGTCCTACTGTTGTTAATTTTGTGGTCGCTACATGCCCTACATTTGTTGAAATGTGAATTCTCTTTATTGTCTTGTTGGTTGGCACAATTAGGGAAGAAAGAGTTCCTAGTTATGCAGGGTAAAAATCTTCTATTGTGCACTCTGTCTTTCTAACTCCTACAAATTAGGATGTTTCATTTTTCTGCCTGGTGGTTAGAATGCAATGGCTGTCTTTGTTTGCTTTAGAATTCTATTTGGTTAGAATGTAATTAGTGGATTGAGAATGATAATCAAATCTAGATTTCTATTTGTTTAAGGTTAAAGCATAATGAGTAAGGGTAAGGAAAAAGCATATTGGGATGTGAAGAGCACAAAAGTGTTTATTGACATATGCATAGACCAAGTTGCGAAGGGAACACGAAAAGCACTAGCTTTAACAAAATTGGGTGAAAAGAGATCTTGGAATCCTTCATTGCAAATACGGGCAGAATATATGAGAAGGGTCAATTTAAAAACAAATATGATGCCCTTAGAAAGGATTGGCAGCTATGGGATAGGTTGTTACATAAGATGGGTGTTGGATGGGATAGTGAGAAGAACATTGTTGTTTCCAATGACGAATGGTGGGAGAAGAAAATTGCGGTTAGTAATTAATTTATACGAGAGAACATATTTATTTCCCTGACATCGTGCTTGTACGAACTTGCGTAACAAACTTTGATGATGAATGTACAGGAAGTTTTAGGATATGATAAATTCAAGACTAAGGGACTTCAATTTCAAGAACAATTGACGCAATTGTTTTCAAGTGTCGCGGCCACAGGATCACAGCATTGGGCTCCTTCATCCATGTCTCTTCTACTCCCACTCTCTACTAAGCCAATCCCAGAATATGATATGCAAGAGGGATCAGGAGACAGCAATGAAGTGTTAGGGACACCTACTGGGTTGAGCGGGGAGATGAATTCATTCAATGTCAATACCAACAATGGAAGTAGTGGTGCCAACAATGACAAAGGGAAGGGAATCAGTGGTGGGGAGAGAACAAGCAGCGGTGGTAAGGGAGCTAGCTTGTTGGGGGTCAGGAAGAGGGGTGTGGTCATGAAAAAGAAAGGGCCCGCCTTAGCTAAAATAGCCGATGCCCTATGTAGGATTGCTGATGCAAATTATGTTGATGCTGAAGCTGCACGCGTAGAAAGGATTACAGCAGAGGCACAGGCTGAGAGGATGGCTGCAGAGGCAAGTGCAGAAAGGATGGCAGTAGAGGCACGTGCTTACGAGATCTCAATTTCGGGAGTAATGAACCACCTTAGACAGGTTCCTGAAGTTATCAATAATGATGACTTTTATGCACGCTGTGTATACCTCCTTATGAGGGATCCACCTGGAAGGGAAATGTATGCAGTAGTAAACGATATGCCACACTAACTTCTCGTTTTTCTTAAGCATGAATGTTATGGAAGTTTGTGAAATGTATTGCTATATTTACCTTTTCAGTAGGAATTATATTTAATTACAGCATTGCTCACTTGTCTCTTAACATTGTTAATTTTCAATTGGATGTTATCTCACTTGTCTCTTAACATTATTGATTTATAGTTGAATGTTATGTGTGTGCATATTATGACTATATAATTGTTGTCATTACCGTTTATAACATTTAATATATATATGTCAACAATAGGGGTAAGTATGGACAACACATTGAAAATTATGGCAAATCATAGGGGACGATGCAAACAAAGAGTCCAAAAAGTGGCCACATATGTTGGTGCATATGCTCAGCTATATTTATGTAAAGAACTGTGGCACACAAGTGACTTTACAGGTGATAAATGGGTGCATGAAGTCTTAAGCGGTAATTCGAACCGTTGTTATGACATGTTTAGAATGCAATTGCATGTCTTTCACGAGCTTTTCTTTGAATTGCAATGACATGGTTTGACGGAGACTTGAAATATGGATATACATGAAATGGTTGCAATATTTTTGAACATAGTTGGATTTACGGCATCAATTAGGCTGCAACAAGAAAGGTTCCAGTGCTTAGGAGAGACAATTCATAGGTCTCTGCATGCTGTCTTAAACGCATATTGTTGTCTTGCAATGAGTAACATCAAACCACAGAATCCTAAGTTTGAGAACATTCACTCAAAGATACAACTCGGCAATAGATACTGGCCTTTCTTTAAAAATGCTATTGGAGCAATTGATGGCACGCACATTCCATGTAAGGTCAAAGCAAAGGAAAAAACAAAATACATTAGTAGAAAAGGATTTACATCATAAAATGTGATGGCAGTTTGTGATTGGGACATGTGTTTTACCTTTATATTGGCTGGATGGGAAGGAACAGCCCATGATGCGCGCATATTTGATCATGCATTGACAACGCCGTCGATGAATTTTCCACATCCTCTAAAAGGTATGCTTATAACTCCTACACTTTAATTATTATTAATTATATATATTTATTGACATTAACCTAATTATTTTGTAAAGATAAATATTATTTGGTGGATGCTAGCTATCCCACCCCGACTGGATACCTTGGTCCATATAGATCCGAGCATTACTATCTCCCGAACTTTCAGAGGTCATCTATGTTTGAAAACCACAATGAGACCTTCAATTTTACATTCCAATCTTAGGTGCACAATAGAAAGAATATTTGGCATTTGGAAGAACAAGTTTGAAATATTACAGAAAATGCATAGCTATAGCTTCCCCACACAAGTTAGAATAGTTTGTGCTACAATGGCTATACACAACTTCATTAGAAGAACATCTATTTCTGATCCTGACTTCCGGTGCCATGATCGAGAGGGTATTTTATGTGATGCCGATGCAGATGATGATATAGAATCTTCAACAATACATTCATCAATTGCATCTTTATCTGACATGGCTTCTCTTTGTGATTCTATAAGAGATCAAATCATTTATTATATGCATAAAGCTTAGTCATGTATTGTTTCCTTATTTTTACGTACGCTTTTATTGACAATCTATTAAATGTTATTGTATTTATATTTTGACGTATTCTATTTTTGACAATAAGTGAAATGTATGCGTATCCCTACTTTGAACTTGTACTTTGGTATTTTGTAGTATATTATTGTATATCCTAACTACTTATAAATGATTTTTTGTTACACAAGTTATTACTATACATGTACACACACACACACATATGTATGTTTGATCCAAATTTTTAAACCACATAATCGACTAATAATATAATTTATAAAAAAAATTTATATATTTTTTGATATTATATATTTGACTAATTTTATAATTATAATTTTTTTTAATTTATTTCAAATTTTTTTATTTATTATACAATTAATGTTTAATAATGCTTAGACTATAAATTTATCCCTTACATGTTATTATCACAAAAACTAATGTCCTTTTAAGTAATTTGACAATGAAAAAAGCTATTCTGACCATAACATCCAAACACTCTCACTTTATCAAAATCACTTTTTTTTTCAGAATCTATTCTGCTCATAATCTATTCTCTAAAAGCTATTATGTAAAAGCTAATCTAAATACACACGAAATGAGCATCATGCATTCATCGCACAGATACCGGAGGAGTTGAAAATGAAAGCTACCCACCACAAGATGCCAACATGTATAAACTAAAGAAAAATGACAAGCCTTTTATTAATTGTTTATCTGGACTCAAAAATAAGAATCCAGAATCTAATGGCCTTCAAGCAATGCCACTATCTAGATGAAGCATAAAATTTTACCCAGTATATCCATTTCTTTGATCTCATCGTGAACACCGAAGCATATGGAGATCTGCTGAAAAAACATGGCATGATCAAAAATAATTGGGGGATAGCAAAGTAGTGGCAAAAATGATAAACAACCTCTGCATAACATATCAATCCCAACCACCAATGCCCAATACCGCTAAATTTTTGAGGAAGTTCATCAGTTTATGCATACTCCATTGAAAAAGTGGAAAGCCACGATGAAACACGAGTATTGTACGTCACTCTGGATCATAAGTGCAGCTATTGCGGGCTTAATTCTATTTGGACTGTAAGCTTGTACATTGGTGGCTGCAATAGATGCACTTATGGCTAAACCCCAAGACACCTTTCTTGAACTCTGAATGTCTGCTACCAGTTTGAACTTCACTTCGGACCAATCCAGCTAGTCGTTGGAGCTATATGCTCTAAACGAGGCCTCAAAGTTAATGATATCCCGTAAAACTCCTGCAATATTTTTCTTTGAAATCCTCCACTTCATTCAAGCTTTCATTCCCCTAATGCAGCGGTCCTATGAAGAACCGTTGGGGTATATAACCTCTCTTTGCCTTGCCTTGAATTGATGGCTGCAGAGAATGTGGTTTGTATAAAATCAAACCCCATAGAATGTGCAGATCAACGAAGCTTATGATGGAAGAAGGGAGGGAGGGCGAGAGAGAGAGAGAGAGAGATACTTGGAACCACCAAGATGAGGCAAAGCTTGAAAATCTTCACCTACAACTCAACAAGCCATTTTACTCAGCCTCCAATGACCTCGAGATTGGCTAGGTTGCGGAGCTCTGACTCGATGAAAATGGGTTATAAGAGAGGACCTGGAGCTTCTAAAAGTTGGCAAAGGAATCAGGTATGAGGTTGTTTCGGGTTAAGTGTAGATACCGACCATTGAGAAAGTTGTGGGCAATAGAGAGAGATTTCGGGTGTGGTTGATGGAGTTATTGGAGAGTATGAGGGTGGTGAGGTTGTGAGGTGAGTGACGAAGGTATTAGTGTGGAATATTATATAGAGTGATCCACCCCTCCCTTTTGAAAAGTTGAAGAAAGGCACAGATAATGGGAAGAGTCATGTTCCCAATTAACTACATTAAAATAAAAGCATAATGTTCTCAATGAACGACATTAATGTATTTAATTCAGAAAGAAAAGAAAAAAGTGGTTTAAATTTTGAGGAAATTTTTATATATATATATATATACATATATATTTTGGCTAAAAAAAGTTGTTTATAAGACCAACTTTAAGAGAAAAAAGGTTGCTCATAAACAGGAGAGTATTTTTTATCTTTTCTATGAACATTTATACTTGCCTTCTAAACTTCTATGCCAGTCCTTCAGGTTTCACAGGATTCGGCTTGCGTCCATTGCTTCTATATGTGCTGCTTGTCATTTTCCTTAAACGATGTCGTTTGATGGGAAAATTAAATTTGGGCCATCTGTTTGTAACAATTAAATGGACGGTGATAAAAGGCCACTAATTTAAACGACGTCATTTTAAAGAGTTGATCTTGTCTGTTGAACTTCTCACTCAATCTCAGCCCTCCATGTAATTTCCCATTACGTACTCTCTCTTTAACTATCTGGCAGACCCATGTTGCTTTCAGCTTTCAATTTTCCTTCTTTTGGCAATTTGGCGCGCACTGTTCTTCCTCCTCCGCGGGAAAATGAGAGCAGCTTGTTGGGATACTGTGTTGCAATATTAAAGAAGACAAATAATAAGCACGGGTTTATGGGAATTAGATATTAAAATTGGTGAGTAAAATAATAATCTTTTGCCAAATACCCACAATATTCTTCATACTTTATATCTAGTGTTTACATTTATGATTTATAATCTAACTTGATAATCTTTAAGATTATTGATGCTGGATATTCTTTTTTATACTAGATATCATTTTGATTAATATATTGAGAAAAGTGAGTTTTGATTCACGCCCTATTTGTTATTTTCCATTATACAATTTTTATTTATATATAGTCTATCATTCATGTTCTCAAACACACGGCTTGCTGGTAAGGTAACCGTTGATTTTAAGTCAGGGGTCTTATTGAGCAATGTAGATAATAGGATAATCTATCACGTGTGTGTGTGTGTGTATTCAGCTAAAATATTTCTATTTGTGTGTGTATAATTGTTTTTATCTGCATATATATACCTTTTTCGATTTTGAGATCACAGTTTATATTAAGTTTATCCTATTTATTTTTTGTAGGAGTTTTATGCCATGGATATATATTTAACTCCCAGACTTAATCTTGAATTTGACAATTTAGAAGAAGCATGGGAATTTTGGAAGGCATACGGTAGAAAAACTAGTTTTGGTGTTTGAAAATAAAGTTTTAACAAGAGTAAAAAAGATAAGTCCTCATACACCTCTTATCTATATGTTTGTTGTAAAGAAGGGGTGAGAGAGTTAGACAAACAATTGTGACAACTAAGAGGCACAAGGATGAGACAAGAATTGGTTGCAACGCCATAATGAAATTTAAACAAGTAGAAAGAAAATACAAAATAAATGCAGTTTTCTTGAATCATAATCATCCTCTTCAGCCTCTTGAAGCTATTCACTTGTTTGCATCGTTTCGAGAACTATTACCAGCTCAATGTTATGAATTAGAAAATGCTGAAAAAGTTGACATTAATAAAAAATCAGCATTCAATTAGCAAAGCCAATATGTAGGAGATCGAACCAATTTGGGATTTACAAGAACTGATGTAAAGAATTATCTTAACTCAAGAAGGCAGCGAGCCATGAAATACGGTGATGCTGGATGTATATTTCAGTATTTTGAGAAACAATTAGCAGAAAACCCATCATTTTTTCATGCTCACCAAATGGACTTAGATGAGCAAGTGACAAATATATTCTGGGCTGATACACGTATGCTAGTTGACTACACTTGCTATAGAGAAGTTATTTCTCTCGATATAACTTATTGCACGAATTGTATTCATAGACCTCTTGCAATTTTTTGTTTGATTATGTGATTACTCTTCATGTTTGATTATGTGATTACTCTTCATGTTTGATTAGGAGGTCGAACCAATTAGCAGAACACGAATGTAATCTTCATGATGCTACATGTATAAAAAGGAGAAAAGAAAGAAAGGTCACCCTAGATGAGAATGATGATGTTGTCGTGTTTGATTATGTGATTAATATAGATGGCAGTAAAAGGGAGCATAGCTTGACATGTGACCCTTTAACAGAGACAATTACCTGTAATTGCAAAAAGTTTGAATGAGTGGGTATATTATGTTCTCTTGCATTGAGGGTTTTGAATGAACATGATTCAAATTACTCCCCAAGAAATATATAGTAAAGAGGTGGACAAGAGAAGCATGATGTGGTGTCGTGTATGATAATAAGGAAAAACAAATTGAAGTTGATCCTAAATTACAAATATCAAATCGGTATAGACAGTTGTGTCTCCTACTTATTAAATTAGCTAATGATGCATCAGAAAGTTCAGAGGAATTCTCTCTTGTTCATGAAGGCACATTGGAACTAAGTAAGAAAGTGGCTGAACTTCACATAAAATATATATCAAATGATAGTAGTGGTGATGGAGGTAATGGTGGTGCAAAGTTATTGGCTTGAAAAAGAGATATGGTAGAAATATAAGTAAATGGGTAAAGAGTTCTATTGAAATCAGTCAAAAAATACGGGGAAAAAAAGCTTTTGAAAAGCCTCCTCAAACTTCACAGGTATACTTTTTCTCAGTTTAATTTTTTTAAGATGCTTGTATACTTTTTCTCAGTTTAATTTTTTTAAGATGCTTGTAATATATTTATTGATTTTTTTTCAAATGTGTTTTAGAGACACTGTAATGAACTTCAAGCACAACATGATAATGTCATGTTGGATAACTCTCAACCAAGTCAAATGACTTTTACAAATTTGTTAATGGTATGTCATATGATGTTGGACAACATTGTCAACTACTTTGTTTATCTAGGATATGTATATTGAGACATTCTTTTATATTTCTTGATTCTAGGCACTAGTTGACTGTGACATCACATCACTTGAAGCACTGGATGTTAGCCAAACATACAATTCAGGTAATCATAAAGAATGATGATAATGAAAGAACATAATGACATATGGCTTTGTTGTGTTCTTCACCTTTTAATCATATTGTATTTGAGACATGGACATGTCTTTGTTCATGAATTTGAACTAAATGTCTGTTAGAGTATCTGAGAACCTTACCACATCTTTAATTGCTAATCATTTCATCATATAGTCATTGTTATGAGTAATAGAGAATTGCTAAGAAGTTAGAACAATGACCATTGAAAACAATTGAAAAATAAACAACATGTAGTCACTTTTATTCAAATTTGATTTTTTTTTACATATCATTATCTCATCTCAAGACGATTGATAATTTCAGTACTTTCACTATATATTCATTAACAATACAAGGTTACATTGTATTGCAAATACAGGTTTGATGATTGGCTTAGATCCTCCTACATAAAGTCTCTACTCCCAACTTATTTTGTCAAGTTCCTTTGTACAGCTTTTGTTTTCCTTTGGGTTGCTTTCTTTTTTTGTCAAAGAAGCTCATCATGTTGTTCCTTTGGGTTGCTCTCTATTTTGTTCAAGTAAGCTCATCAGTTTGTTCTATAGTGTTGCTCTCTATTTTGGTCAAGGAAGCTCATTGTTAATATAATCTGTTATGAAACAAAGTTAAGAAATAGTCATTTGTTTGTATATGGATAGACAAAGATGGTCAGTAAATAGTTACAATTCATGCCATTTACTAATGTGAATGGAAGGAAAAACAAATTGTACATGGATACAATTTATGACAGTCAATGGTTATTGCAATCCCCATGAATCCATTCTACTTAGTTAAATAAGTTCACAAAAGGTATGTATCTACCAATCTTTTCTTTCCTCTGTTTAACAGAAAGTTTCCCAACCTTGTAACTATTATACTCCAAGTTTGATATTTTTGGTGTCAAAGTGGTGGAACTTGCAGCCCCATATATTAGTTGTTGATTCTCAGCGCTACTGATCAAAATCACAAATAACAATTAGTTAATTTATTGATCAACTTACTGTTAATACCAAGTTCAACTTTAAATAGAGGTTACAGAAAGTGATAGACAATTAATAGAGGTGGCCATATAAGTGTGTCATTTCTACCAATAATATCAGCACTAGTGTTTAGTTTAAATTAGCTAATTTTTGTTGAAAGTTGTGATTTAATTTTTGCCTACTAGCCCAACTTTATGCCATTTTTTAATGGAGGTGACATTCTAAAGGGACTGATACAATGAATTGGATATTACAGCTGTGTTTTTTCATTCGTGCAAAATAGAGAGCTTTGGAGTTAGACTTCATTTTTTTCCCTTACTTTTAAAAGTATTTTATTGAACTGATGAACCTTCTTAATTTGGGTTTTTCACTGAGAAGATAAATCAATCAACCAGAACATGATAAATACTGAACTAGAAGATAACTCATTTTCTTCCTGGTAATCTAGTTCATGTGGCTGCAGATAAGAACCCAGAATAATGGTGCTGCCATATATCCCAGCACCATTAGCAGACATGACAACAAAAACTCATACTCGTACTCATCAATTTATCAGAAGAGTTTGGTAATTAACATAAAACTAGCTGCATTATTATCCGACTTCAAGAAATTGCATATGCATATAATACTACAAAAAAGTATGGAATTTTTTATGAAATTTGCCATGAAAAAATTTTCCATGGCAAATTCCGGCTAAAATCCGTCGGAAATACTTTTGCGACGGAATTTTTTTTGTGGCAAAATTTGCCACGGAAAATATTCCCTGGCAAATTCTGTCCTTTGCTACGGAAATTCTGACGGAATAATTCCGTCGGAAAATATAAAAATTGTTATGATTTAATTAATTATTATTTTTTAATTGAATTAAATTTTTAAAAAATTATTTTAAAAAAATTTATTATTTATTAATTAATATTTTAATTTTAATTTTAAATTTATTTTTTAAATTATTATTTTCTAATTTCTAAAATATTTTTAATTTCCAATAATAGGTTTTGGTTCCTATAGGGGCAAAATGGTCTTATAAAAAATTATTTATAAAAATAAAATTTATTACTTATTAATTAATATTAGTAAAAAAAATATTAGTTAATAATTATTTATTAGTTATTAATTAATGTTAATAAAAAATTAATTATGTATAATAAGATTATATATATAACTATGTGATAATAGAACGCCAAAGCAGTCGAGCCAATCCAGCAAGGCATCACGCACGTACGGATGAAGTCGTGGGTTCAAACTAAAGGAATGGCAAGTTGAGTTGCATTTCCAAGAATAAAGAGGTTGTGACATGTGGCGGATTTGAGCGCCGGCGACAAGGTGGACACCGTCAGAGCTGCCACGCGCTGCCGTCGGAGATCAGGGGGCGGTCGTCGGAGTTGCCACGTGGCTTTTTAAATTTAAAAAATAAAAAAATAAGTTTATGATTCAGAAATTGAATTCCATCGGAAATTTGTTTGTTACACTATTATTACTGACGGAATCCATTCCGTCAGAAATTCTATAAGCTTAGATGTTCACATCTCTGAAATATGTGTAACATCAATTTCTTCCAGGATTTCGATCTGAAACTCTATAAGCTTAGCTGTTTACATCTGACATAGTGAAATGTGTGTAATATCAATTTCTTCCGGCACCTCCACGAATCTTGTCTACAATTTTTTGCTTCTGGGCATGATGCTTTTCCTAGGTGTCCGTCTTATTTCCCAAATTTGAAAACAAACAACGAAGGGTCCATTTATTATCACATGCGTTAGCTCGCAGCACTCTTATCGTATTATTTGATTTTTTCAAGGTCTTGTGAAGGAGTAAGTCACGGAAGGTATCTTGAATTTCAGTTTTGAATTTGTAATTAAAAAAAAGAAAGAAAAAATTAGAATAAAGAACCTAGAAGAAAAAATATTTACGGAGAAGGACCATAAAAATTGTAATTATTTATAGGGACAAAATATAAAAATATAAAATTAAAAGTACTAAAATGCCCCTAACAAAATCTTCTCCATTCCCTCCTATATTCTCTTCTATATTCTATTTTTTAAACTAATACAAAATTATAAGTTTTATTAAATTAAACAATAATTTTCTCAATTTTCATTTTTAACAACTTGAACAGGTATCTATGAAAGAAATTACACATTCTTCAGTTTTGTAAAAATTATATTTTTTTTAAATCAACAAAAACTTTAATTAAAGATAAAATTATATAATTTTAACAAACTCAAGGTCTTTTATAATTTATCATATATGTTAAATCAAGAAATTTTATATGATTTATATTTTTTTAGAAGCAATTTATGTGGGTTAAAAAATTCATTTAATGTTAATAAAATTAAAAAATCTAAGTAGCCTATTATATCCTAAAAAAATATGAAATGAATTTAGTTTTTGTTTTTATAAAGAAAGCTTAATTGATATCGAAGTTACTAATAAATCAAGCAATTTGATGATATAAATTAGTAAAAATATAAAAATTTAAAAAAAATATGAGCCTAACTGTTGTTAACTAAATATTAAATAATATATTAAAAAATGAAAAAATAGATATGATCATGGTATGATGGGCGGTTTTAATTTTAATTTTAGTTATTTTTTAATTATGAATACAAGAGACAATACAGGATATTTGATTAAAAGCAATTTAGTAATTTTAAATTTATATTATGATATTCAATCATTCTAAATAATTTTAATTTGTCTGATCCTTTATAATAAATATGATTTTCTCTTTGTCCTTTATTTTAATTTTTCTTTAAAAAACTAAAATCTTAATTTGATTTTTACGGGATAACATGACAACCAAATGAGGGAGAAAATGGTAGGTAAGGCCATAGGGGTTTGGATTTGTAATTTAATATTTTCCCTCATCCCCATCTCCTTCTCAGTTCTGAGTCCCTCCTACAAACAAGTTCACTTGAATTATTGTTCAAGTGACCCCTCCTTTGAACTTAAATTGCAGAGAAAAATGACCTGAGTTTAGATATTATCATCTTATTCTATCTGAGAGAATCAACAAACAATACTCCATTGTTCACAAAAATTTAGACCTTCTTTTTTCCTCCCCAGAACTTCTACTCGTAGACACTCCTATATGATTTTTTTAAAAATTAAATATATGAATATATAGCAGCACTATACGAGGCATTACAAACATTACTTTCTGTCTGAGTTTAAATAGTTGATGCACTCTGATATAATCAATCACTTCATCCACAGTCAGATATTTTATGGACAATCTTCTTGCAATGCATTCCCTGAAAATTTTTCAACAATAAATCAAGTTCAAGTTTCAATAGGAATAAATGAAAAAGCATCCCAATGGTTAAATCATTTTGCACAACCCAACAGACCCAATCACATGTTTACCTTAGTCTGGTTGAGCTGATTTCATTTTGTACAATTTCATCCACAACTTTGATATCAGCCTACTAAAGTACTAGTTAATACACATGCGCGCGCACGGGAAATCAAGTTTTAGATTGCATGGCCATAGTTCTTTTTATTATTCCCTACTCATCGCAGTTCATTTCTTATACACCAGAAAATAAACAGAAGGAAGATCAGGATGCATGTTTACCTGATTTTCATTTAGAATGTCATTAGCAGAGATAGTCTTCTCAACATCTTGTGATATGATGAGGGTTTCGGACCGGCTAGAAAACAAGAATGAAAACACTAACGGGACGGATGATCAAAGGTAGGACCTTAAGAGAACCTGTCTCTTACAACCCTAGCCACAAAGACACCACAAGGATGATCAATCCGTGATACAGTCGAAGTATTCGCACGAGAATACAAGGATGCAAGCAAAGCTCACACAAGAGAAATAAAACTCTCAATTATCATTCAAGTCTGCCCATGTAGTACAAAAACGCAGCCATATATAAAGGCCACAAAAGAACACTCTAGAGTTTGAAAACTTAGTCATAAATGCAATAAATGATGTCTTAATGATGATTGATTGTCTTGGTTGGCACCATTCAAGCCTAAAGGAATTAGAAAATTACTTATTCTTCAAGACTAAGTCAGCTACCTAAAAATAGGAAATAAAACAAAATCTTCAAGATCAATCTTTGACCAAAGGCCTTATTTAATGCAAATACAAAAAAGGAAATAAAAACGAAATTAATTTAGATTTGCTACATAAGGACACCTTCTAGATGCTTCTTGAGGTGTCTTGGACGTCACTTATGATCCTCCTTCAAGGTACATGCTTGTCACATGGTATTTTAAGTGAATTCTAAAATCTGGACTGCACATGGGCCTTGTTCATCATCTTGTTGGGCTTACTACTTTATGTTACACCAATTTCATGGATCTTCATGCTTTGCCACGTTCTCAAGCTTCTATGTGTTGTAAAATCATGTATATGGGCCTGAATAGGTATGGTTAAGGCCTCATTTGCACCCTCAATATATATACTAACATTATGAGCCATTAATGAAGCAAAATCAAGCCTAAATGTTTTCTCCATCCTCTCAAACACTTCACTCTTTTTCTGAGTTTTTAGTAATTGGGCCATCAATGTCATGAGGAGGATCTTGGGCTTGCTTAGAATCTTGTTGGATAATAGAGACAACATCTTGTTCATTGTAGATGCCACTGAAGCTGCCATGTAGTACTTTGTCGACACTTTGGATACCAACATTGATGCTTTGTTGGACACCACATAAGACGCCCCTTGCACCTCTATCATCTTGTCCTTCTCTGCGGATGCAAACTATTCCATAATCTTTGCATATGGCCTTAACCTAAACAATAATCAGAAACGTTAAAATCACTAATTTATAGCCCAATATCGCTTCATATCTGTAGCAAGTAAAACTCATTAAATTAATAATAATCTCATCAGTCTTAGCAATATAAACATCACAGAATCAATATGATTTCGATGGCTTACCAATAACATTATTTCTATTATAGTTACCATGAAGAGTGATGTTATTGTTATGGCCAGTTTTTTGCCAGTGCTATTAGATTTTTCTCTTAGAATGTAAAATATACCTGCTCAGAAATCCATACTCCAGGAATGCCAAAGGAGTGAAGGAGATCAGACTCACAGACGAGCATGACCTTGAGGGATTCTACGCTAATCAGTTCAAAAGCAAATTTTAGTATTTATTTCTAGGTCATCAACAGAAACATACATAGAAAGCAGCCTACTAAACAGCACACTCTGTAAATGGAATTTGAAAATACTTGAGTCAATGGAGCCCTTAAATCAGAGAAAGAATTCACTCATTTAAATGATGATACAACATTCTTATTGAACACACCTAGTGCAATGAACTGTATATTATCAATGACCAGCGCCAGTGAGCATTGACACACTTGACTGAAGTTTCAAGATTATTTTGCTTTTGCTTAAAAATTATTTGTAGAACTCAGTTACTCACCTCTGGGTACCAGCCCTGCCTCACCAATACAATTCTGGACTCTAGATAATACAGTTAAAGTGTGCTGATATGTACCTTGAGTTGCCTGCAAGATAAGTCTACAAGTCTTAACCATATAAAATGCAAAACTTGGCCAAACAAGATCAAGAAGAATTTTGTTTTTACCACCTTTGTTCATCGTCTATTTAAACAAAACAATCCATATCATTATCTCCTAACTTCAAATTTTTGCAAGATAAAAGTCAGTTACATGGAAAGACACATCTAGGGTAGGAGGGAGAAAGTAGCTTACTTCCCATGGATCAACCATTATAATTTCTAAACATTCACAGGCTAAATGGCATAAGTGTATCCGATGTTCAGTAGAAACAAGGCCCTTCATCAATATTTCAAGTGATAAGCAATGAGACCAATTTACAGCCATGAAAAAGAATGTTAAAAAGTAGGTAAAAGATTTTTAAGATAGAAGTTCTTAGGATACCTATCTTACTATAAGTGCAGGAAAATTATAAATGTGCATGTTGGACTTTGGGTCCAAGTCCGCCCTTGATGGGTCGGACTATTTGATTAGGAAATAAGTAGTCTAATCAAATAAGAATAAAAATCAGCATTAATTGCAGATTATGGAATTAATTGAGGGATAATTAATTGTTGTCTTGGAGGGCAAGAAGGAGTACACACGTTTCCTAATTAGTGGCCTCCATAAACCACTATAAATAGGGTGTGCCTCCTCAATTGCAATTCGCCCCGCCATTGAGTTTTCTAGCAATTCCCTTCTCTCCCACCATCTTTCTGGTTCTGGTGATCTGCTGTGCAAATCACAATTAGGCTCTAGTAGTTTAGTAATTGTGTGGGCACAAGTATGGAGTATTGGAGCTTTGACCCGGATCCGAACATGGATTCGTCCAGGTACACCCAATCTTTTTTTAGTTAATATTTTTTCCTACATTGGTATCAGAGCCTGTTAATCCTGTAGCTGTATGATTTATTCTTTGTGAATAATAATCTGATATAATTTGTTTATATCCCCATATAATTCCGCTATGCTGTTAATACGCATATTTCTTCTCCTTCTCATTCACGTAATATACATGACAGTATGTAAAAATATGATTTTGTGAATATGGAATGCCTACATATTAATTTGCTCATGCGTAAACCTTTTTTTGGTATCTGGGCGTAAGTTTTTTCCCAAAAAGTGAACATGTACATATATGTATTCAAGCTTCCGCATGTTTGAAAGCCTCACGCATGTATTATATTTGTATTGCTGGCTGTTATTAATATATACGTGCACTATTAGAATACTGTTTGCTCCTCTGGTCAGTTTATATATATATATATATACTACGTGATGCAATTCCTTTGTCTTCTCCTCCCTTCTTCGATCTCCTTAAAGGTGAGTTTTTTGAAACCTATGTGGATTCAAAAACGAAAGGACTTAACTCCTCAAAGGTTAGAAGAGCCTTTGAAACCCAGAAGACACACATCCGATCAGTTTACGTCGCGCCGACAACGTGGAGAAAATTTGGGTGTTTGAAACACGGTGTTTTTGCCCAAAGCAAGGACATGGATGTGTAGATCTCGAAGAGACGATTCCAACGATGCTTAGAACGCGTCAAACGGAGTCCGAATGAGGGAGAAACAAAGGAAAGAAGTTCGCGGGTCGTTAGTCGCTACCGCAACTTCACTCATGATTTGATCAATGAAACAGAGGTTTTAAGATCAAATAAATACCATGGATTTGTAGTTCGCTGAACTACAAATTCCAACGACGCCAAGAACACGAAAAACGGAGCTAAAATGAGGGAGATATAGCCTCCCAAAGTTGGCGGGTCGCGATGATCCGCCGGAGCTCCAACCGGGTCAGGTTGACCCGGCTGGAGGTTGAAGATGATGATGTGGCAGTCAATGCCACGTCATCGATCAACCATTGACACGTGGCACCAACGAGAGGTTGCCACGTCAGCGCCAAATGCCACGTCAGCATCGGTCAACGAGGCCACGTCATCCATTGACTGAGCCACGTCATCGCCACTTCAGCGGTGATGGGTCACGGTTGACCGGTCAACGGTCATTCATTGACTTTGACAAAAAAAAAAGGAGGCGTAGGGCACGTGGGACCCACTGGGACCTCCATTTGACACGTGGCAAACACCGTCGGAGAGAGGACGACGCGTGGAGTCATTTGGGCCAGCACGTGTCGTCGGCAGGTGGCTGTAAGGCGGTGCGTGTACGTCACGTGCCACTGTCGAGAGTGGCCAGTTCTGAAATTTTTCAAATTTTCAGGATTTTTGGATCTAAAGACCTTTTAGGGGCATGTGAGGGCACGTGGGTCCTCCAATTGAGACGTGGTTGGTTCCTAAAAATCCTTAAATTCGAGAGCTTCAATTTGATATATAATTTGCATATATTTGAAGCACGTTTGGATCTATTTTGAGTTAAAAAGGTGCTTGTATGCACCTAGAGATTCCCAAAAATGTTGGAATTGAATCAATGTTGGTTCTGTTATTTTTTGGGACAAGTTGGCTTGTTTTTTTAAAGAGTAATTTCAGCTGCAACATAAGGTTAATGCTGAAAGATTCTTTAAAAGTAAGGGATTATTCAAATGAGTTTTTGAATATAAAATCCTATCCAACATGACTTAAACTGTTAGAGATATAAACCTGAAAAATTGCAGCAACTTAAAATTATTCAATAATTATTGAATAATAATAAGTCTTCCCATGCTTCTAACCTCATTGATCCACTTGGATTGAAACAATGACTTCTAAAAGTTAACCTTTTTATCACATATGTTGTGACAAAGGACAAGACAGATAGAGATGTGAGAATCATCTCATCAAGTGGGAGTATGCTGCAAATACATCCAAATGAGTGGATGTAAACATGGCAAAGAGGAGCTGGACATTGTAGCTAGAAGCTACACGAGTTAATATGGTCAGAAGGGCCTATGAGAAAGAGAACCTAGTTAAGAGACAAAGATATGAGGCTTAAATTTTTGAATTTTCTTGTTTTTCCATTGAATTTAAGATTAAATTCTCTGTTTGTTTTTAGAATTGAATTCAGTATATTCTCTTTATGTTTTCTTGAACATTCATTCTAGTTGGATGATATTGTGTTATTATCTTGTTAATATAACTGCTCTTTGATTGAGTGGGAGTTTTCTGGAATATGTCTAGAAATCCAAAGGGGAAAGTGTTCAAATGAAGACTGTGGTTAAAAGGGTGATGAGCTAACTAGTATGATTGGGATGGGAGTCAACATAGTTGTCTCCTGAACATGAAACTAGTGAACTTATTATCTAATTATCCTTCGTCTTATTTGAACAAATAATATTTGTATACCATAATTGTCTGAGTGACCAATTATGACCAAGTCTATTTGACTGAGCTTATGAAGACAAGCTCAATAGAGATATCTGTAGAGTTAAAAACTCTCAAATCTCTTTCATTCAAGAAGAATGAGATGTCAGGGACATCCTACCAACTAGTCTTCAGCATTTAGAGGCTGAAGCAACTGAAGGATACAAGAGGTTTATGCTATAAGCATAGAAAGAACAACATTGCTTAAACTTATATTGGTTTGAGCAATGTAACCTTATCCAAGCCGTGTGGATAGTGTTGGAAGATAGTGAAATAAGTGATCTTCTTCCATAAAGTTAAAACTAAGTTAAGTTTTAACATAGTGTACTAAGTCCTAACATGTTGTTTAGGCAACACTTGAGGCAGATGTCAAACTAAGAAGTTGAGACAAAACTAAATGCCAAGTTCTTTCTAATAAACAACAAATGTATGTTGTGATAAGACATCTCCCAATGAGTGGGAGGAAACTATGTCTCCCAGTGAGTGGGAGTGAGCCATGTCTTCCATTGAGTTGGCGTATACGAAAGTAAAGATTGCCTCGGATATGCATATTGTAACCTTCAACAATGTGATTCACCACATTGAACTTGAATGTGAAAGACTGAAGGATTCAAGATCCATCAGTCAGACGAACTTAGCTAAAGGTGGGAGGATTCATCCTCCATGCCTAAGGGCAAGGAACCTATGAGGAAAACTTGATCTAGAAGAGATCAATGGTTTCTGCAAAAGATGAAATGCTACATGATAAACCATTAAGGGTTGTAAAAGTAGCAATCCACATAAGTTATGGATGTTTCACAGAAGCATATGGCTTCATGTCAAAAGCAAAGCAATAAAGAGATAGAATCAAGGGATTGGAACTTGCACGTTAACTCTGCATAGATAAACCACCCTGATTCAATCCATGCAATTGCAACTGACAGAATCACATCTTTGCTATCTCTTTAGTTAAGGATCGATAGGATTATGATTCTCAGATCGTTTTGTTGGATTTTGATGTTTTTTTTCTGGGGATAAAAGTTTATATTTCTTGCCACGTGTATACCTTGATCAAAGGGAATGATTAAACTAGTAAAAGAGTATTTGCTAAACAACGTATGCTAAAAGGGTTAATACCCTTATGAATAAGTTGATAACTCATTCTCCCTGGCAAGAAAGACAAAGAAACATTTTTGAGAAAATCCACTGCAATTGGCAAATTATAACGTTAGTAAACCAATGAACGTGAGGGCAAAACACAAAGAGCTTGGTGTTTCGTTAACGTTGTGGACGTTTACTCGAAATACAGTAATGTTTACTTGATTTTTGGCAAGTGTGAAGCTGTTACATAATAGCTGAACTAGTCAGGAATCAGTTAAACTAAAAGGATAAGACCCTTTGAACTAACAAGGGTTAAAGACACCCATGCGATTAGTTCAAGCTGTTTTGTGTACAAGAAAGGCATTGTTAGGCAACTATCAATACCTAGAACCCTTCAACATAATAGAGTTATTGAAATGGAGAGATAGACCTCTCCTTGATTTGGTTATGAACATAATGGCATCAATGAGACTATCAGCCATATGTTGGTAGATGGACTCATAGCTATTATATTCACACTTAACCAAATGCCCTCTATATCAGTCACGACCTTACCCTGTGAATTGTGGATGGGCCTTAGACCAGGGCCAAGCTCGTTAAGACCATAGGGGTCATCAACTTTATATTCATAATTTTTCCTATGAGTAAGGAAGATTGGGGTCAAGGTATACAAAGTATCTCTTTATGAGATGACATGAGAATTTGACATGACATATCTTCATTAGTGAAAATGATGGCGGTTCAGTGACTGAGAGAAAATCGTGGGACACAGCGTTCATAAAACCTAGATTTCCTAGCAGGAAATGAGCATTAATCGCAATAAATCTCTTTAAGAGGTTTACAAGTGACAAAGAATAACCAAGTGTTCCTAAGTTCACTGATCCGAGTGGGAGAATTGAGACCATTTTCACAATGAAAGAGGTAAGAGGTAAGTTACAAGAGAATTACCTTACTCATACATAGGAAAAGAATCCTATGAAATCCACCTCGGAGCAAATTGTCATCTAGCGAATGACTATAAGGGATAGATTCCCTAATGGATTGAATGCTCCCTTCATCATTTAGAATGTGATGATAAGTACCTATAAGTGTCTGAAAGACACTAGAAGGATTTGCTAAGATGAATTGCAAAGTGTCATGCAAGAGGATTTGGATTCCTTTGAAGCCAAATACGTGTTTAGGTAATTTATCACCTAGCCAAGAGGCGATTGGGAACAAGTAGGTTCTCAAATCTGTTGGGGGCATATAGAACCTAAAACACTTAGTGGCTAGGGGTAATACAATAGAAGGTTGTCCGTTTTGCGTTTTAACTCTAAACTTTGGCTATAACAAACAAGCTTAGTCTTGAAATTGCATCAAGATGATGTAAAGACCACCTTCCAATTTGGAATTTTGGAAATTGGATGATGAACTCTACATGAAGCAGCTTAAGGGCTTCATAGAAACAATCACCTAAATAGTAGTATATGAGGTTTTCACAAGGTGAAAGCCTCACCAACTTCGAAATAATCGAAGAACACTACATAAGTTCCAAATGGTCTAGTGATGATTCTTTGTGAAGTCATCCTTTGTCAAGTGACAAATGAAACAAGTGTCAAGGGAGTCAAAGGAATAAAGGATCAGAGAATCCTTAAATTCTGAGTTGAGAAAGTCATGGGTTGAACTAATATCTTGATCGACAATTTAAACAGAGTTGCACAAGAAAGATACAGTTTTTCCACCTAAGACATGTACAAGTGTAATCCTTAGACATCTTAGGATGTCAAAGTGCAAACCCATGGACACCCCTGAAGTCAAGGGCGTAAACCTAAAGAGGTTATATGTCCTATGATGAATCCAACATAAGAAAGATGGACAGAGTCCCATGTGAGACTATAGTTGGTAATATGAATGTACACATTGGTGTACAAAAGACCAAATATTTTTTTGGCCAGACTTGGAAGTTGCTTTTTGGTCTTGCTATGAAATGGGTTATAAGAATAACTATGGATTAAGTTGTCAAGACAACAACTTTCTTTTTGAAAGGGTACTCCAATACAAGACCTAGGCAAATGGTGATGGAGTAAGGAAATATATATAGTATTTTTTTTCTGTTATCCATGGAAATAGAACGTAGGGCATGTTCTGCCATCATTCAAAGTGCCATATGGCTAAAGTAATTCCTATGAGAGATTAGGAATGAATGGTGGATAGAAGGATCCAAGTGATAACATCTTATGATGAGGATCCTAAGTATGACAGCAAGGCGAAACATACTTTTTGATACATCTCTATAAGAGATGTGCTTTCAAAGAGGGAAAGCGACGGTTCAATGACCTTCTGCTGACAGAATATTGGTAGATCCCCTTAATGAGCCTATAGCTTGTTTTTCATTGAGTTAATGAAAATCTAGGGGCGCAAATAAAAATGTAAGGTCGTGAACTTCTTTTATATGAAGATAAAAGAAATGGTATGTATGTTATGAGTAAATACATATAAGGTATGCAATTTTGTATATCGTACAGGTCAAAAAGAGGTTGGTTCACTCACACAAACAACCGTCTTCCCATGTTTTGCAGGGGCATGGGAAGGTAAGACAAGCAAATAATCACCATGAGATGGTTGAGAAGAATCTTTGCGTTTGAGTCGCCTTAGTTAGACTGAGATGAGATCTATATGTGTGCATATACACAGAAAATGGATCAAAGTATGAATATAGACCTGTAGCCAGGCAAAGAACCCTTTTTCACAAATGAGATTGTAAAAGAGATATTGCGAAAAAGAAAGTTCTGGTTCGAATGTTGAGTACATTTTGGAACTAATGTCTGTACGGTGAAAGATAAAGAAATCGACGTACACCTCAAACCATTCACTGTAGCATGCAATTCTACTGCATGTGCTTGAGAGTTAAACTGCAACACGGGATGTAGGTGAAAGATTCCTAGTTCACCATAGTGTGACTCCCAGGAAGGAAGAATACTTCCACGATTTCTTAAGACTTAGGCGGCATCATGAAAGCTTGGTTTGGTGACAGCTACTTTAGCTGAAGCTCCATGATCACACTCGATTCGGTCAGACGAGTGGAAACTAGAAAAGCAACCAAGTCAAGATGGACTGATGTTTAATCAAAAAGGAAGATATACTCCCAGATACATAAGATGTACTAGTATCTGTGGTCGACCCCTTACTAGCTTTATGTGTAGCTAGTAAGTGCGGATACTATGTGCATGGAAGGCAATCTGAGTTAATCAACATATTAACTCGAGAGGGATTAGATATGTCATGAGTAATATGTATGGGAGAATCTGGGACATATGAGGCAATAAACATATAGCTTACGGATATATATAAAGGGTGTCCTTAGATGCTGGTCCGATATAAAGGATTTCTAGTATCACAAGCACCAAATCTGAAAGACGTTTTTGCCTATGCAGTCACGGCAGACGCCAAGTATGAAACAAGAAAGAGTAATGCACACACGATGGGAGGCCCATCAAGTGTGAGTGGGAGATGTTGGACTTTGGGTCCAAGTCCTCCCTTGATGGGCCGGACTATTTGATTAGGAAATAAGTAGCCTAATCAAATAAGAATAAAAATCAGCATTAATTGCAGATTATGGAATTAATTGAGGGACAATTAATTGTTGTCTTGGAGGGCAAGAAGGAGTACACACGTTTCCTAATTAGTGGCCTCCATAAACCATTATAAATAGGGTGTGCCTCCTCAATTGCAATTCGCCCCGCCATTGAGTTTTCTGGCAATTCCCTTCTCTCCTACCATCTTTCTGGTTCTGGTGATCTCTGTGCAAATCACAATTAGGCTTTAGTAGTTTAATAATTGTGTGGGCACAAGTATGGAGTATTTGAGCTTTGACCCGGATCCGAACATAGATTCGTCTAGGTACGCCTAATCATTTTTTAGTTATATTTTTCATACAGTGCACTTAGGTTAGTCTCAAAGCTTTTAAAAGATTTCTCTTTGATTTACATAGTAACTTTACAATCACATACAAATTGTTTATACTTTATTTTCCTTCATCAATCCTATAGTTTGCCAATTTAAATTTGCGAAGATGTACATATGAATATACTTGAGCATCTCAATGTTAAAAAGCTAAAGCAGATCTATCCCGCAGACTGTAACAGAGAATGGGGATATGAGATGTAAATCATAGAAAATAGTTAATGAGGGTTAGAGTAGTTAGTTTGATCAGTTAAATGGTTAGAATAGTTAAGAATTAGTAGGTTTAAGAGTTCAAAGGCTCTTGTCTATATAAGGCATAGTAGTCTCATTGTATCTATTATGTTTTTTCCCGAATAGAACTTGGAATTCCTTAGTCTCTCTTTCTCTATTTTTTCTCTCCTTCCTCTTCCCTCTTGTTCCCTCTCTCCTCCCTCTCTTTTCTCTTTATTCTTCTACATTTCCACATCAATGGTATCAGAGCTGTTGCTCCTTGGCCAACCCTTACGTCTGTTCATGGTGATGACGCGACCACAGAACGCCTCCAGCAGCATGAATGATTCTGATGCTCATCTACAGGCTATTGAGAAAGAGCTTCAAGACCTGCGTGAGTTGCCGACAATTGTTCAAGATTTGAGTGGGTTGCCGGCCATCGTTCAGGCCCTTACGGCAGAAGTGGCTCTTATGCGGCAAGAATGGGAAATTGTGAATCAAGAAGCTGGGTTTCATAGATCAAGATCGGCACAAGAATTCAATTCGGGGGTAGGTCGTCAGCCTCGACGGGATCCGTATGAAGTCTTTTATGATTATTGCCGACCAAGAAATGTCACCCATTTGGAGTATCATCGGCCGCGCATTGAGGACAATGGTTATACTCCGGCGACACGCATGGCCAAGATGGATTTTCCCCGGTTCCAATGAGAAGACATTCTGGGTTGGATTTCTAAGTGTGAGTGCTTTTTCAAAATTGACGGTACGCCCGATAATTGGAAAGTACGATTGGCTGGCAGGAATCTTGATTAAAGGGGCTACATATGGCACTTGGTCTTCGAAGAAGAAGAAGAAGAAAGCAAGCTGATTTCTTGGCAAAAATACAAACACGCATTGAAGGTTCACTTTGGGTCTTCATACGGCAGAAACATGTCGTGAACGTCGACATGAGAAATTCTTGGCTCTATCTGGAGGCCTTCAAATTTGACAAAAGAAAACCACGAGCCAATGTAGAAGGCATTGCATGTCACAAAGAAGAACAAAAAATCGACAGCAAATGGGAAGACGAGTGCGACGGACTATGGGCTTTTTGGGTCTTCTTCTGTCTTTCGGGGACTAGAAACGTGGGTAAGTGCAAAAAAGACAACTCACGCAGATGTTAGGGATACTGAGACGACTTGGAATGCAGTTGGGGCTGTGACGCGTGGGGTTATCTCTGCTTCGCGCAACCCAGAAATAGAGAAGAGTTCAAAGATTACATCAGGGGTTGGTGGGACTTCACCCTTCATCTCTCTTGAACATTTTCAGAGTGTAGCCTCAGGGTTTGGAGCTGTACTAGCGGCTGCCAATTCCAAACAAAGCACCTAAACTTCTGATCGTCAGATTCTGTTAGCGTCGTCTCTTGCTTTCCCAAGTATTTTAATGACAACTCAAAATTCTTTGCATTTACAGCGTGGTGAGATTTCCGGAACAACAAAAACAAGCAGAGTCCAAGACTTGAGTACGTGTCTGTATGCTTCTCATGCAGAAAAGTCAAATACATCATCTAAGAAGTGCTGTACACGTGGGTGTATGGGTAAGGGATAGGTATCTTGCATTTCATAGGGCCTTGCATGTGTGATGTCATGAGTGGAAGCCAGCTGTTGTCCCTTATTAATTCAAGAGTCCAAGGGTGAACTAAAGGGGCCAATATTGACAATTAAGACATGCTAACTAAAGGAATTATGTCAATGAACCAAAGCCAATAACTTAAAGATATGGTGAAGGTTTTACTTTGCCAAGTTTTTGTATCTCTAGAATAGTAAGTGAATTGTCTTAACATTATAATAAATCTGTTTAGGGAAGCAAAGAAAAATTAACAACATGATACATCTGTTTGCAAGAAAAATTAGAAATGGAGAATCCCTCTCTACCTTCTTGTTTTCAAAGAGAAGAAACTATGATAATATAATTTAGGGGAGTAAATATTATCGGAAAATAATAATTTAAGGAAGTAAGAATGCAGTAAGGCGCCATACTTTTAAATTGGTTCTTGACCAAACCCAACTTGTTTGAAACATTAGAATTTCAGTAGCAATTATTTCACTTTTATGATTGATAGGACATCAATTTTTTTGGGGGATTGCAAAGGCAAGCACTAGGCTTGAAAATTACACAAACAGCCGACAGAACACAAAACAAGGTCAGGAGCTTGGGTCTGCTATACAATATATGCATACAGCAAACCTCAGCTGTGAATAAAACCTGTATTCAATTACTGCTTAATGAATGCTTCAACAGTAAATGCCAAAGGAATTGCTATACTTTCGCATTTTCAGATGATATTCTTCATGCTCCTTGCAGGGGGACCCATTTCCAGTCTTCTATGGTCCAAACTACTCTTTCTACTAAAAATCAATCACTCTAAATAGTGATATTTGAACTTTTATGTTCATGCCTATATTTTCATTTTGGAATAATCGTATCTTACATCATTATTCATGATCCAAAATGGAGTGAACCCACAAGGGAAGATCCCACGAACCCACAACCAATTCTGAAATATACACACCCCAAGAAAGCTAAACACAGATTGACGATCCACTTGAACCCTTGAACACAAAAGAACAAGGACCCGAAGTGTTGGAAAACGCCACAAGGTTGATCAAGCCTTGATAAGTTTGTTAGTTCTAAAAAGAACCCTTAGAGAGAATCCACTCTCAAGAAACAAAGTGCAGAAGTGCAACTTTCATTTATGATTCAAATCTAAATTGTGTGTCTTACAAATGAAGAAGCACCAAGTATTTATAGGGAAATATAACCTAATTGTAGTAGGTGCAACTCTGAACATAGAAAATACAAAGTCTAATACCATGTGCTAGGAAACCTAAAAGTCTAATACATGAACATAAAATTCTAATACAATCTAGAAGAAAGTTGAAAAATTAAATACAACATGCAAAAGAAAACAAAAGTCAAATATCCCACCAACTCCTTGTTGATTTTCGCACACCTAACTTCAAGAAAATGTATTCAGCAAATTAAGGCTCAAAATGTGCTTATTTAGGCCCAAATGAGCCTCCCATGTGTAGTACTAGGTCTAAGCTCTTTGTTTTGAAGTTTCCAAGCCCAAAACTTGATTAACAACTCCATATTTAGCACAAATGAACTTAGTGACGTTTTCAGCATCTTTGTTTTTGTAAATTAGATTTATTGATCCATTTGTCATTTGATTTACAATAACTTCTTCAATCAGCTCAATCAATGCTTCCTTGAATATTTTAGCTTGTGCTCTCATGATTTGTCCAGCTGGAATTTGATAATGATCATTTGAAATAGAAGAGATGTCACTTGAATTTGAAGGGACAACTTGTTGATTCTGGATCGCATCATTCCCTCTCTCCTCAAAAGGATTCATCCTCGAATCTTAACTTGAATTTGGAGAGTTAATTTTTTGATTCTGGATCGCATCATTCCCTCTTTCCTCAAAAGGATTCGTCCACGAATCTCCACCTGGATCAAATGGACATATATCAGCCATATTAAAAGTAACAATAACAATATACTCACAAGGTAGATAATTCTTGTAAGCATTAACAAGTTTAAGAAGAACACAGCTTCTTTGTTTGTTGGCTTTGGATGCATAATGCTTAATTTCACAGGGAAGAAACAATTCAGCAAAGCCAATATCATTTCCATACATTTCCTCAGCATATTCAAATCCAAGCAATCTGGTATTTAGAGAAGAAAGAGCACTATACCTTTTTGACAATACTTCAACAACAACATTCTCTTTACCTTTCTTATATATGATGACATATGGAAATGTCTCAATAAATTTCAGCCAGCATGTATGCCTTTTGTTAAGCTTACCTTGACCAAGCAAATACACATAACAAAGGAAATTAATGTTTTCCATGCAACAATTAGAATTTTCTAGAATTGAAAACAATTGTTCCTTTCTCAAAACTTCAAGCACACATAGCAAATGATTCACATGCTCATCATGTTTGTTGCTATAAATAAGTGTATCATCAAAACAAGCTGCAATATGCATATAAGAACACCTACAAACTGCAAAATCCATGGGACAATGAAAATTAAAAGTGTTGAGTTCAAGGCATCTTAAGGGCAGCAAGTTATCAATAATATCAAACTTTAGAGAACTAGAATGTTTTTCAATGTCACTTGAAGGAAATGAAAGTTCAATGCTTCTTGAAGGTAAGAATCCATCGGGTGGCTTCTTAGGAATCAAATCCAAGAATTCCTGACACACAACAAAGTCACAAGGCAAATAATGATTAAGATCATTAGTAACCAAAACAATATCCTTGCCATCACTCTTAGCCTCACTTTTCTCATGACTTTTTTCATCTTTCTTTTCACTGAATTCTTCACTCTAATTTTTGCTCTCTTTATTTTGACAACACTCTATGCTCTCAATATCTTTTTCTCCCTCAAAATGATTTTCTCTCTTTAGAACAGCTTCACTAAAATCACTCTCACTCATATTTTCACTTTTCATTTCATGATTGAGAGGAACTTCTTCAACCACAAGATTGGTGTTTGGACTAATGAGGTCTTCTTCAACACATTGGTCTGCAAGATATTCAACATTAAATACTTCCTCCTCCTTAGCTAGCACTTTCTCATCATTAGAAACTGCAACAATGAAGCTTTCAATCTCCTTTGCATTGGAGTTATGTTTTGAACATCTTTGTTGCTTGATTTTTCGCTCATGTTCAGCAACAAATTGAACCAAAAGATCAATGTCCAAGAAGCTAAAGGTTTTTGCAAAAGAAGCCAATTCAGGATTAAGCCCATTCACAAAACGATCCTTAGTGGCTTTAGAAGTTTCTTTCACTTTAGCTCTAGTCATAGCTAATTCCAACTCTTGAAAATATTTATCAACAGTCTTGGAACCTTGTTTCAACTTTTGGAGATTTCTTTGGAATTTTGATTTGGAATTGTGACTAGACATCCATTGCTCTGCTTCATCAGTAAACCTTTGAAGTCCTTTTAGTAAGGAGTCAAAATTTGTTTGAAGTTCTTTTTCATCATGCATATTGATGATACCTGAAAAGTTAGATTTAGAGAAAAATGGACCTCACCACTCTACTCACGTGTTTCACTCAAACAAGTTTAGTGTCACTCGTGTTTCACTCAAATTTGGCTTTTAAAATTATGTAGTCCACTTTTGCCTTTTTCCACTCTTAGATTCCTCTTGAGGCACTTTAAAGAACTAAGCAATTCATAATCAAAGCAATCATAATTTGCAGAATCAACACAACACTTTAGAAATATAGAATATCAAAGGGAGTATTGGACAAGGAATTTCAAGGAAAACAAGAGTTAAAATGACACAAACTCCACAAATTCTGGGTATCACAATAGATATTTTTGCTCAAAACACTTCCACCACAATCCTTTTTTTTCAGTATTTTTTTTTCTTATCAATTTTTTTTTCTTTTTCTTTTTTTGATACTCTTGTCTTTTTTTTTCGTTTTTCTCCTCTACTAAAATTTAAAGAGAATGCAGAATCTACACAAACAATACAACACTAGAAATCTATACCCAGAAATTCCAGAAAAGCGTCTATATTTGAAAGACTATAATTCACAGTGGAAATTTTGGATTGAAATAATACCAAAACGAACAGAAAAATGAGATTCTAAACTATGAAAATGACCTATTGAACGATGTAAAACACAAAGGAAAAGAGGTCAAACAAGGACAGAAATTTTTAGGACGTTCTGGAAAAACGACGATGAACAAGCCCAGAATTTCCAGAAAACACAACTAGATTAAAATAGATAGAACTCACAAATAACAAATCGGATTGAAACGATTTCAAACCGAGATGAAAGAAGATATTCTAAACTATGAATTTGACATACTAGATATTGGAAAACACAAAGGAAAACTTAACGAACATAAGTAACAAATCTGGACACGGACAGACACAAGAACAAAGCACAAAACTTGAAACGAAAATGGAAACGAAGAATAGATAGATATGACCTGAGTTTAGATTCGAAGCTCTGATACAAAGATGGTGGAACCCACAAGGGAAGATCCCACGAACCCACAACCAATTTTGAAATATACACACCCCAAGAAAGCTAAACACAGATCGACGATCCACTTGAACCCTTGAACACGAAAGAACAAGGACCCGAAGTGTTGGAAAACGCCACAAGGTTGATCAAGCCTTGATAAGTTTGTTAGTTCTAAAAAGAACCCTTAGAGAGAATCCACTCTCAAGAAACAAAGTGCAGAAGTGCAACTTTCATTTATGATTCAAATCTAAATTGTGTGTCTTACAAATGAAGAAGCACCAAGTATTTATAGGGAAATATAACCTAATTGTAGTAGGTGCAAATCTGAACATAGAAAATACAAAGTCTAATACCATGTGCTAGGAAACCTAAAAGTCTAATACATGAACACAAAATTCTAATACAATCTAGAAGAAAGTTGAAAAATAAAATACAACATGTAAAAGAAAACAAAAGTCAAATATCCCACCAACTCCTTGTTGATTTTCGCACACCTAACTTCAAGAAAATGTATTCAGCAGATTAAGGCTCAAAATGTGCTTATTTAGGCCCAAATGAGCCTCCCATGTGTAGTACTAGGTCTAAGCTCTTTGTTTTGAAGTTTCCAAGCCCAAAACTTGATTAACAACTCCATATTTAGCACAAATGAACTTAGTGACGTTTTCAGCATCTTTGTTTTTGCAAATCAGATTTATTGATCCACTTGTCATTTGATTTACAATAACTTCTTCAATCAGCTCAATCAATGCTTCCTTGAATATTTTAGCTTGTGCTCTCATGATTTGTCCAGCTGGAATTTAATAATGATAATTTGAAATAGAAGAGATGTCACTTGAATTTGAAGGGACAACTTGTTGATTCTGGATCGCATCACAAAACTTTAAAACAGAAAAGGAAAGAGGCGTGAAAGGCAAGCTTTTAGCTGGAATAACATTGTGTGGGTAATCGGATAGTACTTATATTGGGTGTATTTTATTCTGCAAATCTATATTTTTTTTTAATTTTGCGCATTTATATTGGGATTTTAAGAACACCAAGGAAAGACACAGCTCTGAACTTCAGCAAATGGAAATAAACGAAACTACTAGAGCTCTTCAAGTAACTCACCAAACATGCGTAAATGCATGAAAGTGGGAGGATTGAAACTTTCAGTTGCTACCAGAACATGTCTTGCCGCTGACTCGCCGAATGTGGATAAAGATAAATTACAAACGTTTCAGAGAAGGATAAGAAAAAGAACAAGCCAGAATACACACACACACAAGCATGTATGTATGGAAGAGGGCAGCGAAAACTTTACTTGCTTGTGGTTCCATGCGGGGGCTTCTCATTAATTAGTCCTAAAGTCAGTTTATTAAATGGCAAAGGGACATCCATGACTCCCTGGAGATATAAGAAACCAGCAATGTTACTGTATAGAGATGAAACAAGATAAATTTAATGATTAATCTTGGAATGCCAATATCAAATTACAACTATCAATGCCATTGCCAAACGGTTTAGCTTCTTAATCAATTAAACTTTGTTTTCTTATGATATGGTTAGTGGTATCATTGGATTTTTTCTGAGCTAAATTCCTTCCCTACGCGCACTCCTCCATATTTGCCCACGATTTTACTCCTACGTGCTCAGAGGAATAAAATTCAGGTCGATAAAGACAGATGCTACATAACAACTGAGCATACCAAAATATGTTTTCATGAATTAAACATGGAATTTCTAGCTCAAATTACACCTGTCAATACCAAAGCGTTTCCCTTTCTGAATCAAGCAATCCTTTGATAACTAATACTTTGGGACAGAAATTAAATAAAAAATTACTACTTCTAACTAATATCAAGCAGAGCCAGTTTTGCTTTCCTAATTATCCGGTATCTCAACAATAAAAAAGAAGAGATAAACCAAAAGCTGAAGAAAATACACATTGGGAAAATTGAAAGAGCACAGACCAAGGGAAAGAGGAAATTGTAGGAGAGAAAGCGAGAACAAATGCAGAGACAGCTTCTTCGATGTCGAAACCCCTCCATTTGTAGCAGGGCCTAGCAGCGTCAATTCCACGCCCCAGTATGAATGTATCACCGAGTCAAAAATCTGGAATCCCAGACATTTTGAGCAGATTCTACACGGTACTTGGCAAATGAAGATTCTGCGGTGAAATTTACATTCATTTTCACTGATTCTGCTATTATATTACTTTTCCACTATTGGATTTGGATCTTTACACAATTACTCCCTTAATTTTTTTTAAAAAACGTAATTAATTTAAATTTATGTTTTAAAATAAAGGTGGTGGAATAAATTTTGTTGACAATTTTTTTCCAATCTTCTTTTTAAATAAAGAAATATTATGTTTTTGTTTTATTTCAGTTTTTTTCTTCAGATTATGTTCATGGATAAAAATGCTTATTTATATTTAAAATATATTTTTTATTTTATGTAAAGAAAATATTTTATTCAAAAAAAATAAGGAGATGTTTTTAAATACTGCCCATGACATTCACAATATTTTTCTTTCCTATTACTTTTTTCCAACTTTTTTTCTTTGGGAAAATTTCAAAAAAATACATTTAAAAATGAAAAAAGACAAATTGGTACTACGAATTTAGAAAATCTTATGTCAAAACTGAAGTAGGAATCTGCAATTTTCAATTCTGACTAAATGACCAATTGCTGTTAATTCAGTTATGAAACATGAAAGTGAAATCGTTGATGTAAAATCTGATGTTGTTAATATAGATACATATGTTGTTATTGACCCTGAAAATTTATGCCCTTAAAATTATCTTTTTCTTTTTTTTTTGCCAATACTTATGGTGTATTATTCAATTCCTCATTAATTGGGAACTTTAATATGTATTGAACATCTAAATTCCACCTCATCTTTTTTTTTGGTGAAATTCCACCTCATCTTTATCACACAAGCTGGGCTACCAAATAAATAAAGGTTAAGGTGGAAAAATACCTATGAACTTTTCTCAAAAGTGCATCCAACACCATAAATTTTTTTTATGTGCAAAAATACCTATGAACCTCTTAAAATGGGGTAAAAATGCCTACGTCGTTAATTGGTATAAACGTTTGTTTTGTGGGACCTACATTATTATTTTTTGAGGTGCAAAAATACTCCATGAAATTTTCTCAAAAGTGCACCCAATACCATAAACTTTTTTGAGTGTAAACGTGCCTATGAACTTCTTAAAATGACGCAAAAATGCACATATTGTTAGCTGGTATAAACTTCTGTTTTGTGGGACACACATTATTGTTTTTTAATGATTATTTAATTTTTTTAAAAAACTCTCCACCGCCTCTCTCCCTTCCCCAGCCCTCTTCCTCTAATCTCCCGTGAGACTCTCCCCACTCCAACGATTCACTCTTCGTCGCTCTCAATCTCTCTATGAAGCGTCATCTCTCTTCACTTCATGTTTCTTTGCCAACTTAGGCCTAGTCCTTTACAGAATAACCCTGCTTCTTCATTTAGTCAAGCTAATAGAGCAATCAAAAGAAAGAAGCCCCAAAGTCACTGACCGCAAATCACCCATAAGTGTCTTGTCACCTGTCCCCAATATCTTTAAGAGTTTGATTATTTGAATTCAAATGAAAAAAATCATTGCATAGTGTTATGAGTCTCACAACGAGAAATCTCACAAGTAGAGTGGGATTTATAAGTTCAAGGAGCTTTCCCTCATAATAGGTTAGTCTTTTAAGATGGGCTCTCCATTGGGCTTTTGATTATCACATTGGCACTTTAATTGATTGCACGCTAGAAGCCTAAAACTTGATGGAGAGTTTGAGAGCGACGAAAAGTGAATTGTCAAAATGGCGAGAGTCTCATGGGAGATAAGAGAAAGAGGGTAGGGAAGAAGAGAGAGGGTGGAGATTTTTTTTTTAAAAAAATTAAATAATCATTAGAAAACAATAATACGGGTCCCATGAAACAAAAATTTGTACCAGTTAACGATTTGTGCATTTTTACCCCTTTTGAGAAGTTTATTGGCACTTTTGCACCCAAAAAAAGTTTATGGTGTTGGATGCACTTTTGAAAAAAGTTCATAGGTATTTTTGTATCTCAAAAAATAATAATGTGGGTCTCACAAAATAGATGTTTGTACAAATAAACGATGTGAGCATTTTTGCCTCATTTTGAAAAGTTTACGGATATTTTTGCACTTAAAAAAAGTTTATAGTGTTGGATGCACTTTTGAGAAAAATTCATGGGTATTTTTGTACCTTAACCCTATAAATAATTCAAGGAAAAATCTCACTCAGGTCCCAAAGATATATTAGAAATGATTTGGTCCACCTCTCTTTGGACTTTATTTTCTCTTAATATTGGTTTTATTATATTTTGAAACTTCAAGAGTAGTCAATAAAAGTATTTAAAGATATATTAGAAATCAATAAAACTTAAATACACAAAAAAAATTAAGATGAAATTTCCCTCTGATATAACCTTATAGACTAGTCACTTGTTGAACATATGTATCAGACACGATTTGACTGTTCAAATTATTTAATAAGACCTCAAATATATCTTGTTGATGTTTTCATGCTCCTTGGTTAAATGATGATCTATGCATATAGGCAAGAATCTATGAATAATTAACTCAGTCAAATAGAATAATGGTTTTTTTTTATAAGAAAGGAATTTTAACCATTTAGACCGAATAATCACATCATGATGTACACAATTCACAAATGAAATCTCAACCACTCAGTATGATCTACATTGCCATGCATGCATAAGAATCTCAAGATTTTTTTTAGTTACATCCATTAACCATTTTATTTCACACGATCCTCTAAAAAAATTGGAGCCCAGCAATGTACCAGATCCGGGACAAAAAATAAGAACTTTATCAAGCAACTGTAGCAAAAGTATACATAACATGACCATCAGCTACAACATTTGCCAGTGGAAGTAAGGTGTTTTACCTGAAATTAGGACATGAATCTGGAGGAAACTTGCACCTTGTTAATTTTGAATAACCTCTTATTTCCATACTTGCTTTTAGATCATTATCCTTCAACAATGGAAGTGCCTGTATTGTTGCTTTTGGACCTGTAGACCATTCATATATTTTTAAACAATATTTGGGAGAAATTTGCAGATGTCCTGCTCTGAATGTGAAATATATCCCACGGAAGGAGAATGCCAGATTTCAGTGCTTGCAAGAATTGGAGAAAAGACCGGCACCAATGTAAGCAGCAGTACTAGGATTTGGTTTTCAACTGAATTTGTCCTCAAAAGACAATGGAGATACTGAGGATTTGTTGGCCATGATTCATTCTACGAAACTCAAACCAATCAAGCAGCAAAGGAACCATCCAGTGAAAGTTTTACAGGTTTGGAGAACTAGAAGCCGCGATACCAGTCTGTCACAAAATCAGGTGGAAAAAACCTATCTAAGGCATCGATATGGAAATCCTGGATCCCATGGAAAACAGTTAACTAGCATTTTATGTTATAACCTCATAATAGAAACCCAAGCATGACCAGTTTTGCCAAAAGAGGTTACAAATAGTGTTGGGTATTGGGCTTAGTCCACCCTTGGTGGATTAGGTCTAAACCCATTAAGCTTTAAGTTTTTGGGGCCAAATAAAATACCCAAAAGAATGTGGGGTATTTATAGGTAATTTTCCCAAGGGTTTGAAATTGAAACCTGGTGGGAATAGTTTCCCCACATGTTTTGGGGGGAACAATTAGTTTTGGCTGCGTATGTGTAAATAACAGAAACACATGAAAAAAAAACTTAGACAGAAAAGTTTTCTCTACATAACCTCTTCTCCTTCTCTTCCCTTCCTGTGCATTTGCTGTGTGTTATAGTCGAAATCCTGGTGATTCGACTCGCGTGGGTACCGGAAGAACTCAAAATGACACTTCAGGTAAGCTCGAATTCTGACATTGGTATCAGAGCATTTAGGTTTTTATGAGTCCTGAATAATGCTTTTGCTGTGCGTCTGTGTTCTTAAATATTTACTGTCCATCAATTTTTTCATTTTATGTTCAAGATATACATGTACGGTAGTCTAATTTCATGATACGTGAGAGTATATGATTTGGTTCATGTATATTTTCCTATATGAGATTGGTTTTCGGTTCATGTTTTTAAATGAAAATATGAATTGTGCTTAAACTCACTCTGCTATGCGTTTATCGTTTTTTTTGTGGTTTACTGTGCAATCTACTTTTGGTGAACTTCAGTTGTATGATAATGTCTTGGTTCTATGAGCATCAGAATATTGAAAAGCATAATAAAACATATACTAGGGCTATAGAACAAGAGTACCGATACGTTGTACGTAATTCGGCAAAAGAAGCATAAGACCGAAAATAGAATTGAATTGGGTCACCATAAAACGAGTTTTTTAGGGTTTAAAAATAATCCCATTGCGTAGAGCTCGAAAAAATGATGAAGATGGACACCAAGAACGCGCAAAACGGACGCTGGACGGTGAAGTTACGGAGGAGAGAAGGTACCGGGTCGACGGACCCGACCTGCAGATGAAATCGGGTCTGAGTCAACCCGGCTGAAGGTTGAAGACAACCTCCAGTAATTCAAAATGGCTTCGTTTTGCGCCTTCTCTAAATAAAAAAAAATCCGGATTGGGTATAGCTCTGCCCAATCCGAATCAGTTAAAAAAAAAGAAAGTTTTTTTTTGGGCCATCAGTGGCCCAAAACCCAAATACAAAAAAAAAACTAAATCGGGTAAGTGGGTAAAGGCCCAACCTGACCCATCAACCCAAAAAAAAAATAAAGTAAAAGGGACAGAAACGCTACGTGGCAGACCTGATTGACAGGTGGCGGACATAGGCTGACTGTGGGCGGCGTGTGGAGTCCAGCCAGACGGCGCATGTGACGATCGGAGGGTAGCAGAGTGGCGCGTGCACTTCACGCGCCTTCAGTGAGAGTGGGTTTTATCCATTTTTTTTATTTTTCCAGGATTTTTTCTTCTTGGGGCGCATGTAGGCACGTGGGAGCTCCGTTTGAGAATCGATTTGTTCCTAAAAATCCCTAAATTCGAGATCTTCATGTTGATACGCCATTTACCTATTTTTAGGGTAATTCAGGATCTGTTTTTGAGGTTTTAGTGCTTATTTAAGTGTTTTTTATACATTTAAAAATACCTAAAATCATGATAATGACTTACATTTGTTTATTTAGGTAAAAAATGAAGCAAGAGGCTTCTAACAGCACTGAAACACTTGAGTATGGGTCATTGAGCATTGAATTTGTGGACGATCAAGCTCATGTGGATGATCCTGAAGAGGATCCCAAAGAGGAACCTGAAGAATATGAATTTTTTGAGGAAGATGCTAAAGAAGGTTTTTTGGAGCTTGTTCCAGTAGAACCTCAAGTGGTCTACTCTGACTCTGGACCTAAGTCTGTACCCTCCTGTCCTGATGAATCTCAAAATTTGGAAGAAGAGGTTGATCAACCCTATTTTGCTGCTATGGCTGAGAAGATTGCAGAACTTGACGCGGACAAAACAGCTAGAATAAATAATATAAAAATCATGTACTCAATCATTGCGAATTATGTGGAAAGCATAAAAGACAAAAAGAGTGCAGAGTTCTACGTGAGCGTAATGATGAAGTACCGTGCGGCTGTGAGGGCTAGGGGCACATTTTCAATGACTGTTGCTTTGGTTGATGCTGTGACAAAAACAACAAAATTCATGAAGAAAAAGAATAGATTCTTTAGGAAACTAAGGAAAGCCATTATTGACTATTGTTGTTCTGACATTTAATGGTGTATTATGTTCCTATTTCCTTTTATGCTGTTTGTATTGAGAATATGACTCTAAATATTATTGTTTGTATGTTTTATGTATGGACATGGTATTTTTCATGTAATGAATTATGTTTGTCATACAATACTAATTTTTTAAATGTGTATTATCATACCATGTATCTCTGATAAGGGGGAGCTTTTAGAAGGTGAAACTTCTAAAAGCTAATGACTTATTTAAAGTACTTATATAAAGTTTTTTGATAGAAAATAATAAGTTGCTAGTATTTGTGTGATGGGAGGTACAAACGTATTCTCCTGATCATGGATCTAGTAATGAACTTATTTTCTGGTCAAGAATGATATAAGTACAGACGTTGTATATCGTGCTATGCTACATAATCGTTTGGTTATGTTCTCTTAAAGAGAACAACGTTTCTAAATGTGAAAAACGTTGCTTCAGAATTGACAAATGGCCACGAAAGGCATCATTGCTGAACTGAATAAGGGGGAGAAACTGAATGGCAATAACTGGGACATCTGGCATCGTAAGGTGCAAAAAATTTTGGAGGAACAGGAGGCTGTTGAACCACTAACCACTATTTTAGTGGAACCTGAAGCTGGGACTACTACTCAGTACAGGAGAAACTTGGAAGTTTACCAAGCGTGGAAGAAGAAGAACAGCATTGCAAGAGTCACCTTATTGAGCACAATGGAGAATGACCTGATGTGCCAATATGAGAAATACCAAACTGCTCAAGCTATGTGGGCTACACTCAAGGATAAGTTTGGTGGCATATCAACCACTAAGCTTAGATGGTTGACAATCAAGTTTGATACCTACAAGCTTAGAGCAAATACTCCTATGAAATAGCATCTAAGAGAGATGTCAAACATGATCAGAGAACTTCAGGAAGCTGGACACATCTTGACTGATGAACAACAAGTTCAAGCTATAATCAGATCGCTTCCTTTTATCTGGGAGCACATGAAAGTGAACTTAACTCATAATGACAACATCGTCACTTTTGATGATGTAGTGAAACATCTTGAGCTTGAGGATGAACGCCTAGCGGCGTATAAGGCTTTTGGTCAAGCCTACTACACTGAAAATGCTGGTCCTTCTAATGCAAAGCCCGATTCTAAAAAGAAAAAAAGGGCGTCTAGAAGAAAGTTGACCTGAATAAGGTCAAGTGTTACGCCTGCCAGAAAATGGGTCACTTCGCACAGTATTGTACCAAGCAAAACGATCGTGAAAAGGTACTAGTGGATTATGTGAATTCACACATTTCTTTTGTTTTAAGTACTTCTTTTCTAACAGAACCTGTTTGTTCTTCTTGGATTTTGGATTCAGGCTCAACAGACCATATGACGAGGGATCGGGGTTCCTTCGTGGAATACCGTCGGTTGCCGCATCTAAGCAAATGGCTTTACATGGGCAACAATACAAAGATCTAAGTCAAAGGAATTGGCACCTGCAAGTTACCTTTACGTGGTGGGAAGACTTTGATCCTACATGATGTTCTTCATGCACCTGACATCCGACGGAATTTAGTTTCAGTACTTTGTTTATTAGATTATGGGTTTGATGTAAACTTTCATGGCAAAGTTGCAGACATTTTTAGCAACAAGACCTTCTATGGTTTAGCTTTCCTTTCTAGAAAGTTCTTTGTTATGGATATTGTTGGTAATTTTAATATGCATGACTGTTTCATTATTTCCTCCAATATTACTGTTGATATGAATATCTGGCACGCTAGACTAGGGCACATTAATCAAAATAGAATGATTAAACTAGCTAGAGAAGGTTTGCTAGGTGAAATTTCGAATATGGAAATGTCCTTATGTGAGAATTGTCTAGCTGGTAAGGCAACTAGAAAACCTTTTGGTAAGGGAACTAGAGCTGAGATTCTGTTGCAATTAATCCATTCTGATATATGCGGTCCAATGAGTGTGAGGGTGAGACACGGAGCCTGGTATTTCATTACCTTCATTGATGACTATTCGCGATATAGTCACATCTATTTGATCTCACACAAGTCTGAAGCTCTTGAATGCTTTAGATGGTACATGAATGAAGTAAAGAATCAAACGGATTGTAAATGATGGCTCAAGCACATCTGCCAATTTCATATTGGGGTGATGCTTTACTAACGGCTGCCTTTATTCTTAACCGTGTGCCCTCAAAATCAGTCACTTCTACACCCTATGAGTTATGGACAAAATGCAAGCCAGATTTAAACATCCTGAGACCTTGGGGGTCTGCCGTGTACATTCATAATGATTCCCATAGATATGGGAAATTGGGTCCTAGAGGAAAAAAGTGTATCTTTATAAGATATTCTGAGCAATTAAAAGGATATGTTTTCATAGATGAAAATGAAGATGAAACTGTGACTGAAATTGAATCAAGAGATACCGTATTTCTAGAAAATGAATTTCCTAGCAGGGGAGATATTGATCGAACAGTATCTCTTTATGAGACACAAGAACAAGGCAGTACAGAACAAACTCAGACTAATGAGCCTCATTCATCTCAATACATTGACTTAAGTGGGAGCTCAGAAAGGCCTTTACAAAGGCCTACACAAGAGAAGAGAAAGAGACAAGAAGTTCCCATAAGAAGGAGTGACAGGGGAAATGTACCTAGGAGACGCTTCTCCATAGAAGGAGAGGCACTTATTGTTACTCCAGACGGAGATGATGAGCCTCGTTTTGTGCAAGTAGCCTTATCAGGTCCTGCTAAGGATGAATAGAAGAATGCAATGGAGGAAGAAATTGATTCAATGAAGAAGAATCAAGTTTGGGAACTAGTTGATATACCAAAAGGGCGAAAAGCCATTGGGAACAAATGGGTTCTCAAAATTAAAAGAAAAGTTGATGGATCAATTGACAAATACAAGGCTCGATTGGTTGCAAAGGGGTACACACAACAGGAAGGTATAGATTATGAGGATACCTTCTCACCTGTTGTACATTTCAATTCTATAAGACTTATTCTGGCAATAGTAAATAGTTTAGATCTGGAACTGCATCAGATGGATGTAAAAACCACATTTCTAAACGGTGATCTGGATGAAGAAATCTATATGGAACAACCATTAGGTTTCATTAAGAAAGGAATGGAGAGTAGAGTTTGCAAGCTCAAAAGGTCCATTTATGGACTGAAACAATCATCCAGACAATGGTATTTGAGATTTCATAGAGCAATAACCTCTTATAACTTTCAAATGTTAAAGAGGACCACTGCGTCTACATTAAGCGGTTTGAGGGTAATTTTGTAATATTATCCTTATATGTAGATGACATACTATTAGCTGGAAATAGTCTAAAGTCGGTCTTAGCTATTAAAGAATGGTTATCATCGAATTTTAAGATGAAAGGCATGGGTGAAGCAGAATATATACTTGGAGTTAAAATCTAAAGGGATCGCTCTAAAAGAATTCTCTCTCTTTCACAAGAGAATTACATTAAGAAAATTCTTGAGCGATTCAATATGAGAGACTGCAATCCCTTAGATACCCCAGTAGCTTCAGGTGTAACCTTAAGTCTTTATATGTGTCCCAAAACTGAGTCAGCAAAGAAGAAAATGGAAAGGGTTCCCTATGCTAGTGCCGTTGGAAGTTTGATGTACGCAAGTTGTCTACAAGGCCAGATATTTGTTTCGCAGTTGGACTGGTTAGCAGATTCCAGTCAAATCCCGGTGAGCAACATTGGAAAGCAGTGAAAAGAATTTTGAGATACTTGAAGGGCACGTCAGATTATGCACTATGCTATCAAGGAAGCGATCTGCGCTTGGTTGGATATTCTGACGCTGATTTGGGTGGTGATGAAGTTGAACGAAGATCAACTTCAGGATACACCTTTTTGCTTAATAATGGTACCATATGTTGGAGCAGCAAGAAGCAGACATGCATTGCCCTACATCCTATGGAAGCTGAATTCATAGCATGTACTTCAGCAGTGCAAGAGGCTATATGGCTGAAGAGATTTATTGAACATCTTGGATTTGGAAATGAAAGCACAAATCCGATGTTAGTGTATTGTGACAATACCGCGGTCATAGCCTATATGAAAGATCCCAAATACCATAGCAAGACCAAACACATAGATACAAAGTATAATTTTGAGAGATTATGTAGCACAAAAAGTTGTTGCTGTACAACATATTTCGACCAAGAGTATGGTCACAGACCCCCTAACCAAACCCATAGCCAATGAAATGTATGACAAACATGTGAAGGCTATTAGGATGCATAAAATGTAAACTTGTAGACACTATGTAATATGTTTATGATTAATGAAAATGTTTCTTCATAAAATTTTATGTGTCTATATGAAGGTATACAATGTCTAGTATGTCGTACAGGCAGGTAAGGTTGGCTTTCTCACACGAGCAACCGCCTTTGATACTCAGGAAGAGTATGCAAAGATGAGACAATTGCATTCACCAGTAAAGCAGCAGGAATGCTGATATGGTAGAGAAGAAACACAAATTATGTCACCTCGATAAGAGTGTAGTATGTCGAGATGAGATCCAATAAAATATAATATAAATGTGGATCGAATCATGGATACCCACTTCCATGATGCCTGTTGCCAGATAACAAATTCTTCACCATTGACGTCATAATAGATAAATGGAGTAGAAGAATTTGGGTTTAGATACTGGGAGCATCTAAACTCATGTCTGTACGGTGTTAATAATAAGTTTCAAAACGACGTACGCTCTTATAGTGCAGAGTAACACGTCATGTGATTCATACCACATGTGCGAAAGAACCGCAAATAGGAATCAAGTGAATGGATCTCTGCTTCATTGCTGTGTGAGTCCCAAGAAGGTTAAAAACTTGTATGATGTCCTTTGACTTTGACATTGTCATGGAGATATACTTCAGCGACTGCTACCTTAACATTTATCCTATGATTACGACTGATACGATCTATGGTATTATGTTAGGAAAGCGGTTGACGTATATTAAAATGATATATGAGTGAAAGGAAGGTTACCTGAAATATACACGCCTATGTTGGTGTCTGAGACATGTCCCTTATGACATTAATTTTTGGTAATTTCATAAGTGTGGACACTAAGCATATGAAAAGGTGATCTAAGTTTTATCTTGACTTGAGAGGGATTAGATCTGCCATGTGGAAGTGTATATTGGTATATCTAGACATATGAGGCATAATATTAAAATTCAAGCTACACAAAGAAAGATTGTCTTGTGCTGGTATTATGAGAGGGATTTCTAGTACAAACACCTAGGAGACGTCATGCCCATGCGGTCACGGCAAAGCACCTAGTATGAAAGAAGAAAGAGAGAGAGACAATTCTTATGACATCCAATCCACCAAGTGTGAGTCGGAGATGTTGGGAATTGGGCTTAGTCCACCCTTAGTGGATTAGGCCCAAACCCATTAAGCTTTAAGTTTTTGGGGCCAAATAAAATACCCAAAAGAATGTGGGGTATTTATAGGTAATTTTCCTAAGGGTTTGAAATTGAAACTTGGTGGGAACAGTTTCCCCGCATGTTTTGGGGGGAACAGTTAGTTTTGGCTGCGTATGTGTAAATAACAGAAACACATGAAAAAAAACTTAGACAGAAAAGTTTTCTCTACAGAACCTCTTCTCCTTTTCTTCCCTTCATGTGCATTTGCTGTGTGTTATAGTCGAAATCCTGGTGATTCAACTCGCGTGGTTACCGGAAGAACTCAAAACAACACTTCAGGTACACCAGAATTCCGACAAATAGCCAAAGCATTTGATGGCCCATTATTCAACAGCTCTCCTGTATCATGATCATGAATGTAAGAGGCACAACTTCACTGAGAGTACTCAAACTAAGGGACAACTACTAGCAGTATAAAGGAAAAGTGGATCCAGAAGCAGGAAATAAAAGTATTTTAAGATTTTTGGACTACCATGACAACTTACTGGATGTCTTGCAAGAAAAGCATCCTCCCTCTCATCATTCTCTTCAGGATCTATGGACCAGATACTGTAGATTATCATTCCACCTGGGTTTACCAATCTACACAAAGCAAAATGATATTATTACATCAAAGAAAACAACAATGAACTGATCTGACTTACTCGACCTTATTACTAGTCACCATTATATAGAGTTCTTGATTCAAAGATACACTGAACAGATAATACAGTCAGAGGGCAATTTTCAAAACCAGAACTGACTCTTATGATAAGCAAATAACAACTGAAACTGGTTTCCTAAACCTAATATGTAATTTATGCATGAATAGAGGACATTAAAGAAAACTTTTGGGCTTACTTGGATGCTACATCTAGCAGCTCATCTTGTAATTTCTTTAATTTTTCCATGTCTTCTAGCTTCCGATTCCAGTGTAAGTCTGCTCTCTTGAAGAGGCAACGATTTAAAAAAGGTTTATCAGTAAGAAAAGAAATGGGGAGCATGATGGGTAATTGCAAGAGTTTTAATATAATACCTTGGAAAGAACACCAAGTCCAGAGCAAGGAGCATCCAGCAAAACTTTATTGCACTCAAGTGGTTTGCTATCCTAGAATTTCAATACAAAGCCAACTTGATATAAATAAAAAATTCTGAGATTTGAAGTGTAGGTTTAAATAACTTATAGGTAACAAGATTAGGGAGTATACCAAAACCAGTCTCCTGGACCTACGTACAAGGCAAGCCCAGTAAGAAAGTTTCGGCCTAAGAAGAGGCAAAACCACTAAAAGCCTAATAGGGTACAGACCTCGACTGAGCTCAACACTCCTCAAGAAACACTTAGTTAAACCAATCAATCGGAAGAAGCTCTAGGCCCCTCGAAGATAGGAATGACCATATCCTCCTCGATCTGTGAAGGTAGCAATAGATGGACTAGGGGAGTGAACATAAAAGGAGAACGACAGTACCAAGTGGAACGCACTCTAACAATTGCACCTTGTACTCTGGCACTTGTAAGATTTATTCCTATTTTTTCTCTTGCTGATCATTGTATTGTAAACTGACGTGCATCTTGTTAATCTTACCATCATTTCTTATTTTTCATACTATCTATTACGAAATCATATGTTGTTGGTGACTTGATAAGTAAAACCTTTCCCTACCAAATTTTGGTTAAATAGTTTGGCGCAGACCATGGGGACCCAGCAACAAATTTTTTGAAAAAGCCCTTCTCTTTCCTTGTTTTTCTCTTTTCCTTTTTCTTAGTGTTACTAACCATAGCAGAAGCAACTGCTAGTTGCAAAGTGAGCATCGCCGAACTAGCCTAGCTAGTGATAAACCAAACCACACCGCTTGCAACACGGGCTAGGCTAGTTTCACAATAAGAAGAATGATTCACGAAGTAGAAAGAACGCCTCCAATGATTGGAGGAAGAGAATTCAAACCTACGGAAGCAAGTTGTATCAGTCACCACACAAGCCACACCAGTTTGCGTTGTTCTGAGCAGTTCTCTACCACGCACTTTCCCCTCATCTAACCATGGGGGATGCCCTTGACTAACGATTAGCAAGAATTGGAAGGTAACGGTAATGTAACTACAATTCCTACTAACAAAAATCCTGTTGTAGGTCTCGATACTAGTCAGGCAGATCCATGAGCTCACCAAGAAGCCCCTCGCACAACTCATTAAGGCTCTCAGATCGATCAAGGAGACCCCCAAGTTGGTCAGGAAAGCCCTTATAATGCAACATGTGCCTATGGCGCGCCTAATACTAAAACCCAAGGGGCGAATGCCAATCCACTAGTAGCGAATGCGTCAGCCTGTGGATCATTGAATGATAGAGGATGGAAGAGGAAATGCTAAGAGCTGGAAGCCATAATACTATGATTGCCAGGCATACCATCGTCAATGAAGAAAATTGCCCCTAATAGCTTTGCAGACTCCCCATTCACTAACGACATAGCATTGATTGAGATGATGAAGAAATTCACCTTCCCTTATATAAGACTCTATGATGGCTCGACGGATCTAGATGAGTATATGGCACAATACTGTCAAAAGATGCATATCACAGCAACTCTAAGGGAATACATGAGGCTTGTATGTGTAGAGGCTTTAGGTCAAGCTTAGTCGGACCAGCCTTGGGATGGTTTACCAACTTGCCAACTAACTTAGTAGGTTCCTTCATAGACTTGAATGATTTGTTTATCCAGCAGTTTTCTAGTAGTTGAAAACTAGAGAAATAGCTGAATGACCTCTACAAAGTCATTCAAGGGAAACATAAATAACTACATGATTTTGTAGGCAAGTTCAACAAGGAGAAGATAGACATCCCATATTGCAACACACCAACCGCTATTGCCATATTTAAGAAAGGTGTGCTCCTTAGCTCTGATTTGTATGAGGAACTGACCAAGTATACATGCCACACCATGGATGATGTGTTTGCATGAGCCTAAACTCATATCAAGTGGGAGGAAGATGAAGTGAATGCTAGCGCTACCAAGACTACAAGCCTACGGATAGACAAAGCAAGAACCTAAGACATAATAATCCTAATTGGAGGGCAGAGCCATACCTTACGACGTACCAAGAGAGGAAATAAACCAATAACGTGATGGCTCCACCCTTCCAGGCACTTCTACTGAGGATAGAGGAGTACAACTTCTTGGTCAACCCTGGTGAATTTGTACAGACCCTAACGAAAATGGGCGATATGGTGAAATGGCCCTCCAAGACTAAAAAGCCAGCGAACCAGCGAGACAGGTCCAAAAGGTGTGAATTCCATTCTGATCATGGCCACTAAACAGTAGACTACATTGCCCTTAGGCTAGAAGTGGTAGAACTCCTCAAGCGCGGGCACCTAGCTCATTGCTAACCCATAAAGGTAAAGCTACTTTGTCAAATAACAAAACTAGCCATGCAGGTCGAATACCAGAGGAACCATCAATTGTATAACAGGAGGTTTAGTGATTAGTGGTATCATATACACAGCAGCAAAACACCATGCCGGACTCTTGCCCAAGGGACTTAACTTGAAATGAGCTAAGGATGAACCAACCAGTTAGGGGTGGTCAGATTGCATTTTTTGAAGAAGAAATAAATGAACTGGATCAACCACACGACGGTACGCTGGTAATCTCTATGTTCTTAGATAGTTTTGACATTAAATGTGTGTTGGTTGATCAAAGTAGTTTAGTTAATATAATATACCTCAAGACGGTCAAAGAAATGGGGTTGGAGTCCCAAATCATTCACACACCATCCGTGCTAGTCTTTGGTAATGGAGCACTGGATAGGACCATTAGGGAAATTACCCTCCTAACCTATATGGTGGGACTAAACTTACCATTTAAATACCAAGTGATGGATTATCTACCAGCATATAACACATTGTTGGGGATACCATAGATCCATAAGATGAAGGCCGTACCATCCACCCTCTACCAAATAGTAAAGCTCCATACCCCTTAGGGCGTACGATAGATTAAAAGATATCAAAGAATGTCAAGAGCATACTACCAAGAAACCTTGAAACCTTCAGATAAATAGCAGCATAGCAATTACAGGACCTACCCCCTACAATAGTGCAGAACCAACCCAAGATAGAACTTGATGAAGTGCACATTGATACTGACCATCTGATGCGTTCCGCAAGTATACGGGTTGTGCTAAGTAATAAAGTGATAAGTAGAGTATTGTCCACAAGGAATCAATCAATTGATTTTTAGGTATAAAAACCTCAATTTTTTTAAGTTAAACGAATCTAGCTATAAGAAAATTCAAAGGAAATTAATTAACAAAAACTATCAATGTCAAACACAACTTAGAGTCACTAATCCCTCACTAGCTCCCCAAATCTCAAATCTATTTACTTAGTTAATCTCAAATGTTAATTTTGTTAATCTCGAGTATAAATAGTTATAAGTGCCTGTCAGTTTGCTCACAACCCTCTCTTAAGTATAATTGTTATGTCTAACCAAATTACCGAAGAGGCAAGATAATTCAAACACACTCTTCAATAATTATATGGGTCTATTAGGTATATGTCTATCCTAATCGCAAATTAAATCATAATTTAACCCCAAATTACTTAATCTTAGAGCAGAATTAAAATTCCCTTCGTCAAGGTAAACACTAATGCTCAAATTCACATATAATGGTGGCCAATAATCAAACGGACATAATAGAACAAGATTAAGTAACCAAAATTAACATAAATGATAACTAATAAATCATAGAAATAAAATCTAGTTCACTAGTGAGTTCATAGTTTCCCTAGGTCTAAAAAGAAAATTAGCCACTCATGGCTAAAATAAAATACATAATGAAACAAAGAAATTCAGATTCAAAGAATAAAGAAAAAGAATGGGAGAAATCAAATATGTTGAATTTCACTGCTGCCTCCTTTAATTCTACGTTCCTCTTTCCGCTCAATCTCCACTACTGACTTTCTTGTTCTGCTTTGATGTGTTGCCACTTGCAAGTCGATATCCTCTGTCCTCTTTAAATAGATGCCGGGAATCTCTGCTTCGGCCTACTTTATCTTCATTCTTGATCCAAATATGATATCTTTTGTTTTTTTTCTCATTAAAAAATATATTATCTTATTGTGCCAATCTCCACCATCATAACATAATTGATTTTTTTCTTTTTCCTTGCATGGGACCCACATCTCTAATTTAGTAAAATAATATCCTTTAGTTTTCTGCTAACTCATCCTGGTGGTATGTCATACCCTTTAATTTGGATATATAATATAATGCTAGCATGCTACTTTTTGCAATTTTCGTTTTGCTTTTTTTATTTGATACTTTCTCATATCTTTCATCATATAATATCTCCTGCAAGATTAAAATAGGAGATTAAAATAGGATATGTGGGTAGATTTTGTATAAAATATCTTTCTATCCTGAACTCAATTAAAGGATAGAAAATATATAAAAAGCAATTAAATAGATACAAAATATCACTAAATTTAATCAATTATGCTCTAAAATCTGTATCTATTAAATTATAAAATATATTTTTATCAAATTCCCCCACACTTAGACATTTGCTTGTCCTAAAGCAAAAGAAAGAAACTTTCATTATTCAAACAAGAATAACATTGCTTACAAAATTCCTAAACAAAAAACAGCACACCACCACACTTAGATCATGCTATTAATTTTTGTTCAATTTAATGTCTTATAAGAATGTGTCACTAAGCCAACAACTTTAAACAATTGTAATAATCTCTTAACGTCTCATGATCAAAGGATCGATAAGTAATAAGTGCAACAATAAGATTAGTAAAAGAATATTATGCTACTAATCTCCTCCTTAAAAATTCAAATGCCCTTATTCAACCAAGCTTTTCATTTAATTTACTAAGGATCCTCAGGTAGAAAATTGATTCACGTATTTTCTTTTCTTTTCTTTTTCTTTCTTTTTTTCATCTTGAGCCGTTGTAGGTCCCCTTTTGACACAACCTTGCACATGGGTGATGTAGCATCGGTTACTCAGTTACTCCAATAGATACCTCAAGAGGCTATTAGCCCAACTCATAACCATCTTTGACTTTACCGTTTGACGTGAGTGCTGACATTGGTGATGAAGTGCCCCCGGTTACTAAGTTAGGTGTAGAGAAGCCATTGGAGTTGTGTTTCTTATTCTTTGCTTTTTTTTTTCTTTTTTCTCTTTTCTTTTATAGGTTTTTCTAAGTCATGTCCTTAAACAAAATCTTGCTTAGCCAGCAGGAGTCATAATCTAATTTCCTAAAGAAATCAGGTAGCAAACTATTCATAAACTAATAATTTGTTGATCATATTACAAACTATTCCCTATTCTCATAGTCCATCTCAAGATTTATACAAAAAATCAAGACTTAGAAGCTTAATTGAAGCATTCTTTTCTATGTTAATGTTTTTTCAATAGCACTCTCTAATATGGGGAAGGCTCAATGTTAAGGTCAATCCTAAGCAATGCAAAAATTTCAACTTTCGCCAAGAAAAATTCTTTTCAATTGCATAACGACAAGAACAAAAAAAAATCATATCCCTCCCCCACACTTAAATCAAACATTGTCCTCAATGTTGCAAAAATCAATAAAGAGGGAAAGGAACTAGTACTCCCCTGGTTTATGCCTCTGATTCTGATGTGAAGTTCTTCGACTGGTACCATGCAGGATGTTTTAAATTTTGAGAGGGGAAAGAGTGCATGAGCAAGAATTTGCAGCTGCAAGAGGAGTGAACATCTTTAAACCTGAATAAAAATAAAAGGAAAAAAAAAAGAAAAATAATAAATGAAAAACAAATCATTGGGTTGCCTCCCAACAAGCTCTTGTTTTATAGTCTTCAACCTGACTATGTCAGAAGGTCATGAAGTTTGAAACAAGCAGTGCCAATGTACTGCAGAGAAGGATGCAAAGGTATTCAAAACTTGCTCACTTTGCCCATACGTATTCTCCATCATATTTTTTCAATAACGATAGTTGTTTTAAGGGTTTTTAGTGGCAAATGAATCTAATTCAGTTGGATTGAATTCATTCCTTACAACAACCCTTGCACATTGTTTAAACTCATTTTGATACTCTGTTGCTTTCTCCCTCTTAAACTTGACTTGCTCATCATCAAGTCATAGAATTATCTCTCCTTGTTCTAAATCCACTTATACTCTTGTAGTAGTTAGGAATGGTCTCCCAACAATTAGTGGAATGTCTTGATCCTCTTCCATGTCAAGAACAATGAAGTCAGCATGATATATAAAAGAGCCAACTTTCACCAGCACATCATTATTGATACCATATGGATAAGAGAAACTTTGATCAGCTAGCTTGAGTGTAATAGTTGTATGATTGGCCACCCTTAGCTGAAGTTTCTTAAAAAGAGATAGGGGCATAAGATTCACAGCAGACCCCAAATCACACAGTGCATGACCTTCAAATTTGTCACCAATTACGCATGGAATAGTGAAAGAACTAGGATCTTTACACTTTAAAGGAACATTAGGCTTAATGATACTAGTGATCTCCTTGGTTAGTGCTACCGTTGCAAACTCAGTAAAATGCTTCTTTTTACTCAACATCTCCTTTAGGTACTTAGCATACTTAGGCATTTGCTCCAAAGCTCTATCAATGGGATGTTAATGTGTAATTGCTTGAAGATATCCAGAAATTTCTTGTATTGCTCATCAATTGCCTTCTTTTGAAATCTTTGAGGAAATAGTAGAGGTGGTCTCCGTTTAGGAGTCTCAGTAGTTGTCACCTTTTTCTTTACCTCCTTCATTTGAGAGTCCATATCATCATCTAATCCCTTAACCTTTTATGTCGATCCTTCATCATTTTTAACTAGAACCTCTAGAGTTTCTTTGCCATTAGAACCTGAAGGCTTTGTTATTGGCTGCTGCCCTTCAAGTAATTCTTTACCACTTCTAAGGGTAATGGCTTTACATTCCGCTTTTCCATCTCTATGAGGATTAGGCATGGTATTACTTGGCAATTGTCTTTGTTGTAATGCATTCATAGCAGTTGCAAGTTGTCCCATATGTGTCTCAACATTCTTGATAGACGATTCTAATCTTGCATTAATAGCAGCTTGATCCTGAGTACTCTTTAGTTGAAAACTCGTGAGTTGAGATATCATTGCCTCTAGATTAGTTTTGGGCTCTTTAGTAGGCATGGATTCCTTTTCCAATTGATAGAAGCCAGGAGGTGAAACTTGCTTTGTATTAGAAGTTGATGCTTGATTAAGTGTGGCACCATGTTTCCAAGAGAAGTTAGGATTGTTACGCCAACCAGGATTGTAGGTGTTTGAGTATGGATTGTTCTGGTTATTGCCACGATAGTTTCCAGCATAGTTTACTGGCTCTGTCTGTTGAGATATGAGGCATTGGCCATTAACATGGTTATCTCCATAATAATCACAATGAGCATAGATAACATTTACTCCCATATGCCCACCATTAGATCATTTTACTTGTGCTTCTAAGTGGTTAAACTTCTTGTTGAGAATTTGTAACATTGCCATTAACTCTAATGAAGGGTCTTCAGTAACTCTCTTCACTACTCTTCTTTCATTGTTGTTCTGGATAAAGTGAGCTGATAAGTCATCTAAATATTTCCAGACATGATTTACTGGTTGCTTTATAATTCCTCCATTAGTGACGACGTTTAATTCAGATTTATATTTAGGAGTCAAACGAGTACAAAAGATTTGAAGCAATACCCATTTTTCTACATTATGGCCTAGACTCTGCCTGGCAAGCAACTTAAATCTCTCCCATGCTTTATACAAATGTTCACCAAGCTGTTGACAGAAGTGTTAGGATCGGCAGGCATAGCGAAAGAATTTTAAAATTTTTCCGATCCTAATCGAGGATCTATCAACATCATTTAAATAGGGTTAGAAAGATTCGTACCTTATTCAATTCAGGTTTTTGATCTCTAGGAGCCAACGCCTCAGTCTACTTCCTCTACTGGTATCCACACGAATACTCTCCAACACAGACTGCATGCTAGCGCCTCCAATGTCTTATAGGGTTTCCCTTGCGGCTCTGATTTCTCATGCATGTATGAGTATATCTGTTCAATCAAGTTTATAATCTATGAGGGCTATATTCGAATTTCAAAATTAATCTTCATTAATTTTGAAATTAATTAACAATTAATTATCTTGATGAGCTAATTAAATAAATTTAGTTTAAATTAAATCTGTCCAACAGTTTTAATTTAACCTATTTATTTAATCCAAATAAAGAGCCATTAAATTTAAGTTATCTTCATAAATTAAATATGAGATACTATATCTCTATCATGTTAGTTATTAAATTTAATATATCTTAATAGATTAAATTTAAAACTAACACAATATAATAATATCATATAATACACACACACACACACACACACACATAAGATATGTATTTTGAAAATATATATCTATATAATATTATTAATGAATTTTATATTATATATATAAATACAAATATAAAATTCATCCACCATAAATTAAACATTATCTCGTGTCTGACCATTTTTGTGTGCGACCCTGTAGGCCCATATGAAGTTGGCAGTGGGCCAATAACTGTACTAATTCAAAAGTCGCAAGCGGCCTCTAGCAAGACATTACGACTACCCAATTCATATGAGGATCGTTAACACGATGCAACCTTTCATACAACCATGTCATGTCCCTTTTGTCACACGATATATCGGTCAAGGATAAGGTATAGATAATGTCATCCTCTTGTTCTTGACCATTACTTTCTCGATTCCTGAGTAGCCTAACAATAGAAATGGAAACTCCTTTCCATCGTAGTATGGCCATATATTTCTCAGAATCACTCATCGAGGGACCCAGTAATATCTCTCTACTAATGTGAGGGACAAATTCCATCTTGATCATTCATATTCCTCTGCATGAAAAACCACTAAGCCCAATCATAGCCTTTATCATCACCAGGTCAAAAGTGAATTTTGACTAGTTCAAAGCTTAGCAACTCTCATGTAGGAATCCATGACGGCCTTAGGTCTAAGTTCATTGTGACGTGGTTATACATGAGAAAAGCTTATGACTTGATCCATGTAGCTTTTTCATAGTGAGTCGGTCTAGCACCTTGTACTCTTGCAAGTGCCTAAGAATTTGATTCGTATCTCCATATCTTATCAAAGTCATATTGGTCTTGTTTCATCTTTGCTCTCATATAGATGACCGACTAGGGACATTTTAGAATAATCTTTTTGATTTATTCAAGGATACAATTATCATAATTAACATGCAAATAATATGATAACAGAATGGAAAAATTTCATTAGATTAATAATGTTCAAAGTACAATGATTGGCCCTTTGAGCAAAATTTCCAACAAGAAGTTATTAAGAGTAGCTCTTGCATCTACCATCTTGTTGTGTGGAAAGAATCTTAATCTGAACTTTTCTTTCAAGGTCTCCCAAGAGGTTATGCTACCTTCTTCTAAACCATTGAGCCATTCTTTGGCTTTTCCTTGTAGAGAGTATGGAAAAAGCCGAAGATGAATCACATAACTAGGAACTCCATTTTGTTTTAAATAGTCACAAACATCAAGATATTTTATGAGATGCCGATTTGGATCTTCTATGTTGTTTCCTACATATTGACCCTGTAGTTGAAGTATCTTAAGCATAGCTTGCTTGATTTCAAAATTGTTGGCTTGAAATGCAGGTATTTTGAGTCCAAATTGATAACCTTGAGATTGCCTTCCTAGAAAATCATTAACACCTAATGTATCATTTTCATCCTCAGCCATCTCTTTGCTTATGGTTTCTTCTTCCTCGTGTTGTGAATGTTGAGATGGTGTTGTCTCTAAGAGTTCACTAACCTTCATTGTCTTCTTAGATGTTTTCTTTACTGTCATTGACATATGTAAAGCACTGCAAAGACAAAGAGACAAAGATCGAATATCAAACTTGAAAAAAAAGGAAAAAAAAGAAAGAAAGGAAAGAAAAAAATTGCTTAAGCTTAAAATACTAAAGGTCCTGTAGTACTAAAAATTAGTTGCCTTGATTCCCCGGATCGGTGCCAAAAACTTGATGCTCTCTACAAGTATACGAGTCGTGCCAAGTAATAAATTGATAAGTAGAGTATCGTCCCACGATGAATCAATCAATTGATTTTTAGGTATTAAAATCTCAATTTCTTTTAATTTAAACGAATCTAGATATAAGAAAATTCAAAAGAAATTAATTAACGAAAACTATCAATGTCAAACACAACCTAGAGTCACTAATCCCTCACTAGCTCCCTAAATCTCAAATCCATTTACTTAGTTAATCTCAAATGTTAATTTTGTTAATCTCGAGGATAAATAGTTATAAGTGCATGTCGGTTCGCTCATAACCCTCTCTTAAGTATAATTGTTATGTCTAACCAAATTACCTAAGAGGCAAGATAATTCAAACACACTCTTCAACAATTATATGGAGCTATTAGGTATATGTCTATCCTAATCGTAAATTAAATCATAATTTAATCCCATATTACTTAATCTCAGAGCCTAATTAAAATTCCCTTTGTCAAAGTAAATCTTAATGCTCAAATTCACATCTAATGGTGCCCAATCATCAAACGGACATAATAAAGCAAGATTAAGTAACCAAAATTAACATAAATGATAACTAATAAATCAAAGAAATAAAATCTAGTTCACTAGTAAGTTCATAGTTTCCCTAGGTCTAAAAAGAAAATTAGCCACTCATGGCTAAAATAAAATACATAATGAAAGAAAGAAATTCAGATTCAAAGAATAAAGAAAAAGAATGGGAGAAATCAAATCTGTTGAATTTCACTGCTGCCTCCTTTAATTCTCCATTCCTCTTTCCGCTCAATCTCCTCTATTGACTTTCTTGTTCTGCTTTGATGTGTCGCCACTTGCCAGTCGATCTCCTTTGTCCTCTTTAAATAGATGCCGGGAATCTCTACTTTGGCCTACTTTATCTTCATTCTTGATCCAAATATGATATCTTTTATTTTTTTCTCATTAAAAAATATATTCTCTTATTGTGCTAATCTCCACCATCATAACAGAATTGATTTTTTTCTTTTTCCTTGCATGGGACCCATATCTTTAATTTAGTAAAATAATATCCTTTAGTTTTCTGCCAACTCGTCCTGGTCGTATGTCATACCCTTTAATTTGGATATATAATATAATGCCAACATGCTACTTTTTGCAATTTTCGTTCTGTTTTTTTTATTTGATACTTTCTCATATCTTTTATCATATAATATCTCCTGCAAGATTAAAATAGGATATGTAGGTAGATTTTGTATAAAATATCTTTTTATCCTGAACTCAATTAAATGATAGAAAATATATAAAACATAATTAAATAGATACAAAATATCACTACATTTAATCAATTATGCTCTAAAATCTGTATGTCTTAAATTATAAAATATATTTTTTATCACTATTTAAAAAGGAAGATCTATGTTGGGTCAGACTACCACCCAATATACGAGGTGCGTTAATCATGTTTTTAACTAATCACATTAATTGTTTTACTTGGTCCCATGCAAATATGATAGGTATAGACCCCGAGGTGATAACACACTAGTTGATGTTGACCTATTGTACAAACCAGTCAAGCATAAGCATTGTAAGTTTGTGCTAGAAAGGAATTTGATCTTAAACGTGGAAATGCAGAAACTCCTAAACATTGGATTGATAAGGCAGGTTCAATACCCTGCCTGGCTTGCTAACATAGTGGTTGTACCAAAGAAGAATGGCAAGCACCTAGTATGTATAGACTTTACTAGTTTGAATAAAGCATGCCTAAAAGATTCCTTTCCATTACCACACCTTGATTCCTTGGTTGATGCTATATTTGGACATGAATTATTGAGTTTTATGGACGAATTTTCTAGTTATAACCAAATCCTAATGCACCCTAACGATCAAGAGAAAACGGCTTCTATAATTGAATTAGATATTTATTGCCAAAAATTTATGCCTTTCAGACTGAAGAATGTAGGAGCAACCTATTAAAGGTTGGTTAATAAGATGTTTGCAGGATAAATAGGTAAAACCATAGAAGTATTATAGGAAGATGATGATGATTATAGGAGGACAATAATGAGATTGTGTCGATTCTGATTCTGATCATTTCATTCATTGTGCTTACAGATATCATATACATGAAATATTCAATAAGATAGATCGTAATATATAGGGATTACAGATCAGAATCAAAAATTTCAAAAAATTTAAAATAATATCTATTCAGATCTAAATCCTAAAATCATAGTAACTACCAATATTAAAAATAGGTGCAAATCTACCCCTAATTTTGCGTCAGGCTTCCAACACTCCCCCTCAAGTTGGATAAAAAATATTGATCTTGTCCAACTTGCTAATAAGATATTCAAATTTGTCCTTTGTTAACCCCTTTGTTAGTATGTCTGTAGTCTGCTCTCTAAATGGGACATACTTGAGACTGATAGTTCCATTATCGATCTTTTCTCTTATAAAGTGCCAATCTATTTCAACATGTTTACTTCTATCATGTTGTATTGAATTGCGTGAAATGTCGATAGCTGCCATATTGTTAGAGTAGAGCTTAACTGGAAGATTTACATTCATTTTTAGTTCTTTAAGTCTCGCTTCACCCATATGCCTTCACAAATTCCAATGCCATTGCTCGGAATTCTGCTTTTGCACTACTTCTTGCTACTACACCTTGCTTCTTGCTTCTCCAAGTGACAAGATTACCCCAGATGAAAGTACAATAACCTGAGATTGATTTTTTGTCCTCTTGATCACCCGCCTAGTTTGCATCTGTGAACATTTCTACATTCCTTTGAGTAGATTTTTAAATAGAAGTCCACGCCCTGGAGAGCCCTTCAAATACTAAGTATTTAGATCATGAGAATGCTATCTTACCATGCCAACTACAAATGATATATTAGGTCTAGTATATGAGAGATATATCAATTTCCCTACCATACATTGATATCTTCCTATATCAACAGATTTTCCCAACTCCTCATTATCCCCAATTTTGTTAGCCTGAATAGGAATAGAACTTGGTTTACAACCTAACATACCAGTTTCCTTCAAAAGGTCCAGAATATGCTTTCTTTGGGAAATGTAGATGCCCGTTTTTTATTTGGCTACGTCCATTCCAAGAAAATATTTCATTTCTCCAAGGTATTTGACCTAAAATTCCTGGTTTAGAGCTATTTTAATTTGGTCAGTTTCATCTTCATCGTCTTTGATCAAGACAATATCGTTTACATATACTGCTACAGCTACCACCTTATGATTTTTATGCTTGAAGAACATCGTATGATCACTTTGTCCTTGCGTGTATCCCTATTTCTTCAAGACCTATGCAAATCTTTCAAACCAAGCTCGGGGGGATTGTTTGAAACCATAGAGTGATTTTTTGAGCTTGTATACCTAAGTTGCTTTTCTTCTAGAGAACCCTGGAGGAGGTTTCATGTACACTTCCTCTTTTAGCTCTCCGTTTAGGAATGCGTTCTTCAAGTTGGAGTAAGCGCTAGTCCAAGTTTGTAGCCAAAGATAATAAAACCCTGATTATATTTAACTTTGCAACTAGGGCAAAGGTTTCTGTATAGTCCATTCCATAGATTTGAGAGAAGCCTTTTGCTACAAGTAGTGCCTTGTACTTGTCAAGCTTCTATTAGCCTTGTGTTTGAGGGTAAATACCTACTTGCAGCCCACTAGTTTCTTTCCTTTGAGTAGGTCTACAAATTCACAAGTGTCATTCTTTTCTAGTGCCTCCATTTTTGCCAGGACAACTTGTTTCCATTCAGGGCTATCTACTGCTTTACTTATATTGTTAGGTATTCTAACCTTATCAAGTTGAGATATAAAGGCATGATATTTAGATGAGTGGGCCTGGTATGATACAAATATCTTTATAGGATGTTATGTGCAGGCTCGAGGTTGTTTTCTCACTGTAATTGGTAGTTCAAGATTGTCAACCATATCATTTGCTTCATCATGTTCAACTTCTGGACCAATCACTGGTTCTGAGCAGAGCATGTACTATGAACCTGAGGGTGATCACCTGGTTTTAGTAGCCTTCGTGTATAAGTTTGCTTCTACTTATTGCCTTACCTGTCTCCCCTAGGACTAGTTACGTGGTGATTGGGTGGTATAGTTTGGGTTTCAGGTTCCTTATATACCATAAGGTTGGGAATGTATAGTGTGGTGTCTTAAAATCCAGGTTCATGTGAGGATTCTGAGGTGGGTCCTAATGTAGGGTCAGGTGTGATGTCACTATTCTTGGTGTGAAATTCACTCCAACTCTCCCTTTGAATTGAGGACAAAGAATAAAAGGGGATACTTTCATGGAAGGTGATATCACGGGAGACAAGTAAGCGTTGGGTGAGAGGATCATATCATTTGTAGCCCTTTTAAGAAGCAGAGTAGCCTAAGAAGATATATCAGACAGCTTGAGGGTCAAGTTTGGTGGTATGGTGAAGGTAAACAAAGGCCGTACAACTAAAGTGTTGAAATGGAAGGGTATTTTCAAGGTAGGGGAGATGATAATATTGATGAAGGACTTGTAATGGGGTTTGAAAGGAGAGGGGTTTGCTGGGCATGCGATTAATAAGGAATATAGTAGTAAGGATGGCATCAGCCTAATAAAATTTAGGGATAGAGGAACTAAGCATGAGAGCCCTTGCGGTATTGAGGGTGTGATGGTTTTTTCTTTCGACAATACCATTCTGCTGGAGGGGTATATGGGCAACTAGTTTTGTGAAGGATCCCATTATCTTTAAGTAATGTGGAGAAGGTCGTGGTGAAAAACTCATTCACATTATCGAAGTGTAAGACCCGAATTTTCATTTGAAATTGTGTTTGGATCATGTAGTAGAAATCAATGAAGGTTTGGGCAACCTCTGATTTTTCCTTTAAAAGAAAAAGCCAACTCACATGTTTATGATCATCAATAAACATGATAAACCATTTAGAGTTAGTGTGATTAGGGACATGGGATAGACCCCACACATCACTAAGGATAGTAGTGAAGGGCTGGGAAGCACGATATGGTGTTCATGGAAAAGAAGTTTGGTAATGTTTTGCAAGTTCACATGTACCACTATAAAATTGGGAAAAATCTTTATTTAAACAAATTAAAGAAAATAGTTTTTAATTGTAATCAGGATTAGGATGGCCTAACCGCTTATGCCATAACTCCAAACTACTAGTCCTAGGGAGAGACACTTTATTACAAGAGCTACTACTATGAAGACAACGTTTATCTAGGTACTAAAGCCTATCACGTTCATTCACAAAGCCAATCGTCGTCCCTATAAATAGGTCCTGGGAAATACAATGAGTGGTGAAAAGGTCAGCATGGCATCTCCATCATAAGCTAACTGACGAACATATAATATATTGCATTTTAATTTAGGAATATGCAACACATTATAAAGGACTAGGGTAAGAGAGACTTTAACACTCCCAAAGCTAGCAATAATGGAATCAAAAGCATCAGCAATAGTAACTGTCATTTTTGTGTTAATTAGAGTATAGTTCATAAATAAGGAGGAATTATCAGGCATATGATCAGAGGTGCTAGAGTCTAAGATCCAACAATTTCTAGTACTTATGCTTTTGATAGTAGATAAGGCTTTAAAGAAGTTACCTCATTTTACCACCGTAGCTACAAGTTGTCTTGGAGAAGGTTGTAATGTAGGCAACAATTCAAGAATTTTATCAAACATATCACCTTGTGGAGTTGAAGAAGCACCAGAATTATCCTTGTTAGATGTTTCAGCAATGTAACCGTGTCGCTAATGTTTTTTTGGCTTCCAGTTAGGTGGTTTACCATGAATATCCTAACAAGTGTCTTTTGTGTTACCTACCTTTTTGCAATGATCATAGGTTGGGCGATTCTTGGGAGCATGAGGTTCAGTAGAGTGGGCAGCAAGTGCAGATGGTTCTGGATGAGAAGTGGGGCAGATGTTTGGAGACCTTGAGGCCCCTTTAAACATGACCATTTTTTCTGGATTCTTTATTCTTGAGTATTGCAAATGTTCTCGAAAGCTTGGTAGAGGTACTTGACTTAGAATTCTACCACGAATGTCATCAAATGATTTATCTAAACCTTCAAGAAAGTAAAGCAACCTTACCTTTTCAACTTGTTTGGCATGATGTGTAGCATAGGAGATACAACAGGGAGCATCTTCACTGATGAGATCGAGTTCTTGCTAAAGGGTGCTTTTGGCAAGATAATAATCACCCAACGATAGAGTACCTTGCTTAAGATCCTAGACTTTTGCTTGTAAATCAAATACATAGCTAGAATTACCTCCATCGCTATAGGCTCCACGGATTGCATCCCATATCTCACAGGCAGTAGACATGAACATGAAGTACCTTATAATGGTTGGACTCATCAAGTTAACAAGCTAGGAGCAGACCACAGAGTGTTGTTGGCTTGCAATCATTCTGCTACTTTCTCATCAGAGGAGGGAGGAGATGGCGTTCGGCTGGTGACATGCCCAAGTCTCCCATGACCTTTAAGGGCGAAGCTGACGGACTGAGCCCACTCATGGTAGTTGTCGCCTGTGAGCTTCTCTAGAATGATGATGACTATTAAACCGTTGAAGGCTAAGGGTGTTGTTGTGTGAGTCGCATTGGTGACAAAGGAGTCTTCAGTTGCCGTCGCCACTGAGTGATGCGAACAAGGCAGAGGACTCGACTCCTATTTATTGTTGACGGAATCAGACATCATCACCATCACCTGCGCTTTGATACTATATAAGAAGACGATTATGATTATAGGAGGACGACGATGAGACTATCATGAGAATTCTGTTTTTGATCAATGTTTTATTCACTGTGCTTACAAATAACAATTTCAAAAAATTAAAAATAATATCTAATTAGATCTAAATCCTAAAATTATGGTAAATACCGATATTACAAATAGGTGCAAATCTACCCCTAATTTTGCGTCAGGCTTCCAACAAGTATACATTTACTACATGCTCTTGAAGTCCCTCTGTGCAGACCAGCGTGTAGCACACCTTGAAAAAACCTTCGATTTACTTCATAAGTACAACATGAAGTTGAACCCAGAGAAATGTTCATTCAGTGTTACCTTAGGGATGTTCCTGGGTTACTTGGTATTGCACAGGGGAATCGAGGCGAATCCAAGCTAGATCAAAGTTGTAACATCTCAAATTTCAGTCACCAAAATTTCTTATATTAAAGGGAAATATTCACTTGGCCATAAATCATGCCATGTGGAAGCTTTAGATGACATATGGAAAAAGAAGAAGAAAAGTCAATTTTCATATGCAAAATTGGCAATTAAATATTATATTGCAAGATGATATTTTACAAGATTATCATCTCCTTTAAAGGGCTATGATTAACGTATGCAGGAGGAAAAAGCAAGAGAAAATACATATTGGCTATTAAATATGACATATGTAGACAATTTGACCAAGTTAGCAAAAGATGAAGACTTGGTCAACAATTGCAACTAAAGTAAAGAGGATATTTCAAGAGCTTTCCTCTTTCCATTTCAATATGGTTTTCGTCCAAATCATAAGGGAAAGAGGGAAGGAGAGTTTAATTAAAACCATTGTTCACCTTTTCCTCAAGAAAAGTGGGTCAAAAGGGTCAAAAGCATATCAAGAGGAAAGAAGAGACTTGTTAACACAACTCCCTCCCCTCAAGTCAATTATTTAGGCTAGGTTATAAGAAAAGAGAGGAGATTTCATTAATTGAATTCTCTTATCCTCTTATTCATCTAAAATGTCGGTCAAGACACCAAATCAAAGAAAGAGAATTGGATTATAATATTTTCTCACCTTTTTGGTTTATTAGGATGACCAAAGAGAAAGAGTGCGAGAGAGAATATTAAATTAAAATATTTCCTTACTTTTCTAATAGGAAGGTCAGCCAAGCATCTAAAAGCAAGAGAGTGGGAGTAGATATTTAATTAAAACACTTTCTCACATCCTCACATAGCCACAAAGTCGGCCAAAGGAAGCAATGAAAGAGAAAGTGAGTTTTTGAAGAACAAATAGTAAGGTAAGGTGATTTTGTGTGATTTTCACCTCTTTAACCTCATATATGGCTCAAATACCTTCATAAATATTGTTCCTCTTGATGAGAGCTTCATTTCTATGGTTTTATAATTTCAAGAGGAGGTGTTTTGAGCCATCTTGTAAGAGCATAGGTTTTAGAACCAAAGAAAGAACCTAAGGAGGAGCAAGAAGTGAGTATTAGCTTCAATTTGAACTATTGGTTGTGTTGGTTGAATGAGTATTTTGTCATATGTAAATTTGACCTAAATTCAGCCAAACTAGGGTTTGGAGAAGTCATGGTGTTTTGGTTATGTATTTGGTATTTTATGATGATTAGAAACCATATCACACAAGTTTGATGTTGAAATTGGAAGTTTGGTAATTGTTGGAATGTATCTTTATTTTTTTGCCAAAATAGGACATGGAGAATGAGTGGGAATTTGTTCATTTTGATGTTACCTATGTCTTCTATATGAAAAATTATGTGGGTATAGCTCTGGGTTGTGAATTTTGGGTCATTGAAACTCAAAATGCAAAACTGGATTTTCTGCCGAACAGGATTCCAGCGAGGTACCCTGATTTTGTGCTGTTTTTGGATAACCAAATGATGTCAAAAAATTTTGAAACTTTCCAGTTTTCTAGGAGACATTGCAAGCTTTAAATTGATACATTATAGGTGTCATCTGATGTATGTACTGGGAGTTACGCATTTCCAAATTTTGAGGTTGAAACTGGGATCAATTTTGGAACAACAAGGAGATTTGTTGAATTCTGTATTTTTGTGGTTATAAATGGCAGTGATTCATATTTTTTCTACAAAGAGGACTTAAAAAGCTTCAAGTAGGACTTGGAGTCACCCCATTTCAATTTTTGTAGAATTAGTTATGATTTTTTAAAGTCTAAAGAAAATTCTGGCAGAATTGGTTTAATTGTGCAAAAATTCAAAGGTAATGGTACATGGTAATAATTATGAACTCTAAGGTTAGAAAATTGGTCTTTTGGGTTAATTGACTACTTTAGCTCCTTAGTTTACTTGATTAAATGACCATAGTGATAACTAACCTAAATATTATGAGTTATTAAAGAATTGGAATAGGTAATAACCCGTCGTTCTTAAACTCTAATTTATAGGATTTGACATTTGCCCTAAGCGAAAAGATTAGTGCAAGAACAGGAATGGAAAAAACAAGGTAGTGACTCTTTCTCTTATATCATGTATAATGTTTGCATGTTTGTGCTTATCATTGAGTTGCAACAAATGCAAAAGCTAAGATAATGTGCATACAGTGAAAGCTGAGGTAATGTTTATACAGCGAAAGCTAAGGTATTTATGAAAATAGTGAAAGCTGAAGTATATGTGAATACAAGGAGCTGTCGTTTATGTGACAAAAGTCATGCATTGCATGATTGTTGTTGTGGATGCCGTTGTGTATGCTATTTTGTGATAATTGCTTACATGTTTGTTTATTATATATCATATGAGTGAAAACATTGCTACTGAGATTCTTATGAATCTCACTTTTTCTAATGACTAACCTACAACCAGGGTAAGTAGGTCGAAGAAGAAACAAGCGACCAAGGGCGGCTAGTGCTCTCAACTAGGAGTTTTAGTTTTGTTTGTTGGTTATCATATTTTTGGGATTATTGTACATATTTAATGTATAAATTTGGATAGTGTAATGTAATCCCCAATATGGGAAACTGAACGAGCGAATATGCCCTGTAAACCCTTGTGGTAAATAGATGAAACCCGAGAGTCATTGAGAATTTTGCTATTCACTCGGATATTTATGAATGGAATCAAACTGCATAGGCCAAATATATTCAAAGGTTAAATGTGAGACCGTATTGACCTGGTTTTGAAAAGGTTTTTGAAAACCCACTTTATCACAAGACCGAATCTTATCTTAAAGTTAGGACCTTTTAGAAGTTTCAAATTTTCCACTGGTCTCCAGTTTTAATTAATGACTCATTTTCAAACCATATTAATAGCTATCAAGGTAGGGGGTTACAAAAGCCGTACTAAACACACCATCTCCAAGGTGGGTCAAGCATGTCCAAAAGCTTATAGGTTGGATAGTAGCTTTGAGTAGCTTCATCTCTAGGTCGTCCGAGAAGAGCCATTCGTTCTTAAACACCTTAAGGAAGAACAAGAGCTTCGAATGGAGTGAAGAATGTGAAAATACTCTCTAACAATTGAAATAGTATCTGACCAACACACCTTTGCTGTCAAAGCCAAAGGAAGGAGAGACATTGTACATTTACTTGGCTATGAAGCTTTGCGTTGTTAGTGCTATTCTGGTAAAATAAGAGGAAGGTAAGAAACACCCTATCTATTAGACAAGCAAGGACCTCCTAGATTCCGAAACCAGGTACACCTTACTTGAAAAGCTGACTTTATCACTTGTTTTCGCATCAAAAAAGCTTTGACCATACTTTCATTAGTAACTACTCACCCTTTGAAGAATGTGTTACATAAACCTGACCTATTAGATAGGTTAGTCAAGTAGGCAGTAGAACTAAGCAAATTTGACATAACTTACCACGTATTGCAATAAAATCTCGAGTTCTTACAGATTTTGTAACTGATTTTAGTCCTAACATACAATTTGATGCTAATAAAGAATTACTGTGTAAGTGGTGAAAACCAAGACTCAAAATAAACATTATATGTGGATAGTTCATCAAATGTAAAAGGTGCTGGCTTAGGCATAGTGCTAAAATCTCCAAGTGGTGACACCATACAACAATCTATATGTTGTGGTTTTAGAGCTACTAACAATAAGGTAGAGTATGAAACTTTGATCATAGGTTTGTAGCTTGTGAAAGAAATTGGGGTCAAAAGATTGGAGGCTAGGTGCAACTCGCAGCTGGTCTTAAAGCAGTGGGATGGTACATACTAGATGAAAGACCTGTGCATGCAGTCCTATCACAAGCTGGTGATCTCTTTAGATAAAAGTTTACAAGATTTAATAACCTAGGTCAGTAGGGACGACAACCGAGAAGCTGACGCATTAGCCAGTTTGGGATCCTCATCCAAACTAACCAAACAACGTTAGTATCGATAGTTCATCTACGATTCCTGGAGATCCACTCAAGTTCAGGTACGATCCAGTCAAATAATCTTATGTAGGGCTGGAGGTCCCTTATTTTACAGTACTTGTAGGATAACGTCCTCCCATAAGATAGGAACGAAGCTCATAGGTGAAGGTTCGAGCTACCTGATTCTATATCCTGGACGACAAACTTTACAAAAGACCATATGTAAGGCCACTCATGAGGTATGTCGAACCACAAGAGGTCAATTACGTACTAAAAAAAATTCATGAAGGGGAATGTGGAGACCATACAAGGAGCAGAAGCTTGGTACGCAAAATACTCATATATGGGTATTATTGGCCGACCTTGCAAAAAGATTATGTTACTATAAAGAAAACTTGTGGCCTTACTTAGAAATCCGAGCACCTCTTGTGAATTTTTACATATATCTACTTACAAATCCGAGCACCTCTTGTGAATTTATACATGAATAGAGGACATTAAAGAAAACTTTTAGCCTTACTTAGATGTTGCATCTAGCAACTCATCCTGTAATTTGTTTGATTCTTCCATATCTTCTAGCTTTTGGTTTTAGAGCAAGTTTGCTTTCTTGAAGAGCCAAAAATTTCTTTAATGGGAGTTTACGCCTAGAATATCAACCTCTTTGCAAAACCCATCTATCATTTTTGCTAGCTCTTTTCTGTCGCAGTAGTTGCTTTTGATCATGCAATATTCTATTAGTAAATTTACATATGCTTCCGGGTTTACTAGGAGATCCAAAAGATGTAGGTACTGAGTAAAGTTATAAGGATCTCTAGGATAGTGGCATTGCTCATACACCATTAGATTGCTAACGCTTATTTCTGAATCAGGTTTAATGATTAGCCTCCAACTCCCCAAGACACCATTGCTAAACTCCAAGTAGAAGACACCCTTGTCAATTATAGGTCTAAACTTCACTCCTGACTCAACCAGCTACGTCGCTGGATGTATATATTCCAAATGCTCACCCAAGGTTACTCCTCTACCTCATTCATGAGGTGGGGGCAAACAAAATATCCTTACCATGTCGGGGAAATTATGTACGTATGCAATCTCTTCTACCTCAACATGGTGGGTTATTGTGTACGACTTGAAAAATGAATGTACAAGCCAACCAAAAGTTCCAGCCTCACTTTTGAAACTTCATATCATAGGGATGATATTGAATAAAAAAGGGTATTTGATTTTCTAATGATAATATTAGTAAGTAGAAATTTCCTTTCGCTATCTTTTCAACATCTTAATTTGAATAGCTGCCAAACACCTCCTTCCGAAAGTATTCGAAAAATAAAACTAACAGTCAATCAAAATAATTTTTGTGAAATCATTGCTACTCACCTAAATAACTTTTGTCCATAAGATATTTTGATTTGGTTTTGACAAGCTGAATAGTTATGCAATAAATATTTAGCAATGTGAAAATGCATAACTATTCAGCAATGTGAAAATGAAATCAGAAGATGCTAGGCTGAAAATATTCAATTGAGCCGCATTGGTTCTGTGAAGATGATTTTGTTTAACTCTTGTTTTATTTTTGAGTAAATTCGAATAAAAGTGTTTGACATCTATTTAGATAAAGATGAAACAATATTGAAAGAATGGCGAATGACGCATCTAGTTACTTATATTTTATTATTAAAAAATCAAATACTTTTTTTATTCTCTTCTATCTCTATAATATTTAGTTTTAACCACTAGGCTTGAATTTTTGTTGGCTGGTATACTCATTTTTCAAGTTGTATAGAATAACCTGCTATATCGAAATAGAAGAGGTTGCAAAAGTAAATTATTTACTCAACATAGTGAGGATGTTTTGTTTGCCCCTACCTTATGAGTGGGACAGATGAGTAACCTTGAGTGAGCATTTCGAATATATACCTCCAACAACTAAGCTAAATGAGTCAGGAGTGAAATTCAAAATTCTAATTGACAAAGGTGTCTTCCACTTAGAGTTTGTGGTGTCTTGGAGAGTTTTAGGTTGCTCGTGAAACCTAATTCCAAGATAAGAGTTCACAATCTAATGGCGTATAAGCAATGCCACTGCCATAGGGATCCCTATAACTTTACTCAATACATACATGTTTTGGATCTCCTAGTAAATATAAAAGTATATGTAGATTTATTGATAGAACATGGCATGGTTAAAAGCAACTAGGGGAATAGAAAATAGCTAGCAAAAATGATAAACGGGCTCTGCAAAGAGATTGGCATTAAGGGCACCAATTCCCATTACTATTAGATTTTTGCGAGTTTTCATAAATTCACTCATACTTGATAGAGAAGTTGGCAAGTAGAGATGAAACATTGTTACCTTGCCTTATTCCAGACAATCCATGCTTGTATTTAGATGATAGTTGTCTTTTTGGCAAATATTACACAGGCGGTATGCTCTGTATTATCACTATGGAAAAATTTGTTGTTTTTTGCTAAAGAAGGAATGGACATGCAAATCCAGACCAAATATATAAAAGAACTTATGGTCACTGGCAAGTTTGACTTGGGGCATGAGAAAGGCACCTTGGAATCAACCGGATCTGGTTTCGGTGTTAAGCACCTTGATAAGCACAAGTAAGTCATCAAGGTGTGCACCATTTCACTTATACCCCATTTGGTACACTGGGTTTAAGGTAAGAGAAGTGGAACTGGAAGTGGAACCATACATATGGTATGTTTGGTAGGTGGGAATCCAATTCCCTATGGAATTCACTTGCATTACACCACCGATAGAACTAAAACCACTACCAAAGAATCAAGGTCATTTCTCATCTTTACCCTTCGAGCCTCCTTGCTGACTTCTTTGACCCAACAAAGACTATCATCAATGGCGCTTACCATGAGTTCACCAACAATGACAATGCTTGACTAGCGATAACACCCATAACCACGATCATCAGCGATGGCCGGTGACGTTCACCAACCATGATTCCATACTCATCTTCGCTCGGTTTATGCTTCACTATTCTGGCAAATCTCTCCATTCTTAACAAGAACGACTAGCGATTTTGACTCTAAAAACCAATTGTGCTTGACCGGCAACCCACACATCTCATGTGATGATGCTTGACTGGCAACCCTCCCCCTCTCGTCTTTGTCCACGATTCTAAGCACGAATCTCAATCAGGTGACCCTCCCCCTCTCCTCTTCATTTACGATCCAACGGCCCCCCTCTGTCTTTCATTTTTGCTTCTCTCATCTTCCATCTCCGCATCTTCGATGACAAGTTGGAGTATATACAATTATTTTAATCTTTTATTTTGGGTTTGATTGTTACTAAGATTGATTGTTATTGAGATAAATTGTTAGAGATTGATTGTGTATGGGTTAAATTACATTATATTTGATTGTGTTTCCTAATTTCCCAATGAATAGTTGCCTTTGCGAGGGTTGCCATGGCTTTAGTGACAAAGAACAATGTTTTTTGATATATGGGGTAGGACTAGAATATTTTTGGATAGGGGTATTAGTATATTAGTCTTTTATGTTATAAATACAGGTATTAAATTAAAAAAAAAATCTGCACTTCCCTAACTCTTGAAGTGGAATGCCCTTCTTCATAGCTCCAGCCTTCTTGTGATGCTAAAAGCCCAGTCACTTCACACTATGACCTAAGAACACTTGCACACATATTATACTCCCTCCAATCCTAATTATAAAATAAAATTGACTTTTTTGGAGAAATTAAGAAAGCTAATTAAATTACTTTAGAATATTTATATTTTTATTTTTTTCTCCAAACTAATTAGTATGACTAATAAACTAATATATAATATAAGGATACATAACATATGATATGATTAAGTAACTTATTTAGCTTCCTTAATCTCTCTAAAAAAAGTCAACTTAGTCTTATATTTAGGACTGGAGGTAGTGTCAATTTTGCTCTTGATTTGAACACATAATTTAAGGGGATAAGACACATCCACAAGTGTAATTGGAGAAGAATATATACCTGAATCATTCCAAGCCATGGCGTTCCAACCTCCTTCTGGCATCTTTTTGAGCTTCAGCAAAATGATCAAGGTTTAGAAGATCTGGATTTCAAAATAAAAAATTGATCACATTCTCCATTAAAAAGAACAACCTTCATTGCTCGGCACAAATGAAGGTTGAATCTTGTCCTTCAAGAAGTAATCTGTCTTTTGAATTTCAAAATGAAGGTTGAATCTTTTTTGCAGAAGGGTACCAACTTGTTTGTATAACTCAGCAGTTTTAGAATGGAACTGCAGCAAGAAAAATTATCTTCCATCAACAATTCATAATACCCATGACAAATCATGCTGTAGCATATATCAACTCAACTTGAAATAAATAGCAATCAAGGCAAAGATGACGAAAAGAAAAGGTTCAAAATATTTGTTCACGGTTTATTCTTCACTCTTGGATATTGCAGTTCATGAATGTCGACAGTTTAACACATTTCACGGGTAACAGTTAGCATGTATCTTATGATTTTAAGAATACTGCCATATACAGGACGCATATAATGCTTCTATATGTGAAATAAATAAAAATCACAGATAAGACAAGAAGTGAATAGCTTACAATATTATTTATCATCTATAAAGAAAATAATGCAATGTAAATTACAGGAGTGAAGTTGTAAAAATTAACTAATCAAAATATAAAATAATTGGCCCAAAAAAATCAAAATGTACAATAAATTAAATTAAAATTAAAATATACAAAATTACACAATTTTTAAGTCCAATCTTCACATTATTAAATACATCTACACTTTTGATTTGGGTTGAACCTACCTCCACTTTTATAGAAATGAAACCCATATCACATTATGGCTTTACAATACATACAGATCTGGGAAAATAGGACACATGTTCAGCTACTATCCTATGTGATAATGAGTGATTTGCCAGTTACTTACCCTTATGAAAGACAGCTTTAACTTATTTTAAAAGCTTTACATTACAAAAAGATCCAAGAAAGGACACATTTTCAGCTAGCATCACGGCTGATAAGGAGATATATGTGAATTAATAAAACCAACAGGCCTAACGTGAAGAGGAGAGAGATATATATATATATATATATATATATGCATTTCTTGGATAAGAGAACAAGCAGCTGAACAAAAATACGTAGGATGCCAAAAAGACAATAAAAGAGGGAAAATTTACACTAAATTTCCACCAACCCTTCATGCTTTTGAAACATCACCACTCGCCGGTGAGAGCATAAAAAAAGGACCTGGATGATAGGAGAAATAGAAATCAGTGATTCATATTCATAATATCCAACAGGTCTGCAGTGAAATAGTTGCAACAAATCACATAAAAAATAACGTAAATTTTCCACTTATATCACACTTGTTCTTGGGCATATAGGAATGTCCTCTGAAACAACAGTTGCTCTAAAAAAAAAAGAGTAAAACCGAAGTTAACCAAATGGCAATGACTAATGAGTGGGAAAAAAAATAAGGGCGACAATAAAATAGAAAAAGTATAGTAAAGGACAAAATGGATTTATTTACATTTGAAAGTTTCAACTTTCAACAGTTGAATTACTGTTGCTGGCAAAAAAACAGTTGAATTAATGTTATTAAATCTTCATCTTTGCTTTTAGTTTACACAATGGTGCTCTGTTCTTTCAGTCCCCTTGTGAATCAATTTTAATGCTGTGTATGAACAATTGCTTTCATCAAAAAGAAAGAAAAATACACTAATTTTGCATTTCTTTTATGCTAACTAAGGGGGGAAATATGATTATGATGAATGGCAACAAAGAATTAAAATCCTAATAAAACTAACACGAGAAATTTGGGAAAGGTAGTCACTGTTATTCATTGAATAAATATGATATATATACAGAGTTGCTTTGTATACACGTGTCTCATCTAAGTTGTATCTGTTACAAAATAATATAACAAATATAACAAATTATCTAATCATATTTAACTAATTTACAGCTTGTTTGTTACCTCTAACTAACTCTATTACCCCCTGCAAGCTGGCGAGTATATATTTATCATCCCAAATTTTGCAAGCAGGGTATGAAATGGGTGAGGACTTAATGGCTTCGTAAAGATATCTGTGAGTTGATGAGCACTACGAATAGGGAGAAGTTTGAAGATGCCAGCTTGAGCTTTCTCACGAACCAGATGATAATCAAGCTCGATGTGTTTGGTGCACTCGTGGAAGGTTAGACTAGCGGCAATATGGAGTGCTGAATCAGGTAGATACAGGACATTGGAAAGAGATTTATCTGGTGTAATATCCACAATACCAGAAATATTGGTAATGACAATGGATTTATTTGGCAGGGTGACTCGGATAGAAGAAATAGAGACATATGATTTAAACAAGGATAAAGAGCAACAGACATGTGCAGTAGCACCACTATCAATTATCCAAGAAGCGGAAGAATTAAAGGATAGAACAGTAGATATACCTTGCTTTGATGCGTCAGGCATAAGAGTAAGAGAGGACATTTGACTAACATGATGAGTAGGAACAGATGTATTAGTATAAATAGAATGTGTAGATGGAGTTGGAGCGTGAGTAGCAGTAGCAGGTTGAAGAAGCTCAAGCAATTTATTATATTGATCCTGAGTAATCGGGCTAGACATGTTGGTTGAAGTAGGTGTCAAGATCAAAGTTGCAGCTGATGAATCAGAATCAGTAGCAACCAAATTGTTGATTGAGGCTCTATTAGTTCTGAATTTGAATCCAGGAGGATAACCGTGCTTTTTGTAGCAAGTTTTTTAACAGTGTGTCTCGGTTTCCCACAGTGTGTACACATCTTATTCTTGTTAGAAGAATCTGTGAATGATTGTGGTTGCTGATTCTGACCATTAGGAGATAACCATTGAGATTATTGTGGTTGAGTTTGAGCAGCATAGATCATAGAATCCACAGGTCCATTTAATTCCCGTTCCTATTGAACAAGCAACGAGAATACTTTGTTGATGGAAGGAAGTGGATCCATTAGCATAATTTGGGATCTAACTGAAGAAAATTTCTCATTAAGACCTTTAAGAAATCGGATAGTGTAATCCTGCTAGATATAAGTCTTACCACAGCAAGAACAATCAGGAAGAGGTCGGAAATTGAGAATCTCATCCCAAATAATCTTGATCTTTGTGTAATAATCCGAAACAGATAGGTTGCCTTGCTTAAACTAATAAAGCTCTTCTTGTAATTCTGCAATTAGAAAAATATCAACATGAATGAATCGATCGTGAAGATCACGCCATACATTAGCAGCTGTGTTGATCTATATCACACTCTGTGCAATTGAAGGAGACAACAAACGATTGATTCAAGTAAGGACTATTGTGTTACACCGTTGCCAAGCAAAAAATAGAACATCGTTCTTGTTAGGAACAGAAATTGTACCGTCGACAAACTCAAATTTATTTTTGCTCATCAGCGCCATCGTCATTGCCCTAGCCCAATGATGATAATTTGAGCCATTGAGTGGAGGAGACACCAGAATCAATGATGGATTCTCACTAGGATGAAGGTAATAGCAGCTAGTTGGATCATTAAGAATCGAAGTGGAGTCACTGATTATCGCCCTGGATTCTTCAAAAGGAAAAGGAACGAAGTTGCAACAATAGCAACAGAAAAAAAACGGTGAATAAAATTGAGAAAGTTGCAGAGAAGATTTCAACAAGAAAGATGATTGACAAAGAGAAAGTTGCAGAGAAAGAACGGAATCAGGAAGACATAGCGAAGAGCAAGAAGCTCTGATACCATAACACGGGAAATTTGGGAAAGGAAGTCACTATTATTCATTAAATAAATCTGATATATATAGAGTTGCTTTGTATACACGTGTCTCATCTAAGCTGTATCTGTTACAAAATAATATAACAAATATAACAAATTGTTATAAATATTAAATATGTGGATGTCCATTGACTCATATTACTCTTCCAGTCAACTTGACATAAAGAAGAAAAGAAGATTTGACATAAAGTAAAAGCAAAAGAAGACAATGACATAAAGAAGATATAAAGTAACCATGGTTATGTAACCAGAGTTAAATATAACCATGGTCATGCAACCAGGGTTAGATTTCTAACTCTATATAAAGGCCTGTAATCGATTGTTTCAGTTGAACTAAATGAGAACTTCTCTCTAACTTCTCTCTAGAAATTCTATCAATCCTTTCTCTGAATTCTATCAATCTTCTCTCTTATTTCATATACTTTTATAACACGTTATGAGCACGAAGCTCTAAAAGAAGGTATGATCTTCTTATGGTTTCTTTAATGATTATATATATGTTGTTTTATTTTATAGGCCTGGGATAATCTGAGCCACTATATGGAATTAGAGAGATACTTTTACCGATTGTTATATAACATCGGGTTCTATGGCTAAGATTGGAGATCGTTATTGTTTTTATATATCATTTACAAGTTCTTTTATATTATTATTATTATTATTATGGCCAGTAGCCATACACATCTGATTCTTGAAATTATGACCAGAAGTCATAATGTTTTAATTTCTTATAATATGGCTAGAAGCCATATCCATTTGATTTTCTTATTATATGGCCAGAAGCTATATATATATTTTTTTATCTTATACGGCCAGAAGCCATATCTCTTTTCTTATTATATGGCCAGAAGCTATATATATTTTCATCTTTTATCTTATTGTACGGCCGGAAGTCATGTACAACTTTTATCTTGAAGATAATAGTTAATTCCTCATCTTGAGATTAAATGGCCCAAAGCCATACATGACCTGAAGTTATGAGATTAAATGGCCCAAAGCCATACATGTTTTAATTTTCTTATCTTGCCTTATGAATTATTTATTGTCTTTATGAATTTACAGTTATTATATTGCATATTTACATTTCATATTTTAATTATTTTTATTTATTTCTTTAATTAGTTTGAACCATGGCAAACCTAGCAAAACTTGAAATTGTGGCTCTTGATATTACCGGACAAAATTATTTATCTTGGAAGTTGGATGCGGAAATTCTCCTGAATGCTAAAAGTTTGAAAGACACAATTAAAGAAGGGAATAAGGCATCCAACCAAGACAAAGCCAAATCTATGATTTTTCTTCACCACCATTTACATGAGGATTTAAAAACGAATATTTGACAGTAATGGACCCACTTGTCCTTTGGAACAATTTGAAAGAAAGATATGATCACTAGAAGATGGTCATTCTTCCAAAAGCTCATTTTGACTGGATGCATTTGCGCTTGTAAGATTTTAAATCTATAGGCGAATATAACTCAACTATGTTCAGAATTACTTCTAAATTGAAATTATGTGGAGAAAATGTTACTGATGATGATATGTTAGAAAAGACATTCTCCACATTTCATGCATCATCCAATTTGCTCCTGCAACAACAATATCATGAAAAAGGTTTCAAGAAATATGATGAGTTAATTTCTTGTCTCCTTATGGCTGAACAAAATAATGAGCTTTTATTAAAAAATCATGAATCCTGTCCAACAGGCTCAACTCCATTCCCTGAAGTGAATGTAATAACAAATGAATTTTATTGTGGCCGTGGGCGTGGTCGATATCATGGAGGTTCAAATTCCTACCAGAAGTGGGAAAATACTGATAAGAACCAAAAAGGGGAAAGTAGTAGGCATAACAAATATGCTGATAATCCATGTTATCGATGTGGTGGCAAGGGCCATTGGTCTCGTACTTGTCGTACACCAAAGCACCTAGTTGATCTTTACCAAGAATCAATTAAAAATACTGGTAAAAGATCAAATGTTGAAGTTAATCATGTTGATCAGGGCGAGAATTTTGAGTATGGTGATATAGATGATAACTATTTGAATGTTGCAGATTTCTTAATATAATTTTAACTGTTATATTTTATTTAAAGTTGTTTCTATCATATGTATTAATTATGTTTTTATAAAGAATGAATCCAATTGGCATCAATCCTGAAAATTTATATCTCGTTGATAGTGCAACAACCCACACCATATTCATACATGATAAATATTTTTCTTCCCTGGTAATACGAGAAGCCAATGTTCAGACTATATCTGGTAGTATAAATTTAATTGAAGGCTCCGGAAGAGCTAATATTTTGTTACCTGAAGGAACAAAATTATGCATTGATAATGCATTTTATTCTACCAAGTCTAAAAGAAACTTATTGAGTTTTAAAGATATCCACATAAATGGATATCATTTGGAAACAACAACTAAAAATAATAAGGAATATCTTATCATTACAAATATAGTTACTAGTAGAAAATGTATATTAGAAAGTTTTCCTATTTTTTCTTCTGGTTTGTATTATACATGTATAAATGCAATTGAAACACATGCTATTGAGAACCAGAAGTTCACTAATGCAAACCAGAAGTTTGCCAATTCAAACCAGTAGTTTGATAATGTAAACCAGAAGTTTACCAATGAATTTATTGTTTGGCATGAGCAGTTAGGCCATCTCGGTTCAATCATGATGCGACAAATAATTGGGAATTCATGTGGGCATACTCTGAAGTGTAAACAAATACCACAATTTCATGATTTCTCATGTGATGCATGTTCCAAGAGAAAGTTACTTATTCGCCCCTTACCAAGCAAAGTAGAAAGTGAGTCTCTCACATTTCTAGAACCGATACAGGGAGATATTTGTGGGCCAATACACCCACTATGCGGACCATTTAGATATTATATGGTTTTAATTGATACATCAACTAAATGGACGCATGTTTGCTTATTATTTTCTCGCAATCTAGCGTTTGCAAGATTAATTGCTCAATTGATTAGATTAAGAGCACATTACTCTAATTGTCCTATCAAGAAAATACGTCTTGATAATGCTGGTGAATTTACATCACAAGCTTTTAATGAATATTGTATGTCCCTTGGAATTGATGTTGAACATCCTGTAGCTTATGTTCATATGCAGAATGGACTTGCAGAATCATTGGTTAAAAGGTTGCAACTAATTGCAAGACATTTACTTATGAAATCTAATCTCCCAATTTCTGCTTGAGGCCCTGCCATTTTGCATGCAGTAATGTTAATTCGCATTAGGCCAACAAGTTATTTAAAGATTTTTGGTCAAGAACCTAATATTTCCCATATAAGAACTTTTGAGTGTGCGGTATATGTGCCTGTAGCACTACCACAACGCACCAAAATGGATCCTCAAAGAAGGATGAAATATATGTTGGGTATGAATCTCCATCAATTATAAAATGTTTAGAACCATCCACAGGAGATTTATTTACGACACGATTTGCCGATTGTCATTTTAATGAATCACTTTTCCCAACATTAGGGGGAGAAAACAAACAGCTGGGTAAAGAAATTAGTTGGAATAAATTATCATTGGCTCATTTTGATCCTCGTACAAAACAGTGTGAACTGGAAGTTCAAAAGATAATTCATCTACAAAATTTAGCTAATCAAATGCCAGAAGCATTTACTGACCCAAAGAAAGTGACAAAGTCACATATCCCAGCTGCTAATGCTCCTATTAAAATTGATGTCTCTGAAGGATAACATACTATGAATGAATCTGAAGCACGCCTGAAGAGTGGCAGACCCATCGGTTCCACAGATAAAAATCCGTGAAAAAGAAAAGGAGCAAATAATATAGATAGCCAGGTCGAGGATAATGAAGAAAAATTAGTAGCTTCAGAAGAGCCATCTCCTAAAGAGATATTATCTCCATAAGAGAATGTTGTAGTCCCAGAAGAGACCCAGGTACCTGATGTATATGAAAATAATGAGATCTTAATAAAGTATGTTATGAATGGAATTCGATGGGATAGAAATGAAGTCAACGTTGATGACATCTTTGCTTATCATATAGCATATGATGTAATGAATGATAATGAGGATCATGAGCCTAAATCCATTAGTGAGTGCCAACAAAGAAAAGATTGGCCCCTATGAAAAGATGCCATTAATACAGAACTAAAATCATTGGCTAAATGAAAAGTATTTGGACCTGTAGTCCTTACACCTGAAGATGTAAAACCAGTTGGATGCAAATAGGTCTTTGTACGAAAAAGAAATGAAAAGGGCAAAATAACTAGATATAAAGCACGTCTAGTAGCCCAAGATTTTACACAAAGACCTGGCATTGATTTTGAAGAAATGTATTCACCAGTAGTGGATGCGACTACTTTTCGTTATTTAATTAGTCTAACAGTAGATGCAGGACTTGATTTACATCTAATGGATGTTGTGACTGCCTATTTATATGGATCACTTGACAATGATATTTATATGAAAGTCCCAGAAGGACTTAAGATGACAGAAGCATCCAATTCAAGTTCTCGAAAACAATACTCATTTAAGTTAAATAAGTCCCTGTATGGCCTGAAGCAATCAGGGCGCATGTGGTATAATCGCCTTAATGAATATTTGTTGAAAGAAGGATACAAAAATGATCCGATATGCCCATACATCTTTATGAAAAGATCTAATAATGAATTTGCTATAATTGCTATTTATGTTGATGATATCAACATCATTGGAACTCCTGAAGAGCTTCAAAAGGCAATTAATTGTTTGAAGAAAGAATTTGAAATGAAGGATTTGGGAAGAACAAAATTCTGTCTTGGATTACAGATCGAGTACTTCAAGAAAGGGATCTTTGTATATCAAGAAACTTATACAAAGAAGGTTCTAGAGCGATTTTACATGGATAAATCTCATCCATTATGTACCCCAATGGTTGTAAGATCTTTGAAGGTGGATAAAGACCCATTCCGACCCCGAGAAATTAGTGAAGAAGGTGATGAAGAACTACTTGGTTCAGAAGTACCATATCTTAGTGCTATTGGAGTACTAATGTATCTTGCTAATCACATACGTCCTGATATATCATTTGCTGTTAATTTATTAGCAAGATATAGTTCTTCACCAACACAAAGGCATTGGAATGGAATAAAGCACATTCTTCATTATCTCAGAGGTACTACAGACATGGGGTTATACTACTCAAATGTATCCAAGCATGAACTGGTTGGTTATGCAGATGCCGGATTTTTGTCTGATCCACATGATGGTAAATCACAAACGGGTTATCTATTTACATGTGGAGGTGTAGCTATTTCATGGCGATTTATGAAACATACTATATCAGCCACATCATCTAATCATGCAGAAATTCTAGCAATACATGAAGCAAGTCGAGAATGTATGTAGTTGAGGTCAGTGATACATCATATACGTACAACTTGTCATTTATCTTCCGGCAAAATGATCCCAACAATCCTATATGAGGATAATACTGCATGTATCGCTCAACTTAAAGAAGGCTATATCAAGGGCGATAGAACAAAGCATATTTCACCAAAATTCTTCTTCACTCGTGACCTTCAAAAGGATGGTGAAATAGATATCCAGCAAATCAGTTCAAGTGAAAATCTAGCAAATTTATTCACCAAGTCACTCCTAGGTACAATCTTTGAAAAACTTGTTCATGATATTGGTTTTCGGAGATTCAAAGATTTCAACTAATATTATCAAGAGGGGGAGTCGATACACATTGTACTCTTTTTCCCTTATCTAGGTTTTGTCCTACTGGGTTTTCCTAGAAAGGTTTTTAATGAGGCAGCACTCGACGGTGTATCAATGAATGATGTACTCTTTTCTTTGGCTAGGTTTTTATCCCACTGGGTTTTTCCTAGTTAAAGTTTTTAATAAGGCACATTCATAATGGACATCCAAGGGGGAGTGTTATAAATATTAAATATGTGGATGTCCATTAACTCATATTACTCTTCCAATCAACTTGACATAAAGAAGAAAAGAAGATTTGACACAAAACAAAAGCAAAAGAAGACAATGACATAAAGAAGATATAAAATAACCATGTTCATGTAACCAGAGTTAAATATAACCAAGGTCATGCAACCAAGGTTAGATTTCTGACTCTATAAAAAGGCCTGTAATCGATTGTTTCAGTTGAACTGAATGAGAACTTCTCTCTAGAAATTCTATCAATCATTTCTCTGAATTCTATCAATATTCTCTCTTATTTCATATACTTTTATAACACAAATTATCTAATCATATTTAACTAATTTACATCTTGTTTGTTATGTCTAACTGACTTTGTTAAAAACATTCTTTCAATAGCAAAATAAAATCAAGAGCATTAACTCCCACAACATGACAAATAATATGTACAATCACCATACAAATGAGAAGAAGACATAGGCACCACACAACTCAAAGGCTGTGGAGGCATCATCATCAACCCTATAATGAACAATTTCTATTAGCTTTGAGAAAATAAAATACAGATATTAACGTGGACAAATAAATCAATCAAATATTAGAAAAACGATTATTAATAGTTACTTTCCAAGTTGGATCAGCAAGAAACTAAACTCTTAAGCCAAGTAATTGACTTACATTTGCATGTCTTCTTCATCGGAACCTGTCCCTTCCATGCATGTCACCCTTCCCTTCATGGTTTTTCTCCTGCTTGAGCTTCCAACCTTCAACTCTTTCTTTCCAGTCAAGAATTCAAGTCCTTTGAAGGGTCTACAACTCTCACTAGAACTGCAACAAGAAAAATTATCTTCAATCAACAATTCATAATGGCCAAGACAAATCATATGGTAGCATATATCAGCTCAACTTGAAATAAATAGCAATCAAGGCAAAGATGACAAAGAAAAGGTTCAGAATATTTGTTAACGGGTATGTTTGGTTGAGCGATTCGATTGCTTATAAGTTGCTTTTTAATAGTGATTTACGGTATACGAAGTAAGTATGTGAGAGGAGTTGTGTCTCGATTTACGTAAAAAGCAACTTATAAGTTTTTATAAGCTCAAACAAAAACGTTTTATTCTCCACTCTTAGATTGCAGTTCATGAATGTCGGCACTTTTAACACATTTCATGGATAACAGTTAGCATGTATCTTATGATTTTAAGAGCACTGCCATGTACAGGACGCATATAATGCTTCTATACGTGAAAAATAAATAAAGATAACACTAAGACAAGAAGTAAAAGGCTAAAAATATTATCCTTCAGTCTTAAGATTGCGGTTCAAGAATAAGGACAATTTGACATAATTGATGATTAGCCTGCTCAAATTATACTAGTTAATATATACACCAGCAATATAAGACAGGGCCTGGATCTTTAAAAAAAATAATTGGCGAGGATATATAGATAAATCAATTAAGAAAGAATACATCTTTCTTCCTTCTCTCTGACGCACAAACTCGTTCATCTCATGATCAAGGAGGACATGTTACTTGATTAGTGAAAGATTTAAAAAAAAGAAGAACCAAAGTTAGATAATTTAGCTAGACAAATCAATTTTGTTTTCTTTTGTCCTAACCTTGAGTTTTGGATCCATCTTCCAAGAACTTGCAGAGCCCAAAAGCAACGTCATTCTGGATAGAGGAAATTATTCAGAAGTATATATAGTGGCAGAAATATCAAATATAAGAATAAAACCAAGTTTCGTACCTTGCTGGCTTGATTATTCCACACTAGCATCCTCCAGGATATTTAAATGTTGTCTTTTACTTGGAATTGTGTGAACCAATTTCAATAGGCCCTGTTAAAAATCAAAATAAACAAAGCAAAAACCTAACTTGAGTTGAAAGTCCACAAGATAATAAGAGACACAACACGTAATAACTTACAGTTCTTGACTAGTTGCTAACTTGATAACGAGTACTTTGGATACACCATAATCATTGCACAGAACCAAACGTGACACAAAATCCAACTTCACAGTTCAATTCTACGTAACAGAACTGGTTGCCTTCTACCATAAGAAGGCCATAACTTGAAAGATTTACAGACAAAAAAGTAAAAATTAAAACCAAGTGGCCTCATCATCAGATCCCAGACCACTTCACAAGAAAGAAACTGACTTGTTTAGACTCTGTTTCTTCAGAATTCAGAGATTCACAGACTAATGTATAATTCATATCTGTGTAAAAATTCATTTGCACATGTTTCTTTTCAAAATCACATGTACGTAACCCATATTTTAAGAATGAAAAAAGCAAATAAATCTAAAAATAGGGGGACCAAATTCTAGTTTCTTTGAATCAAATTACCTCCTAATTAAGCTTGCCTTCCATAGCAGCCTCCAAATCCATCATTGGAGCTAGCAGAACGACGGAATCCGAAGTAGGAACTGGGAATTCTTCTGGAGCCTGCAACAACAGAAGCGTTATTATCGTCGTATTCTTCAAAGTTGGAGTCCAATGAAGAAGAAGAAGAAGACAGAGAAGACGGAAGAGAGTAAAGAAGTGAGAAGAAGGGTCTTCTTAAGATTGAATCTTGGAAAGGAGAAGCGAAAACAATTGGATCTTGAGATCTTCTTCTTGGTGGGGGTGGGGTTTTAGAAGTAGGACGATTCAGGCTCCGTTTATTGTCGTAAGGTGTCTCTCTCACTCTGATAAAGTTTCGCCCATTGGGTGTAGAGAGAGAGAGAGGCAAGACACGAAGAGAATATGAAAGAATGAGCGTATTGAGTGAGGGCATTGTTAAGACGGTAGTAGTTTGGTATGCATCCCTTTCAATAAAACATGTGATGAAGTTAAAACAAAGATACAGAACTACATATGATGTGGATGAATCATGTTCCCTACGAACACAAATATATTAAAGTAAAAGCATGATGCTCTGTTCAACTTCAACTTTGCTTCTGAGAGATCTCACCCTAAAGTTCACTTCTAGAAGGAGATCTAAAAGGTGAATAATAATGATGATGCGACAGTAAAGATCAAAGCTTTTATGGAAGTAAGGTAGAGAAGGAGTATATATTCAGTGAAGAGTGGTTATGAGACGTGACGCGGTGTGATTAAACTGTAGAAGTAGACAGGGAGAAGAGAGATTTGGAACACTGCATCTTACTCAGTCTCTCCCTCTTTGGCTTTCTCTTTCTCAGCTTCTGCAAAGACACCTTCAAGCTATAGCTTGCCATTTCAATAAAGAAAATAACTTATGCAAGAGATTATCACAAGAAAAACTTTGAGTGAATTTTGAGTATCTCACTTGCTATCTTCTCTGTCTTCTTCAAGTCGGAGAAAAAAGACTGAGATAGTGGGGAGAATCACTCGGTCTTCTCCAAAGGCTTATGTCTTGTTGGTTCTTGCAAAAGCTGAATGAATGAAGAAAGATAAGAGAGGGAGAGGACCTAAGTTTGGGAAAAGTTGGTGAGTAATGTTCAAATTTTTTGCTTTCTTCTTCTTCTTTTTTTTTTTTTTTATACTAGTAATGTTCAAATTTAGGGTCAGTTTGGCAAAGCGGTACCCATCCATGACCGCACGTTTCGATAAAAAAAAGCACTGTGGCCACTTTTTCACCGTTTCGCAAAGCTTTTCTTATCATTGTGCTTTTAATACTACCGAAGCTTTTCTTTTGAAGCTGATTTGCATAGCTTTTCCATTTCCCTAATGTACTTCTAATCTCTCTCTTCCATCAATGCTGCTACAGATCGTTGGAAGCATTCATATTTTGGCTCACCAAACTCCATGAACCATTGTTAACGCATGCAAAAGGCGATCTCTGAACAAAGGAGTATATACGCTGTGATGGTGGTGATGGTGTTCAACGGTGGAGGAAGAGCTTGTCGGTGGTGGTCAGAACGGTGCTGTTGTGGTGGTCCAAGAAGATCACCAGAATCTAGAAAAAATGTCATCGAAGCTGTGAAAACAAGGGAGAATCCATCGGAGGTGGTACTGGTGGTATTTCGACAGAGTGGAGAAGAGAAGACATGGTGGTGGCGGTGAAACTAATGATTGGTGGTTGTAATCTCTCTCCCTCTTGACTCTCAAGCTCTTCGACTCTGCTCTCACTCTGTATCAGATTTGTCTGGTCTCACTGGCCTGATGTAGAAGATGGTGGTTGAGGGAGGGCCGGTGACGGTGAAGAAAACGATGGTGGTGGCCCTCCCTCACTCCTCCCAAGCTCTCTCGCTCTCCTCCACGGCGCAACTTCACTCTTAGCTCAACTGTTTGAACCTCCAAAGTTGGGTCTCAGGTCTGTTATTTTGCTGAAGAAGAATCAGCAATAGTAACCTAATGGCCTTGGTGTATATTTTTTTAAATAATAATTTCAGTTTTTTTAATCAAATCTTATTTATGTTTTCTCACTTCAAGTATATATATATACAGACCTGGGCAATAAGTAATTTTCTTGCAGACAACAATTTAAAAAGACACAGACACACTTGCAAAAATAAAAAAATTACTAGAAAAGAATGAAGAAAATCTGAATGATTTTGACCGAACATAACCCGGATTATGAGAGAAATCATATGTATGTAGTATTCAATAGCATCCATACCCTTTTCATTCATTTTGTATCTAAACTGGCTTTTCAAACTCTAATCCAAATAGGTTCAAGGTTAGAAAAAAAGTTACTTCTGCCACCACTAATCCAAACACAAATCACATTTACATTTTCACTTTTAATCCTATCTTACTTTTCCAAAAGTTAGATAGAAAAAAAAAGCCACTTCTACACCTCAAATCCAAATGGGCACTTAATGGGTCAGTGCGCATCACACAATAAAATTAGGAAAATTTCATCTCACCCCCACTACAACTAAATATTTTCCAAAAGTCCCAAAACTTTTTGAAACATCATTGCATTCTTAGGGGGGTAGTGAAATTAATTTCAGGAGGGAATGGACAACAATGACCCTCCTCAAAAAATGACTGACACTTGTGCTATTTAAAAGACGAGAGGGAATTCACAAGACAAGTGGACATTTTACAAGATGGATGTGTGGATTTACAAGATAAGTTATGAGCCAATTTGCCAGACCTACAATTGAAATCACAATGACACTAGTGATATTGATATTTACGAGGCAAGAGTGCATACACAAGAAAAGTGTGACGTTTGACAATATGCATGTGTAAAATTTACAACACAATTGAGCTAATTTGCAAGATTTGCAATTGAAATGACAATGACACTAGTGTTATTTACAAGAAAAGAGGAATTTAACATGACAAGTGTGATGTTTTACAAGATACATATGTGAATTTGCAAAACAAATATGAGAGTATTTTGCAAAACTTACAATTGAAATGCCTAAAATTTTTGTGGAGGGTCATTTTTGTCCTGGTAGATTTTTATTAGAATGATATTCTTTACATATTATTAAATCTCAATTATTGAAAGTTGATCTAATGGTAAATACCCTCAATAGGCAGTAAATGGAGAAAGAAATCAATGGAAACACTTTTTCCTTGGCACTATCTAGATGAGGCATATAATTTTACCCAATATATCCATTTCTTTGATCTCATCATGAACACAGAATCATATGTAGATCTGCTGATAAAACATGGCATGATCAATAACAATTGCGGGGATAGCAAAGTAGTGGAAAAAATGATAAACAACCTCTACAAAAACATAACAATTTCAGCCATCAGTGCCCAATACCACCAAATTTTCAAGGAAGTTCGTCAGTTTATGCATACTCCATGCAAAAAGTGGGAAGCCAAGATGAAATGCAAGTATTTTGTGTCACTTTGGACCGTAAGTGCAGATATTACGGGCTTAATTCTATCTAGACCGTAAGCTTGTATATTGGTGGCTGCAATAGCAGCACTTATGGTCTAAACCCCAAGACACCTTTGTTGAACTCCAAATGTTCGCTACCGCTTTGAACTTCACTCTAGACCAATCCAGCTGAGTCGTTGGAGATATATACTCTAAACGAGGCCCTAAAGTTAATGCTATCAGCCTTGTAAAACTCCCACAATATTTTTCTTTGAAATCCTCCACTTCATTCAAGCTTTCATTCCCCCAATGCAGCGGTCCCATGAAGAACCGTTGGGGTATAAAACCTCTCTTTGCCTTGCCTTGAATTGATGGCTGTAGAGAATATGCTTTGTATAAGAACAAACCCCATAGAATGTGCAAATCAATGAAGCCTATGATGGAAGAAGAGAGAGAGAGAGAGATTTGGAACCACCAAGACGAGGCAAAACTTGAAAATCTTCGCCCACAACTCAACAAGCCATCTTACTCAGCCTCCAATGACCTCGAGATTGGCCAAGTTGCGGAACGTCAACTTGGTGAAAACGGGTTGTAAGAGAGGATCTGGAGCTTCTGAAAGTTGGCAAAGGAATTAGGTATGAGGTTGTTTCGGGTTAAGTGCAGATATCGACCGGTGAGAAGGTTGTGAGCGACAGAGAGAGACTTTGGGCGTGGTTGATAGAGTTATTGGAGGGTGGTGAAGTTGTGAGGGAATCCACATTCCATGCTCATTCCCAATTCCCAATTTTGGGTTTTTTTTTTAAAATTTACTCTATGTACTAAAAGTTAATTAGCTTAAAATACCGGGTATAGAAAAATATTTTAGATATTATGTGCTATCGGAAAAATATTTCAAGTTACTGGTGCTGCAGGAAAAAAATTTCTAGATGCAGAATTAGAAATTAATTAATTTAAAATACCATATGATAAAAATATTTCAGAGTGTAGCATACAATTTAATTTAAATAAATAAGAATTCATAAAAAAATGAAAAAAATGGCTCCCACCTCAAAATTGGGGGATAAGATGAGCATAGTATGAGGACCCGTTGTGAGGTGAGTGACGGTCTGACGAGGTGTTGGTGCGGAATGTTATATAAAGTGATCCACCCATCCCTTTCGAACAGTTGAAGTAAGGCATAGAAAATGGGAAGAGTCATGTTCCCAATCAACTATATCAAAATAAAAGCATAATGTTCCCAATCAACCATATTAATGTATTTAATAAGAATAGAAAAGAAAAAAGTGATTTAAATTTTAAGAAAAAAAGTTGTTATATTAAAGATCAACTATAAAAAAAAAAGTTGTTAACAAACAAGAGAGTATTTTTTACCTCTAGTGTAATCAGACTCGGACCGGCCGGTTCGGCCTGAAAACTGTCAAACTGGGCAATAGACCGATCCGGTTTGATCTGATATTTTTTATTTGTTTTTTAAAAAAATCAATTTTTTAATTTTTTTCTTTAGAATTTCATATTAATAAATCTAAAATCTTCAACCTCTTATTGGTTTGATCCTGGTTTAGCTCCGGTTTAACTTCGACCTGATCCACCGACCCTTAACTCAGTACCTGACCAATTCAGTGACAGGTTCAGGTTTGATTACGTTGTTTTCTACATATATTTATACTTACCTTTTAAACTTCTGTGCGCGTCCTTCAAGGTTCACATGTTGACCTATATATATACATATATATATATATATATATATATATAAAAGCTCCCCGTAATACTCATAGCCCTCATATATGCTTTTGAATTTTGAAATTGGATCAGTGCAAATTAAATATAGCTACCCGTGATCCTCATAGTCCTCATCTTACATGCTTTTGCCATCCCAAGTTAAAGTGTGTAGGCACCACTTTTGCAATACCCCTTGGAGCATTACACAAAGATGGAAAATGTAATAGTAGTAATGATGAAGCTTATCTTCATTCATATGCTATTGATTAATGTGGACATTCAATAATATTGATGATTACAGCTCATCTGTCAGCCCCGCGTGCATTAAATTCACTTACCTAAAGCTCTTTTTCTCCTCTCTTTGGTACTTTTAATTTAATTTGGCTCAGAGTCCTAGTGCCCGCTCAAAATTAGTAAGAAGAAGAAAATAATGAAGGACAGAATCTAAAAATTAGCAGAGTAGCTGGAAGATATTATCTCGCATAAGGATAAGGATATTCGATCATATGTGGGCTCAGAAGGCAAGTGTAAATGGTTCACATTGGGAGGTAAAAACACAGTATTTTCACATGCGTACTTATTGATTTCTCTGGGTGCATGCATTAGGACTCTACAGATATAAGCTTAGCTGTTTTCATCTGCAATGTGTGTAATATCAATTTCTTCCGGCTCCCCCCACCATATCTTGTCTACAATTTTCCACTTCTGGGCATGATGCTTTTTCTGGGTGGCTTTGGCTTAATTCCCAAATTTGAAATCAAACAACGAAGGGTCCATTTATTATCACATGATCTAGCTCCCACCACTCTTGTCCTATTATTTGATTTTTTTCAAGGTCTGTGAAGGAGTAAGTCACGGAAGGTATCTTGCATTTCAGTTTTGAATTTGTAATTAAATAACTAAAATCTTACTTTGATTTGTAGGGAAGAACATGACAACCGAGAACGAAAATGAGTAGGTAGGGGTTTGGATATGTCACTTAATGCGTCCGCATTCCACGCTCATTAGACTAGACTGATGAGAAACAACATATTCTCATAATCCAAAAATGACCTAGTTTTACTTAATAAAGCCGTTTTGGGTCAAACAAAAAGGGAAGTTGGATATTTTTTTTAAATGTAGTACCTTGAAATATTTTTTCATTACTACTTAGTGTCTTAAAATAATTTTTGATACACTAATCACTCCCAAATATTTTTTTAGTAGTAACTACTGTCTAGCAAACTACACTTTAAAGTATTGTTTCAGCAACACCTAGTATCATAAATTAATTTTTAACTCACTCAGCCAGCACCTTAAATAATTTTCCAGTAGTAACTTTGTCTAGCAAACTGCACTTTAAAGTATTTTTTTAGTAACATCCAGTATCATAAATTAATTTTTAACTCATTCAGTATCTTAAATAATATTTTCAATAATACCCAGTATCCTAAAATAATTTTTTTTTGCATCTAATCCTGTGAAATATTTTTTTTATCACGATTTTGTATCTTAAGTTTAGACTATTCATTACAATTAGAAAAATATTTTACCGTGTTGAATGTAGAAAACATTATTTTATAATCCTGGGTGGTATTGAAATAATACTTCAGGTGCTACCTATTTTTTTTAAGAAAAAAAGGAACCAACCCCTCTTTTGTTGACCCAAAACGGCTCTATTAAGTGACACTATGTCATACGGGTGATGAGAATTTTATTTCTCATCAGTCGGATGAGCCTGGAATGCAGATGTGTCACTTAATATGGCCTGTGGACCCCACCCAACCCTACGTGGCTGTCTCCTTTCTCCTCCTCATTTCCTTCTCAGTTCTGAGTCCCTCCTATAAACAAGTTCACCACTTGTGTTCCACCACTTGAATTTTCGTTCAAGTGACCCCTCCTTTGAACTTAGATTGCAGAGAAAAACGACCTGAGTTTAGATATTATCATCTTATTCTATCTCTCAGAGAGAATCAACAAACAATACTCCATTGTTCACACAATTTTTGGCCTTCTTTTTTCCACCCCAGAACTTCTAATCGTAGAAACTCCTATATGATTTTTTCAAAAAATAAATGATATAAATAGCATGTACTATACGATGCATTACAAATATTACTTTCCGTCTGAGTTTAAATAGAGTTGATGCTCTCTGATATAATCGATCACTTCATCCACAGTCAGATATTTTACGGACAATCCTGTTGCAATGCATTCCCTGAAAATTTTTCAACAATAAGTTAAGTTCAAGTTTCAATAGGAATAAATGAAAAAAGCATCCCAATCGTTAAATCATTTTGTACAACTCAACAGACCCAATCACATATTTACCTTAGTCTGGTTGAGCTGATTTGATTTGGTACAATTTCATCCACAACTTTGATATTAGCTTGCTAAAATTATGCTAGTTAATACACACACACACACACGGGAAATCAAGTTTTAGATTGCATGGCCATAGGTCTTTTTATTATTTCCTACTCATCGCAGTTCATTACTTATACACCAGAAAATAAACCGGAGGAAGATCAGGATGCATGATTACCCGATTTTCATTCAGAATGTCATTATCAGAGATAGTCTTCTCAACATCTTGTCCTTCTCTGCGGATGCAAACTATTCCATAATCTTCGCATATGGCCTTAACCTAAACAATAATCAGAAAGGTTAAATTCACTAATTTATAGCCCAATATCACTTCATATCTGTAGCATGTAAAACTCATTAAATTAACAATCTTATCAGTTTTAGCAATATAAACATCACAGAATCAATATGATTCCGACGGCTTACCAATAACATTATTTCTCTTATAGTTACAATGAAGAGCGACGTTATTGTTATGGCCAGTTTTTTGACAGGGCTACTAGATTTTTCTCTTAGAATGCAAAACATACCTGCTCAGAAATCCATACTCCAGGAATGCCAAAGGAGTGAAGGAGATCAGATCCACAGACGAGCACGACCGTGAGGGATTCTAAGTCAATCAGTTCAAAAGCAAATTTAAGTATTTATTTCTACGTCATCAACAGAAACATACATAGAAAGCAACCTACTAAACAGCCCACTCAGTAAATGGAATTTGAAAATACTTGAGTCAATGGAGCCCTTGAATCAGAGAAAGAATATCACTCATTTAAATGATGATACAGCATTCTTATATATTGAACACCTAGCGCAATGAACTGTATATTATCAATGGCCAGCGCCAGTGAGCATTAACACACTTGACTGAAGTTTCAAGATTATTTTGTTTTTGCTTTAAAATTGTTTGTAGAACTCAGATACTCAGCTCTGGGTACCAGCCCTGCCTCAAATACAATTCTGGACTCTAGATGGTGAAACCCAACCTCTTTAGTAAGCTGGTCTGTTTTTCATAAGCTGTTTTTCTTTCTCTATGGTGGAGAAGCCAAAAACAAGAAATTTTAACTTATGACTTACGCAGCTTTTTTTTTTTTTCAAAAACCCAATGGAAAAAAGATATCCCAAACAATTGAAAAAAATGCAAAAGCACCAAAAATCTGACTTTTGCCCCTGAATCGTGCTTTTGGGGGCCATAAAAGTCATCCTAAACACACCATTCTTTTTTGTTTGTGAAATGATAAATAATACTCCCTCCGGTCCTATTTATAAGTAATTTTTTCTCTCATAAGGCAGATCCCTTTTATAAGTAACTTTCACTTTTTTGTCTGAAAATGTAAGCTTCTCTTTCCTATTTTACCCTTATTAAATACTTATTTTCTCTCATATCTTATACTTATTATCTCTCATACTTTTTATCTATTCCCTCTCCTATACTCTTTCCATAAATAGGGGCATACATGGAAAAAATATGGCATTTTTGACACAATCATTGCTTTTAACTATCAGTTCGTTTTGCGCAATCAAGGGGAAAATTACTTATAAATAGGACCAAAGGGAGTATAATTGTTATGTTACCAAATCTTGTTATTATTAATGGCCAAAAATCTTGTCATTATTAATGGATCCTATTGTTTTTGTGGGCATGTGTTAACAATTACCACATTTTAAATGAGATTAGTTATAATTGTTATAAGAATCCCAAAAGAGATACTGTAATAAATTTGCACAATACTACTATAAGCAAACCTCATACGAGATTGATGTAATTTGTTCTTATAATTATTAATTCCAATTATAAATATATAAAAACGTTTCCATAAATAATGCTGTTTTCCTATTCTTGTAGACAAACTCATCATTTTGGTAATTAAGTAAATCTCGTCGAATCATAGAGTTACTTCACATTAATGAAAGGGAAAATTCCAAAAAAATACAGTTTAAATTGGGAAAGGACAAAAAGGTGTGATGAAATTATGATATTCCAAGTCAGTACTATCGTAGGAATCTGGGTTTTGATATCTTGATACAATGACAATAATGCCCTCATTAATGACAGGCAAAAGAGAAAAAAACAGAAGAGGGAAGGCTGAAATTGAACTGCTTGCAACTCACAAATGAGAAACTTAGGGGGCGATGGGCTGCTAATGGGAATGATAGTCTGTTGACGGTGTTCGGCTATGTTCTGCGGTCTCTTGGAAGGAGGTAAACTGAGAAACGACAAACATAGGAGGTCAGCGGCGTTCTGCGGTTATGCGGTCTATTGAGCGAGGTAGGCAGTGTTTTGCAGTTCTGCATTATATGTTCAGGAAGGTCGGTGACGTTCTGCGACTAGTGACTTTGCCAATTTGTTCCTTCAAAGATGTTAATGAAGAAAGTAGAGTCATTAGTAAAGAATCTAATGTTGTTAATACTAGGAGAGGTGTTGTTTTCGGACATCCAACTTGTGACTTTCCCAATTTGTTCCTACAAAGATGTTAATCAAGGGGGTGGAGTCGTTAGTGAAGAATCTAATGTTGTTAATAGTTGGAGAGGTGTTGTTTTCGGTCGTCCAACTTGTGACATTGCCAATTTGTTCCTACGAAGATGTTAATCAAGGAAGTGGAGTTGTTAATGACAAATCTGATGTTGTCAATCACTACAAAAAAAAAGGTATTTTGTAGCGGTGCAATTGTAGCGGTTATATTAAACTGCTACAAATTATAGTATTTGTAGCGGTTTTCACCTAAACTGCTACAAATTTGTAGCGGCAAGATATTTTGAAGCGGTTTCCTACAAAAAACCGCTACAAATTTGGCGCGAAATTCCCACCAAAACTTATAGCGGTGATTTTGTAGTGGTTAATGCACATAAATCGCTACAAAATACCAAAGGTCATAATTTTGTAGCGGCTTTGGGCAATAACCGCTACAGAATTTCAAGAGTCTCGACATTTGTAGCGGTTTTGGGCAATAACCGCTACAGAATTTCAAACGTTGTGAACCTTTGTAGCGGTTATTGTAAAACTGCTACAAATTTAATTATTTGTAGCGGTTAGAGTAGCGGTTATTTTAATAACCGCTACTAATATCTGGCCTATTTAAACCCCCACGTCCTTCATTTCTCTTTTTGCTCATTTTGTTTCCTGAGGTTTCTCTGAGTGATTTCTTCGAGATTTGAGCGTTCAGACGTCTCTATAGGAGTTTTTGCTCAGTATTCCGCAGTATTCGCGCTTGAGGTACGTATATAACACGTATTTTTATTTATATTTGTATTTTTATTATATTTTTGCATAATAATATGACTATTTTTTTTTAATTTTTACAGTTGATATGGCTTCAGGACAAGATAAGGGGAAGGCCCCTGAGGTCCCCAGACCGATTTTACGGGGTGGCAGCAGCCGGGCAGGGGGCAGCACGCAGGCAGGGCTATCGCGGCATCTGAGCCCATCCCCCCACAGGCACCGCAGACGATCCCACAGTCGACGACCTCAGCAGAGGTGCCTGAGGTGGAGAGGCCAGAGATTAGCGTTGAGGACTTCCTCAACAAGGAGGAGTTTGAGATCCCGATTGGGTTCAGGGAGATGGAGCAGTTGCTCGATAAGGAGGACGCTCGGGAGCAGAACAACCCACGAGAGTCGTCTTCGCGGTCCACTGGGTTTGAGGTGCAGGTCGAAGGTAAATTAATTTGTTAATTTAGTAAATTATTTATTTAAATTAGAAATGTTAACTTTGAATTATAATTTATCTAACGTGCGGTAAACTGTGCAGATGAGCAGGGGAATGTGTCGATGAGGAGGCTGGATATGGCCGGTCTGAACAGCATGGACCGGTCCCTGCGAGTTATAGTGCCGTGGAATGAGGGCACTGACCAGCCAATCCACAATGGGGGTCACCTGCTCAATCGCTTCCTGAACGACCTGGGAGCGAATTGGATGCGGTTCCCCCTTCACTTCCCGACGTGGAGGCACATTCCGAGGGGGCCGAAGGACCTGGCTTGGGAGGAGGTGGTTCAGGTAATTAAAACTATTTAATTAATATTTTTTGTAATTAATTCTATTTAATTATTTTTTTTAATTATGGTTTTTATAATTATTGATATTTAAATTAATTTTTTTCAGCTGCGGTTTGCCGTCCGGGCCAACAGGAAGAGGTACGCCCTCGTGAAGATGGACGACGCCTGGAGGAACAGGAGGAACCGTCTCTTCCACAGGGTGGATAAGGATGGGAAGATGCCTCTGGAGCAGCTGATCGAGAGCATCCCGGACGGCGTGCCGCCGAACGACTGGGCGCGTTTCGTCCAGTTCAGGAGGAGCCCTCAGGCGCAGGTAATTTATTTATTATATTTTCTATATATAATTTTGTAATTGTTAAATATTAAATTATAATTTCAATTTAATTTGTATTTAATTTTTAATTATAATACATTTAATTATTTGTTTTTTCAGGAGCTTTCTCAGAGGAACACCGAGATCCGGGCGCAGCAGACGATCCACCACACAGCAGGATCGAAGACCTTTGCTGTGACCTACAGCGAGCTGGTAACTTTTCAAAATATCACTTACTTTTAGCTGATTATTTCATAATACTAATTATTGTTTTGTAATTGTTTCAGGAGACGAAGGCACAGCAGGAGAACCGTTAGACGGACTATGCAGAGCTGTACGCCATCACACATAGACACCGTGACCGGACTGCGACCTCTCAGCAGGCAGAGGCGGCTATTGTAAGTAATTTTATCATTATATTTTTTTATAAAACCAAGTTAATAATGAAAAATGCTAATTAGTAATTGTTTTATAAAATGGTAGGAGCGGATGCAGCAGTCGCAGGTTGAGCTGCGACAGACCCAGCCTGAGGAGTCACAGGGGTCAATGGACCCGATGGCTCCTTTGAAGTCGGGTCTGGCTCAGCCTGAGCACCCCGGACGCGTGCGGGGGATGGGGATAGGCGCCAGACCCAGCATGGTCTACGGCAGGAGCGTCGCCTCTGAGGCTAGCAGCTCTAGAAGGGTCAGACGTCGGAGGGACGAGTCTATTGACCAGCTGCGGTCAGATTTGGAGCAGACGTAGCAGCAGATGGCGCAGCAGCAGCAGCAAATGCAGGTGCAGCAGTAGCAGCACCTGCAGATGCACGCAGATATGCTATACGCTCAGCAGACGCAGTGGCGTGAGATCACGAACAACATGCTCGAGGGAGCATGGAGTCGCCTGTTCCTGAACGAGCAGCATCCAGCGGTTCCCCCCTGTCCCTCGCTACGTCGTCCCGAGTACTACTCCTCCTGCTACTGCTCCTCCTCCTGCTGATGACGATGGTGCGGTTCACTCTGCGCAACGGCCCGATCCAGCGGCATTTGGGGGAGCCCCACCTGAGGGAGCACCAGAGGATCAGCCCCCAGCTCCTTAGTTTAGGACATTTTCTTTTGTAAAAACATTTGTAAATATTTATGAGTTTTTATTTCAGAACTTTCTTATTGTGTTTTATATAATTATATTTATATTATTAGATCGCGTTGAAATAATTTATGAATGATTTATATCTAAATTTAAAAAAAAATTAAAGTATATATAGATTTGTAGCGGTTTTAACTTAAAATCGCTACAAATCTATATATTTGTAGCGGTTTTAAACTAATAACCGCTACAAATGTATATATATATTTGTAGCGGTTTACCTTGAGAAACCGCTACAAATATATATCTTTGTAGCGGTTATACACTAATAACCGCTACAACCACTCAAATCATTTGAATTTTGAAATTTGCCGCCTTTGTGCACATTTGTAGCGGTTATGTTATGTATAACCGCTACAAATTAGATAATTATTTTTAAATTTAATGTCCAATGGCTTTAATATTAGTAGCGGTTTTATATATATAACCGCTACTAATACGCAACAAGTAAATTTTGAATTTCCCAACGGCTTTAATATTAGTAGCGGTTTTATATATATAACCGCTACAAATACTCAACAAGTACATTTTGAATTTCCCACCAATGTGTAACGGCTTGAATATTAGTAGCGGTTTTATATATATAACCGCTACTAATATTTTATATTTGTAGCGGTTGGTGTAGCGGTTTAAGAACCGCTACAAAATTATAAATGTTGGAATTTCAGAATATAAGGTTCTAGTCATTCGTCATTCTCTTCTCACTCATCTTCTTCTCTATACTTTCTTCTCTCTCACTTGTAGCTATGGATAAATCATGGATAAGGTTGCCGCGCAATTCTCCTGAATATTTGTATGGATTAAACAGTTTCTTGGATTTCGTATTCACTCACGCCAACTCTAACGGCAAGATCGTCTGTCCGTGTCGGAAATGCAAGTTCAAAAAGTGGCATGTATGAAATGTTGTGAAGGAACATTTGCTTGTGAAGCCTTTCCCTGAGGACTATATGTTCTGGGCAGTTCATGGTGAGAGGGCCGGCATTAGATATGACGATGCTCTTCCTCAAAGTTCCCAAGTAGGCGTTCAAGTAGATGAAGATGATCCTGTGAATGATGCTGTGCGTGATGCGTTTGGATTTCAAGGCGACAACTTCAACGAAGAAGTGCACGGCTCTGAGCCAGCTTTTATGGGGAATGAAGCAGCTCGGGATTTTTTCAGCTTGATGGATGAGGCAGATCGTCCTTTATATCAAGGTTGTCGCAAATATTCTAAATTATCTTTCTTGATCAAATTGTATCATATCAAGTGCTTGTGTGGGATCACAGATAAGGGAATGTCGATGTTGCTCGACTTATTACAAGATGCATTCCCCGACGCCGAGATTCCCACAACCTTCTACGAGGCTAAGAAGATTATCAACAGGTTGGGGTTGAATTATCAAAAGATTGATGCATGCCCAAATGATTGTATGCTGTATTGGGGAGACGATTCCAGCAGGGAGACGTGTAAGAGATGTCACACATCGAGGTACAAGACAATTCGGAAGGGGAAAAAGTAGAAGAAGAAACCTGCAAAGATTCTCAGGTACTTCCCTTTGAAACCTCATCTACAAAGATTATTTATGTCGTCTAAAACTGCTGAGCACATGAGGTGGCATGCCGTTGATAAAAACGAGGACGGTAAATTAAGACATCCGCGGGATGCAGCTGCTTGGAAAACGTTTGACAACGACTTTCCAGATTTTGCGACTGACCCCAGAAATGTTCGGCTTGCGTTGGCGACCGACGGTTTCAATCCTTTTGGGAATCTTAGCACAAGTTACAGTATTTGGCCGGTAGTCTTAGTTCCCTACAACTTACCCCCTGGATGTGTATGAAATCAAGCTCTTTCATTATGTCTATGATCATTCCAGGCAAAAAGGCACCGGGCAATGACATCGATGTGTATCTCCAACTGCTTATTGCGGAATTGCTTGACCTGTGGAATGTCGGCTTGGAGACGTACGACGCTTACAACAAGACTTTGTTCAACATGCGTGCAGCCTTAATGTGGACTGTAACCCCCTGCCTTAAATAGCGTAATTATAATTCGATATTACGTAATTAAATTGGTTTAGAGACCGTCGAATAGTGAACTCCCTGTGAAGTAGGGACTTTATAAAATTTTCAAAACTTCTTTCCTATTCCGGTCTCAAGTTCAATTATCGAATATAATCACCTGTGCAGTTAATTCACATTAATTCATATCAGAATATCTAATAGCAATCCCGGCAACCCCCGGGTTCCGTTCATACACAAAAAGGGTTTACAACCTCCATATAGGGGACTACACAACTACGTTCAACTATTCTTTACAACCAACATAATATACAGACACCCTGTCCAACAGGTTTAACCAACATAACCAAAATAGATGTCCCTACAGGATTCTAACCGCTCCGGGTCGTACGCTTCTCCTTAGAGCCACTCCCCCTGTCTGAAAGGTTAGTTAAAGGAAAGAATGAGATTCAAGAGAATCCCAGTAGTAACAAAACATTTATACCACACATAAGCACACAGCATGTAAGCAAATCATCATACAGCAGCAGCACCACAAATCACACTCCACCCTCATCCCCTTTCTCCACCGGGAAGGCACACCGCCTAATCCGAACCGTTGTTAGCTACTCAGGGACTATTGGCGTGGCAGTGCATACATATAGCCTTATAGCCCGTACAGCTATTCGGCTTTCACAAATGGCCCGTCGGCCTCCACAAATAGCCTTTCGGCTCACATAATCACATATATCACACCTCATCCCCATCCCCTTTCTCCGCCGGGAAGGCACACCGCCCTAACCCGAACCGTTGTTAGCTACTCAGGGACTATTGGAATGACAGTGCTAACACAAATCCACAGATGTCGCAGCATACGAATTCATTACAAATCAACGATATAACACACATACAATGCATCATATATGGTACAAAAGAAAAGTCACTACCTCGTTCCTTTCTGACGTTCGCTGGCGTAGTTGGCTCACGAGGGCGGCAAATATCGAATCCTACAATTCCAAATGCACTATTTAGACACTTCCATAGTGTTACTTAGGTTATATGAGTTTATAATGAAAATTTACAAAAATACCCCCGGGGACCCGGCCTGGGCCCGCCGTACCCGGTCCGGCTATACTTTTCTTGAAATTTTGACATGGGCTATCCTGACATATTTTCGCCCAAGGAATCCATTTCCGGACTCAGAATTATCAAATTCAATGTCAAATTACGAAATTGCCCTTGGCAGCCCTACTTTTAGGGTTTTAGGGGTGCTTCCGTAATTATACTTTCTCGGCCTTTTTTGAAAAAGTGACCAACTGTAACCCCACCTAATTTTCGCCCCTGAACTCAATGGAACCATCAAATCATTGAAAATCCAACTCTAAGACCCATTTCTAGGGCTGGCCGAAATTTATGAGTTCTCCAGGGAAAATCGGGGTTTTACGATTTCGGCTCCGTAAACGCGTTCCTTTCTACTCCTAACCACTTTATTAACCATTACATTAGGTTACAACTAACATTAAGACCCAATTTGGGCAGCATAACCCCTAGGCCACATCATTTCCAAACTTTAAAACCAATGGCAATCCGGCGAAATTTCACCGATTAAATTGCCCACAGCAGCCAGAATAAGCAATATACGAAAGTTTGGAAGTTACCTCAAGCTCCCTCTGGCTTTTCCCAAATTTGGCTGAACCCTAGCCTCTTTGAAACACCAAATTTTGAGCTTCACAACCTTAAAGAATAAAGAGGAGTAGCTTAGGATCGGAGTTACACGCGTTAGAAGCTAAATCGTCGGAGAAATCGGCTTACCTTGCGAGATTTCTCCTCTTTCTCTCTCTAAGAGCTCTCAACTTTCTCTCACTATCTTCAGCTGGAAATGGCGTGAAATGGCTGAAGAAGATGAGCAATTTGATTAATAATCCATGCTGACATCATCTTTTAATGAGATGATGTCATAATTCCCATTTTCGGATTTTCTGGCAGATTTTCTGCTCAAACTTTGAAAAATCATAACTAATTCTAGAAAAATCGAAATGAGGTGATTCCAAAGCCAAATGAAAGATATTTAAGTCCTCTTCATAGGAAAAATATTGACCATTAATAAAAATCACCACACAATTCCAGAATTACATAAAACTCATAACTGCCCCAAAACAGAGTTCAGTTTCCATCCCAAACTTTGGACAGTTATATCTCCTGGTTCACAAAACGAAATGGAACAAACTATATGTCCATTTTGAAGCTTGAGATGTGAACTATAAGAATGGAAAATTTCATAATTTTTAGATACCATTTGGTCATTAAAAACGTTAACACAAACGGACTGCCCAGAATAGAATTTCACTGGACAGAATTTTAGATTTTGCATCTTTGCTTCCATTGGTTCCATTTTCATACCAAACATCATTCTCACATAAATTTTCACAAGGAATCCATTGGAATCATTAAAATATCCAAATTCCCATCACACATTCTTCAAAAGTGTTTATTCAACAATAATTACATCCACTTTTGAAGTCATTAGCCCTTAATCACTTTTTGGGATATTACATGGACGATTAGTGACTTTCTTGGCCTTAGCACATTATCTGGTTGGAATGTGCATACTGGGTCGACATGTCCAGCTTGTAATTTTGACTCTAACGCATTGCGCCTTCCCCACAGCCGAAAGTGGTGCTTTATGGGGCATCGGAGGTTTCTCGATGGAACGCATAAGTTTAGATTGTACCGGAATCGCTTCAATGGGAAACCAGAGAAAAGAGGACCACCTCAGACTTTGTTCGGTACAGATATCTTACAGCAGCTTGAGCATGTTGACTTCGAGTTTGGAAAAAGTGATGATTCAGCACAAACTCGCCAAAAGACGCGTAGGACTTCGGCGCCTCAGCAGTGGAAGAAGATAAGTATTTTCTTCACGCTTCCATATTGGAGATCTAATTTACTTCGCCACAATCTTGATGTAATGCACATTGAAAAGAATGTTTGCAACAATGTGCTGTATACGCTGCTTAACGAACCCGGCAAGACAAAAGATCACCTTCAAGCGAGGAAAGATTTACGAGACATGGGAGTTCGTGAAGACGCTTGGCCAGATGAGCATGACAGATTTACATCGGCAAAGTTTACCCTCACAAAACCGAACAAGGATGTGTTCCTCGCGACGTTGAAGAAATTAAAAGTTCCTGATGGGTATTCAAGCAACATTTCTCGATGTGTCGACTTGCAGGCTCGAAAGGTTGCTAGCCTGAAGAGTCACGACTCACATGTTCTTATGCAGCAGTTACTCCCTCTGGCTATAAAGAATACACTTCCTCCCAATGTTTCCATCATTTTGGTGGAACTTTGTTCTTTCTTTCACAAGTTGTGTTCTAAGGTTTTGATCGTTGAGGAGCTTGATCAGCTGCAGTCGAAAATCATTCTTACGCTTTGTCATTTAGAGATGATCTTCCCTCCATCCTTTTTTACTGTGATGGTTCACCTCACAGTCCACCTCGTTCATGAAACAAAGCTCGCTGGACCAGTACAATATCGTTGGATGTATCCGATTGAGAGGTACTCATCTTAAATATGTGCTTTAATTTATTGTCCGTATTTAATGTTTGCTAGTCGTCCTTTTCATCATTTTATATCAATTTTCTCTTCTGTACTTCGCAGGTTCCTTGGGAAATTAAAATCTTACGTGAGGAATAAGGCGTGGCCAGAAGGTTCTATAGCTGAAGACTATATAGGGGATGAGGTGCTATATTTTTGCTCAAGGTATTTTGATGATCTTGAGACGGCTTTCAACCGCCCGCCTCGTGTTGACGATTGTCCAGAACCTGCGCCGACATCAGGAGAATTTATCCCTCATGTTGCTAAACCAGTTGGAGCAACTGAGAACTTCAAACTAACGGCAACTGAGAAGTTCCAAGCACATAGACATGTCTTGATTAATTGCACTCAAGTTGAACCTTTCATACGGTATGAATTGTACACTCACATGTTATTCGATCTATATCTTTCGTAACATTTCTCACTTTCATTTCACTAACGCCTTTCCATACTAATTGCAGGGAATTCAGAAGTCATGTCAAGCGTCAACTTAGGATCCGTATACAGACATCCTCGGAAGTTGATAGGAGGGTCCACAGAGAATTCCCGAGCTGATTTGCGCGCAGAATACTAAATGACCACAACCCACACTCACCAGATTTCAGAGCTATCACAATCGGCCCTCTTGATCATGCAAAACGGTTTACAACATACAATGTCAATGGTTTTAAGTTTTGCACGGTTTCACGGGATCAAGGATTGCAAACACAGAATTCGGGTGTTTATGGCACATTTAGGACAAGGAGTTATGCGAGCAGCAGTGACGCCAACATGCAGTTCGGAAGCATCCCTTACTATGGCAAGCTTCTTGATGTGGTCGAGCTTAATTATCAAGGCCGTTTCACCGTGACGCTGTTCAAGTGTTTGTGGGAAAATACCACTACTTCTCGGGGACTGACAACTGACAACCTAGGGATCACATCAGTCAATTTCTCACGGCCGATTCATACTGGTATTTCTCAAGATGATGAGCCGTATATTCTAGCTTCAGAGGCACATTAGGTTTATTATGTCGAGGACGAGAGGCATAGGGATTGGCACATGGTCGTTCATTTAAAGCCAAGAGAACTTTATGACATGGGTGAAGGTGATAACATCGCCTACGAGAGTGAGCCATTTCAGCCAGCCGATTTTGAAAACTACTTCCCTGAAGGCGATGACAATTTACCTCTACTGCGGTGAGTTTTTTTAAGTCCACGTCATTTGAATTAAATTTTTTAAATTTAATAATACATCAATAACAATAATTTTTCTACAAAATTTCTGTAGGGATGGCGACGATGAGTGATCAAATTCAAGTGTAAAAAATTTGTCTTTACAAAAAATGCAAAAAATTTGTTAAAATAAAATGTAAAAAAAAATTTAAAAAAAAAATTAAAATAATATTTGTAGCAAAAATATAAATAACCGCTACTAATTAATAACCGCTACATTAACCGCTACAAATAGCACTACGAATATTAAACCGCTACAAAAATATAAATAACCGCTACAAACAGTACGTGGATCCCTATAAATACCCTTACCACAACTCATTTCAAACACTCCCCAATTTCTTTTCACCTTACCTTTCTTTCATTTCCTCTCATTTACAACTTCTTTCGTATGAGTAGAGGAGCTGAATAATACGATCAAATATGGTAACAAGATTTTCAATTTTTTTTAGAATACTTCTTTCCTTTCTATAAAATTTATTCTAACCATTTTTTTTCTACATATATCATAACTCTATCTCATTTTCATCTATTTTTCATATATAATTACATTATATTAGAAAACATAATAATTCCTTATTACCTACCTATCCTTAATAATATTATAAATATAAATTTTATACTAATCCTATTCAATTACATTTTTTTCTTTTTATTTATTAATAAGTTAAACTATTGAATATTAAACTAATTGAAATAGATAAAATAATAAAAAAATAAACTATTTAATATAATATTGAAAAAACAGAAATAAATCATCGTATATTTTTAAAAAAAGTTTTAAATATTTGTAGCGGTTATTAAACCACTACTAAATAACGCGCCTTTTTACGACTCAATTTAAATTTTTTGGCGCCAATTTTAAATTTCATGAAATTAGTAGTGGTTTTAAAAACCGCTACTAATTTCATGAAATTCAAAATTAGTAGCAGTTCCTTAACCGCTACAAATAAAAAATATCATTTTTTTTCGCAAACAAATTTTCAATTTTTTATATTTGCAGCGGTTAATTAACCGCTACAAAAAAAAATTCTTATTTTAAGCTCTCAATATAATTTTTTATATTTGTAGCGGTTATATAACCGCTACAAATATCTCTGGGTGTTGTAGCGGTTAATATTAACCACTACAAACTATGTAGCGGTTATTTTTTATTGAGTAGCGGTTTTATAAAACCACTACAAAACCGCTTGCAACGTACGATTTAGTAGCGGTTTGAGTAACCGCTACTAACCTATTTTGTAGCGGTTAAAACCGCTACGAATACCCATTTTTAACCGCTACTAAATCACGTTTTTTTTGTAGTGAATACTGGGAGAGGTGTTGTTTTCGAGCATCCAGCTTGTGGCTTTGTCAATATGTTCCTTCGAAGATGTTAACGAAGGAAGTAGAGTCATTAATAAAGAATCTAATATTGTTCTGCGGTCTCTGTTGGATTCCCAAAGACAACACATCTCTCAGTATTGATAACATTAGATTCTTTATTAACGACTCTACTTCCTTCATTAAGATCTTCGAAGGAACAAGTTGGGAAAGTCACAAGTTGGATGCTCGAAAGCAATGCCTCCCCCATTATTAACAACATTAGATTTTTTATTAACGACTCTACTTTCTTCGTTAACATCTTTAAAGGAACAAACTGGGAAAGTCACGAGTTGGATGCCCAAAAACAACACCTATCCCGTTATTAACAACATTAGATTCTTTATTAACGACTATACTTCCTTTGTTAACATCTTTAAAGAAATAAATTGGCAAAGTTACAAGTTGAATGCTAAAAAACAACACCTCTCCCAGACCCAGTATTAACAACATTAGATTCTTCATTAACGACTCCACTTCCTTGATTAACATCTTTATAGGAACAAATATGGAAATTCACAAGTTGGTTGTCCGAAAACAACACCTCTTCTAGTATTTACAACATTAGATTCTTCATTAACGACTCCACTTCCTTGTTTAACATCTTCGTAGGAACAAATTTGGAAAGTCACAAGTTGGATGTCCAAAAACAACACCTCTCCTAGTATTAACAACATTAGATTCTTTACTAATGACTCTACTTCCTTCATTAACATCTTTGAAAGAACAAATTGGCAAAGTCACTAGTCGCAGAACATCACCGACCTTCCTCAACATATAATGCAGAACTGCAAAACACCGCCGACCTCTCTCAATAGACCACAGAACATAGAACTGCAGAATGCCACCGACCTCCTATGTTTGTCATTTCTTAGTTTACTTCCTTCCAAAAGACTGTAGAATGCCGCTGATCACCGTCAACAGACCATTGTTCTTGTCAGCAGCCCATCGCCCCCTAGGTTTCTAGTTTGTGAGTTGCTTGCATTTCAATTTTGGCCTCTCTTCTGTTGTTTTTTCCTTTTGCCAGTCACTAATGAGGGCATTTTTGTCATTGTATCAAGATATCAAAACCCAAATTCCTACGGTAGTACTGACTTGGGATATCACAATTTCACCACACCTTTTTGTCCTTTCCTAATTTAAACTATATTATTTTTGGAATTTTCCCTTCATGATATTAACTATATATAAAAAAACACCACATAAATTTCTGAACCTTCAATTCTCCAATAGCGATTTGAGAATAATTATCACTATTGGATTTTGGGTTTAGATCCACCCTTGACAGGCCAAACTATTTGATTAAGAAACAAGTAGCCTTATCAAATAAGAAACAAAACAACATTAATTATGTATTTGTTAGATGAGAAACAAGTTATTGTATAATAGGAAATTAATCAGGTATTAATTTTCTGATTATTACTTAGAGGGTAAGTAAGAGTGGACATAATTTTCTAATTACTAGTCTCCCCAGACCTCTATAAATAGGATGCGCGTCCCTAAGTTAACTACACCCTTGGCATCGAGCTATCTAAGAATCTCTTCTCTCCTACCATGTTTCATTTTTTTTGATACAGTCTCCTACCATCTTTGTTGTTATAAAGAAGTTAAACAAACCAGCTGTTAAGTCCATCAAGGTATATATGATTCATTTTTTAAGTGTAATGTTGCAAATTTACCATGAATAAGTATTATTAGGTGTGATATGTTTAGCCCTACCTCTGTATTTTTATGAATATTCATATGACCTCTTAACCCTAAGCATTAGTGAAGCCCTTTTTGCAAAATGTGCACTCATAAGATTGTCTGGTCTAGAAGTGGTAATTCAGGGCCAGCCCATTTAAAAAAACGGGTTCGGGCATGGAAAATGCTAGCCTATTTATAATTGGGCTAAACAGGCTCAGATCGTTTAACTCACGGGTTAAATGGGTTAATTGTAGGATAAACAGGTTAGCCCGATAAAAAAACCCCTTCCAATCATTGATTCGTTGCTCACTCCTCTTCCTCGACTCGGTCACGCCTCACGCAGTGCTTCAGCCTTCGATCTCCTCACTCTTTCACTCACACTCTTCTCTGAACCCTAAGGCCAAAAATAACCGCCTAAGCCTAACCCTTCCCCTCTTCCTCTCTGACTCAACTCCGTCGTCACCCTTCCTCACTGGCTCCGCTAGTCCGGGCTCTACAAGTCTCCCTTTTCCTCCGCCGCTCTGTACTCTCCTAGTTTCCCTCTTCCTGTCCGACTCCGCCGCTCGGTGTTCCCCAAGTTTCCCTCTTCCTCGGCGCCTTCGTCGCCACTCTGTGCTCTCCGCCTGTCTCAAACTCCCTCTTCCTCTCTAGCTCCGCGGCTCCGATTTAGTTGTTCTCCTTGTCTACCTCTTCCCCTCGTGTTGTTGTCTCCTCTGCTCGAAGCTTCAGTTGCGAGTGGTGGTTAGGAGTACTTGTCTCTTCCAACTCTCCCATCTAAAACCAAACCAGATTCTCTTCCTCTCGTGCTCGTGCTCGTCGCCTCTGCTCTCAACACAATAAGAGGTATTTTGTTTGTTTTTTTTTAATTTAAGTAAACTAAAAACTGAAGCAAAGTAGCAAACCATTGAATTCTAATTCGAACTTTGTAGTTTATGTCTTTGGTTTTATTTGGTTAAACTCAAATGCTTAATTAGTTTTGTAGTTCTATCTTTGGGTTGTGACTGATTCGAATTATATTTTGTACTGTGATTGTACATTTGCTGGATTTGTATTTGCTGGTTAAGCTCAAATGCTCATTTACTGTGATTGTGCATTTGCTAGATGAAAATTTAAAGTCAGTAGTTATGTCTTTGCTCAGTTGCTGGATTTGTTTTCCCAATTGATTTTTGTACTGTGATTGTGCATTTACTCGATTTGTATTTGTTGGTTAAGCTAAAATGCTCATTTGCTGTGATTGTGCATTTGCTGGATGAAAATTTGAACTCTGTAGTTCTATCTTTGCTGGATTTTTTTTTCCAATTCTATTTTGTACTATGATTGTGCATTTGTGGTTGTTGCTGGATTTTGTTTTCAATAATGCTTTTATCCTTAAAAAAAGATGATAATGCTTTTGCATTACAAAAAGATGGGTACCTTGGATGTTGATGATGTGGCCACACAATCCGAACAACCTATTAAACCTAAAGCTTCTACTGTACAAACATAACATAAAGATGCTCCTGTGACAAATAAAAGAGTGAGATGTACGACATTTGATGTTTGGAGATACTTTACCAAACTTGGCATAGTTGATGGCAAGGAAAAAGTCAAATGTAATGGGTGTAGGAGGCCATATGTTGTGGGAAGTGAGGATTGTGGGACTTCACACTTCAATGTCATATTAAAAGTTGTGAAGCACTCCCAAAATACAAGGATGTTGGTGCCATGATGATTGACCAAGCAGAGATTGTTAGATCTAGAAAGATTGACCACAACAAAGTACGAGAACTCATTGCCTATGCCATCATTAAACGTAATCTTCCATATGCTTTTGTTGAGTATAATGGAATTAGGGAGTTGCTCACATATTTAAATCCTGATTATAAGAGTATTACAAGAAAACCTGCTGTGGTGGATGTATGGAATTTCTATCTTCATCAAAAGGACAACTTAAAGGCCAAACTAACAATGAGTCCAAGTAGAATATGTTTGACTTCTAATTGTTGGACAACAATAACTACATAAGGTTATCTTTGCTTGACTGCTCACTTTGTTGATGAGAAATGGAATTTGCATTGCAAAATACTTTCCTTTTCCAAGATGGAGCCTCCTCACATGGGATTTAAATTGGCAAAAAGGGTGCATGAGATATTGATAGACTGGGGGATTGACAAGAAGGTTTTCTCTATCACACTGGATAATGCTTCAATAAATTTTCATATGCAAAGAATACTGAAAGAGAATTTTAATTTGAGTGGTAGCTTGATATGCAATGTTGAATTCTTTCATGTGAGATGTTCTGCCCATATTTTGAATCTCATAGTTCAAGATGGCTTGCGAGTAGCAGAAGGAGCTTTGAATCAGATTAGGAATAGCATTATGTATGTGTGAAAATTAGAGGCAAGGGTGGTAGAATTCTAGAAAAGGGTTGAACAAGTTGAAGGTATCGACACTTCTGTGGGTTTAAGGTATGATGTCCCGACTAGATGGAACTCGACACATGCAATGCTTGAAAGTACAATTAAATATCATCGTGCTTTTGCTAGCTTGGCCTTGAATGATACAAATTACAATCATTGTCCAATAAATGAAGAGTGGTCAAGAGCATAGGCTATGTGTGCATTCTTGAAGCCTTTTCCAGTGATAACAAACTTGATTTTTGGATAATCATATCCCACCTCTAACATGTATTTCACACAAATATCAAAGATTGAGTTGCTGGTGAAAGGACATTTGAAGAATGAGGATTCTGTGATTCAGGATATGGCTTAGAGTATGCTTGACAAATTTGACAAATGATGAACCGAGTATAGTGTTATTCTTGCATTGACCATTATCCTTGATCCTTAGATGCAGCTTGAAGTCATAAAGTTTACTTTTGCAAAAATAGATCCTATAAATTCTCATGAGAAGATTGAAAACGTTACGAGCAAGTTATACTATGTTTTTAATGAGTATAAAAATGTGGGATCATCTTCATCCACCACCCCAATTGATGGAGCTGCTTCAAGCTCGAATGCCAACATGATGTTAATCATAGAACTGATTCCTAGCCGTAACTAGAATGAAGTGGACGACTACGAAGTTTTTGATGTAAGTTTGAAATTCTTAAATAGTTAATGTTTAGGTTTAATTTGAATTTTCATTGTCACTTTCCTCTGTTCATTTAATTTGACCCTTTTATTAATTTTTCAATGGTGCAGGATTTTTTTTCATTTAAGTGTCAAGATGAGTCAACAATTGACAAGTCTGAATTGGACTACTATTTAGAAGAAGCGACACTTGATAATAGATTGGCTACAAGATTTAATGTCTTGGATTATTGGAAAGCCAACTCAGCTCGATTTCCTTGTCTTTCAAAGATGGAATGTGATATTCTTAGCATTCCAATTACTACCTTTGCCAGTGAATCAACTTTAAGCATAGGATCTCGAATTCTCATAAAGTATCGATCTTGTCTTCTTCCAAATATGTTGAAGATCTCATTTGCACATGAAATTGGCCTCTTGGTTTTCCATGGGATGGTAATATTTATAATCATATTTGTTCATTTATCTTTTTTTTATATATCTATTTAATAAATCTTTTATGTTATGTCATTATGTGTGGTAGAGGATTCTGAGATAGAGAAAAGGGAAACTGCTCCTATCCCTATTTTTACAGCTTCAGACAATGCTTCAAGTATAGTGATTGCCAATTGAAGAATGAGGAAGGAAGATTATAAGTTTTTTTTTGTTTTGAATAATTAGATCCAAGAAGATTACAACTTTCTTGCTAATTGTTATTATATTATATGACTTATATCCCTAATTCCCTTTGAATATACTTATGCCATGTCTTGCCTGATGAGTGATGCATGATTTGCATGCCATAAATAGATAGCCTCAAAATGTCAAACATTGTGAACTTCATTTATGTGTGATGGACAAAATTAATTAGTAAACTTGATGAGTGATACATGATTTCATTTATTTCATTCACCAGATATGAGATGATTTCAGCTAAATGACTTAGTGAGCTATTTATGTAATTAGGAAAAAGTAATGGTAGATTGGTAGTAATTAGTAAGGTTATATATGTTGTGTGCAAGATGAAATTAATATTGCATGCAAATGATTTGTGTGGCAAGCAACAAATAAAAGGTCCATTGGTCCATTTTGTATAGCCCAAAATAAAAAAAAGACATATCAAAGCCCAAAAACTAATGGAAGTAAGCTGGGCCAAAAAAGAGAGAGAGTATAACACAGCCTAAAATCCAAAAAAAAAACAGCCCAGAAGCCCCTAAATGGCCCAGTTCAATTAAAATGTTAGCCCGCCAGCCCGACTAATTAGGCTCGGGCTGCTAATTGCTGTAATTGGGCCGAAAATAGCCCAACTCGATTATGAGGAACCTGTGACAGGCCAACTTGTTGGGCTCAGGCTGGTGCGAATTACCTGCTCTAGTATGGTCCCTCCTGAATTTGCATCTTCAAGCTGAGTAGTTTCTTCACCGCTCGAATTCTTTGAACTATTCATGGCAACACATAAGCTTTTTCTCTAGGGAAAGATATCAAATAGTTTTTTTTCTAATGTATAAAAAAAATGTTTGATAATAATTCCCCTCAGAAAAAGCTTGTGTGTTGCCATCAATAGTTCAGAGAATTTGAGTGGTGAAGAAATTGATGAGTTTGAAGATGTAGATTTGGGAGCGGTGTTATGAGTTTAGATGATCAATTAAATAGTGCAAGTGTACACTATCGTAATTAAGTAATATAGAAGTGAGTCAAGTATTGTTCCCATGAGAATTTATTACTAAGTACCAAAATAGGTAATTTTAATTCTATTTTGTCAATCGATTAGTTGTTGATTGAGAGAATAAAATGATTAAATATGAGTGCAAATAATACGAAAGCAAACATGAGAAAAGTCCTAGGGGTCATATTTCACTTAACAAATTTCGGATTGAATCACTTATCTATTCTAGCCCAATTTATTCTATATGATTGATAGTCGAGTTTCTCTCATTTAATTGCTAGCCTCTTCCAAGGTCAAGCAAATTTATAATTAAATGCTAATCCATTATATTCCTATATGGATTTAAGCAATTAATTATGCATTAAAATTTATGGAACTCATTAAGACTGCATAATCACTTGCATCATACATCATCTCGAATGGAAGATTCCAATCTGGAGCTATGATAACTAGTGCAGAAGTCAAGGCACTTTTGAGAGTTTGGAAGGTTGATAATCACTCCTTATTAAACACAAAGGGAGTATTTTTCTCCAACAACATGCAAAGTGGCTTTGTGATTGTTGAGAAGTCCTTGATGAATCTTCGATAGAAGCCAGCATATCCTAAAAAACTTTGAATGCCCTTGATTGAGGAGGGAGGTGGTAGCTTTTCAATTATTTCAATCTTAGCTCGGTCCACTTCAATACCTCAATTAGATACCTTATGACCCAACACGATTTCTTCTTTCATCATGAAATGACATTTCTCCTAATTTAGAACCTAGTTTGCCTCTACACAACATTGCAAGACTTTTGTCAGATTTGAAAGACAATGATCAAATGATTCTCCAAGAACTGAAAAATCATCCATAAACACCTCAATGAACCTTTCCATTATGTCTAAAACGATCGCCATCATACTCCTTTGAAATGTTGCTGGTGAATTACATAGACCAAATGACATCTTTCTGAAAGCAAAAGTACAATAAGGACATGTAAAAGTTCTTTTATCTTGATCCTTTGGTGTAATTGTAATTTGATTATATACTGTGTACCCGTCTAAGAAACAATAATAAGCTTTTCCAGCAAGTTTGTCAAGCATCTGGTCTATAAATGGCAGAGGGAAGTGATCTTTTTTGGTGACCATATTGAGCTTTCTATAGTCACTACACACTCTCCATCTAGTCACCATTCATTGTGGAATTAGTTCATTTTTTCTTGTTAGGCACTACTGTCATTCCACCTTTCTTTGGCATAACTTGAACTGGACTTACCCATTGACTGTCGAAGATTGGGTAGATTATGCCAGTATCTAGCCACTTTATTACCTCCTTTCTCACCATCTCCTTCATGTTCGGATTGAGTATTCTCGGGTACTCGACTAATGGCTTGTAGTTGTCCTCCATCAAGATCTTATGCATACAAATTGAAGGATTAATCCCTTTTATATTAGTTATTGACCATCCAAATGCTGTTTTATACTCCCTTAAAACTCTTAATAACTTTTCTTCTTCTTCGGGAGTAAGAGCTATAGAGACGATTATAGGTAATGTTGAATTTCCGCCTAGATAAACATACTTCAAGTGGGATGGCAGTATTTTCATCTATACTGTTGGTGGTTTCTCTGCTGATGGTACTGGCTTACTCGGCCTTTCCCCAAGATCTCAAAATAGTTTCTTGATAAAAATTGGGGAGTTTGCTTCAAGGTACCTTATCTGCTCCAAGACTTCTAGATTAGTAGATTTTGATACATCTACCATTCCCATTGCTGATGGTTGATCCATGCAGATTTTGTTTACCATGTCTTTTGTGCAGCTGGTCAATGTATCTACTATGTAACAGGTGTCACCTTTATCTGGAAAGGACAAAGCCTTGAAAATGTTGAAAGATACTTGATTATCTTGAACTTGCAAGGTTAACTTCCCCTGTTGCACATCTATTAATGTTCTCCCAATTGCTAGAAATGGCCTCCCAAGAATAATAGGAATTTCTTGGTCTTCTTTAATGTCAAGTATTATGAAATCGGCTGGGAATATGAGTTTGTCCACCTTAATCAGAACATCTTCTAAGACACCCCTCGGATTTTTTATTGATCGTTCAACTAGAAGTAATTAAACTATGGTCAGCTTCACCTCTCCAAGACCAAGTTTGTTGTAGACAGATAGAGGCATGAGGTTTACACTTCCTCTAAGGTCACAAAGTGCTCTTTCAAAGTGACATTGACCTATGGTGTAAGGTATGCAAAAGCTTCCTGGATCTTTAGCTTTAATGGTAATTTCTTTTGGAGAATAGCACTGCACTCCTCAGTAAATTCAAATGTTTCAAATTCCTCAAGTTTACGCTTATTTGAAAGAATGTCTTTCATGAATTTTGCACAACTAGGCATTTGGGCAAGAGTGTCTGCAAAAGGAATGTTGATGTGCAACTTTTTGAAACCCTCCAGAAACTTTGCAAACTACTTGTCTAGCTTTACCTTCGCAAGTCTCTGAGGGTATGGAACTGGTGGTACATATGGAGGAGGATTGTCTAGAAAGCTGATTTTTCCTGGTATCACATCCTCCTCCTTCTATTCTTGTACTTCCCCCTTCTGTTCTTCTCAGATTTCTTTCTTTTCTCCATCATCCTTCTTTTTAATTAAACGATCTTTCAATTCTTTCCCACTTCTTAGTTCAACAGCCTTCACATGCTCTCTTGGGTTTCTTTCAGTGTCACTTGGTAAAGTTCCTGGTTGTTTGGAATTCAGCATATTTGCAATTCGGCTCATTTGGATCTCCAAGTTCTTTATTGAGGCATCTTGGCTTTTGAGTGTTGCATCAGTCCTAGCCATGGATTGAGATGTATTCATGGTTAGTTGAACTAGTGCATCTTCCACATTCACTTTTTGGTGTGATGGATTTGCTGGTTGAAGAGCTTATTGTTGGTAATTCCCTTACGTCCTGAACATATTTTGATTATTCATCCAACTAAAGTTTGGATGATTTTGCCAACCTGGATTGTAAGTGTTTGAGAATGGATCATTTCTTTGATTTCCAACATAATGAGTTTGCTCCGGCATGAATGAGTGTCCTTCTTGACATTATGTGCTCACCTGAGGTCCTCCACATAGATCACAGGCTTCAATAGGAGTACTAATTGCTTGGTTTGTCAAAGAGCCCACTTTCTTTGATATAGATGCAACTTAAGAAGTCAAAGTTGTAAGGACATCTAGCTCGTGCACTCCAAGTGCTTTCTTTGAAATATTATATTAAGAAGGCCATTGGTATGCATTGGCTGCCATCTCCTCAAGTAGATTGTAAGCATCATCTATATTTTTTTCCATTAAAGATCCTACCCTCCAGCTACAGTATCTACAATAATTCTAGAGATATGCGTCATCCCACTATTGAAAGTTTGCAATTGCCAGCAATTTGGTAACCCATGATGAGGACATCTCCTTAGCAACTCCTTGTATCTTTCCCATGCTTCATAGATGCTTTCTTGTTCATGCTTGGTGAATGAGGCAATTTCATTCTTCAATTTAGTTGTTTTTGCTGAAGGAAAGTATTTTTCCAAGAATTTTTGTGCCATGATCTCCCATGTAGTTATGCTTCCCATTGGTAGCGATTGTAACCAGCTCTTAGCCTTATCCTTGAGTGAGAAAGGGAAAAGTCTAAGTCTAATGGCATTATCAGTAACACCATTATGCTTGAATGTGTCATAGATTTCTAGGAAGTTGGCTATATGTGCATTAGGATCTTCTGTTGGTAAACCACCGAACTGATTTGCTACATCATCTGGATAATTTCAGGCTTGATTTCAAAGTTGTTAGCTACTTCTAGTGATCTTCTGGTTCCAGAATTTGTCCCTATGACTATTGGTGTTGCATAGTCATGGAGTGTTTTGGTATTTGTTGCTTCTCCATCAGATTTGTCATTGGATTGATTAGGATTGAAGTAGACTACTTTCAAACTCTTCGATTTCTTCGACAAGTTCTCTCTATCTCTGAATCAAAAGGCAATAGTTCAACCTCCTTTGATTTGGTCATACACTAAACACAAGCCTGAGAAGAAACACAAGACACCAAGAAGAAACACAAATGTAATATGAAGACCAAATTAGTATTAAAATTACTTGGTATTGATACTAATGACAACAGTTCCCGACAATGGCGCCAAAAACTTGTACGAGTTTAGATTATCTATTAAATAGTGCAAGTGTACACTGTCGTAATCAAGTAATACAGAAGTGAATAGAGTATCATTCCCACGAGGATTGATCACTAAGTACCAAAATAGGTAGTTTTAATTCTATTTAGTCAATCAATTAGTTGGTGATTGAAAGAACAAAATGATTAAATATGAGTGCAAATAATATGAAAGCAAATATGAGAAAAGCCCTAGGAGTCAAATTTCACTTAACAAATTTTGGATTGAATCACTTATCTATTCTAGCCCAATTTATTCCACATGATTGATAGTTGAGTTTTCCTCATTTAATTACTAGCCTCTTTCAAGGTCAAGCAATTCTATAATTAATTGCTAATCCAATATATTCTGATATGAATTTAAGCAATTAATTATGCATTAAAATTTATGAAACTCATTAAGACTACATCACTTATATAAATATATTCCTATTTCATATGCAAATTATGGTTTTAATTATAGGATTTAAAAACATGTATGTCCTTCTGGTCTCAACATACATATTGAAATCATTCAAAAGAAACCAATCAAATGAAAGCATTAAGAACAATAATTAAAACTCAATCATGAAGGAGAAAATTAAAACTAGATTTAATAAGTTAAGATTCAATTCATCATTAGTAAACTACGTCATCACCTTAGGAAAATAGAAATTTAGCTCAAGATGAAATTAAAAATAAAACCAGAATAAATTGAAAACTTCATAAATATTGCGTAAAGCTTGAATGAAAATCTCAAAAATACTGCATAAAACTTGAATATTAAATTCTAAAATATAAATATACAACCAAAATATACTTGAAAATGGAGAAATCTAGCCATCCATTTAGGAGGTAAAACCTTCTATGTAGGTGGCATGCAAAAAGTAATACAATCCTATGCCTTCCATGTAGGAGGCATGCAAAAAGTAATACAATCCTAAGCCTTCCATGTAGGAGGCATGTAAAAAGTAATACAATGCATGAAATTAAATCTAGAAAATAACACAATTTATTTAGAATTGTCAGAGAAAAGATCTCTAATTGTTAGAGAAGGAAACCTCTACTTCTCTCCCTTCTTCCCTTTGGTGCTTGGCCTTTATCTTTATTTATAGGGAAAAAAACATGTTGCTACAGTAACAAAAACGCGGTTGCTATAGTAAAAAGCGCGTTGCTATGGTGAAGAATGTGTTGCTACAGTGAAACCGCATTGGCAACAGTGCTTCCATATGCTACAGTACTTCCGTCGTGAATAGTCCCGTCATGAATAGTTACCCCAGTGAATAGTACCCCCTGATGCTACAGTAATTGGCATTTTTCAATCCCATCGGTTCAATTTTTGGTCTCCTTTCTCCTCTTATTGTGTGGCCATCAAAAGAGAAAAAAAGTAAATATTATAATAGTGATAAAAATATTTATGCCAAAATCATTATGTATTTATCAATTACAACTAAGTTTATTATATTAATTTCAAATATCGTCCACAAAATCATCATATAAGGAAAAATAAATATATAAATATTTTACATATCAAAGGGCCAGAAGATCTTATGAGTACACATTTTGTAGAAGGGACTTCACCAGACCTTAGGTGTTAGGTGGTCATATGAATATTCATAGAAAAGAGGGAGCCAAGGCCAAACAAAGTGTACCTAATAATACTAATTCATGGTAAATTCACAATATAACCCTTAAAAAAATGAATAGCATATACCTTGATAGAAAGTTATAAAATGAAGGAATGACGTTTGACAAAACTGAAGTATCTTCAAAGCAAAAGCCAATTTCTCAGTGATGGCACCAAAGTAGAAGTTGCCTAATAGAAACCATTCTTATAAGAAAAATAAGAGAAGAAGACATCTTAAAAGAAAATTCTACCCAAAATTTGGGAAGAAGAACCACACGACCATTCATGAATTTACACCTTTTAAAACAGAAGCTCAACACCAGGTACTTGTGTATATATTATTACCATATATATGGAATTGAATTTACGTATATGAAAATAGTTTCTTGATCAATTTTAGGTTTACTTATTAATGTATTATTATTTTTCTTTGTTTCTTTGATGATTTTGGGACGCCTAGTTTGCCACAGTTTATGTGATCTGAGATAAGTATTATGGAGGCAAAGCATCTATGAACATTTGGAAACCCGTACTTGAAAAGCATAACGAATTTATAATTCTCAATTGGGCATACAAAATGGTGATACTGCTAAAGGTTACGATAGCATTCAAGCTGGCTGGTAGGTATATATTATTTAATCTCTTTCCAAAAAAAATTATATACAAATACATTTACACCCCCCACACATACACACTCATATAAACCAATAATTAAACTTCTCATTTATCATGTGCTCACCTACGTTTCTCTTTTTTAGGTCAATCCACAACTATATGGAGATGATAACACCAAATTTTTAAAGTTTGGACCGTGAGTTCATCAGCATTATTAGTTCACAGCCTGAAGTGTAGTTTCATAAAATATTCTCTTGGTTATGAATATTATTATTATTAAACTAATTTACTGATTTTATATGACAATAGAACAGGCATATTCAGGTAAAAATACAGGATGTTATGATATGCTTTGCTCTAGCTTTGTTCAACTTAACAATGAAGTAACTGTGGGAAACTAGTTTGGAGAAACATGCATGATTAGGAAACAAAATGTATTGAGATCTTATATTTAAGATTAAATCTAACCCTCCAACTAACTTTTATATCAGGGAGGGACCGAAGGTAGTATCAGATTATATTCATATCCACATATCTCTATTCATGTAACACGTACGTTTATCATCATTTTGATAGAAATATATAATGTTTGTGAGGTTGGGGGTTACACAAACCATACGGAATCCTCTGTAAAGGGGTACACAAAGGAAGACTGAAGACTATACTCAATGTAGTTATATAGCAGGACCTTTCAGTCAACAATTTATCCAAATATTAAGTTGTTATTAATACAGCTGACTTCACCTAGTGAGATAAGATTTATTCTTGTTGTAATCTCCTCCCTCCCGTCCTTAATATAAGACACTTTTTGTAGTTCAATTTCTTCATTAAAGTGATTCTTTTGTTAAGGATTAGAGGTAGTATTTTTTTTAAGAGGAGTACTGACCCCTCAAGCTGGTATAAAAAATTGTTGTATGTCTTCAACGCTGTTAATAGAAAGTGTGTTTGTATCTAATCTGCAAGGAAAAAAGTTGGTACCTTCCAGATAAGAATGGAGATATCATATTGGGAATTATTATCAGACAGACAATGAATTTATTGTGCCTCCCAATACTATATTATTGTTAACTTGAACAAAACCATAACAAAGAAGATCATGGCATCCAGTATGTTGGCCTGCGTCAGCCTGCGTGTGTCAAGTGTAAAATGAGTTAGTGAAATTAACAATGTCCAAGAGCATATGATTTGAAGAAACTGCATTTTTTTATTGCCAATAAGGAGTTGAACTCACTGTCCAAAATGTAAAAAGACTTGTGTTATTATCTCCATATAGCTCTGGATTCACCTAACTTTCGAAATTAATAAAAGAAAATGTATCTCAGGTAAGCACATAATGAGACTTAGTTTGATATTATTCTTGTGAAATTAGTTAATTTTGACTCAATTATATATAACTAACCTGCCAAACCGCATGAATGCCATCGTAATTACTGGTATCACCATTTTGAAGCCACACCTTAGAGTTACTATGTGCTCGTTTGGAATAGCTTATTTTTGGGTAATAAGTACTTATAAATCGTGATTTACGGTATACGAGGTAAGTATGTGAGATGAGTTTTATCTCGGCTTGCGTAATAAGGACTTATTCTCTAAAATTAATTAAAAAGTGATTCCAAACACACACTATATTCAGTATGATCTTGAACTTTGGGATTCCACACGTTCATAGTTACCCTGTGTAACGTCCCGAAAATTCGTAAAAGGCTTAATTTTCTTAAAAAGAAAATTTAAAAATGTTAAAATAAATTTTGGAAATTAAAGGCCTATTTTCTCAAAAATTAGAGGAAAAATAGTTAGAGGTAATAATTTAACTTAAAAATTTCAGGAAAATTATTTGAAAGTTTTATGAAGCTAATTAAGGAAGAAAATCCTTAAAAATGATTAAGGATTAATTTATAGAATTAGATAATGAGCTAATGCTGATTTAGAAAATTGAGGAAAGTTAGTGATTTTATTACTAATTATTCAGACTTGAAAATCAGAATTAGCCTAAAGGTAAGTCAAATTATGAAACTTAAAAAATTTAAGGAAAGTAGAAAATTTAGAAGTCTTGTCAGTGGGTCTATTAGGATTAAAACACACTCCCCTAGTTAAAACCACACTCAACTCACTCACCCAAACACACACAGTAGTAAAACAATACCTGATGCACACACATATACGCACCAAAACACCTCAGCTCTTTTCTTTCAATTCGGTCAGCCCAATAACTCGATCCACCCACAATTAAACACCAAATAAAACACTCCCTCATCAGCTCCCTAAGGTCCTCATTTGCGTTCTGAAACTGAAACATTAGAATGAGAGCAAGAGAAAGAGAGAGGGCCGAAAGAGGTCATGAGGAGGAGGAGCTTGAAGGAGGCACCAATTTGCACATGCAAACTTGGATGTGAGTTGAGGTGAGTCCCCAGAGCATTCTCCTGTTATTATTTCTTTTGGTTGAGGAATATTTGGGGAGGAAGAGGATGCTTAAAATCTGATTCTAGTGAGACAAAGATTTGCTGTCATCTTGGAAGGTAAAAATAAGACATTGCATGTCGATTTTGGGAGGAATTTTTGGGTTCTTTGGGTCTGTAAAGAGGTCACCGAGTACAGATTATACAAGCTGGGTTAATGGTGTAGAATTTCTGAAAGTATGGAGTCCAAATTTGGGGTTGCATGTCACCTTTTCTTGTCTTCTTCATCGTTGGAAAAACAGGGTAGTACATGCATGAAGTTGCAGAGGCTCAAACTGAAATCTTGAGTGAATTTGCTTCAGTTTTTCTCGAGGATTAGAGAGTTTAGCATGTGTCTTAGATGATAGAATCAAGAAAAGCTCGATTTAGGATGAAAAAGGTGGGGTTTTTGAGAGTTTAAGACAGAGTGTCTAATCTATAAGCTTTAGGGAGTCAGTGGCGTTGAGCACTGTTTTAATTAGGTAAATTTTGTCCATTGTTTATGAAATTTGGCATTGAAATAGTACACATCCAAAGCTTTAAAATGAGTCATAGAACGTGTCAATTGGATATCTAGAATAAAAGTTATGATTTTTAAAAGTTGGCCAGGAACTAGGAAAACTTTGTGTTCCAGATTTTTGACAGTGGATAAATAAGCAAATTTCACAAGGTTTCTTCAGTAATTTGGCTGTGTCGCAATGAGTTATTAAATTTGAGGGACTTAGTTATAACTCAATTGAAAGTTGAAGGACCAATAATCAATTTTCCTTTATAATTATATATATTCGTGCATTGTTTGTTACGTAACTGTCCCATTTAGGACTACACAAGCATGTGCTAGTGTGTGTGGTAAGTAGGACAGCTGGTTTAAGAGACGGTGATCTCATTCCGTTAATTACTTTAACATTTTTTCAAGTGAAAGTTCTAAGGGTGGGACGTTAGGGAAGGCTCTGGAGAAGTGAAGCTATGTCAGCGATATGTAACACCTCCACCTTTGCAAGTACATGTTGATTTCTGCATATTGCCACATTAAGGGCTATTGGTGAGAATTGAATACTATGATTTTAAATTCTTTAACAGTAGGTATGCAAGATTGGCTGGCTTTTTTTATTTTTTTATTTTTTTAAAACCATGGTTAGTTTTGGAAATAGATTCCTCGAAACAAGTTTAAAAATGGTTAAGTTACCGATAGTTTTAGGAAGGACGTTACAGAAGACACTTAAGCCACTCAAAGACAAGGTTTCGAGTTCCGTTGACCCAAAGATAGACATATAAAAAGAGAGTCAAGCAAGACTGCATAATTCCTTTTTAAAAAAAAAAGGTAGCATGCAGTTCCATGGGAAAGGAGTGTCTTCACACTAACTTCTCTCTCCACTTAATGTCTCAACCATTGAATCAAATTTCAATATGTGAGATTTAATGCTATGTAAAACATATTATTACTATATTACATATAATAAAAATCTACAGTTGTAATATTGTGATATAGCAGTAAATCTAATCCATTATAATATGATCCCATGATTGTGACATTAAGTAAAAAGAAAGGTTAGTGGAGACACCCCTCTTCTGCAGTACCATTCAAGTCTATAGTCAAGTTTTCGTTAAAAAAAAATATATAGACAAAATTGAAAAGATATATACTGGAAGTACAAGATAGGTGGATGAGAAGCTTTGGCGAAAATTCATTGTAATAGATACGGTTTATATTTAAAATTTTAAACTTGTAAGTTTTAGATCATAAAGTTATTTTCTAAAAAGCATGAAAATTAAAAGAAGAGAAAATCGCAGAAAATTTCAGCTAAAATAGAAAAAAGACAAAGCAATGAGTCCAATATCACAAATCCCGAGTTAGACAGATCTATGAGAGGAATATGAGATTTATAAATATTTCCAAATGACTAATATATCCTTGATAGCATTTGGCGAGCTCAATTTGTCTATATTTATATTGAAGTTGTTAATTGTGATTTTTAAGTTATTATTCTTTATACCTAAGTTGATTATGCATTTGATGCAAAAAAAAAAAAAAGTTGATTACGCGTCGCAATTAATAACTTCAGTATACAGATTGATAACTTGAGCTCCTCAAATATCAATAACTTTGAGAATAATATTTTGAAACCACACATGTTAGGCGTCACTAACTATTTATGTATAGAGAATAACAACTTAATTGCAATTAACAACTTCAGTATACATATTGATTACTTTAGCTCTCCCAATATTGTTAGGGGCAAATTGGTCATTTGGAAACATTTGCAAATCTCATATTTCTCCCATAGGTTTGATTTAGAATGTTTGATATTAAACTCCTTGATTTATCTTTTCCCCATTTTAAGCGAATTTTTCTTGGATTTTCCCTTAAAAGAATATGTTTATTTTTAATTTATAATGGACATAGCAGAAAATGACATTTGCAAATTCACTATTCACTGTTCACTGTTCACTGTTCATATAAAACTTATTCCCTCTTTAGGAACTAGGGTCTGATTCGGACTTTCAAAAATTCAAGGAACAAATAACTTCATTGCCATTTTAACAACGTATGCATTTGTTCAGATTTAATGCGTGTTTTAAATGTGTCAAATAATATATATATATTTATATATATAGGTTTAATTTAAATAATTTAATTGAAATTTTACAGATTTTTATTTTAATTTAATTGTCATTTTTCTAGAAGAAATCATTTGAAGAATATTAAATTTGATTGAAAATAAATAAAAACTGATTAAGAATTTACCAAAACTAGTTCAGGACCCAAACAATGCACAAGATAAATTAAAGAAATATGTATTGCACGGATCAAATTAAAGAAATAAGTACATTTAAGAAATATGTATATGAGGAAGTTTTGTCAAATACAATGATATTACAACTAAATGATATATTTGTCATTCAACTAAAAAAATTATACAAAACTTCTTTGTATACAACATTTGAAGTTTTGTCAGTGTGGAGGCCTTGCTCATTCAAGGATCAATACTTTTTGTCCCACCCTTTGCTGGGCTCTTAAGAGTGCAATTCAATGTATTTTTCTTTTAAGTTCTGACATAAAAAATGCATAGTTTTATTTACCTTTATTGCTAACATATAGTATGAGTGAATATATTGATTTGTCAGCTAAAGCTATTTTTTTTTTATGGGGAATAGTGAATCAGCTAAATATGAAATGAGTAATTTTTGGGTGCATAATATTCCCCCATGCTGAATTAATTGCACTTACACTTTTCAATGGGCACCCTCAAAATTTTAAAAAACGCAGGATGTTCAGTTTTCATGGCAAGTTGAGTTAATATATTTTAGAACTTTTTTTAGGAAATTTTAGAGTTGAGATTAGTACAAGTTACCAGCTACAAAAGTATTAATTCGAAATGTCTAAATATATATATATATATATATTGAGACGATTATTTTTTTCCCCTCAAAGGTTGTTAAGTTTCAATAAACAGGACCTACATTTTCGGTGTAGAAATACCAAACAAACGATAAAGAATCAGCACTTAACAGAAGAAAGAGAATAGAATTAAATAATAAAGAGAGTATACACCATAATCCCTAAAAATAAACAATAATAACCTTAAATAAATGACTGAAAGGAGGCAAGTGTAGCATAACTATAGTTACAATTTTCAGAATGAATCAAACGGTAAAAATATTACAATTAATGATTGAAGTGATTACAATTATTTTTAGTTTCATCTGCAAATAAAATAAGGAATGAAGGGTCAGTTACTAAGGAGCAACAAATAACTTTAGTGACTTTGTAACTCACCATATTATGAATAAATACTATGTGTTTGAGAGCACATTGGCGATTCTAAAATGGAATTATTTGTGGAAGCTAAGTACTTGGATTTACAGTTATTTCACGGCAAGGACCATGATGACTTTAAATAATGTCTTGATGATAACAAACCTTAATAATTAAGTATATTTGATTATGCAAACTTTGAGTGATGATTACACATTTTTGAAAAGTAGAAAGTGGAACTTTGTGATGAATTTCTCTGTCTTGGAGAGATCACTCGAGTGATGGTTTTAGCACTTGAGTGACAGCCAAGTGAAGACCAAAGTTAATCAAAGAGGATCACTCGAGTGATGTGACTTCACTCCGAAAATTTCAGCAAGTCACTCGATGGTGATCAAAACCTATGAAAGTTTTAGAGACTAAATCACTCAAATGATGGGCATCATTTGCAAGTGATCTGAGAGTTTGTGATATGATGAAACAGATCACTTGGGTGACAGAATTATGCACTTGAGTGGCACACTATGTCACCTATGTGACAAAGACAAGATCGCTCGAGTGATGTGATAATCACTCAAGTGATGTCAATTACTTGCGAGTCATTCGCAAGTGATCTTGAGGTGATATGATCTTCTAATAAAGATCACTCGACTGATCCTTGATCACTTGAAGGACACTTGCAAGTGATCTGAAAGTGCTAAAAAATACTAAGTGAGGATCACTCTAGTGATCACTTAAGCACTTAAGTGATATGAATCACTTGCAGGTCTCTTGGAAGTGATTGATATTAACGCTTAAATATGGAAGATCACTTGAGTAAATTAATATGTACTCAACTGATATTCATTTTCACAAACATCACTATCAAGTCACTCACTAGTGATTATCTACACAAGATCACTTGAATACTCGAGTGACAGAGTGAGCATATGAGTTATAAGAGACCACTCGAGTGATATTGAGTCACACTCAAGTGAATGCTCTTTGGAACTGAGAATTAGTGACTCGACAATTTTTAGGTGTTTAATCTTTGGATTAGCTTCGAGATTTCATAAAGGAAAATATTGACAGAAGCATTAAATGTGAAGTGGCCTCGACCAACCCAAACTCTCTCTTTCTTCAACGGCTATATTTATTCTCTAAGGGAGAGTTTTGAATCCTCTCAATGGTCATTAAAGACATTATACCTATAAATACAAAAGCATTCAAGATGGAGGAATTATGGAATATCAAAATCAATTGTGTACTAAGTGCTCTGTTTCTTTCTAATATCTCTGATATTCCTATTTTTCTTTAGTATTCATTTATCAAGTCTTTGAGAAAAATTTCACAAACTTATTCATTACTTTTGTAAAGAAAATATCAAGGTAGTGAGACCTTGAGTGAGGGTATTTGCTTACAAAGTGTAAGGGGTAGTAAGTGTCCTGTTGAGAAGCTTGCTTGTACTGTGGTGCCAAGAACCCTTTGAATCTTAGAACTTTTGTAGAAATCTCAAAGGTATTTTGAGGACTGGAAGTAGGACAAGTGGTTGAGACTGAACCATTATAAATCTTCTATGCATACTTCAGTGAAATTTCTCCAACTCTCACCTCTTAGCTAAATTTATTAATTAAAGTTTTTAAATTTTTAATGCCACCCAATTCACCCCCCTTTTGGGTGAAACATTGACATTAACATTTTATATTAGAGCTTGGTCTTCTTGTTTCAGGCTTGACATCCTAAGATCCTATGGTGAGTATAGGTGAAGGAATACTACTAGATGGTGCCTCGATCACAAGACCACCTGGCTTTTGTGGAGAACACTTCTCCTTCTGGAAGGCAAAATTCAAGCTTTTTGTGATGGCCATTGAATATGGCCTTTGGCAAGTGATTCAGGATAGAGATTATGTACCAATAAAGACTGTGGAGGAACCTATGGTTCCAAAAACACCAACAGAGTTTGATGATAATGATAATAAACTTGTTACACTCAATAGCAAGGCAATTCTTATGATTCAAAGTGTCTTGAGTCAAAAAGAGTATTTCAGAATTTGTATACTTACTTCTGCTAAGGATATGTTACAACCTTTGGAAATAACTCATAAAGGTACCTCTGGAATCAAGAAAAATAGAGTCATTACTATTATAACAGAATATGATTTGCTCATAATGAAATCAAGAGAAATACTTGCTCAGTTTAAACTTAGATACACCTATCTTCTAAATCAATTAGGTGCACTTGGGCAATTCAATGATCGAAGCTCTGTTAGTGCAAGTGTTTCATCTAAGAGGGGGGTGAATTGGGTAATACTAGAAATTCCATTGCGTATAAGAAATTTAATAGAATATTTAAAGCAATTTAAAGCAAAGAGAAATATCACTGAAGTGTACACCGGGAGTTATACTGGTTCGGTCATAACCACTTTGACCTATATCCAGTCCTCAGAGCGTCTCTGAGAGTTTCACTATATTCTCCAAGATTCAGTGGGTTCTTGGCACCTCAATACACAGCAAGTTCCTTCACCTGGACACTTCCTCCCCCTTACACGTTGTAATCAAATCCCCCACTCAAGGTTCCATTTCCTTAAGTTGTCTCAATAACAAATATTGAGTTTGTAATAAAAAAACTCTCTCACAGAGCAAATATATAATCAATGAAGTACAATGAATGAGTATAAGAAAGCAAAGCACTAAAAGTGTGTTGATGTTTGTGTGTTCTCAGTTCTTATGTCTTGTTTTCTTTTCCTTAATTATTTCATATATATAGATGATTTGTAGTGTTCGTTGGAAGCAATTCAAACATGTCCATTAGAGTTGAGCAGCAACGGTTGACCATTCTTCAAATTTGAAAACTATCTGTTTGCGGTTGGTAGCGGTAGGTGAACTTTCGGACACTTTATCTGACTTTGCTCTTCTTGCATGATCTATACCTTGTGTCTCTGCAAATGTACTTAGGATACTAATGCAATAAAGAGTTAATCATATAGATAACAATTTAATAAACATTCAATTAAAAACATAATTTATGGATTGCCTTACTCAAGTGGCTACTTAAGTGATCAAGTTTGTTACTCGAGTAGTCCCTCGGGTAAACCTATCAAAAATATGGCAGTGCGTAATTCAACATTTTTCATTATATATTACTCGGGTAAGACATGGAGTGAGATATATTGCAAACCTTGGAAATATCTAATTACCGAGTGGCCATGTCTTTACCTTCACACGTTACTCGGGTGCTGACTCTGGTAATCTGGTTACTCGAGTGGCCTTCATTTTTCTTTACACCTTACTCGAGTAGTCCCTCGAGTAGATTTCAAATAACCAGGCAGATTACTCGATTTCCCTCGAGTAATTGCATCAAATTCTTGGCCGAGAGTTTGCTTTTTGATTACTTGAGTGGCTACTCAAGTAATACTTCAAATAACTTTGCATATTACTCGGATGGTCCCTCAAGTAATGCCTTTTTCTCATATGGTTACTCGAGTGGCTACTCAAGTAAAGTGTTGCATTTCTTGGCTGAGAGCTACTAGAAGATTTTTGACCTGGTTACTCGAGTGGCTACTCGAGTGATGCCTGTGAAAATCATGTTACTCGAGTGGCTACTTGAGGAATGGTCTATATAACTTTGTAGATTACTCGAGTGGTCCCTCAAGTAACTTAGTCCAAATTTTGGTAGTGCTTCACTGGATGAAATTCTTTGTGATTACTCGAGTGGCTACACGAGTAATGGCTTCCCTTACTCGAGTGGCGACTCGAGTAAACCTTCACAGAATTGATTCATTACTCCAGTGCTTACTCTAAGTAATGCTTTACCACTTTGTTCAAATTCATTTGTTTGTTATCAAATTCTTTTATATCATTGATCCAATCTTTGTTATCATCAAAACATATGGGATCTAACATTCTCCCCCTTTTTGATGATGACAAAACTTGGTGATTTTGAACAAAGTTTTTGAAATTGAGTTTTGAAACATATGCTTCTTAAATTATTTTCATATGAAGTCCTTTGTTGAATTTAAACTTCAAAACTCTTTTGAAATAAGGTATTAAAGATCTTTTCAAATTTTTTTGTTCTTATATTTACTTGTTTACCTTGCATACACAATCAAAAACACATTAGTCCCAAAATGCAATATATTTTCAATGAAATGTCATAAAGGAACAAATTGCATAATGAAGAATTCAATACATAATCAAAGGTAGAATAAACCTTAAAAGCGTTCAAAAGCAAAAAGAGAAAAACACCCTAAAACCCCATACACCCAAATCCCAAAATATCAACTCAGCCATTCATCACAAAATCACTCAGGCTCTTCCCCCCTTTTTGTCATCATCATAAAGGTAGAATCAATCATGAGGAGGAGTAGATGGCTTGGCTGCTAAGATAGGAGTAACAGGAAATGCCAATGACTCATATGAACCATCTGAACTAGAAGGATCTGAAGATGATGGTTTAGGGTCAGGAAGGTTTGCTAGTGGTGTCTGAAGATCCTCTGGAGGATTCACAGGAGATGAAGGGTAAGGAACCATAGAAGTAATTTCTACTACCTCTGTAGCAACTGGTAAAGACACAAGCATCTCCTCAGTATGTGTTGTGATGTAATGGGAGTAGGTATAGGCTCTTGCTGAACAGGCTGAGGTGGATCATCAGTGGTGATGTGGATAGGCTCGGATATTTTAGGATCAGGCATAGAGAACAACACATTGCTAGGTCCACTCTTAGAGGGTCTATGCTCAGTGGGTATAGAGGGTCCAGGTTTAGGGACATGTATGGGCTCAGGAATACCAGAAGGACCAGGAGTAAAGGATCCAGGTGCCATAGCATCAAGTCTGGCAATAATGGATCTCAGAAGCTCACCCTGGGCACGTTGTTCAGCTAGCAACTCTTCATGCCTCTTATCCATCCTATCTACAAGTTGTCCCATCTTCTTATTCATATGGGTTACCAATTCCGCATTGGTATTCGTAATATCAATATGGAAACTCCTCAGGATGTTCTCCATAAACGTTTGCATTGCGGCACCAAAGAAGGATGGAGAAGATGTGTTGGCTAGAGCAGAAGACTGTGTGTCATCCATTCGGCTTGTTGCTATGTCAGTCTTCTTTTTTTTCTTGGGACTTGCTTCTAGAGGTGTCTTTAGAGGAATCTCAATATTCAACTTTCCAATTTGATTCCTTCCCACTGGTGCTAACCTCTCAACCGGCTCCATACTCTCCAAATACCAAGTCTTGTTCTTCTTAAGAAACAAGGAAATAAGTTGAGGATAAGGCATTAGAGTAGTAGGTTTTCCTTCATATCTATACCTCTTGATCGCATTGAAGGTATATTCTCTAAAGTCCTTTTACTCTTTGAGGATCAATAAGGCGAATTTCCTTAAGTCTCTCTCAATGAAATGAGTGAAGTTATTTGATTTGTTCACCATGGCTCCAGAGTAGATATACCATAGGACTCTATGAAAATCACTCATATCACTCGGATTGAAGTTGAGGGGTCTCACTATCTCACCAGGTCTAAGGATAGAGAATATCTAGTTTGAATCAAGGTTAGGGTAATCATCATCAGGAGGATTTTCTATTCCTAACCAGGTATTGATTCTGGAAGGTGAGATTAGAATTCTTTGTCCTCTCACCTTAGAAGTCATTTCTTCTTCCACAGACTTCCTAATAGGATCATTAATAGGTTCGACGTTACAATAAAAATGTCTCACTACTTTGGTGCAAAATAGGAGTTTGACAGATAGCCAGGGCATATAGGAATCAAGATAGAGACTCATATCGTATTTCAATACCTCTTGAAGCACCTTGTAGTCAATATAGTGCATCTTGCACACATTTCTTCTTGCAAAATGACTCAGGTACTTCTGAGATTCTTCAAGCTTGCTCACGTTGAATCCCTTTGATGGAAATGTGATTTCTTCATACCTCTCTTCTATTTTCCTTGAGGATTGCCCTTTCTTTGCTTCCTTAGATTGGAAAGCTTCCTCAAGCATGCCTAGCATGACTTTGGTAAGCTTCTCATCAACCTTAGGCTTTTTCAGAGGTTTGGGAGAAAAGGTGGGTGTGTCGAATGAATCAGAGGAAGGAGGAGATGGTTCTTTTGTTGTTTTTCCTTTTCCAAGGGGTGAACTCTTCTTGGATTGAGCTCTTGTGGCAATGGGCTCCTTAATCACAACCCCTTTCACCTTAGGCTTAGCTTGCAGCTTGGTCTTGGATTTTGGTTTGGGAGAAATTTTCCTCTTCTTGGTAGGAGGAGAGGAATGTGAATCAGAGGGTTGATATGGCTTAGAAGACTCAGAAGGAGTGCTAAGATTGGAAGATTTTGTCCTCACCATTGTGATTTGAGAAAATAGAATATTTCAGCAAAATAGAGATGAGTGTTGCGAGTTTTGGGTAGATGATTTAGTGCAATCTGAGAGGTTTTTGAAGGTGTAAATCATTGGGTTTTAACGGTTATGGGAAGAGAAAAAGAGTTTGAAAAGTTTTTTTGAGAGCACTAGGAGAATCACTAGAGGAGATTTTGTGAGAAATGACTGAGCATCGAGTTGAAATAACCTAGAGCCCGACATCACTCGAGGCCTTACTTGAGTGATCATCAATATCACTCGGGTAGCTACTCGAGTGATCATACAAAAAATTTTAAAATACAGAAAATTGAGAGCGTACCTGGCTTGAATAATATTGTAATTATCCATGTATATTCCCTCGATCATTTGATGACTCTTTAGAACAGATTTGAATTGAAACTCAGCTGATTTGAAATTTGGACCCAGGTTCACTCGAGGCCTTACTCGAGTAATGTTGAAGTTCACTCAAGGCCTCCCTCGGGTACGCTGTCTCTTCACCTTCTGACTGTTCATTTCCAACCGTTGCACCGTTTCGTTTGAAATTAATGTTTCACTGGCACGTTTTAATGTAGCCATTTAGAAATGCACTCTTTATATCCATTTGATAGAGTTTGAATCCATTGATGCATGTAAAGGCTAAGAGTACTCGTATAGCTTCCAATCTAGCTACTGGAGTATACGTTTCCTCCTAATCAATTCCTTCTTCTTGATTATAGCCTTTGGCCACCAATCTTGCCTTCTTTCTAACAATAATTGCGGATTCATCAATTTTGTTCTTGAATACCCATTTAGTGCCTATGATCGGATGATCCTTAGGTCGGGGTACCAAATCCCAAACTTGATTTCTTTCAAATTGGTCTAGTTCTTCTTGCATTGCTATAACCCAATCATTGTCTGATAGAGCTTTGTCAATATTAGAAGGTTCAATCTCAGAAATGAATGCAGAAAAACTTACTTCATTGAAAATTCTATTTCTAGTTTTGATTCCTTCATTCACATCTTCTATGACTTGATCTAGGGGATGACTCTTATTGTATTTCCAGGCTTTAGGTTGTCCTAGTGACTATTCTTCTTCCTTGGTTTGATCAACTTCTAGAATAAGAGATCTAGAAATAGATTGACCATTTTCTTGATTTAAAACTACTTCCTGCTTATCATCAATGGTTTTGACAGAGGATTCAAATTCATCAAATACTGAATTGATTCTTCAACAACACATGTTCATTTATTGAAAATTATATATGCTTTACTTCGGTTAGAATATCCTAGGAAAATTCCTTCATCTGTTCTAGAATCAAATTTTCCTAAGTTATCTTTACCATTATTATGAATGAAATACTTACAACCGAAGATATGTAAATGAGCAAGATTCGGCTTCCTTCCTTTGTATAGCTCGTATAGTGTCTTTCTAAGTTTTGTTCTAATGTAAGCTCTATTTGAAATGTAGCATGATGTGCTTATTACATCTGCCAAGAAAACTTGAGACACGTTCTTTTCATTTAGCACTGCTCTAGCCATTTTAGTGAGCACACTATTCTTACGTTCAACGACTCCATTTTGTTGTGGTGTCCTTGGAGTAGAGAAATTGTGATCAATGCCATTAGTATCACAATATTCTTCAAAGGGTTGATTTTCAAATTCTCCACTGTGATCTGTCCTGATACCTGCAATGGACATACCTTTCTTATTTTGCACTTTCTTGGCTAAAACAATGAATTCTACAAAGGTTTCATCCTTTGATGATAAAAAAATAGTCCATGTAAATCTAGAGAAATCATCAACAATGACCAATGAATATAAGTTGCCACCAAGGCTTTTACCTCTCGCTGGACCAACTAAATCCATATGTATCAATTGAAGTGGTCGATTTGTTGTAATCTCATTTTTCGATTTGAAAGATGATTTAGTTTATTTACCCTTTTGACATGCGTCACAAATTAAATCATTTTTAAAACTTACTTTAGGTAAACCAAGAACTAAATCCTTTTTGAGTAGTTTGCCTAGTTGGTGCATGTTGACATGAGCTAGTCTCTTATGCCATAACCAACTTTCATTGGCATTACTCAGAAAATAATTTTCAGAATTATTTCTATTTATATCAAGTGTATAGCAGTTACCTTCCCTTTTTGCTCTGAGCTTTGTCTTGATATTTTTCTTATCAAGTTGTAAGTCTTTCTTGTTGACAATCAGACATTTATCTGAATCAAATATTATCCAGTTGTCTTTATTTGCACTTTGACTTACGCTCAGCAAATTATGACACAAGCCTTCAACGTAATATACATCTTTGACTTGTATTCCTTTGTCGTTTTTTATTTCACCAATTCCTGCTATTTTTCTGGATTGATTTCCTCCAAATTTTACCTTTCCACCTTCCTTAGGTTGCAATGTGGTAAAACTTTCAAAATCACCGGTCATATGTCGAGAGCATCCACTGTCTATATACCACTTGTTGTTTTTGGATGCTTTAAGACATATCTACAATCAAATATGATTAAGTCTTAGGTACCTACATCTTTTTTGGTCCTTTTGGGTTAGTACAAAAATTTTTCGAAACATATGAACCTTTAGGTACCCATTTGTAGGTTCCTATATTTCCTTTCTTCCTATGAATGCATGATGAAGTATAATGACCTTTTCTATTACAATAATTACAATGTGCAAAAGGATTTGATGTATGCACATAATGCTGAAAATAATTCAAGTATGATTTACCACTAGCTTTCTTTCTTCCTTTCCTTCTGTCTGATTTTGGATCATATCCAATTCCAGACTGATCATTCACAAATCGTTGAGCTTTTAAAATCACATTTAGCATTTCACTTCCTTTAGTGAATTTTTCAAGAGATTTAGTAAGATTAGTGTTTTTCTTTTTCAAAGAAGTGAAATTTTCACAATCCTTTTCAAAATTCTCTTTAAGCTCTACTTCAAGAGCTTTGTTTTTCTTTTTGAAAACAACTAGTTCTTTAACTATTTTGATGAATTCGGAATGTAAAGCATTATATTCAGAAAGTAATTCATCATAGGTAGAATCAGAATCAGTTACCTCTTCTTCTGTTTCCTCTTGAGCAACTAGACAGATATTGGCTACTTCCTCTTCATCGCTTTCTTCGTCAGAAGAACTATCTCCCCATATGGCATATACAAAGGCTTTCTTCTTATTGTAGAATTTGCCTTTTCTCTTCTCTTTATTCTTCTAAATTAGTTTTTGACATTCTGATTTGAAATGTCCTAGCTTTCCACATTCATAGCAAAATGATGTGTTCTTTATTGTTTGTTCCTCCTCTCTGAAAGTTTTTGAATCCTTGGCCTTTCTTTTAAAACTTTCTGAATCGTTTTATGATTAGGCCTATTTCATCATCGTCAAGCTCTTCATCTTTATCTTGTTCTTCTTCTTTTGCTCTCAGTGCTAGACCTCTTTTCTTCTTGTCGCCAATATCATCTAATTCTCGTTTGAACTTTAATTTGCTTTCATATTCAGAAAGGCTTACGAATAGAGAAGCAACCGATCGTATTGATTCACCTTTTGCTTCCTCAATTGCAGTGACATTTGCCTCCCAGTCTTTAGAAAGAATATTTAAAATCTTTTGTACTTGGGTATGTTGATCATAGACTTTTCTAAGTGCTGCAAGTTGATTAACAAGGTAAGTATATCTAAGTTAAAATTCAGCTATCGACTCACCTGATTTCATTCAAAGTAAATCAAACTCAGTAACCAGAGTATTGATCCGGTTTTCTTTTATTCTCGAAGTTCCTTCATGAGCTATTTCCAAGGCTTCCCACATTTCTTTAGCTGTTGGAAGTGTGCAGATTCTGAAGTACTCATTTTGACTCAAGGCACTTTGAATAATTAGAATTGCTTTACTGTTGAGTGTAATGAGTTTCTTGTCATTCTCATCATATTCTGCTGGTGTCTTAGGAACTCTTTGTGAATCTACAATCTTTTCAGGTTTGTAGTTTCCACTCTCAAACACATCCCATAGCCCATATTCAATAGCCATTACGAAGACTCTGAACTTCGCTTTCCAGAATGAGAAGTGTTCACTATTGAAACCTGGAGGTCTTGTGATAGAAACTCCGTCGAGAAGAATGCCTTCACCCATGCTTGCCATTGGATCCTTCTTAGGCTGTTAAACCTTAATAAGAAGACCTACGCTCTGATACCAAAAGTTAGTGCAAGCGTTTCACCCAAGAGGGGGATGAATTGGGTGATACCAGAAATTCTATTGCGTACAAGAAATTTAACAGAATATTTAAAGCAATTTAGAGCAAAGAGAAATATCACCGAAGTGTACACCGGGAGTTATACTGGTTCGGTCACAACCACTTTGACCTACGTCTAGTCCTCCGAGTGTCTATGAGAGTTTCACTATATTCTCCAAGATTCAGTAGGTTCTTGGCACCTCAGTACACAGCAAGTTCCTTCACCTGGACACTCGCTCGCCCTTACATGTTGTAATCAAATCCCCAACTCAAGGTTCCACTACCTTAAGTTGTCTCAATAACAAATATTGAGTTTGTAATAAAAAAAACTCTCTCACAGAGCAAATATATAATCACTGAAGTACAATGAATGAGTATAAGAAAACAAATCACTAAGAGTGTGTTGATGTTTGTGTGTTCTCAGTTCTTGTGTCTTGTTTTCTTTTCCTTAATTATTTCATATATATAGATGATTTGTAGTATCCATTGGAAGCAATTCAAGCATGTCCATTAGAGTCACGCAAAAATGGTTGACCATTCTTTAAATTTGAAAACTATCCATTTGTAGTAGGTAGTGGTAGGTAAACGTTCGGACACTTTATTTGACTTTGCTCTTCTTGCATGATCTATACCTTGTTTCTCTGCAAATGTACTTAGGATACTAATACAATAAAGAGTTAATCATATAGATAACAATTTAATAAACATTCGATTAAAAACATAATTTCTGAACTGCCTTACTCGAGTGATCAAGTTTGTTACTAGAGTAGTCCCTCGAGTAAACCTATCAAAAATATGGCAGTGTGTAATTCAATATGTTTTATTAGATATTACTCGGGTAAGACATGGAGTCAGATATATTACAAACCTTAGAAATACCTGATTACTCGAATGGCTACTCGAGTGGCCATGTCTTTACCTTCACATGTTACTCGGGTGCTTACTCTGGTAATCTGGTTACTCGAGTGGTTACTCGAGTGGCCTTAACTTTTCTTCACACCTTACTTGAGTGGTCGCTCGAGTAGATTTCAAATAACCCGGTAGATTACTCGATTACTCCCTTAAGTAATTGCATTAAATTCTTGGTCGAGAGTTTGGTTTCTAATTACTCGAGTGGCTACTCGAGTAATGCTTCAAATAACTATGCAGATTATTCGGGTGGTCCCTCAAGTAATGCCTTTTTCTCATATGGTTACTTGAGTGGCTACTCAAGTAAAGTGTTGCATTTCTTGGCTGAGAGCTACTGGAAGATTTTTGACCTTGTTACTCGAGTGGCTACTCGGTGATGCCTATGAAAATTATGTTACTCGAGTAATGGTCTATATAACTTTGCAGATTACTCAAGTGGTCCCTCGAGTAACTTCGTCCAAATTTTGACAGTGCTTCACTGGATGAAATTCTCTATGATTACTCGAGTGGCTACTCGAGAAATGGCTTCCCTTACTCGAGTGGGGACTCGAGGAAGCCTTCACAAAATTGATTCATCACTCCAGTGCTTACTCCAAGTAATGCTTTGCCACTTTGTTCAAATTCATTTGTTTGTCATCAAATTCTTTTATGTCATTGATCCAATCTTTGTTATCATCAAAACATATGGGATCTAACAAGGTCCTCACTGAGACAAATATTGAACATTCTCTCAAAAGAATGGGAAGCCAAAGTCACAACATTAGAAGAGGCCAAGGGAGAATCAATGTGATTAGTAGCCTCCTTATTTAGAAGTCTTTATAAATATAAAAGTAGGCAGGAGTTCAAACGAGAATTAGAGGAGATTGAAGAAAAGTATAAGAAAGGAGTATCCCTTAATGCGATCAAGGAAGATAAGGAACTTAATGAATAAGAAGATTTTGATGATGATAAAATAGTCCTAATAGTGAAAAGGTTGAAGAAGTCCTATAAGAAGGGTCAAGGGTTCAAGAACTTTCACAAAGGAGGAACTAGCAACAAAAAAGAGACAAAGCAGCAAATTATTTGCTACGAGTGTGGCAAGCCAGGGCATATCAAATCAGAGTACTCTAACTAGTTACAGAACATAAAAAGGAAGAGGAACAAATACTTCAAGAAAAAGGCGTTTGTCTCAGCAATCTAAGGAGATAGTTCCTTATAAGAGGATAGTGATAATGAAGAAGTTGCCAACATTTGCTTGGTAACTCAAGAAGAATCAAAGATGAAGAGGTAAATGATTCTGCCCTTACCTATGATGAATTGCATAATAAATATGATGCCTTACATTCTGAATTTATCAAAATTGTTAAGGAATTAATTAGCTACAAGAAACGGGTTAAGTTACTTGATGAACAGCTCAAGGAACCTAATGTAAACCCTAATGAATCTTATCAAGGTTTAGAAAAGAAAAAAACTTATCGTACTAAAACACATGAGAAATTTACTAAGGGAAGTGAAATGCTCAAAGTAATTTTGAAAGCTCAAAGATTTACAAATGATAGGTCTAGAATTGGATACGATCTAAAGTTAGACAAAAAGAAAGGAAAGAAAAAGTTAGGCAGAAAAACTTGAACTATTTTCAACATTCTATTTACATATCCAATGCTTTTGCACACTATAATTTCTATAATAGAAAGGAACATTATACTCCCTCTTGTTTTCATAAAAAGGAAGGAAAGATAGGAACCTATAAGTGGGTACCAAAGGGATCACAAGTTCTAAGAGTGATCTATACTAACCTGAAAGGACCCAAGAGAGTAAGGGTACCTAAAACTTGATTATCTTTGCTTATAGGTATGTCTTAAGGAATCAAGGACAAATAAGTAGTACATGGATAATGGATGCTCAAGACACATGACTGGAGATAGAGAAATATTTGCCAAAATGGAGCCTAAAGAAGGAGGCAAAGTCAAATTTGGAAGAAACCAGTTTGAAAAGATCATTGGAAAAGGTGAAGTTGACAATAGTGATGGAATAACAGTTAAAGACATTTACTATGTAGAGGGACTATGCCATAACTTGCTGAGTGTCAGTCAAAGCACTAACAAAGATAATTAGGTCCTATTTGACTTTAAGAATGTCTGTTAGTAAGTACGAAGGATCTTCAACTTAAGAAGGATAATCTTAAGGTTAAGATTAGAGCAATAAGAGAAGGTAACTGCTATCCTCTTGACATAAACAATAATGGTTTTTGAAAATTGTTTTTTAAGTAATGCTGATAAAAGTTGGCTATGGCATAAGAGACTTGCTCATATTAATATGCACCAACTAGACAAATTACTCAAAAATGATTTGGTAATTGGATTACCCAAATTACATTTCAAAAATGATTTAATATGTGATGCATGTCAAAAAGGTTAACAAATAAAATCATCATTTAAATCTAAGAAGGAAGTTACAACAAAGAGACTCCTTCAACAACTCCATATGGACCTAGTTAGACCAACAAGAGTAAAGAGTCTTGGTGATAATTTATATACATTGGTAATTGTTGATGACTATTCTAGATTTACATGGACCATTTTCCTTTCTTCAAAAGATGAAACTATTAGTAAGTTTGTTGTTTTTGCCAAGAAAGTGCGAAATGAGAAAGGTATGTCTATCGCAGCTATTAGAATAAATCATAGAGGAAAATATGAGAATCAAGCCTTTAGAGACTATTGTAATACTAATGGCATTGATCACAATTTCTTCGCTCCAAGAATGCCACAATAAAATGGAGTTGTAGAAAGGAAAACAGAATTCTTATAGAAATGGCTAGAGCCATGCTCAATGAAAAGAGTGTCTCACAAGTCTTTTAGGCTAATGTAATGAGCCCTACAAGCTATATCTCCAATAAAACATACATCAAATCAAAGCTTGGAAAGGCACTCTATAAGCACTACAAAGGAAGAAAACCAAATCTTACACACCTACACATATTTTACTGTAAGTATTCCATTTATATCAATAGGAAAGACAACTTATCCAAAGGTTAATGAAGGTATATTTTTGGGTTATTCTAATAGAAGTAAAGCTTATAGAGTTTTCAATAAACGAACTTGTGTTGTGTTTGCTGAAAATGAACATCTAGTCAAACTTGGTAGTCTTTCAAGAAGATAATAAAACTGTTTCTAATATACCTACCTCCTTAGCTAACAAACTTAAGGATGATAATGAACCTTCCAACCAAAGTCAACCTAGAGCTTGGAAATATAATAAGAGTTATCAATTAGACCAAGTCATAAGAAATGTTAATGAAGGAGTAAAAACTAGAAATAAAATTCTTAACGAAGTTAGTTCGCTGCTTTATCTCTAAATTAGAACCTTTTAACATAGATGAAGCCCATCAGACAATGATTGGGTGATCGCAATGCAAGAAGAACTTAATCAATGTGAAGAAATCAAATTTGGGATTTGGTATCTCGGCCTAAGGATTATCTGGTCATTGGCACTAAATGGGTATTTAAGATCAAACGTTATGAATCTGCAATCATTGTCAAAAATAAGGCAAGATTTGTGGCCAAAGGCTACAATTAGGAAGAAGAAATTGATTATGATGAAACATATGCTCTGCTCTAGTAGTTAGATTGGAAGCCATATGAGTACTCTTAGCCTTTGCATGCATCAGGGATTCAAACTCTATCAAATGGATATCAAAAGTTCTTTTCTAAATGGATATATCATGGAAGAAGTATATGTAGAGCAACCTCTTAGGTTTAAAGATGCGTCAAAACCCAACCATGTCTAGAGGCTTAAGAAACCTCTTTATGGTCTTAAACAAGCTTCAAGAGCTTGGTATGAAAGACTAAGTAAATTTCTCATTGACCAAGCATTTGTTAGAGGAAAGGTAGACACAACATTATTCATCAAACATAAGAAACATAATATTTTAATTGTGTAAATATATGTCGATGATATTATATTTAGTGCTACTAATGATTTGCTGTGTAAAGAATTCTTTGAGACAATGAAGGGGAAGTTTGAGATGTCTATGATTAGAGAGCTGACCTTCTTCCTTGGACTGCAAATCAGAAAAAAGAAGAATGACATATTCATATCTCAAACCAAATACTCAAAGAACTTTTGAAGAAATTTGGGATAGATCAAGCCAATGGAGCAGACACTTTAATGAGTTCAACAACCTTGCTTGATGCTGACGTCAAAGGAGCTAATTTCAATATTACCAAGTACAGAGGAATGATTGGATCACTATTGTACCTCACTATCAGTAGACCTAACATCCAAATTAGTGTTGGTATGAGTATAAGATACCAATCGGCACACAAAGAGTCTCATACTAAAACCGTCAAAAGAATATTTAGATATGTTGCTGATACAATTGAACTAGAAATATCGTATCCGAAAGGAGGAAATGAATATCTAGTTGCCTACTCAGACTCTGACCCGGGAATAATGTCAACTCCTTGGTGGCTCAATAGTATCATGGTTTAGCAAGAAACAAAATACTGCATCTTTATTTTCAATAGAAGGTGAGTATGCCACTTCCTCAAGTTGTGTGCACAAGTACTTTGGTTAAAAAAACCACTTCAAGACTTGGGTATTTATCTGAAAGAAATTCCCATATACTCTGATAATACTAGCACAATAAACTTGGCAAAAAATCCACTACAACACACAAGAACCAAGAATATTGATGTGAGACATCGTTTTATAAGATCATGTACAAAAGAAAGATGTCAAAGTGGTCTTCATTCCTACACATCTCTAGATAGCAGATATTTTCACCAAACCTTTGGCAAAGGACCAATTTTTGTATATAAGAAGAGAATTGGGAATGTAAATCCCAATAAACTGTAAGTGATTCCATTCATTTTAATTAATTCTTAAGTATGTTTTGATGATTTGTTAACTAATTTAAGCATCGGAGTTTCTAGATAGTTATTTTGTAGGATCCTTTGTTCTTGCATTGAAAAACAGAGATAAACAAAAAAGGAATCACCTGTAAGAACAACTTGATTGATTAGGAAGTAAAAGAAAAATCACTTGAGAAATTAACAATGGCGCTCGAGTGATAGTGGAAAACTTCACAAAATTGCCTCTGAAAGAAGAAATCACTTGAGTGGATGAAGTAGTACTCGAGTGATTCATATAGCAGGTCTCATTTGAAAGGAAGTAGCACTCTAGTGAACCAAGTCCCACATCTGAAGCAAAGGAACTCGAGTGCTCATAGTACATACTCAAGAAAGGTAACATTTTAGAAATCACTCGAGTGACTTAAAATATCACTTGAGTGAAGCATTTTTTTTTCCACTCGAGTGACTTAAAATATCACTCAAGTGAAGTCTTATGAAAAATCAGAGTATATGAAATTTGTCACACCCTTATCATATTTTAAAATTTTTCAGAGTATTTGTGAAAAATGATATGTGGTTCGGTGAGCAACACATGAATATCATAAATATATTAATAATAAGTGATTGATTACGGAAATTCCCCATAGGGGTTCGTATATAATAATTATAAACCTTGTAGCCATACAGGGCTCTAGGGTATCTAAACCCATCCTAATGAAATGGAGACATCTTAATATCTTCGTTCCGCCACTGTATTCCTCCCGTGTAATTCTCTTCTTTGCTTTTAATATACCTCTTGTTTTCACTTGTCTAAATTGTTGGTAGGGGAGGGTGAGATTCAGTAGAATCTCAGTAGGAAAACAATACCAATATGCATACATGATAAGTGCTTAATGCATGACATGCTTGCAATACATAAACTTATACTAACATATTGACATATCTGTGTTCCCGATACTTCAAACAACATACTTATGGCCATAGCATAAATAGAAACAGAGCTTTAATTATTCATATATGTTTCACATAATCAAGCAAAGCAATAGCATGCATCAATACACCAGCACAAATATCAAAGACACGCATGAGTGATAAGTTCCCTACCTTAAGTCTTTTCCTCTATGAAACTGTGCCTCAATTTACGTGCCAACCCCTCGGGAGCTCAACTTGGTCCCAAAATGTCAAATATACAGGAATTAGGTTATAACCTTTCCATATACCATTTTAGGCACTTCCATAGTATTTATTGTGGTTATATTAACCTATGGTGAAAATTTACCAAAATGCCTCCAGTCCAGCTGTACTTTTCCCAAATTTAGACTAGACCTATTCTCACATATTTTCACCCAAGGAATCCATTTTCGGACTTAGAATTATCAAATTCACTGCCAAAGGATGAAATTTCCCTTGGCAGCCCTACTTTAAGGGTTTTAAGGGCATTTTCATACTCATGGTTTTTCTGTTTTTTCTGAAAAAGTGACCAACTGTAACCCCACATAATTTTCCCTCCTGAAATCAATGAAATCATCAAATCATTGAAAATCCAAATCTAAGGCCCATGTATAGCCCTGGTTGAAATATACAAGTTCTCCGGGGAAAATCAGGGTTTTACGATTTTAACTCCATAAACGTGTTCCTTTCTACTCCTAACCACTTTATTGACTATTCCATTAGGTTACAACTACCATTTAGTACCAATTTGGGCAGCATAACAGCCCCTACATCCCATTTTCCATTTTTACACACAAAGACAATCTAGCAAAATTTCACCAATTAATTGTCCACAACAGCCAGAATAGTCAATATACAAGAGTTTGGAAGTTACCTCAAGCTCCCACTAGCTTTTCCTTTATGTAGTTGAAACCCTGAGTGCTTAAGAACATATTTTGAGCTTCAAAACCTGAAAGAACAAAGAGAAGTAGCTTAGGGTCAGAGTTATACGCGTTAGGAACCGATTTACCGAAGAAATCACTTACCTTTACAAGGTTTTCCTTCCCTTTTTCTCTCTACAAATCTGCTCATTCTCTCTCTATGTGTAGGCTTGTTTCATGTTAGATATAGGTTGAAGAAGGTGGATGATGATTTTAATAATATATCCCAATTTAATTAATTAATTTTCCCAATTTTGGATTTTTCAGAAATTCTGATAGATTTTCTCCCCTAACTTTGAAAAATCATAACTAAATTTGTAGACCTTATATCGGAGTGATTCTAAAGGCTGTAGAACCCATATTAAGTCTAGTTTCAAGGAAAAATATAGCTTTTATCCAAATGAAAGCATAAAATTCCTAGTATTTCAATCTTTGCATGCTGTTCCAAAAAATAATTAATTTTGCTGGGTAAATTTAAAAAATTCATAACTTTTTTATATAGCTTTAATTGAGTCATATGACCTATCAAATTAAAGCTTAAGATGTATACTTTTATCCTATAAAAATTTCATAATTGTTGAACATCATTTGTTCTATGAAATGCATTACACAACAACACTGGCTCACTAAAAGCAATGAAACGGAATACACTTGCAACTCCAACAAATTCCATTTTTGTATACAAATTTCCCATACTCTTTAATTTACCATTTTATTCCCTTTAATACCTCAAAGATATATGAAATGTTAGGGAATAGGTTTGAGACACCTGCTAAACTGGGGCTTAGCAGTCCGCTTAATTTAGGTTTATTTCCAAGTCTCCAATCCCAAAATTCAGGATATTACAAAATCAGCTTTTGAACTTTCTCAAATCACTTTACTAGCTCAAAATCTCTTTACTTTCTCATTCCGATGAGTCCAAAATCTCAATCGATAGTCTCCTTTGTGTTCAATCTATTCGAACACACTGATTAAGCTTTTGGACTCCTTAATCAATCCTAATTCCATCTCACCCTCTCTCACTTAATCGAAACCCCTCTTCACCAGAACCCTAACCCTGAAGACACTCTAACCCATAAATCTTCAACTCGAATATGGCTAGGACAAAGAGGCCAAAAGTTGATAGAGATGGGTTTCCTCCACCTCCATCGAAAGAAATTAAAGACTGTTAAGCCTCCAAAATCATCATAGTACAGACCCAAAGTTCATGATTTTGGTACTCCCAATTCAAGACTGAAGTCAAAGGGTGTAGTGATTTAGGAACCCAGAGAGACTCGATCAATGACAAAATTGGTTCCTCAAGGGAAAGGGAAAGGGAAAGAAAAGGAGATCCCTCAAATTAAACCGACATTTAAGACCAAATCTTCAGGGCCAAACTCAACTTGATTATCCAAAAAATTACCTCTGAGAGTCCAATTCCAAAGAAGTTGAGATATAATTCTTCTTCTTAACAAGCTTGAGAAGCTACTTCTAGCTACATTACTCTAGGCCCCTCAGTTTCATTTGTGCCTTCACCCTCTCAAATAGCAGAAGAGGAAGAGTTGCTAACACCACCTCCTAATTTCAATATAGGGGTGTTAAAGGCAGTCAACTAAGGTGCTTATGACTCTAACTTTGTAAAAAGATCATTTTGTTCGGTAGTCTATATTGATTTAACAATACTTAAAAAGGTTTTCAACTTAGATTGATATCCATATTTAGGACAGTTTGAGCCCTACTTGAGTATTAGGACAGCATATTGACCTACTGTAGTCAAGAGTTTTTATGGCAATATGAAGATAGCAAATGAGTATGATGATCAAGGTAGAGTTACAGATGAGAGGATTGAGACTACAATGAGGGGCTAGAAGATTATATTTTATGCATATCTAATCAACACTTATCTTGGGATTGAAGAAGTTCCTGCTAGACCATTTAGAGAGTTCTATGCCAATCAGATATATGTGATACTCAAGCCAGGGGAGTTAGTTGGACCAGTTACACTTAGCCCAGGGTCACTGAGTGACATACACAAAGTGGTATTCTACATTTTCTCCCTGAGTATGGTGATCAAAGCTAGAAACTTCTCTCATATCACTGGGAAGGATTATCTAATGATGGCATCTATTTTGTCTCAGGAAAAGAGGAATGTTAGGGATCTTGTCTTTCAAGAAATGAGAAGATTCAGATTTCACTCTATTAGGACTACTATGATACCCTTTCTTTAGTTGGTCTCTTACTTTCTCACACTGCACAATATTTGGCATTTGATTTTTGGTAAGAGATTGTGAGGATTCCTAAGTTTGGGAAGGTGCAGCTAAGGAAATGAGTATTACACTGCCAGTTAGGGATCATAGTGATCAGTCTTAATGTCAACCCAAGAAGAAGACTTAGAGAATGGAGCCATACACTTCTAGAGCAGATGCAGGTCAATCTTCCAGGGCTGTTTCTCCAAGTACTTCTTTCATGAGGGCCACCATACAGGCGTACATTAAAGACTCTCTCATGGGTGCAATTGAGGAACTCAAGAAGTCTAACGCTTACCTGATCAATCAGGTAGATTACCAATTCAGAGTCTTGGTGGAGGTTGTGAGCTATAACTTCAAACAGCTATTTGATCTTCAAGTAGACCAAGTGGTCAGACTACAGAGAGTAGAGGAGATGATGAGGTCACATCTTGGCATTCCCTTCCCTAAGACCTCCACTACCACTACTACTGCCCCTGACACCACTACCATTATCCCTGATACTATTACTACTCTTGATACAACTACCATCATCCCTAACACCACCAAAATCATTTTTGCTACCATGCTAGGTGGGGATCTACATGAGGACCCCATCCTTCAGTTTCCATCTCACTCCTCTCCTCGTCAATTTCACCACTATAACTCTAGCTCTCATACTAAAGAGATCGAGATTCTTGACTAGGCACCCATCTCTACACCTATTTTGCCTTCCTCTCCCACATTCACTCCACATTCTGTTGATCACTCCCACTCTCCTGATCATACCTCAGTACCCTTTGATCCCATGGCCACCAGTGTCCCTTACACTCCTTATTCTTCCTCTGATAGAGATTCTATTCCACCACCTTTTCTACTTCGTACTAATCCTCCTCCACCTTCTAATTTTACATCTCCTTCCCCATTCACCCTTTCTACTGATGACAAAAAGGGGTAGAAGAGTGCTAGGGGTTCTATAGTTGATTGATTATGCATTGTGTACTGTGGTTTTCTATTCATGATATATATTGCATTGTGCCTTTTTGTTCATGATATATCTCATTCTTAACCTTATGTCTTTGGATATCAAACTAGTTTTCTTTAAGCTATAGTCAATTACTAGTTTGAATCCATACTGATCTTTCACTTGTTTTGATCACTTTGTAAAATCTTTCAAAACTAAAGATCTAAGTTTTGTAATCATCAACAAGGGGGAAAATGTTAGCTCTCATAATGTTTTGATAATAACAAAACTTTATAATTAAGCATATTTTGATAATACAAACTTTGAGTAATTATTAAACATTGAAAAGCAGAAAGTGGAACTCTATGGCAACTTTCTTTGTCTTGGAGAAATTTCTTGAGTGATGGTTTTAGCACTCGAGTAATGGCCAAGTAAGAACCAAATTTAATCAAAGAGGATCACTCGAGTGATATAGTGCACTCGAGTGATGTGACTTTACTTCCAAAATTTTAGCAAGTCATCAATGGTGATAAGAACCTGTGAAAGTTTTAGAGACTAAATCACTCGAGTGATGGGCATCTCTTGCAAGTCACTTACAAGTGATCTGAGAGTTTGTGATATGATGAAACATATCACTTAGGTGACAGAATTGTGTACTCGAGTGATACACTTTGTCACCTATGTAACAAAGACAAGATCACTTGAGTGATGTGATAATCACTCGAGTGATGTCAATTACTTGCGAGTCATTCGCAAGTGATCTTGAGGTGATGTGATTTTCTATTGAAGATCACTTGAGTGATACATGATCACTTGCAGGGCACTTACAAGTGATCTGAAAATGCAGAAAAATACTAAGTGAAGATCACTCAAGTGATCATTTAAGCACTCGAGTGATATGAATCACTTGCAGGCACTTGATAGTGATTAAGATTAACTCTTGCAGAACATATGGAAGATCACTTGAGTGAATGAATATGCACTCAAGTGATATTCATTTTCTCAAACATCACTACCAAGTTACTCGCTAGTGATTATTAATACAAGATCACTTGAACACTCGAGGGACAAAGTAAGCATTTGAGTTATAAGAGACCACTTGAGTGACATTGAGTCACACTTAAGTGAATGCTCTTTGAAATTTAGAATAAGCTTCTCAAAAATTTTGATACCGATCATAAACATCCCGATTAACACCATAATCTCTTATATTACTTTCAATTGTTACTAATCAAACTTATGTATGAGTTTCAGGTGTTTAATCTATAGATTAGGTTTGAGATTCCAAAAAGCAAAATGTTGTCAGAAGCATTAAATACGAAGTAGCCTCGACCAACACGAACGCTCTTTTTCTTCAACGGCTAAATTTATTCTCTAATGGACAAATTTGAATGCTCTCAATAGTCATTAAAGACATTCTACCTATAAATAAGAAAGCATTCAAGACAAAGCAACTAAGAAATGACAAAATCAAATTTGTGCATTAAGTGCTCTGTTTCTTTATGATATTCCTATTGTTCTTCAGTATTCATTTATCAATGCTTTGAGAGAGATTTCACAAACTTATTCATTTCTCTTGTAAAGATAATCTCAAGGTAGTGCGACCTTGAGTGAAGGTATCTTCTTACAAAGAGTAAGGAGGAGTAAGTGTCCTGTTGAAGAGTTTGCTTGTACTATGGTGCCAATAACTTATCGAATATTAGAATTTTAGTGGAAATCTCAAAGGTATTCTGAGGACTAGACGTAGGTCAAGTGGTTGAGACCGAACCAATATAAATCTTCTGTGCATATTTCGGTGAAATTTCTCCAACTCTCATCTCTTAGCGAAATTTATTAATTGAAAATTTTAAATTTTTAATATCACCCAATTAAACCCCCATCTTGGGTGAAACACTAACACTAACAGCCAGTTGGTATTTGGATTCCTTTCATCAGTCTCATCTTTATGCATATTGATCCCAGTAATATGCAATCAAACAGTCTTGATGTGAACAAGAATGCAACAAAATTACCTATTAAAACATCAAATGAACATTGAGAATGTGATTGAACATGTCTGTGGCCACTAAAATAGGTAGAGATGGAAAAAGTGATGTAATGAAGTTTACGCAATAACATAAAAACAGTTATAAACATGTCCTAAATGGGTACTTCCTAAATTTACAGCTATTCTCTATTCATATTAGCAAACTGAATAAGATTTGCGACAAATTCAAGACCATCATATAAAGGAATCATAACAACAAAAACTGAAAAAATGAAACAAATCATACTAGTGTTTCATTCTCAGCAATCAGCCCAAAAACTGATGCTCCCTGCTGATTTATTCTGTTGCTTGGTATTCTTGTTTTAGTTTCCCCAGTTTTTTTTTTTTTAAAACTATTTCTAGCTTATTCCCGGGCTAGTTCTTGTTTTTGGCTTGCTATTTCTCTAATTCCATATAGATGATGACTTACCTCTTGTACCTTGCTGTCTTTGTTTTGACGTAATGGAAAACATTCAGCCCTCCACTTTGGAGATTATCATAAATAACTACAGAAAAAGCTGACCCATTTAGCCCACTACTTTCAACTGAAAAAACACGTACTTGGGCAGTTAACATTGACTTCCATAAGGCCATCAACCATCATATCCGGATTAAATTGATGAAAACTTCCTTGCATTAGTGCCATCTCATCAACTCTGCTTGGTGAAATAACCGTTTGGTTTTATAATAGCATAGTCTTCTGTAACAAACTTAATATGATAATATTATGTAACAAACTTATAAGATACAATATCAAGATTAACAAATAAGAAATAACACGATAAATTGCATACTCTTCATCAAGAAGATGAATATCAACCCTATGCCCCTTTCGACCGTTAACATAGCAAATGTCCTGCCCACCAACCGCCACAAGCTTCCCAATTACATCTGGAACCAAACTTAAGTCAGTTAAACACGAGAACACACATTAAAAAATTATAAAAATCATCATTTACATAACCACAGAGCTCTGCGTGTTAAATTGAGTGCTCAAAATCTGTGCAAGACATGAAACCAAATCCGTACACATTAATACAACCATCATCCTCATATGGTTGAACAGACGTTGAGCCTAGAAAATGCAATCGATAGTCATGATCCGTGGTAAAACTATTCGATGCATTAGGCACAACAGAAAAATAGGTAATGACGTATGGTCCTCCTTCTAAATGGAGTTCCTGATATCGCAACACATAGGTAGGCCTCACAGTCGATTGAATACGGTCTCCCTGCAATGAACAAAGTATACACATCACAAGTTAAAAACATAGTTAGAACAATATCCAGAAAAAAGAAAAAAAAGAGGTGAAATAAAATAAATACAGACATGATGGTCCTTAAGAAGCAATTGAACATGGGGATTGACCAAAGTTGCAAAACACGGACCATGATTGCCTAGTTTTTTTCTAGCAGGATTGAGAGCATGAACAAAAGCAAATAAAAGAGCCATGGAAGTAGAGAAGATATAATATATGGGTTAAAGAAATATGCTGGCTAAAAAAGCATCAAATGCAGTGCCAAAATGAAGGAGGAAGGGGAAAAAAGGAAAGATGCAATAAGTGGATTTAAGTGAGTCTCACAATAGGAAAACCAACGCACTATGCGACCTGAACCGACATGAAAAAATAAATCGAAAGGAAAATTAAAAAAAATAAGGAAATAAGTAACCGCTAGTATATTAAGTGGAGGTAAAATAAAAAATAGTGGAGAGAGGAAAATAATTTCCGGCCACCCGTTAATCAAAAGGGTAAACTTATAAAAATATTGTATAATAATCTCTTCCATCTAAACGTGGGCAGAGAATGAGACGTTCATACAAAAAGTAAAACAGAATGAAACGCGACATATAAGAATATTTATATTCTTTTTTTTTTTTCAAAACCTGGTACACTAAATAACGTCCTTTATTTGTAACAGAAAATAATAGGAAATTAGGATTTGAGTTATATATATATATATATATATATATGAATATCTTAAATTAATGAGATATTTATTTATGTTCTTAAAACTTTCTTATCGTCTCATTTTTTAAAAATGTAATTGTATTAAAAAATAAGTAAGTAACCACCAGTACATTAAGTGGAACTAAAATAAAAAATAGTCAAGAAAGGAGAATAATTGTGGGCCACCTATTAGACAAAAAAGGTAAATTTATAAAATATTGCATAATATTCTCTTCCAATATTCTCTTCCATCTAAACGTAGGGCAAGAATGAGACATCGGGTATAAAAAGTAAAATAGAATGTAACACGATATAATATAGTTATTAAACATCTTAAAATTTTGTTATCATCTCAATTTTTTAAAATGTAATTGTATAACTATGGTATGGATTTGTTTTTAAAAAAAATAATTAAAGCATATAATAATAATTTTGTCATATATTCTAGATGATTTATCTAATTTATTTAACCTAATAGTTTTACATAATAAATGGTGAAAAAATAGTAGAAAAAATAACGATAATGAGAAAAACGACGATGATTATTTAAAATTCAAAATTATTTTAATTCAAGTTACATCCTACCCATATACCAATTAACTACAATCGATTTATTTTTTATTTAAATGGATTGAATAAACAATAATTAATTAAAAAAAATAAAAAAATGACTGATTTGTCATACACATGGTGTTGCCAGGTGGTGCACTTTAGAAGGGCCTATCGGCCTTACTTGTGTATATAGATAGCTAGATAGATTAGTAAATATAAATTTTAGATAAAAAAACATGTTAACTTATTATGATGAATTGGGTACAGTTCAAGGACAATTAAACTAATTTAATAGAGTATTGAACTGGTTTAATTAATTCAATAATTAATCTAATTTTTTAAAAATAATATTTTTGAATAAAATTTGTACACATATTGTATATACATTTGAAGAGACGTGCTAACCGCCAAACGTCCAATATATATATACACATATGATAACTGTAATACCCCGAATTTCGAGACTCGAGGCTAGAGAATAAGCCTGAGATTAGTGGATTGCTAAGCCCCAGTTTAGCAAGATCCCAAATTGTGATTAGGGGTTAATGACTACAAAAGTGGACGTGGTTAGTGATTAATAAACCCTTTTAGAGAATATAAAGTGGATTGTAGTCGCTTGTGTTATGAGCAACGCCCAAACCCTGTATTTGAGTTCAATTGTGGATCAACATCCAAATTGACTTAGAATAGAGGGAAGAATTGAATGGGGTATTGTGATAGAAATGGTGTCATGTTGTGGTATTTAATCATTGGAATTGATTTAAATTGAAATGGACACATTGGTTGCAAAACTGGAAATACTGTCCAGTGTGAATTCTGTATGGCCAGTCTTCTCGTGTGGATGTTTTGACTAGGCAAATGATGTCAGAAAATTATGAAACTTTCCAGTCTTAAATTTCACATCCCAAGCTTCAAAATGGACATATAATTTGTGCCATTTCGTTTTGAGAACTGGGAGATATGACTGTCCAAAGTTTGAGGTCGAAAATGGACTCTGTTTTGGGGCAGTGATGAAATTTGTGTAATTCTGGAATTTTGTGGTGATTTCTGGTAATTGATCATATTTTTCCAATGAAGAGGACTTAAATACCTTTCATTTGGCTTTGCAATCACCTCATTTCGATTTTTTTAGAATTAGTTATGATTTTGCAAAGTTTGGTCAAGAATCTGCCAAAAATCCGAAAATTGAGAATTATGACATCATCATGTTACATTGATAACATAAGCATAAGATTATTAAAGAAACATCATCTTTCTCCTACAGCATTCCGGCACCATTCTGCAACCAAAATAAAGAAAAGAGTTGAGAGGGTTTTGGGAGAAAAGGAGAAGAGAACTCGCAAGGTAAGCCGATTTCTCCAACGATCTAGCTCCTAACGCGTATAACTCCGATCCTAAGCTACTCCTTTATGTTCTTTAAGGTTTGGAAGCTCCTCTCTTGGTGTTTTGAAGTTAGGGTTTTCAACCACAAGAAGGAAAAGCTAGTGGAAGCTTGAGGTAACTTCCAAACTCTTGCATATTGACTATTCTAGCTGTTATAGACAATTTAATCGGTGAAATTTCGCCGAATTATCTTTAGTTCTAAAAATGGAAAATGGGTTTGTGGGGCTGTTATGCTGCCCAAATTGACACTAAATGGTAGTTCTAACCTAATGGAATAGTCAATAAAGTGGTTAGGAGTAGAAAGGAACGCGTTTACGTAGCCAAAACCGAAAAACCTCGTTTTTCCCTAGAAAACCCATATATTTCGGTCTGGGCTATAAATGGGTCTTAGAATTGGATTTTCAATGATTTGATGATTCCATTGAGTTCAGGAGCGAAAATTAGGTGGGGTTACAGTTGGATGCTTTTTCAGAAAAGGCCGAAAAAACATAATTACGAAAACTCCCCTGAAACCCTTAAAGTGGGGCTGTCAAGGGTAATTTTGTAATTGACATTGAATTTGATAATTCCGAGTCCGGAAATGGATTCCTTGGGCGAAAATATGTTAGAATAGCCCATGTCAAAATTTCAAGAAAATTACAGCCGGACCGGGTACAGCGGGGCCGGGCCGGGTCCTCGGGGGTATTTTAGTAAATTTTCAATATAGCCTCATATAACCCCCAGAAACACTATGGAAGTGTCTAAATAGTACATTTGACATTGTAGGATTGAATGTGAAGCCCCGAGTTGCTGGCACGCAAATCGAGGAGAAAAGACTGGAAGTAAGGGACTTACCTTACTTGCATGTATTCGATATCTTTTCTTGTGTAGTGATGTATGTGATTGCTTTACTTGATTGTGTAGAGCATATTTGAATAAATGAAGCTCTGTTTCTGTTTTCGCTGTGGCCATAGTCCTGTTGTATGGAACATTGAGCATGCAGAAATATCATTATGAGGTATGCATCTAGATAAAGCTAACATGTCATACACCTAGCATCTATCATGCATGCATTATGGTATATGTTTTCTACTGAGATTCTCTCGAATCTCACTCTCCCCTACCAACAATTTAGACAGGGCAAGTGGCTCGTGGAGGGAGCGGCTAGGACTCCTTCGAGATGAGATTGTGTAATCCCCATTTGAAGAACTGTAATGGGCAATTGTACCCTGTGTATCTTTAGCGAAGGCACTACAAAAAAAAGGCATTTTGTAGCGGTGCATTTGTAGCGGTTATATTAAACCGCTACAAATTATAGCATTTGTAGCGGTTTTTACCTAAACCGCTACAAATTTGTAGCGGCAAGATATTTTGTAGCGGTTTCCTACAAAAAACCGCTACAAATTTGACGCGAAATTCCCGCCAAAACTTGTAACGGTTACTTTGTAGCGGTTAATGCACATAAACCGCTACAAAATACCAAAGGTCAGAATTTTGTAGCGGTTTTTACTGAAAACCGCTACAGAATTTCAAGAGACTCTAAATTTGTAGCGGTTCTGGGCAATAACCGCTACAGAATTTCAAACGTTGTGAAGATTTGTAGCGGTTATTGTAGAACCACTACAAATTTGGATATTTGTAGCGGTTAGAGTAGCGGTTATTTTAATAACCGCTACTAATTACTGGCTATTTAAACCCCCCATCTCCTTCATTTCTCCGTTTGCTCATTTTGTTTCTTGAGGTTTCTCTGAGTGATTTCTTCGAAATTTGAGCGTTCAGACATATCTATAGGAGTTTTTGGTCCGTATTCCGCAGTATTTGCACTTGAGGTACGTATATAACACGTATTTTTATTTATATTTGTATTTTTATTATATTTTTGTATAATAATGGACTAATTTTTTTTTTATTTGTACAGTTGATATGGCTTCAGGACAGGATAAGGGGAAGGCCCCTGTGGTCCCCAGACCGACTTTACGGGGTGGCACCAGCCGGGCAGGGGGCAGAGGGAGGGGGCAGCGCGCAGGCAGGTCTACCGAGGCATCTCAGCCCATCCCCCCACAGGAACCGCAGACGATCCCACAGGCGACGACCACAGCAGAGGTGCCTGAGGTGGAGGGACCAGAGATTAGCGTTGAGGACTTCCTCAACGAGGAGGAGTTCGAGATGCCGATGGGGTTCAGGGAGATGGAGCGGTTCCTCGATGAGGAGGACGCTCGGGAGCAGAACAACCCACGAGGGTCGTCTTCACGGTCCACTGGGTTTAAGGTGCAGGTCGAAGGTAAATTAATTTTTTAATTTAGTAAATTATTTATTTAAATTAGAAATGTTAACTTTGAATTATATCTCATAGGCTGAGGAGTAAGTAATGTTTGTTAAAGCTTTTGAGAGTATATTTACTAGTAGCTCTGTATACTGATTCTTTCATAAAAGTTAGATAAATATCTTTTATATTAAGAACATGAGGAGTATTGTTTAAATCGATATCTTGTTGGACAAGTTGTGAAATGAAATCACATGACCGCCTGCTCTGCTTGTATTTATTTAACAATTGACATAATTTAATTTTTAACAGTTGACATAAACTTTATAAATTGGGGACGTTATATGCATAATTAGCAGGTTCACTAGGATCTTGTGAATTGAGGGCATCAATATGAAGGGAACATGACTTTATTTTCCTTAAATATCTAAAAGGTCATTTAAAGCTGGATTCACATATGTATATGTATTTTCCAGTGGAACCAAAACTGAAGCTAACAGTACTAGTTAAAGGAGTTAGACAAGCTGGAGCCTAGAAGGCCTAGAATCTTAAAAAATCAATTTCATTTAGGTTATCACAATATTATTACAAATTTGGGTTTAAAAGACCTAACATGGTTCGGCCCATTATTTGTTATAGACGTTTGGATCCAACTATTGTTGAACAATATTAGTGTTTTAACATTAGCTAATGGGTGGATTAATAAATAGGTGATGGTTGGAAAAACATGTGGCCTAATAACTTAAAACCTTTCATGTCAGAGGTGATGAGTTTGATGCATGGGTACTTGTAACAATAAAATAACCCCTACTTGTTGTATGGGCATGGCCCAGCATGTCTCTTATTTTTTCTAGGGAAAAATAATTACGAATTTGTGAGATAAATTTTTATTAAAAAAATAAAAGATGCAGTTCAGAATACAGAATTACATGCTATAAATAGGCTTATGGGTAGCTACATTTGCAGTTTGTATTTTATGTGGTGTCAAACCAAGTTAAAGAGCTAAGTGAAATTCTGTTAAGCAAGCAAGCTTACTCTAGATTTTGGTTTCAATTTTTAGCCCTTGTTCCCCTTCTCATGCTGGCCTGGCCTGTTTGGGATGGGGTTTGAAATCATGTGAATTTGCTACATAGATTGCTACAATCTTGTTGAACTTTAATTTTCTTGAAACATGTCATTCAATATTTATGTCTCTAATTTTAACGAATCATGAATGGTTTTTTCATATATAAATGGACTGTTCTATTTGACCAAGTGTGCCATGCCCTTCCTGCATCCTGAATTTCTAAGGAAACAGTTTATCATAGGTTACGTTTTGTACCATGAAAATGTTTTTAAGGAAATGGAGAGTGTAATAGAATTGAAATGACTATGGATAGTGCTTGGTATACGTGAGCAAGGGAATATTTCTTTTAATGATGTTTGGTATAATAGAAACAAAAGAGGATTGGAAGTAAATAAGGTGAAAAAGACTTGGACAGTTTTGGAGGTTTACACTGATTTCCATAGTGTATGGTAATGTTTACTCAAGGTTTTAATGGAATGATTTATGGCTCTTGGTTTCTGCGCGAATAAGAGAGAAAACATTGTTTATGTATACCAAAAACTCTTAAATTGAATCCTTTGTCTAACAAATGTGGCCCTAGTACGTTACATATTCCTTCTAAATTATACTTTATATTCATCTGACATTGGTGATGAAAAATTTTGCCCATGGTGAAATGTGAACATCATCCACTCACTTGGTCAATGATTTGATTTTTACTCCTCTTACTCTTCATTTTTCAGCACTAATAATTTCAAAACTAGTAACCAAAACTAAGCAAGTGGCCATAATTGATTTGGATCCAAGACAACTAGAATGATTCGTGGAAGCAAATAACAGTGATTTTAGTGACAGCATAAGAGCTTATCATAGCAGTGTATTATCAGCAATTTCAAGTACTATATTTCAATACAAATCTGCAAGCCTTGACAACAAATTGAGGCTTCAATGATGTCACTAAGCAATCAAGCAACTCGCTCAATCAAACTAAGCAATGACCCAATGACAGCAATATATCATATAGCACCAAAAAAATCCATGACAAACAATGACTTCAAATTGTAGAATATAAAATTTGGCAAATAAAAAAATCATACAATTAGACATAGTAGAACATAAAATTAGACAAACAAAAACATCATACAGCAAAAAACCTATTATTGCAGAACTCACCAGGCCCTTGTGACCTTGGAATTTGGAGGAAGATCAAGACCCACGACAGCACAGTGATGACTTTAGATTGAATGAGTTCACGCTAAAGACTGCTACAACAATTAGAAGGAAAACCCATGACAGTGACACAAAAAAGGAACAGAGACGATACCAATAGCGAAGACAATAGAGGGGCTGATATGCTCTTTGATTAACACTGATCGATTCTGGCACTAAAGAAAATGGTGAGAAGACGAGAAATTTCTATCAAATCTCTCTCTTGAAGCCGAAGAAGTTGCGACATTGCTACAATAACGACGAAGGAAGTTGTGAAACAGAGCTAGAGTGAAATTCATATGAAGATGCCGCCAAGTTAGTAAAGTAGTGGAGCTGTGGGAGTGTTTTAGGGTGTTGGTGGGAGTGGGATCTAAATCTGATTCAGTATTTCCTTTTCTACCAGAAAAAAATAGTTAGCATATTTATAAGACTTCCTTGAGCTATTTGAATTATTATTAAGGCTTTAGGTTTCTATAAGGCCTGACGCTATAAGTATGCTCAGTAAATAAATTATAAATTATAGGTCAAGTTCTACCCATAAATTGATCATCCATTTTTTTTAAAATAATTAACTAGGTTTAGTTCAGTAGTTAAAACACAAATTCACTAATCTCTACTAGATGGTCCTGAGCTATAAATGACCCACTTAAAAAAAACCATTTATAATAAAACTATAATATAATTATATTTTGGGGAAAATTATTTTTTAAAATTTATTTATAGTATTTAATTACAATTATGATATGTTATATTTCAAATCTATTTATTTCACAAGTAAATTCCAAAACTTTCTATTAATTATGGCTTTTGGTGCTTACTAAATTGATTCCATAATTATTATTATTATATCATCTTAATTATGGCATTAGTTGAATATACAACCGATGTCGTATTATACATTATGGTGTCAGTTACACTTAAAACAGAAGCGAATTTTATGTTACATGATTATCACTTATGTTCTTCAAATAACTGATGCCATATTGTATATTACGGCGTCAATTATGTTGGAAATTGTGCCAAAGGGCCAATCATTGTACTTTGAACATTATTAATTTAATGAAATTTCTCCATTCTGTTATCATATTATTTGCATGTTAACTGTGATAATTGTATCCTTGGATAATTATAAAGATTGTCCTAAAATGTCCCTGGTCGGTCATCTATGCGGGAGCAGAGATGAAACAAGATCAGTATGACTTTGATAAGATATGGAGATACGATTCAAAGTTTTAGGCACTTGTAAGAGTACAAGATGCTGGACCGACCCACTATAAGAAAGCTACATGGATCAAGTCATAAGCTTTTCTCATGTATAATCACGTCACAATGCCCTTTGACCTGAGGTCATCATGGATTCCTACATGAGAGTTGCTAAGCTTTGAACTAGTCAAAAGTCACATTTGCCCGGGTGATGATAAAGGCTATAATCGGGCTTGGTGGTTTTTTCATGCAGAGGAATATGAATGATCAAGATGGAATTTATCCCTCACATTAGTAGAGAGATATTACTGGGCCCCTCGATGAGTAAGTCTGAGAAATGTATGGCCATACTATAATGGAAAGGAGTTTCAATTTCTATTGTCAGACTACTCAGGAATCAAGAAAGTAATAGTCAGGAATAAGAGGATGATATTATCCATGCCTCATCCTTGACCAATATATCGTGTAACAAAAGGGACGTGATATGGTTATATGACAGGTTGCATCGTGTTAACAATCTTCATATGAATTGGGTAGTCGTGATGTCTTGCTAGAGGCCGCTTACGACTTGTGGGTTAGTACAGTTATTGGCCCACTGCCAACTTCATATGGGCTTACAGGGTCGCACACAAGAATGGCCCAACATGAGATAATGTTTAATTAGGGTGGACGGATTATATATATATATATATGTATGTATGTAATATAAAAATTCGTTAATAAAATTATATGGATATGTATTTTCGAAATACATATTATATATATATATATATATATATTATATGATATTATTATATTGTGTTAGTTTTAAATTTAATTTATTAAGATAAATTAAATCTAATAACTAACATGATAGAGATATGGTATCTCAGATTTAATTTATGAAGATAACTTAAATCTAATGGCTATTTATTTGGATTAAATAAATAGGTTAAATTAAAACTGTTGGACAGATTTAATTTAAACTGAATTTATTTAATTAGCTCATCAAGATAATTAATAGTTAATTAATTTTGAAATTAATAATGATTAATTTTGAAATTTGAAAATAGCCCTCATAGATTATAAACTTGATAGAGCAGATATATAGAGATACACATTAGAATTGAGAGCCGCAAGGAAAATCCTAGGAGACATTAGAGTCGCTAGCACGCAGTCTCGGTTGGAGAGCATTCGTGTGGATACCGGTAGAGGGAGCGGACCTGAACGCCGTTGATAGATCTTCGATTAGGATCGGTGAAAATTTTTAAAATTCTTCCGCTATGCCTGCCGATTCTAACAGTGGCATCAGAGCCAGGTCAATTGTGTGTTTAAATTGATTTTTCTTATACATGTGATATATATGGGATGTGTACGTATGTTTATAAGAAATATTCGAATATGCATGTGAGTTGGTTAATACGAAAAAAAATTATTTAGAAAGATGTGATCTTGTAAATATTTATAAGAAACATTCGAATATGCATGTGATACCTCTGCGTAGCGCAATATAATCTGATCACGACATTTATTGCTTTTCATATTGTATGAATTCTTGTTGTGGTTTATTATTTATACTTGTTTGGGTATGGTGAACAACATGGCTTTAGAATTTTACAAAGGGTTGTAATATTTAAATACGGCCTGTGTGCCGTGTGTAACCCCCTCCGTAATTATATCCGAAATACGTGATTAAAATGAAATAGAGACCAATAATAATCAAATAATATTTACTAACCCATCATATGACGGGGTTTTCACGAATACTTTTTGAAATCATTTATAAACTTGGTCTCATATTCACATTTCGAATACAATTACTACGCGAAGATAAATCACATTCATATAAATATCAGAGTGCACAACTTAATCATCCCAGCAATCCCGGGTACATACCTTCGCTAAAGATACACAGGGTACAATTGCCCATTACAGTTCTTCAAATGGGGATTACACAATCTCATCTCGAAGGAGTCCTAACCGCTCCCTCCACGAGCCACTTGCCCTGTCTAAATTGTTGGTAGGGGAGAGTGAGATTCGAGAGAATCTCAGTAGGAAATAGATACCATAATGCATGCATGATAGATGCTATGTGTATGACATGTTAGCTTTATCTAGATGCATGCCCCATAATGATATTTTTTTATGCTCAATATTTCATGTAACAAAACTATGGCCACAGTAAAACAGAAACAGAGCTTCATTTATTCAAATATGCTCTACACAATCAAGTAAAGCAATCACATACATCACTACACAAGCAAAGATATCAAATACATGCAAGTAAGGCAAGTCCCCTACCTCCAGTATTTTCTCCTCGATTTGCGTGCCAGCAACTCGGGGCTTCACATTCGATCCTACAATGTCAAATATACCATTTAGACACTTCCATAGTGTTTCTGGGGGTTATATGAGGCTATATTGAAAATTTACTAAAATACCCCCGGGGACCCGGCCCGACCCCGCCGTACCCGGTCCGGCTGTACTTTTCTTGAAATTTTGACATGGGCTATTCTGACATATTTTAGCCCAAGGAATCCATTTCCGGACTCGGAATTATCAAATTCAATGTCAAATTACGAAATTCCCCTTGGCAGCCCTACTTTTAGGGTTTTAGGGGCGTTTCCGTAATTATGCTTTCTCGGCCTTTTCCGGAAAAGTGCCCAACTGTAACCCCACCTAATTTTCCCTCCTGAACTCAATGGAATCATCAAATCATTGAAAATCCAACGCTAAGACCCATTTATAGCCCAGACCAAAATATCTGGGTTTTCTAGGGAAAATCAGGGTTTTTCAGTTTCGGCTCCGTAAACACGTTCCTTTCTACTCCTAACCACTTTATTGACTATTCCATTAGGTTACAACTACCATTTAGTATCCATTTGGGCAGCATAACCCCTAGGGAAACCCATTTTCCATTTTTACAACCAATGGCAATCCGGCGAAATTTCACCGATTAAATTGCCCACAGCAGCCAGAATAGTCAATATACAAGAGTTTGGAAGTTACCTCAAGCTCCCAATAGCTTTTCCTTGACTTGAATGACAACCCTAGGTGTTTTAACACCAAAAGAGGAGCTTCCAAACCTTAAAGAACATAAAGGAGTAGCTTAGGATCGAAGTTATACACGTTAGGAGCTAGATCATCGGAGAAATCGGCTTACCTTATGAGATTTCTTCCTCTTTCTCACTCTAGACATCTCAAACGTTCTCTCTCTCATTCAGCTGAATATGGCGTCGGTTTGGAGGAAGGAAGATGAATAAAAAGTGTTTAAACATTAGGATGATGTCATGTTTTATTATGCTGATGTCATAAATCCCATTTTCGGATTTTCTGGCAGATTTTCTGCCCAAATTTTGAAAAATCATAACTAATTTTAGAAAACTCAAAATGAGGTGATTCCAAAGCCAAATGAAAGATATTTAAGTCCTCTTCATAGAAAAAATATTGGCCATTACTAAAAATCACCACACAATTCCAGAATTACATAAATTTCATCACTGCCCCAAAACAGAGTCCATTTTCGACCTCAAATTTTGAACAGTCATATCTCCAAGTTCCCAAAACGAAATGGCACAAATTATATGTCCATTTTGAAGCTTGGGATGTGAACTTTAAGACTGGAAATTTTCATAATTTTCTGACATCATTTGCCTAGTCAAAACATCCACACGAGAAGACTGGCCATACAGAATTCACACTGGACAGCATTTCCAGTTTTGCAACCAATGTGTCCAATTCAATTTAAATCAATTCCAATGATTAAATACCACAACATGACACCATTTTCATCACAATACCCCATTCAATTCTTCCCTCTATTCTAAGTCAATTTGGATGTTGATCCACAATTGAACTCAAATACAGGGTTTTGGCGTTGCTCATAACACAAGTGGCTACAATCCACTTTATATTCTCTAAAAGGGTTCATTAATCACTAACCACGTCCACTTTTATAGTCATTAACCCCCAATCACAATTTGAGATCTTGCTAAACCGGGGCTTAGCAATCCACTAATCTCAGGCTTATTCTCTAGCCTCGAGTCTCAAAATTCGGGGTATTACACTGTGCCTTTCTCCAAATACTCTTGATGTACATTCTCTTCTCATCTCACTCCCCTCGAATGTTCAAACGAGGTTTCTCTCAATGTATTTCTTTTCTTATTTAAAGAAGTCCTCTCATTGGCTTGGGAGGATTTTAGGTTAGGTAAGCCATGTTGTGTCACGTTTAAATTATGCTTTTGATAAGATCATTGCATGAATACTTTTACGTTTATATGTATTTATCTGTATGAGATACGACTACGATTGCATTCATATAAACAAGACTAATTAATTGAGCCCTCTAATCAAATCTTAAGTCTTAATGCTGTCAATTAATGAATACCTGTCAAAACCTAGATTGCTCAATTGCGGAAACCACCAAGTGGATGCACTTGAGTTATCTTGATGAGACAAGCATGAGTAATGGTGCTGCTCATAATATTCATTATTGTTTTGACTTAATTGAGATTAACAAAACAGTTTTGAATCTCAAGGCCCTAGATGGGATTAAACATGCCAGATCATATGATGATCAAATCCCATAAACATATAAGAGTTACATGTGATGTAATTGGTAAATAGGTTACCTACCTAAATAACTTGAATTTAAGCATCTTGCCAAAGCGGACTTAAGTTTAAGCCAAATATGGATCTTAGCCCACTAATTATCATTTTGAGGGTTGTTAATTTAGTGGGAGATTACTAACTAACTTTGTATATTTTAATTGTAGAATCATGTCGACCAGTAATACTACTACGCTATCATTGCAATCAGTCCTTGAGAAGGACAAACTCAATGGGACAAACTTTCTTGACTGGTTTAGGAACTTGAGAATTGTTCTCAAGCAGGAAAAAAAAGCTTATGTCCTAAATCAACCCATTCCTGAGGAGCTTGGAGCCAATGCTCCAAGAGCTCAGAGAGATGCTTACACCAAGCATAAGGATGACTCTATGGATATAAGTTGTCTGATGCTTGCCACTATGGTTCCAGAGCTCTAAAGAGATCTGGAACTCATGGAGGCTCATGAGATAATTGTCCATCTCAAGGAAATGTTCCAGCAACAGGCAAGGCAAGAAAGGTATGAGACCACAAAGGCCTTACATTCTTACAAGATGGTTGAAGGTGCATCAGTTAGTACTCATGTGTTAAAGATGAAAGGCTATATTGATCACCTTGAGAGGCTTGGATTTCCCATAAGCCAGGAGTTAGCTATGGATTTGATTCTGAACTTACTCCTGGAGAGTTATGACCATTTTGTCATGAACTACAACATGAACAACATGGAGAAATCAATTTCTAAGCTACATGGGATGCTCAAAACTGTTGAGTAAAGCATTAAGAAAAAGCTCAGTACAATTTTGATGGTTCAAAAAGGAAAGGGTATGAAAAAGAAAGGGAAGGGCAAATGGAAGGGTAATGGCTCAGGTGGTAAGACCAAAGAGTCAAACAAGCCCGAAACCAAGCCTACACCCAAGAAGGCAAAGCCTCCAAAGGAAGGAGTCTGCTACTTCTGCAATGAACCCGGTCATTGGAAGAGGAATTGCAAACTCTACCTGGAAGATCTGAAAAAGAACAAGAAGGATAGCAGGGCTATCGCTTCAGGTATTTATGTTATAGACATTCATTTTTATACTTCCTCTAAATGGGTATTAGATACTGCATGTGGTTCTCACATTTGTTCAAATGTGCAAGGTCTAAAGGACTGTAGAAAGCTAAAAGAGGGCAAGGTGGACCTACGAGTTGGAAACAAAGCAAGAGTTGCTGCTTTAGCCGTAGGTACTTATGAATTAGTTCTGCCCAGTGGGCTTTTGTTAGTTTTGAACAATTGCTATTATGTTGCTGCTTTGAGTAGTAACATTATTTGTCTTTATTATTTGGATAAGGATGGTTATACTTCCATTACTAGGAATGGTAAATGTTCTATTTATCATAATGACATTTTCTACGCTGATGGTGATTTACATGTTGGTCATTATATATTAAATTTGGAACATCCTAATAATGGGAATATCTATAACGTAACTACTAAAAGGATAAAATCAAACAATTTGAATCTGACCTACCTAGGGCATTGTCGTCTAGGCCATATAAATGAGAAATGCATTTTCAGACTCCATCAAGATGGATTTCTTAACTCAGTTGATTTTGAATCATATGATATATGCAAATCTTGCTTATTAGGAAAGATGATAAAGGCACCTTTTACTGGGCATAGTGAGAGGGTTACTGAATTATTGGGCCTCATACATACAGATGTATATAGATCATTAAAAACACCTGCCAGAGGAGGTTATGTCTACTTCATTTCATTTATAGATGACTTTAGTAGATATGGCTATATCTATCTAATGAAACATAAATCTGAATCTTTTGAAATTTTCCAAATATTCCAAAATGAAGTACAAAACCAACTTGGCAAAACAATTAAAGCACTTCGATTGGATCGAGGTGGTGAATATTTGAGTCAAGAGTTTATTGTCCATCTTAAGAGTTGTAGGATAATCTCACAATTAACTCCTCCAGAAACACCACAATGGAATGGCGTTTCTGAACGTAGGAATCGAACACCATTAGATATGGTTCGATCTATGATGAATCAAATAGATCTTCCACCATCATTTTGGGGACATGCACTAGAGATAGCTGCTTTCACACTAAATTGTGTTCTATCTAAGGCAATTGAAAAGACACCATATGAGATATGGACTGAAAAGAAATCAAGTTTATCTTTTCTTAAGATCTGGGGATGTGAGGTCTATGTTAAGCAACAAGCCTCTGATAAATTAGCACCCAAATCATCAAAGTGCCTTTTCGTAGGGTATCCTAAAGAAACGAAAGGATGCTATGTCTAAAATCCTACCAATAACAAAGTATTTGTTATTTGAAATGGTAAATTTCTAGAAAGAGAGTTTGTGTCTAAAACAACCAGTAGGAGCAAGGTACATCTCAAAGAAATTCGAGAGTCACAAGATAATATAGAACCACAGATGGAAATTAGAGAAGACTCACAACAAGTTGCTGACCCTCATCAAGTAACATAAGGTCTATGAAGATCTGAGAGGACAGGGCATCAGCCTCAGAGATATGGATTTCTGATTACTGAAGGCCGTGATGTGTTGCTCATTGAGCAGAATAAGCCAACCACCTATCAAGAAGCCATAGTGGGACCAAACTCTGAGAAATGGCTAAATGCCATGAAGTCTGAAATGCAATCCATGCACTTCAATCAGCTATGGACCTTAGTCGATCTTCCTGAAGGTGTAAAAACCATCGGGTGCAAATGGGTTTTCAAGGAGAAAACTGACATGGATGGAAAAATAAATGTCTTCAAGGCACGACTGGTAGCAAAAGGTTCACTTAAACTCATGGTGTAGACTATGATGAAACATTTTCCCCAGTTGCAATGGCCAAATCAATCAGAATCCTTTTTGCCATTGCAGCATATTATGACTATGAAATATGGCAGATGGACATCAAAACAGCCTTCCTTAATGGAAAGCTGCTTGAGGATATGTGCATGACACAACCTGAAGGTTTTGTACGTCTAAAGGACTCTGGTAAAATTTGCAAGCTTCAAAGATCTATTTATGGATTGAAGCAAGCATCTCAGAGCTGGAATCATCATTTTGATGAAGTAGTTAAAGAGTTTGGATTCATTCAAAACATCGATGAACCTTGTGTTTACAAGAAGGTTAATGGGAGCATAGTTATATTTCTAGTGCTTTATGTAGATGACATCCTACTCATTGGGAACGACATTCCTACCTTACAGAGTGTCAAATCTTGGTTAGGAAAGTCCTTTTCAATGAAAGACTTAGGTAAAGCCACCTACATCCTAGGGATTAGGATCTATAGGGATAGATCCAAAAGACTAATAGGCCTAAGTTAGAGCACATACATAGACAAGATACTGTATAGGTTTGGTATGCAGGATTCAAAAAAGGGTTACATGCCCATGTCTTATGGCACCCATCTTAGCAAGGATATGTGTCCTAGCACACCTGATCAGTGAGATCGCATGAGTAAAGTTCCATATGCCTCGGCCATTGGATCCATCATGTATGCCATGCTATGTACTCGACCAGATATCTCATTTGCCTTAAGCATGACTAGCAGATATCAACAAGATCCCAGTGAGGGTCATTGAACTGCCGTCAAGAATATCCTAAAGTATTTAAGAAGGACTAAGGACCTATTTTTGGTCTATGGTGGATTGGATGATGAGCTCTGTGTAACTGGTTACACATATGCAAGTTTCCAAACTGATTAAGATGACCTTAAATCACAATCTGGATACATATTCCTCCTGAATGGTAGAACAGTATGTTGGAAGAGCTCCAAGCAGAGCACTGTAGCAGATTTTACAACAGAAGCTAAGTATATAGCAGCATCGGATGTAGCTAAAGAAGCCGTTTGGATCAAAAAGTTCATTACTAAACTAGAGGTGGTGTCTACCATATGAAATCTAATAGATTTGTTCTGTGACAATAGCAGTGCTATTGCACAGGCTAAGGAGCCTAGGTCACATCAAAGGACCAAGCATATACTCAGGCGATTTCATCTTATTAGAGAAATCAATGATAGAGGTGATATAAAGATATGCAAAGTAGCAGGAGAAGACAATGTTGTTGATCCTCTTACTAAGCCGCTTGCATAGGAAAAGCATGAGCGTCATGTTAGGACTATGGGAATTAGGCAAATTAATGATTGTACCTAGGGCAAGAGGGAGGAAGTTGGAAATTGTGCCCTAAGGGCCAATCAATATACATTGAACATTATTATTTTAATGAAATTTCTCCATTCTATTATCATATTATTTGCATGTTAACTATGATAATTGTATCCTTGGATAATTCATGAACATTGTCCTAAAATGTCCCTAGTAAGTCATTTATACGGGAGCACAGATGAAACATGACCAGTATGACTTTGATAAGATATGGAGATATGAATCAAAGTCTTAGGCACTTGTAAGAGTACAAAGTGTTGGACCGACCCACTATGAGAAAGCTACATGGATCAAGTCATAAGTTTTTCTCATGTATAACCACGTCACAATGCCCTTAGACCTGAGGTCATCATGGATTCCTATATGAGAGTTGCTAAGCTTTGAACTAGTCAAAAGTCACTTTTGACCAAGTGATGATAAAGGCTATGATCGGGCTTGGTGTTTATTCATGCAGAGGAATATGAATGATCAAGATGGAATTTGTCCCTCACATTAGTAGAGAGATATTACTGGGCCCCTCGATGAGTGAGTCTGAGAAATGTATGGCCATACTACAATGGAAAGGAGTTTCCATTTCTATTGTCAAGCTACTTAAGAATCAAGAAAGTAATGGTCAAGAACAAGAGGATGACATTATCTATGCCTTATCCTTGATCGATATATCGTGTGACAAAAGAGACGTGACATGTTTGTATGACAGGTTGTATCGTGATAACGATCCTCATATGAATTGGGTAGTCTTCATGTCTTGCTAGATGCCGCTTGCGACTTTTGGGTTAGTACAGTTATTGTCCTACTGCCAACTTCATATGGGCCTACAGGGTCACAGACAAGAATGGCCCAACACGAAATAATGTTTAATTTAGGATGGACGAATTTTATATATATATATATATAATATAAAATTCGTTAATAATATTATATAGATATATATTTTCGAAATACATATCTTATATTATATATATATGTGTGTGTGTGTGTGTATCATATGATATTATTATATTCTGTTAGTTTTAAATTAAAATTTAATTTATTAAGATATATTAAATTTAATAACTAACATGATAGAGATATAGTATCTCAGATTTAATTTATGAAGATAAGTTAAATCTAATGGCTCTTTATTTGGATTAAATAAATAGGTTAAATTAAAACTGTTGGACATATTTAATTTAAACTGGATTTATTTAATTAGCTCATCAAGATAATTAATTGTTGATTAATTTTTAAATTAATGATGATTAATTTTGAAATTTCAATATAGCCCTCATAGGTTATAAACTTAATAGAGCAGATATACTGATACGCGTATGAGAATTCAGAGCCGCAAGGGAAACCCTAAAAATATTGGAGGTGCTAGCACGCAGTCTCGGTTGGAGAGCATTAGTGTGGATACCAGAAGAGGGAGTGGACCTAACGTGTTGGCTCCTAGAGATCATGAAAACCCTAAGTGAAAAAGGTACGAGTTCTTTCTAACCCGATTTAAATGCCATTGATAGATCCTCGATTAGAATCGGTAAAATTTTAAAATTATTCCGCTATGCCTACCGATCCTAACAACACGCACTGAGGAGGTACTTGTGTCTTCACCTGTTGCTACCGAGGAAGTAGAAATTACTTCTCTGGTTCCTTACCCATCATCTCCAGTGAATCCTCCAAAGGATCTTCAGACACCCCCAGTGAACCTTCCTGACCCTAAACTATCATCTTCAGATCCTTCAAGTTCAGATGGTTCATTTGAATCTTTGGCATTTCCTGTCACTCCTATCTCAGCAGCCAAGCCATCTATTCCTCATTATGATTGATTCCACCTTTGTGATGAAGACAAAAAGGGGGAGAAGAGCTTGAGTGATTTTGTGATTAATGATTGAGTAAATGCATAAGGGATATGGGTATATAGGGCTTTAAGGAGCTTTTAACTTTGAATTCTAAGTTTGATTTTGTAATGAATTCCTCTTTATGCAATTTGTTTCTTTATGCCATTAAAGTTAAATTTCATTGAAGTTATATTGTATTGTGGGACTAATGAGTTTTCAATTGTGTATGCAAGGTGAACAAGTAAATAAGAACAAAAACTTTGAAAAGATTTTTAATAAGCTATTTCAAAAGAGTTTTCAAGTTTAATTAAACAAAAGATTTCATATGAAAAGTGTTTAAGAAGTATATGTTTGAAAACTCAATTTCAAAAACTTTGCTTAAAATCACCAAATTTTGTCATCATCAAAATCACCAAGATTTCATATGAAAAGTATTTAAGAAGCATATATTTGAAGCATTACTTGAGGGGTCACTCGAATAATCAGGTAGGCAAACTCTCGGCCAAGATTTGAATGACATTACTCGAGGGAGTAATCGAGTAATTTGCAAACTTATTTGAAATTTACTCGAGGGCTCACTTGAGTAACTTGTGAAGAAAAGACATGGCCACTCGAGTCATCACTCGAGTAATCAGCTTACTGGAGGGAGCACCCGAGTAACTTGAGAGAAAAAGACATGGCCACTCGAGTAATCTAGTATTTCCAAGTTATGTGATTTATCTTACTCCATGTCTTACCAAAGTAATATCTTATGAAAAATGTTGAATTACTCACTGCCATATTTTTGATAGGATTACTCGAGGGACTACTCAAGTAATGACCATGATCACTCGAGTAGCCACTCGAGTAAGGCAGTCCAGAAATCATTTTTTTAATCGAATGTTTATTGATTTATTATTTATATGATTAAGTCTTCATTGCACTAGTATCCTAAGTACATTTGTAGAGAAACAATGAAGAGATCATGCCAGGAGTAAAAAGTCAAATAAAAGGTCCGAATGCTCACCTACCGCTACCTACCGTAAATGGATAGTGTAATATCCCAAATTTTGATTAAGGAATAATCATGATTATTAATGATAATTATGAATTTATTGGAATTATTATGTGATTTATGGCTATAATAATAAATGTCATAATTAGTGGAAATTGGAAATATTGATGCATATGTGTGGTATTTAAGATCAAGGGTTGTGATTCCTTGACCGTGGGTCGGAATCTAGTGTGTTAAGCTTGGGTGAGCTTATTGTGGGAATGATTGAGATGTTGACATGTGGCAGTGTGGAGGCCATTGGATGGGGCCACATGAGGACAAAAGTTAACTTTTTCCTCTTCTCTCTCACTCCATCTCTCCATCTCATCTCTCTCTCTCTGTCGGCCATTGAAGAGGAAGGAAGGAAGAGGGGAAAAGCTTGATCTTTGGGTAGGTAAATGATCTTCTTTGCTCAAACCCACTTCCTTAATGTTGATCCTTGAGTAACGGGCTTTATTTTGGTGTGTATAGTGTGGCCATTTGGTGCTGATTTGTGCTACACGAAAATTTGGAAAGTAGTGGATCAAGAACTCTCTTTGGAGAAGTTGATAAGGTGAGTAAAACCAATCTATCTACCTATGTTTCATGCCATTTGGAATAGTTTATAAATTCTGGAAATCTGGCTTGAATCCGAAAATTGGATGCCACTGTTCATTTGGTATGTTTTTGGCATGAGAATGGTGTTTTGGAATGAGTTTATGATAGATAGATTGATTGGTAATGGAAATATGAAGTTTGGTTAAGATTGGTGTATTATTGAAATTGTTGCCCAAAACCCAAAGTATGAGAATGGAGTAGGATTTTGATGATTTTGAGTATTCCGTTGAGTTTGTTGGGTGTTTTTGTATGGGAATGGCTTTGGGTTAAGTTTTTGTCCATGGGAATCAATTGGGCAAAGGTTAAGGAGAGTGCCTCTGTTTTCTGCGTTTCCTGCTATCTGAGGTATTCACTCGAGCAGACAGGGGTGTGCTCGAGTGAAGTATGAGCATCACCCGAGCAGAAGGGGTCTGCTCGAGTGAGGGATGAAGATCACCCGAGCAGGGATGAACTCTGCTCGAGTGCTGAGTGGTTTTTCCCTTTTGTGCTTCGAGTTTGTCTGGGTTTTCATGTGCAATGCTCGAGCACATCGTTTTGTGCTCGAGTGAGCGAAGAACATGCTCGAGCAAGCATGGTCTGCTCGAGTGTTAGTGGGAGTTCAGAGTGAAGGATTTCTTTCGGGTCTTCACTTGCTGGTGGATGCCACGAGTGTGCTCTGACACTCGCGAGCATAGCCTTCTCACTCGAGCACTGGGGGTCATGCTCGAGTGAGGTTGTGCTTCAGGTGGGAGGTGTGCTCGCGGGTGAGAGAGGTGCTCGCGAGTGAGAGGGGTGCTCGCGGGTGAGAGGAGTGTGCTCGCGGGTGTGAGTGGTGTGCTCGAGCACATATGGCTGTGCTCGAGTGATCTTGTGCTTGGAGAGCTTTGTGTGCTCTTGGGTCCTCACTTCCTGAACTTCTCTCGCGGGTGCTCGAGTGAGGCATTTGGCCTTGTGCTCGAGTGAGGATTTTGTGCTCGAGTGAGCCGGTTCCTGAAGGTTTCTTTGTGCTCTCGGGTGCTCACTCACGGTCTCACTTTCTTTTGTGCTCGAGTGCTGTCCGTACCAATGCTCGAGTGAGAGCATTTGTGCTCGAGTGATGTCCGTACTTGTGCTCGAGCATGGTCATCTGTGCTCGAGTGAAACAGTGTAAAATCTCAGTTTTGTGCTTCCAAAAGGGGATCTTTAGGATAGTTTTTCCTACCCTTTAGGAGTTTTGTTAGGGGTGTTTAATGACTCTAAAAGAGTAATAATGATAACCAATTGAGTATTATGAAGTGGATTAAGTCTTGGAATAGAGATTGACTCTTCGTCCCTAATGATAAATATAGGATTTGACATTTGCCTTCCTCGGGAGAGACCGGCGTTAGGACACGCACGGAAGGATCAAGGTAGTGACTTTTCTCTCATATCTTGTATGATGTTTTGGTATGCATATCTTATCATTGAACTTGTAAATTGTGTGCCATGATCCATTACGGCGTGAGCAGGTTAATGTGAGCCGTATAGAGAGTGACAGTGGTCATCTCTAGGTCGGCCGTTGGACTGCCGTCGTAGTTGACATGGATCTTTGTGAATCCGACCCTTGGGGGCGGCGTTTGTGAAACCAGCCGTGGGCTGCGTGTGTGTATCTTGCCTATGTGGCTTGCGATTATGATATGCTTTATATGGATCCCAGCTGTGGTGAATTATACTGTGTTGATTGTTGTGATGCAATACAACGTGAGCAATTCAGCGTGAGCAATCGTCAGGGATGACATGTGTCATACTAACCATTGCCGTTGTAACTGCCGTTGTAGTTGCTTGTGTGGATAGTGATTTGATTCCATGCATTATTGTCGTACATTATATGATTGACTTGTTACTACGGGGATTCTTTAGAATCTCACTCTCCCAAAATTAACCATTTTAGACAGGGCTGAAGGATCGAAAGGCAAGTGGGCGACGAAGAGTAGTTAGAGCTCCTGTTTAGGAGTATATTTTGGAGTTTATGGTTATCATTGTATATTTTGGAATTGTATGTAGTAGATTTTGTGTAATCCCCAAGTAAAAGGGTATGAATTGTAGGCTTTGTGCCTTGTGTAAATCCCTTTTATTATGAATGGAACCCGAGTAAGTCGGGAACTTATTTGCACTCTGATAATTGTAAATGGAATCCACCTGTTCAGGCCATATTGTATTAAAATGTGAATAGGAGACCATTGTAATTGAGTTTAGAAAAGTTTTTGCAAATCCAATTTTTGGGCAAATGAGTATCTTAATAAGTCCCAACTTGAATTATGGTCTCTAAGTACAACTTAATTATGAGTTTAAGAACTTAATCTCGGCCTAAGGTGGGAAGGGGGTTACAGATAGTTTTCAAATTCGAAGAATGGTCAACCATTGCTGTGTGACTCTAACAAACATGTTTGAATTGCTTCTAACAGACACTATAAATCATCTATATATATATATATAGGATTCAAAGAGCAGACAACAACAACTGAGAACACACGAACATACACTAATCAACACATTCTTAGTGCTCTATTTTCTTATACTTATTCATTATACTTAGTGATTATATATATTTGCTCTGTGAGAGAGTTTTTAATCACAAACTCAATATTTGTTATTGAGACAACTTAAGGTTGTGGAACCTTGAGTTGGGGATTTGATTACAACATGTAAGGGGGAGTGAGTGTCTAGGTGAAGGAACTTGCTATGTACTGAGGTGCCAAGAACCCACTGAATCTTGGAGAATATAGTAAAATTCTCAAAGATGCTCTGAGGACTAGACGTAGGTCAAAGTGGTTGTGGCCGAACCAGTATAACTCCCGGTGTACACTTCGGTGATATTTCTCTTTGCTCTCAACTGCTTTAAATATTCTGTCAATTTTCTTATACGCAATGAAATTTCTAGTATCACCCAATTCACCCCCTCTTTTGGGTGAAACTCTTGCACTAACATTTGGTTCTGATTTAAACCATTTTAAGGACAAGATTTCTATTCTATATAATTCACTAGCTGATTCTTTTCATGGCAGGACAAATTAGAATCACTGCAGGCAGTACTACTCTTAGAGCATTAGAGTTAAAGAAGCTGATTCCTTTGGTCATACAACCTCCAGATTTGTAACTCAAACCCTTACCCTCAACTTTAAAATATGTTTATTTGGATGTGAATAATAAGTTGCCTGTTATAATATCTAATTCACAATCTGAAATTGAAGAGGACAAGTTAATTGTTGTTTTAAAGAAACATAAACATGCTATTGGCTGGATATTGGTTGACATACCTAGAATTAGTCCTTCTATTTACGCACATAGAATTTTATTAAATGCTGATGCTATGCCTATTAGACAACCCCAAAAAAGGCTAAATCCTTTCATACTAGATGTATTTAAGAAAGAGGTCCAAAAGCTACTAGGAGCTGGCATTATTTTTCCTATTTCAGATAGTAAATGGTCAACCCTATTCATGTTGTGCCCAAGAAAAGTGGAATAATAGTGATTATTAAAAAAAATGAGCTCATACCAACTAGGATTCAAAATTCGTATAGGGTATGTATATATTTCAAAAAACTGAATGACTCCACTAGAAATGATCATTTTCCCCTGCCATTTGTTGATCAAATGTCCCAATATTGGCTAGAAAAACTAATTACTACTTTCTTAATGGTTTTTTAGGATATTTTCAAATTCCTATAGCACCCAAAGACCAAGAGAAGACAACCTTTACATGCTCATTTGGCACCTTTGCCTATAGGCAAATGCCATTTAGGTTGTGTAACACTCCCAGGACTTTCCAAAGGGCTATGATGTCTATCTTTAATGAGTTTTTGGGGTCATCCATGGAGGTTTTCATGGATGATTTTAAGTCAATGGTGATTCTTTTGATAAATGTCTTGAAAGTTTAGACAAAGTCCTAGGGAAGTGTGTTGAAAAAAATATGGTACTTAAGTTTGAAAAGTACCATTGCATGGTAGGTAATGGTATGGTACTTGGACACCTAGTCTCTAAGAAAGGAATAGAAGTAGATAGAGCTAAAATAGAGGTAATTTCATCTTTGCCTTACCCACTAATTTGAAAGAGTTAAGGTCTTTTCTTGGTCATTGTGGTTTCTATAAAAGATTTGTTAAAGACTTTAGTAAGGTGGCGTCACCACTCTCTAAGCTCATGAAGAAAGACATAGAATTTGTGTTTGATGAAGATTGCAAAAACCTTTTGACACTCTAAAATCACTAATAACTTCACCACCTATTTTGATTACCCCAAACTAGAATTATGCTTTTGAATTGCATTATGATGCCTCATATAGTGCAGTAGGTGCAATGTTGAGTCAAAAAATTGATAAACTATCCAGAGTGATTTCTTATGCTTCAAAGACTCTTGATAGTGCTCAATTGAAATATACTACTACTAAAAAGGAGATCTTTGCTATTATTTTTGCCTTGGAAAAGTTTAGGCCTTATCTTGTTAACTCTAATATGGTTGTCTACACTAATCATGCTGCTGTGAAATTTTTGTTTAAGAAACAACAATCAAAACCAAGGTTAAAGTTGACATTAAAGATAGGTGGATGCTCTTTCTACAAGAGGTTAAAGTTGACATTAAAGATAAGAGTAGAGTTGAGAATATTGTGGCTGATCATTTAAGCCATTTACCACCTGGAACAAGGGGAGTTTCTGATTTAGATTTGATATATGATTATTTTCTAGATTTTGTTTTGCTTGCTTTAATTGACAAAGAACCATGGTCTACTTCTTTGGTTAATTATTAAGTACAAATCTGATTTCACCTTTTCTTTCGCGTTTTTAGGTGTAGTAGATCAAGAGTGAAGTCAAATATTATGTGTGGGATCCTCCCATTTTATGGAGGCTATAAGTGACAAAATTATTCAGAGATGTGTTCCAGAGCCAGAAATTGAGTCAATTATTTCAAGTTATCATACTTTTTTTGGTGGCGGACATTTTAGTAGGAAGAAGACAGCAAGAAAAGTAATGGAGGCTGGTTTATGCTGGCCCACTATTTTTAAGGATTGTTTTGCCTATTGCAAGAGGTGTGATAAATGTCAAAGGTTTGGAGCTTTGAGCAAACGACATAAAATGCCTCTCCATCCTATACTTTTTTGTGAAGTTTTTTAAGTCTAGGGCATTGACTTCATAGGACCATTCCCTACATCTATAGGCTTTAATTACATTCTTCTAGCTGTAGATTACCTTTCAAGATGGGTGGAGGCCATTCCAACAAAGAAAGATGATGCAGACACAATTTCAAAGTTCCTTAAATCCCATATTTTTGCAAGATTCGGTGTGCCTAGAGTACAGTAAGTGATAAAGGCTCTAATTTCTACAACAAGGTCATTGATGGGTTGCTAGCTAAGTATAGGGTGGTACACAAGATGTCTACTCCCTATCTCCCTTAAACTAATGGACAAATCGAGGTGTCTAATAAGGAGGTGAAGCATATTTTAGAATGAATAGTTAAACCATAAGGAAGGATAGGAGAACCAAGCTTAATGATGTATTGTGGGCCTATAGGACAATTTATATGACCCCTATAGGAATGTCTCCTTATAAGATGATTTATGGAAAGTCTTGTCATTTTCTGGTTGAAATTGAACATAAAGCTTATTGGGCTATCAAGAGTTGTAACATGGATTTTGAAGCTGCTACCAAAGAGAGGATTTTACAGCTGTAAGAGTTGGAAGAAATTAGGCTTGAAGCTTATGAAAATTATAGAATTTACAAAGATAAGGCAAAGCTCATTCATGACAAGGGAATCCTTAGGAAAGAGTTCAATATTGGTGATAAAGTGCTACTCTTTCATACTAGATTCAAATTTGGTAAAGGGAAGTTGAAGACAAAGTGGTATAGCCCTTATACAATGACTAAAGTCCATGCTTTTAGTTTGGTTGACCTGTTGGAAAATGAGAGTGGCAAAACCATGAAAGTTAATGGACACTTGCTTAAATTATACCATGAGAATTCTGAGCCTCCTTGAATTTAGGTTGCCTCTTCCCCCCCCCCATTTACTTGTCATTACTTCTATGAGTGTCTAATTGTCTTACTTATTATGTTTTGAGAATTAGTTGGGGAAGGGGCCATTTCAGTAGAATAAGAGTTTAATTTATTTAGGAAGTTTCATATTACTCCTGGGTTGCTCAATGCTTCTACTCATTGCTATTGTTTGGTGCTCTCTTTGCTCATTCTGAGGTTGGTTGTATTGGGAACCATACAATGTTCAAGTGTGGGGGAGATTTTGATGTCATTTGCTGCTGTACAAGTGTCATTGCTACTGTTTATGTGAACATTGCATTACTACTAATTAAGTTTCTGCACACTTGAGTTTCTTTGCACTTAGATTTGCTATCTATTCTGGGTAGAGAAATTGAATATTGAAAATTCAATTTTCATTGGTTGTTGTAGAAGTAAGCTTGATTGAAATATAAGAATTTTGATTTGGCTATCTGATTCTGCATAATTAGTATAGGAAGGAGTAGTTATTCATGGAATTAGGATCAATTTAGTGTATAATTTTGTCTTTATTAATGGGCTAGAGGAATTAACCCTTAATGGTAGGTTTTTGAGCCTTATTTCATTCCTAAACATTGAGAGCATACTCCCTAGAGTTAGTTCTCTTTAGAACTTATCTTAACTCTTTGTCGAGACTACATTTGTGCATAGGAATAAATGTAAATGATAGAGGCATTTGTTCTAAACCTTATACAGACCTAAGACAAACTTTAAACAATTAATCCTTTCCAAACCACTTTGAGCCCTTCCTTTTCTTATCTTTACATCATTGACCAGTTGAGTAGAATGCATGATTACATATGTAGAACATGATTTAGCTTCTTAAGTGGACATAGAGTTTAGTGACATGCTTGAAAGAAATTAGTAAATGGTGTTGAATTCAATGTCAATGAAAGTATATAGAAGTAATCAGCTGTGAAGTTCTGATCTTGCAAACTCGATCTCTGATAAAAAGGCTTGAATCCTACAAAAGAAAAAAAATGAAGGACCATCCAGCACATGGGAGAAGATGAAAAAAAATATGATAAAATGGATAAAATATATAATGTTTGTTGTGTGAAGGTTCAAAGAATAAGGCACATCTAGTCATGTGAAGGAGTGAGAAATGCTAGAGGCATCGACTGGATTTCTTTATATTTTTTTTAACAAAACTCATTGCTGGGACTGAAATAGAATGAACAAGAAAAATGGGTTCTAAATCCACCTCCATAAATGCACGGGAATCCAGATGAGAAAATGGTTTTATCTTTTTTGAAATAAATGTGCATGTATAACCTTGCACACACACCATAAGAAAAATGAAGAGGATCTGGGTCATATTTTTTGGGAAGAGTGAAAAAATATAAAATAATCAAACTACATTCTAGGAAAGTTAATAAAGCTTTAAATGATTCAAAATAGATTTAAAAAATATGCGAATACACATAATCTTCTTCTTCTTCTTTTTTGCCTGTAGGAATACATATACTCAAAGATATAATATGGATTGTTAAAACAATATGTATACATAATCATATATGAAGAAATAGGAGTGGAGTAAGTCGTAGAAGAAATAATAAAAAAAAATCCACTCACCTACAACACATGAGTAAAGGCGTGGGTCAGGGAGCTAGATTTGAAATTCACACCTACAGTATAATGTGATAGCTTGTTGTGAGGGAAAGTGAATGACAAGATATAATGACTTAAAACATGGAAGGAAAGAAGAGAGAAAAAAAAAAGGAATGAAAAGTCACAAATCAGAACAATAGAGACATAGAGGAATGAACAAGTGCAGCTAGAGAGAAAGGAGTGAAACCTGAGAGCCTACTAGTGAGGTTTGGCGCCTAAGGATCTTAAAGAGTGAGAATATAGGGTTTTTTTTGTTGCCCACCCGATTCACTGGAGCTTTGCCCCGATTACATTCGGATTCGACCCACGTCGTGCACCTGGCTATGGTGGCAGAGTTTCCCAATGGAAATTTTTTGTATACACAAGGCTCGAACCCGAGACCTTACTTAAGTGGAATCAAGCCGCTTACCACTTGGACCAACTTCCATTGGTAAATATAGGGTATTTATAAGGGAAAGAATTTATATCTGCCATCTGATTATAATATATTTTTTAAAAATATATTTATTTATTCTCTGTCTTTCTGTTTTCTTTCTCCGTTTTGTTTTTTTTCAACATATAGATTTAGATTATTTTATGAAGATATTCCCCATATCTATTTTTTCTTCTTCTTATTCTTATATGTATCACTTACCGTTATTAATTAATTAATTTTTCTATAATAATAATTTAATTAATTAATTTTTTGAAAATAATCACTTCTCATAAATCATTCCATACTTTTAACCATATATATCTTAAGCCATAACTGACTCTCTAAGCCCTTAAAATTTAAGGATGTCACATGTAGCTTTAAAACAATCTATCTTATTCTTGACTTCTTTCTGAAGAGTATCATCCCCCCCCCCACTAAATCTCCTTATCTTGTTGACCATAACTTTTTAATTCTCCCAAAATTGTTTTAGCAACCTTCTAGACCTTCTTAGCCATATTCTCCCACATGATATTAGCATTTCCTTATAGCTCCCACACCCCCTCCTCCAAAACCATTCTCTTGAAAATCTCCCGTTTCGCCCCCTTAACTACCAACACCAAACCCTTAGGTTCAAAACTCTCTGACGCTTTTGTTTTTATACATCTAATAGGCACATCAAGGACTAAAACCCTATCTTGTGCTATTACGCCATCCCTAGGGATAACTTTGCAATTAGTACAAAGTCTTTTGTCATTATTCATTACCAAAAAGAAGTCACCTTGTGTCCTAGAGGCTCTGCTCTTATATGTGATTAAATGCTCTTCTAGCTTCTTAAAGTAAGTGTTAACAATCTTGAGGTTATATGCGAGGGCTTCATTATTAAGCTCCCTAAAATCAAAACCACCATGAGCCCTTGTATGCGGTCTTGCCTCCTGATAAACCATTGTCGTGTGAGTTCTCCAAAAAAAACTAGGTTTGAAAATATAGCATAGTAACTCAACCTAGGTGGTTCTTATGAGAAGATTAATTCTCAAGTTTCTAAATAGTTAAGTAATAAATACCTTAAAGTTATGAGAAATTGTTTCTAAAACAAATGAAGTAATATAATCTAATTCAATATTTTTGAATTTTTCGGTTTTCAAGATAAATAAGCAAATGGAATCAAAATTAACAATAACAACAAGGCAAATTCAATAAACTAATATAATGATAAAGTGAGATTCCCTTGAGTTGAGATTTTAGTCTTCCTTGCTTGCTAAAGATAAGAATTCAATAATATGAGTCAAAAGGATAGACCTAAACTACCATTAGATCCATACTTACAATACCCATTTAATTTATTCTACCAAAGTAGTTAAATGAGCACCACCATTCAGCACAATAAAGTTGACTTAAGGAGAAGAATAATTAACTTCCAATTCTAAATTGTAATTACCATTACAAAAATTCAAAACATTCAGTTTAGTCATTTAAAATCCACTCAACCAAGTTGGAATGAACAACTCAACATATTCCTAATATGAATCATGCAAGGCTTAATTAGTCAACTCCTAGCTCAACCACCAAGTTTATTCACTTGGCATAGAACAATCCAGCTCACAACCATATACTTGACCAAGCCATATAATTATGAACTAGAAAGAGAGCTTAAATGAATTCCCTTGAAGCTTAGAAGCTTAAACCATTACCCAACTCAAGGAAATCACCAGAACTTAGGTACTGATGGAAGAAGAAGATTAAACTTAAAGAAAGGAGAAGGAATCAGCCATGAATTCAAACTAGTCCAGTAGCTACTTGTGTCTTCAACCTCTTCTTCTTTCAATAATTGGTGCCAAATCTTGCTTCTGCCCTCTTCAACTATCCATAATACTCAAGTAGCTCAATTGCAAAGGATACAAAGTGGTAGGATGAATGGAGGATGGAGGATGTTATAGAGGTGGAAGGAGATGGGATGTGAGTAAGGAAGTGAGAGCTTTCTTTTTATGTCAAAAATATGAAATTTCTCTCTCGCTTCCTCTCTTAAAGCCGCAACCCCCACCCAAAATGGCCCCCTGCCTCTTCTTTCTTCAATTCTCTTTAGGTTAAAAAGTGAGTTAAGGCACGTTTGGATGAGGGGTAAAAATCTATTTTGGGATTAGGTACAAAATTGTAACCACCATACAAGGCCCTTACTCATTTAATCTCCTCTTAGAAAAAATATGAAAATAAATTCTTCACTTGTAAAGTTTCTCTTTTGCCATTTATTAAGCTCCAAAATGACATTTTTTACCTTGACCAATTGACAAAGGATGTGTCACATCATTACTTACAAAATTAAATTCATAAAGATAATATCTTTTGTTCACAATTAAAAAATAATGAAAAAAAAACTATTAATTAAAAATATAACAATTTAACCATTATAATTCCCAAATTATCCTTTCACTAAAATCTCATATTAACACTTAATTATGCTCAAAATATTTAATTAAGTCCCGCAAAAGCCTAAGATTAATTACTAAAAATATATAAATACTGAGATTTATCATCTCCCTACCAACATGTCCATTAAAATCCCCACCAATAAAAAATTTTTAGGTTAGCAAAACATTCTAAATTAGCCCCTCTATATTTCTCAAAATTTTTCCTTAAGATGTGCTTCTGCCCCAACTTGAGATGCACATTGATAATGTTGATAGTATCCTTCCCAACAATCATTCTTAAGGATATGATTATATCCTCAATCCTCTTAGCTTCCACTACATTCTTCCTCCATTCAATATCAGTGATGATATTGACATCATTCCTTACATTTAGTTTTTCTATGTATTAGAGCTTAAAACCATTAATTTCCTTAGACCCTTCTTCCATCCATTTATCTTCCTAAAGGCACACGATGTTAATATTATGATTTCCCATTATGCCCACCACCCTCCCTAGATTTGCCATATATAGTCACAGTGTATTCAAGCCATACAGTGCATTACTTATAGGTAACGACTAAGCATTAACACAATTTCTTCGTTAATCCATGTTCGTAAAATATTCAACGAGTTTTACGTTGGCTGTTGAAGGCGTAACACAACCTTTCTCCTTTACTCGAGTTTAGGACCGACTATAAAACATAGGCGGAGTTAATAATATCAAACTATATTTAAAAAGAACAAGTTTAACTAGTTGGACAAGGTCACTTGCTCAACTATGGACAGGAACTACATAGCTAGCAGACGATAACATAAAACAAAAGTATAGAAAAAAAAGACAGACTAAGAGCAAAACTAACACTACAAAAAAAATGAAAATTAGTGATGGAATTTAGCGAAAGAATTAATCTGTCACCAATCCCACACAAATTACGTCACTAAAATTAGCGACGGAATTTAGTGACGGAAATTTTCCGTCACTAAATTAGCGATTCCGTCGCTAAATTCCATCACTAATCCATCTCTAATTTCGTCAATAAAAATTAGAGACATAAATTAGTGATGGAAAAATTTTTTCACTAATTTCCATCCCTAATCCGTCACTAATTTCAGTCAAAAATATTTTATGACGGAATTAGCGACGGAAATTTTTCGTCACTAATTTTCATCGCTAATCCGTCTCTAATTTCTGTCACTAATAGTTAACTTTTTCAATAATTATATTTTTTTAATTATAAATTTGTTAAATAATTTAAATTTTAAATTATTATAAATTTATAAAATAAATAAATAAAATTATTAATTTATATTTATTTTTGAAATTGAAATTATAATATAATATATTTGAGTTTTTAATAATATATTATGTACAAATTTTATAAATACAAAATATATAAATAAATAATGAATAAAAAAATATTAATAATAAAAATTTAGGTAGAATATTTACATAAAATAAAATAAGAAAGCTAAATTGAAATATTTAATAATATGTTAAATTTTGTATTTCTATTTTTGTTTGCAAAGCGAATATATATATATATATATATATATATGATTTTGCATTTAAATTATCAGGTTCTTCTTAGCTCAACTGACAAAGGCACTAGCACACGCGTGAGAGATTAAGGCTTCGAATCCCAACTTGATCACAAAATGCAACCAATTTGTGACTTGAACACGTGCGCGCGATAGAGGGTGACATGTGGCGGTTGACCTGGACACGTGGTGGCCAGCGGTGGCTGACAGGGACACATGGCCGATAGCGGGTACATGTGGAGGCCGCCGGCGAGAGACATGTGGAGGCTTGTGGTGAGGACATGTGGCAATTTAAATTAGGGTTAGGGTGCAAAAATACACTTGTGATTTTCCTTAAAGTGCACCCAATATCAAATGTTTTTTTTAGGTGTAACAGTGACTATGTGGTTACAAAATAGGTGCAAAACTACCCTTTGACCGTTAGTTTGACTTTTTGACCATGAAAGTGATGCGTGTACGATGACAAGGATGCTTGAGTGACATTCTTGGAAAAAAAACTTGCTGACTGGTGAAGCTTTGCAATTAATATTACCCACATTTCACTATTTCAGTACCACCTTCACTGAAGTAGATTCAAATCTGAATGTAGAGTGCTTAACTCACTCAGTAGAGCTGCTGCCCTAAAAAACATTCTGATTGCTCAATTTTTTCCCATCCCTATATTCCCAATATTATTAAATTAAAATCATTATAATATATATATTATATTACTAATTTTTATTAAATTATATGATTTATTAGAAAAATTTGATTTTCAGCAAGTTTTTTTTTCCAAAATGTCACTCCAGCATCCACGTCATCGTATACATCATCACTTTCAGGATAAAAAAATTAAACTACCAATCAAAAAGTCAAACTAACAGTCAAAGGATAGTTTTGCACCTATTTTTTAACCACATAGTTATTGTTGCACCTAAAAAAAGTATTTGGAGTTGGGTGCACTTTGAGAAAAATCACATGTATATTTTTACACCTTAACCCTTTAAATTATATAAAAAAAATTGAGACGAATTAAGGACGGAAATTTTGTCGGTAATTAGCTTTGTGACAGAATTTTCCATCATTAATTTGTGATGGATTAGTGACGAAATTTTTCCGTCTCTAATCTGTAACAAATTAGCGACGGAATTTAAAATTCCGTCACTAATTAATTAGTAATGGTCATTTTACCGACGGAACAAATTTTGTCCCTAATTTCGTTACTAATCTGGTTCCGTCACTAATGTATTGCTAATTTCTGTCACTAAATTGATTAGTGTCAGAAATTCCGTCACTAAATTGTGTCTCTAATTTAATATTTTTTTTGTGGTGCAAAAGGCCCAGATATTCATAATGGAATATAAATGGCCTTTATATATGAAAGATATCACACACAGCAACTACACACGACGAATTGTATCCAAAACAAAACTACAATTAATTAACCCAGCGTCCAAAGCTTCTTTTAATTAACCCTATATTTTTCCCTTGCCGATATTCACAATAAATATATTCTCATGCCTTTTCCTTGATGATCTATTTTTACTTTTACCCTATGTTTTGGATGGAAAAAAATTAGAGAGAAGAATAATATGAGGACAAAAATTAAAAATACTATCTTTTTTTCTTAAACTATTTTGAGAAGCTTTCCTCCATAGTATTCTTATCCCCCTGTTTTTTTCCAACTTTCTCCATCGAAACATAGGGTTGGAAACATATTTTTCATATTCCTCCCATATATTTCACCTCACCAGAAAATAAATCAAGATTCAGGTTGGTGGAAGAAATTCAAGATTAAGCGTTGTAGAGAACTTAGTGTGTGCTTGGATAGCTAAGGCAAAGGTTTGGTAGAAGTCAGATTGTGTAAACTTTTGCAATCTAATTTTTACAAATTTAAGATTGGGTAGAAGTTTGACAGTGTAATATGATTTATGTTTGGATTAACTTTGTGAAAATGTCAGTTTGACAAACTGCACTTGTTTAGATGATTAATGAAAAAAAAAATTTAGATGTAAAATAACTAAAAATGATATAAATTTTACAATCTCTAGTCCTTAATGTAAGAATTTGATAACTAATTTAGATAGATCAAGTAAATTAGTTATATGAGTTATTTGTAATAAATATATGTTGGTTTTCCAAAAATATCATTTTTCATTATGACTACTCTTAGATGAAAACCTCTTAATGTGTACAATTAACAAGATACTTTGAAAAAAAAATTATAAATTTGAAAGACAAATGAATTGAAGTCTTTTATTTAGGATCAAATCTATCCCCAAACTAACTCTTAAAGTAATGATCGGGTGTAGTATTAAATAATACATATTTATATTATATGTATATAAATAAAAAAATTCATAGTACTCATGCTCTTGTGTAAAAAAAAAAAATTGCAGAGCATTGATACTCAAAATTTATCAAACATTTCTCACCAATTAAATTTTTAATGGAACTTTTCCACAACTTTCTCTAAAATTTATTATTTACTTTTTTTATACTTTTATAAACGTAAAATTATTGGGTCTATTAGATTCATTTTATTTTTCTTATTTAAAGTAAGGTAGGACCCACCTTAAGCTATTTCTTCTCTCTCTCCACGCTGGCAAATAAGTACCAAATTTTGTGTGTGTTTGGATCTTGGATGTACTTAATTAATCTATTTAAATGTGCTTTAAAGAAATTTTAGGAAAATTTGATATGTTTGGATGAGCTTTTAACCCATTTGATTTATAAGTCAAAAGCTACTTAAAATCTTAAGCTACCATAGAGGTGCTTTATGCGTCAACTACTTAGGCTTATTTGTACTGTTAAGGTATTTAATGATAATTTAAAATGTTTCATTAATCTTGATTTGCCCTAATCTCTCTTTTCTCATAAGCCTCTTTAATGCTGATTTAAAATTTTTTATTGACCCTAATTTAAAATTTTATATTTTTATGATTTCTAGTTTATATGAATTTTTATCTATTAAATATATTTAATTTTAGTATTTTTCACATTTTTTCCAATAATACATTCAATATTTGTAGTTTTGTTATAATTTTAATTTTAATTTTTTTTCTTAAAGTTATCACAATATGTATATTGTGTTTAGGGGTGAGCAAAACGCCCACAACCCGCCCATCCGCCTGTAATCCATCTATTTTTCCCTGTTTAGGCCCACTCAAAATTGGGCCTATAACTGGTACGGGTTACCCGTACTCGTCTATGTTAAACCGGTGGGTAACAAGTTCACCCACAGGGCACCTGTTACCCGTATATATATTTTATATATATAAACAATAGGTATATTATTTTAGTTCTTCTTTACCACCATAATCATAACTCTTGGTCTGGTGATTGACGGGTTGTTTTCTAATCATTAGATCCTTACTTCAATTCCCCCACGCCCCACATCTTAAGTTTTCAATTTTTTTTATCAACTTTGATATAACATTTTAAACTTTAAAAGACCAAAATTACAAAAACCCCTTTGCCCTCTTCTTTATTTTCACGACAGCTTGACATCATAGGAGTGACGATGGGTTTGCTTTTCTTTTGCCTTGACGCCACCTCCTTCTCCTCCTATACTCATCATCATCTCTCTCACTCTCTCTATGATATATCACCTTTCTCGCGTCGCCATAGTTCGTGGTCATCTCCTCATCCTTTATCATTGCAATGAAGACAAGTCGACTTCATGCTTCTTCTTCTCATATATGTTTAATTGCATCTGAAATCTCACCATCTTATCTTATATATGTGTTTTTTTGTCGAAAAGCTCACATCTGTTTGCTCTCTCGTCGGCCATATTGATTTTTCAAATCTTGCTGTCGCATTTCTCACATCTCACCTCGGAGCATAAGGATTTCTCTTCTCTTCATATCATGGTTCTTCTTCTTCTTCTTTGTTGATAATGGTTGTGACTGGTGTGAGGAATAAGGGAGAGGGACTGAGTTTCTTTGTTTTTTTTTAAAAGTGATCATGGGTTCCCTGGAACCCGTCAAGACCGCCTATTCTTGCTCGTACCCGTTTATCACAGGTCAAACGGGTTATGCCACGGGTATGGGCTAACTCGTGCCCGTGTATTATTAATTGGTAGGACATAGGTTAGGCCACGAGGCAGCCCTTGCTCAGCCTTAATTGTGTGGGTGTGTGTTTTTTTTTTCTATAGGTGTTTTGCTTCAAAGTGGTTTTTTCATCAAAAGCCAAATGGCTCCACTGTGAATCCAAACAATACATTATGGGGAAACCATGCTTTTTAACCTCTAGTCACATGATTGGGGTGCCCAAACTCCATGGCAAACACAATCCAAATGGCAACCGCTATAAGCTTATACTCCCTCCGGTCCTAATTATAGGACAACATTTGAGAGCTAATCTTGGTCCTAATTATAGGATAAAGTTCTAATTTTTTTCAATTTCTTCCCAAAATACCCCCTATCGATACTTTTTCAATAATAATTAAACACATTAATAATTTAATAAGAGTATATCGGACGTTGTTGAGGGAGATTGATGACGTTGGATTGTATGAGAGCTTGGAGAAGTTATGTGTGAGCCAGGAGAGGTATAAGAAAATACAAAGAATCAACGTAATTGGATGCCAATTTAAATTTTAAATAGGGTATTTTAGAAAAATAATATGATTAACTAATTTAACCACTATTCTTAATTTCTCCAAAGTTAGGCAAATATGTCCTATAATTAGGACTGGAAGAAGTAGTATTTAACTACCCACTTAAGGACAATAATTTAATCAATATGATGTGTAGGCTTGTCAAAGCTACATTAATATTGATTGTCTAATGAGCTTATAGCATTTAACTATTGCCTTCACTCATAAATTTTAAAAATGATATTAGGAAGGCCAAGGATGAGCTCATTTTTTATGGAAATGACACTTAGCTCCCCTCTCTCAATTTTTAAGAAAGCAAAAGGCCCATGAGCTAACTAGCCTAACCCATGGGCTAGCTCGCCAATTTTTTGCGGTAAACTAGATGACCCACTCTTCTTCGGTATAAGCGACCAACCCATTTAATAAAACAGGTGTGCCCATTTCTCTAGCCCAACTGATAAATTTTGACAGGAAAATGGGCCGGTCCAGTGGGTTGAACCCATTTCCCCAACACTATACCTAAAGAATTAAATTATAAGCGAGTTAAAATTATATGAATCAAAAAAAGGGAAAATCTCATTTAAATATCATTTGAAATAGCAAAACCCACAAAAGCCTTTTATAACATCTAAAAGACAGAAAAGTGATTTGGGATGTTTCAGGGATATTGAAGTTTAAGGATAAAGACCAAAATACCCTCCACACTCATTTACTCACACACACAGATTTCTCACACGCAAAAACTGAACCCCTGGCCACCATCATTGTCCGCAAATCAGCAAGCATGGATGGAAGCCGTCCTTAAATTGATGAATGTTTGATCTTCTTCCTTAATCAGAGTGGTTGCCGTTCTCTTTTCTTGCTGCCGACGTCGATGTGATGAGTGATTGGATATTTAGGATCCCGATCTGTCTCTCTTTAGTCCACAAATCTTTGTCGCTCTCTGCTCTGGTCTCCTTCTTTGAGCTGTCTTCCCTCTATCGGCGGCTTAGGTGCTTCGCGGTCTTGGATCTGTCTTCCCATCTTTCCTAGACGCAGAGAAGAAGATGAATTGAAACTTAACACTGTGTGTGTGAGAGAGAGAGAGAGAGAGATCAGTACAATGTGGCTCCCTCTGGAATAGTGTGCTTGAATTTCAGCATGTGAAATCGTAATGTTAACTTGACATTTTCTAATGTATATTGCAGTTGCTGTCATGAAGGTTCTGTTGTTTTGTGAATTCCATTGCTGCACTTGTCATTCCCATTACAACTGTTGTTAATGGTGATAGTTTATTGTAATTAAAGCATACATGAAGAAACACCTTATTTTAGGTTCATGACTTGTATGGATTGGATGTACGTGGAATGAGCAATGTCAGTTTGTCATTTGATACTTCGTCTATAAGTTGCTGTCATGGGAATGGGAATAACAAGGTTTTTAATGATTTTAGTGATAATGGTAATGAGAATGACAACTTAATATTTCCAAACATTGTGTGGAAGTATTTGCCCATAAGGGGGGATGCTAACAAATTAAGTAATGTGATTAATAAAGATTTTAATGGGTTTGACGACAAAGGTAATGAGAATGACACTTTAATATTTCCAAACATTAAGTGTGGAAGTGTTTGCCTAGAAGGGGGGACGCTGACAAATTTAGTAATGTGATTAACAAAGTTTTTAATGGGTTTGACAACAAGGGTAATGGGAATGACAACTTATTATCTCCAAACATTAAGTGTGGAAGTGTTCCCCAAAATGAGAGGATGCTGACAAGTTCAATAATGAGAATGACCACGTTAGTAATGGTTTTTATGAGAATGGTAATGGGATTGACAACTAACTCTAACCAACTTTGTAAGTGAAAGTGTTGGCCTAAAAGAAGAGAACGCTGACAAGTTCAATAATGGAAATGACAAAGTTAGTAATGATTTTGACGAGAATGGTAATGTGATTGACAAGTTAGCCTAACCAACTTTGTCATTGGGTGGAAGTGTTGGCCTAAAAAGGGAGGATGCTAACAAGTTCAATAATGGAAATAACAAGTCTTTTAATGGTTTTGACAAGAATGGTAATGGGATTGACAAGTTAACCTATTACCATTTTCGTCAAAACCATTAAAAGACTTGTTATTTCCATTATTGAACTTGTCAGCGTCCTCCCTTTTTGGGTCAACACTTCCACCCAATGACAAAGTTGGTTAGGCTAACTTGTAAATCCCATTACCATTCTCGTCAAAACCATTAAAAAACTTGTCATTTCCATTATTGAACTTGTCAGCATCCTCTTCCTCTGTTGCGCTTCTACATCTTCAATATGAAAATTGGATTTTTTTTTACAATTTCGAAAGCAATCTTATTGGAATGTTTAAATATGCTTCAACAATCTCAAATGCTTAGCTAATATTTAGAAGCATTAAACTGTACATTCCTTTTGAATTGTTACATTAAAATTTAATTTAGTTTTATTAGCATACACTAAATAACATTCATATAACCAATATGTTTTAACATTCAAACATCTTTAGCCAGATTTTCATATCCAAATCAAACAAAACTCCTTTAGACAACAAGCCTTTTTAATCTAGAAATTTTCTAGATTTAAGAACAATACTTAAATGACCATTTTTCAAGTTGGAAGTATTAACTGTAATGATACAAACTTTTATAAATACATGTATGTGGTTCAGCCTAGAAATTTAAAGAAAGGTGTATGTGCTTCTTGTATAACAAAAGTGCACAATAGCATACTATTGGAAAAAAAAGACTATAGTTTTAGTAAATTCACATACACAGTAATAGTACATCACAAAAGGTCACTGCTATGAATCAATATACAAGATCAATGACCAAAATAACAACTTTACTATGTCACCTCAAAATGCAGTGCTTGGTTACTAAGTTAGACAACAGATGTTAATCTCTTTACAACAGTGGTGAATTCTAAAAAAATAATTGTTTGAGGAAGACCAAAAAGTTACATTAAGAACAGAATTATGTCGGTCATATCCTTTTGGTCTGGGTCATTTATGAAGTCATCAGTCTCAATGCATCCTCCCTCTTGCTATTCATTTCATGGTTAACCATCCACCCACCACAATAACTTGCAGCTGCAAAATAACGTCACAGTTTAATTCAATTGAAATGAAGGAATCTCTTATAACTCAGGCTATTTCATTTAAGGGGCCAAACTCTGAATTTAACAATCCAAATGCATATTATTATGGACATTAGCCGTTTTAAAGAAACCACTCATAGAAGATAATACATATTATTCTGTACAATATATAACTAAAGGAGTCTCATTTGTACAAATAAATTCCACTAGGATAGATCATAACAATTCAGTGAAACTCATGGAGTATTTCAAATCTTACTCCGAGTCACATACAGCAAGAGGTTAGAATGCATGTGACTATAATATGCCATTCAATTTAGTGGTAATCATGTTTCAAAGGCAAAACATTGAAAATCCTTCACTAGGGCGCTGTTTTGCATGAAGCAAATCAATGACTCCCCTTTCAAGAACATAGCTAATAAAACTAAAGAAAACTTAAAGCTCACCTATATTATTTATGCAGATTCAAATTCAACTTAGTCAAATGCCAAAGATTTTGACAGTATTTATAAATATGAGGATTTCATGGACATATACAAGCATTCTTTTTTACGAAATCTAAGAATAAGACTGAAAATTTTAAGAGTTTAGATAACCTTGATTGCTACCAATTTATTTCCCAATATGACCAAGCATGTAAAGAAAGCAGAGTGTGCAATAAAAAATAAAATTCTCAAACCAGTCATGATAAATTACTACATCGATTAAAAACAATAAATTATGAACAAGATTATTCAATGGACAACTACTTACTCTTTATACTCTCTTATGATAATTAAAAAGCCAAAAAGCCCTTCTATTTCACTGAAAATTTAAGGCATATGAATTTCATTACTGCTGCTTTTGACAGAATCCGTTTTGGGATTCACAAAAATAGTAATGGTGTTGACAAAGTCTATAATGGAATTGACAAAACACCAGAGTCATGTTGACAGCAACAATTCATAATGTATTAAATAGCAACTTGACATTACTCATTCCAAGTACATCCAATGCATATAAGTCATAAACCCAAAAGAAGGTGTTCCTTCATGTATAATTTAATTACAATAAGTTGTCACCATTAACAAGAGTAGTAATGGGAATGACAAGTGCAGTAATGGAAGTTACAAAACATCAGATTCTTCATGACAACAACTAACGAGGAAGCACTACTCTTACAACACAAAACTGAATGATTTTACTCCTTACTACAAAGACTTGAACAAACAAGCTATAATATATCGAATGTAATACAAATGACAGCTAAAAGTACAAATGCAGGATATAACACGGTTTCGATTACAAATTTCAACAAGAACTACTCTATAGGTCAGCAAAATCACAGAGACTATACTTTAGATGTTAGAAGAAGAAAAAAAAATAGGGAAAATACCAGCTATGTCCCAAGGTACAGAATTAATCTCAAAAAACTCCCTTTACAAATTCCAATGTCAGAAAAGTCCCTAGAGACTTTTCTGACATGAATTCCTAATGTCTATTTACAAAAATAACCCCCACTGAAATAATTAAAGAAAACGCACAGAGGAGAGGAGGGAAACACATTTTTGTGATTAAACCATTAAGGAGATAGAGAAAAAATGCACAGACGAAGAGCGCAGGAGGTGGAACATTTAAGGGATACGTGCTATTAATGTCGTTTGGAAACGTCTTCTTCTTCATCATCCATGTATGGGTAGGCAGGCACAGAAGCGAACTGGAATTTTTTTTTTTGTGTGAAAGGTTGTTGGATTGAGATTGAGGGGTTGTCAAAGGTTGGATCTTGGGCTCAAAAATGGAGTAAGTGGTAGGTGATAGACAAGAAATGCTAAGAATTTGCCACACATGATTTTGATCATTGAAATTGGGGTTTAACCTTGGGTGGGTTATGTTTATTTTAGAGTGCTCTATTTTTGCGGCATAGTTACAGAGGAGTTGCTATTTTTAAGTGAAAATGATGAATGTAATTGTTCTTCCTTGTTTTGAAAACGCTGAAATAAAAACAAAAAATTGTTGTAAATTTGTGCAGATGTAGTTGTAAATGTTGCTGTGGAAGTTGTTAATACAAAACCTCTGTTGTGCTCTATTTTTGAACAAGTAAATAGAGTTGTGACGTGCATTCTCGCTGGTTTGTGTTATTAGAAAATGTTAATATGATGATAAAAAAAAGTGTTGTTAACATGTTGTAAATTTGTGCATATGTAGTTGTAAATATTGATGTGGAAGTTGTTAATACCAAACCTCTGCTGTGCTCTATTTTTGGACAAGTAAACAGAGGTGTGATGTACATTCTCGCTGGTTTGTGTTATTAGAAAAATGCTAATATGATGATAAAAAAAGTATTGTTAACGTGTTGTAAATTTGTGCATATATAGTTGTAAATATTGCTATGGAAGTTGTTAATACCAAAACTCTGCTGTGCTTTGTTTTTGGACAAGTAAACAGAGGTGTGATGTACATTCTTGCTGGTTTGTGTTATTAGAAAATGCTAGTATGATGATAAAAAAAGTATTGTTAATGTGTTGTAAATTTGTGCATATGTAGTTATAAATATTGCTATGGAAGTTGTCCCACAAACTCTCAAAATCTCAAATATTTATGTTTACAACTTGCAAGAAAGAAAGTGTGAAAGATATGTTTACAACAGATGTTGCTACGTTTACAACACCTTCAGTTCTTTTTACAGGTGTTTAAGCTACGTTTACAACTACTCCCACCAGGGACACCAGGGCAGTAACTTGTGCAACAAGCCACAACTTAGACACCACTTTCTTCTATCTTTGTTTACAATATGTTCTGCTATATTTACAACATCGTCAGTGATATTAACAACTTAATAAGCGACGTTTACAACTTGCAAGAAAGAAAGTGTGAAAGATAAGTTTACAACACATGTTGCTATGTTTACAACACCTTAAGTTCTTTTTACAAGTGTTTAAGCTATGTTTACAACTACTCCCACCAGGGACACCAGGGCAGTAACTTGTGCAACAAGCCACAACTTAGACACCACTTTCTTCTATCGTCGTTTACAATATGTTCTGCTATATTTACAACATCGTCAGTGATATTAACAACTTAATAAGCGACGTTTACAACTTGCAAGAAAGAAAGTCTTAAAGATATGTTTACAACACATGTTGCTACGTTTACAACACCTTAAGTTCTTTTTACAAGTGTTTAAGCTATGTTTACAACTACTCCCACCAGGGACACCAGGGCAGTAGCTTGTTCAACAAGCCAAACAACATACACACCACTTTCTTCTATCATCGTTCACAATATGTTCAGCTATATGATTTCATTTGCATTTCATTCCTTTCTTTTCCCGTGATGGATGATATGATTCTTCGCAACTCCTCATATGTTGTGCCTTCCTTTACGCATCTTGTTCTTACTAAACCACCAACATATTGCATTTCATCTTCTCCACCATTAGAAACTTCCCCCCTACTTGAAAGAAACAAAATAAATTCTTCCCCGAACAACTTCCCATCTTTCATGTCAATCTGCAACACAAACTTCATATTATCAACTTCTAAAGCAATATTTACAACTTCATACGCACATATTAACAACACGTTAACTACATGTTTAATTCCTGCACATATGCTTTTTTTAATAACACCAAACACACTAAAAACAAGGCCAAACCTCTGTTTTCTTCCCCAAAAATAGAGCACAGCTATGGTATGTATTAACAACTTCCACAGCAATATTTACAACTTCATATGCACATATTAACAATAAGTTAACTACACGTTTTATTCCTACACATATGCTTTTTCTAATAACACCAAACACACTAAAAATAAGGCAAAACCTCTGTTCTCTTCCCAAAAAATAGAGCACAGCTACGGTACGTATTAACAACTTCCACAGTAATATTTACAACTTCATATGCACATATTAACAACACGTTAACTACACTTTTTTTTCCTACACATGTGCTTTTTCTAACAACACCAAACACACTAAAAACAGGGTCAAACCTCTGTTTGCTTCACCAAAAACAGAGCACACCTACGGTACATATTAACAACTTCCACAGCAATATTTACAACTTCATATGCACAAATTTACAACAATTTTTTTTGTTCATTTCAGCGTTTTTCCAGCAAAGAATACCAATTACATTCATCATTCTCACTTTAAACACAGCAGCTCCTCTGTTACCATGCCACAAAAACAGAGCACTCTAACGTAAACCCAACCCACCCAAGGTGAAATCCCAACTTCAATGATCAAGCTCATTTGTCTACCAAATTCTTAGCTTTTCTTGTCTACCACCTACCACTTACTCCATTTTTTAGCTCAAGATCCAACCTTTCACCAAATCCTCACTCTCAATCTAACCAACTTTCACACAGAAAGAAACAAAATTTTCCACAGTTCGTTTCTCTACGTTGCTGCACTTACCTGGACGATGAAGAAGACGAGATTCCCAAGAACATTAACGCCAATTTGTATCCCTTCAATGTTGCACCTCCTACGCCCTTCGTCCGTGTGCGTTTTTCTGTTTTTCCTTAATGCCTTGATCACTAATACAGTAATACGTGCTTCACTCCTCTCTCCTCTGTGCGTTTTCTTTTCTTATTTGAGTGGGGGCTATTTTAGTAATTGCTTAAAGGGAAATGCTGTCAGAAAAGTCCCTAGGGACTTTTCTGACATTGGAATTTGCAAAGGGAGTTTTTTGAGATTAATTTTGTAGCTTGGGACCTAGCTGGTATTTTCCCAAAAAAATAACCAACACAAAAAATCCATAGATCTATTACTAACCACTAATGATGTTCAAGATATTCTTTGGCCGGTGGTGGGAACCGGCATATGACTATGCGATTGCTTCCACTCACGATTGACGCTTCAAGGATGTTGCCGCCGTTGCCCCACTTTTCCCTTGCGATGCCACTGAAGACGATAACTCTTATAGGAAACAGACAGACCGAGATTTCATTGCTAAGGAATCCAAAATTGATGTGTTTGATTAAAAGTGAAAAGGGGCATTTGAGTCTTTAGCATTAAACTTCAATATCCCTAAAACATCCCATATCACTTTTCTATCTTTTAGATGTTATAAAAGGCTTTTGTGGGTTTTGCTATTTTAAATGGTATTTAAATGGGATTTTCCCTCAAAAAAATTAATTTTTTCAGATAATAATAAAAAGAAACAATTATTGCTGTTTTATGGGAAAAGGAAGATCGTTTTTCATTGATCAAACTTTTCATGTTTTCTTGGGAAGAATATGCGTAAGGCTTATTATGTAATTTCCTTAGTATTAATTGAAGGTAGAGTCCACTTTAAAACTTTTCAGGTATCACACCTGATAATTGTTTCCAACCTAAAATCTACCACCTCCAATCCTTAATATAAGACTTAGTTAATTTTTTTTAGAGATTAAAGAAGCTTAATAAATTATTCTAAAATATTAATATTTTTCACTTTCCTTCAAACTAATTTATTTAACTTATAAACTAATACATAATTTAATAATAGAAATTAATTAAAGCAAACGCTATGATTAACCAATTTATTTAGACTCTTTGATCTCTCTAAAAGAGTCAACTGAGTTTTATATTAAGAATCGAAAAGAGTAATTAATTAATGCAAATGACGTGATGTTTTAAAATTTATAATACATTCAAATAAGACCTCATGACACTTTCGATTCTATTCTTGGTCCTATGTTTTCTCTTTATTGAAGCAATTGTCACTGGTCATACTTTCTACAACATCATGCAATAACAGTGTCAAAGGCTCATTTTATGGATGTTTTTTGTCCCTCTAGTGCAACGAATTTTGAACATTACCTTCACTCTAATACAATGCTTGATCCTTCCCATGTTGTATTTGTGGACTTAATACAAAACACGATGTATAATGTCCTCCTACATTCTAAAAATAATAAGTTTAAGTTGTATTTCTATTTCTATTTCTTTCAAAATTGTCATAAGCCATCCTAGTCCTCAAGAAAAGAAAAAAGCTTGAAACCACACCCACCATGGAAATACAGCCCCACCATATGAAAGTTTGCAAGTAACACTTGCTTCCGGTGCACGTAGACATGCGAAGCAACCAGCTTGTGCCATCCAAGGACTCGGTGTCGGTGTTAGAGTCATACACCAAGGCTGCAATTAGGCTAAAGAGACATGAACCTATAGGTATGTTGGTGATGAGGATGTTGTGGTTCAGAGGAGCACTATTTGGGCCAAACAACTCAGAAGTAATGGACACTGCTTCAGAGAAGGCGAAGCCTGAACTTAAGCCTAACATGCCTGTGCTTATTCTCAGACATGTTTCGCTTTCTGATGCTGCAAGCAAAGTGAATGCAAGTGGTGTTGGAACCAAGGCTACTGTGTACCATCCTGTCCTTGGAAAGTGTATGTTCCAGCTGCATTATTGTATGTATATACACCAATGGTGGATTAGTTCTCAAGTATATATATGTTAACTCATACTCTTATTTTGATTCATCTTGTGTCTCTCACATTCAGTGATTTAGATGCTGTGAGTTTAAATTTTAAAGCCAAATTGGCTATACTGAATTTAAATGTCATTTTGTCACATGATAGTATGGACAAGTAAATAAGCAAATTGTTGTGAATTTTCAATCTGGTCCTAAAAGAAAAATGAGTTTATATATTTTAGGCATTAGAAGTTAACCAGGATAACACATTCTTTCTATCCCATTTCTAATTAAAATTTAAAGGCTCAAATTAATTTATTTTCCATTTAAGTGTTCAATAAGTAAAGTCTTGATATTTATGCTTACTTTTAGATCAAGATAGTTAGAATTCCAAGGAAAGGCCATTGGCTTAAAATCAAGAGACACTATTATTCTACTATTATATCTGTCTCTTTTAATTTCACGAGCACGAGTTGCCTAGCTGGTAGAAAGAAAATGTAAACATAAGGAAATAAAAGAACATTTTTAGTGGACGATCCAATAATTGAAAGTTGATTTATTTATAAAGGGTCAAAGTACAAATCTACCCATGAAATATATTGCCAAGCGCACCAAACACCATAAACTTTCCTTGAATGCAAAATCACATACTCCCTCCGGTCCTAATTATAGGACAACATTTGAGAGTTGATTTTGGTCCTAATTATAGGACAAAATTTTAAATTTTGTCAATTTCTTCCCAAAATACCCCCATTGCTTTAGATGATGGTTGGATTGCTTCGTCTGACGTGCGGTACCATGAAGTATCAAACATACACCAAATAAAATACTATGAAAGTAAACACAGAGAGGTGGAGAGAGAATACTAATTTAGATAATGGTTGGATTGCCTAATGTAGACTCCTGTAATATTCCTAAAGCACCCTTATTAAACAAGGGCATTTTTGGAAAATAAATAAAATTAACTAATTCAACTACTATCCTTAATTTCTCCAAAGTTAGGTAAATATGTCCTATAATTAGGACCGGAGGGAGTATTAAGTATTTAAAATAGTACAAAAATTCAACTACCATTAAGTCAACTATCATTAACCGTTTAGCAAATATGTCAATTAAGAAAAAAGTGTAAAAGTACACATGATGTTTCCACTAACCGTGGCATTTTTTCATTATTTTGGAAACTTCATATGTATTTTTACGCCTATTTCTTGACTTACATATTTGTTATATAGTCAATATTAGTCGACTTAACAACCACGGTATTTTTACACTCTTTGAAAACTTCAAGTGTATTTTTACACTTAAGAAAAGTTTATGGTGTTAATTGGCCATTACGAAATACTTCCTAGATTTGCACTTTAACCCATTTGCAATGAACAAGAAAAGTGTATAGGAGAAAGAATAAGGCGAAAAGTGTATAGGAGAAAGAATAAGGCGTTTTTTAGTGACTTACTTGCTCAAGAAGTCGGGGCCAGCAGCAAGAAGACGACCAAAGAAGGAACAAATGGAGTATAATGATACCATAGAACTAGTCTCCGAACTGAATCCTAATGACTCTGTAATTTGCCCCAAGTTGTTACTGTAAACCAATCCAGTCGTAGCTCCACAAAAATATGCTACATAGTACAGCCAAAAATCCCACCTTCTCAACAATAACCTCGCTGAATGTTCTTCACAAATCACTCTCATTTTATCTCTCTCCATCATATTCTTCACAAAACCACACTTCTTCTCCCTCATCAAACTCGCACCAGAACTCCCATTTCCTGTACTTTCCACTTCTTCTTCTTCTTCTTCTTCATGACCAGATATCAGCCCTTTATCAATCTCATCATCATCATCATCAGTCACATGGAAGCTCGAGGAAATGAAACAGTGAGTCCATTGATCCCTGGCATACACAATCCTAGGGATGAACAATGGAAGAACTAGCAGAAAAAGAGCACCTAAAAGGATAATACGTGACCAAGTTGTGCTAGTGGAAATATCATCAAGCACAAGGAGATAGAGGCATGTGAAAAGAGAAAGTATGTAGAGGCCGATGAAGATGGGGAAGTCGCGGCGGCGGCTGGAGGTTGACGGGGGAAGGGGATGTGCCGGATGCCGGTGGAGAATCGTGATCGGGACGAGCCCAACACATGAGGTTAATAGGGGAACGAGTGCGTTGAGCAAGAGGTAGAGAGTGTCATCGCTGGAATTTATTGAGTTAACAAGGAAAGCGTATAAAGCTGCAGTTACACCATTGAAGCTGATGCTTAGAGAGAGGGCAAGAGGAATACTTGATGTGAAATTTTTAATGCATAAGACGTAGCACACTGTGTTGAACCAGCAGATACTGCACCCAGCTACCAAACATGAAAGAAATACCTGCATTAGTTGGTGTACATTAGGCAAATTTTACTAGGTTGTTAGAATCAAGGAATTGAGTATGAAAGACACATGCAAGAAACACTCCCCCAAGGCGAACGAGAGTTCGAACCTGGGAGAAGCACTTTTTGGGAGGGGAAACCCACCCTTGGTGCAAAGCACCTTACAGGGGTGTGCCTAAAAATATCTCCCGCTTCAGATTAGTCGGTTGCCCCGGGTTACCTGGTCTAGTGTTAGAAGGCCAGGGACTCAGGAAAAGGCGTCAGATACTGGGGGGATTCCGGATTAGGGGGCCAAAGGCCCTGTCTGCCTGTTGTTTACCAAAAAAAAAAAAAAAAGACACATGCAAGAAACTACATTGTACTTGTAAGACAAGCATATAAGAAATTATATATATATATATATATATATTTAAGATTCTCTCTGCTTTGAAAATGAGAAACTAACGATTATGGTTGTTTTGTTTAAAAAGGGATTTGCCAAAGTAAAAGTCAAGACTTTTTAATTAGCGAAAACTAGGATTTACTATCATCATTTTAACTAGGATGATGATTTTCCATGTATAAAAGAACCACCTTCATATATTAAGTGATACCAATCCAATTAATTTCACTAGGTAGTTTGATTAAAAAAATATAAAGAAATATTGTTGGTCACCAAAAAAATTCTCTTTGGAACGAATTCTATGTAGTAACGATGAATAGTCTAATAATTAATAAGCTGATATGACACTGGGAATATTAAAGTTCATACATGGGTAAACATCGGTGTTTATTATGGGTGAATTATTAGCTACTTATTAAATAAAAAAAATATTAGCTAGTTAGTTTGAATGTGTAGGCACACAAACACACACGCATGCGTATGCACGCACAAAAATGAATTAATTTTATAAACTGAAGTAAAAATAAACGAACTACGTTTTTCGTAACTGAATAAAACTATTAAATAGAGTAAAAGAACTGGATTCTTCTTGAGCAAGGTATTGTGGCCAACAACTTCTCACCAAGGTCATAAAGGGGTATGTGTGTAAAAGCAAATATCCATATTATCCATTAAATGTTATTTAATATTTAGTTATCTCACAGCCAACCACCCCTATTAATACAATACTATATAATTTTTCTATCTCGTAATATTTTTAAATATTTAACAATATCACAAAACATAAAAATATGAAGTCATGTAAAAATAATTTAATGGCATATATGTTACAAAATGTAATAGCATATATACTAGCTAACAATTTGGTATTATCAACATTTTAAAGTTTAAAAAGTAGAAGCTACACATACCAAAATAAAAGTTCATAAAAAATTCTATATCCAATTTATTTCTCAATTTTTATAGACCCCGTTTCTCATTTTTAAGGATACGCATGAGTAATTACCCCCAGTCCGTGTGCTTGTTTTTTAACTTTTGAGGGTAAAAGCTCCGCAGAATTTTTTTCACAGCCAATTTTAAATTTTGGCCCAATAAGAAAACAAAAATTGTGGGGCCCCAAGTCAAAATCTTGGGGGTTTAATTTCACCTTCCCCATTTAAGTTTGCGGTCAGAATTGTTGTTGTGTGGCTTCAAGAGGCTCTCACAATGAGACTTATGAGCGGAGTGCCGTTCAAAAAACAAGAGCGGAGTAAAATAAATATTCCTCTAATTTTTAATTTAAAACATATTAATCTAATTCAAAGACATTAAACAGGCTAAATAAAATATTTATAAATAATATAAGTGACATGATCTCCCTAAAATATTTATGTATAACTTTAGGTTATATATCAATTTATAAGTTAAACAAATTAATTAAAAAATAATAAATATAAGAGATAAAATAAAAAATGTTTAGAAGCAAAGTTCATCCTCAAACTAGTTTAGGATTGGAGGAGTATAAGATAAAAATGCGTTAATTTAATGCTTCAATTTTATAAAATCTTTCTTCAGTGATCTAACCGTAGAACTTTTAGTCCCACATATAATTTTTTTTGTGTGTCAATCATTATTATATCAAAGTACTAAACTTATGTCAATATTTATTAATGTTTAGCTAATATTTAAGATTTCATTATAGTTGGGGAAAAAAAAGGATTTCACTGTAGCTTTTTTGTTGTTAACAAAACTAAAGTGTTGGAGATACAACATTTTATAAAATCAACAAACCCAAATAAAATGTTGTGTAAAGTTCAAAAATAAAAAAATAAAAAGTGTACTTTTTGTTTAAATATGAAAAATTTTTATTTAAAAAAAAAACATATTAATTTCTTTACTTTTTGGAGCACCGCCTACCAACTATTTTTACCCGACGGTCAAATCAATGTATATAATAATTCCCGCTACAAGTTCCACTAATAGATCGGTAAAATTCATGATTAATTCAATAACTTATATTTGAGTTTTTATCATGAGAAAAGAACTATAAAAAATTCTCTTAGCTTTCATATATCTCTAAACTAACTCCACTTAATTCAATTAAGGAAGCCTGTGATTGTTTGTTGTTTAAAAAATTATTGAATCATTGGATCGAATTTACTCTGCATATTGGATAAATTTAAAAAAAAAAAAGTGGAAATTTATACCGTGTAAACTCTAATTCAACAGGGAACAAAATTATTTGGTAAAGAATATCCAATTAAAATTCCATTCAATTGAAATAATGATGGACAAAATTGTGGTGGAGTTTTAATTAATGGAATTAGGTGGATGGACAAATCATTTAAATCTTGAACAAATAATGTTTCATAAAAGTTTTAAATACTCTTGCAATGAGGGCAACACTGCTGTCATTTTGTAATTTTGAAAAAGCTAGATATAGTCATAGATGCCTAAAATTTTAAAAGTTGATTATATTGAACATTAATTCTCAAATACCAACAAGGTTTAATTTTCAAAATGAAAATAATTATTGCAAAAATCATTATTTAAAATTGATGATATAATAAATTTTTTTGGATACAAACTGATGATATAATAAACCTCGAAGACTGAAAAGATATTTTTTTAAAAAAAAAATTAATGGACCGAATTGAAATATTGTAAAATGTAGAGGAATAAGTTGAAATAAAACAAACGAATCAAGAGCTAAGCAGAGAATTAAGCAATTTTATGAGAAAACCAATATGTGAGACGAGTTGGGAATAGAGGTTACTGACCAGAACATAAGGCAATGAGATGATTTTCTGAATGAGGAGCCACTGAAGGCCATAACCAACAACGCCGAGAAACGCAGAGATGAAGGTGACAAGCCAGAGAGGAAGATACAGCAAACAAAAACCAGAGCACCATCCAAATAGCTTTCCCATGTCTGAAGCCACCGCCAGATAATTGAGCTGAAGCTGAGTTATGCCCAGCGCCGATTTCAGATCCGACGAGTACGACGAGAAGTCGAAGTTCGTACCCGTGAATGCTTGAATCCATATTGACGCCACCAGTAGGATCCACTTCCTCGATTCTTCGCCCATACTGTACATACTGTACATACAAATTTCTTGATTTTGATCTGATTATGGATATCTTCGTCTTCAATTCATTTGTTCTTGTTGCAGAGTTTGGAGCTCTGTGAGATGAAGCTGAGAATGGTTAAAGTTTGGAGAGGGATGAGTAGAGAAGAAGAAATTGGAAGGCTTTTTAATAGAGAATGTCTTCCAAGTGATGTCTTTATCTTTATCCTTTTTGTCCGATGAAATGTTTGTTGTTTTATTTGATGGCGTATTTCTCGGATGATATTTAATTTAAGTGAGGGTGATTCATATCCACCAGCATTTCTTTTTCTTTTTTTCTTCACCTACCCTTCTTTTCTTGTTCTCATCATTAGTTTATATTTAAAAAAATTACTGAAAAATTTCCCATTGCAAAATATATTACCCAAAAACACTTGAAAAGCCAGATGGTTAACCAGGTGCAACTCTTCTTGTACAACATATAATATATCTTAATCTATATATATAGAGCTGGGAAATCGGACCGAGCCCATCGGATCGGCCCATTTAGGCTAGAGGTGAGCAAAACCGAACCGAAACCGAAACCGGAAACCGAAAACCGAATCAAATCGAATCAATTTCAGTCTTTTCGGTTAGGTTTTTTTAAAAAAATTTCAGTTTAAACAGAAAAACCGAAAATATTAAAAGAGTATACCACCACCGAAAAATCGGATGCAAGACAAAGAATGATATATCATTGGATATTCATCTTTTTGAACTTTTGTTATGCTTTCTTTCGATTAAATAATGTTGAATACAATTATTATGCATATATCGAAAACCTTCCTATTTTTAGTTCCATTATTGGAGTATTGGATACTCCAAACTACATTGATCATATATGTAATATATTGTTTATACTTTGTTTTATATCATCTTTTTTTTTATCTTGATGAGGTTATTCAATTTTATAATTTGTATTAATTTTTTCTGGTTGAAAATTCAGATATTTGAAGTAAAAAAATGAAGGCTAAAAAAATGTCGGTTTTTTCTTACAAAACCGAAACCGAATAGAATAATTTCAGTTATTTCGGTTCGGTTATTTTGATTGTTCGGTTTTGGTTCAATTTCATAATTTCCTTGATTTTGGTGGTTTGGTTTTTACCGAAAACCAAATCGAAAAACTAATGCCCACCCCTAGTTTAGGCCCGAGCCTGTTAAGGGCAGGACTTGTGATTTAGGGCGAAAAAAAGGAGGCAGGCCTAAAAGGGTTGGCCTTGTAGGGTCGGCCCTTTTAGACCTGTTTAACTTGTTTTTCTTTTTAACTGGGGACATGGTAACAAGTAATGGTCAGGGGGTAGAGTTAACCTAACTTAACCCTCATATCAGAAACGCTCTCGCACTTACTCATACCTCTTTTGAAGCTTCTTTTTTTTTCTTTTTTCCTTTTTTATATGTGTACGCCAAAATCCAAATTAGGTATTCTATTATTACTGACATTTGAAGCTTGTAAACTTGCTTGATTGTGGCTATGGACTTGTTTGATTAATTTTGGACATTAATTATGGTTTGGACTTAAGTCTTAGTGTTTATGTTTTATTAAACTTGGATAATATTTATGTTTTAAATTAGTTTTGATGATATTTATGTTTAAAATTAGGTATTTTAATCTTTAGAAGAATAAGGAAAAAAAAAGTCATGGAAAAAAAAGAAAAAACTTAAACGAGCCTCAAGCCCATGGGTCGGCCTACGGACTTTACTTAAACGGGGCGGGCCTATAAAATTTAGTATTTTTTTGGACTCGGGCCTAAACGAGCCAGCCCGTTTAGGCCCGAGCCTATCACGACCCGGCCCGTTTTCCCACATCTATATATACATATCTCTTCCTTTTTAATTTGTATGTAGTTAAACATAAGTTGCATGTAATTGAAAAAGAGTTGTGCACCAGTTGAAACACTATTATAAAAAACGCTTTTAACACCCCTTTTTTATGCTTTTTAAAGTCTGAAAACAGGGGGACATCTATCTAAGCGATGTAGTAAAAATGGCAATAACGTCCGTAAAATAAAGGACGTATAAAGGCTGGACTTTAGACGTCGCCATTCAAAATGGGACATCTAAAGTCTGCACTTTAGACTTCTCATTTTAAAGTGAGGACGTCTAAAGTGCTAATTACGTCCCTTTTTATTTACGTACGTTAAAAGCTTTTTTTTAAATGGCCTTTTATATATATGCTTCACTGTCTAGCAAATTAAAATTATAGAAATAGGATCGAAGAAATATTGCATAAACCAGAATGGAAACAACAACAGTTCAGTACTATCTAATAAAAATGTTATCCAACAATCTAATATGTATAGCAACAACTCTGATTATATGTACAATATATATAACCACCACAAAGTGTGTCAGAAAGTTGTGTCCTACACAAACTACTAATCAATTAACTAATATAAATAAAAACTTTACTATTCTATACGTTGAAGAAGATGTCCAGCCAAAAGGTCTCTGATTAAATTAATGTCTTCATATAAGTAGGTTTCTTCATTGTCAAAAATCTGCAAATTAAAAAATAAGCTTAGATGAAATAATGAATCAAGTGAATGAACTAATTTGCAATTCAATTACAACACCAAAAATATTATCCTTTGAGAATGAAGAAGCGATTACTTATTCAAAATCGTTTGTAATTCCACTCTGAATGATGTTATATATATAAAGTAAGACATAATATCCACATTTAGTGTCGCCAGGTTGTCAAGGGCACTATAAATCAAAAGTAAATGGTTAAAATCAATAAAACCATATATAAAACAACCGTCAATCAACAGAACTTGATTTGAAACAACTTACCTTTAGATAAGACCATTTCGGGTCTCTAACAAATTTACGATCGCGTGACCCACCAAGGAGTCTATATGTTTGGGTTGCACTATCATTAAAATGAAAATCAATAGAAATTAGAACAATTCATTTAGGTCAAGAATAAAAAATAAATGAAATACAAACAAAATAACTTATGTGTTGAAAATGGATTTTGTTTCTTTGTCTAGCCTTTTACGCAAGGAATCAAACCAATAAACTATGTTGAGCTAAGGACAGAGAACACACAAACTTCAATGGTAAGTATAACAACATACACAGATTAAAGTGAAGTTATATGATAAGGAAATTATTTATTAAACATCTTAAATAGACAAAATTAAAATACATACCCATAAATAATTGGTGCTAGATAACAATGATATTTGGTCTGCCTATTGTGTAGCCTGCATAGTGAGTCCTTGCTTCCAATGTATTCATATCCCTTGTCGTATTTGCAGGACATAAGAATCCATATAAATCATGCCTTTGCATGTCAATGCATATACGACGGAAGGAGCTATAATAGAATTCAAATGAAGAATGTATTAGTAAATATATGAAACCAAAAAACCACAGCACTAAATAAAGGAAAAAATGGGAAATAAAAAACTTACAAGATTGCAAATTTAACCCATCATATATCTATCTCCTCCAACTTAATGAACTCTTTGAGGTCTTTCCTATCAATTATGAAGGGATACTATAATGCCAGGCCCACAATCCCTGGAGGCATATGCAAATCAATCTGGCAAATGACTTTATATATATATTGTAGTCGTGCTAGGAAGGGCCATTTTCCTGCTTCCTGCTCATTCTTTTAGAATATCAAAACACATTGTTAGTAGGCTGCCAACAGATCACAAGTAAAAGTGAGGTAGTTTTTATCATTGGAGGTGTTGTCGTTGAGCCAATAAGATTTAGATGCCAAAGGATGAAAGATCCTCTAGCCTGACCTATCGTGGCAAGCTTATCATTAGGAATAGGGATGGTTGTACCTTCTTCACCCTCTCGAACACATGTCACAGTCACCCTACGTAAATGCTGTGGAATTTACTGATAATGGTAGATGGTAGCTTGTGTGTGAATGAGAGTATATGCAACTAAACGCAGCAGTGGGGAATCCAAATAGAGAATGGAAGGTTCTCCGGGCACTGGAGTGGGAGAAGGGTCATTAAGTGGTTCCTCCAGCGGGTTGTAACTTTCTTTGATGCTTTGGAAGGCCGAGGATTATTGGGTTTTACACTTGGAACTTGCCATTTATGATTCAAACATCATTGTCATTTCAGCTCGTAGCTCCAGCAACAGCTCAAGACATAGCTTCAGCAACAACTCTTGTCGGAGCATGTCATAAAGTTTGGACTCGAACTGTTGTTCAACTTCCTGACGAATCTTGGCCACAAGCTCACTACTGGGTTCAGCTTGTGACGAATAATAATGTGAGGCTCGTCCTGTAACCCCCTGCTTTGATTAGTGTAATTATGATTTGATATCACATAATTAAATTGGATTAGAGACCGTCGGATAATTTAAAACTCACTTTGACTGCCTACCTTATCGTAGGGTTTTTCACAAAATTTTCAAAAAAACTTCCCCATCCGGGTCTCAATTTCAAATTTCAAATATAATTATCTGCGCAGTTAATATATATTCATACATAACAAAGTGTATAACCAAATTCCCGGCAACCCCCGGGTTTCATCTATTCATAGAACTATAGGGTTTCAGTTCCTAGTTAGGGGATTACACCGTCATGTGTTTAAAATTGTTTACAACTCAAAAATGTCAAACAGTGATCCCTATCCAAAATGAATAACCAACATGGCCCGAACTAAATGTCCTTATAGGGTTCTAACCACTCCGAGTCGTACGCTTCTCCTTGGAGCCACTTGCCCTGTCTGAAATGTTAGTCAATGGAAAGAATGAGATTCAAAAGAATCTCAGTAGTAACAAATCGCTCATACAACATGTAATCATATAGTATGTAAGCAAATCATCAAACAACATCATGGCATAATACACAACACGCAGGCTACATATGCACATAATCACATAGTCTCATTCCCTGAATTCCACCGCCTCAAAGGTATGATCCTCCCACCATCACCACCGATGGGCCGTAGGTAATAGACTCACAAATAGCCTTTCGGCTTCCACAAGTAGCCTTTCGGCTTTCACATAGTCTCATCCCCCGGATTCCACCGCTCCAAAGGTACAATCCTCCCACCGTCACCACCAATGGGCCGCAGGTGATAGACCCACAACAATGATAAATCAAACATACAATATATCACATACAGTATAAGGGAAAGAGTAACTACGTTGTTCCTTCTTGATGTTCGCTGGCACAGTGGGCTCATGAGGACGGAAAATGTCGAATCCTATAAACCAAATTAGGGACAATCTATCAATCTCTTTTCTAAGTTCTTAATTCCATAGTACTTTAAGTTGGTTATTAGTGGCCTAGACATATACCCAAAAGGGTTGGGAGAAACTACCTTGAAGGTACCTTTTTCAGATGAAGATCACTAATCTTTGGGCTGCCTCACTCGAGTGTTGCCCTCACCCGTGCTCGAGTCCCAGCGAGTGAGACAGAGGAAGTGCTTGCCCAAGAGCAAACTTCAAAATATCTCTCACACTTACTCGAGCACAGGAAGCTGTACTCGAGTGATAACCTCAAATGCACTCGAGCACTAAAAAGTGAGGCACCACGAGTGACTACCCGAGAGCAATTATAAATTCCAGAGTCTTAACCCTACTCCCTTACTCGAGCACAGGGAGCTATACTCGAGTGATGACCTATAACACTCGCGGACACAGAAGTGCACTCGCGATTTCTGCCTGAAGACTTAACTAAAATACCCAGAATTTCATACTGCACTCGAGTGAGACCCCTCCTCACTCGAGTGAAGCTTATCAGAAGTCAGATCGCAACAACTGATACACTTTTCTAGATTTACCAAAACTGGCTCCAATGGTTCCAAAACTTATGCCAAAACTCATTCCCACCTAAAATTTCATAAGGAACCCATTGGTAACCTCAAAACAACTCAATTTTCACTCAATCACCTCATTTGGTCTAGGTTTAACACATTACCTTCAAATCATCTAATGAGCAAACTCTTCCCTTTTCAAATCAAAGTCTTCATACCACATTCTAACACCATTTACTACTCATTACTATTCCAAACTCCTCCATTATCTAACTCTTATGAGATCAGGGCAAAATTCCAGAATTTATAAAACTTCACCAAAAGTCATGACAAATATACCAAAATTCATAAAAACTTACCTCTTAAACTTGCTTAAATCAAAACTTTTGATTCTTCCAACTTTCAGATTTGTTCAACTACCAAAAAACCACTTTTCAAAATTCTGAAATCATAGCAAGGAAGCCCTCAACACCTTGAACAACTTTAATAAACATAAGATGAGCATTTGAAGGCATTCACTGACCTAAAACCAAGCTTTTCTCTTTCTCTTTCTTGGTTAGCTTGGGACGGAAATGGAAGTGAAGAGAGAGATGAGAGAGTGAGAGGATGATGATGCAATTCTTTTCCCTTCACACATACACACACACAGCCGACTTTGACAAGGAAAGAGAAAGGGAAAAATATTTGACTTTTTGACTTCAATCCAATGGCTCTCATTTAGACACATGGCAAGATCTCATCCTTCCTTCTATTAATTCATATAACACATGCACAAGCACTACCAATTTCTTAAACACAATCCTAACCATTGATCTCAATTACCAATGAGTCTCCTCTTCGGTAACTGACCAATCGGTCGGTAAATTTACCGTTTTGCCCTTGATTATCCCAACATTTACTAAACCATCAATAAACACCTTTGCATTATAAATCACATAATTTACTTCAAAAGTGTTTAATTAACATTAATTACATTACTTTGAAGTTATAAATCCTTAATTACAATTCAGGATATTACATGTCCAAAATACTTCATGACGCGAACTCCCCTGGCTCCCCTCGACCATGATCGGGGTGATTTGCCTTCCCAAGATGTCTATCTGTCTACTTGGAGTGAACAAACCTTGGCCACTATGATCTTGTAGTTCATCTTGCAACATAAAATTTATCATAAATGAAAATTAAGCACTCCTAATATAAAAAAATTTATGTACTTATGCTCTAACTACTTACAATCCTCAGGGCAACCTTAGCAACAGTCATATTTATAAACTTCCCACCCTTAATCCTCTATGCTTTCTATTTTTTGTGACGTGGAGGAGGTACCGGGGCCTGGATCACAATGCTAGGGTCTGATTTGACTACTTCCTTCATTTTCTCCAACTCTTCTTCCATCATCTTCCGCTCAAGCTTCTGATAACCACCACGAGACATGTAATACTGATACTTATTTGCTGCTTGCCTCTCTGCATTTGTTGTACTTACTTCCTGTGAAAGAAAAAAAATGAAAACCGAATCAATGATGTCAAGTATATTCAAATAAAACACTACGATGAAATAAGTTTTACCAAAAAATTAGGATCTTCCCTTGATACCATAAACAACCTCCAGTCCTCTGGAGACAAATATGAATAATGTTGACATGGATCTTGACCCCTTGGTTCCCCTCAAATGTACTTTGCTTTAAGCTTGTTCTTCAAATCTTTCTATCGTAGACAAACCTCCCTCATCCACTGCTTGTACATCACCCCAGTGTTAGGGACATCGTAGGTTTGCTGCAAGGTAAAAACATAAGATAATTATATTTGAAGCAATAGGAATAAAGCTATAAATACAAATGTATCGAAACTTATATACTAAAAGTTGATGCCAAATCATGTTTTTCGTTTTTTAGGGAGCCAACTTCCAGTTATCATAGATTATTCGAATTTTGCTTCGACCCAAATAGCCTAAATAGCTAATGAAATGGTCTTTCTTCGGACTAATTGGATTCATATTGGCATCAAATTCAATATGCAGACTCTCCTGTTGATGTTGATGACGTGTAACCAAAGCTCTCATTTTGTGTTACCTCTAACCCTTCTTCTGGCAATGGGTTCAGGTCTATCCATTTCATTGTCTTTATCACTTTATGAGTCACTAGAATTGTCCATATTCCTGTAAGCACAAAAATCATTGTCAATAGGTAAATAAATTGCAATTAACTGAATAAATTAACTAGTTTTAGAACAAACAGCACACATTACTATTTTCTAAGTTAAGCTCTTAGTCTATATTATTTCCCATATTCCTTCACCATGATCATTTCTTACAGCATATTCTTTATCATCTACCAATTCTACTTCACTTGTTCTAGGCGGATTAATTGTGAAAGGTGGTGTGTCATCAAGGTTGAAAGTCGGATAACCATACTTTTGTTTTTAACTTTAAAGTACAATGGAAATTTTTTTATTTACAAGATCTGTGACATAAAATACTTGTTTTGCTTGGCTTGCTAGAATGAAGGGCTCATCCCTATAACCTACTCTTTAAAGATCAACTGGGATAAATCCAAATTGTTGATATATTACTACAGGATTATTGCTAACCCACTTACATTTGAATAAAATAACTTTGAACTTGTTGTAAGTAATCTCTCATATTTCTTCTATAACTCCATAATAGGCTAAGGATGCTAATATGGGGTTTTTGTCTTTTGAACTGGAAAAGTGCATGGCTTCAGCTTCTACCATCACCCTACTATTTTATATGGTACTTTTGTCATCTTGGTCTTTTATGTAGAAAGAATACCCGTTTATATCATAACCTGTCTAAGAATGATTTGAAATAAAAGTCCCCAAGCTAGCTACTCAATTGTCTCATACACACCGATTTCATGTGAAAACTTTTCCTCAAACCACTTTATGAATGTCTTGTTTTGCTCAATAGCAATCTGCATGTTATTCTTCCTTGGATTCATGTTCCTCAATCTCTTTCTGTGTTCATCTATGTATGGTTGAACTTCTTCCATGTTATTCAGGATATACAAGTGTGCTTGCAATACCTCTTCACGAGGTATATTCTTCACTTTCAGTCCTCGTGTTCCCTTGCCTCTCCCCTCTTCATACTGAGATTGTTCCTTCTTCCTTGATAGATAATCGTTGCAAAAGTCTATAGCCTCTTCAACTACATGTCTTTCAACTATTAAGGCTTCTAGTTGATAGGGATTTTTAGAATACCCTTTTAAGATCTTTATATATCGCTCAAAAGGAAACATCCACCTCAAGTAAACTGGACTGTAGAGCCTTACCTCCCTTACCAAATGAACAATCAAATGCACCATTATATCAAAAAGTGAAGGAGGAAAATAGATCTTTATTTAGGAAAAATAATATAATCCTCATTTTCCAGTTCATCCAACTTTTCAGTGTCAATGAATTTGTTACAAATAGCATGAAAGAAAATACACAATCTTGTTATAGTGGTTTGCACTTCATCTTTCATAATGGCTCTAACAGCTACTGGTAATAGTTGTTACATCAACGCATGATAATCATGGGACTTCATTCCCACTAACTTCAAATCGTCTATTGACACACACCTTCTCACATTCGAAGAATGCCCTTGTGGCACCTTAATTTCATGCAAACACCCACACAAACTTCTTTTCTCTTCTTTTGATAGTGTATGCGCTGCTGGCTCTATGTATGCCCTCCTACCATCTTCTCTTAATTATGGATGTAAGTGTTCTCTTATTCCTATATCAATAAGGTCTAGTCTCACATTAATCCTATCCTTAGTCTTCCTTGGTATGTGTAAAAGTGTACTGACAAGGCTATCACAAACATTTTTCTCCACATGCATCACATCAATACTTTGTCTCACGTCAAGACTATGCCAATATAGAATATCAAAGAAAATTGATCTCTTCTTCCATATGTTATTCTCACCCGCAGTCTTTTGATTCTTACCGAAGGTGCCATTGATACGTTCCACTCGACTATAAACTTCCTCTCTGGTTAATACCTTTAGAGCCATTCCATGCTCTGGCAAGCCGTTAAAATGCTTTCTTAACCAACGATACGGGTGGAACCTATGAAGGAACCTCCTGTGACCAAGGTAGACCCTTTTTCTTCCATGCTGAAGTTTATAGAAGTGTGTCTAATTCACATATTGGACATGCTTTATGCCCCTTTACACTATACCCTGACAAATTTCCGTATACAAGGAAGTCATTTATAGTAGTGAAACTCATTGCACGTAGCTTGAATGACTCCTTCTTATATGCATCAAACACATCTACGCCTTCCTCCCACAACTTCTTCAAGTCTTCAATCAAAGGTACCAAGTAGACATCGATATCGTTCTCTGGCTGTTTTGGTCCAGAAATCATCATAGAAAGCATCATACACTTACGTTTCATACAAAGCAGGGAGGCAAGTTGTATATTACAAGGAGTACCTCCCACGTATTACGTGTGCTATTAAGAGTTCTATACAGATTGATGTCATCTATACAAAGCCCAAGCCGAAGGTTTGTAGGCTCGTTGCCAAATTCATGAAACATTTCATTTATTTTCTTCCATTGTGGAGAGTCAGCTGGGTGCCAAAGATATTTTCCATGGGATATTCTCTCATCCGAATGCCATCTCAACTTCTTTGCTTTTGTTGCAGTCCCAAACAAATGCTTAAAACATGGTATTATTGGAAGATAACACAAAACCTTTAAAGGTCACCTTTTGGTTGTTCTATTCCCATAACCACCATCTTTCTTCACTTTGTATTGTGCATTTTTACACTTAAGGCACTCACTCAAACTTTCATAATCCTTTCTGTATAGAACGCAGTCATTAGGGCAAGCGTGTATCTTTTTATACTCTATACCCATTATAGATAAGATTTTCTTAGCCTTATACATACGATTTAGAAGTACATTATTGTCTGGAAACATATCACACAACAATTCAAGCAGTAATGTGAAACTATTATCGGTCTACCTACAAGTTGCCTTTAAGTTAACTAAATGCAATGTTCCTATCGGCCGTGTGTACTTACTCCTAGGGTACAACGCTGTCTCTGCATCACTCTGCAGGTTGTCATACTCATGTGATTACTCAAAGGATTCTACCTCAACATCATGAATTATTTTCTCAATTCTATCTTCATATATGACATCCACAACTTCCTTCTTGTGCGACGAACAATCAGTTACTTTCTTACCATGCCATATCCACCTTGTGTATTGAAGATTTATTCTATCACAAAGTAGGTGTTCCCTTATAGCTTCAATATCCCGTCTTCTCTTATTTAAACAATTGACACAAGAACAAAAATACATCTCATTTTTTGTTGGAGAGTTCCTTCTAGTAAATTCAATAAACTCTTCAACCCCATTCTCATATTCTTCACTAGTTCTCAAAACATTCATCCAACTATGATCCATTTTATTACCGCCTAAGCCATTCCTAATAACACTCAAGTTTAGCACAATTGTCAACAATGGGATTGCCTTTTATTATTTTCTTTTACAAAATGTTGGCAGCATTTCTCCTTACAAATGAGACATCCCAAAAACAAAATAACAAACCATTTCAACTTAATTTAAATGAAATAAACTAATTATGGAAATTCATATTTAGGACAATGTTAGTACTTCAAATCTACCAATTGTTAAATTATTCATTTATGTATAAATCGAGTCAAAAGAACTAATTAAAAATTGCTCCATTTTTTACACTTTTGGAGCAAAATTGCCATTTAACCCACAAAACTAATCAAAATAATATGCATTTTTTAAGGGAAAAACTTCTTTCATATTACTTTATATGATTAATTAATAGAAAATCCTTTCACCTCTCAATGAACACACAAACATAAGAGAGTGAAAAAAATGAACATTCATATCAGATAACCTCATGAGTGTGAACTCCAATACATCTATCCAGCAGAATGCATAATAATACACATATTTTCTACTCTTTCTCTATCACATAGATCTAATCTATATCATATGTTTTATACATAATTTCTTTAAGACATGTTAATGGGATGGAACATTGTAATGTCTGGTTTTCTGCCATTACAAGCTGCCATCCATAGTGTACTTTTTAAAGTACTAGCTAGCTAGTTCTAATTAACAACTCAACATCACATTATTTTCTTTAAAGAAATTCCTCCACATGTCTTTTTAAACAATCTAATGAAAAACATATCTAAAGTTCAAATTTCCCTTAATTCTCAGAATCATTCTTATAACCACTTGACCAACATTCTAGTTTCCCATATTTATCATCCAAGCCTTGAATCAGTTAACAATTTCAAGTTAATGTTTTAACACAAGTTTAGTGTGCAATACCATTATAGTCATTTTTATAAGTTCAATCTACCTAATTATCATATATTAAAGAAAGTTAGTTAGCTAACTTGTAGCTGAAGCTTTAGAGGAAGATGACCCATGGTGGTAAGAGGGAGAACGACAGTAGCGAGAACCAGAGAAAACAGTGCAAACCCATAGCAAAGATGGTGATGAGCAGGAACTATGGATGAAAGAGCGAGTAAGATGTAGGACAAAAAAGAGAGAAGGTATAGACTTTTTGGAAAAAGAAGAAAAACAAGAAGGGAGAGGATAGCAATAGATGATGGAGAATGAAGATGGGGACGTGAAGATGGGAGGAGGCAAAGTTGATGGGAGGGGGCGGAGATGTCTAACGCGCAAAGAAGCCTTTAGGCATCCCTAGCCAAAACTGGAGACACCTAAAGGTTTGACATAGACCACATGCATTGGTCAAATCATTTGACCAATGCATGTGGCCTTACTTTCCTAGAATGGCTGGGAATGCCTAAAGTCCAACTTTAGGCATCCCTAGCACTAAAGTTAATTTTTTTTAATAGTTCTTTTTTTTTTATACAAATCTTATTAAAGTTTTTCTCTCAATTTATTTACAAATTATTCTCACCAATCATCTCTCTTTTCTCTTTGACTCTATCCAACAAGAATTAAATAAGTATAAAATTTAAAAAATGAATATTAAATACTCTACAAGTTACTTATATTTATGACAAAATATTTCCACTACAAGTGATTTATAATAAGAACCGGGTTGTATTTTAGAACATTTTAGAATGAGAAAATGTAAATTAATTATTTAGGAGAGGTGGTAATTAATTTTATTCAAGAACATTAAAATTTTCAATGCTAAAAAAAATGGTCCAGTATTAATTGAAAGATACAACTCCATTATTAACTGTACAATATATATATATATATATATATATAAAAGCTAGCTGAAAAAAAGGCCAAGCACCATTGACTATGATCTCTGCGTTCAACCTCTCAAATCTGATCCTGAGGTAAAAGATGACTTTAGGCGTCCCAAGTCAAATTTATGTTTAGGACGCCTAAATATACTTTAGGCATCCCCAAATATTAGAGTGAAATTCAACTATTTTAGAGTGAAATTTAAAACCTTGGACATCCTAATTTATGTTTAGGACGCCTAAAATATACTTTAGGTGTCCCCATTCATATTTGGGATGCCTAAATCTATTCAGTTCTCACCTATAATTACAAAAATGCCACTGGTTTTATTTTTAACATCCCTTTTTAAAAAATGGATATCCTTTAGGATAGTAATATGTATATTTTGTAGTAGTAAAAATAGGTTACATATTGGTTTTAGGCAAATTTTGAGCACCTATGAGCAAGAATGAATCTTGCAATACAGAATTATTCAACAACTATTCCTTATATTTAATATTTTAAAAATATTTGCTGAAATTTTGATTTCTTCATCTTGTTTATTTTTATTTTCTGATGAAATGTTTTGTTTGATGGTGTCCTTCTTCTGACCACCATATTCAAGTGACAGTGTATATCTTGCTAATAACTTCAACACACAGATTACAAAATTTTGATAAAATAAAATCATTTGAAGAGAAGTAAATTATTAATTGCAAATCAAAAACTAATTCTATATTATCTTCTTCATCTCTCATCTCTTAATTTGATTCGAACACATGACTATGTGGGAGGACTCTATCGTTCAAAACTAACATGACACTCGGATATTGAATCATCACAAGCTTTCTTTTAGTGGAAACATGATTCTAACCTAACTTTGTAGAAAATTACTTTAAAGCTAAAAGTTATCATTAAGTTGTCAAATACAAGAATGTGAACTCACATTGTAAATTTATAAGAGTTTACTTTTATCAAATATCAATAAATAGCTATTAAAAGTATATCATTTACTAATTAAAATATAAAAAATGACAATAATTTATTTAGAATATATTTTAAATGCAAATAATGAAATAATTAAAATTAAAACCATAAAACTAAGGCTTTGTTTGGTTGCAGGTTTTATTAGGTTAAGTTAGGCTGGGGTGGGGTTGGAGGTAAAAAAGTGGTGTTTGGTTGGAAGTAGGTTAGGTTAGGTGTTGGATGTTTTTTTGTTTTCTAGTGGTCACCTAACCTAGGTTGTGAACCTTCCAAAATTAGGGTTTTTACTAGGTCAGAGAATATTTATCTTCAATTGTGACTAAATTGCCCATGGTAATTTTTTAAAATTTCAGCACGACCCTCCCCTATAAAAAGTTATCACTTTCTTTCATTCCCTCTCCTGCCCAAAATCCCATTTTCTCTCATCTTGTTCGCGCACTCTGCAGTTGACTCCTTCGCCATGCTGCTCCTCCAACGTCGTCTCGGGTCCTGTAGATCTAGCTGCCGCTGCTGCCTCCTTGAGTAATAAATACATTGTAAAAGAATAAGGAAAATATGTAGAAGGGCATTTTTGTCTACTTATAATTAACTCGTCTAACCTAACCTCTTGAACCAAACAAGATACTAAACCTAACCTAACCTTTGTTTGAACCAAACAATATTATAACCTCATCTAACCTAACTTAAATAAACCTCACTTAACCTAACCTCCGTTGAACCAAACACTTTGTAGAGGACCTAACACAAAGGTATCCACCAAGCGGCAACCAGAACTCCCCATCCATGCATTTTCACACCAAGGATTAAAAAGACCACAATGAGCAACAGAAACCAGGCAAGAAATCATAGCCCTAGTCTTTAAAACATGCTGCTACGAAACAAAGCCCTACCGAAATGAATACCAAAAAGGGAAAAGAAATAGCAGCTAGGTACACCCAAATGCAAGTGAAACTGCAGGGACAACCAGGAGAGCAGGAAGCATGACTAGAGTTATGATCAGTGTGCAGCTTAGTTGTGAAAAAGTTGACCCAAAACTAACAAAGGCTTGTGGAGTAATCCCAAATGCCACATCATCACCCAAGGAGTCCTAAGCCCATTGTTAACAAAATCACAACCAAGACATGACAAGGGAAAAATATAGAGTCTAAAACTCCACAAGTGCACCGTCGTATCAAGTGATAAAGAATGAGTAAGATATCATTTCCACGAGGGCTTGGTACTAGCAATACAGTTGAGTAATGACTTTTCACTTTTGCTTAAGTTGAGTCAACACAATTTGAATAGAAAGTACGTAGGAATAATATCTAACTAAAAAAGGAAAAATAAATCTAACTATAATTAAAACTAAAGATAAGGGTGATTCTAGATTTAAGCGGAGACTTGGATGATTATAGCCTTGATTACTTCTTATTAGTATCTAATTTCTCCTATTAATTATATTTAAAGTTATATTTGCTAGTCTAGGACTCTGATTTACCTAAGAGTGTCTTTCGATCCACTAAAAGGCATTCCAATTTTGTTAATCCCTAATGTCTTAGGTGGTTAGTACTTAATTTGATTAATTTAAGTGCAAGCCTAATGAGACAATGTAGGGCTCATAGATATATGTTTATCCTACAAGCAAATTAAGTCTGAAAACCTATTCCTACATGATTCAATTGAAGATTTATTCTAAATTCTCTATGCCTAGGCTCCTTTAGAATACCAAAACAATCCTAATAAGATGTTTCTTGTTTTAGGATAATCAAGTATACAATTAAATCAACAAATATAATATTAAAAAAAATTAACAAGAAAAATTATCATCACTAATTCATAATTAAACTAAATAATCCAAAACCAAGGTTTAGCTACATAAACCGAACATTCTCATAACTCAAATAATAGCTAACTACAGAAAAGATTAAAAGACAAAGAAAGAAGAGAAGAGAAATGAGATAAAAAATTAATGCCGAATTTTCATCCGTGTTGTCGCTCTTCTACATCTTCAAACTTTAATCTCCCTTCATTAAAGCTCTTGTCTTACCGTCATCAACCAGGAAAATAGAACACTCCTCCCTCTTGCTACGCCTATCATAAATATATATAGGTATATATCGCCTTCTTGCATGTATCTCTTGTTGGAGATACAAGCTACATGTGGGTGTGTCAAATGGAACAAGTCCCACATTGCTTAGGAAAGAGAGAATGCTAGTGTATATATTACACCTTGTGAAGTTGGGCTAGTAAATGGGCCAAGAGGAAGAGTGGGCTCGCGCGCACAACAAAGGGCCACCAAGAAGCAAACGTAGTGGAAATCCAGCGATTTCCCCCCTGCGCATGAATTAAATGCGGACTGGGCACTTTTTATCAAATGTTTTTTTGAAAAAATCTACAATTTATTTTTGTGAAAATAGCTTACCGGAAAAACCCAGTTTTGAGGCATCTGAATCTTGAAGCATCAGTATTTCCGTTACAGAGGTCATGGGCTAGATTTTAAATTGCCAAACGTATGTTTTAAATTGCCAAATGGATATTATAATTGCTGAACGGATCTGGTCCTTTAATGTTCAGAAACGGCCTCATCATGTGGTTTTATTATTGTGTAACCGGTGGCTTAATGGTGTTTATGAGGAGTAAAACGTTGCCCAACGTTCAGATGCATGGAGGCCTATAAAAGGCACTGCCTGCAAGAGGTTCAGGCACCCAGCTCTGACATGTCGAGCTCTCTCTTCCTCTCTGAAATTCCTTTATTCTCTCTGCCTTTTAGTTGTTCTCGTTTTGCTATTCTGTTCACCCTGTGCCTAGAGGAAGAATCCGTTTTATCCTGGGGAGTGCCGCTTCCAGTCAGCCGGTGGTTGCGGAATAGCTCTTAAGGATAGCGTCACTGAACATGACTCAGATTACGGTGCATTCGTAGGAGTTCGCCAACAATCTTAAGAGCTAGTATAGCTTCTATTTCTGTTCCTCCTGCTGGTTTCGGAGCTGGTGTTCAACTTGACGATGCTGCTGCTCCTGGTGTCAACAATGCTGGTTCTGGTCCTATTCCGATGCCGGTTCCTATGCCCAGGCAGTTTCCAGACATTTCCAAGATTGAACAATTTGAGGGGCAGAACTTCAGACGCTGGCAGGAACGTGTCTACACTGTTCTTGACATGCATGGAGTTGCTGATGCGCTTACACAGTCTGCACCATCCCCAGATGCTAACCAAGCCCAGAAGGATGTTTGGGCCTATGCCAACAAGGTTTGCAGACACACTCTTATTACTACTTTATCTAACGATCTGTTCGATGTGTACCATGTCTATAAAGAAGCAAGTGAGATATGGGGATTACTTATCCTCAAGTATACTGCTGAGGATGCTGGAAAGCAGAAGTTCGTGATAGGAAACTTTTACAAGTGGGAGATGACAGATGAAAAAGACATCAAGCTCCAGATCAACGAGTACCATAAGCTGAATGAGAAGCTCAAGGCTGAAAAGATCAATTTGCCAGATGAGTTCGTGGCGGGTGTACTGATCGAAAAGCTACAAGATTCATGGAATGACTACAAGCAACAACTGAAACACAAACAAAAACAGTTGTCCTTGAATGATCTGATCACTCATATCATCATTGAAGATACCAACAGAAAGGCAATACAAGCTGCAAAGGGCAAGGAAATGGCTGCTAAAGCAAACCTAGTTGAGGAAAAGCCGCACAACAAGAGGTACGATCCCAAAAAAAAAAAAAAATAAGAAACCTTACTACAAGCCCAAAGACACTAACCCCAAGAAGAAGAAGGGCAATTGTTTTGTTTGTGGAAAATCAGGTCATTATGCAGCACAGTGCAGGAAAAGGGCTAAGGAAGATAACTCTCAAAGGGGTGAAAATCCTCATAAGCCAAATGTGAATTTGGTTGAAGGAGATGATAGCAGTAATGAAGAAATCATTGTTGCTGTGGTGTCACAAGCCCTTCTTGTCTCTGATGTGAAGAAATGGGTGGTAGACTCAGGAGCTACCAGGCACATCTGTGCAAACAAAGAGATGTTTACCTCTTTTGAAGAAGAGGAAGACCACGTTTATCTGGCTGACTCCTGAAGCGCTAAGGTTCATGGAAAAGGGAGGGTGGTATTTGTTAGATCTCATGTTTTGATGATAACAAAAGAATGGTTTGAAAAGGAAATGATTAATAAACAAGTTTGAACAAAGTAATGACAGGAACAAGCATCACTTGAAGTAAGCATTGGACTAAATAAAGAAAGACCAAGAGAAAATGCTGAAGAACTTGATCAGAAGCAAGTTTTCTAAGGCATTACTCAAGGAGCTACTCGAGTAATGAGACAAAACTTGAAGTAACCAAAGATAACTTCCAGTAACCTGCCAACGTTACTCGAGTAGGTACTCGAGTAATAGTGCAAAAATTTACAAGGTACTCTCGGCCTGCCAATGTTACTCGAGTAACCAGGTAAAAACTTGGAGTTGATCTCGGCCTGCCAATGTTACTCGAGGCGCTACTCGAGTAACCATGTGAAAAACTTCCAGTTGACTTCAAGTTGCCAATGATACTCGAGTAGTTACTCGAGTAACTCTGTTTCTGAAAATGTAGAGCTCTCGGCACTTAGTACTACTGCTAATACTACTCGAGGAGCTACTCGAGTAACTAACTAAGGTAAGTTAGAACTTGAAGGCAGTACCCGATTAACTTCATTTCTTTTTATCTCATTTTCCTCGAGTCCTTACTCTAGTTGCCAGTATCTAATATTGTATTTTAAGTGGATTCCTCGAGTAAGTACCCGAGTATGCAGAAATATTTTAAGGTAAACCTTAAGTCATTACCAGGGTAAGTCATGCACAAGAAGTACAATTACTCGAGGTGGTACCCGAGTAACCTATGCACAAATTAGTGCATTACTCGAGTCCATACCCGAGTAACAAGGTAAGTGCTCTCAGCCTCGAAATCCTGCCAATATTACTGGAGTAGAGCATCGAGTAACCACAAGTTTATTTGAAGGTTTACTGGAGTTGGTACCCGAGTAACTCATAAAGTTATGAGTGCATTACTCGAGTAGGTACCCGAGTAAACAGACATTTCCAAAGGTTTGAAAATTGGTTATTCCATGCATTACCCGAGTATTCTTGTATTTGCTCATTGACTTGAAGTTAATTTAAGATTTCCCGATGATACTCGAGTAAGTACTCGAGTAACCTTCATGTGATACTCGAGTAAGCAAACCCAGAAAGTTTGAAATAATTCCAATGGTCATTGTTCTGTTTCCTATTTGATTAACTTTTCATTATATTAGTGTACTTAGCATTTCAACAGATAAACAATAAAGAGATCTTACCAAATAAGGAAAGTCAAAAGCAACGCTCAAATGTCACCGACCGTCACCTACCATAACGTATGTTTTTCAAAAATTGGAAAAGTCAATAATGGCTGCGCACGCTCCAACGGACATGAAGAAATATGTTCCAGCAATCATTACCAACGTATCTATATATATGTGGACATCTGAACAGAGAGAAAGACAAGAACACACTTACGAACGTATCATCAAGTTCATTACTCTGTTTTCCATTATACTTGTGATTTTATGCTTCAGTGATTCTTATTTACTCTGTAAGAGAGATATTTCATTCGAACTCAATATTTGTTATTGAGGTAACTTAAGGTTGTGGAACCTTGAGTTGGGATTGAATTACAACTTGTATGGGGGAGTGAGTGTCCAGGTGTAGGAACTTGCTTGTACTGAGGTGCCAAGAACCCACTGAATCTTGGAAGTTATAGTGAAACTCTCAGAGAAGCTCTGAGGATTGGACGTAGGTCAAAGTGGTTGTGGCCGAACCAGTATAAATCCTGGTGTACACTTCGGTGATATTTCTCCTTACTCTTTCCTGTTTTAATTCCACTGTTAAAGTTTTATATTTTCAATGAAATTTTAAGGTCACCCAATTCACCCCCTCTTGGCTGAAACGCTTGCTCTAACATTTGGTATCAGAGTGTAGGTCTTCTTGTTAAGGTTTAACAGCCTAAGAAGTATCCAATGGCAAGCATGGGTGAAGGAATTCTTCCCGACGGTGCATCCATCACTAGACCTCCAGGTTCCAGTGGCGAACACTTTTCTTTCTGGAAAGCAAAGTTCAGAGTATTCGTGATGGCTACTGAATATGGGCTATGGGATGTGATTGAGAGTGGAAACTATCAACCTACAAAGATTGTAGATTCTCAGAAAATTCCCAAGACGCCAGCAGAATATGATGAGAATGACAAGAAACTTATTACTCTCAACAGCAAGGCAATTCTGATGTTACAAAGTGCTTTGAGTCAGAGTGAATATTTCAGAATTTGCATACTCCCAACAGCAAAGGAAATGTGGGAAGCTCTGGAAATCGCCCATGAAGGAAGTTCGGGAATAAAGGAGAATCGCATCAACACATTGATCACTGAATTCGATCTACTTCGAATGAAATCAGGTGAGTCAATTTCTGAATTCGAACTTAGATATACTCATCTTGTTAATCAACTTGCAGCACTTGGTAAAGCCTATGATCAACATACCCAAGTACGAAAGATTTTGAATATTCTTTCTAAAGAGTGGGAGGCCAAAGTCACTACGATAGAAGAGGCAAAAGGAGAATCAATGAGATCAGTTGCTTCTCTATTTGGAAGCCTTTCTGAATATGAAAGCAAATTAAAGTTCAAACGGGAACTAGATGACATCGGTGACAAAAGAAAGAAAGGTCTAGCACTAAAAGGGAAAGAAGAAAATCAAGATGAGGATGAGGAGTTTGATGATGATGAAATGGGCTTAATCATAAAATGATTCAGAAAGTTCTACAAGAAAGGTCAAGGATTCAAACATTTTCACAAAGGTGGAACTAGCAACAAAGATCATATCATTTGCTACGAATGTGAAAAACCAGGACATATCAAATCAGAATGTCCAGAACTAAATCAAAAGAGCAAAGAAAAGAGAAAAGGCAAATTCTTTAACAAAAAGAAGGCCTTTGTATCTGCTATATGGGGAGATAGTTCCTCTGACGAAGAAAGTGATGACGAAGAAGAAGCCAAATATGTCTTGTTGCTCAAGAAGAAACAGAAGAAGAGGTAAATGATTCTGATCCTACCTATGATGAATTACTCTCTGAATATAATGCTTTACATTCTGAATTCATCAAAGTAGTTAAAGAATTGATTGTTTTCAACAAGAAAAACAAAGCTCTTGAAATTGAACTTAAAGAAAGTTCAGAAAAGAATTGTGAAAATTGTTTTTCATTGAAAAAGAAAAACATTGATCTCATAAAAACTCTTGAAAAGTTTACCAAAGGAAGTGAGATGCTAAGTGTAATTTTAAAAGAACAACGATGTGTAAATGATCGTTCTGGTATTGGATATGATCCAAAATCAGATAAAAGGAAAGGTAAAAAGAAAGTAGGAGGTAAGCTATATTTAAATTATTTCCAGAATTATGTGCATATATCAAATCCTTTTGCATTCTGTAACTACTGTAATAGAAAAGGTCATTATATCTCTTCATGCATTCATAAGAAGAAAGGAAATATAGGAACCTACAAATGGGTACCTAAAGGTTCATATATTCAGAAAGTTATTTGTACTAACCCAACAGGACCCAAAAAGATGTGGGTACCTAAGACCTAGTCATTTGATTGTAGGTATGTCTCAAAGCATCCAAAAATAGCAAGTGGTACATAGATAGTGGATTCTCTAGACATATGACAGGGGATTTCGAAAGTTTTACCACATTGCAACCTAAGGAAGGTGGCAAGGTAAAATTTGGAGGAAATCAATCCAGAAAGATTGTAGGAATTGGTGAAATCAAAAATGACAAAGGAATACAAGTCAAAGATGTATATTACGTTGAAGGATTGTGTCATAATTTGCTGAGTGTAAGTCAAAGTGCAGATAAAGACAACTGGATAATATTTGATTCAGAGGAATGTCTGATTGTCAACAAGAAAGACTTACAACTCGATAAGAAAAATATCAAGGCAAAACTCAGAGCTAAAAGGGAAGGTAACTGTTATACTTTAGATATTAGTAGAAATGAATCTGAGTAATGCCGATGAAAGTTGGTTATGGCATAAGAGATTGGCTCATGTCAATATGCTTCAACTAGGCAAACTACTCAAAAAGGATTTAGTGCTTGGATTACCCAAAGTAAATTTCAAAAATGACTTGATTTGTGATGCATGTCAAAAGGGTAAACAAACTAAATCATCTTTCAAATTGAAAAATGAGATTTCAACAAATAGACCATTACAATTATTGCATATGGATTTAGTGGGTCCAGCAAGAGTAAAGAGCCTTGGTGGCAACCTATATTCATTGGTCATTGTTGATGATTTCTCTAGATTTACATGGGTTATTTTTCTATCATCAAAGGATGAGACATTTGAAGAATTTATTGTTTTTACCAAGAAGGTGCAAAATGAGAAAGGTATGTCCATTGCAGGTATTAGGACCGATCATGGTGGAGAATTTGAAAATCAAGCCTTTGAAGAGTATTGTGATACTAATGGCATTGATCACAATTTCTCTGCTCCAAGGACGCCTCAACAAAATGGAGTTGTGGAACGCAAGAATAGAGTGCTCACTGAAATGGCTAGAGCAATGTTGAATGAAAAGAACGTGTCTCAAGTATTTTGGGCTGATGCTATGAGTACAGCATGCTACATTTCAAATAGAGCCTATATCAGAACAAAACTTGGAAAGACACTATACGAGCTGTATAAAGGGAGAAAGCCAAACATTGCTCATCTACATATCTTCGGTTGTAAGTGTTTCATTCATAATAATGGTAAAGATAACTTAGGAAAATTTGATTCTAAAACAGATGAAGGAATCTTCCTAGGATATTCTAACCGAAGTAAAGCATATAGAGTTTACAATAAAAGAACATGTATTATTGAAGAATCAATTCATATTGTATTTGATGAATTTGAATCCTCTGACAAAACCATTGATGAAGAACAGGAAGTTGGTTTAAATCAAAAAAATGGTCAATCTATTTCTAAATTTCTTATTCCAGAGGTTGATGAAACTAAGGAAGAAGAGCAATCCCTAGGTCAACCTAGAGCTTGGAAATACAATAAAAGTCATCCCTTAGATCAAGTCATAGGAGATGTGAATGAAGGGATCAAAACTAGAAATAGAATTTTCAATGAAGTAAGTTTTTCTGCATTCATTTCTGAGATTGAACCTTCTAATATTGATGAAGCCCTATCAGACAATGATTGGGTTATAGCAATGCAAGAAGAACTAAATCAATTTGAGAGAAATCAAGTTTGGGATTTGGTGCCCCGACCCAAAGATCATCTGATCATTGGTACTAAATGGGTATTCAAAAACAAACTCGATGAATCTGCAATTATTGTCAGAAACAAGGCAAGATTGGTGGCCAAAGGCTATAATCAGGAAGAAGGGATTCATTATGAGGAAACATATGCTCCAGTGGCTAGATTGGAAGCTATACGTGTACTCTTAGCCTTTGCATGCATCAAAGGATTCAAACTCTATCAAATGGATGTAAAGAGTGCTTTTTTAAATGGTTACATCATGGAAAAAGTGTATGTAGAACAACCTCCAGGTTTTGAGGATGTTAGTAAACCTGACCATGTTTTCAAACTCAAAAAAGCTTTATATGGTTTAAAACAAGCTCCTAGAGCCTGGTATGAAAGGCTCAGTAAGTTTCTTATCGATCAAGGTTTTGTACGAGGAAAAGTTGATACAACACTCTTTATAAAATGAAAACACAATGATATTTTAATTGTTCAAATATATGTTGATGACATTGTTTTCGGTGCTACTAATGAATCTCTGTGTAAGGAATTTTCTGAGATAATGCAGGGAGAATTTGAGATGTCAATGAGGGGAGAATTGAATTTCTTTCTTGGTTTACAAATCAAACAAAGAAAGAATGGAATCTTCATATCTCAAACAAAGTATTTGAAAGAGCTATTGAAGAAGTATGTAATGGAGAAGCAAATGGCACGGACATACCTATGAGCTCAACTACGTTACTTGATGCTGATGTCAAAGGAAAAGACTACAACATCACAAAGTATAGAGGAATGATTGGATCATTACTCTATCTCACGGCAAGTAGACCGGACATCCAATTTAGTGTTGGCATATGTGCAAGATATCAATCAGCACCAAAAGAATCACATGCTAAAACGGTCAAACGAATCTTTAGATACCTTGCTGACACACCCGAATTGGGTCTGTGGTATCCCAAAGGAAGAAGTGAATATCTTGTTGCATATTCAGATTCAGATCATGGAGGATACAAAACAGACAGAAAGAGCACCAGTGGACAAGGACAATTTCTTGGAGGATCTCTTGTATCATGGTTCAGCAAGAAACAAAATACTGTGTCTCTTTCGTCAACAGAAGCCGAATATGTTGCAGTATCAAGTTGTTGTGCACAAGTAATATGGCTAAAACAACAACTACAAGATCTTGGTATTTATCTCAAAGAAATACCAATCTATTGTGACAATACGAGTACGATAAGTTTGGCAAAGAATCCAGTTCAACACTCTAGAACCAAGCATATCGATGTCAGACATCACTTCATCAGAGATCATGTTCAAAAGAAAGATGTGAAAGTGATATTTATTCCCACTCATCTTCAACTAGCAGATATTTTCACAAAACCTCTTGCAAAAGACCAATTTCTATACATTAGAAGAGAATTAGGAATGGAAATCCCAATGAGTTGTAAGTTATTTCAGTTTCTCATAATATTAGATGAAGTCATTTGTTAAAGTTTTGATGATTACTAACTTAAGCATCAGAGTATATAGAAATTTGTTTTGCAGGAAGAAAAAAACTCTGTTTTGGGAAACAAAAACAGAGATTATCAGAGGACACATTTACTGGAGTACCAACTTGAAGTTGTCACTAACAGAGAAGCATTACCCGAGGAACAACTTGAAGTAAAGAAGCACTTTACTCGAGTATGTACTCGAGTAATGGACTTCAAAACTGGAAGTAACAGATCAAGTTACTTGATTTTCAAACATAACGGTTTAGTTTCAAAGAAATTAAGAGTCAGAAGTTGAAAAGCATTTTACTCGAGGCGAGCCTCGAGTAAACATGAAGCTTACTCGAGGAAGGCCTCGAGTAATGTCGGAGTCCAGATTCTCAAATTGATGAAAAATGACTCAAATCTGATCAAAATGTGTTATAAATGATCGAGGGAACATCCATGGATAATTACTATATTATTCATGCCAGGTACGCAATTTAAATGAATTATTTTATAATTTTTCTGTATGAACACCCGAGGAAGGCCTCGAGTAAACTAGAAGTTTACTCGAGTAAGGCCTCGAGTAAAGTCGGGTTCTAGGTCTTTATCTGTGGCAAACTGGGTCATTTCCACAAAATCTCCTCGAGTAAATCACTATTCTCTCTCACAGAAACTTTTCACAAGTGATTCCTTGCTTCATTTCCGTCAAAACCCAACCATTTTCATTCCTAGAAACTTCCTATTTTGCTCAAAATCTATGTGCCCTAATTCGCGTCAATTACTCTATTTTTCTGAAAATCTCAGGTTTTCATTCCTTCAGAAAAATGAGAACAAAAAATATTACTCCCATTTATTCCTCTGAATCTCAACAACCCTCTGATCCTTTTTCTTCTACTCCCAAAAAGAGAAGAAAATTAACTCCAAGAACAAAAGCTAAAATTCCTCTTCAACCTCAATCTCAACCGAAACCCAAAGGAGTGGTAATCAAAGAGCCTATTGTGACAAGGGCTCAATCCAAAAAGAGTACATTTACCAGAAGAGGCAAGAGTGCCAAATCTCCCTCACGTCCTCACTCTGATTCCTCTACACCCTCTTTTACTCCAAAGCCTACCAAAAAGCCTAAATATGATAAGAATGTGGCTAAGGCTATGGCTGGGATCATTGATCAAATGAAGAAAGGACAATCTTCCAAGAAATCCAAAGTGCCGGAAGAAGAGATCACCAACCCTCCAAAAGGGTTCAACGTCAACAAATTGGTGGAGTCTCCTAAGTATCTATCCCAATTCTCCAGGAGGAAAGTGTGCAAGACACACTATGTGGATCTCAGGCTATTTCAGGAGGTATTTAAACACGACCTTAGTCCATATCTAGATCCTTTTATGCCTTGGTTATCCATTAGATTGCCTTTTTGCACAAAGGTAATCACTCATTTTTATTGTAACTTAGAGATCATAGATGAGCCTAACCGAACCTCAGTTGAGGAAGAGATGACCACTACTGTGAGAGGCCAAAAGATACTTATATCTCCCTCTAGGATTAATTTGTGGTTGGGAATTGAGAACCCCCCATATGATATCTATTCCCAACTTGAGCCAAATCAAATTTTCACTGTCCTTAAAACCCGGTGAGCTAGTTGGCCCTCTAAATTTCAAGGCTAGTGATATGTGTGATCATCATAGGGTCCTTTGGTACATTTACTCTAGGTCCCTAGTGAACAAAGCCAACAACTATACCCACTTCTCCGATAGGGACTTTAGGTGGTTTGCTTCACTTCTCCTGAAGGAGCAAAGGATCTGGGAGAATATATTTTCTCGGAGATGAAGAGATATAAGGTGGATGGGAAGGCTACTACACCAATGCCATATCCACAGATTGTGTCACTGATCTTGAAAGAAAACAAGATATGGTACTTGGATAGTAAGGAGCCAGTTGAGAGGATGACCCCAGTGGGGAAAAAACAAATTGGAAAGTTGAATATTGACATCCCTCTCAAAGGGCCTTTGGAGTCTGGGTCCAAGAAGAAGAGGAAGACCACTGAGGCAGAGACCAGCAAGTTGGATGACACTCAGTCATCGGCTCCAGCTGCTACCACATCATCGCCATCCTTCCTCAATGCCACTCTCCAGCACTTCATGGAGAACATGCTCAGAGGTTTTCATGTGGACATCGCCAACACCAATGCCGAACTGATAACCCACATGAATACCAAGATGGGAGAGTTGGTTGAGAGAATGGACAAAAGGCATGAGGAGTTGCTAGCAGAGCAACGTGCCCAGGGAGAGACTTTGAGATTGATTTTGGCACGACTGGATTCTTTGGGTCCTGGACCTTCTGCCGGTCCCTCCTCTTCTGCACCACCACCACCACCTCCAGTGAATCCTCTTTCAGACATACCCATTCCTGAGGGTGAACCATCTATTCCTCCTGTTTCTGATCCACTTGAGCCCCAAGGCAAAAATATTCTATTCACAGTGGATGATCCTGAAACCCATGAGACCGCACATATCATCATTGATGATTCACCTCCCAAACCTCAGCCAGAAACAGCTCCTAAACCTATTCCCTCTCCTACCCAAACAGAGGAAATATCTCCCTCTTCCTCCTCTGAACATCTCACTCCTGTATTGGATACTCCTCCAGAGGTTGAGACCACTATGTTGTCTTCCAGCCTTCTCCTATCCCTCCTAGAGATGACATCCATATCCCACCAGTCAATCTTCTGAACCAGAATCTTCCAGTTCCTTTGACTCATCTAGTTCAGATGATGATGGTTTGGTCCTTCCAGTGAAGCCTATCTCTATGGTGAAGCCTCCTAGCCCTCCACTTGATTGATGAAGCCAAAAAGGGGGAGAAGAGCTTAAGAGTGATTTTGTGGATGTGTCCTAGTGTATTTTGGGGTATTTGGCTGTATTTGGGTTTTAGGGAGCATTTTGAATCTTTTATGCTTTAGTTTGTAATTTGTGAATTTTTAAAGCTTAATACAAGTGTGTTTATGTTATGCATTTTAAGTTCATTAAAGTTTTGAATTATGATACATGTTTGGACTAATGAAGTTGTTGTGTATGCAAGGTGTATTCAAACTTAATAAGACATATTTAATTAAGAATTCAACTTGAAAAACCATGCTCAAAATCACCAAGTTTTGTCATCATCAAAAAGGGGGAGAATGTTAGATCTCATGTTTTGATGATAACAAAAGAATGGTTTGAAAAGGAAATGATTAATAAACAAGTTTGAACAAAGTAATGACAGGAACAACCATCACTTGAAGTAAGCATTGGACTAAATGAAGAAAGACCAAGAGAAAATGCTGAAGAACTTGATCAGAAGCAAGTTTTCTAAGGCATTACTCGAGCAATGAGACAAAACTTGAAGTAACCAGAGATAACTTCCAGTAACCTGCCAACGTTACTCGAGTAGGTACTCGAGTAATAGTGCAAAAATTTTCAAGGTACTCTTGGCCTGCCAATGTTACTCGAGGAGCTACTCGAGTAACCAGGTAAAAACTTGGAGTTGCTCTCGGCCTGCCAATGTTACTCGAGCCGCTACTCGAGTAACCATGTGAAAAACTTCCAATTGACTTCAAGTTGCCAATGATACTCGAGTAGGTACTCGAGTAACTCTGTTTCTGAAAATGTGGAGCTCTCGGCACTTAGTACTACTGCTAATGTTACTCGAGGAGCTACTCGAGTAACTAACTAAGGTAAGTTAAAACTTGAAGGTAGTACCCGATTAACTTGATTTCTTTTTATCTCATTTTCCACGAGTCCTTACTCTAGTATGCCAGTATCTAACGTTGTATTTTAAGTGGATTCCTCGAGTAAGTACCCGAGTATGCAGAAATATTTTAAGGTAAACCTTAAGTCATTACCAGGGTAAGTCATGCACAAGAAGTACAATTACTCGAGGTGGTACCCGAGTAACCTATGCACAAATTAGTGCATTACTCGAGTCCATACCCGAGTAACAAGGTAAGTGCTCTCGGCCTTGAAATCCTGCCAATATTATTGGAGTAGAGCATCGAGTAACCACAAGTTTATTTGAAGGTTTACTGGAGTTGGTACCCGAGTAACTCATAAAGTTATGAGTGCATTACTCGAGTAGGTACCTGAGTAAACAGACATTTCCAAAGGTTTGAAAATTGGTTATTCCATGCACTACCCGAGTATTCTTGTATTTGCTCATTGACTTGAAGTTAATTTAAGATTTCTCGATGATACTCGAGTAAGTACTCGAGTAACCTTCATGTGATACTCGAGTAAGCAAACCCAGAAAGTTTGAAATCATTCCAACGGTCATTGTTCTGTTTCCTATTTGATTAACTTTTCATTATATTAGTGTACTTAGCATTTCAACAGATAAACAATAAAGAGATCTTACCAAATAAGGAAAGTCAAAAGCAACGCTCAAATGTCACCGACCGTCACCTACCATAACGTATGTTTTTCAAAAATTGGAAAAGTCAATAATGGCTGCGCACGCTCCAACGGACATGAAGAAATATGTTCCAGCAATCATTACCAACGTATCTATATATATGTGGACATCTGAACAGAGAGAAAGACAAGAACACACTTACGAACGTATCATCAAGTTCATTACTCTGTTTTCCATTATACTTGTGATTTTATGCTTCAGTGATTCTTATTTACTCTGTAAGAGAGATATTTCATTCGAACTCAATATTTGTTATTGAGGTAACTTAAGGTTGTGGAACCTTGAGTTGGGATTGAATTACAACTTGTATGGGGGAGTGAGTGTCCAGGTGTAGGAACTTGCTTGTACTGAGGTGCCAAGAACCCACTGAATCTTGGAAGTTATAGTGAAACTCTCAGAGAAGCTCTGAGGATTGGACGTAGGTCAAAGTGGTTGTGGCCGAACCAGTATAAATCCTGGTGTACACTTCGGTGATATTTCTCCTTACTCTTTCCTGTTTTAATTCCACTGTTAAAGTTTTATATTTTCAACGAAATTTTGAGGTCACCCAATTCACCCCCCTCTTGGCTGAAACGCTTGCTCTAACAGTATTGAAGCTCACATCTGGAAAGACCTTGGCACTGAGTGATGTGCTATATGTACCTGAGGTCAGAGCTAACTTAGTCTCTGTAGCATTGCTTGGGAAAGCTGGGGTTAAGGTATGTTTTGAATCTGACAAGATTGTCATGACTAAGAACAATGTTCTTATTGGGAAGGGCTATTGTAATAAGGGATTGTTTGTTCTTAGTGTTTCTGAAATGAATGAGAATGCATCTTCTTCTGCTTACTTGATTGATTCCTATGACATATGGCATGCTAGATTAGGACATGTTCATAAATCTTATATTAAGAGGCTACAAAATCTAGGGCTGATTTCTAAAACTAAAGATGATTTTCAAAAGTGTGAAGTTTGTGCAGAAACTAAACAAGCTAAAAAACCACATTTTTTTACTCAAAGAGAAACTGAGTTGCTAGCTTTAATTCATACTGATTTGGGAGATTTAAAGCAAACTGAGATTAGAGTGGTAAAAGGTATTATATTACCTTTATTGATGATTTTTCAAAACATACCAAAGTGTATCTGATGAGAAATAAAGATGATGCTTTTGAAAAGTTTCTTTTGTACAAGGCAGAAGTAGAAAATCAATTAAATAAAAAGATTAAAAGGGTCAGGTCAGATAGAGGAGGAGAATATTTATTATTAAATGATTTTTGCGAAAAAGAAGGGATAATTCATGAAGTAACTCCTCCTTATTCACCTGAATCTAATGGCATTGCAGAAAGGAAAAATAGAACTTTAAAAGAAATGATGAATGCTTTACTTGTAAGTTCTGCAGCTCCTAATAACCTGTGAGGTGAAGCCTTGTTATCTGCATGTTTTTTTCAAAACAGAATACCCAACAGGAAAACTAAAAAGACAACTTATGAGTTATGGAAAGGTTTTGTGCCTAATTTTTAGTATTTGAAAGTGTGGGGGTGTCTTGCTAAAGTTTTACTACCTGATGTTAAAAAGAGGAAAATTGGTTCTAAAACCTCTGATTGCATGTTTATTGGATATGCTCAACAAAGTGCTACTTATCATTTTCTGGTTTTGAAAAGCGATGTTTTAGATCATAACACAATTGTTGAAACAAAAGATGCAGAATTTTTTGAAAATATATTTTCTTTGAAGGTTGAGCATATTCCTAAAAGAGTTGGAAATTCCTTTGAACAAAATTCAAATGAAGTTTTGGTTGAAGATTTAAGGAGAAGTAAAAGACAAAGAAAACAAACGTCTTTCGGAGATGATTTTTATGCTTATTTGGTGCAAGATGAACCCAAAAATTTTTATGAAGCTATTTCTTCTCCGGATAAATCTTTTTGGAAAGAAGCAATAAAAGCTGAAATTGATTCTTTAAATCAAAATAAAACATGGGTTTTGGTAGACTTTCCTCCAGGAGCAAAGCCTATTGGTTGTAAATGGGTTTTTAGGAAAAAGTATTTTCCTGATGGAACTATTGAAAAATACAAAGCTAGATTAGTAGCAAAAGGGTATACTCAAAAAGAAAATGTTGATTATTTTGTCACCTTTTCTCCTGTAACTAGGATTTCTTCGGTTAGAATCCTAATTGCCTTAGCTTCCATTCATAAGCTTTTCATTCATCAAATGGATGTTAAAACAACTTTTTTAAATGGTGATTTAGAAGAGGAGATTTATATGGTGCAACCTGAAGGGTGTATTATTCCTGGGCAAGAAAATAAAGTTTGCAAACTTATTAAATCCTTGTATGGTTTGAAACAAGCGCCTAAACAATGGCATGAAAAACTGGATCAAGTTTTTTTAAGTGGTGGTTTCTCTACTATTGAGGTAGAAAGATATGTTTATACAAAACTTGTAAATAATGATTGTGTGATTATTTGTTTGTATGTTGATGACATGCTTATCTTTGATACTAGCATGGATGTTGTGCTTGAGACAAAACATTTTCTGTCTTCTAATTTTGATATGAAAGATTTGGGTGAAGTGAAAGTGATTTTGGGTGTAAAGATCATAAGGAATGATAATGGTATCATACTTTCTTAGGAACATTACATTGAGAAAATCCTGAGAAAGTTTGAGCTATTTGGTGAGTCTCCTATGAACACTCCTTATGATCCTAATGTGCATTTAAAGAAAAATAGAGGAGAACCAATTGCTTAATCTAAATATGCACAGATTATTGGGAGTCTGTTGCATTTAATGAACTATACCAGGCCAGACATAGCATATGCTGTGTGTAGATTGAGCAGGTATACTCATTGTCCAAGCAATGAGCATTGGAAGGCTCTGGTAAGAGTATTGAGATACTTGAGAGGTACCATGAATTATGGTATTCATTATAGTGGATTTCCCGCTGTATTGGAAGGATACAGTGATGCTAATTGGATCTCAGATTCAGAGGAAAGCAAATCCGCTAGTGGCTATGTGTTCACTCTTGGTGGTGGTGCTATAACGTGGAAGTCAGTCAAACAAACTATTTTAACTAGTTCCTCAAGGGATTCTGAGTTTATAGCTATGGAGCTGACTGGTACTGAGGCTGAGTGGTTGAAAAACTTCTTGGCGAATATCCCACTAGGTGAAAAACCAACACTATCAGTGTCTTTACATTGTGATAGCCAATCTGCGATAGCTACAGCTAAAAATAAAACCTTTAATGGTAAAAGTAGACATATTCGGTTGAGACATAATATAACAAGGCAACTGCTCAAAGATGGTGTAATCTCAATCGATTATGTAAGGTCAGCTGTGAACCTTGCGGATCCGTTTACAAAACCCCTGGGAAGGAAACAAATCCTTGATTCATCGAGGGGAATGGGACTTAAGCCGATAAGAAATTAACAGCGATGGCAACCCAACCTCTGTGATTGGTGATCCCATGAAGGAGGTTCAATGGGAAAGAACAAGTCGTGAGTTAGTTCTGCTAGCACTAAAGTAAATTGTTAGTCCCTTCCTATGATGCCGAGAATGTGCTAGAATGCATTTTGGTGAGGATGAGCAAAGCTCTTAATGATTTCATAATTCTACGGAATGGTGTGCTCATTGCAGGTACATTTAATGAAATCACTTCTACGAATGTGGAGTGGGGCCGCTCCTATGAGATCGTGGCAAAATCTCTAGAACATTCATTATGAACCAGGCACGCGCATGGCCGCCTTAACGTGCAAAACCGTGTTAACAGCGAAATGTGGGGGTATAACCTGACTTTTAATACCTCTAGTATACATCTAAGAGTTGTTGGTTTTAAGTTCATAAGACTACCAACACCTTGGTGTACTAAGTGTTAACTGTCTAGGTTTAGTTTTAAGTTCAAAGGACCACTAGATACAATGGTTATACCCATGTGTGCAACTAAGCTAAAGGCGTTCCTTTTGACACATGTGGGGGATTGTTGGACATACAAGCTACATGTGGGTGTGTCAAATGGAACAAGTCCCACATTGCTTGGGAAAGAGAGAATGCTAGTGTATATATTACACCTTGTGAAGTTGGGCTAGTAAATGGGCCAAGAGGAAGTGTGGGCTCGTGCGCACAACAAAGGGCCACCAAGAGGCAAACGTAGTGGAAATCCAGTGATTTCCCCCCTGCGCGTGAATTAAATGCGGACTGGGCACTTTTTATCAAATGTTTTTTTGAAAAAATCTACAATTTATTTTTGTGAAAATAGCTTATCGGAAAAACCTAGTTTTGAGGCATCTGAATCTTGAAGCATAGTATTTCCGTTACAGAGGTCATGGGCCAGATTTTAAATTGCCAAACGTATGTTTTAAATTGCCAAACGTATGTTTTAATTGCCGAACGGATCTGGTCCTTCAATGTTAGAAACGGCCTCATCATGTGGTTTTATTATTGTGTAACCGGTGGCTTAATGGTGTTTATGAGGAGTAAAACGTTGCCCAACGTTCAGATGCATGGAGGCCTATAAAAGGCACTGCCTGTAAGAGGTTCAGGCACCCAGCTCTGACATATCGAGCTCTCTCTTCCTCTCTGACATTCCTCTGTTCTCTCTGCCTTTTAGTTGTTCTCGTTTTGCTGTTCTGTTCACCCTGTGCCTACAGGAAGAATCCGTTTTATCCTGGGGAGTACCGCTTCCAGTCAGCCGGTAGTTGCGGAATAGCTCTTAAGGACAGCGTCCTTGAACGTGACTCGGATTATGGTGCATTCGCAGGAGTTCGCCAACATCTCTATCATAATATTTTGATTTATCTCTTTTTTTTATCGATTATCATATAATATAGATATATTATATTGATATTTTGTTCTCACTTGAATCTTATAATATCTCCTATAAAATAAATTAGGATATGAATAGATTTTTTATCAACATATATTTTTATCCTATAATTAAATGAAAGATAGAAAAATATATAAAAGATAATTAAATAAGTATAAAATGTTAATAAATTTAATCAAATATATCTCATAATCTATACTTATTTAATTATAAAATATATAATTATCAACACATAAAAGATAAAACACACCAAACAAAAAAGAAACCAAAAACGGGAGAGAGCTGCCTCAAGCGAACAAATGCAAGCGTGACACTGCCCATTTTATGCCTGCATAAATCCCATGATCTGTTAAGTCCGTAAGGCAAATCTTTCCGGCCGATGATCTATGAAAACCCAGCGAATCTATCTCCTCATTGATGCATCCATAATTCAATTTGTAAGAATGATCCCTGTGACGCTTCCCACTTCTGCCTCCTTGATCTCTGAAGCAAAGGGATTTGAAACTTCTGCCCTTGAGAAGGCACGTGAAGGTGCCGAACTAAGGAAGGTGCAGTCTAGCAGTGAAGAAGCCCAATCCACCTGGTGGAGTGATAGCCATTCCTAGTAGAAGTTATTTGGGCTGACCTAGACCCAATAACTTTACTTTGAAATCCATACTCAAGAGCTGACCTTGAACAGATCCTACATGAGTGACCAAACCTTCCACAATATCGGCAAAGCCAACAAACATGTTCTAAGAACCAACAAGTTGTTGGTTCCTTAACCATCTCTCCCTTGTTCGGTTCAGCTAGAGGATGGGAAATTGGGAATGGAGTTGGCGTGTTTGGGAGGGTAGCCCCCATTCCTGAACCTCTACAAATCTTGAGAGATTAGTTTCCCACTGTTTGGGTGCGGGGTTACTTTAGTATTTTACTAAAAAATAAGGGCTATTGGTTGAGGTAGCAAGTGGCTCGACCTCATAAGAAAAAGAATATAAGTTTGAATCTTAAAAGAAACACTCATTGGAATAAACAGAAATATTTTGCACTCAAAGTTTTAAAGGAGGAAGCCCTCAATCCAATAAAAAAACATGTTCTAAGAAAAAAGACAGCTGAAGTTCCTCACCGGTGTGAATCCGGATTGGTGGTAGCTTGGAAACATTAAAACAACCTGTTAGAGCAGGCAAAATACGAAGGCTTCCTTGCTTTGAGGAACAAGAATGATCAAAATCCAAATTGGTTTCTAAAAGATTTCCTAGTAACCTTGCAACAGATTCCGTATATGAGAAAATTGATATTGTACTCAAGCTTCACACGTGATGATTTTTATTTTATTCGAACTACTATGAAACAATTTATTGGCCAAAAAAAATCCTTCCGGTATGGTATTGTCTCGATTTTTATTAAAGAAAACATTTTTTTAACATAAACTATTTCATTTGATTTAGTTGGAGAAGTGGCAAAGTAGATGTTTTGCTAGATATATCCTTTCATTTGACACAAATTTATCCAAAGTTTACAATCCAGTTCATCCTAAAATTTCAGTTGCTAGAAATCGTGCATGGAGTATTGAGTCTGGCCAACCTGGGGTGGAGTTTGTCATACACTAACCATGAAAAATTAAAAGTAAATATATAAAAGTTACTAGAAAAGCGGAATTATGGGCCCATTTGTTGTCTTGTTTTAACAATTTTTTTGTTTTAAAAACACAAAAAAAAACTTGTTTGTTTGTTAATTTTCAATTAAGTGTCACTACCAAAAAAAAAAAAATCATAGCGGTGCATTTATAGCAGTTTTAAGCAACACCGCTACAAATTTGCAATGATATGCTTCATGCCAAATGGCTCATGGGTTAGGGAACACGATTTATAGCAGTTTACAAGATATAACCGCTACAAATTTTGGCGCCAAACTTGGGCCAAATTTGTCACGGTTAGTCTATATTAACCGCTATAAATATGGCGCCAACCTGGCGCGAAGCAAGTGTGACTATTGTGGCGGTTTTTTTGTAGTGGTTTTTACGATAGTAACCACTACGGAATTTAGAGGGCCGCCTTTTTGTAGCGGTTACAAAGAACCGCTACAAAATTTAACGCATATTTGTAGCGGTTATATTGTATAACCGCTACAGAATGTATTTAAAATAAATATTTATTAAAAAAATTAAATAAATAAAACATTTGTAGCGGTTTATATTTAAAAACCGCTACAAAATATAAATATTTGTAGCGGTTAAATGGATGAAACCGCTACAAAGTGATACGTAACTTTGTAGCGGTTTGACAAACAAAACCACTACAAATTGAACATTTGAAATTTGAAAAATTTTAATTCCCACTAACGATTATGAATATTTGTAATAGTTTTTTAATACTAACCGCTAGAAAGTGTTCATTTAAAGTTTGAATATTTTAATTCCCACTAACAATCATGAACATTTGTAGTGATTTTTTTGACATAACCGCTACAAAGTGTTGCACATTGAAAATTTGAATTTCAAATCCTGTCAACGGTGGTGAAAATTTGTAGCGGTTTTTATTGCATAACCGCTATAGAATACATTTGAAATAAATATTTATAAAAAAAATGAATTTGTAGCGGTTTTACAAACAAAACCGCTACAAATTGAACATTTGAAATTTAAAATATTTTTATAAAAATAATTCAGACAAATATTAGTAGGGGTTATGAAACCGCTACAAAATCAAATAAAACCGCTACAAGTGTGAAATATTTTTATATAAAAAAAATCAGACTAATATTTGTAAGGGTTATGAAACTGTTATGAAATCAAATAAAACCACTACAAATATGAAACCGCTACAAATAATGTTACATAAACTGCTACAAATATCAACTGCTACAAAAGTTGTCACATTAACCGCTACAAGCGCTACACAGATCCTTATAACTTGTCACATAAATTGAACATTTGAAATTTAAAACATGTTTTGTAAGAAAAATAGGAAAATGTCTTTAAAAATAAAAAGTTCAAGACAACTTTTACATATTTTATTGTTTCTATTTTTGTTATTTTTCCTAGTTTTGTTTTTTAGATGATTTTAAGAACCATTGTTCCAAATATTTTTTTGTTCTTTTCGTTTTCAAATGCAATTTTTTAGAACAACCACCCCCCACACACATACTCACACACATTATTTTTTAATTTTCAAAACTTGTTTTAAAAAATAATTTTTGGGATAATTTTTTTAAAAAATTTTTTATAAACAATACTAAAACATAAAAGCAGAAAATAGGCCTATGTTTTTTTAAATAAATTAATAAATCATGAAGCAACTATATATCTTTATTCATTGATCGTGTAGAATATTTATAAGGTGACATAGAGATAGGGTTTGGTCTAACTAAACCTAACAGTATATATCCTATAATCAAGGAGTATTCAAAATTTAAATAAGTATTTGAAATTCAAATAAAAACAACATAACAAAATAATCTAATAATCATAGTAAATAGGATAATTAACCTAAACTAATTAGGGTTAGGGTTTCAACCATCATGGGCTGAATAGGGTCCTACTTAGCTTCCAATGCTTCCCCTCAAGCTGACAAATAGATGTTGATTATTCTTAGCTTGCTTCTAAGTCCTTTTCGAATTTCCCTTGGGTGAGTGACTTCGTCATAATATCTGCAATTTGATTTCTTGATGGAATGTAAGATAGATCAATGATCTTAGCGTCCAATTTTTCTCGAATGAAGTACTTATCAATCTCCACATGCTTTATTTTGTCGCATTGGATATAATTGTTAACAATTTTAATTATTGACATATTATCACACCATACTTTAAGAGGTCTATCAGTCTCTGCTTTAATTTCATTTAGAAGTTGTAAGATCCACATCCCTTCATATACATTGTCAAACCCCTTAATATTTCGGCATTTATTAGGGTAACGGCATACAATTCAATGGGAAAACAGAAATAGCATATACGTACTGATATAAAGTACTTGATTACATTATAGGAATCCCTACAAGGTTTGTAGAAATATTTACAAATCTCAAAAGATAATATAAAAATCTATAGATAATCAACATGATAGCATGCATAGGACCGGAACTCTCAGTTGCCGATTTCTACATCCTTGCCTTGTGAGTTGCTTCTTCTAGATAAATAAATTTAAATTTGTGGAAAGGGGTGAGATTTATACGAATTTCAATAGTAACACACAATCAATTACATAAAATGTATAAACAAACATGCAATAATGTAATAGAATAAATGAACTGCAAATTTGTCTGCTGTTCAGTGTTTAGGATCAAATGAATGTTTGTCCCTATTGGCCACATTGTGTACACTGTTCAAGTTCAAATGACTGTTTGACCCCTACTTGTCTCATTACCTCAAATGGGTCCTACTTGGCCAGATGGTAGTTGTGCTTTTCCCCTACCACAGTGAGGATTTGTAACAAGCTTGTATCACTACCTAAGCTGGGTCTAACTAGGCCTGATAGTACTTGTGCTTTTCCCACACCACAGCTAGGTAGTATATCATGTATTTCACATCACAAAACATGGCAATACAATGCATATAAATAATCACATAGTATATGAAAGATATAGTCACTACCTGAAATCCTTTCCGTTGCTAGCTAATCCAATTTAATAATCTTTTGTCCGGCTCGGGCAAATGACAATCCTAAAATTCCAAATTTATAATAAATGAGTTATTACTCATTCATGTCTTATTCTAAACTCATATAGTTGGTTATCTTTACTTAAAAACACAAAATGACCAAAATGCCCCTGAGACCCAGTATAATTGTACTTTATCAAAAATTATGACCCGGGATATTCCTACACAATTTCGCATGTATAATCCATTTTTGACCTTTGTTTTGCCAAAATCATATTCCATTTCCTGAAACACCCTTGGCAGCCCCAAAGTTAGGGTTTTAGGGGTAAAATTGTCATTTCGCACCCTAAAGCCTTCATACTTCATCTTTCACGTGTTCCTTACACAATTTTTCGTTCTAAACATAATGGAATCATCAAATCCATCAAATTCCAACTCAAACACAATGAAACAACCCTGGATGAAAATCATGAAAAATTTGGAAAAAAAGAGTTTCATGCTTTCAATCAACCACATATACACCTTCTTTTCATCTTAAATCACTTCCTAAACCCTTTAATTACTTTTCCCACATGTTTAATTAAAAATTGGCAGCACTTCCCCTTAGGGTTTATGCCTCCCAAATCACATATTCATGACAACCAAACCAGGAATTCAATCACAACATCAACAACAACCATGAATTTACCAAGAAATCAAGGTTTCTTGAATTACCTTTGATTTTCTCTCTTCTTCTTCCAAAACCGACTGCTCCTCCTCCTTGTTCCTCTTTATTTCTTCTTGCTTCATATGATTTCAAGAAGGATATGAGGATTAGAAGAGGTTTCTAAGGATTTAGAGACAAGAACAAGTTAAATTTGCACCTAAACTTACCTAGTTTGGCTTCTTGAATCTTGTCTCCTTTCTTTGCTCTTTGTCTTCTTCAAGATGGATCTCTCTCTCTTTTCTCTCTTCTTGGCCAAAAACACGGCCTCTGAGAGTGTCATATGGCTTCTTGAAGAAGCTAATTTCCACCTCCATAAAATAATATTTTTTATTATAATTTTTGCACATGTCATCAATTAAAATAATATTTTAATATTTCTTTTTCCACTTGGCCAATAATGCTTCCACATGGCATTATTTGTAACCCCCTCTGTAATTATATCCGAAATACGCGATTAAAATGAAATAGAGACCAATAATAATCAAATAACATTTACTAACCCATAACATGATGGGATTTTCAAAAATACCTTTAGAAATCATTTATAAACTTGGTCTCATATTCATATTTCGAATACAATTACTACACGAAGATAAATCACATTCATATAAATATCAAAGTGCACAACATAATCATCGCGGCAATCTCGGGTACATACCTTTGCTAAAGATATACAGGGCACAATTGCCCATTACAATTCTTTAAACGGGGATTACATAATCTCATCTCGAATGAGTCCTGCTGCTCCCTCCATGAGCTACTTGCCCTGTCTAAATTGTTGGTAAGGGAGGGTGAGATTCGAGAGAATCTCAGTAGGGAAACATTATCAATATGCAGGCAAGATAAGTGTTTAATGCATGACATGCTTGTATCACATAACTCATGCACACATATAATGACAAATCTATAAGCTCAATGCTTCGAACGATACACATATGGCCATAGCATATATTGAAACATAGCTTCAAATCATTCATACATGTTTCACATAATCAAGCAAAGCAATAACATGCATCAACACATTAATACAGTTATCAGAGCATACAGGAGAGATAAGTTCCCTACCTCCAGTCTTTTCTTCTCAATTTACATGCCAACAACTCGGGGCTTCACATTCGATCCTACAATGTCAAATGTACTATTTAGACACTTCCATAGTATTTTTGGGGGTTATATGAGGCTATATTGAAAATTTACTAAAATACCTCCGGGGACCCGGCCCGGCCTCGCCGTACCCGGTCCGCTGTACTTTTCTTGAAATTTTGACATGGGCTATTCTGACATATTTTCACGTAAGGAATTCATTTCCGGATTCAGAATTATCAAATTCAATGTCAAATTACAAAAATACCCTTGGCAACCCTACTTTAAGGGTTTCAGGGGCGTTTTCGTAATTATGCTTTTTCGGCCTTTTCTGAAAAAGGTGACCAACTGTAACCCCACCTAATTTTCGTTCCTGAACTCAATGGAATCATCAAATCATTGAAAATCCATCTCTAACCCCTCCAAACTAGCCTTGGCCAAAATTCTCAATTCCCCGGGAAACATTGGGGTTTTTCGGTTTCGGCTCCGTAAACGCGTTCCTTTCTACTCCTAACCACTTTATTGACCATTACATTGGGTTAAAACTACCATTTAGTACCAATTTGGGCAGCATAACAGCTTCACACACCCATTTTCCATTTTTGAAACCAATGACAATCCGGCGAAATTTCACCGATTAAATTGTCCACAGCAGCCAGAATAGTCAATACACAAGAGTTTGGAAGTTACCTCAAGCTCCCTTTGTCTTTTCCCTTTGATAACCAAAACCCTAGCCTTCTCAATACTTAAATTCTAGCTTCAAACACCTTGAATCATGTAAAAGAGAAGCTTAGGAGAAGGATTATACAAGTCAAGAGCTAAAACACCGAAGAAATCGAACTTACCTTGAAGTTCTTGCTCCTTCTCTCACTAGATATCTCAAATCACTTTCTCTTTCTCTTTGAAGCTCAAGACATCGGAAATGGCTGAAGAGGGAACGGAAAAGTGATTTATAATATCATGCTGATGTCACCTTACTACATGATGATGTCATAATTTCTAATTTCACATTTTCGGATTTTCTGGCAGATTTTCTGCCCAAATTTGAAAAATCATAACTAATTCTAGAAAAATCTAAATGAGGTGATTCCAAAGTCAAATGAAAGATATTCAAGTCCTCTTTATAGGAAAAATATTTACCAATACTAGAAATCACCTCACAATTCCAGAATTACACAAATTTTTCACCACTGCCCCAAAACAGAGTCCATTTTCGACCTCAAACTTTGGACAGTCATATCTCCCAGTTCCCAACATGAAATGGCACAAATTATATGTCCATTTTGAATCTTGGGATGTGAAATTTAATACTGGAAAGTTTCATAATTTTCTGACATCATTTATCTAGTAAAAACGTCCACACGAGAAGACTGCCCAGACAGAATTCACACTGGACAGCATTTCCAATTTTGCAATCAATGTGTCCAATCCAATTTAAATCAATTCCAATGATTAAATACAACAACATGACACCATTTCCATCACAATACCCCATTCAATTTTTCCCTCTATTCTAAGTTAATTTGGATGTTAATCCACAATTGGACTCAAATACAAGGTTTTGGCGTTGCTTATAACACAAGCGACTACAATCCACTTTATATTCTCTAAAAGGGTTCATTAATCACTAACCATGTCCACTTTTGTAGTCATTAACCCCTAATCACAATTTGGGATCTTGCTAAACCAGGGCTTAGCAATCCACTAATCTCAGGCTTATTCTCTAACCTCGAGTCTCAAAATTCGGGGTATTACATTTCTCCCCTCGTTCAATAAATTTCGTCCTCGAAATTTGTCATACCACTTAATCCAAAAACAATGGATGCTTCTTCACGACAGCTTCCGTTTCACAATTCATTTCACATTGGATGGTCCCTTCTAGACCATGTAGACAACCGGTGCACCACAAATCTGATTCTCAGAAGAATCTTAAACAAACTAATGTGTCATGCACGGTTGCTCATACAGATACTCAGGATTCTCATAATCACCATACAATCTTGCTATCACCCCTTACTAGTAATAGCGCCATATCTTCGGCACGAACACAAATGCAACATCGTTGCCATAAAACTGCAATCGGCCCACTTCACGATTGCCACACAAACCCAATCACCATACATTTTGCCAAACAGATACAATTGCTTCCACATACGATTGCCATAAAACCATCATAACAAAACCACAATCATCGCAAGCCCTCCAATTCATGAGTGGCTAGTGCATCTCAATATCAAGAGGCTCTAAATCATAAGCCATACCATAAGATTTTGGTAGTTGGGCAGCATAGGCCACCACTCTGCTCAACTTAATCTAGTTACCCCTTCTGGGAGTAACCCCAAAACACCACAACCTTAATACATCAAACGACAGCCTCAGCTGTATACACAAACATTTCAACTTTCACTATATCTACGTTCACAGGCTTACCCTCACTCGTACGCCCACCAGTAACTCCGCTAGTGTTAACCAGGACTTTTGGGAGTCCACAACATCACATTATCAGGTCACTACGGAATCTCAATATCTTCTATCCGAAGCAACTTATGATATCGACTTACCTAGAATCTCACTCTCCCAACACCAACCTCATCCTCTTTCTCCGTCGGGGATGCACACTACACACTCGAATTGTTGCTAGGTACTCAAGGACTATTGGCGTGGTCACATACCATCCTCACCCTCTTTCTCCGCCGGGGTGCACATTGCAACACCCGAACCGTTGTTAGCTACTCAAGGGCTATTGGAATGGCAGTGCATACAATAACAATAGCTTTCACTGTAATCTCTATGCTCAATGTATTCACAATGCCAGCTTTTACTGTAATCTCTATGCTCAATGTATTCACAATGCTAGTTTTCGCTGTAAACACCCCTCATAGGTGCCTTTCTATAGTCACACCCCTCCGATGGGTGCCCACACTTCCACTGCATGGCTGGCTCCCACATCACACCTGTCTAATAGGTGTCCATGGGTTATCGGACTCACGATTTTATTATCACACCCACCCCGGTTTTACCCCCTCTAGGGATGCCCCGTGCTGGTGGTGCCCACCCCGGTTTTACCCCCACTGGGGATGCCCCACGACGGTGGCTGGGTTACTCAATTATTGTCACACCTACCCCGGTTTTACCCCCTCTAGGGATGCCCCGTGTCGGTGGTGCCCACCCCGATTTTACCCCCCACTGGGGATGCCCCGCGATGGTGGCTGGGTTACTCATATTTCACCCAGGACCCACAAGAAAATCCATTTCCTTATCAAACGTACATTGCAAACTCTAATTTATGCATCGCCTTTCGGCCTTGGGTCAACATCAGTGCAACTAATGTGGTGGCTAGCCAAGCTGGCCATACCGGGGTAATTGCCCTTACAAACGAGAACCCCCAATCATGTAGTAGAATTCACCATCGGCTGAACTAGCTCTGCTCTGTGGCCACAAGCACATCTTAATCCCAGCTTGTTCACAATTGTCACACATACATGTTGCCTCACTGGCATACACATATCACATTGCCTATCTGGAAATCACAAAGCCACTCTAGCTTCCAGATAGTCAATCCCCCGTAAACTACCATCCCAGCAGAACGGTCCTCCGCTATAGGAATCACCCTATACGGCCATAGGTGAAAGACACATAAATATCCGTCACATCCTGAGCCTATGCCTACCAGGCGCAGCCCACCGAACCAACCCGATCCGGACTAACCAGGAAGATGGACTCATAGTACACAATTGCAACAAGCTAGAACCAGGTATCTTAACAACTTCACCTTTAACATCACGAATTCTTTTCACATACTGGGATCCTTCAAGACCCCTTCTCATAAATTAATTTAGACTTCGAAGTTTTACTTCCCGAAGCCATAACTAACGCCTTGCACTTTCTGCAAACTCGAGCTTCGGCTCAATGCTGTACTTAAACACATCATATTATCACGCTTCTGCTGCACACTCTGAGGTCTTTCTCCTCATATGTGCTTTAACAATGTCAAGTTGATTTAACAGGAGTCCCATAGAAATCTCCTACTACAACTGACAACATTCAATATTTGTGCCAGACCTTGGCCCCATTCAACTTAAATCAATCAAAGACACAACTAGCACTTCGTTGAGATCCCATACTCCCAACGTTCCAAGAGCTCTATTCTACGATTCAATGTCATGGCGAGTGCACACTAAGGTTCGTCGTCACGGCAGCTGCACACTAGGGTTTGTCGTCACAGCGGTTGTCACAATTTTTTTATATTGTCACACCCCTTCTGAATGCCCACCCCCCTGGTCAACTACGTACCAGGGCTCCGCTGGCCGGCCCTTACACTGAGCCTAGCAGGCAGCTGGGTTACTCACATTTCACCCAGGACTCACATATCCCCCGTATCTCCATTGCCCCGAAGGCACGGTCCTCCCACTGTGTGCCATACACACCCCCAATGGGCCGCAGGTGATAAACACATAAATAGCCTCTCCGATTAGACGTCACCGTAGGTAGCCCTCTCCGATCAGAACCCCCGTAGGTTGCCTTCTCCACTCCGAATCCTCGTAGGTAACTCATTCAAATTCAAATTCTCTGTAAAATCACTTTTCCCTGTGCTAGATTAACACTAGCAACCTCAGGATACCTGATACACATTTCAATGCCGATATAGTACCACATCCTGGTACTACAGACCGTCCAGGTCAAATCCAATTCCTAAGAATCAGCTCAACTATTAAGCCTGATCCTTGGATCACAACTCAATTCTCAACCTCAGTTGAACTGAAAATCACTTCCCTCATTTCCACGGAGCATCACAACTCCAACACAAATCCAAATATCATTGCCAGCCTAAGGCACACCGGTCCCTTAGGTCTTAAGGCCTTTAAACATACAAGCTCAGTATGACATCACTACATATAACATGATACTACATTAGGTTTCTTACCCAATATCTAGGTTGGACATAACACCTAGAAACACAATATTACATTCCTGAGAAATCATTTTCTTCTACCTCTGGGTCTACACATCAATTCTTAGGTGAACCACTGCATCTTTTGATTCTACAATGATTCTCCACTACAGAATAACCAAATAATGTACACACATAGTCCATAAATCTCATATCCATAAAAAATAAGGACCTTAATGTGTATACCACAAAAAATAAAGTCATCTCTTATGACTTAAGGCAGCAACTACTGCTACTATCCTAGCAAATTCCCATCTTTGCCAGGAACTGCAGCTCTGATACTAAAAATGTAACCCCCTCTGTAATTATATCCGAAATACGCGATTAAAATGAAATAGAGACCAATAATAATCAAATAACATTTACTAACCCATCACATGATGGGGTTTTCAAAAATACCTTTCAAAATCATTTATAAACTTGGTCTCATATTCACATTTTGAATACAATTACTACACGAAGATAAATCACATTCATATAAATATCAGAGTGCACAACATAATCATCCCGGCAATCTCGGGTACATACCTTTGCTAAAGATATACAGGGCACAATTGCCCATTACAATTCTTCCCTCTATTCTAAGTTAATTTGGATGTTAATCCACAATTGAACTCAAATACAGGGTTTTGGCGTTGCTCATAACACAAGCAACTAAAATCCACTTTATATTCTCTAAAAGGGTTCATTAATCACTAACCATGTCCACTTTTGTAGTCATTAACCCCTAATCACAATTTGGGATCTTGCTAAACCAGGGCTTAGCAATCCACTAATCTCAGGCTTATTCTCTAACCTCGAGTCTCAAAATTTGGGTATTACATTATTTATGTCCAAAAATTCATTTGATGTCATGTGTTTCCACTTAGTTCCATAAGCTTCCATTTAGTTCCATAATTATGAAGAAGTAAGGGGCTTTTTGATTTGTTAGCCAAATGACCATTTTGCCTGTACTTTTCTTCAATTTTTGAATCACACTTTGTTTTCCTTCTTTCTTTTTTTTTCGCTTTTGGCCTAAATTTTACACAATAAATTGGGCCAAAAGTTGTTCTCTTCCCTTCTTCATTTTAGGCTAAAATTTTATGCCCTTAAGGGAAAAAATGCAATCTTGTGTCTACACTGAGCCAAATTTTATGTAACCTCTAACTTCAATAATTTGTCTTTATTTCAAGTGTACAAAAATTCAGCATTTTCTCCTATTCAATGTCACAAAGGTACTAGGAATTTTGGTGAATAAAATTTGGGATGTTACATACACCCAAAGACAAAGCTCTATATTCCGCTTCTGCTCACTGCGTGAGACAACTGCTTGTTTCTTGCTTCTCTATGTGACAAGATTTCCCCATACATATGTGCAGTAACATGTAGTAGAACTTCAGTCAACCTTGGAACCACCATAGTCATCGTTAGTACATAACTCTACACCTTTGTTACTTCCTTTAGCAAAGAATAAACTAAGTCTTGGAGTCCTTTTGAGAAATCTGAGGATTCTATAAATTGCTATCGTATGCTCCTTTTACGGGTTGCTTGAGAATTGACTCACAACAGTAATAAGGAACCCTTATCAAGTCGAGTGTGAGAAAGATAGATTAATTTCCCCACTAACTTTTGATATATTTCTTTGTAAATGACTGTATCATCTTATCTAATGGTTAATTATGGTTTAGCTCTATTGGAGTATAGGCTGGTCTAGCCCCTAGCATGCCTGTTTGCTTTAGCAAATCTAGAGTATACTTTCTTTGTGATACACTAATCCCCTTTGGAGTTCTTGCTACTTCCATTCCTATAATATATCACAAGGATAGCCATTTGGAAAGGGGAACTGAATCATAAATCATCCTTTTTTCCTTTGTTTGAAGAGGAACAATCCTACCAAACTCATTTGAGATAGGAATGGCTAAACTTATTGTCTGAGGAAGAAAGCTAATGAAAGCAAAGGTCAAGAATATCTTGGCATAAGTTAGTCAAGTCGATTCTTATTGTTTGTTTGATTTCAAATTTAGTAGCCAAATTATGTTTCAATCTGATAATTTCTTCTGCATTATCACTGATTACAACAATATCATCTACATAAACAACTAAGGTTGTTACCTTATTATCATAGTGTTTGATAAATAAGTTATCATTAGATTGACATTGAGCATAACCCCAAGATGTAATTGCTTGAGTTAATCTTTGAAACAAGGCTCTTGGTGACTATTTTAACCTATAAAGAGATTTATATAGTCTGCAAACTTGATGTGAGTTTTTAGAGGTTCTCACCCCTAGAGGAATCTCCATATATACTTCCTCTTCAATATCTCCCTCCGTTAAGGAATGCATTTTTCACATTCATTTGATGATGAGGCAATCCAAGTTTGCAACTAAAGAAAGTAACACTTTAATAGTGTTAAGTTTTGCTATTGGGGCAAAAGTTTCCTGGTAATCAATGCCATATGTTTGTGTAAACCCATGAACTATTAAATAAGCTTTATACTTGTTCACACTACCATCAGGGTTATACTTAATAGTAAATACCTACTTGCTACTCACTATAGATTTACCTTTTGGTAGATTTGTAATTTTCCAGGTTCCATTTTTATCTAGTGCTCTCAGCTTTTCATTTATAGCTTGCTTCCATCTTGGATCCAAAACAGCCTCTTCAAACCCTTTAGGTATGGTTTCTTTTTCAACATTAGTAACAAAAGTCTTCATATGAGGTGAAAGCATTTGATAAGAGACATACCTAGCTATAGGGGTAATGACTGCAGCTTCTTTTTCGCTTCCTCAAGGCTATTAGCAAGTGTAAATCCCTAAGACTTGGTTCAGATATATTCTTTAAAGAGGAATTACAAGATACAGTCCTTAGAGAGGAATTATGGTGACTATTTCTGATAGGATTAGGATTGGAAATGTTTGGATTTGGTTTGTTCTTAGTGTAACACCCCATTTTTATTCACCAATATGCCTTATAAATATTTGTGGCATTCAATGGAATAAAATGGTGAATTTTGATGAAATTAAAATGATAAAAGTACCTTTAATTGAGGTCATATGGAAATTGGGCTAAAACAAGACATGAAGCCAATTTTGGTTTTCCAAAAAGCCCAATATTTAAGCCTAAATTTGAGAAATGAAGAGAACAATTTTTAGGCCAATAATAAAGGGGAATTTCAGCCTAAAAGGAAAAGGAGGAAGAAACACTTTGGCCCAATAAATCACAAAAATGTATGGGAAAAATAGAAATTTGCTAATAAAGCAAGAATGTAGTAAATTCTCATTTTCATGAGACTAAGTTCGGCCAAATGAAGGGAATAAAGGGAAAATAAATGTTTGGGGATAAATATCTCAATTTTGGAGCAATAATGGCTAGGTAAAATAAGTTGGAAAAGTCAAAAAGTAAATATGATGAATTAATTAATTATTTGATGAAAGAGGATTATGAAAAAGCAAGAAACAATTATTATTTCCCTCTTTCCTTGTGATTTTTGTCCAAATGGGGAAATGAGAAGGAACAATAAATACTTGGTGGATGATATAGCCATGTGACATTATCATAGGCCAAGTAAAATGATGAAGCTCAAAAAGAAGAATTCACATGGTAAAATTCCATTAGAATATATTAAACTTAAGGTGGTTGAGATGAGATATTTTTAAAACCTTCTTATCTCTTTCCTAAGACCATAATTTTGGCCAAGTGAGAGCAAGAGAGAGAGAGAAGGAGAGCTTTGAGAACAACAAGAGGAAGAGAGCTCAAAAAGCAAAGATTATGATAAGTAGGCTTGATTTCAAGTGTTCTTGGCTTCTAGCTTGTGTAAGACCTTCTCTAACCTCTATATCTTCATGAAAATCATATGTAGCAAGCAAAAATTCAAGAGAAATAGGAGGAGAGAGGGATGGCTAGAGAGAGAAAGTTGAGAAATCAAGAGGTAATCTCAAGAACTTTGATCATCTTGGTTAATATGTTGTCGTTGTTGTGGTTGTTATTGTTGTTGGCTAGATTTATGGTTGGTTTGATTGATTTTGTAAATTTGGGATGATGAAATCCTAAGGGGTTATGCTGCCCAAATTTCCACAAATCATGTTTAATAAGTGTTTAAGAAGTTAAATATGTGATTAGGAGTGAAAAGTGTAATACCTCAAAATGTACTCAAGGGCTAAATGTACAAAATATATAGTGGGATTAATGACAGAATTACTTCTAGAATTTTTGTTATAACTTTAGTTCCGATTAACTTGAGATAAATACTTAGTTTTTTGCCTAAAGTAAACAATGACCAAAGGCCTTATTTGAACATGAGAAGGGAGGAAAATGGCGTATGGAAGAGAAATATGAGGGAAATATTTATTTGGCCATAATAGGAGGCATATGGAAGAATTTTTGCCAAACACAAAAAGGGGAAGTCAACAAGTCAAAATTAACAAATGCTAATTTAACATTAAAATATATTATTCAAGGAGATATTATAAGATATCATTTTTTCCTCTTCAAAGAGCTATATTTTCGTGTAGGACATGAGAAAAAGCAAGAGAGAATAATACTTGACTTAAAATGAAAGCAAGAGAAGACAATTTGACCAAGTAATAAAAGGATGATGACTTGGTCAACAATTGCAACAAAAGGTAATTAAATATGATAAATTGAAGAGATGCCAAGATATATTTTATAAGGCTTATAACTTCTTTCAAGCCTTCATATTCAGTCATATTTTAAAGAGAAGAAATGATGAAGAATTAATTATTTAGGACACCTTTTGACACCTAAGTTTTGGCCAAGAACATGCAAGAAAGAGAATGCAAGACAATAGGGTATGAATTGGTCAACAATTGTATGCCAAACATGAGATGATATCTTGAATAAAAAGGGCAGTCATTTCAGTCAAAAAGGGAGGAAGATGGAAAGAGAAAACTTGAAGAAAATTACACTTAGTTAATTCACCAGAAGTGTATAGCAAATTACACTTAGTTAATTCACTAGATGTGTATGCCTAAAGGAAGTAATTTTCACCATAAATTCTCTATACTTTTGGACCATATTTTGGCTGGACTTTAAGAGATAAGAAGGGCCAAAAAATCTGCTCATTAAATCACATATTGCCTCTCTCCTCAAGTCAGTTTGCAGCTACCATACGAAGATCTTGAAGAATCAAGTTTAGGTGAGCTCTTTGATCTTGCTTTTCACCTCCTTAACCTCATTTATGGCTCAAGTGTCCTTCATAAACATTATTCCTCTTGATGAGAGCTTCATTCCTATGGTTTTGGAATTTCAAGAGGAGGTGTTTTGAGCCATCATCCAAGAACAAAATCTAAAAACCCAAAGAAAGGAGCTAAGGAGAAGCAAGAGGTGAGTATCGACTTCAATTTGAGCTAATAGTTGTGTAGGTTGAATGAGAATCTTGACATGTGTAATTCTGCCTTGATTTTGTCCAAGTTAGGGTTTATAGAAGTAATGGTGTTTTGGCTATGTGTTTGGTGTTTTGTGATTATTAGAAACCATATGACACAAGTTTGATGGTCAATTTGGGAGTTTAGTAATTTCTGAAATTTTGTTGATTTTTCTGTCAAAACATGATATGGGGAATGAGTGAGAATTTATTCATTTTGATGTTACCATTGTGTTTTACATGAAAAATGGTGTAGGAATAGCCTCGGGTTGTGAATTTTGGGTCAATGAAACTCAAAATGAAAAACTAGATTTTCTGCTGAACGGGATTTCAGCGAGGTACCCTGATTGTATGGTGTTTTTGGATAACCAAATGATCTCTAAAAATTATGAAACTTTCCAGTTAAATAATAGACATACCAAGCTTTAATTTGATAGGTATTTGCATCATTTCGATTGGTACACTGAGAGTTATGAATTTTTGAATTTAGGTCATGAAAACTGGATTGAATTCTGACAGTGTGCAATAAATGAAAATAATGGGAATGTTGTGTATCCAACTTGATGTGGGTGATATTTTTCCTTAAAAATAGACTAAATAAGGGTCACATAGCATTTTTAATCACCTCATTTTAAATATTTTAGAATTAGTTAAGAGTTTTCAAAGTCTAGAGAAAATTCTGGCAGATTTGGTTCAAGTGTGTGAAAACTCAAAGGTAATGGCACAACTATGAACTTTAAGGTTAGAAAATTGGTCTTTTAGGTTAATTGACCACTTTAACTCCTTAATTGACTTGATTAAATGACCATAGTGATAACCAACCCAAGTATTATGAGTTATTAAAAAATTGAAATAGGTAATAACTCGTCGTCTTTAAATTCTAATTTATAGGATTTGACATCTGCCCTGAGTAAGGAGATTAGTGCAAGAACAGGAATGGAAAGAACAAGGTAGTGGCCCTTTCTCTTATATTGTGTATGATACATTATATGTATGTCTTATCATTGAGTTGTGAAACATGCTGTTGTGAAACCCGCCGTTGAGAAACATACTGGTGTAGATATGCCGTTGTGAATATGCCTTTATGGAACATATTGTTGTGAAACACGCCATAGTGAAATATGCTATTGTGAAACATGTTGTTGCGAATACAGTGAAAACTGTTGCTGAAATGCCATTGATGTGTTGTTGCTTGTGATTTGCTTACATGCTTTGTGATTCTACATGTTATAAGTGAATTGTTATTACTGGGATTCTTTTGAATCTCATTCTTTCCATTAACTAACCTATAGCCAGGGCAAGCAGTTCAAAGGTAAAGCAAGTGATGAAGAGTGGTTAGAGCTCCCAGCTAGGAATTTTAATTTTGGTAGTTGGTTGTCATATTTTGTTGGGAATTATTTGTATATATTGAATGGTATAGTGTAATCCCTATGTATGGAAAACTATAAATGGGCAATGTGCCATGTAAACCCTTCATTAAGTAAATGAAACTCAAGCGTTGTCAGAAATTTTTGGTTGTACTCTGATATATATGAATGAAACGAATTGCACAGACCAATTATATTTGAAATGCGAACGTGAGACTGAGCTAAAAAGGTTTTAGAAAAGTTTTAAATTAACCACTAGTCTCTATTTCAACTTAATGACGCATTCTCGAACTATAAATTTGGCTATTAAGGTAGGGGGACACATTTTTGGTATCAGAGCTATAGTTTCTAGCAAGGGTAGGTTTTGCTAGGATAGTTGCCATAGTTGTTTGCCTTAGTAATAGAAGGTGACCTATGATTGTTTGTTGTATACACATGATTTTTCTTGCTGTGTGTTGGTATATGAGTTTTAAGGACTACGTGTATACATTGACTATGATATTGACGTGGTGGATCATTTGTAGAATTAAAGGGCATAATGGTTTTGCCTGAGGGTTGGACGAGTAGAACCAGAGGTGGAAGAAATTCATGACAACCCACCTGATCCCATGCAAGAGATTATGGGCTTGATAAGGGAATAGCGGGACATGATTAATGAGCTAAGGGCAAAGCTCAAAGAGGAAAAGGAAAAATGTAACGAAGACAGGGTTCAATCTACTCAAGAAGGGACCCAAGAGGAGACACGTCATGAAGAAACTACAAAAGGGTCAATTCAAGCTCAGGAGTCCCCACCTCATACTGTATCGAACCAGGAGTAGCATGGGGTACCAAACTGAGATGAAAGAGATCTATAGTATTGGGTCTCCAAATTTTGCAAACATCTACCTACCGTGTTCAAGGGAAGGTTTGAACCCCAAGTAGCTAAAGATTGGCTGAATCACTTAGAAAAGATCTTTGAAGTACTAAACTGCCCAACTGAGGTGAAGGCATGCTTAGCCGTATATAAGCTAGAGGGGGATGCCGACTGGTAGTGGCGGAACATTACCCTGACATTGTGGAATCGGAATGTGCCATTGACCTAGGAACTGTTCCAAGAAAAATTCAATGATAAATATTTCCCCAAGTCCATAAGGCTCGAGAAGGAATCTGAGTTCCTATCCATTAAGCAAGGTGATACAGAAACCTTTGACGACTATTTATCTTGATTCATTAGACTGGCCAAATACTCTTCTTATCTACGACATATGGATGATGAGGAATAGAGCTCTGATATGCTGATTTGAGGGTTAAGACGTGAATTGAGAAAAAGGTTGGCCACCCACCAATTTACTAAATTCAACAAAGTGGTGGAGGAGTGCAGAATCACCAAAAAAACCTAAGGGATCTACACCACCCAAGGGTGGTAGCAGCCACAGTGAGGCTAGTAAGGGGAATACTTCCCAGAACTGGAAGGGTCAAGGATTCTCAGCTAAGGGCAGTGATAAGAAGCCCTATCAATCTAAGGGTCGTGATAATTAGAAACCCCTAACAATATTGACATGCACTCATTGTGGGAGGGCACATCCTGATAGAACTTGTACGAGGCAAGTAGTCTTTTATAACTACAAACAGCCAGGACATATTGCTACTGAATGTAGACGGCCACCGACAAAGCAAAGACCTAGGAATCAAGGTAGGGTATTCGAGATAACACATGAGGAAGCCCGAAAATCTCCCGATCTAATTCAAGGTAAAATTCTTCTCAATGGTAGTTTGCTACAAGCGTTATTTGATTCGAGTGCAAGTCATTCCTTCATTACTTATGACTGTGAAAAGCACCCGGGATTGTATGTTCATAAACTGCCATTTGATTTGGTTGTGTCGATGCCAATGGGAGTTAAGGCTGTGACGGCTGAGGCTTGTTTGAACTGTATAATAACCATTGAGGGGTATGAATCTATTGTTGATTTGATTTGTTTGCCCCTCCACCAATTAAAGATCATTTTGGGTTTTGATTGGTTGATGGTGAATGTTACAAGTGTAAATGATAGTGCAAGTATACACTGTTGTAATCAAGTAATACAGAAGTGAGTAGAATATCGTTCCCACAAGGATTGATCACTAAGTACCAAAATGGATAATTTTAATTCTATTTAGCCGATCGATTAATTGGTGATTGAGAGTACGAAATAAAATGATTAAATATAAGTACAAATAACATGAATGCAACTATGAGAAAAAGCCCTAGGGATCATATTTCACTAAGCTAATTTTGGATTGAATCACTTATCTATTCTAGCCCAATTTATTCCACATGATTGATAGTCGAGTTCCCTAATTTAATTACTAGCCTCTTCCAAGGTCAAGCAATTCTATAATTAATTGCTAATCCAATATATTCCTATATGAATTTAAGCAATTAATTTTGCATTAAGATTTGTGGAACTCATTAAGACTATACAACTCATATGAATATATTCCTATTTCGTATCCAAATTATGGTTTTAATTATAGGGTCTACACACATGCATCTCGTTTCGGTCTCAACATATATATTAAAGTCTTTCAAAAGGTGGCCAATCAATTGAAAGCATTAAGAACAATAATTAAAATTCAATCATGAAGGAGAAAATTAAAACTAGATTTAGTAAGTTAAGATTCAATCTGTCATTAGTAAGCTACGTCATCACCCTAGGAAAATAGAAATTTAGCTCATAATGAAATTAAAAATAAAACCAAAATAAATTGAAAACTTAATAAATATTGCATAAAGCTTAAATAAAAACCTCAAAAATACTGCATAAAACTTAAATATTAAATTCTAAAACATAAATATACAACCAAAAGATGCATGAAAAATGGAGAAATTTAGCCCTCCATTTACGATGTATAACCTTCCATATGGGCGGCGAACTATACCATCCATATAGGAGGACTACTTATACTATCCATGTAGGAGGTCTACCTATACCATCCATATAGGAGATCTACAAAAAGTAATACAATGTATGAAATTATATATAAGATATAATATAATATCTTGCTCAGTCAGAGACAAGACCACACACTATCAGAGAAATAACATTTTTCCTATTCGTCTTATCCTCTTCAACTCTGCGTCTAATGCACTGCAATTTATAGGCAATTTTTGTCATTTTTTTATTGCTACAGTAACTTCACTACAGCATTTTTTTATTCACTGCTACAGTAACTTGTGCCCCACTGCTACAGTAAAACCCAGTTTTTTATTCGCTGCTATAGTGAATGCTATTTTCGGCAGCTACAATAATTACATATTTTTTTATTTTTTTTATTTTTTAAGAAATATTATTTATTTATCAATTACACCAAATTTATTATATTAAACTCAACTATTGTCAACAAAATCATCATATGAAGGAAAATAAATATGCAAATATTTTACTTATCAAGTTTCCTCACACTTAGCTCTTGGACGTCCTCGGACAAGGAGTGATTAATAAGTGCTTCTAACAAAATTAGAAGTGTCAAGTCATAAGTAAGAACACAACTGAAAGATAAAGAGGTCATAGTATTTATGAATCAATGAAAATATAAATTGGTAACTATAATTCAAAATGAATAAATCGAGTTCGTAATTGTAACTCAATCTCCCAATCTCTCAAGTGTTTAAGGGTAAGTGTTTCGATCAAATTCAACCGAAAAAATTGCACTACCATAAGATTGCTAAAAATCTCAATCTCCACTACCTAGTTCACATGAATACATTCAAATCAGAAGGACTTATTAAGAGTTATACTGGGGTTAAGGTAAAAGGAATGTAAAATATGATATGAAGGACTACATTTAAGAAATTTAATAGAGTAATTAAAAAATGGGCTACTTAAAAATGTATCTTATCATAACAACCCACAATTCAAATATTTAATAATTTTTTTTCATTTTTTTTTATTTTTCATCATTGTTTTTGCATAAAACTCTATAACTCTAAAGTTGATGATATATGCACCCCCACACTAGTCAAAGGCCCATTGTTAAAAGCACTTGATATATCATTAAAATACATGTTAAATGGTTGAGAACAGAGAAACAGTCAATTAGGCTCAAAGGGGCTTAACAATGATATAAACAAAGATATAATTGTAAGGTTGGCTATTTTGCTCTGGCTAAAGAAAATGAATGCCTTTATCATTTTTGAATGTGCATGTGAGATGTAATTTCAACCAGATTTAAAGAAGTTCTAGAGTGACAACTTAATAGGTGAATATCATATACAAGAGAAATAATTATTATAGACTCAAAAACTCACAGTTAGGTACTTTGAGACTCAGCTCATTCAATCTCAAAATTCATCACCAATTGCAATAATCAGTTGTTCATTCATGCTATAAAATCTCTAAATTCAATTGATCCATCATTAAAACTTATATATTTCTTAAAATCATTACAAAGTACTTGAATAGAATGATTTTTTTTTACTTTTACTCTTTTTTAGAAAAGAACAAAAATATACAACTAATGAAATGCAACTCAAGAAAATGCATCTCAGAAGTTAAGAATAACTTCTTACTCTGGCTTTTTTTTTCACATCCCATGTATCTAATGGTTGTTACTCACAAAATAACTTTTTTACAAATCTTCTCCCAATCTAAATTAGACATCGTCCTCAATGTCTTCTAGAGTTTAGAGATTTTTTTAAAAATAAACACACAATAAAGCAAAATTAGACAAAAAGAGGAAAGAAAGTTAAAAGTTAATGAAAAGATAAGACATATTAGACAAAAGCTACTGAAAAGATAAGATATATTAGACAAAAGCTACGGAAAAGATAAAATAGATTAAACAAAGGGTTAAGGTGCAAATTTACCAATGAAGTTTTGTTCGAGGAGCGTCTGACACAAATATCTTTTAGAAGAGGCAAAAATACGAATGAACAATTAACAAGGGGCAAAAAATACCAATGAACAATTAAAAATGGGCATCCACCACAAAAACTGTTAAATCCGTACTAATGCCGTTAGGGGTTTTCTTCTCTTATAATTTAACGCCGTTAGTACAGATTAACGGTTTTTGTGGTGGATTCCCCTTTTTAATTGTTCATTGGTATTTTTGTCCCTTCTAAAAGATATTTGTGCCAGACGCTCCTAGGACAAAACTTCGTTGGTAAATTTGCACCTTAACCCTTACACAAATCATGTTTATGTATAGTAGTTGTGATTTTGGCACACATCTTCCTCTTGTTTTACGTCCAGCAATGGCTTAAACGCTTTCTATGAATTGAGGATTTGCTTCCCATCCAGTTTTCTTGTAAACTGGCAAACATAGTCTTTTTTTGTCTGATTCCCAAGACAGTAGCAATATTTTTCTTAGTTGAATATGTTTACTAAATCAAGAAGAATATGATGAACATCACCACTCGGATGCGTCTCAAGAGTTTGATTGATATCATCTAGGGACTCCTTACTTAGTCTATCCTTTATGAATTTAATTTTATCTTCTTGATTTATAGAATACCTTTCCTCCTATAGTGTTGATCACATGTCCACCTTGCACATTTATAGCAGACATTCATTCTTTTAGCTCTTCTCCTTTCGGAGTAAGAACTTCTTCCCATTCCTAGCAAAGGTTTAACAATTGATTTATTAAACTCACCTGCTAAACATACCTTAGCTTCAATGATCTAGTGTATGTCCTCAGGAAGGCCTAAATGTTTGAATATCTTCACCCTTTCAAGTCGATAGCTATAGAGTTTCCTGAGCACATCTTTAGGAAGAGTGGGGAACTTGTTCTTAAGCTTTGCAAGAGATTCCTTCATGATAACTTAAAATAAAACTGATGAAAACTAAAATTCTCAATGTAGTGCAGTGTGTTTCGGTGAGTAAAAAAGCACAATGAGAGAGTAGGAAAGAAGTTTTGGTTTGCCTCTTGAATAGCTGCCATTCTTTAACGTTTTTAGCTAGACAAAGATTAAACAAAAAAATTTTCTTTTTTTTAAATATTTTTTATTTTTTTAAAAAATTACTAGATTGAGGACTTACTGTTAGATCTCATGTTTTGATGATAACAAAAGTATGGTATGAAAAATAATTGATTAATCAATAAGTTTGAACAAAGTAATAGCAGGGATACGCATCACTTGAAGTAAGCATTGGAGTAATGAAGAAAGGCCAAGAGAAAAAGCTGAGAAACTTGATCAGAAGCAGTTTTTCTAAGGCATTACTCGAGTACGTACTTGAGTAATAATACAAAACTTGAAGTAATCAGAGACACCTTCCAGTAACCTGCCAACGTTACTCGAGTATGTACTCGACACATACTCAAGTAATAGTGTAAATGTTTTCAAGTTGCTCTTGGCCTGCCAATGTTACTCGAGTAACCAGGTAAATACTTGGAGTTGCTCTTGGCCTGCTAACGTTACTCAAGTAGGTACTCGAGTAACCATGTGAAAGTTTTGAAGTTACTCTAGGCCTGCTAATGTTACTCGAGTATGTACTCGAGTTACCCTGTTTCAATAAATGTGGTGCTCTCGGCATTTTGTACCACTGCCAATATTACTCGAGTAGCTACTCGAGTAACTCATTATGGTAAGCAAAAACTCGAAGGTGGTACCCGAATAACTTGATATAATTTTATTTCATTTTTCTCGAGTTATTACTCTAGTATGAATGGATTTAATGTTTCATTTTAAGTGTATTACTCGAGTATGTACTCGAGTATGTAGAGTTATTTTGAAGGAAAACCTCCAGTCACTACTTGAGTAAGTTATGCACAAAAAGTAAGATTACTCGAGTAACAAGGTAATCTAACTTGATGTGCTCTCGGCCTTGAAATCCTGCCAACATTACTGGACTAAAGCATCGAGTAACCAAAAGTTTATTTAAAGGTTTACTCGAGTTGGTACCCGAGTAACCCATAAAGTTGTGAGTGTATTACTCGAGTAGGTACCCGAGTAAGTGGTACATAGATAGTGGATGCTCTAGACATACGACTCGAGATTTTGAAAGTTTTACCACATTGCAACCTAAGGAAGGTGGCAAGGTAAAATTTGGAGGAAATCAATCTGGGAAGATAGCAGGAATTGGTGAAATCAAAATTGACAAAGGAATACAAGTCAAAGATGTATATTACGTTGAAGGCTTGTGTCATAATTTGCTGAGTGTAAGTCAAAGTGCAGATAAAGACAACTGGATAATATTTGATTCAGAGGAATGTCTGATTATCAACAAGGAAGACTTACAACTTGATAAGAAAAATATCAAGGCAAAACTCAGAGCAAAAAGAGAAGGTAACTGCTATACTCTAGATATTAGTAGAAATGAATCTGAAAATTGTGTTTTAAGTAATACCGATGAAAGTTGGCTATGGCATAAGAGATTGGCTCATGTCAATATGCATCAACTAGGAAAACTACTCAAAAAGGATTTAGTTCTAGGATTACCCAATGTAAATTTAAAAAATGACTTGATTTGTGATGCATGTCAAAAGGGTAAACAAAGTAAATCATCATTTAAATTGAAAAATGAGATTTCAACAAATAGACCACTACAATTATTGCACATGGATTTAGTTGGTCCAGCAAGAGTAAAGAGTCTTGGTGGCAACTTATATTCATTGGTCATTGTTGATGATTTCTCTAGATTTACATGGGTTATTTTTCTATCTTCATAAGATGAAACATTTGAAGAATTTATTGTTTTTGCCAAGAAAGTGCAAAATGAGAAAGGTATGACCATTGCAGGTATTAGGACTGATCATGGTGGAGAATTTGAAAATCAAGCTTTTGAAGAATATTGTGATACTAATGGCATTGATCACAATTTCTCTGCTCCAAGGACACCTCAACAAAATGGAGTTGTGGAATGCAAGAATAGAGTGCTCACTGAAATGGCTAGAGCAATGTTGAATGAAAAGAACGTGTCTCAAGTGTTTTGGGCTGATGCTATGAGTACAGCATGCTACATTTCAAATAGAGCCTATATCAGAACAAAACTTGGAAAGACACCATACGAGTTGTACAAAGGAAGAAAGCCAAACATTGCTCATCTACACATCTTCGGTTGTAAGTGTTTTATTCATAATAATGGTAAAGATAACTTAGGAAAATTTGATTCTAAAATAGATGAAGGAATTTTCTTAGGATATTCTAACCGAAGAAAAGCATATAGAGTTTACAATAAAAGAATAGGTATTATTGAAGAATCAATTCATATTGTATTTGATGAATTTGAATCCTCTGACAAAACCATTGATGAAGAACAGGAAGTTGTTTTAAATCAAGAAAATGGTCAATCTATTTCTAAAACTCTTATTCCAGAGGTTGATGAAACTAAGGAAGAAGAGCAATCTCTAGGTCAACCTAAAGCATGGAAATACAATAGAAGTCATCCCTTAGATCAAGTCATAGGATATGTGAATGAAGGGATTGTTAGATCCCATGTTTTGATGATAACAAAAGAATGGTTTGAAAAGGAAATGATTAATAAACAAGTTTGAACAAATGAATAACAGGGATAAACATTACTTGAAGTAAGCATTGGAGTAATGAAGAAAGGCCAAAAGAAAAAGCTCAGAAACTTGATGAGAAGAAAGTTTTCTAAGGCATTACTCGAGGCGCTACTCGAGTAAGGAGACAAAACTTGAAGTAACCAGAGACAACTTCCAGTAACCTGCCAACGTTACTCGAGTAAGTACTCGAGTAATAGTGCAAAAAATTTCAAGGTGCTCTCGGCCTACCAATGTTACTCGAGGAGATACTCGAGTAACCAGGTAAAAACTTGGAGTTGCTCTCGGCCTGCTAATGTTACTCGAGGCGCTACTAGAGTAACCATGTGAAAAACTTCCAGTTGCCTTCAAGTTTCCAACGATACTCGAGGAGCTACTCGAGTAACCCTGTTTCTAAAAATGTGGAGCTCTCGGCACTTAGTACTACTGCTAATATTACTCGAGGATCTACTCGAGTAACGCACTAAGGTAAGTTAAAACTTGAAGGTAGTACCCGATTAACTTGATTTCTTTTTATCTCATTTTCCTCGAGTCCTTACCCTAGTATGCAAGTATCTAATGTTGTATTTTAAGTGGATTCCTCTAGTAAGTACCCGAGTATGCAGAAATATTTTCAAGGGAAACTTCCAGTCAGTACCAGGGTAAGTCATGCACAAGAAGTACAATTACTCGAGGTGGTACCCGAGTAACCTATGCAAAAATTAGTGCATTACTCGAGTCCATACCCAAGTAACAAGGTAAGTGCTCTCGATCTTGAAATCCTGCCAACATTACTAGAGTAGGGCATCGAGTAATCAAAAGTTATTTGAAGAATACTCGAGTTGGTACCCGAGTAACTCATAAAGTTATGAGTGCATTACTCGAGTAGGTACCCGAGTAAACAGACATTTCCAAAGGTTTGAAAATTGGTTATTCCATGAACTACCCCAGTATTCTTGTATTTACTCATTGACTTGAAGTTAATTTAAGAATTCCCGATGATACTCGAGTAAGTACTCGAGTAACCTTCATGTGATACTCGAGTAACTACTCGAGTAAGCAAACCCAGAAAGTTTGAAATCATTCCAACGGCTATTGTTCTGTTTCCTATTTGATTAATTTTTCATTATATTAGTGTACTTAGCATTTCAACAGGTAAATAATGAAGAGATCTTACCAAATAAGGAAAGTCAAAAGCAATGCTCAAATGTCATCGACCGTCACCTACCATAACGTATGTTTTTCAAAAACTGGAAAAGTCAATAATGGCTGCGCACGCTCCAACGGACATGAAGAAATATGTTCCAGCAATCATTACCAACGTATCTATATATATGTGGACATCTGAATAGAGAAAGAGACAAGAACACACTTACGAACGTATCATCAAGTTCATTACTCTGTTTTCCATTATACTTGTGATTCTATGCTTCAGTGATTCTTATTTACTCTGTAAGAGAGATATTTCATTCAAACTCAATATTTGTTATTGAGATAACTTAAGGTTGTGGAACCTTGAGTTGGGATTGAATTACAACTTGTAAGGGGGAGCGAGTGTCCAGGTGTAGGAACTTGCTTGTACTGAGGTGTCAAGAACCCACTGAATCTTGGAAGTTATAGTGAAACTCTCAGAGAAGCTCTGAGGACTGGACGTAGGTCAAAGTGGTTGTGGCCGAACCAGTATAACTCTCGGTGTACACTTCGGTGATATTTCTCCTTACTCTTTCATGTTTTAATTTCAACGTCAAATTTTATATTTGCAACGAAATTTTTAAGATCACTCAATTCACCCCCCTCTTGGGTGAAACGCTTGCTCTAACATTTGGTATCAGAGCGTAGGTTTTCTTGTTAAGGTTTAACAGCCTAAGAAGGATCCAATGGCAAGAATGGGTGAAGGAATTCTTCCCGACGGAGTATCCATCACAGACCTCCAAGTTTCAGTGGCGAATGTAATATCCCAAAAAGTGATTAAGGGCTAATGACTTTAAAAGTGGACATAATTATTGTTGAATAAACACTTTTGGAGAATGTATGATGGGAATTTGGATATTTTAATGATTCCAATGGCTTCCTTGTGAAAATTCATGTGGGGAGAGTGTTTATTGTGAAATTGGAACCATTGGGAACAATCGTGCTAAAGTTGAAAACTCTGTCCATTGAAACTCTGTACAGGGCAGCCAATTTGTATGGATTTTTTAAATAGGCAAATGGTGTCTAAAAATTCTGAAATTTTCCAGTATTAAATTTCACATGTCAAGCTTCAAAATGAACATATAATTTGTATCATTTTGATTTGTGACCTAAGAGTTTTGGATTTTTGAAGTTTTCCCAGCGAAATTAATTATTTTCTGGAACAGTATGCAAAGATTGAAATTCTGGGAATTTTGTGGTGATTTGCAGTAATGGAAAATATTTTTCCTATGAAGAGGACTTAAATATCTTTCATTTGGCTTTGGAATCACCTCATTTCAATTTTTCTAGAATTAGTTATGATTTTTCAAAGTTTGGGCAGAAAATCTGCCAGAAAATCCGAAAATGGGAATTATGACATCATCTCATTAAAAGATGATGTCAGCATGGATTATTAATCAAATTGCTCATCTTCTTCAGCCATTTCACGCCATTTCCAGCTGAAGATAGTGAGAGAAAGTTGAGAGCTCTTAGAGAGAGAAAGAGGAGAAATCTCGCAAGGTAAGCCGATTTCTCCGACGATCTAGCTCCTAACGCGTATAACCTTGTTCCTAAGCTTCTCTTCTATGTTATTTAAGGTGTTTGAGAAGACAATTTGGTGTTCAAGGGGCTAGGGTTTTCAGCCACTCTTGAGAAAAGCTAGAAGGAGCTTGAGGTAACTTCCAAACTTTCGTATATTGCTTATTCTGGCTGCTGTGGGCAATTTAATCGGTGAAATTTCGCCGGATTGCCATTGGTTTTAAAGTTTGGAAATGATGTGGCCTAGGGGTTATGCTGCCCAAATTGGGTCTTAATGTTAGTTGTAACCTAATGTAATGGTTAATAAAGTGGTTAGGAGTAGAAAGGAACGCGTTTACGGAGCCAAAATCGTAAAACCCCAATTTTTCCCGGAGAACATGTATATTTCGGCCAAGGCTGTAAATGGATCTTAGAGTTGGATTTTCAATGATTTGATGATTCCATTGGATTCAGTGGGCGAAAATAGGTGGGGTTACAGTTGGGCACTTTTTCAAAAAAAGGCCGAGAAAGCATAATTACGGAAACACCCTTAAAACCCTAAAAGTAGGGCTGCCAAGGGCAATTTCGTAATTTGACATTGAATTTGATAATTCTGAGTCCTGAAATGGATTCCTTGGGCGAAAATATGTTAGGATAGCCCAGATTAGAATTTCGGGAAAAGTGCAACCGGACCGGGTATGGCGGGCCCAGGCCGGGTCCCCGGGGGTATTTTTGTAAATTTTCATTATAGACTCATATGGAACCTATTCTAAGTGTTTGAAAGTAGGAATTAGGGGTAGGAAATTAATCCACCATTCTTGATTTTGTTTATAGGCTTTGATATTTGCCGCCCTCGTGAGCCAACTGCGCTGAAGGACGTCAGGAAAGGATCAGGTAGTGACTCTCTCTCTTATACTATATGTAATGCTCTGTATGTGTGTGTTATCACTGTTCTGTGATGAATCTTTGATGCTGCTGCGGTTACAGCTGGTGATAGCTGTCGTTTACAGCGCAAGCTGTCGTTATTGTGATTACAGCGTAAGCTGTCGTGATGGTGATTACAGCGTAAGCTGTCGTATTGTGTATACAGCCGTGAGTGCTGTCGTTTGTGGTGAAAATCATGTATCTTTGAGATTGATGTTGCTGTTGTTGCTGGTTGTGATTTATATACATGCTTGGTATTTATACATTGTATGAGTGGTTTGTTACTACTGAGATTCTCTCGAATCTCATTCCTTCCTATGACTAACCTTTCAGACAGGGCATGTGGCTCAAAGGAGAAGAGGCCGACCCGGAGCACTTAGGACCCTTAGGGGTATAGTTGATTTTGGAATGTTGGTTATATCTTTTGAATTCGGGATTACTGTATAATCCGAAATATAAATAGTATATTCAATTTTGGATGTAATCCCCTAGTGGATACTTAAACCTCAGGTTATATATGTATAGAATCCGGGAGTTGCCGGGGAATTGGTTTTACACTCTGTCATACGTGAATGTAGATAAACTGCACAGGTGATTATATTCGAATTTTGAAATGGAGACCAGGAACAGGAAAGAGATTTTGAATGTTTTTGTGAAAACCCTACCACAAAGTAGGAGATTGAAACGAGTTTAAGTTATCCGAAGGTCTCTAATCTACTTTAATTATTTAATATCGAATTATAATTACATGATTAAAGGTAGGGTGTTACAGCGAACACTTTTCTTTCTGGAAAGCAAAGTTCAAAGTATTCGTGATGGCTACTGAATATGGGCTATGGGATGTGATTGAGAGTGGAAACTATCAACCTACAAAGATTGTAAATTCTCAGAAAATTCCCAAAACGCCAGCGGAATATGATGAGAATGACAAGAAACTTATCACTCTCAACAGCAAGGCAATTCTGATGTTACAAAGTGCTTTGAGTCAGAGTGAATATTTCATAATTTGCACACTCCCAACAGCAAAGGAAATATGGGAAGCTCTGGAAATCGCCCATGAAGGAACTTCGGGAATAAAGGAGAATAGCATCAACACATTGATCACTGAATTCGATCTACTTCGAATGAAATCAGGTGAGTCAATTTCTGAATTCGAACTTAGATATACTCATCTTGTTAATCAACTTGCAGCACTTGGTAAAGTCTATGATCAACATACCCAAGTACGAAAGATTTTGAATATTCTTTCTAAAGAGTGGGAGGCCAAAGTCACTGCGATAGAAGAGGCAAAAGGAGAATCAATGAGATCAGTTGCTTCTCTATTTGGAAGCCTTTCTGAATATGAAAGCAAATTAAAGTTCAAACGGGAACTAGATGACATCGGTGACAAAAGAAAGAAAGGTCTAGCACTAAAAGCAAAAGAAGAAAATCAAGATGAGGATGAGGAGTTTGATGATGATGAAATGGGCTTAATCATAAAACGATTCAGAAAGTTCTACAAGAAAGGTCAAGGATTCAAACATTTTCACAAAGGTGTAACTAGCAACAAAGATCATATCATTTGCTACAAATGTGGAAAACCAGGACATATCAAATCAGAATGTCCAGAACTAAATCAAAAGAGCAAAAAAAAGAGAAAAGGCAAATTCTTTAACAAAAAGAAGGCCTTTGTATCTGCTATATGGGGAGATAGTTCCTCTGACGAAGAAAGTTATGAAGAAGAAGTAGCCAATATATGTCTTTTGATTATTTGTACTAACCCAATGGATCCCAAAAAGATATGGGTACCTAAGACCTAGTCATTTGATTGTAGGTATGTCTCAAAGCATCCAAAAATAACAAGTGGTACATAGATAGTGGATGCTCTAGACATATGACCGGGGATTTCGAAAGTTTTACCACATTGCAACCTAAGGAAGGTGGCAAGGTAAAATTTGGAGGAAATTAATCCGGAAAGATTGCAGGAATTGGTGAAATAAAAAATGACAAAGGAATACAAGTCAAAGATGTATATTACGTTGAAGGCTTGTGTCATAATTTGCTGAGTGTAAGTCAAAGTGCAGATAAAGACAACTGGATAATATTTGATTCAGAGGAATGTCTGATTGTCAACAAGGAAGACTTACAACTCGATAAGAAAAATATCAAGGCAAAACTCAGAGCTAAAAGGGAAGGTAACTGTTATACTTTAGATATTAGTAGAAATGAATCTGAAAATTGTTTTCTGAGTAATGCCGATGAAAGTTGGGTATGGCATAAGAGATTGGCTCATGTCAATATGCATCAACTAGGCAAACTACTCAAAAAGGATTTAGTGCTTGGATTACCCAAAGTAAATTTCAAAAATGACTTGATTTGTGATGCATGTCAAAAGGGTAAACAAACTAAATCATCTTTCAAATTGAAAAATGAGATTTCAACAAATAGACCATTACAATTATTGCTTATGGATTTAGTGGGTCCAGTAAGAGTAAAGAGCCTTTGTGGCAACCTATATTCATTGGTCATTGTTGATGATTTCTCTAGATTTACATGGGCTATTTTTCTATCATCAAAGGATGAAATATTTGAAGAATTTATTGTTTTTGCCAAGAAGATGCAAAATGAGAAAGGTATGTCCATTGTAGGTATTAGGACCGATCATGGTGGAGAATTTGAAAATCAAGCCTTTGAAGAATATTGTGATACTAATGGCATTAATCACAATTTCTCTGCTCCAAGGACGCCACAACAAAATGGAGTCGTGGAACGCAAGAATAGAGTGCTCACTGAAATGGCTAGAGCAATGTTGAATGAAAAGAACGTGTCTCAAGTATTTTGGGCTGATGCTATGAGTACAGCATGCTACATTTCAAATAGAGCCTATATCAGAACAAAACTTGGAAAGACACCATACGAGCTGTATAAAGGAAGAAAGCCAAACATTGCTCATCTACACATCTTTGGTTGTAAGTGTTTCATTCATTATAATGGTAAAGATAACTTAGGAAAATTTGATTCTAAAACAGATGAAGGAATCTTCCTAGGATATTCTAACCGAAGTAAAGCATATAGAGTTTACAATAAAAGAACATGTATTATTGAAGAATCAATTCATATTGTATTTTGATGAATTTGAATCCTCTGACAAAACCATTGATGAAGAACAAGAAGTTGGTTTAAATCAAGAAAATGGTCAATCTATTTCTAAATCTCTTATTCCAGAGGTTGATGAAACTAAGGAAGAAGAGCAATCCCTAGGTCAACCTAGAGCTTGGAAATACAATAAAAGTCATCCCTTAGATCAAGTCATAGGAGATGTGAATGAAGGGATCAAAACTAGAAATAGAATTTTCAATGAAGTCAGTTTTTCTGCATTCATTTCTGAGATTGAACCTTCTAATATTGATGAAGCCCTATCAGACAATGATTGGGTTATAGCAATGCAAGAAGAACTAAATCAATTTGAGAGAAATCAAGTTTGGGATTTGGTGCCCCGACCCAAAGATCATCCGATCATTGGTACTAAATGGGTATTCAAGAACAAACTCGATAAATATGCAATTATTGTCAGAAACAAGGCAAGGTTGGTGGCCAAAGGCTATAATCAGGAAGAAGGGATTGATTATGAGGAAACGTATCCTCCAGTGGCTAGATTGGAAGCTATACGTGTACTCTTAGCCTTTACATGCATCAAAGGATTCAAACTCTATCAAATGTAAAGAGTGCTATTTTAAATGGTTACATCATGGAAGAAGTGTATGTAGAACAACCTCCAGGTTTTGAGGATGTTACTAAACCTGACCATGTTTTCAAACTCAAAAAGGCTTTATATGGTTTAAAACAAGCTCCTAGAGCCTGGTATGAAAGGCTCAGTAAGTTTCTTATTGATCAAGGTTTTGTACGGGGAAAAGTTGAGACAACACTCTCCATAAAACGAAAACGCAACGATATTTTAATTGTTCAAATATATGTTGATGATATTGTTTTCGGTGCTACTAATGAATCTCTGTGTAAGGAATTTTCTGAGATAATGCAGGGAGAATTTGAGATGTCAATGATGGGAGAATTGAATTTCTTTCTTGGTTTGCAAATCAAACAAAGAAAGAATGGAATCTTCATATCTCAAACAAAGTATTTAAAAGAGTTATTGAAGAAGTATGGAATGGATGAAGCAAATGGCACGGACACACCTATGAACTCAACTACGTTACTTGATGCTGATGTCAAAGGAAAAGACTACAAAATCACAAAATATAGAGGAATGATTGGATCATTACTCTATCTCACGGCAAGTAGACCGGACATCCAATTTAGTGTTGGCAATGTGCAAGATATCAATCAGCACCAAAAGAATCACATGCTGAAACGGTCAAACGAATCTTTAGATACCTTGCTGACACACCCGAATTGGGTCTGTGGTATCCCAAAGGAAGAAGTGAATATCTTGTTGCATATTCAGATTCAGATCATGGAGGATACAAAACAGACAGAAAGAGCACCAGTGGACAAGGACAATTTCTTGGAGGATCTCTTGTATTATGGTTCAGCAAGAAACAAAATACTGTGTCTCTTTCGTCAACAGAAGCCTAATATGTTGCAGTATCAAGTTGTTGTGCACAAGTAATATGGCTAAAACAACAACTACAAGATCTTGGTATTTATCTCAAAGAAATACCAATCTATTGTGACAATACTAGTACGATAAGTTTGGCAAAGAATCCAGTTCAACACTCTGGAACCAAGCATATCGATGTCAGACATCACTTCATCAGAGATCATGTTCAAAAGAAAGATGTGAAAGTGATATTTATTCCCACTCATCTTCAACTAGTAGATATTTTCACAAAACCTCTTGCAAAAGACCAATTTCTATACATTAGAAGAGAACTGGGAATGGTAAATCCCAATGAGTTGTAAGTTATTTCAGTTTCTCATAATATTAGATGAAGTCATATGTTAAAGTTTTGATGATTACTAACTTAAGCATCGGAGTATATAGAAATTTTTTTTGCAGGAAGAAAGAAACTCTATTTTGGGAAACAAAAACAGAGATTATCAGAGGACACATTTACTGGAGTAGCAACTTGAAGTTGTCACTAACAGAGAAGCATTACCCGAGGAATAACTTGAAGTAAAGAAGCACTTTACTCGAGTAATGGACTTCAAAACTGGAAGTAACAGATCAAGTTACTTGATTTTCAAACATAACGGTTCAGTTTCAAAGAAATGAAGAGTCAGAAGTTGAAAAGCAGTTTACTCGAGGAGGGCCTCAAGTAAAGATGAAGCTTACTCGAGGAAGGCCTCGAGTAATGTCGGAGTTCAGATTCTCAAATTGATGAAAAATGACTCAAATGTGATCAAAATGGGTTATAAATGATTGAGGGAACATCCATGGATAATTACTATATTATTCATGCCAGGTACGCAATTTAAATGAATTATTTTAGAATTTTTCTGTATGAACACCCGAGGAAGGCCTCGAGTAAACTTCAAGTTTACTCGAGTAAGGCCTCGAGTAAAGTCGGGGTCTAGCTCTTTATCTGTCGCAAACTCGGTCATTTCCACAAAATCTCCTCGAGTAAATCACTATTCTCTCTCACAGAAATTTTTCACAAGTGATTCCTTGCTTCATTTCCGTCAAAACCCAACCATTTTCATCCCTAGAAACCTCCTATCTTGCTCAAAATCCCTGTGCCCTAAAAACGCGACTGAGTCTTTGTTTTTCTGAGAATTTCAGTTTTTCAATCCTTCAGAAAGATGAGAACCAAAAATCTTACTCCCATAGAATCCTCTGAATCCCAACAACATTCTGATCCTCTTTCTTCTCCTCCTAAAAAGAGAAGAAAGTTAACCCTGAAACCGAAAGCTAAAATTCCTCTTCAACCTCAATCACAATCGAAAGCGAAAGGTGTGGTAATCAAAGAGCCTATTGTGACAAGGGCTCAATCCAAAAAGAGTACATCTACCGGAAGAGGCAAGAGTGCCAAATCTCCTTCACCTCCTCACTCTGATTCCTCTACACCCTCTTTTACTCCAAAGCCTACCAAAAAGCCTAAATATGATAAGAATGTGGCTAAGGCTATGGCTGGGATCATTGATCAAATGGAGAAAAGACAATCTTCCAAGAAGTCCAAAGTACCAGAAGCAAAAATCACCAACCCACCAAAGGGATTCAATGTTAGCAAATTGGTGGAGTCTCCGAAGTACTTGTCTCAATTCTCCAGAAGGAAGGTGTGCAAGACACACTATGTGGATCTCAGGCTACTTCAAGAGGTAGTGAAGCATGACCTAAGTCCTTATTTAGATCCCTTTATGCCTTGGCTATCTATTAGATTACCATTCTGTACTAAAGTGATCACCCATTTTTATTGTAATTTAGAGATCATAGATGAGCCTAACCGAACCACAGTTGAGGAAGAAATGACCACAATTGTGAGAGGCCAAAAGATTCTAATTTCACCATCTAAGATTAACTTGTGGTTAGGAATAGAGAATCCCCCAGATGATATCTATTCTGAACTTGAGCCAAACCAAATCTTCACTATTCTCAAACCCGGAGAGTTAGTTGGCCCTCTAAATTTCAAGCCCAGTGATATGTGTGATCATCATAGGGTCCTTTGGTACATTTACTCTAAGTCCCTAGTAAACAAAGCCAACAACTATACCCACTTCTCCGATAGGGACTTTAGGTGGTTTACTTCACTGCTTTTGAAGGAACAGAAGGATCTGGGAGAATATATTTTCTCGGAGATAAAAAGGTATAAAGTGGATGGGAAGGCTACCACACCAATGCCATATCCTCAGATTGTGTCTCTAATTCTGAAAGAGAACAAAATATGGTATTTGGATAGCAAGGAGCCAATTGAGAGGTTGACTCCGATTGGGAAAAACCAGATAGGGAAATTAAATATTGACATCCCTCTCAAAGGCCCTCTGGAGTCTGGGTCTAAGAAGAAGAGGAAGACCACTGAGGCAGAAACCAGCAAGATAGATGGCACTCAATCATCGGCTCCAGCTGCTACCACATCATCGCCATCTTTTCTCAATGCCACTCTCCAACACTTCATGGAAAACATACTCAGAGGATTCCATGTGGATATCACCAACACAAACGCCGAGTTAATTACCAACACAAACTTCAAGATGGCGGAGTTGGTTGAGAAAATCGACAAGAGGCATGAGGAATTGGTTGAGAGAATGGACAGAAGGCATGAGGAGTTGCTAGCTGAGCAACGTGCCCAGGGCGAGACTGAGAATGATTTTGGCACGACTGGACTCCTTAGGTCCCGGACCTTCTGTTGGTCCATCTTCATCTGCACCACCACCACCTCCTGTAAACCCTCCTTCTGACACTCCTATCCCTGAGGATGAAACATCCACCCCTCTGGTCTCTGATCCACTTGAGCCCTAAGGCAAAGATATTTTATTCACAGTGGACGATCTTGAAACTCATGAGACCACACATATCATCATTGATGATTCACCTCCCAAACCTCAGCCAGAAACAGCTCCTAAACCTATTCCCTCTCCTACCCAAACAGAGGAAATATCTCCCTCTTCCTCCCCTGAACATCATACCCCTGAGGCTGAGACTACTCCTGAGATTCAGACCACTCCAGTAGGAGAAACCTCTACTATGGTTGTCTTCCAACCCTCTCCTCCCGGCGATGACATCCATATCCCACCAGTCCATCTGCTTGACCCAATGCCCTCTAGCTCATTTGATTCTTTGGATTCAGATGATTCTATGGTCTTTCCAGTGACACCCATTTCCATGGTCAAGCCTCCTAGCCCTCCACTTGATTGATGAAGCCAAAAAGGGGGAAAAGAGCTTGAGAGTGATTTTGTGGATGTGTCCTAGTTTTTTTTGGGTATTTGGTTGTACATGGGTTTTTAGGGAGCATTTTGAATCTTTTATGCTTTAGTTTGTAATTTGTGAATTTTTTAAAGTTTAATACAAGTGTGTTTATGTTATGCATTTTAAGTTCATTAAAGTTTTGAATTATGATACATGTTTGGACTAATGAAGTTGTTGTGTATGCAAGGTGTATTCAAACTTAATAAGACATATTTAATTAAGAATCCAATTTGAAAAACATGTTCAAAATCACCAAGTTTTGTCATCATCAAAAAGGGGGAGAATGTTAGATCCCATGTTTTGATGATAACAAAAGAATGGTTTGAAAAGGAAATGATTAATAAACAAGTTTGAACAAATGAATAACAGGGATAAACATTACTTGAAGTAAGCATTTGAGTAATGAAGAAAGGCCAAAAGAAAAAGCTCAGAAACTTGATGAGAAGCAAGTTTTCTAAGGCATTACTCGAGGCGCTACTCGAGTAAGGAGACAAAACTTGAAGTAACCAGAGACAACTTCCAGTAACCTGCCAACGTTACTCGAGTAAGTACTCGAGTAATAATGCAAAAAATTTCAAGGTGCTCTCGGCCTGCCAATGTTACTCGAGGAGATACTCGAGTAACCAGGTAAAAACTTGGAGTTGCTCTCGGCCTGCTAATGTTACTCGAGGCGCTACTCGAGTAACCATCTAAAAAACTTCCAGTTGCCTTCAAGTTTCCAACGATACTCGAGGAGCTACTCGAGTAACCCTGTTTCTGAAAATGTGGAGCTCTCGGCACTTAGTACTACTGCTAATGTTACTCGAGGAGCTACTCGAGTAACACACTAAGGTAAGTTAAAACTTGAAGGTAGTACCCGATTAACTTGATTTCTTTTTATCTCATTTTCCTCGAGTCCTTACCCTAGTATGCAAGTATCTAATGTTGTATTTTAAGTGGATTCCTCTAGTAAGTACCCGAGTATGCAGAAATATTTTCAAGGGAAACTTCCAGTCAGTACCAGGGTAAGTCATGCACAAGAAGTACAATTACTCGAGGTGGTACCCGAGTAACCTATGCAAAAATTAGTGCATTACTCGAGTCCATACCCAAGTAACAAGGTAAGTTCTCTCAGTCTTGAAATCCTGCCAACATTACTGGAGTAGGGCATCGAGTAATCAAAAGTTATTTGAAGAATTACTCGAGTTGGTACCCGAGTAACTCATAAAGTTATGAGTGCATTACTCGAGTAGGTACCCGAGTAAACAGACATTTCCAAAGGTTTGAAAATTGGTTATTCCATGCACTACCCGAGTATTCTTGTATTTACTCATTGACTTGAAGTTAATTTAAGAATTCCCGATGATACTCGAGTAAGTACTCGAGTAACCTTCATGTGATACTCGAGTAGTTACTCGAGTAAGCAAACCCAGAAAGTTTGAAATCATTCCAATGGTCATTGTTCTGTTTCCTATTTGATTAATTTTTCATTATATTAGTGTACTTAGCATTTCAACAGGTAAATAATGAAGAGATCTTACCAAATAAGGAAAGTCAAAAGCAATGCTCAAATGTCATCGACCGTCACCTACCATAACGTATGTTTTTCAAAAACTGGAAAAGTCAATAATGGCTGCGCACGCTCCAACGGACATGAAGAAATATGTTCCAGCAATCATTACCAACGTATCTATATATATGTGGACATCTGAACAGAGAAAGAGACAAGAACATACTTACGAACGTATCATCAAGTTCATTACTCTGTTTTCCATTATACTTGTGATTCTATGCTTCAGTGATTCTTATTTACTCTGTAAGAGAGATATTTCATTCAAACTCAATATTTGTTATTGAGGTAACTTAAGGTTGTGGAACCTTGAGTTGGGATTGAATTACAACTTGTAAGGGGGAGCGAGTGTCCAGGTGTAGGAACTTGCTTGTACTGAGGTGCCAAGAACCCACTGAATCTTGGAAGTTATAGTGAAACTCTCAGAGAAGCTCTGAGGACTGGACGTAGGTCAAAGTGGTTGTGGCCGAACCAGTATAACTCCCAGTGTACACTTCGGTGATATTTCTCCTTACTCTTTCTTGTTTTAATTTCAACATCAAATTTTATATTTGCAACGAAATTTTTAAGATCACCCAATTCACCCCCCTCTTAGGTGAAAAGCTTGCTCTAACAGGGATCAAAGCTAGAAATAAAATTTTCAATGAAGTAAGTTTTTCTGTATTTATTTCTGAGATTGAACCTTCTAACATTGATGAAGCCCTGTTAGACAATGATTGGGTTATAGCAATGCAAGAAGAAATAAATCAATTTGAGAGAAATCAAGTTTGGGATTTGGTATCCTGACCCAAGGATCATCCGATCATTGGAACTAAATGGGTATTCAAGAACAAACTCGATAAATCTGCAATTATTGTCAGAAACAAGGCAAGGTTGGTGGCCAAAGGCTATAATCAGGAAGAAGGGATTGATTATGAGGAAACGTATGCTCCAGTGGCTAGATTGGAAGCTATACGTGTACTCTTAGCCTTTGCATACATCAAAGGATTCAAACTCTATCAAATGGATATAAAAAGTGCATTTCTAAATGGTTACATCATGGAAGAAGTGTATGTAGAACAACCTCCAGGTTTTGAGGATGTTACTAAACCTGACCATGTTTTCAAACTCAAAAAGGCTTTATATGGTTTAAAACAATCTCCTAGAGCCTGGTATGGAAGGCTCAGTAAGTTTCTTATTGATCAAGGTTTTGTACGGGGAAAAGTTGACACAACACTCTTCATAAAATGAAAACACAATGATATTTTAATTGTTCAAATATATGTTGATGACATTGTTTTCGGTGCTACTAATGAGTCTCTGTGTAAGGAATTTTCTGAGATAATGCAGGGAGAATTTGAGATGTCAATGATGGGAGAATTGAATTTCTTTCTTGGTTTGCAAATCAAACAAAGAAAGAATGGAATCTTCATATCTCAAACAAAGTATTTAAAAGAGTTATTGAAGAAGTATGGAATGGATGAAGCAAATGGCACTGACACGCCTATGAGCTCTACAACGTTGCTTGATGCTGATGTCAAAGGGAAAGACTACAACATCACAAAATATAGAGAAATGATTGGATCATTACTCTATCCCACGGCAAGTAGACCAGACATCCAATTTAGTGTTGGCATATGTGCAAGATATCAATCAGCACCAAAGGAATCACATGCTGAAACGGTCAAACGAATCTTTAGATACCTTGCTGACACACCTGAATTGGGTCTGTGGTTCCCAAAGGAAGAAGTGAATATCTTGTTGCATATTCAGATTCAGATCATGGAGGATGCAAGACAGACAGAAAGAGCACCAGTGGACAAGGACAATTTCTTGGAGGATCCCCTGTATCGTGGTTTAGCAAGAAACAAAATACAGTGTCTCTTTCGTCAACGGAAGCCGAATATATTGCAGTCTCAAGTTGTTGTGCACAAGTGATATGGTTAAAACAACAACTACAAGATCTTGGTATTTATCTCAAAGAAATACCAATCTTTTGTGACAATACCAGTACGATAAGCTTGGCAAAGAATCCAGTTCAACACTCTAGAACCAAGCATATCGATGTCAGACATCACTTCATCAGAGATCATGTTCAAAAGAAAGATGTGAAAGTGATATTCATTCCTACTCATCTTCAACTAGCAGATATCTTTACAAAACCCCTTGCAAAAGATCAATTTCTATACATTAGAAGAGAATTGGGAATGGTAAATCCCAATGAGTTGTAAGTTGTTTCAGGTTTTCATAATATTAGATGAAGTCATTTGATAATGTTTTAATGATTATTAATTTAAGCATCGGAGTATATAGAAAATTGTTTTGCAGGAAGGTAGGAATTCTGTTTTGAGAAACAAAAACAGAGGTTATCAGAGGACACCATTACTGGAGTACCAACTTGAAGTTATGACTAACAAAGAAGCATTACCCGAGGAACAACTTGAAGTAAAGTAACACTTTACTCGAGTATGTACTCGAGTAATGGACTTCAAAACTAGAAGTAACGGATCAAGTTACTTTGAATTTAAATCTAACGGTTCAGTTACAAGGAATTTTAATGATACTCGAGTAAGTACTCGAGTAAACTTCAAGGAATACTCGAGTAACTACTCGAGTAAGCACAACCAGAAAATCAGAAATCATTCCAACGTTTATTATTTTGTTTCCTATATGATTAACCTTTCATTGTATTAGTATTCTTAGCTTATTTACAGATAAACAATGAAGAGATTATACTAAATATGGAAAGTCAAAAGCAACGTTCAAATGTCACCCACCGCCACCTACCACAAACGGATGTTTTTCAAATACTGGAAAAGTCAATAATGGTTGCGCACGCTCCAACGGACATGAAGAAAAATGTTCCACCAATCATTACCAATGTATCTATAAATGTGGGAACATCTAAATAGAGAATACACAACAAGAACATACACACGAACGTATCATCAAGTTCACTACTCTGTTTTACATTATACTTGTAATTCTATGCTTCAGTGATTCTTATTCACTATGTGAGAGAGATATTTCATTCAAAATCAATATTTGTTATTGAGATAGCTTAAGGTTGTGGAACCTTAGTTGGGCTTGGATTATAACTTGTAAGGGGGAGCGAGTGTCCAGGTGAAGGAACTTGCTTGTACTGAGGTGCCAAGAACCCACTGAATCTTGGAAGTTATAGTGAAACTCTCAGAGAAGCTCTGAGGACTGGACGTAGGTCAAAGTGGTTGTGACCGAACCAGTATAACTCCCAGTGTACACTTCGGTGATATTTCTCCTTACTTTTTACTGTTTTAATTTCACTGTCAAATTTTATATTTGCAACGAAATTTTAGTATCACCCAATTCACCCCCCCTCTTGGGTGAAACGATTGCTCTAACACTTACTTGTTGTTTTTTCAAACGTGATGACATATTTGAAAGTGTTGAGTATACCATCATAGTATTCTTTTGAGTCTTTGCCCATTCAATTTGGATTTTTGATGACCATCTTGAATCTCCACAGTTCCATATGGCCACACTTGAATCACCGTAAAAGGACCTGACCACCTTGATCTTAGCTTTCTTCAAAAGAGCTTTAACCTTGAGTTGTAAAAAAGCACTTTTTGTCCCAGTGTGAACTCTCACCTCAAAATTCTTTTGTCATGCCACATTTTTGTCTTCTCCTTGTATAACTTGGCATTTTCATAAGCTTGTTGTATGAATTCTTCAAGCTCATTGAGTTGGAGAAGCCTTTTCTCACTAGCTACCTTTAAGTAATAATTTAGGGCTTTTATTGCCCAATATGCTTTGTGCTCCTTTTCTACTGGAATATGGCATGCTTTTTCGTAGACCAATTGATATAGAGATATACCAATTGGTGTCTTGAAGGTAGTTCTATAAGCCTAGAGTGCATCATCTAACTTTTGAGCCTAGTCCTTCCGATTAGAATTCACCATCTTCTATAAGATCCACTTTAGTGCTGTATTTGAGATTTCCACCTGCCTGTTAGTTTATGGATGATATGGAGTTGCAACCTTATAGGTTACTCCATATTTAGCTAATACTGATTAGAGCTGTTGATTGCAAAAATGCCTTCCTCTATCGCTGATAATATCTCTAGCCACTCCAAATCTTACAAAAATATTTTTCCTCAAAAACTTCACAACCACTTGGAGACATAGTTAATCACTACCAAAATGAACTAATTGCTAAATGAGGATGGAAAAGGCCACATAAAATCAATTCCCCATACATCAAAAAGCTCAACTTCTAAGATGTTAGTTAAAGGGGCTTTATGTCTCCTTGAGATATTTCCCATTCTTTGATATCGGTAACAGGTTGCCACAATTTTGTGAGCATCCTTGAAGAGTGTAGGCCAGTAAAATCTTGATTGAAAGACTTTAGTAGCTGTTCTAGTTGCTCCAAAATGACTACCTATTATGAGTGTAGATGATTAATTTAATAGTGCAAGTATACACTGTCATAATCAAGTAATACATAAGTGAGTATAGTATCGTTCCTATGAGGATTGATCACTAAGTACTAAAATGGGTAATTTTAACTCTATTTAATCGGTCGATTAGTTGATGATTGAAAGTACGAAATAAAAGATAATTAAATATGAATGTAAATGATATGAAACAACTATGAGAAAATGTCTTAGGGGTCAGATTTCACTTAACAAATTGCGGATTGAATCACTTATCTATTCTAGCCTAATTTATTCCACATGATTGATAGTTGAGGTTCCCTAATTTAATTACTAGCCTCTTCCAAGGTCAAGCAATTCTATAATTAATTGCTAATCCAATATATTCCTATATGAATTTAAGCAATTAATTATGAATTAAGATTCATGGAACTCAGTAAGACTACACAACTAATATGACTATATTCCTATTTCATATGCAAGTCATGGTTTTAATTATATGATCTATACACATGCATCTCCTTCCAGTCTCAACATGCATATTGAAATCATTTAAAAGATGGCTAGTCAATCAAAAGAATTAAGAATAATAATTAAAACTCAATCATGAAGGATAAATTCAAACTAGATTTAATAAGTTAAGATTCAGTCGGTCATTAATAAGCTACGTCATCACCCTAGGAAAATGGAAATTTAGCACATGATAAAATTAAAAACAAAACCAAGATAAATTGACATTATATAAAACTAGAATGGAATCCTTATAAACACTACATAAAACTTGAATATTAAATTCTCAAATATAAATATACAACCAAAAGATGCATGAAAAATGTAAAAATCAAGCCGCCCCTTTAGGAGGTGAAACCTTCCATGTAGGTGGCATACACAAAGTAATACAATCCTAAGCTTTCCAAGATGGGGGCATGCAAAAAGTAATACAATGTATAAAATTAATTCTAGGATGATGGAGTAAGTGGAGAAGAGATGAGAGTAATGAAATGGTGTGTAAATAGAGAAGAGAGGAGAGTAATGGAAATGAAATGGTATGTGTGGAGAAGAGATGAGAGTAATGGATATGAATTGGTGTGTGAAATGTAAAGGAGAGGGTGGCTATATATAGGGAAGAATGGAGTGGGGTAGATAAAGTGGTAGGTGAAGTAGGAGATAGAATGTGGTAGATGAAGTAGTAAGTGAAAAGGAAGATGAAGAGGCAGATGAAATGGTTAGTGGAATGGAAGATGATTCCTGCTTTCAACATCCAAGAAAAATTCAAAACCCTAGGAGATAGAACTGGATTTTGGTTTCAATATCAAAGTTGTAGATATCTTTCTTAGCTTTTTATCCATATAAAGAACGTCTCAATCCGACATCTAGGACTCCCGATATTGCCTGAAAACTGAAAGAAGGTCTAATTTAATATTTTTCTAGAAATTCTATTTTATGCCAAAATCATTATTTATTTATTAATTACACCCAAATTTATTAAATTGAGCTCAAATATCATCCATAAAATTATTATATAAGGGAAAACAAATATACAAATGTTTTACTTATCACCACCAATTGGGGATGAATGGTAGTGATTTATGACGTCGTCCATTTCTTCTTCAGGAACACATCAACTGATAATTCGATCTGGGCATTGTTTGTATAAGAACAGATCCTCTCAAAAGTAATGCCTTACATCAACTAGAAATTTCTTCTTTTGCACTTGAGAAAGTTCATAAGGCATTACTCCTCTTGCCAAATAATTCACAAAATTAGCACACCAAGGAGTAGGTTGTGACTGCATGATAAAAAGTTGCTCATCTGGGAAATTCTCCTGGATTGGTGATTCTCTCTTTCATTCAAGTGGTTCTAACCGAGAAAGATGATCTGCAATGAGATTCTCGGTCCCTTTTTTGTTTTTGATCTCCAAGTCAAATTCTTGTAGTAGAAGCACCCATTTAATCAGTCTAGGCTTAGCGTCCTTCTTCTCAATCAAGTATTTGATTGCTGAGTGGTCCGTCTAGACAATGACCTTTGACCTGATCAAGTAGGCTCTGAATTTGTTGAATGCAAACACAACAGCTAATAGTTCCTTTTCTGTTGTTACATAATTCAGATGTGTATCTGAGAGTATCCTGCTAGCATAGTTGACGGCATGAAAGGCCTTGTCTTTTCTTTGGCCTAAAACAACTCCAACTACATAATCACTTGCATTGCACATCATTTCAAATGGAAGGTTCCAATCTGGAGCTATGATGACTGGTGCAGAAGTCAAGGAACTTTTCAAAGTTTGGAAGGCTGATAAGCACTCCTTATTAAACATAAAGGGAGCATTTTTCTCCAACAGCATGCAAAGTGGCTTTATGATTTTTTTGAGAAGTCCTTGATAAATCTTCAATAGAAACCAACATGTCTTAAAAAAATCTGAATGTCCTTGATTGAGGAGGGAGGAGGTTGCTTTTCAATTGTTTCAATCTTAGCTTGGTCTACTTTAATGCCTCGATCAGATACCTTGTGACCCAGCACGATTCCTTCTTGTCCCATGAAATGACATTTCTCCCAATTTAGAACCAAGTTTGTCTCCACACAATGGTGCAAGAATTTTTCCCGATTTGAAAGAAAATGATCAAATGATCCTCCAAAAAATGAAAAATCATCCATGATCACCTTAATGAACCATTCCACTATGTCTGAAAAGATCGCCATCATACTCCTTTGAAATGTTACTGGTGCATTACATAGACCAAATGGCATCTTTCTGAAGGCAAAGGTACCATATGGACATGTAAAAGTTGTTTTCTCTTAATCCTCTGGTGCAATTGTAATTTGATTATATCTTGTGTACCCGTCCAGGAAACAATAATAGGCTTTTCCAGCAAGTATGTCAAGCATCTGATCTATAAATGGCAAACGAAAGTGATCTTTTTTGGTGACTTTATTGAGCTTTCTGTAGTTGATGCATACTCTCCATCCAGTCACCGTTCCTTGTGAAATATGTTCATTTTTCTTGTTGGGCACTACTGTCATTCTATCTTTCTTTGACACAACTTGAACTGGAGTTACCTATTTACTGTCAGAGATTGGGTAGATTATGCCATCATTTAGCCACTTTATTACATCCTTTATCACCACCTCCTTCATTTTTGGATTGAGTCTTCTCTGGTGGTCGACTGATGTCTTGTAGTTATCCTCTATTAAGATCTTATACATACAAATTGAAGGGCTAATCCCTCTTATATTAGCTATTGACCATCCAAATGCTGTTTTATATTCCCTTAGATTCTTAATAACTTTTCTTCTTCTTCAGGAGTAAGAGCTGCAGAGGCAATTACTGGTAATTTTAAATTTTCTCCTAGATAAGCCTACTTCAAGTGGGATGGTAGTGCTTTCAACTCCAGTACTGGTAGTTTCTCTGTTGATAGTACATACTTAATCGGCCTTTCCCACAAATCTTCAAATGGTTTCTTGATAAAAATTGTGGAATTTGCTTCAAGGCACCTAATCTGCTCCAAGACTTCTGGATTAATAGACTTTGATACATCTACTATCCCTATTACTAATGGTTGATCTATGCAGATTTCGTTCACCACATCTTTTGTGTGGCTAGTCAATGTATCTATTCTGTAATAGTTGTCACCTTCATCTGGAAAGGGCAAAGCCTTAAAAATGTTGAAAGATACTTCATTATCTTGAACTCACAAGGTTAAATTCCCCTGTTGCACATCTATTAATGATCTCTCTATTGCGAGAAATGGCCTCCCAAAAATAATAAGAATTTCTTGGTCTTCTTCTCTGTCAAGTATTATGAAATCAACTGGGAATATGAGTTTGCCCACCTTTACCATAACATCTTCCAAAACACCCCTTCAATGTTTTATTGATCGGTTAACCAGAAGTAATGAAACTGTGGTCGGCTTCACCTCTCCAAGACTAAGTTTGTTGTAGACAGATAGAGGAATAAGGTTTACACTTGATCCAAGGTCACAAAGTGCTCTTTCAAAGTGACATTGACTTATGGTACTAGGTATGCAAAAGCTTCCTGGATCTTTCAGCTTTGGTGGTAAATTCTTTTGGAGAATAGCATTGTGATAAGTAAAATATTTGCATATTTATTTTCCCTTATATGATGATTTTATGGATGATATTTGAGCTCAATTTAATAAATTTGGGTGTAATTAATAAATAAATAATGATTTTGGCATAAAATAGAATTTCTTGAAATATACTAAACTAGACCCTCTTTCAATTTTTAGGCAATATCTGGAGCTCTAGATGTCGGATTGGGATATTCTTTGTACAGATAAAAAGCTAAGAAAGAGGTCTACAACTTTGAAGTTGAGACCAAAATCCAGTTCTATCTCCAAGGGTTTCAAATTTTGCTTAGAAGTTGAAAGCGGAAATCATCTACCATTCCACCAACCATTTCATCTGCTACTTCATCTTCCTTTTCACCTACTACTTCATTTGCCACATTCTATCTACTACTTCACCTATTACATTTCACCAACTACTTCATCTACCCTACTCCATTCTTCCCTATATATAGCCACCCTCTCCTTCACATTTCAGAGACCAATTCATATATATTACTCTCATCTCTTCTCCACTTACACACCATTTCATTACTCTCCTCTCTTCTACACTTACCCCATCATCTTAGAATTAATTTTATGCCTTGTATTGCTTTTTACATGCCTCCATCTTGGAAGGCTTAGGATTGTATTACTTTTTACATGCCACTTACATGGAAGGTTTTACCTCCTAAAGGGACGACTAGATTTTTACATTTTTCATGCATCTTTTGGTTGTATATTTATGTTTAAGAATTTAATATTCAAGTTTTTAGTGGTATTTATGAGGATTTCATTCTAGTTTTATATAATTTCAATTTATTTTGTTTTTGTTTTTAATTTTATCATGAGCTAAATTTTCATTTTCCTAGGGTGATGCCTAGCTTACTCATGACGGATTGAATGTTAACTTATTAAATCTAGTTTGAATTTCTCCTTCATGATTGAGTTTTAATTATTATTCTTAATGCTTTTGATTGAATGATTTCAATGTACATGTTGAGACCGGAAGGAGATGCATGTGTATCATTCTTATAATTAAAACCATGACTTGCATATGAAATAGGAATATATTCATATGAGTTGTGTAGCCTTTCTGAGTTCCATAAATCTTAAAGCATAATTAATTGTTTAAATTCATATAGGAATATATTGGATTAGTAATTAATTATAAAATTGGTAGACCTTGGAAGAGGCTAGTAATTAAATTAGAGAAACTCGACTATCAATCATGTGGAATAAATTGGGCTAGAATAGATAAGTGATTCAATTCGGAATTTGTTAAGTGAAATCTGACCCCTAGAGCTTTTTCTCATATTTTCTTTCATATCATCTGCACTTATATTTAATTGTTTTTATTTTATTTTGTTTTCTCAATCACCAACTAATCAATCGACTGAATAGAATTAAAATTACCTATTTTGGTACTTAGTGATCAATCATTATGGGAACGATACTCTACTTGTGTATTAGTTGATTATGATAGTGTACACTAGCACTATTTAATTGATTATCTACACTCGTAACACACTGCACTCCTCAGTAAGTGCAATTTGTTTCAAATTCCTCAAGCTTACGCTTATTTAAAAGAATGTCCTTCATGAATTTTTCATAACTGGGCATTTGGGCAAGAGTATCTGTAAAAGGAATGTTGATGTGCAACTTTTTCAAAACCTCCAAAAACTTTGCAAACTACTTGTCTAGCTTTGCCTTTGCAAGTCTCTGAGGGTATGGAACTAGTGGTACATATAGAGGAGAATTATTTGGAAAGTTGATTCTTCCTAGTATTACATCATCCTCCTTATGTTCTTGTACTTCCTCCTTCTATTCTCCTCCACTTTCTTTCTTTTCTCCATCATCCTTCTTTTTAATTACAGGATCTTTCAATTCTTTACTACTTCTTAGTGCAACGGCCTTCACATGTTCTCTTGGGTTTCTTTCAGTGTCACTTGGTAGAGTTCCTGGTTGCCTGGAATTCAGCATATTTGCAATTTAGCCCATCTGGATCTCCAAGTTCTTTATTGAGGCATCTTTGGTTTTGAGTGTTGCATCAGTCTTAGCTATGAATTGAGCCAGTACATCTTCTACATTCATTTTCTACTGTAGTGGATTTGGTTGTTGAAAAGCTTGTTACTGGTAGTTCCCTTACGGCTTGAATGCATTTTGATTATTCCTCCAACTTAAGTTTGGATGATTTTGCCAACCTGGATTGTAAGTATTTGAGAATGGATCATTTCTTTGATTTCCGACATAATGAGCTTGATCCGGCATGAATGAATATCCTTCTTGACATTGCATACTCACATGAGGCCTTCTACATTGATCATAGGCTTCAGCTGGAGTACTAATTGATTGGTTTGTCAAAGAGCCTACTTGCTTGGATATAGATGCAACTTGAGAAGACAAAGTTGTAAGGACATCCAACTCATCCACTCCAAGTGCTTTCTTTGAAATATTACATTCAGAAGGCCATTGGTATGCATTAGCTGCCATCTCCTCAAGTAGATTGTAAGCATTATTTATATATTTTCCCATTAAAGATCCTCCAGTTGCAACATCTAGAAGAATTCTGATAATATGTGTCATCCCACTATAGAAAGTTTGCAGTTGCCACTAATTTGGTAACCCATGATTAGGACATTTTCTTAGCAACTCCTTGTATTTTCCCTATGCTTCATAGAGGCTTTCTTGTTCATGCTAGGTGAATGAGGCAATTTTATTCCTCAACTTAGCAGTTCTTGCTGAAGGAAAGTATTTTTTTGAAAATTTCTGCACCATGATCTCCCAGTAGTTATGCTACCCACTAGTAGTGATTGTAACCAGCTCTTAGCCTTATTCCTGAGTAAGAAAGGGAAAAGTCTAAGTCTAATGACGTCATCAATAACACTATTATGCTTGAATGTGTCACAGATTTCTAGGAAGTTGGTTATATGTTCATTAGGATCTTCTATTGGTAAACTACCGAACTGATTTGCTTGCATCATCTAGATAATTGCAGGCTTGATTTCAAAGTTGTTAGCTGCTACTGGTGGTCTTATGATTCCATAATTTGTCCCCATGACTGTTGGTGTTGCATAGTCACAGAGTGTTTTGGTATCTGTTGCTTCTCCCTCCAGATTTGCCATCGGATTGATTAGGATTGAAGTAGAATACTTTCAAACTCTTCGATTTCCTTGACAAGTTCTCTTGATCTTCGAATCAAAAGGCAATAGTTTAGTCTCCTTCGATCTGGTCATACACTAAGCAAAAGCTTGAAAAGAAACACAAGACACCGAAAAGGAAAAAAATGTAATATCAAGACCAAATTAGTATTAAAATTACTTGGCATTGATATTAATGGCAACAATCCCCGGCAACGGCGCCAAAAACTTGTTACGAGTGTAAATGATAGTGCAAGTATACACTGTCATAATCAAGTAATACAGAAGTGAGTAGAGTATCATTCCCACAAGGATTGATCATTAAGTACCAAAATTGGTAATTTTAATTCTATTTAACTGATCGATTAATTGGTCATTAAGAGTATGAAATAAAATGATTAAATATTAGTACAAATAATATGTAAGGAACTATGAGAAAAAGCCCTAGGGATCATATTTCACTTGGCTAATTTCAAATTGAATCACTTATCTATCTAACCCAATTTATTCCACATGATTGATAGTCAAGTTCCCTCATTTAATTACTAGCCTCTTCCAAGGATAAGCCATTCTATAATTAATTTCTAATTCAATATATTCCTATATGAATTTAAGCAATTAATTATGCATTAAGATTTATGGAACTTATTAAGACTACACAACTCATATGAATATATTCATATTTCATATGCAAATTATGGTTTTAAATATAGGGTCTATACACATCATCTTGTTCCGGTCTCAACTTATATATTGAAATCATTCAAAAGGTGGTCAATCAATTGAAAGCACTAAGAACAATAATTAAAACTCAATCATGAAGGAGAAAATTAAAACTAGATTTAATAAGTTAAGATTCAATCCGTCATTAGGAAGCTACATCATCACCCTAGGAAAATAAAAATTTAGCTCATGATGAAATGAAAAATAAAATCAAAATAAATTGAAAAATTGATCAATATTGCATAAAGCTTAATGAAAACCTCAAAATACTGCATAAAACTTAAATATTAAATTCTTAAACAAAAATATACAACCAAAAGATGCATGAAAAATGTAGCAATTTAGCCGTCCATTTAGGAGGTATAACCTTCTATATAGGTGGTGACCTAAACTATCCATATAGGAGGACTACCTATACTATCCATGTAGGAGGTTTACCTATACCATCCATATAGGAGGTCAGCAAAAAGTATTACAATGCTAAAATTAAATAAAAGATATAATACAATATCTTGCTCAGTCAGAGATAAGACCACATACTCTCAAAGAAATAACATTTTTCCTGTCCGTCTTCTCCTCTTCAACTATGCGTATGATTCATTGCAATTTATAGGCAATTTTTGTCATTTTTTTATTTCTATAGTAACTCCACTACCACATTCTTTTATTCACTACTACAGTAACCTAGTTTTTTATTCACTGGTACAGTAAACTGCTATAGTGAATGTCAGCAGGTCAAGAAGCTACAGTTACCATCAGCTACAGTACTTCCGGCCGCTACAATGATTACATATTTTTTTATTGTTATTTTTTATTTTTTTTCTAAAAACATTATTTATTTATCAATTAAACCAAATTTATTATATTAAACTCAAATATTGTCCACAAAATCATCATATAAGGAAAAATAAATATACAAATATTTTACTTTTCAGTGAATAATATGTTGCTTTATTGTGGGAATACGAGAAAAGTATATCCTACTTCCCAGAATGATGATAATACGAATTCTAGTTTGAACTTCCTCTCAATGGCTAAAGCTGAGAAATGTCTTGAGAAGGGTGCCAGGGGTATATGGTATTCTTTTATGTGTAGGGAGAAGCAGAAGAAACTCTTGAATGTATACCCGTGATAAGAGAGTTCCCTGAGGTGTTTTCGGATTACCTTAACGGATTGCCTCTAGAAAGGGAAGTACAGTTCCTAATTCAAATTGTGCCTGGAGCTAGTTCTATATCAAAAGCCTAATACAGAATGGCCCCAAATGAAATGGCGAAGCTAAAGAAGTAGATCAATGATTTACTTGAAAAAGGGTTTATTCGACCTAGTGTTTTGTCGTGGGGAGCTCCAGTATTGTTTGTTAAGAAGAAAGATGGGAGTCTGAGGTTGTGCGTGGATTGTAGAGAATTGAATAAGATAACCATCAAGAACAAATATCCTCTCTTGAGAATTGATGACCTTTTAGATCAGTTGTTTGGTTCATGTGTATTCTCGAAGATTGATCTAAGGTCGGGTTATCATCAGCTGAGTGTAAAAGCAGAAGATGTACTGAAGACTACATTCAAAACTAGGTATGGGTACTATGAGTTTCTGGTAATGGCCTTTGGCCTAACCAATACACCTACTGTATTCATAGATTACATGAATCATGTCTTTTGACAATACCTAGACCAATTTGTAGTGGTATTTATTGACGACATTCTAATATTCTAGGAGCAACAAAGAGAACGAGCATCATTTAAGAATAGTGCTGGAGATATTACGTGAAAAGCAACTCTATGCCAAGTTGAGTGAGTGTGAGTTTTGGCTTTGGGAAATAAAGATCCTAGGCCATGTTATTTTCTAAGAAGGGGTCTTAGTAGATCTTAGTAAAGTGGAAGCAGTGCTAGACTGAAAGAGGCCAGAAACTGTTACTAAGATACATAGTTTTTTGGGTCTTGTTGGTTATGGCCGGAGATTTATTCAGAATTTCTCCCGGATTACCTTGCCAATAACCAATCTCACATGAAAAGATAAACCGTTTAAGTAGGATGGATGTTGTGAAAACAGTTTTATTGAGCTGAAGAAGAGGTTGACCATAGCACCTGTGTTGATTATACCCGATCATAGCTTGACTTATATTGGGTACAATAATGCGAGTAAGTAGCGGTTGGGGTGTGTCCTTATGCAGCAGGAATGAGTGGTAGCCTATACCTCTTGACAGCTAAAGCCTCATGAAATGAACTATCCCACTCATGATCTCGAGCTTGCAGTGATTGTGTTTACATTTAAAATATGGTGACATTATCTATATGGTGTGACGATAGAACTGTACTGTGATCACAAGAGTCTCAAGTATTTGTACGATTAGAAAGAGTTGAAAATGAGACGGCACTAGTGGATAGAGTTGTTGAAAGATTACAACCTGGGGACTAAATATCATCAGGGTAAAGCTAATGTCATCGCAGATGCTCTTAGTCGAAAGATGGTACTAGTGGGACCAATGATGATTCAGGAAGGAAAATTGATAGAAGATTTTCAGGATTAGAATTTATCAAACTAAATCTTATGTGCTAATTACAATGTTTTCCAAGGTAAAAGTGATCTAAGAGCTGAGATTGAAGAGGCTCAGAGGCAAGATGATCAAGTATAGTCCATTCGGACCATGATCGAGTGAGGAGAAACTCAGGACTATGATTTGTCACCTAATGGATTGGTTCGATACAAAAAAAGAATCTATGTTCTACTAAAGGTTGAGCTGAGGTAGAAAATCCTAGATGAGGAACACAAGAGTTGGTATACTCTTTACCCCATAATGACCAAAATGTACCACAGTTTGGAGTCTATGTATTAGTGGCTGGGATTAAAGAGCGATATGACCAAGTATATGGTATGGTGTCTTACTTGTCAGAAAGTGAAGATTAAATGCTAGAGGCCTTCGGGATTGTTGCAGAGCTCTGAGATTCCAGAATGGAAGTGGGAAAGTGTGACCATGGACCTTGTTATGTGATTGCCTAGGATTAGAAACTATGATGCGATTTGGGTGATTGTTGACCGATTTATAAAGTCAGCGCATTTTATACCAATCAACGCCAGTTATTTTCCAGAAAAACTAGCAGAAATCTATATTCGATAGATAGTGAGACTACATGACACACTGAAGAGTATCATTTCATACAGAAATCCTTATTTTACTTTGATATTCTGGAGGGCTTTACATGAAGCTGTAGGTATAAAATTGAGATTTAGTACAACCTATCATCCACATATAGATGGACTGTCAGAAAGGACCATTCAAATGCTGGAAGATATGTTGAGGGCATGTGTCCTAGACTTCAAGGAGAATTAGAACTACTTTCTTCAACTTGCCTAGTTCGCCTACCATAATAGCTATCATGCGAACATTTTGATGGCTTCGTATGAAGCACTTTATGGAAGGAAGTGCCAATCGCCTTTGTGTTGGAAAAAGCTATATGAGAGATGATTGTATAGGCTAGATCTTGTTGATCAAACCACAGAGCAAATTAAAATCATTCAAAAAAGGCTCCTTGCAGCACGAGTCGATAGAAAAGCTACGCTGATAAGAGGAGAAGACCTCTAGAGTTTAAAGTTGGTGATCATGTGTTCAGAGGGTGTCTTCAATTATAGGAATCAAAAGAGCAATCAAACGAAAGAAGTTGAGCCCATAGTACATAGATCCTTTTAAGATTCTTATAAGAATTGGGCTTGAAGCATATCAAATAGCCCTACCCCCAAACTTGAGCTGGCTCCATGACGTGTTTCATGTTTCCCAACTGAAGAAGTACCAACTGGATCTTATGCATATTATTGAGCATAAAGATGACAACTTGCATGACAACTTCACATATGCGGTAGAGCCAGAAGAAATTATTGATCGAGAAGAAAGGTGGCTCAGACACCAAAGTTGTTAGATATGAATAGTTTTGATGATGTCAACTATATATGTCAAATATTAAGAGCAAAAAGTTTGCATAATATACTTATCTTCTTCATTAACTAACTACTATATTTAACATTGTATATCATGTAGATTAATCATATACCTGATAGTGGGTTGATGTTATTTTGCTTATAATGCCTCATAAATGAAGAATGATCATCAAGAAGAAAATCAAGAGGTAAGGGATTGAAGAAAGAAGAAATTAATGGGAATACCAAGATTCAAGATTAATCAAGCAAAGATTGAAGAAGATTGAAGATATTCAAGAAGACATCTAATTGGATTATGAAGAATGATCATCAATTCAAGAATATATCTATTTGGGTTATGAAGAATGATCATCAAGAGGAAAAACAAGAAGAAAGAGATTCAAGAAGGAAGAACTTGCAAGATCACATAAGAATATCAAGATCTAAGCTATTAGAAGTGATATTGGAGGTTTCTATGATCATATGGAGGTTGGAATAGGTCAATTTGAAGCCAAGATAACTTATATTGAAGTTATAGAACCTCCCTAAGATGTTCCCTTGAGTTTTGGCTCTCTGCCATGTTTTGGAAGGCATTACTCGAGACTCGAGTAATAGACATGATCACTTGAGTAATCTGCATTTTTGTTGTACTCTATTTTCACGCAGCAGGATAGAGGTTTGGTATTTTGGGTATATCTATCTAACTACAAGTCGGATTGATCTAAAACTAGTGGCATATGAAACTAGACCCCCCACACGAACTATGGACACCAATATCACATTACAAGAAGTTCAGATGAGGGAGATATGATCTCTTGAAATTGACACATGAATCACCATCATATTCCAGGACAACTTTGGTATTTTGGATATAACTCTCAAACTACTCATCGGATTAGATGAAACTGGTGCCATATGAAAGTAGTCTTAAAGAGCTTTCCATGGATAGGTAATTTGGCATATTTGAAGTTATATCCTAAGAGCTATGCCTTCTGGAAGTTGCTGCTTGTGATTTCAGAAATTGTCTAAGAATAGTATATACTCTTTGGATCACAACTTTTTGTAAACAACGAGTATGGAATTGATTCTTATTGCGTTGTTCTTATTGCGTTGGAATGTAGACAATAAGAACTTTCCAATGATGTATAATTTGCTATATTTCAAGTCAAAATCAAGAATTCACTTGAAGGGCTTACTCGAGTAATATGCAAAGTTATTTAAAAGTTTACTCGAGGGGTTACTCAAGTAATGCAATTGGAAATGCTCTCGGCCAAGCTTTGAATGACATTACTTAAGGGACCACTCGAGTAATCTGTAAAGTTATTTAAGAGCTTACTCAAGGGATCACTCGAGTAACCAGAGAAGAAATCATCCAGTACCTCTCAGCCAAGAAATGACAGACTTTACTCGAGGGACTACCAAGTAACCAGATGTGAAAAGTTGTATTACTCGAGGGATTACTCAAGTAATTCACAGAGTCATTTGAAACATTACTTGAGGGATCACTCGAGTAATCAGAGATGCAAAGAAGTAGTTACTCTCGGTCAGATTTTGAACGGGATTACTTAAAGGCTTACTCAAGTAATGACCCAGGTTTACTCGAGTGACCACTCGAGTAATGCTTCCCAGGAGAACAGAACAACATATTGAAGCTTTCAAAATTCATGGGATTAGTTATGAAACTCATTCTTCTTGCTTCAAATCACTCTTACACTTCATTGTATTAGTGTTTAATGCATTTCTCCAGGAATATAATGAAGAGATGATGTGAAGAGACATAAGTTGACTTTACATAAGCAGAGTGTTCACGAACCACAATACTAGTTTTCAAAATCAAAGAACAGTCAAATGAAGCTACGCCACTCTAACAGATAGGTTGAAAGGCTTCCAACGGCTATCATAACTCATCTATAAATATGGGAACACACCAACGAGAAACATGAAAAGTATCATGAATCATCTACTCAAACCTAACTACTCTATGTTCTTATCTATTTTCCATATCATGTATATTTGAGAGAGTGATTATTCACTTCTAAGAGAGAAGATTGATTGTAATCTTTCATCATCAAAGTTGTATCCTTACAGTATGTAAGGGGGAGTAACTCGGTTATAACCTTACGGTATGTAAGGGGGAGTAACTCAGTACGAGAATTGTAAAGGCTTTACAAGTGCCCGAATTAAACTTGTGAGATTGTAGTGGTTCTCAAGTACCCGGTTAAACTTGAGGAAGATAGTTGATTGAAAATCTCAGGAGGAGCTTGGGATTGGATGTAAGTCATCGTGGATTGGGCCAAACTAGGATAAATCACAGTTTGCATCTTCTCTTCCCTAAGCTATCATATTTCTAGCATATATGTTTTAGATGCTTACTTATGGTCTCATGCTTCCATACTTATTGATTTCATAAGATGAGAAAAGATTTTTAAAGTTATTAAGTTTTTATCTTACACCCAATTCACCCCCCTCTTAGGTGTCAGCCAGTTCTAACATTTAGTAACAAAGCCGGACTCTTGTTTAAAGGACTGAACCGTCTCAAGAGCTTATAATGTCTGATTTTGGGTGTTATATGCTTTACGAAGGTTTTGACTATACAATTCCACCTGTTTTAAAAGATATTAATTTTTAGTTTTAGAAAGCTAGAATAACTAGTTTTATAAAAGCATCTAATTTTGATATGTGGAATGTTTTACAAATGCCTTTGTTTTCAAACCGAGAAAGGATTGGATAGAAAGAGAAAAGAAAATGTATTCGTTGAACATTAGAGCAATGAAAATTCTGTATAGTGCTTTAACCGAAAATGATTTTGAGAAAATTAGATTTTGCTCTACTGCCAGAGATATTTGGGATACTCTTAATTCTATGTATACTTCTAACAAATGTGTTGAAGTTGAAAGTATTGACAGTTCATGTGAAACTATAAGTTGCATACTTGCAGTTCATGAACAAGTGGAAGTTGAAAATGAAGAAGGAGAAATCATAGAACACTTCCATGATCTTGTCAACATAGAAGAACAAGAGGAAGATGATTTCCAAGAAGAGCTGATTGCGAACGAATTTGATGGATAATCCTCTAGAGCTCAAGATACACATATGGTAAACAATTCCAATTCTTCTAGAGTTATTTTAAAAACTGATTTTCAAAGTTTGCATACAATTGTTTTTCAACCAATTATCGATTCTATTGAGAAAAGCAAAAAGGTTTTCAATTATGTTGGAAATTCATAAGGGGAGAAAGAACTTAGGCATACTGATCATTTGATATCATCTTTTCTTGATCGACACAATACTTGCATAAAATCTCATAATGCATATCATCATATTATTTGCAATTATTGTGGTAAATCAGGTCATATTTCTCACACATGCTATATTAGAAGAAATTCTAATATGAGAAATAAATATGCTTAGGTTATGAAAAGTCAAGTAAAGTCTAATGCTAACAATTAAGGACCCAAAGCAAAGTGGGTACCAAAATGTCCATATAGTGTTTCATGTATGCAGATTGATTCTTGAAAGAATGGACGTAAGGGTATAGAGAAAATAAGGAAGATTCCAAGAGTTCCTAATGCACATGAAAGGAGATTCACATCAATTAGGAGAACTCTCGAATCACCTATTGCTGGAACTGAAAAGTTTGATCTTAAAGAATGGCAATGGAAAAAAGGAGTACGTTCCACCTCAAGAATGGACTACCATAGAGTACCGTTCAACTATCTTGAGGAAAGCAAGAAAAGGAGGATCTCTCACGCATCAAGTAAAAGATACCTGGATTCTATATTTTTTGAGAGAAGGTTACCAGCACCCAAAGCAAGATATTCAAAGTATCAACATCATAGAAATATGTAATGGGTAAGCAAAAGAAATCCTCTAAGTATCTAAGGCAAAGGTACACAATGATAAAACCTCTTATGCTATTGTTTGTAATATTTATTGAGGTTTTGTATTTTGGAACCTTAGGAAATAGCATTGCAAATGAGTTTGAAATTATGTTTTCGCATCCCTTAAAAAGCTATTTAATAAATTTATTTATAAACCGATTGTAATGCTCAACAAATTAACTCTTTATGCATATATAATGATTTGAAAATAAAACATTTATTTTATGCATAAAGACATGTTTAATTCATTGTTTACTATATTCTTAAAGCATGTGAATTATGATTCCTACAAGCTAACCATGAGTGAATCCAAGTAAAATTGGATACCAAAGGAAGAAAAATATCTATATGGTTTTGTAGGAAGAAGAAAAGAAGAGCTTTAACTTAAATCTTGGTGAAGTTGGACTTTGAAGCTACATTTTAAATGTGTAAACAAAAGGAGGCACTACTTGAGGCAACACTATAAGTGTCTAGCTATAAATGTAGGAAGAAAAGATGTACAGTGAAGCATCACTCAAGTAACCAATCAAGTGATCATCATCACTATGCAACAACTGGGAGTGAATGTTCAAGTGATAAGACCAACTGGAAGATTGGAAGGCAAAAGTCAAGGAATTATGCACAAATGAACTTCAAAGGATAATTTCTCAAGTAATTACGAGATTACTTGAGTACGGTATTTTTTTTATCCTTACTCGATATTGTGCTTATATAAATTATTTATCTGGGTAATAAAGAATTTGTTTATTATTGTATACCATTAGGAATCAATCATTTATGGTTTTAAAAATGTGTTTAGATTGCTAAATGGACTAAAAGTGAAATTGCGCATAATCTTTCTTTGTATTTGAGTTTTGAAATGAACATTTCAAAAATGTATTTAGATTTCAAATTCATCTTGTTTATAAAAATGCATACACATTATTTGAAAATTATTCCTATCTTGTTTGCATTCAAATCGATGTCAGAATTGGAAGTTAGTATTTTTATATTTGATGTCAGAAATGTTTCAAATTTATCCACTAGAGGTTTCCCATATTGATCTTAAATGAGCTATCCAATGCTTGAACTCCTCAACCATTATTTTCTAACAAGTTAGACCTTATGTCTAACAAGTTAACTATCTATGAGTTTCAAGTCAATTTCCTAGAAAATAGTTCATTTTGTAAAGGCTTATGTCTAATGCATCAATCCTTGGTTGGCCATGTTATTCCAAGTATTATGAATATTCATTACTGTATTAAATCTTAATGCATTGACCATTATAGTGGAATAACTTACTAGGCTTGAACTCTAGTTATTTGGACTAATGAGTATGTGCTTCATTATTCATAAAATCTTGTACTCATTTTGTTGCTCAAATACATTAACCATTGGCATCATATATCTCTAAGTAACTTGTGTCTTGAATTCAAATGTTTAAGTTGATTGTTCCTATTCTACAAAACACAAGAGTCAATGTTATCTCTTGGTCAATAGCAAAGTCATCGTGCTTATATATTCAAGCTAAGCCTTTTTGGCAAAATTCTTTATCCATATGACTCTTGCTCTTTGGAAAATTCTCCAACATGTTAACTCTGATAATTAACATGTTATCTTAGTTGAACTCCACAATAAAGCTTTCTGATACATATTTTATAACTACTGACCTCCACCATTTTTAACATGAGCATTGATTGTAAACATGTTTCAAAGATGAGTTTTGCATATATTCAAAATCCCTATTTCACAATGCATTGTTATGATTTGAAATTACATCTAAGATTTGAAACAATTTGCATATCTCATTATTATTCTTTGAAAACTTGATTTCATTCATGATTTATCCTTTCATAAAAGTTGGTCATCATGGATAGATTCTCTACTCTTTTGATCCTGAATTGCATGAAAATCTTATCAATGACACATTTTTTTTCTAAAGTGTATTTACAAATTGTCATTGATATTTGAAAATCATTATTCTTGGTATTATTTTTCAATTACCCTTTGTCATTCAATTGCTTGAATTTATTTAATTGGATAAAGTTATATTCTGGTCTTTGTTGATTATTATACTCTTTGCTCAAATATCATATGATTCAATTGTATAAGAGCATAAGAGTTGTTATGTCTAATACTATATAGACCTAAGAGAAAGTTGGGTAGTAAAGAGCATATACTTATACTTTTGCAGGAATTGATCAAAATGCTTTACTTTTGGATACAAAGATTAGAGCCTAATAGAGGAGGCGTGACTAGCAGTGTTACAGTGTGAGCAGAATCTAAATTTATGGTATCACTCAAGTAATCAATCGAGTGACACCCCATTATTAGCAAGTAACTAGCTAGTGATACAATCAGAGAAAGTGAAAGAGGAGGAAGATCTCTTAGTAGCCCCAGCTGAGTTCAATTCAGGGCCAAGAACAAGTCTAGCCATTATGTGCTTCTGTTGCCTACCCATCTTCCTTATTATCCTAAGATGATCATACATTTCCACCATTATATGGAGCCAACAGGGATGTTCAGAGGAAGACACTATGATTGAGGAGATGTTGAAAATAACAATAAGAAATTAGAAGGTCACCATCTCAACCTTAAAGATTAATAAATAGATAAGGTATCAACAAGCCCCCCATTTCAAAGAATATGATAAACCTGAGATGTACAGAATCATCAATCTGGGTGAGCCTATAAGGATTCTCAACTTCAATCTTAGCTCTATGTGTGATCTTCATAGCATTATCTGATATACATATACTAGAGCTATGGTAAACAAGGCTAATTCAATCGCTTCATCAAAGGATTATCACATAATGACCTATATTATAAGCAAGGAGGTGAGGAATATTGGAAAGATCATATCTTTCAGAGAACAAGAGGTATATATATATATACTTCTACAGGACTTACTCCAAGTAATATGAAATTACTTCAAGTAATCTGTAATTACTTCAAGTAGACCTTCAAGTAATCGGCAGTTACTTCAAGTAAGTCTGAATCTCACTCCAAGTTAACAAAATAGGCATAGAGAATGAGAGCTGAGACTTCAAGAATAGATGAGATATAACATTTTGCTAGAATTGGTCTCCTTGGTTTTTCATTCTTTGGTTCATCCATTCAAGGCTTTCTGAGAGAGGAGCTTCAATAATCATATAGAGCTTGCCATGAACAATATTGAGTTCATCACCTCTGTAAATGGCGAGATTAGACAACTCTGTGATTTGATAAACCAGAACCTTAAGGCTTTATTCTAAGCTCATCTTAGTATCTTAAAGCACTCATAGAGACAACACTTTAGAATCCCTCAGTACCAATCACATCATCCAACATTAACTAGGACACAATGCATCAATAGACTACAAAGGACTATAACTCGAGTGATTACGACATTACTCTAGTGAGGTTTGTATTCTTAATTAAAATTCTTTGAGTTGCATCACTCGAGTGAGCACTATAGTGATGGTTGAGTGGAATTACTTGAATAACTACTTGAGGGAAACATGGTTACAAATTTAAAATCCTAAATAGCATCATCATTTTCAAAACTTGCTTGCTCTCTAATCTTCATATTTTCAAACTCATTCTCTCTACAAAATTTTCAATGGTTTTACAAATCTAGGAGAATTATCAACTATATTCCTCATAATGCTTTTCTTTTAAGCCATGCATTCATTAAGGGGGAGCTTCACATTCACATATGTTTTATATCTTAAAAGCTCATCACATTTATTTAAAGAAAATCCTTTTAACATACTTATCTGAATTCACTATCTTTTAATTAGTTTTGATGATGATTTACTCTTATATTTTTCTTTCATGATCTTAATTTTTAACATATCATATAGAAAGGATGACTTTGATTTGGCAATAAATTTAATACTTGATTGCATTAACCATTCTCCTTGCAAGAATGCTTTTACTTATAGCAGGAGAATTTGCTTTATGCAAGATCATTCCTCAACACACTAAAAGGAGAATATATCAACTTTGAGGACATGCTTTAACACTCAATCAATGGACAACAACATTTCAAGCAATAAGAGTTTAGACGCCACTTGAGAAGCAAGTACTTCAGTTTCCTTTCACATCTTAGAGGCTATTCCTAAGCTTTCTATTGAGCACACTTCAAAGCCTGCCATTGAGCCAGCCACAGTTAATGTAGTGAACCTGACATCTTGGATCTAATATAACAAGAAATGAAGGCAATGGGTTTCATGGATCAATCATTAGCTTGCTAAATCCAAATGAGCATTTCTAAACCCTCTCTTTATATTTTGAGAATATTTTTCATATTTGACTTTAATTTTCTTTGATTATGAAAGTTTTCTTGAAAATCTCTCCAAATTGTTTCAAATTTATTTTCATGAAAACCATTTTTCATTTGCATCAAGTTACCTTCAAAATAGGGGAGAGAAAACTACTTTCTTGACATATTTATTTTGATTGACAAAGAGAAAGGCATTTCTAATTTGGTTTTATATTTGCTTCTTTAAGAGCTTTTCCTATCTATGCTTCAAACTTTGTGTTGATGTCAAATAGGGGGAGAGAAAGGAAAGAAAATTATATTGCTATTACTTAGTTTTTATAACTCATACATTTTTTTCTTGAAGGATTTGTCATCATCAAATAGGGGGAGAATGTTAGATATGAATAGTTTTGATGATGTCAAATATTATCAAATATAGATGTCAAATATTAAGAGCAAAAAGTTTGCATAATATACTTATCTTCTTCATTGACTAACTACTATATTTAATATTGTATATCATGTAGATTAATCATATACCCGTTGGTGGGTTGATGTTATTTTGCTTATAATGCCTCATAAATGGAGAATGATCATCAAGAAGAAAATCAAGAAGCAATGGATTGAAGAAAGAAGAAATTGTAAGATCTAATGGGAATACCAAGATTCAAGATTAATCAAGCAAATATTAAAGAAGATTGAAGATATTCAAGAAGACATCTAATTGGGTTATGAAGAATGATAATCAATTCAAGAATATATCTAGTTGGGTTATGAAGAATGATCATCAAGAGGAAAAACAAGAAGAAAGAGATTGAAGAAGGAAGAACTTGCAAGCTCACATGAGAATATCAAGATCCAACCTATTATAAGTGATACCGGAGGTTTCTATGATCATATGGAGGTTGGAATGGGTTAATTCGAAGCCAAGATAACTTATATGGAAGTTATGGAACCTCCCTAAGATGTCCCCTTGAGTTTTATCTCTTTGCCATGTTTTGGAAGGCATTACTTGAGTGGTTACTCGAGTAATGAATAATCACTCAAGTAACAACTCGAGTAATCTGCATTTTTATTGTACTATGTTTTTGCACGGCAGGACAGAGGTTCAGCATTTTGGGCATATCTCTCTAACCACACGTTGGATTGATCTAAAACTATTGGCATATGAAACTAGACTCCCAACACTAACATGAGGAGACTGGGGACTTGACGTAGGTCATTGTGGATTGAGCCAAACCAAGATAAATCACAGTTTGCATCTTCTCTCCCCTAAGCTCTTATATTTCCAGCATATATGTTTTAGATGCTTACTTATGGTCTCATGCTTCAATACTTATTGATTTCATAAGATGCGAAAAGATTTTTAAAGTTATTAAGTTTTTATCTTACACCCAATTCACTCCCCTCTTGGGTGTCATCCAGTTCTAACAAAAGTATTCCATTTGTGAAAGTGGTCTGGAAGGGAATGTCTCAAAGGGAAACCACATGGGAAGCAGAAGCTGACATGCATAGACATTATCCGGAGTTTGTGGCTCAAGTTGTGTAACAAATTTTGGGGATGAAATTTATTGAATTGGGGGAGAATTGTAATACCCCAAAATGTACTCAAGGGCTAAATGTACAAAATAGATGGTGGGATTAATGACAGAATTACCTTTGGAATTTTTGTTATAACTTTAATTCTGATTAACTTAAGATAACAACTTAGTTTTTGGCCTAAAGTCAAAAATGACCAAAAGCCTTATTTGAACATAAGAAGGGAGGAAAATGGCAAATGGAAGAGAAATATGAGGAAAATATTTATTTGGCAATAATAGGAGACACAAGGAAGCATTTTTGGCTAAACACAAAAAGGGGAAGTCAACAAGTCAACAAATGCTAATTTAACATTAAACTATGTTATTCAAGGAGATATTATAAGATGTCATTTTTCCTCTTCAAAGAGCTATATTTTCATGTAGGAAATGAGGAAAAGCAAGAGGAAATAATACTTGACTTAAAATGAAAGCAAGAGAAGATAATTTGACCAAGTTATAATAGGATGATGACTTAGTCAACACTTGCAACAAAAGGTAATTAAATATGATAAATTGAAGAGATGCCAAGATATATTTTATAAGGCTTTTAACTTCTTTTGAGCCTCCACATTCGGTTAGATTTTAAAAAGAAGAAAGGATGAAGAATTAATTATTTAGGACACCTTTTGACACCTAAGTTTTGGCCAAGAACATGCAAGAAAGAATATGCAAGACAATAGGGTATGAATTGATCAATAATTGTAGGCCAAACATAAGACAATATCTTGAATAAAAAGGGTAGCCATTTCAATTGAAAAGGGATGAGGAATGAAAGAGAAAACTTGAATCAAATTACACTTAGTTAATTCACCATAAGTACATGACCAAATGAAGTAATTTTTACCACAACTTCTCTCTACTTTTGGACCATATTTTTGGTTGGACTTTAAGAGATAAGAGGGGCCAAAAAATATGATCATTAAATCACTTATTGCCTCTCTCCTCAAGTCAGTTTACAGTTGCCATATGAAGAGCTTGAAGAATCAAGTTTAGGTGAGCTCTTTGATCTTGATTTTCACCTCCTTAACCTCATCCATGGCTCAAGTGTCCTTCATAAACATTATTCCTCTTTATGAGAGCTTCATTTCTATGATTTTAGAATTTCAAGAGGAGGTGTTTTGAGCCATCATCTAAGAACGAAAGATGAAAAAATAAAGAAAGAAGCTAAGGAGAAGCAAGAGTTGAGTATTGGCTTCAATTTGAGCTAATAGTTGTGTAGGTTGAATGAGTATTTTGACATATGTAATTTTGCCATGATTTTGGCAAGTTAAGGTTTGGAGAAGTCATGGTGGTTTGGTTATGTATTTGGTGTTTTGTGATGATTAGAAACCATATGACACAAGTTTGATGCTTAATTTGGGAGTTTGGTAATTTCTGGAATTTAGTTGATTTTTCTGCCAAAATTGGACATGTGAAATGAGTGATAATTTATTCATTTTGATATTACCATTATGCTCTACACAAAAAATGTTGTGGGAATAGCCTGGGTTGTGAATTTTGGGTCATTGAAACTCAATGCAAAATAGGATTTTTTGTTGAACAAGATTCCAGCGAGGTACCCTGATTGTGTGGTGTTTTTGTATAACCAAATGATCTCTAAAAATTCTGAAAATTTCCAATTAAATAGTAGACATATCAATCTTTAATTTGATAGGTATTTGCATCATCTCGATTGGTACATTTGGAGTTATGAGTTTTTGAAGTTAGGTCATGAAAATTGGATTAAATTCTGACAGTGTGCAATAAATGAAACTTATGGGAATGCTGTGTATCCAACTGGATGTGGGTGATATTTTTCCTTGAAAATAAACTAAACAAGGGTCACATAACTTTTGGAATCTCCCCATTTTAAAATTTTAAGATTTAGTTATCTCGAAGTCTGGAGAAAATTCTGGCATATTTGGTTCAAGTGTGTGAAAATTCAAAGGTAATGGCAAATGGTAATAACTATGAACTCTAAGGTTAGAAAATTCATCTTTTGTGTTAATTGACTACTTTAGCTCCTTAGTTGACTTTATTAAATGACTATAGTGATAACCAACTCAAGTTTTATGAGTTATTAAAAATTGAAATAGGTAATAACTCGTCATCCTTAAACTTTAATTTATAGGATTTGACATCTACCCTGAGCGTAGGAGATCAGTGCAAGAACAGGAATGGAAAGAACAAGGTAGTGACCCTTTCTCTTGTATTGTGTATAATACATTGTATGTATGTTTTATCATCGAGTTATGAAACATGCCGTGTGAAACATGCCGTTTTGAAACCCGTTGTTGAGAAACATGCTGGTATGGATATGGCATTATGAATATGCCGTTGTAGAACATGCCATAGTGAAATATGCCGTTGTGAAACATGCCATTGCGAACACAGCGAAACCTATCACAGAAATGTCGTTGATGTGTTGTTGCTTGTGATTTGCTTACATCATGTTTGATGGTTCCATTAAAGCACAAGTACCCTAACAGCCCCAAAAGGGGATCCAATTATGAGTTACAGTACAAGAGGGTATATTGCCTAGTCTATGGATGTGAGCCCAACTAAGGTATGAACAAGTAGGGGTTCTAACAGTAGTTGGCCATGAATACATGTGCACATTTTGATTATTATGAGCTTTACAGTGTTATTATTCTATTGCATTGTATGGTACTTGGCATATTTATTCGTCGCATTTTGTATGACTGATTGTATGGTAGTACTGAGATTCATTCAAATCTAACCCTTTCCAATATTTAATAATATTCTAGCAGAAGCTAGCAGCTTGAAGGGCAAAACGGAAAATACCAGCGTTTAAGGGTACTGGATCAAGCAAGGATTACTATTGGTTACCCTTAGTTTTATTTTGTAAATTTTGAGGATTGTATATATTTTTCAAACCCTATGGGAATTGCTTGTATTGTAAACAAGTACTAATTATCAGTCTATTTGTGCTATTTATGTATGCCTATTGAAGCTTGCCTTTATCACTCTAGCAAATATTGAAATGTTAAGTGGTTTGACACCTACAAGAGGAGTTATAAGGCTCAGAATCTGTGTTGAGATTATCTGTATTATTCAAATAGATAGTAATAAGGGGAGTATTTAGTGATGTTTGAGATTCATCAAAATTGTCACAAACTCGCTGGTTAGTAGTTTCAATATTTACTTTATCAACGTTAACATCACAAATATGCTAATACGCTCTGTAAGTATACTAGTCGTGCCAAGTAATAAAGTGATAAGTAGAGTATCGTCCCACAAGGAATCAATCAATTAATGTTCAGGTATTAAAATCTCAATTTCTTTTAAGTTAAATGAATCTAGTTATAAGTAAATTCAAAGGAAATTAAATAACAAAAACTAGCAATGTCAAACACAACCTAGAGTCACAATCCCTTACTAGCTCCCCAATTCTTATTTCCACATAATTAGTTATTCTAAATTGCTAATTTTCTTAATCTAGAGTATTAATAGCTATAAGTACCTGTCGGTCCACTCGCAACCCTCTCTTAAATATAAATTGTTATGTCTACCCAATTACCTAAGAGGCAAGATAACTCAAATACATTCTTCAACAATTATATGGGACTATTAGGTATATGTCTATCCTAATCACAAATTAAGTCGTAATCTAATCCCATATTACTTAATCTCAGAGCCTAATTAAAATTTCTTTCATCAAGGTAAATCCTAACCTCAAGTTCACATTTAATGATGGCCAATCATTAAATAGACATATTAAAACAAGATTAAGCAACCAAAACTAACATAAATCATAATTGATAAATCATGAAAATAAAATCTAGTTCACTAGCGAGTCCATAGTTTCTCTAGGTCTAAAAAGAAAATTAGCCACTCATGGCTAAAATAAAATCCATAGCAGCAAAATAATATTCAGATTCAAATTCAAAGAATAAAGGGAAAGAGAGGAGGTAAATCTATTGTAGAGGAGAAGAACGAATGATGAGAGGGAAGAATTCTTCACTACTATCATAGAAGAAGATCACCGCCAAACACCTTTAGATTGCTCATTGCTATCACAGAGAAACCAACATTGTTCACCCTCACTGCCTTTAGGATTGTACTTTCTCTAATTCTTCGATCTTTTTTCGCTTGATCTTTGCCATCCCCATCTGTTTGTTCGCTCTCTTATATATATAACATGGTGTAGATGGTGCTATACATCTCTTTATCCAATTCTTTCTCTAAATCTTTTTTTTCGCTTCAAATAGATATAATGTACGAATCTGAAATCTCTCCATGGATCACAATAGTTGATTTTGTCCTTTCTTCATGTGGGGTCTGTAATATCCCAAATTTTGGCCTTAGGACTTTGAAGATAAGTCTATATCAGGCATACTACTAAGCACAGTTCGGGAAGAGTCCCAAGAATGATGAGAAATAGAAACACTATTGGGGACTATGTGATTCACCCCTACCGGGATCAGAATCAATATATGTAGGCAGTAGGATCAAAATATTGGTGCAGATGTGAACATGACACATATGGTGCCATTGGGGTGGTATAAAGACACCACCGAGATATGTCAAGAGGTATGAGACAAGTTAATGGAGTAAAGCATGCCGGTATAAGAGTGCATATGGCATTTCCAGGGGAGACATGTGTACCCTACGTTTTTTGAGTAGACACCGATATGTGGCGCCATGTGGGGCCCATACACATACACTCTGACCTGGTGTCTTTTGATGGACCTCGATATGCTTGTTGTAGTCCTGAGCAAAACCCGAGTAGACACCGATAAAATAACTTTAATAAACTAAGCAATCATGACTAGCTTTTGTGTTGGCTAAGCAAAGAGGACCAAAGAAGATGACAAGTGTCCCTTAATCATTACAAAGGACAAGGACACTTTTGTGTTGGAAGAGTAAGGAGGTGACAAGTGTCCCTTATTATTACCATCACCTTTATGCCTTTTGAGTTGTCACACAGGCAGGTGCCACCTCACCCCAAGCCAGGGAAATCCACCGATCTCCTGTGTTAGGATTGGCAGGCACAGAAGAATAATTTTAAAATTTTCGCCAATTCCAATTGAGGATTTATCAATGGAGTTTAAAAAGAGTTAAGAAGAATTATACCTTTTCAAATTTAGGGTTTTCGATCTCTAGAAACCAACACCTCTGATTGGCTCCTTAAACCGGTATCCACACAAATGTTACTCCAACATGGACTATGTGCTAGCACCTCCAACGTCTGCTAGGGTTTGTTTTTTCACGGCTCTGAATTCTCATCTGATAATAAGTTTTTCTACCCTATCAATTTTATAACCCATGAGTGTTATATTTGAATTTCAAAATTAATCAAGATTAATTTAAAAATTAATTAACTCTTAATTATCTTGATGAGCTAATTAAATAAATCTAGTTTAATTAAATCCATCATACAGTTTTAATTTAACTTATTTATTTAATCCGAATAAAGAGCCAATAGACTTAACTTTTCCTTATAAATTAAATTTGAGATATTATATATCTATCATGTTATTAAATTTAATTTACCTAATAAAATTACATTTAAAACTAACACAATATAATAATATTATCATATATATATATATATATATATATATGTATTTCACAAATAAATATATATAATATTATTAATTTTATTTTCAAAAATTTTATATTATATATATACAAATAAAATTCGTCCACCATAGATTGAACATTGTCTCGCGTTGGGTCATTCTTGTGTGTGACCTTTTAGGCCCATACTTACTGGCAATGAGCCAATAACTGTACTAACCCACAAGTTGTAAGTGGCCTCTAGCAAGACATTACAATTACCCACTTCATATGAGGATCGTTAACACGATGCAACCTGCCATACAACCATATCACGTCCCTTTTGTCACTTGATATTTCGGTCTAGGATGAGGCATGGATGACTTTATAGTCAACCAACTGAGGTGTCTTAGGTTATTAAAATTTGGGATATGTATGGCCTAAGGAATAAAGACAAGAGGCTAAAGTAGCCCATTGGACATTTTTTTGTCTTGGCTCTAATAATATAGCCATTTATCTAGGGTCATAAGAAGCAACGAAAAAAGAAATGTGAAAGAATTTCTAGGAAGCTTGAATGGTTGGAAGAAAAGGTACAAGGAGGGAAGTTGGAGACAAATGGTAGGGAACTTTCCTAACTTGCATAACTAAATATGTGTGCTTGTATATTGATGTGTTAGTTGCTTTGATGAATTGTATGAAGCATATGTGAATGAGTAAAGCTATGTTTTACTTATACTATGGCCATTAGTGTAATGTGTTAAACATTGAGTTTGCATATATGTCATTATGTTGGCATGAATTTATGTAAGCAAGCATGTCTTTCACAAAGCAGTTCTTATATGCATTTATTAGAACTATTCGCTACTGGGATTCTCTTGAATTTCACTCTCCCTCACCAACCATATAGGAAATAGAGCATAGAAGAGAAGTGCAAGATGTTGTGCTAGGAGAAGAAGTTGAAACGAAGGAGAAGAATTATTTATGTGCTGAACTGTTGTGTAATAAACATTGAGTAATAATTGTACATCACTGCATGACAGACAAGTCAAATTTCCTAAGCATGAAAATTGAATTAGAAATTGGTAATCGCATGGTACGAGCCTATTAGTTAAGAAGCCTTCTATACATAAAAATGAGTAAAGAATCACTCTGATTAAAATAATAAAGAGAATTAAGAAACAATGAGTTATAACGAAGTTATAAACCATTTTATGATAGTTTTTGAAAAATTTTAAAATTTTCTGAGAAACCCACTCAAGTACAGGTTTGAATCCTATCCTGAGGTTGGGAATTTAAAGAATTTTATAAATAAATATCACTTTATGGTTCAAATTCACTGCATAAAATCATTAGTTTGATTACAGAAGTTACGTGTTTCAATTATGGTATCAGAGATGTGATTCTAGTAATGGAATTGTTAGCTCAGAGTTAGAGGTCCAGTTAGGGCAAAGGCCTCTAACTCTAGGATATATTCTCTGCTCATGTGAATAGTGTAGTGATCCTCTGATAGTGCTACTATCTATGGAAGTTACAGATAGTAGAGGAAACCAAAAAGTTAGACCACCCTAATCTGTTCAGCAGCTTGTAGAAGGAAGAGATAGAGATATTAATACCTAAGTGATGATACCAATGGTATTAGAGAGTAGTGGTATGAGTGCATGCAAAGGAGGTACCAGTATCTAGTTGGTGGTATCAGTAGTACTAGTATACACTGTAATAATACCAGCATATGTAATAGTGGTATCAGAATGATACCAGTGGTTTAGGATGGTATTAGTAATATCAGAGAGCGATGGTATCAGTACATGTAGAGAGGGTGCTAGTACCAAGTTGGTGGTATCAATGGTACTAGTGTACTTGATAGTGATATGATACATGTAATGGTGGTATCAAAATACTAATAGTATCGATTCTGATAATGGTATGAGAATTGATATTATGCATGATAAGTGAGAACATGGATAGGAAATGTATGACATGAGACTATAATTTATGATACCGAGTTAGAATGTGATTTAGATTCCCACCTTATGTTATAGGAATACCTAGGGGAGTTGTACCCAGAAGCTGGTACTATTTATGTTTCCCTATAGGGAAGTACCTAGCATTTCTGGGGAGACTGACATGTCATACTGAGATTGAGGCATGTATGGGCTATCGAAACCCAGTGGCAAATGGCATTGTACGAGCGCTGATGTCCTGAATCCTATTGGAACTCCGTGGTTAACGTGCTCAGGTGAGAGAAATCCCGGGATGGGTGACCCCTGCGAAGTACTTCAGAAATTTGAAATTTCTTGATTAAAGGCTTGAGTTCCTTGAGGTATGAAATATGGTGATCTTAAGGGATGCCATGAGGATGTTAGAATGAATACGGTGAAGGTTGAGAATAGGCTTTAATCTGATCTAAGCTGAAATAGGGTTTAGGTCGAATTGCAATTAAGGTTACACTATTTTGTGAACCTTGTAAGTAATGCTAAAATGTCAGTAATACTTTGGGGAATAGTTGAGGATATTGGCTAAATGTTATGGGAAAAGAATAAAAGGTAAGAATCATGATGATCTTAGCATGCCTATTGGGTATGGTTGAGGTTTCAGAATTAGGTTGTTAAACCTAGAAGTTAGATAGGCATCCATAGGGTTGCTACCAACTGAATTGTGACTCAAGAATCAAATGATAGTTGAATTGATTCTTTAGGAATTTGAATTGATCTTAATGAATTAAGGTACTAGAATATGGTACAAATAAGAATAAGGTTTTCAAAGGTTGCTAGTTACTCATCTAGCATAGAGAAAGATCTTGATCATAGAATATTCCCTTAGGAAGAATGAATGAAAATTTATTTCCTGATAGAACAGCATGATAGGAAGTTGAGAAAGGGAATTAAGGAATAATGGGCTCAAAAATATAAAGGAAAACAACTTTTGCTCTCATATATTATGAATGGTTCTGCACGTATGTGTTTACCATCGGGTATATTCATTTCATGAATATTGGTGGGAAGTAAGACTTGTTGGACTAGCGTGTCCATAGGCCGTCAGACTTAACAAGCATTCCATAAGAAGCTCTAAGTCCTGTTAGACCAGAGTGTCCATGGGCTAGTAGAATGTATTTAGAATTAGAAGGGCGGAAGCCTACCATTGTAAGACCAAGAATTACCGGGTAGTGTTATGGAACGACTGTAAAGTTGGAATAGAATGGAATGTAGGTCCTATGAATGCAAAACTTGACCCGTTAGGTCTTGTGAATGAATGACAATGCTTGAGGATAAATTGTTTATTTTGCATGCTTCGTGCACATTACATAACGGTTTGAATGGCTTGAGAAGCCAGAGTGGAGCCTAGAATGTATACATAATGAATGACCTTCTAGAATAGTTGTCTGGTTCCTGTGTATCTTCAAAAATTGAACTTTAAACTGACCAATGCACTTGCTATTTTCATGAATTGTAAGAACTAAATTTGTGAACAGAATTTTTCAACAATTGAATTTTTGAACAGCATTTTGAATGGAATTTCTATGTAGTAGTCATTTCTAAACTACGTTGTCTCAGAAGAAGGGATCCTCAGTGGAACCCAGAATAGTAGAAGTAGTATAGAACTAGAAGATGCCAGAAATTATTCTAGAAATACTTAGTTTGCTGGGTCTTGCCAGACAAATTTAGGATTTTTCTTGAATCGCTTTGCCATTGATAAAACTCACTTGAAAGAAAGAATTGAAAGAAAGAAATACAGAAAGAATCTCTTAAGTGGGAAGATGTCTACGAGGGGATTTCATAGAGCTTTAGGAGAGGTTGAAACTCATACTAGTATTGAATATTCTCGATCCTAGAATATGACCCTTTTGTGGTCTATAGTGAAGTGACCAGTATGGTCTATAAAGAAAGAAGAAAGAAAGGATTAGGAACCGTCTTGTTGAAGCAAGACGGAATGGTGTCATGTGCCTCTCAATAGTTGAAACCTCACTAGATGAATTTCCCCACTCATGAATTTGAGCTGCCAACGATTATGTTTTCTTTGAAAATGTAAAAGCATTTTTTTGTATGGTACGATTGTGAAAATGTACCCTGATCACAAGAATTTTGAATATTTGAAAATCAGAAAATTATACTATGAGACAGTATAGATGAATGAAAAAGCAGAGATGCGACTATCATCGCTGATGCTTTGAATTGAGAAGCGGTGCTGCTGATGGTCATGATGATATGAGAACCAAAATTGATAGAAGGGTTTAGAAACCTGAACTTGTAAAGTCAGATAGTACTTGCTAGCTATAATTCTAGTCAAGAGAAAAGAAGTCTGAAAACTTTAATTGAAGAAGTTCAGACACAGGATAGGCAAGCAAGGTCTATTAGAATAGAATACAAATAGAAATAGAATTGAATAAGAAAACCTCTAGAATTTGAGGTATTGGTAATTTGGAGTGTCTTCTAGAATTTGAGATTATCTCTAGAATTTGAAGTGTCGATAGACCTCTAGAATTTGAGGTGTCAGAAAGGAGTAGAAGTAAAGAAATGAAATCCTCGCTATAATGGTTCTTTTGACGTATTATTAAATATCATACCAGTAGCAAATTTTGAGGATGAAATTTATTGAATTTTGGGGAGAAATGTAATATCCCAAATTTTAAGCCTAGGCCTTTGAGGATAAGTATATATTAGGCAGACCATTAACCTCAGTTGGGGAAGAGTCCCAAGAATGATGAGAAACAGAAAGACTCTCGGAGGCTATGTGATTCGGCCTTACTGGGCAGCGGACCTAGTATGTATAGGTAGCACGATCAAAGTGTTGATGTAGATGTGAATAGGATACATATACGGTGCCAATGGGTTGGTAGAAAGATGCCACCCAATTATGTTAAGAGGTATAATTGAGTAAAGTATGTCAGTATGAGAGTGCACATGGCATTTCCACAAGAGACATGTTTTACCCAGCATTTTTGGAGTTGACAATGGTATGTGGTGCTATATGGGGCCCACACATATACACTTTGACCTGGTGTCTTTTGACGGGCCTCGATATGTGTGTCACAGTCCCGAGCAAAACCCAAGTAGACACCGATAAAGTAACTTTATTAAAGCATCTTTAATAAAGTAAGCAATCATGACTAGCTTTTATGTTGGCTAAGCGAGAGGATGACAAGTGTCCTTTAATCATTACAAAGAACAATGACACTTTTGTGTTGGAAGAGTAAGGAGGTGACAAGCGTCTCTCATCATTACCATCACCTTTATGCCTTTTGAGTTGTCATCACCGACGGGTGCCACCTCACCCCAAGCTGGGGAATCCACCGGTCTCCGGTTCTATCACCGGTTAACTTTCACAAACACCAAGCCTGAGAGTTAGGGAAAACTATTAGACCCTTACTTTCCCTGACAAGGTGGACAGCTGAAGGCCTAAGAAAAGAGGTAGGACCCACTTTATTAAAGCAAGTGACACGTGTCACCAAATCACTATATCACCAGAAAAATGGCAGCATGAAAGCTTAACACTTGGCTTGATTTTTCAAAGACTCCTCCCTAGCCTATAGTTTAGGCCAGCTACCCAAAATAATCATAAAAATTGCCAAAAATAAAGATAAACTGGAAAGAGAGAGAGAAAGGGTGAATAGTAACATTTCTTGATTTCAATCCGCCGAAACTCTACCCAAATCAGCGTTTTCTCTCAAAATACCCTTCTATTACCTTCTACTTATCCTAAGCTTCATTTCTACATTTATTATTTTCATTTAGAGGTGTTTGGCACCATCTCGGTTGCCAAAGTGCCACCAGATTTCCAAACTGGTTGCGAAAACTTGTAAAGGTAAGCATAGGCTTCCTTTTGAACCGATTGGTTTGTTGTTTAGATGAGTTTTCATGAGGGAGGAGTACTTCACCCATCAGGTATTTTTGAGGTTTAATCATGGTTTAATCATGTATTTATGGTTAAATAATGATTTGTGATGATTTTGGAAGTTTTTGTTAAGCTACCTGAATTCTTTTTCTAGAGGCAGTGAACTTGTAATGTGTTTTTTATCAGACAAACTTAGTCTAAATACTATGAAATTTTATAGGATTGAAGGAGACATCTTGAGCATTAATTTGATATTTAACATGAGCCATTTGAACTAGTAGATTGAAAGTTATGATTTTTCAAAATTTGACCTTGATTTTGGAATGAAATCTATGGCAGTCAAAGTTTGACGAATTCTTGGAAAATTTGTGTTTGTAATCAATGCTTTGTGGTATTTTTCACTGAAAGAAGACTTAAAGAGCTTTTTGTAGAACGTGGAACCAACCCATTTGGATTTTGTTAGAATTAATTATGAACTTTTAAAGTTTGGTATGGAAAATTATTTTCTCTGTATCCATATCGTTCTTCAGTGTTTATCATACTTGCTCTGTAAGAGAGTCTATATACACTTCAAATTCTATTTTCATTTGATCTCAAGGTATTGGGACCTTGAGAGGGTAGATATCCTTACGAAAGAAGCAGTTGAGAGAATTCCTAGTAAAACTTTCCACTCATAAGACTTACAAGATACAAGCAGTAAAGAACGTTACTGCTCGTAAGACTTACAGTGGTGTAAGCAGGGAGAACGTTGCCGCTCATAAGACTTGTATACGTAAGCAAGTGAGAAAGGTCATAGGTTGTTTTTCTTCACGTAAGATTTGTCGTAAGGGGGAGAGAAATTTCTTAGTGTTTAAATATTTCTGCTCATAGGCCATTCGAGGATGATTGTTGTTTTGTGGCATTCTAAGAGCCCATTGAATCTTGGAAGCATAGTGAAAATCTCAGTAGGTCTTGATTTCTGAGGACTGGACGTAGGCCTGGTTTTTAGTCCGAACCAGTATAACTCTCTGTGTACTAATCCTCTCAACTCCACTCTATCTACAACTATTGTCATATCACCACATCAAACGAAAAATTTATCACATCACCCAATTCACTCCCCCTCTGGGGTGAAGCTTGCCTCTTTCAAAAATGCCCTCCAACAGTTGAAGTGGTATTTAACCAACACACCATTACTATCAAAACCAAAGGAATAAGAGACACTATACATTTATTTGGTCATGTCGGCTAGGGCTGTTAGTGTCATTCTGGTCAGAGATGAGGAAGGCAAGCAACATCCTACTTACTATATAAGCAAGGCCCTTCTAGATACCAAAATCATGTAGTCTTTGTAATGACCCAATTTGAGATTTAGGGCTAATGACTTCGGAATTGATTGTAATTGGTGTAATTAAACACTTTTGGTGAAATGTGGGGTGAATTTGATATAAATGTTCATAGTGATGATTTATTAATCATAGTGAAACCAGGGGCAAAATGGTAAAATTGGAGATTTACCGACCAATTGGTCAGTTACCAAAGAGGAAACTCATTGGTGATTAGAGATCAAGGGTTGAGATTCATTGGCTATGGGTCGGAATCCTGTGCTTTGAGCTTATGTGAGCTCATGGAGGGAGTGAACAAGATGTTGACAAGTGTCATGTTGTGGGCTAATGGATTATGCTAAAAGACAAAAACTCACTTTTTCTCTCTCTTATCTCTCCTATTCAGTTGGTGTATGGTAAAAAGGGAGAGAATGCTAAATCATCATCATCTTCCTTATCTCTCATCATCTCTTTCCTCCTTCTCCCATTTTCGGTGACCTTGGAGCAAGGGAAGAGAAAGAGAAAGCTTGAATTTTGGGTAGGTAATGGTCCCATATGCTCTAATCCTCTTCATTAAACTTGTTTATAGTGTTAAGATCTCCATTTTAGTGGTTTCAGAATTTTGAAAGGTGGTAGTTTGGGAGGTGGAGCAAATTGGAAGTTTGAGAATCAAGGTTTTAGTTTTGGCAAAGTGAAGAGGTAAGGATTTGATACTTTTTGATATATTTATTGTGATTTTGGATAAGTTTGAGAAATTCTGGAATTTTGCCTTGGTTTTTGTATAAATTTTGAATGTATGAATTTCATAGTGGATGATTTTGGAATTGGTGCCTTGTGAAGTTATATGAGTATTAGATATAGTTTTGAATTTTGGAAGTGTGTTGATTGAAATTGGGAGTTGTGTGTGTTATAGAGACCCAAGAGTTAGATTGTGGTTAAAATGATTTTTAGGTGTTTTGGAGGTTACCAATGTGTTCCTTAGGCAATGTTATAAGGGTATAAGCTTTGTGTGGAGTTTGGGAACCATTGGGAGCAATTTTAACCAACCTGGGAATTTCTGTCAGTTGCTGTAATCTGGGCAATTTGATAGCATCACTCGAGTGAGGGAGGAGCTTACTCGAGTGCTGCCATGTGTTTTTCCTGGGTTTTCATGAAGGAAGCTTGAGTGCACTTCTTAAACTGTGAGTGAAGTTGGTGATCACTCGAGTGAGCATGGGATCACTCGAGTGATGGTGTGAGTTCATGGTCAGGGTTGCTCTCTGGTTGTCACTCGCTGGTCAATGTTCAAGAGTGTGTTCTATCACTGGCAAGGATAGGCTCCTCACCTGAGTGCCAAGGGTGGTGCTCGAGTAAGATTTTCCCTCTGATATTGCAAGTGCTCTTAGGTTGTCACTTTCTGCGTTGCACTTTCGGGGACTCGAGTGGATTTGGAGTCATCACCTGAGTGCAAAGCCTTATGCTCGAGTGTTATGTGCACTTTCTGGTCAAGTTAGTTGCTCACTGTCAAACACTCGCGAGTGAGAGCCATTCTCACTTGGGTGCAAGTCTCTCATCACTCGAGTGAGGTCATCTTCACTCGAGTGAGTTAACAAAAAATCAGTGTTGTGCTTCTGAAAAGGGGTCTTCAGGGTAGCTTCTTCCAACCCTTTTAGCATGTGTTTAGGCCTCTAATGGACATTATAAAGAGTCCTAAATGATAACCAACTTAGAGTATTATGAAATAAGTATTTGAAAAAGAGATTGATCGGTTGTCCTTAATTTGGTTAAAGGATTTGACATCTGTCAGACTCGTGAGTCCACTGTGCTGAAGAACGTCAGGAAAGATACAGGTAGTGACTCCTCTCTTATATGTATGCCTATCATGCATTGTGTTGCTGCTACTACTTTGTGATACATTGAGACGCTTTGTGGTGCTTTGTGCTTTGTGATGCTACTGCATAGTATTTACTGTGAAAGCGGGCATAGTGATTACAATGAAAGCTGGCATAGTGTTTACCGCGAAAGCGGGCATAGAGCATTGTGATACAGCTGTGAGAGCTGTCGGTTGTGGCACGAGCCATGACTCATAGTGTTGTTGTTGAACATGATGAACTTACATGCTTTGTGTTTATATATTGTATGACTGATTTGTTACTACTGGGATTCTTTAAAATCTCATTCTTTCCAATGACTAACATTTCAGACGAGGCAAGTGGCTCAAAAAGGAAGCAGACAACTAGGAGTTGTTAGGGCCACTTAGAGACATTTTGTTGGGGGTTGGTTATCTGTTTTTGGTTTGGGATTATCGTTTGTATATAAGATGTAAATAATAATTTTGGATATGTAATCCCGATTTTGGGAAACCTTAAGCCCATTGTATATATATGCATGTAGCCCGGGGTTACTGGGATTTTAGTTTCGTACTCTGATATCTATGAATGTGATTTAACTGCACAGGTAGTTGTATCCAAAGGTGAATGTGAGAGTAGATTAGTTATGTTTTTGAACTGGTTTTTGGTATACCCCATCTTGAAGATGAGGGATTTTAAATGCTGGTTTTATCTTATTGGTCTCTATTTCACTTAAATTTCACAATCCGGATATAATTACGGTGAGGGGGTTACAGTCTTGACTTGAAAAACTAGCTTATCACTCAATTTTGCATAAAAAAAGCTTCATACTTACTTTTAATGCCACCCCATTGCAATAGGAACTACTTACCCTTTAAAGAACATATTGCATAAACTAGACTTGTCTAGTAGGTTAGTCAAATGGGATGTAGAAGTAAGTGAATTTGACATAACCTACTTACCACATATTGCAATAAAATCCCAAGTTCTCAAAGACTTTATAGCTGATTTTACCTAGACATACACTTCGATGCTGAAAAAGAATTGCTATGTATAAGTGGTGAAAACTAAGACTCAAAAGGGACATTGTATGTGGATGGTTCATCAAATATGAAGGGGACTGACCTAGGCAGAGTACTAAAATCTCTAAGTGGTGAAACCATACAACAATATATATGTTGTGATTTTAGTGCTACTACTAATGAGGCAGAATACAAAGCTTTGATAATAGTTTTGTAGCTTGCATAAAGACTTCTCACAAGCTGGCAACCTCCCTAGCTAAAAGTTTCTAGGAGTTCCAAGTAACCCAGGTCGATAGGGATGACAACTAAGAAGCTGGCACTAGCCAACTTGGGATCATCCATTCAAACCAACCAAACAATATTAGTACCAATTCTTCATCTACTATTCTTGGCGATCCACCTAAGTTCAGATATGGTACAGTCAAACAATCTAATGTGGGATTAGAGATCTCCTATTTTACGATACTTGCAAGACGATGTCCTCCTAGAGGATAGGAACCAAGCTTGTAGGGTGAAGGTTCAAACTGCTCGATTTTGTATCTTAGACGAAAAACTATACAAAAAATCATGTCGGATTGCTCATAAGGTGCTTTAGACCACAAGAAACCAGTTACATACTAAGAGAAATTCACGAAGGGGAGTGTAGAGACTATACAGGAAGTAGGAGCTTGGTATGATAAACACACGAATCTGGGTATTATTGGCCTACCTTACAGAAGATGCTATTACATAGTCAAAAAGTGTGATAGATGTCAGAGGTTCACCAATCTGATGCACTAACTACCTAAAACATTACGCACTATCTAACCAGCTTGGCCAATCATGAAGTGGGAAATGGACATAGTTAGGAAACTACCTGTAACCCCCTTCTTACCAAGGCCGAGATTAAGTTCATAAACACATGATAATGTGGAATTAGAGACTGTAAAATGATTTGGGACTTAATGAAAGTAAATATCCTAAAATCAGGGTTTTCAAAAACTTTTCTAAACCTATTCAACAATGGTCTCATATTCACACTTCAAATTCACAATTGGCATGTACAATTCGATTCCATTTATAAATATCAGAGTACAATGTAAATTCCTAACATACTCTGGATCTATTAATCATCTAAAGGGTTTTACAAGGTATACATGCCCATAATCAGTTTTCCCTTATCTAGGGGATTATAGAAAATTATCCATATACAATTGTTTCGCCAACAAATATCCAAAATATATAAGTATGATAACCAATTTATACAAAATAAAAATCCTTGCCCAGAGCTTCATCCACTCTTCATCACCCACTTTCCTTTAGATCCTTCAGCCTTGTCTAAAAATTTGTTTTTGGGAGAGTGAAATTCTAGGGAATCCCCGTAGTGTCAAATCACTCATAGTATGCACAACCACAAAGCATGAAAGCAAATCATCACACACACATACCAACTACAATGGCAGTTACAGCGGCAAGGGCAGGTATGACTTGCGTCACCCTTACGTTTACTCACGCTGAAGTGCTCACGCTGTATTACACATTCACATGTTCATATCATATATATCACCACTACTGGGATCCATATAAAATATTTCACATACGCACAGCCATATTGGCCAGATAAACAAACAGAAATCCATGATTCCATAACATAGCCTTGGCAATTACAAAGGCAAATGCAACGGCAGGCGTAGGTGTGATAACTATCACCCCCTACGACTACTCATGCTGTAATGCCCTACGGCTGATAACATATCACAATGGCCTCATGCCAAAGATTTTTCACAACACAACAATAATAAGTCATGCATACCAAGCATCATACAGAACATGAGAGAAAAGTCACTACCTTAGTTCTTCCGGGTGTGCTCTAGCACCAGTCTCTCCTGAGAAAGGCAAATGTCAAATCCTATAATTCATAATTAGTAGCGAAGTGCTATTCTCTGTTCCATTACTTGAATGACTTCAAATCACTTAAATTGGTTATCATTTATGTCCTTTAGGAAGCTACAAATGCCTCTAACAAAAGCCTTAAAGGGTTGGAAGAACTATCCCAAAGATCCCCTTTTGGAAGCACAAGAACAGAATCTTTACTGTTGCACTCGAGTGAAGAAGTCCTTACTTGAGTCCTGGAAGCAACACTCTAGTGATAGCCAAATACCTACCTGAGTCCTAGGAAGTAAGGTGCAGAAAGTGTTAACCCAAGAGTAAAAAGGAATGACAGAACCCAGAAATGCTCGTTGTACTCAAGCATAAACTCAATCACTCAAGTGATAGCCTAATGCTCACCCGAGTACCCCAAAGTGAGGTTTAGGAAGTGCTCACCCGAGAGCACAAGAAACTTTCAGAGAAGGACATCACTCGAGCAAGGACCCCGATACTAGAGTGATGGCTTAGCACCTGCGAGTGCTGCGACACACTCTTGAAAAATAGACCGTGAGTGGCAACCCGAGATGCGAGTTCACAGTGTCAGATACACCTTTACTCGAGTGGGACGAGGCTCACCCGAGTGATAACCCACGATACTCGCAAGTGAGACAAAACTTTTAGATTTTGAAAATTAAAGCACAACAGAAACATTGAGGGAAAAATGAAAGTATCTTGCTTCACTCGAGTGAGACCCCATATCACTCGAGTGAGCCATATCAGAACCCAAAAAATGCAGAAAAACTGACAGCGCTTCTAGATTTTTACCCTAGTGATTCCAATGATCCCAAATACTAAACCAAAGCTACTCCCACATAAAATTGCACAAGGAATCCAATAGGACCATCAAAACTATCAAATTCCTATTCTATTATCATACTTTGGTTTTAGGCAACTTCTAACACCAAAATCAAAAAATTACCAAACTTAACGTTTCAACCTCAAACCAATTCTATCTATTCAAACACATACCAAAACACCATTTTCCATGACCATATCATGCCAAACTACCAATAAGCCTAATTTTTGAAAATAAGGTAAAAAAGACCCAGAAATTCAAAGTTTCATCATTTGGCACAAAACATAGATAGAAAGGTTTGTTTCACTTGCCTCTTTAACTCTACAAAAAAGGTTTCTTGATTCTCTAATTATCAAATTTTCTTGATGCTAGAAATTACCACCAATGGAGAAACTAGAACCATGAAAATGAAGCTCTCAAGCTAAGAAATAAGATTAATGATGTAACCTCTGCCTTGATTAGAGTAATTATGATTCAATATCACATAATTAAATTGGATTAGAGACCGTCGGGTAATTTAAACTCATTTCAACTTCTTACCTCACAGTAGGGTTTTCACAAAGTCTTTCAAAAACTCTTCCCTATCCTAGTCTCAATTTCAAAACTAAGATATAATTACCTATGCAGTTAATTTACATTCATTCATATCAGAGTGTATAATCAAATCCCCGTCAACTCCTGGGTTCTATACATACATAAACTAAGGGATAATACATCTCAACTAGGGGATTACATGACCAAAATCAAATTTAGTCTTTACATATCAAAATATATAGTAATCCCAAGTTCAAAAGTAGATAACCAACTCCCCAAAAATCAATTATACCCCAAAGGGGTCCTAATCACTCCGGGTTGCCCGCTTCTCTTTAGCGCCACTAGCTCTGTCTGAAATGTTAGTCATTAAAAAGAATGAGATTCAAGAGAATCCCAGTAGTAATAAATCACTTACACAATGTATAAACACATAGCATGTATGATCATGTTAAGCAGCATCACAATGTATCATGGCTCTCGCCACAAACGACAACACTTATGGCTATAAACACTATACGTCAACTTTCACTGCGATCTCTATATATTCACAAAGTATCACTATGCGTCAGCTTTCGCTGTGATCTCTATGTATTCACAAAGTATCAAAATGTATCACTATGCGTCAGCTTTCGCTGCGATCTCAAAGCATCACAATGTATTCACAAAGTATTCTCAATACATGATAAACATACATACAATGCCACACACACAGTATAAGAGAGGGAGTCATTACCTTGTTCCTTCCTGTCGTTCTTTAGCACCATGGGCTCTCGATGGCGGCAAATATCAAATCCTATAAACCAAATCAAGGACAATCCGTCAATCTCTTTTCCAAGTTTTCCAATTTCATAGTACTTTATGTTGGTTATCATTTAATCTCTTTAGGTGGCTTTTATAGGCCTAAATTTATCCCTAAAGGGTAAGGAGAAACTACCCTAAAGATAACTTTTACGAAAAAGAACACTAATTTTGGGCTGACTCACTCGAGTGAGAAGGCCTCACTTGAGTGTTACCCTCAATTGTGCTCAAGTTCCAGCGAGTGAGACACAGAAAGTGTTTACCCGAGAGCACAAACACTCCTTAGAGTGGTCAGTTACTCGAGCATAAACACGAGCACTCAAGTGATAGTACTTTAGTCACCTGAGTCCCATCAAGTGAAGTGCAAGAAGTGACAACCTGAGAGCAACTACAACTCTTAGGTGACAAATGCACTCGAGTATTAGCCCTAGCACTCGAGTGACTTCCCAATGCTCACGAGTGCCCACGCGCACTCTTGACAATTTGTCTGCAAGTAATAACCCGAGATGCTCACCTATAGTGCTACATACACTTGCACTCGAGTGATACCATATGCACTTGAGTGATAACGTTTGTCACTCAAAGATGAAGAAGTTCACTCACGATTTCTGCCTAAATACTTAACCAAAATTCCTAGAATTTCATATTGCACTCGAGTGAGGCCCTACCTCACTCAAGTGAAGCTTATCAGAAGCCAGATCACAGTAACTGATATGGTTTTCCAGATTTACCAAAACCGGTTCCAATGGTCCCAAAACTTATACCAAAACTCATTCCCCTCTAAAACTCCATAAGGAACCTATTGGTAAACTCAAAAAAACCAAAACCTTACCACAATGACACATTCAACACTTCTAACCACATTGCAACCAAAATCACCTAATGACCAAACTTCCTCTTTTCAAATCCAAACCAAAACTATAGACTCCAAAACACAATTTGGCATTTATTCCACCACCTTATACTACTCAATTCATACATTTCAAATTTAAGCCAAAATCAGGGCAATAATACAAAATTCTCAAAACTTAATCAATGACCAAAACAATTACACCAAAACACATTCAATACTCACCTCTTCCTCTTCTCAAAGTTGGTTTCATGATTCTTCAACTTCCCAAAGTTCACAATCTCTCAAACACCACCAATTAAAATTCTGAAATCATAGAAATGGAGCTCTTGACCTCTTGAATTCTATTAGTGAAGGTGAAGTGAGCATTTAAAGTCAAATACTCACCTAAAACTCAAGCCCTTCCTTTCTCTTTCTTCCTTGATGCAAGACAAAAATGGAGGTAAGATGAGAGAGATGAAATGATGAAGATCCAACAGTTTTTCCTTGCCCCCATACACACACAGAGCTGACTTTGAGGGGAAGAGGAGAGAGGGAAAAACTTTTGACATTTTGACCAAGATCAATGGCCCTCATATTGCCATATGTCATCATCCCATTCTCCCAACCATGAGCTCACATAGACTTGCATCGTAGGATTCCGCCTCTCCCTCTTTCAATCCTAGTCATTGATCTTAATTACCAAGGAGTTTCCTCTCCAGTAACTGACCAATCAGTCGATAATTTATCATTTTGCCCCTAATTATCACAATGCTTACTAAACCATCACTCAACACACTTTGTATCACAATTCACCTCATATACTTCAAAAGTGCTTAATTAACATTAATTACATCACTTTGAAGTTATTAGCCCTTAATTATAGTTTAGGATGTTACAAATGAAGTGAGTTTTTCTATTAGAGGTCATCAACTTACCTCAATCACAAGCTTTTCTTCTTCCCTTTTCCTTCAACAATGGCGCTGAATAGAGAGAGCAAGAATGAGAAAGATGATAGCTTGGAGGAGATGAGAAATGATGATTTCTTGCCTTCCCCATGCTTGCACAGCTAAAAAGGAGGAGGGAAGAGAGAGAGAAAATGATAAAATATTGGTTCGACTTTTCTCCTTCATTCTCCCTTCACACATACAATCTTGCCACATGTCCACTTCTCATTGGCTCTCATAAAGTAAGTAACTAATTAGTTACTCTAACCACTCCTTTAACCATTTAGTCACACATCACATTTCCAATTAGTTGTTAATTAATTTCCCCATTAATCATTGACAATTAACCAACAATTCTCTACTAATTTTGGCACATTTACCGAAATTGCCACCAAACACAATAATTCATATTTAATTCACAAATCATTTTCAATAATTGTCATTAGCCCTTAATCAAAATTTGGGGTATTACACTACCCATGGCTCTCAGTAAGGTCGTATACATAGTAGTACTGATAGACTATTCCAACAAGTGGTTCAAAGTAGAGTCATATATGCAGGTACAGGAACATGATATTATTAACTTTGTCTGGAAGAACATTGTTTGCAGGTTTGAACTACCTAAAGAGATAGTATGTGATAATATATCCCAAGTCATAGGGCATAAGTTTAGAAACTTTTGCAAAAAATAGGGAGCAAAACTTCATTGCTCTACCTTGTGTAATCCTTTGTCCAACAGGCAAGAAAAATCAAGCAATAAGATCACCATCAAATTATTAAAGAAGAGGCTTGACAAAGCAAAGGGCAGATAGGTCGAAGAACTTACTTTGATCTTATTAGCATATCTAACCACCTCTCACTCATCAATAGGGGAGATACCCTTTTCCTTTGTATACGGATCCGATGCTATGATCTTGGTCAAGTTTGGAATGCGCTCTTTAAGACATAGTTGAATAGATGAAGAGTCTAAAGGATAGATCATAGTCGACCAACTAGACTTACTCGACGAGTACTAAGAGAATCAGGATCGTGACGTACTAATAAAAGATAGCTGGATATGACAAAAACGTACACACTAGAAAGTTTAAAATGGGGGACTGGGTTCTACGGAGAGTCTTCTAGAATACTAAAGAGACAAGTGATAGTAAATTAGGTTTGACATATGAAGGACCCTACCAAGTAACTACGTAGTAGGACAAGGTGCTTGTCAACTAAACAATAAAAGTATGAAACCAATCTAATGAAGCTGGAACACCATACATCTTAAAAGGTATGATTTTTGATACTCTACTTTATCTTTTACATTTCTAATGTACTAACCATGTGGGCAAGAATATGATGAGATATGCCATAAAGGCAACCACAACACATGACTGATGCTCTAAGTTATAAGGTCTGGTTGTATTTGACCTTTTGAAACTAAAGCCCACAAGCTCTCTTATTTACACCTTTCCAATTATCCATAATAAAAGGTTATACCCAACCAAATGTACTTTACAAAGTTATATAAATGTGCTAGCATTCAATCCTCATAATTTGATTCAATGAAATAAAATCATGTCTTCAAGTTACATACTATATCATGAAGATGACTTACTTACTTAGCAGACTACGCTTAATACGCCAAATTGATGTACCAAGCATAGCATTACACCTACAACACATTAAACTAACTAAGACCATTCTACTTCAATTCTCTTAGGGTTGGAAGCCTCAATCTTAGGAGTGTTCCATAGCATAACACAAACTGAACCATGAAGATATACCTTGCATACCTACCAACTAACATCAAGATACTTGGTAAGGACCTTACGATAACTATGCACCAACAATTTGAAAAATAGGCATTCATAAAGATGAAACTAAAAAAGAACATAGCATGGAAGTAGGTTATATATAAACTAGGACTGACAATCCTATATTGTTAGTCTTACCATTCATAAGAAAACTTAAACATAAGAGTCATGGGCAAGGGGATGCCCTAAGCAGCCACTTCAAACTAAGATAACGCCCAACATGGGCTCCTGACAATACCAGTGACAAGGGGATATGACCCATCATTCCTCTTCATTTCTCACACCAGCCGTGTCATTATTACTTGCACCGACGTTAGGACCATCTCCACCAGGACCATCTCTGGTAGCAGTCGAGGAGCCACCCTCCTCATCATCTATGGGGTCATCATCCTCAAGCTTGGTTTCATACATCACTTTATACTCTATGATGTAGGGGTAAGGTGAAATGCCTATAAAGTCCTACTATCAAATGTGGTAAAGGAAAACAGGGTTTATACCTAAACGACTCATGTACATGGCAACCTAACCCTTTATATATAAGTCGACTCTCTTAATTGGCAAGGTTACTCTCATGCAAATGTCCTCATGTAAGCCATAGGATCGATGGATATTTCTAAGATCCCTACATCTATAGTAGAGACTATCGACCCATCGAACACACCCGTACTCTCAGGAGCCAGGTTTATACTTTGGGCTCTCACACTACCTAAGCTTGAGTCACCACTAGACATGACTTTAATTTTAGGATCCCTCTCACTATGGCTGGCGATACTTACCGATGAACTATTTATCTCTAACATAGTGACTTAAATGAAGCCAGACAAACAAGACTCAAGGTTCAAAAACTACCTAAAATGATGAGCACAGAATGATGTAAGCCAAAAAATGGTAAAGGAAAATAACTAGCAACTTTAAAGATTTGCAGAAAAGAAGAAGAAAAATCAAAACCCCAACTCTATTAGTTCCAAAGAATAGAGCCAAGGGAACAACGAGTTATGGCTGGCGACCTTAGGAAGCAAAGAAAAAATGAAGCTAAGAGAAGAATGGGAGTACCTTTAGAGATCCTGGAAGCAAAGAAGATGAAAGTTCCTCAGAGCTTTAATGCTTGAAAAGAAGATAGTTGAAATAAAAAAGAGAAGTTGTGGTAGAAACAGACTAATGAATGCTTGAGATAACCGACCACTAGCACTACACAAAACTAACCAATGACATAGGCAAGTGCCTCAAGAAGGAATGTGTGTAAAGGAAAAAATTTTCATTCTTGGTCATCAAATTATGAGCATTAACTAATGGCCAGGATCATGCCAAACTCTCTCAGCTGAAACCAATTGGGCTTAGAGAGTGGGGAACTTATTGTGTGCCTATAATCTAGCAGGTAAGGCCCACCATTAAGGAATAGGCCCAATAAGAAGGATCGAACCCAAAAGTAAGCCGGCGCTCACAAGAAACAAGTTCACCAATAGTAAACCTAGACTGAGTCCACTCAGAATAGCTGACCTAACCACTGTTAGAACCGACTGACACCCAAGAGGGGGTGAATTAGGTGTAAGATAAAAACTTAAGAACTTTGAAAATCTTTTCGCATCTTACTAAAAGCAATAAGTATGAAGGTAATGAATCATAAATCAATAGTTAGATTAGATAATATATGCTGGAAATATAAGTGCTTAGGGAAGAGAATATGCAAACTTTGATTTATCCTGGTTCAGTCTAATCCATAATGGCCTATGTCTAGTCCCCAGGCTCCTCCTGAGATTTTCAACTCCACTATCCTTTTGTTTAATCCGGGCACAAGAAAAGCCTTAAAAAATTATAAGTTGAGCCAGGTACTTGTGAAACCTTTTACAAATCTCTCACTGAAATACTCCCCCTTATGGTAAGTCTTACGAGTAGAGCAATCCCGAAGATCTTCCTCTCCTGCTTGCTAGTGCAAGTCTTACGAGCAGCAAGGCTCTCTCCTGCTTACACCCCTGTAAGTCTTATGAGCAGTAATATTCTCTACTACTTGCACCTTGTAAGTCTTACGAGCAGAATGTCTTACTGGCAATTCTCTCTACAACTTCCCTCGTAAGGAAATCAACCCTCTCAAGATCCCTCTACCTTGAGATCAATTCAGAAATATAGATGAAGATGTTTACAGACTCTCTCACAGAGTGGATATACTACTCACTAAAGTACAATACAAATAATTACTCTCTCAATGATAAGTAATATAGAAAATGTAGAACAGAGAATGTTTGGATCGAGGTGTATGACTCATGATATTTGCATGTTGGTGTTATTGCTCTGTTCTCTGTTCACTATTTTTCTCCTCCCTGAATGCTACCATATTTATAATGAGTTGTAGAAGATAACCATTGTAAGTATTCGTCTGTTGGGTTCCTATTGTTGCATTTGACCGTTGAGCACATTTGAAAAACTAGCTACTATGAATTATCCGTTGAAGAGCGGGATGTTTCATTATGAGCTGTACGTCACGTTGTGAAGTGTTGGTGTTTTAGACATTCATTTATAATGGGTCATTCTTTTGTCATGGTAGGTAGCTGATATTCGGTGTGTAATGATATCGCTCGCCATAATTGACTCTCTCAATTGAAATTGTAATCCGAACTTTCATCTTCCTATTTTACACTTGAAATATCTGTTAGTTAACGTTTAGGAATAAGAAGTGAGAACACAAAGATTCAATAACATTTAACCATATTCAGATTGTTCGTTGAGTAATGATATTTGCCATACGTGACCTCCATTCTTGAAGATGCAATCCAAATGTTTAATCTCCTGTTTCTCACTTCAAATATAAGTTAGTTAACGTTTAGATAAGATAACAAGTGAAAACATAATTTATAAATAGCATTTAACCATGTTTAAGTTGATCACTATGAGGCTCTATTTAATTTATGGTATCCACATTCGTGAGTTTTGCTTCGTCACTCAAGTGCACTTCATGCTTTCAAGCTTCAGCTCACTCTCGGGCAAACACTTGCTGCTCCTCACTTGCAGAACTCGAGTACAAATCTAGACATTACTCGAGTGCAACAATTCCTCACTCGAGTGTGCTTCTCGTTTTCACGTACTTGCTTCTTCTCGGGTTAACACTTTCATGTCAACACTTGTATGACTCGAGTACAATTCTGATCCTCACTCTAGTGTGTTGTTCAATGCTCAAGTATTGCTAAATTTCTCCACGCTTCAGCCGCTTCTGGACAACACTTGCATGACATTTTTCAAGAGTGCATTTTTAGACTCGTGAGTAATGTAGGGCCATGTCATACTCAATTTATTTATTTGATTCTAAGTTTAGAAAATGGTGTATCATAAGAAAGCTCTTGTCATATGCATTCTGATACAAAAAGAATCAGCTCCAAACTCCTTATATTCTACAAGTTATGATTGAAAGAGTGTCTGTCGCACTAGACCATACAAGCATAAACTTCCAGAAGGCATAGCTCCTAGAATATAACTTCAAATTAGGCAAATTACCTATATATGGAAAGCTCTTTGAGTCTAGTTTCATATGCCATTACTTTTCATCTCAATCTGATGCATCATTTATGAGTTATGTCCAAAATACCGAACCTATCTTGGAACGTGATGGTGATTTCAGTGTCATCTTCCAAGGATCATATCTCCTTCATCTGACCTTCTTTCAATGTGATCTTAGTGTACATTTTTTGTGTTGTGAGTCTTCTTTCATATGCCACCAGTTTCAGGTCAATTCGACGTGTGGTTTGAGAGATATAACCAAAATACGGGACCTCTATCAAGCGAAATAAAAAACAGAGCTGAACAGAATAGCCCCGACACTCGAGTATATTCATCCTGCACTCGAGTGCAACACCTCTGGTGTAATCCCATACCTTGATAACAGTAATTAAGATTCGAAAATGCGTAATTTAAAGGAGTTAGAGATCGACGGATACGTTTTTTCTCAAATCTCTTTTCTAAAATTCGTTCAACATGGTCTCATATTCATCTTCCGAATCTAATTACTCTGCGTAGTTCAATCATATTCATACATATCAGAGTGCATAGCCAAGTTCCCGGTAACTCCCAGGTTTTATACATGTATAAACTAAGGGTTGTAAGTTCCAACTAGGGGATTACATGACCAACATCAATGTAATATTTACATTTCAAAAATAAACAGTAATCCCAAGTCCAAAATAGATAACCAACAATCTAACAACACATCTCTACAAGATCCTAGCCGCTCCTAGTGGTTCGCTTCTTCTTGGAGCCACTTGCCCTGTCTGAAATGTTACTCAATGGAAAGAATGAGATTCAAAAGAATCTCTGTAGTAACAAATCACTCATACAGTGTATAAATACATAGCATATATGATCATGTTAAGCAGCATCACAATGTATCATGGCTTTCGCCACAAACGACAGTACTCATAGCTGTAATCTCTATGCGTCAGCTTTCGCTGCGATCTCTATATATCACAAAGTATCACTATGCATCAGCTTGCGCTGCGAACTCAAAGCATCATAATGTATTCACAAAGTATTCTCAATACATGACAAACATACATACAATGTTTCACACACAGTATAAGAGAAAGAGTCACTACCTTGTTTTTTCCGATTGTGCTCTAGCGCAGGTAGATCACGAATAGGGCAAATATCGAATCCTATAATTCCAAATGCACCATTTAGACACTTCCATAGTGTTTCTTGGGGTTATATGAGTCTATAATGAAAATTTACAAAAATGCCCCCGGGGACCCGGCCCGGGCCCCCGTACCCGGTCCGATTGCACTTTTCCTGAAATTCTAATCTAGGCTATCCTAACATATTTCCACCCAAGTAATCCATTTCCGGACTCGAAATTATCAAATTCAATGTAAAATTACAAATTTACCCTTGGCAGCCTTACTTTAAGGGTTTCAGGGGCGTTTTCGTAATTATGCTTTTTCGGCCTTTTCCGAAAAAATGACCAACTGTAACCCCACCTAATTTTTGCTTCTAAACTCAATGGAACCATCAAATCATTAAAATATCCAAATTCCCATCACACATTCTCCAAAAGTGTTTATTCAACAATAATTACATCCAATTTTGAAGTCGTTAACCCTTAATCACTTTTTGGGATATTACATCTGGCACTCGAGCGTTGAACTCACACTCGAGTAAAACTCCTTTAGAAGTGCCATAACTCATATATAAGTCATCTTAGCTTTGTATTAACCCATTCCAACGATCATTTGATCATAGAAGCCTCCGACATCATCATCGAAACCTCCAGTATTACTTATAAGAGCTTGAAACTTGATATTCACATTAGATCTTGTGATTTCTTCTTTCTTCAATATCTTGCTTCTTGATTTTCTTCTTGACGATTATTTTCCATAACTCAACAAGACAACTTCTTTATTTTCTTGATTATCTTCAGTTTTTTCTTGACTAATCTACAAGATATACAACATTAAACACAGTAATTAGTCAATGTAGAAGATTGATATATTATGCAAAATTTTTGCTCTTAATATATTTGGCATCTATATTTGACATCATCAAAACTAATCATATCTAAAAACCACTAGCCGAGAGCAGACTTAGAGATCTAAAAATATCGCAACCAATCACTATGAAAGGATGAATATAAGTCGATCAAAGACCACTTTCCTGACACACATTGGAGACCTAAACTCACCAATTACTCTTGACTTACGCCTTCCCTCTAATCTGACGGTGTATCATACAACCTTCTGTGCCATCTTTTGATCTTTGCTACTCTCTAATCATAACCAACAAACCATCAATAAAGTCATCAATTCTCATTTTTTTTCTCACTACTTTTTGGGAAATTTAATGTTGTTTGGTGACCCAATAATTAAAACCCATCATTACCAAACTTTGGTTAAACATTTAGTAACTGATTCATAAGGCTTAAAGTTATTTTAAAAGTGTTACAAGAATGGTTCAAATATTAATTATAAATCTAAAAGTTTTCAAGGTAGAGGTTGAAGAGGCTTTATTTTTTTCTCCAGGCTTTTAAAGTAAGTGGTAATTGTTCTAAATTGAGAACTTTAGTATATCATGGTTATTGAGGTTACTTGGTAATGATTGAATTTGATTTAGTTTGATGATGATGTTAAAAAGATAAATAGGATCAGTGGCTATTTGATGGTTCTTTTGGATACGTTATTACCTTAACTAAATAAATTGCGTTTAGAAGCTATAAGGTGATGATTTCAACAATAACGTAAGTCTGGAAATAGTTTTAAGATTTAATGATAAGGACTATTTAAAATTATTCTAAGAGTTAGAATATTTATATGTAAATGGAATAGTATGAAAATGTATTAGGTGAGGAATAAGGTAAGGAAGCACGTTTCAAAAGTCCCAAAACAAAATAGACATACAAGTTCTCATCCAATATGACCAGACCCTATAGCAAAGGGTAGAATTTGTTTGAGTTGAGATTTTAGGAAGAAATAGTTGTAAGATCCCATATGTTTTGATGATAACAAAGATTGGATCAATGATATGAAAGGATTTGATGAAAAACAAATGAATTTGAACAAAGTGGCAAAGCATTACTTGAAGTAAGCACTGCAGTGATAAACAAATTTTGTTAAGGCTTACTCGAGTAGCCACTCGAGTAAGGGAAGCCATTACTCAAGTAACTACCGAGTAATCATAGAGAATTTCATCCAAAGAGGCACTGCCAAAATTTGGAAGATAATACTCGAGGGACCACTCGAGTAATCTGTAAAGTTATATGGACTATTACTCGAGTAGCCACTCGAGTAATATGATTCACAAAGGCATCACTCGAGTAGCCACTCGAGTAACCAAGGTAAAAATCTTCCAGTCGCTCTCGGCCAAGAAATGCAACAATTTACTCGAGTAACCATATGAGAAAAAGGCATTACTCGAGGGAGAACTCTAGTAATCTGCAGAGTTATTTGATCCATTACTCGAGGGATCACTCGAGTAACCAGGTAAGCTAACTCTCAGCCAAGATTTGAATGACATTACTCGAGGGAATAATTGAGTAATCTGCAAACTTATTTGAACTCTACTCGAGGGAGCACTCGGGTAACTTCTGAAGAAAACACATGGCCACTCGAGTAACCACTGGAGTAACCAGATTACCAGAGTCAGCACCCAAGGTAACCTGTGAAGGAAAGACATAGCCACTCGAGTAATCAGGTATTTCATGGTTTGTGCTATATTTCACTCCATGTCTTACCCAAGTAATATATTATGAAACATGTTAAGTTACCCACTGCCTTATTTTTGATAGGGTTACTCGAGGGACTACTCGAGTAACATACATGATCACTCGAGTAGCCACTCGAGTAAGGCAGTCCAGAAATTATGCTTTTCATCGAATGTTTATTAAATTGTTTTCTATATGATTAACTCTTCATTGTATTAGTATTCTAAGTACATTTGCAGAGAAACAATAAAAATCATGCCAGAAATGAAAAGTCAAATAATAGTCCGAACGTTCACCTACCGCTACCTACCGCAAACGGATAGTTTTCAAATTTGAAGAATAGTCAACCGTTGCAATGCAACTCTAACTTACATGTTTGAATTGCTTCCAACGGACATTAGAAATCATCTATATATATGGAGCATTCAAAGAAAATAAAACAACACACAAGAACTGAGAATACACTGATCAACACAATCTTAGTGCTTTGTTTTTTCTTATACTCATTCATTATACTTCAGTGATTATATATTTGCTCTGTGAGAGAGTTTTTCATTACAAACTCAATATTTGTTATTGAGACAACTTAAGGTAGTGGAACCTTAAGTTTGGGATTTGATTACAACGTGTAAGGGGGAGCGAGTGTCCAGGTTAAGGAACTTGCTGTGTACTGAGGTGCCAAGAACCCACTGAATCTTAGAGAATATAGTAAAACTCTCAAAGATGCCCAGAGGACTGGACGTAGGTCAAAGTGGTTGTGACCGAACCAGTATAACTCCAGGTATACACTTCAGTGATATTTCTCTTTACTCTAAACCAGTATAACTCCAATTCACCCCCCCTCTTGGGTGAAACGCTTGCACTAACTTTTGGTATCAGAGCGTAGGTCTTCTTGTTAAGGTTTAACAATCTAAGAAGGATCCAATGGAAAGCATGGGTGAAGGCATTATTCTCGATGGAGCTTCTATCATAAGACTTCCGGGTTTTAATGGCGAACACTTCTCATTCTAGAAAGCAAAGTTTAGAGTCTTCGTAATTGCTACTGAATATGAGCTGTGATTTGTTTGAAAGTGGAAACTACAAACCTGAAAAGATTGTGGATTCACAAAGAGTTCCCAAGACACCAGCAGAATATGATGAGATTGACAAGAAACTCATTACACTCAACAACAAAGCAATTCTAATGATTCAAAGCCTTGAGTCAAAATGAGTACTTCAGAATTTGCATACTCCCAATAGCTAAAGAAATGTAGGAAGCCTTGGAAATAGCTCATGAAGGAACTTCAGGAATAAAAGAAAACCGGATCAATACTCTAGTTACTGAGTTTGATTTACTTCGAATGAAATCAAGTGAGTCGATAGCTGAATTTTAACTTAGATATACTCACCTTGTTAATCAACTTGCAGCACTTAGAAAAGTCTATGATCAACATACCCAAGTACAAAAGATTTTAAATATTCTTTCTAAAGACTGGGAGGCAAAGGTCACTATAATTGAGGAAGCAAAAGGTGAATCAATGCGATCGGTTGCTTCTCTATTCGGAAGCCTTTCTGAATATGAAAGAAAATTAATGTCCAAACGAGAACTAGATGATATTGGCGACAAGAAGAAAAGAGGTCTAGCACTGAGAGCAAAAGAAGAAGAACAAGATGAAGATGAAGAGCTTGACGATGATGAAATGGGCCTAATCATAAAACGATTCAGAAAGTTTTATAAGAAATGCCAAGGATTCAAAAAATTTCAGAAAGGAGGAACAAACAATAAAGAAAACATCATCTGCTATGAATGTGGAAAGCCAGGACATTTCAAATCAGAATGTCAAAAACTGATTCAGAAGAATAAAGAGAAGAGAAAAGGAAAATTCTACAACAAGAAGAAAGCCTTTGTATATGCCATATGGGGAGATAGTTCTTCTGACAAAGAAAGCGATGAAGAGGAAGTAGCCAATATCTGTCTAGTTGCTCAAGAAAAAATAGAAGAAGAGGTAACTGATTCTGATTCTACCTATGATGAATTACTTTTCGAATATAATGCTTTACATTCTGAATTCATCAAAGTAGTTAAAGAATTAGTTGTTTTCAAAAAGAAAAACAAAGCTCTTAAAGTAAAGCTTAAAGAGAATTTTGAAAAGGATTGTGAAAATTGCACTTCTTTGAAATAGAAAAACACTAATCTTACTAAATCTCTTGAAAAATTCACTAAAGGAACTGAAATGCTAAATGTGATTTTAAAAGCTCAACGATTTGCGAATGATCGGTCTGGAATTGGTATGATCCAAAATTAGACGAAAGGAAAGGAAGAAAGAAAGCTAGAGGTAAATCATACTTGAATTATTTTCAGCATTCTGTGCATACATCAAATCCTTTTGCACATTGTAATTATTGTACTAACCCAGAAGGACCCAAAAAGATATGGGTACCTAAGAATTAATCGTATTTGATTGTAGATATGTCTTAAAGCTTCTAAAAACAACAAGTGGTACATAGACAGTAGATGATCTAGACATATGACCGGTGATTTTGACCTAAGGAAGGTGGAAAGGTAAAATTTTGAGGAAATCAATCTGGAAAAATAACAGAAATTGGTGAAATAAAAAATGACAAAGGAATACAAGTCAAAGATGTATATTACGTTGAAGGCTTGTGTCATAATTTGCTAAACGTAAGTCAAAGTGCAGATAAAGACAACTGGATAATATTTGATTCAGATGAATGTCTGATTGTCAACAAGAAAGACTTACAACTTGATAAGAAAAATATCAAGGCAAAGCTCAAAGTAAAAAGGGAAGGTAACTGCTATACACTTAATATAAATAGAAATAATTCTGAAAATTATTTTCTGAGTAATGCCGATGAAAGTTGGTTATGCCATAAGAGACTAGCTCATGTCAACATGCACCAACTAGGCAAACTACTCAAAAAGGATTTAGTTCTTGGTTTACCTAAAGTAAGTTTTAAAAACGATTTGATTTGTGATGCATGTTAAAAGGGTAAACAAACTAAATCATCTTTCAAATCGAAAAATGAGATTACAACAAATCGACCACTTTAATTGATACATATGGATTTAGTTGGTCCAGTAAGAGTTAAAAGCCTTGGTGGCAACTTACATTCATTGGTTATTGTTGATGATTTCTCTAGATTTACATGGACTATTTTTCTGTCATCAAATGATGAAACCTTTGTAGAATTCATTGTTTTTTCCAAGAAAGTGCAAAATAAGAAAGGTATGTCCATTGCAGGTATCAGGACAGATCACGGTGGAGAATTTGAAAATCAAGCCTTTGAAGAATATTGGGATACTAATGGTATTGATCATATTTCTCTACTCCAAGGACGCCATAACAAAATGGAGTCGTGGAACGTAAGAATAAAGTGCTCACTAAAATGGCTAGAGCAGTGCTAAATGAAAAGAACGTGTCTCAAGTTTTCTAGGCTGATACAATGAGCACACTATACGAGCTATACAAAAAAAGGAAGCCGAATCTTGCTCATTTACATATCTTTGGTTATAAGTGTTTCATTCATAATAATGACTTAGAAAAATTTGATTCTAGAACAGATGAAGGAATTTTCCTAGGCTATTCTAACCTGAAGTAAAGTATATAGAATTTTCAATAAATGAACATGTGTTGTTGAAGAATCAATTCACGTTGTATTTGATGAATTTGAATCCTCTGAAAAAACCGTTGATGATGAGCAGGAAGTTGTTTTAAATCAAGAAAATGGTCAATCTATTTCTAAATCTCTTATTCCAAAAGTTGATCAAACCAAGGAAGAAGATCAGTCACTAGAACAACCTAAAGCTTGGAGATACAATAGGAGTCATCCCCTAGATCAAGTCATAGGAGATGTGAATAAAGGAGTCAAAACTAGAAATAGAATTTTCAATGAAGTTAGTTTTTCTGCATTCATTTCTAAGATTGAACCTTCTAACATTGATGAAGCCCTATCAAACAATGATTGGGTTATAGCAATGCAAGAAGAACTAAACCAATTTGAAAGAAATCAAGTTTGGGATTTGGTACCCTGATCTAAGGATCATTCGATCATAGGCACTAAATGGGTATTCAAGAACAAACATGATGAATCCGTAATTATTGTCAGAAACTAGGCAAGATTGGTGGCCAAAGACTATAATTAGGAAGAAGGAATTGATTATGAGGAAACGTATACTCTAGTAGCTAGATTGGAAGCTAAACGAGTACTCTTAGCCTTTGCATGCATCAAAGGATTCAAACTCTATCAAATGGATGTAAAGTGTGCATTTTTAAATGGCTACATCATGGAAGAAGTATATGTAGATCAACCTCCAAGTTTAAAAAATGTAACCAAACCTGACTACGTTTTCAAACTCAAAAAGGCTTTGTACGGTTTAAAACAAGCTCCTAGAGCATGGTATGAAAGGCTCAGTAAATTTCTTATTGATCAAGGTTTTGTACAAGGAAAAGTTGATACAACACTTTTTACAAAACAAAAATGTGATGATATATTAATTGTGCAAATATATGTTGATGATATAGTTTTCGGTGCTACTAATGAAACTATGTGCAAAGAATTTTCTGAGATAATGCAGGGGGAGTTTGAGATGTCAATGATGGGAGAATTGAATTTCTTTCTCAGTTTACAGATCAAACAAAGAAAGAATGGGATTTTCATATCTCAAACAAAATATTTGAAAGAGCTATTGAAGAAGTATGGATTGGATGAAGCAAATGGAACGGACACACCCATGAGCTCAACCATATTGCTTGATGTGGATGTCAAGGGAAAGGATTACAACATCACAAAATATAAAGGAATGATTGGATCATTACTCTATCTCATTGCAAGTAGGCCTGACATTCAATTCAGTGTAGGTATGTGTGCAAGATATCAATCAGCACCAAGAGTCACATGCTGAAACCGTTAAACGAATCTTTCGATATCTTGCTAACATGCCAGACTTGGGTCTCTAGTATCCCAAAGGAAGAAGTGAATATCTAGTTGCATACTCATACTCTGATCATGGAGGATACATGACGGACAGAAAGAGTACAAGTGGACAAGGCCAGTTTCTTGGAGGCTCACTTGTATTATGGTTTAGCAAGAAACAAACTACAGTGTCTCTTTTGTCAACGGAAGCTGAGTATGTTGCAGTATCAAATTGTTGTGAACAAGTAATATGGCTAAAGCAACAACTCCAGGATCTTGGTATTTATTTGAAAGAAACACCAATATACTGTGACAATACTAGCATGATAAGCTTGGCAAAGAATCCTATTCAACATTCCAGAACCAAGCATATTGATGTTAGACATCACTTCATCAAATATCATGTCCAAAAGAAAGATGTTAAAGTAATATTCATTTCAACTCATCTTCAACTAGCTGATATCTTCACAAAGCCTCTTGCAAAAGATCAATTTTTATATATTAGATGAGAATTGGAAATGGTAAATCCCAATGAATTGTAAGTTATTTAGTGTTTACAAAATGTTAGATGATATTATTTATTGATGTTTTGATGATTACTAAATTAAGCATAAGAGTTTCTAGCAATTTGTTTTGCAGGATCATAATAATCTGTTTTGGAGTATGAATAGCAGAGGTTAACAAAGGACAACATTATTGGATTGACAACTTCAAGTAATAAGCATTACTGGAGTGACACATTGAAGTAATGGATGCATTACTCGAGTAGCCACTTGAGTAATGAACTTGGAAAATGTGCCAGTGAAACATTAATTTCAAATGAAATGGCATAACGGTTGGAAATGAACAGTCAGAAGGTGAAGAGATAGCTTACCTGAGGGAGGCCTCGAGTGAACTTCAACATTACTCTAGTAAGGCCACGAGTGAACCTGGGTCTAAATTTCAAATCAGCTGAGTTTTAGTTCAAATATGTTGTAAAGAGTCATCAAATGATCGAGGGAATATACATGGATAATTACAATATTATTCATCCCAGGTACGCTCTCAAATTTGTTATATTTTAAAATTTTTTTGTATGATCACTCGAGTAACTACCCGAGTGATGCTAATGATCAATCGAGTAAGCCCTCAAGCGATATTGGGTTCTAGGTTATTTCAACTCATTACTCTGTCATTTCTCACAAAATCTCCTCAAGTAATTCTCCTAATGCTCTAACAAAAACTTTTCAAAATCTTTTTCTCTTCCCATAACCTTGAAAACCCAGTGGTTTACACCTTCAAAAACCTCTCAAATTACAATGAATCATCTGCCCTGAACTAGCGACACTCGTCTCTGTTTTTCTCTGAAATATTTGATTTTCTAAAATCACAATAGTGAGAATAAAATCTCCCAATCTTAGCACTCCTTCTAATTCTTCTGAACCATATCAACCCTCTCATTCACATTCCTCTCCTACCAAGAAGAGGAAAATTTCTCCTAAACCAAAATCCAAGACCAAGCCGCAAGCTAAGGCTAAGGTAAAAGGGGTTGTGATTAAGGAGCCCATTGCCACAAGAGATCAATCCAAGAAGAGTTCACCCCCTGGAAAAGGCAAAAAAACAAAAAAACTATCTCCTCCTTCCTTTGATTAATCCAACATACCTACCTTTTCTCCTAAGCCTCTGAAAAAGCCAAAGGTTAGTGAGAAGCTTACCAAAGTCATGGTAGACATGCTTGAAGAAGCTTTCCAATCTAAGGAAGCAAATAAAGGGCAAACTTCAAAGCAAACAGAAGAGAGGGATAAAGAAATCACATTTCCTCCAAAGGGATTCAACATGAGCAAGCTTGAAGAATTTCAGAAGTACTTGAGTCATTTTGCAAGAAGAAATGTGTGCAAAATGCACTACATTGACTACAAGGTGCTTCAAGAGCTATTGAAATTCGATCTGAGTCCCTTTCTTGATTCCTATGTGCCCTGTCTATCTGTCAAACTCTCATTTTGCCACAAAGTAATGAGACATTTTTATTGTAACCTCGAACCTATTAATGATCCCATTAGGAATTCTGTGGAAGAAGAAATGACTTTTAAGGTTAGAGGATAAAGAATTCTAATCTCACCTTCTAGAATCAAAACCTGGTTAGGAATAAAAAATCCTCCTGATGATGATTACCCTAAGCTTGATTCAAACTAGATATTCTCTATCCCTAGACCTGGTGAGATAGTGGGACCTCTCAACTTCAATCTAAGTGATATGAGTGATTTTCATAGAGTCCTATGGTATATCTACTCTAGAGCCATGGTGAACAAATCCAATAACTTCACTTATTTCATTGAGAGAGACTTCAAGAAATTCGCCACATTGATCCTCAAAGAGTAAAAGGACTTGGGAGAGTATATCTTCAATGAGATCAAGAGGTATAGATATGAAGGAAAACCTACTACTCTAATGCCTTATCCTTACCTTATTTCTTTATTTCTCAAGAAGAATAAGATTTGATACTTGGAGAGTATGGAGCCGGTTAAAAGGTTAGACCAATGGGAAGGAATCAAATTGGAAAGTTGAATATTGAGATTCCTCTAAAGACACTTCTAGAAGCAAGTCATAAGAAAAAGAAGAAGACTGATACAGCAACAAGTCGAATGGATGACACACATTCTTCTGCTTTAGCCAACACATCTTCTCAATCCTTCTTTGGTGCCGAAATGCAAACGTTCATCGAGAACATCCTGAGGAGTTTCCATATTGATATTGCGAATACCAATGCGGAATTGGTAACCTATATAAATGAGAAGATGGGACAACTTGTGGAGAAGATAGATAAGAGGCACAAAGAGTTGCTAGCTGAACAATGTGCCCAGGGTGAGCTTCTGAGGTCCATTGTTGCCAGACTAGATGCTATGGCACCTAGATCCTCTACTCCTGGTCCTTCTGGTATTCCTGAGGCCATACCTGTCCCTGAACCTGGACCCTCTATACCCACTAAGCATAGACCCTCTGAGAGTGGACCTAGCAATGTGTTGTTCTCTATACCTGACCCTGACACATTCGAGCCTATTCACATCACCACTGATGATCCACCTCGGCCTGTTTAGCCAGAGCCTATACCTACTCCCATTGCATCACCTACACACATTGAGGAGGTCCTTGAGTCTTCACCGGTTGCTACAGAGGAAGTAGAAATTACTTCTCTGGTTCCTTACCCTTCATCTCTAGTGAATCCTTTAGAAGATCTTCAGACACCGCCAGTGAACCTTCCTGACCCTAAACCATCATCTTCATATGTTCAAGTTTAGATGGTTCATATGAGTCATTGGCATTTCCTGTCACTCCTATCTCAGCAGCCAAGCCACCTACTCCTCCTCATGATTGATTCCACCTTTGTGATGAAGACAAAAAGGGGGAAAAGAGCCTGAGTGATTTTGTGATGAATGGCTGAGTTGATGAATTGGGATTCTGAGTTGATTGCTATTTGGGTGTATAGGGTTTTAGGGTGCTTTTTGTTTTTAGACGTTTTAAAGTTTTATTCTAAGTTTGATTATGTATTGAATTCTTTATTATGCAATTTGTTTCTTTATTGCATTTCATTGAAATTATATTGCATTTCGGGACTAATCTGTTTTTTATTGTGTATGCAAGGTAAACAAGTAAATATAAGAACAAAAACTTTAAAAAGATCTTTAAAAAGCTATTTCAAAAAGAGTTTTCAAGTTTAAATTGAACAAAATATTTCATATGAAAAGTATTTGAGAAGCATATGTTTGAAAACTCAATTTCAAAAACTTTGTTCAAAATCACCAAGTTTTGTCATCATCAAAAAGGGGGAGAATGTTAGATCCCATATGTTTTGATGACAACAAAGATTGGATTAATGATATGAAAGGATTTGATGACAAACAAATGAATTTGAACAAAGTGGCAAAGCATTACTTGAAGTAAGCACTGCAGTGATAAACAAAATTTGTTAAGGCTTACTCGAGTAGCAACTCGAGTAAGGGAAGCCTTTACTAGAGTAACCACTCAAGTAATCACAGAGAATTTCATCCAAAGAGGCACTGACAAAATTTGGAAGATAATACTCAAGGGACCACTAAAGTAATTTGTAAAGTTATATGGACCATTACTCGAGTAGCCACTCGAGTATACGATTTGCAAAGGCATCACTCGAGTAACCAAGGTAAAAATCTTCCAGTCGCTCTCAGCCAAGAAATACAACAATTTACTCGAGTAGCCACTCGAGTAACCATATGAGAAAAAGGCATTACTCGAGGGAGCACTCTAGTAATCTGCGGAGTTATTTGATCCATTACTCGAGGGATCACTCGAGTAACCAGGTAAGCAAACTCTCGGCCAAGATTTGAATGACATTACTCGAGGGAATAATCGAGTAATCTACAAAATTATTTGAAATTTACTCGAGGGAGCACTTGGGTAACTTCTGAAGAAGACATATGGCCACTTGAGTAACCACTCAAGTAACCAGATTACCAGAGTCAGCACCCAAATAACCTATGAAGGAAAGACATGGCCACTCGAATAGCCACTCAAGTAATCAGGTATTTCCAAGGTTTGTGCTCTATTTCACTCCTTGTCTTACCCGAGTAATATCTTATGAAACATGTTGAGTTACCCACTGCCATATTTTTGATAGGGTTACTCGAGGGACTACTCGAGTAACAGACATGATCACTCGAGTAGCCACTCAAGTAAAGCAGTCCAGAAATTATGCTTTTCATCGAATGTTTATTAAATTGTTTTCTAAATGATTAACTCTTCATTGCATTAGTATTCTAAGTATATTTGCAGAGAAACAATAAAAATCATTCTAGAAGTAAAAAGTCAAATAATAGTCTGAACATTCACCTACCGCTACCTACCGCAAACAGATAGTTTTCAAATTCAAAGAATAGTCAATCATTACTGCGTGACTCTAACGGACATGTTTGAATTGCTTCCAGTGAACATTACAAATCATCTATATATATAGAGCATTCAAAGAAAATAAAACAAGACACAAGAACTGAGAATACACTAATCAACACAATCTTAGTGCTTTGTTTCTCTTATACTCATTCATTATACTTCAGTGATTATATATTTGCTCTGTGAGAGAGTTTTTCATTACAAACTCAATATTTGCTATTGAGATAACTTAAGGTTATGGAACCTTGAGTTGGGGATTTGATTACAACGTGTAAGGGGGAGCGAGTGTCCAGGTGAAGGAACTTGCTGTATACTGAGATTCCAAGAACCCACTAAATCTTAGAGAATATAGTGAAACTCTCAGAGCCGCTCTGAGGACTGTACATAGGTCAAAGTGGTTGTGGCCGAACTAGTATAACTCCCGGTGTACACTTCGGTGATATTTCTCTTTGCTCTTAACTACTTTAAATATTCAGTTAATTTATTTATACGCAATGAAATTTCTGGTATCACCCAATTCACCCCCTCTTGGGTGTAACGCTTGCACTAACAATAGTTAAGTTATAAGTTATGAATGATTAAAGTGTTAATATGCCCTTACATGAATTTTAGGTTTGGTATTTACCCAAGACCATCAAGGAATACTTAAGGAAAGAAGCAGGTAGAAGGTAAATTGGATGAAAACATAAAGGTTGTAACTAGTTTCCCTTCATGTGATTGTGCATTGATTTCTGCATGTTTGTTTGTGCCATTTTGCTATAGTTAAGCATGAGAACATGTAAATTATCCTTACATATATATTTGCCATAGCCATGTTTAGCAAATAGATTGACAGTGCAGTTATATGCCCAATATATGTGCACTAGTTATTTATTCCTTATATCTATATGTAAAATGAATGTGCACCAGTTATTTATTCAGTTTGTCCATCTGCAAAGTGATTGTGCACTAGTTACTTCTTCAATTTAGTTATCAATAGTGATATGAGCATTAGTTAGCCATTCATCTTAGTTACTTTCAAGCTGTTGTTCTCTACAGTTTAGTTTTACATGCATAGTTATTAATCTTGTATGATTAACATGGTGAAAAGTAGTTACTACTAAGATTCCCCTAAATCTCACACCTTTCCTTCCATGTACCAACCATAGGAGCAAGTTCTTCCAAGGGAAAGAGCAAGTTAGTGGAGGAAGCTTGAATGTAGAAGCTCATGAGAAGTCTATTTGATTATTACTTAGTTAATGTTGATTGTATTAAGTGGTGTTGTATATATTCATTTAATATTATTACAAATTATATTTTATTATGGTATGAAAACAACCTCCATAAAGAAGAGCAGGAGAGCTAAGTTTGGGCCAAGTTAAGTGCTATACTGAGTATAGCAAAGATACACATAGTTGATAGTGGTAGTTATATGTTACTCAGTCTGAGTCATGATTTTAGGAGTAATGTTTAAAAGGACTCATGAGTGAGTTAATTCATTACATTTTACAGAAATGCAGTACACATCTCAAGCTTCAAAACAAGTCCTAGTTCATTTTTTATATGCAAATTCAAAAGTATGATTTTAAAAAGTATACCCAAGAAAACCCAAAACTATAGCAAAAATTATGTTATACAATTTTGGTATGAGAGAGGTTTTGGACCAAATGGGAGGAAGTTGAGCCCAGTTCTTATTTTTATTTCAAAAAGCTTTTCAAGAGACATAAGTAGAGCTTTGAACCACTACTTTGAAGTTAAGTTGATTTAGTTATGAATTTTCTAATTCTTGAAGAAGATTAGTCATGTCATGGTGCCTAAGGTTTAAGAATAGTTTGAAGTTTTATCTTAACCAAATATAATATTTGGGTCTCAAGTAGTTCTTAAATGGCTAAATAACTCTGATAAGTGACCCTAGAATAAGGTGTTGCAGTTAATATGTCTATCCTACAAGCAATTAACTCTGAACAATTAATTCTACATTATTCAATTGAAGGTCTATTCTAAAGTTCCTATGTCTATGCTCATTTAGAATACCAAAATAAGTTCCAATCTAACTTCTCATCTTTTAGAATCAACAAACATAACATTACAACAATTAAAGATTACAATTGTCATCCACTAATCCATAATCAAGGTACAATAATCCAAATCAAGGGTCAACTATATAACCTTAACATTTTCATAACAAAATAGAGAGTAAAACAAAATCTAGCATTATCAAAGCCTAAGTAAATTAATATCTAAGAAAAAGAAGAGAGAGAGAGAGAGAGAGAAAACAAATCACTATTATTGTAATCTCCTCCTCTCACGAATCAAGAAGCCACAACTGAAAGCCCAATCACAATGAAGGCTTGAAGAACTTAGTTTGTTCCTCTGCTCCTCTTGCTCTCACCTTGACAAGAAATAGAAAAATATGAAACATAGATTGTGTTGCTAAAGCTACAAAATGTCATCCTCCCTTTGCATTGATTCCTCAGATCTTGTCAACACAACCTCCAACTCCTGCTTGTGTTCTTTACTAAACCTGGGGAAGATGATGATGATGATGAATAGTAGCTAGTCGCCTCCCTTGGTCCAACCTTTAACAACAGTCTCTCCCTCTCTCAAATTCTCCCTTGTAGTATTTTTTATCGATGAAGGTGAAGACTGAAGATATGGCTACCTCCTTTTTTTTCTTGATCGTGCTCTCCTGATAATAGGTCTCCTACAGCATAATTTCAAAATGGATATCCTTGTAAAGGAAAAGAAAATGAGATAATAATAAGATGAAGAAGAAGAAGAATAACAACAACTATTGAAACCCTTTTTTTCTAAGGGTAAAGGAGTAAAAATCACCTTTATCTTTCTCAAGAAGAGCTTCTGGCACCATAAACAGATTTTGGGTGCAAAAATACCTATGACGATTCCAAAATGGCCCTAAAATGTCACTCCTATTAAATTCTTCGACGTTGATTGTGTGGTCAAACTTTTGACCAAATAAAATGAGGGTATAAGAGCATAAATTCTTTATCTTTTTCAAAGAGTTAATGGCAGCAAAAACAAATTTCAGATGCAGAAATCCCTATGAAGATTTTAAAAAGGCCTTAAAATGCTATTGTTGTTAAATTCGTCAAACGATTATTTATTTTGACTTGTGGGCCCTACTATTTGTCCAATTGTTCTCCAACCTGGTTTCATCTTTAACCTAACTACCCTTTCAATTGTCACACACCTTATTTTCTAGCATTTCTGAATTTGAGGTCCTTGATTGTTATTTTTCATTTTTCATTTTTGCCAAATTTCTTCCATTGTACTTAAAATGCAAAATAAAGCACTAGGTTCTAGATAGCATCAAAAGTTTCAGAAAATCAATTGTGTGAATTAAATAACGTTTATGACCAAATTACCCTAATTGGGCTTAATTCAGTGTGAGAGTCCTTAATCCAAAATAGTGCGAACTCATGCAATATAGGCTTAGAAAATGTAATAAAATCCCCAAATAAACACCAAACTAATCTATTAAAATACGCTATGATCAATAGTCTGCACAAAATCCAAAAATCCTAAATTTAACTTGTTCAAGGTCTTTCTAATCATAATCCGAGTTCAAGATTAGTTCTTTAATAAAAAATGTGAATCCCACGGGACGTGTTTCTCAAAGATTAAACACTTTTCTAATAGGTCTAAAGTTTTTTCCATGGAATTCCTTATTCAAAGATTAAACTATATAAATCTAAGATTTTTACAATACACGCAAATTAAAAAAGCAAGAGAAATAGAGAGAATCGCCAAAACTAGAAGCATCCCTTGTTTCAAAGAGGCGAGGATTGGTTATTCATATTTCGTTTGATGGTCAAAGGCAAATTGAAAGCCAAGTCACCTCTTGCTAAGGACAGTTAGTTCTAGCATATAATTTGAAAATTCAATATCCATGCCACTAGCAAGGTCAATCCACAACAAGGAAAACTCTTGAGTCAATTACCGACTCTCTAATCATCTAAAAATATTACTTTAACTCTTTAAGGGTTCTCAGAGTAACTTAGAGTTACAAATCTATAATTGGAGGAATCCAAACTCCATAAAGATAGACTCTAAAAGTTAAATAATAACTCCTAGTGAAACTTGTAAGAAATATTGGGCATACTTGGAGTGCGACCGTTACTCTTTTGTACCCACGCTAATTGGATCACAGTTGTGAAAGTGATTAAGATGCACAACAAATATACCACGATAAGAAGAAGAAGAGAGAAATATAGTAGAGGGAGTTAGGAGTTAGTTTGACAAAGTTTCTGTATATTATTTTAAGTGTCTTACAACTGAATCCCCTATGTCTATTTATAGTGATCTATGCACCCCTTCCTCTTTATTGATGTATCCTTTCATCGAAGAGGCAAACTATCCTTTTGATTGAGAGACATATTATATCGGTGAAACAATACCACTTGTAGAGTCATGTTCTATCAGTCAAATAATATGACTCATAATAATTTAGGAAATATTACATATATATACCAAAGCTTTTATATTATTTATACTTTGACCCTATTGGGCTTGGGCCTAATCCACCAAGGGTGGACTAAGCTATTTTCTAACATCTCCTACTCATACTTGGTGGATTAGATATGTCTCTTTTTATTCCTTCTTTCATACTAGGTGCTTTGTCGTGATTGTGTAGGTATGACATCTGCATATAAGTGTATGTATTAGAAATCTCTTTTATAGAGACCAGCACAAGACAACCTTCATTGTGTAGCTTGATTTTAATATTGTGCCTTAAATATCCTAGATTCATTTGTATAAACTTTCACATGGCTAATCTAATACCTTTTGAGTCAGTATAAAACTCAGATTGCCTTTCTAGTATACATAGTATCCATACTTATGCAATTATCAAAAATAGTACCATAAAGGATATGTCTATACACTAGCATATTTATGTATATTTCAAGTAATCTTCCCTTTCGCCCAGATATCACTTCAATATACATAAGCTGCTTTCTTAACATAATACCATAGATTGCATCTATCATTATCGTAGGACATATGCTAAAGTAGTCGACGCTGAAGCACACCTCTATGATATTGTCAAAGTCAAAGGATATCATTAAAAGAATTAGAAATTTCATGGGACTCACACAATAATTAATTAGGGATCTTCTTACTTGCTTCCTGTTTGCAGCACATGCGGTATGAATCACATGCTATAGTGTTACTCTTACACCATAAGAGTGCATGTCGTTTTGCATTCTGTTGTTAACACTATACAGACTTGAGTCTAGACACTCTCAGCATCTAAACCCAAATTCTTCCTTTCTATTTAGACATCAATGTTGAAGAATTTATTATCTGGCTACAGGCATCATGGAAGTAGATGTCCATGATTCGATCCATACTTATATTCATGTTTATGGATCTCATATTGACATGCTACACTGTTGTCAAGGCGACATAGTTTGTGTTTCTTCTCTACCATATTAGCATTCTAACTACTTTACTGGTGAACACAACTATCTCATCTTTGCATACCCCTCCTGAATGTCAAAGGCGGTTGCTCGTGTGAGAGAGACAACCTCACAAGCCTATATGACATACTAGACATTGTATACTTTCACGCAGACATATACACTAAAAATGATAAGTACTTCAATTATTCATAAATGTGATATATAAAGTCTGAAATTTTACATTTTGCGTACACCAAAGTACCTTTACATGTTTTTCAAATATTTCCTTGGCAACTGGTTTAGTCAGGGGATCAGCCACTATACTCTTGGTCGAAATATATTGTATAGCAATAATTTTTTGTGATATATAATCTCATAAAAAATTATACTTAATGTCTATATGCTTGGTCTTACTATGATACTTGGGATCTTTAGTATATGCCATGGCTGCAGTGTTATCACAATGCACTAATACTTGATTGGTACTCTCATTACCAAATCAAAGATGTTCAATAAACCTTTTCAACCATAAAGCCTCTTGTATTGCTGCAGTGTATGCTACGAACTTGGCTTCCATAGAATGTAAAGCAATAAATGTCTGCTTCTTGCTACTCCAACATAAGGCGCCATTATTCAGTAAGAAAGTATAACCTGAAGTCGATCATCGATCTTCCTTATCTCCAACTAAATCAGTATCAGAGTATCCAATCAAGCGTAGATCGTTTCTTTCATAGCATAATGCATAGTCAAATATGCCTTTTAAGTATCTCATGATCCTTTTTACTGTTGGAAATTATGCCCTAAGGGCCAATCATTGTACTTTGAATATTATTATTTTAATGAAATTTCTCCATTTTGTTATCATATTATTTGCATGTTAGCTGTGATAATTGTATCCTTGGATAATTCACAAATATTGTCCTAAAATGTCCCTGGTCTGTCATCTATGCGGGTGCAGAGATGAAACAAGATCAGTATGACTTTGATAAGATATGGAGATACGAATCAAAGTCTTAGGCACTTGTAAGAGTACAAGGTGCTGAACCGACCCACTATGAGAAAGCTACATGGATCAAGTCATAAGCTTTTCTCATGTATAACCACGTCACAATGCCCTTAGACCTGAAGTCATCATGGATTCCTACATGAGAGAGTTGCTAAGCTTTGAACTAGTCAAAAGTCACTTTTAACCGGGTGATAATAAAGTCTATGATCGGACTTGATGGTTTTTCATGCAGAGGAATATGAATGATCAAGATGGAATGTGTCCCTCACATTAGTAGAGAGATATTATTGGGCCCCTCGATGAGTGAGTCTGAGAAATGTATGGCCATACTATGATGAAAGGAGTTTCTGTCTCTGTTATCAGGCTACTCAAGAATCGAGAAAGTAATGGTCATGAACAAGAGGATGACATTATCCATGCCTTATCCTTGATCGATATATCGTGTGACAAAAGGGACGTGACATGGTTGTATGACAGGTTGCATCGTGATAATGATCCTCATATGAATTGGGTAGTCGTAATGTCTTGCTAGAGGCTGCTTGTGACTTTTGGGTTAGTATAGTTATTGGTCCACTGCCAACTTCATATGGGCCTATAGGGTCGAACACAAGAATGGCCCAACACGAGATAATGTTTAATTTAGAGTGGATGAATTTTATATTTATATATATATAATATAAAATTCATTAATAATATTATATAGATATCTATATTTTCGAAATATATATCTTATATATATATATATATGTATATATATTATATGATATTATTATATTGTGTTAGTTTTAAATTTAATTTATTAAGATATATTAAATTTAATAACTAACATGATAGAGATATAGTATCTCAAATTTAATTTATGAAGATAAATTAAATCTAATGGCTCTTTATTTGGATTAAATAAATAGGTTAAATTAAAACTGTTGGACAGATTTAATTTAAACTGAATTTATTTAATTAGCTCATCAAGATAATTAATAGTTAATTAATTTTGAAATTAATGATGATTAATTTTGAAATTTGAAAATAGCCCTCATAGGTTATAAACTTGATAGAGCAGATATATTCAGACACACATGAGAATTGAGAGCCGCAAGTGAAACCCTAGGTGACATTAGAGGCGCTAGCACACAATCTCGATTGGAGAGCATTCGTGTGGATACCAGTAGAGGGAGCGGACCTGACGTGTTGGCTCCTAGAGATCGTGAAAACTCTGAATCATCAAAAAGGTATGAATCCTCCAACTTGGTTTAAACGCCGTTGGTAGATCCTCAATTAGGATCGGTGAAAATTTTTAAAATTCTTCCATTGTGCCTACCGATCCTAACATTTATTGCTTTCTAGTGACGCTCACCAGGGTTGGACCAACCCACTATGAGACAGCTACATGGATTAAGTCATAAGCTTTTCTCATGTATAACCACGTCACAATGCCCTTAGACCTGAGGTCATCATGGATTCCTACATGAGAGTTGCTAAGCTTTGAACTAGTCAAAAGTCAATTTTGAACGGGTGATGATAAAGGCTACAATCGGGCTTGGTGGTTTTTCATGCATAGGAATATCAATGGTCAAGATGGAATTTGTCCCTCATATTAGTAGAAAGATATTACTAGGCCCCTCGATGAGCAAGTCTAAGAAATGTATGGCCATACTACGATGGAAAGAAGTTTCCATTTCTATTGTCACACTACTCAGGAATCGAGAAAGTAATAGTCAGGAATAAGAGGATGACATTATCTATGCCTCATCCTTGACCGATATATCGTGTGACAAAAGAGACGTGGCATGGTTGTATGACAGGTTGCATCGTGTTAACAATCCTCATATGAATTGGGTAGTCGTGATGTCTTGCTAGAGGCCGCTTGCGACTTGTGGGTTATTATAGTTATTGGCCCACTGCCAACTTCATATGGGCCTACAGGGTCGCACACAAGAATGGCCCAACACGAGATAATATTTAATTAGGGTGGGCGAATTTTATATTTTTATATATATATATATGTATATATGTAATATAAAAAAAATTTGTTAATAATATTATATAGATATGTATTTTTGAAATACATATTATATATATATATATATGTATATATATATATATATATATATTATATGATATTATTATATTGTGTTAGTTTTAAATTTAATTTATTAAGATAAATTAAATCTAATAACTAACATGATAGAGATATGGTATCTCAAATTTAATTTATAAAGATAACTTAAATCTAATGGCTCTTTATTTGGATTAAATAAATAGGTTAAATTAAAACTGTTGGACAGATTTAATTTAAACTGAATTTATTTAATTAGCTCATCAAGATAATTAATAGTTAATTAATTTCAAAATTAATGATGATTACTTTTGAAATTTGAAAATAGCCCTCATAGGTTATAAACTTGATAGAGCAGATATACTGAGATACACATTAGAATTGAGAGCCACAAGGGAAACCCTAGGAGACATTAGAGGCCCTAGCACGTAATCTCGATTGGAGAGCATTCGTGTGGATACCGGTAGAGGGAGTGGACCTGACATGTTGGCTCCTAAAGATCATAAAATTCTGAATCATCAAAAGGTATGAATCTTTCCAACTTGGTTTAAACGCCGTTGATAGATCCTCGATTAGGATTGGTGAAATTTTTTTTAAAAAAGTCTTCCACTGTGCCTGCCGATTCTAACACATAACACACACACACACATATATATAAGATATGTATTTCGAAAATATATATCTATATAATATTATTAACAAATTTTATATTATATATATATATAATTCATCCACCCTAAATTAAACATTATCTCGTGTTGGGCTATTCTTGTATGCGACCCTGTAGGCTCATATAAAGTTGGCAGTGGGCCAATAACTATGCTAACCCAAAAGTTGCAAGTGGCCTCTAGCAAGACATTATGACTACCCAATTCATATGAGGATCGTTAACACGATGCAACCTGTCATACAACCATATCACGTCCCTTTTGTCACACGATCTATCGGTCAAAGATAAGGCATGGATAATGTCATCCTCTTGTTTCAGACCATTACTTTCTCGATTCCTGAGTAGCCTGACAATAGAAATGGAAACTCCTTTCCATCGTAGTATGGCCATACATTTCTCAGACTGACTCATCGAGGGGCCAAGTAATATCTCTCTACTAATGTGAGGGACAAATTCCATCTTGGTCATTCATATTCCTCTGCATGAAAAACCACCAAGCCCGATTGTAGCCTTTATCATCACCCGGTCAAAATTGACTTTTGACTAGTTCAAAGCTTAGCAACTCTCATGTAGGAATCCATGATGACCTCAGGTCCAAGGGCATTGTGACGTGGTTATACATGAGAAAAGCTTATGACTTGATCCATGTAGTTTTCTCATAATGGGTCGGTCCAGCACCTTGTAGTCTTACAAGTGCCTAAGACTTTGATTCATATCTCTATATCTTATCAAAGTCATATTGGTCTTGTTTCATCTTTGCTCCCGCATAGATGACCGACCAGGGACAGTTTAGGATAATCTTTATGATTTATCTAAGGATACAATTATCACAGTTAACATGCAAATAATATGATAACTGAATCGAGAAATTTCATTAAATTAATAATGTTTAAAGTACAATGATTGGCCCTTTGGGCACAATTTCCAACACAGCTTCCTTCAATTCTCTAATCATATTTGCCATCTCTCTCAGATGTTGTTTCATGGAAGTATTTGGCCTAAGCTTATATGTATCAAACTTAATAGTTAATCATCTAAGCTTAGAGGTGGACGTACCGCCAAACCTGCCTTTCAACATTGCCCATATGGCCTGCGCTGTTTCATTTTTCTCATATTCACACATGAGGTCATCTGCCATTGTGCTCAGCAATGTAATTCTTGCAATGCTATTTTTCTTTTTCCAAGTCTCATAGACCTCTTGGTCCTTCCTATGCTGGGCTGTATTCTTAGCAGCAGGTTGTGCTACAATTATTGTTAGAGGTTTCATTGCCTCTTGTTCATCCAAAATATATTACACTTTTTGGTGCCAGATATCCCAATTGTCACCATTTAATTTGTCCCCTTTATTTAACTCAGCGATGATGTTCTTAGTTGCCATTTTCAATTCTATGACAAATCTATTTCACATTCAATATGTCTCTCTAAGGGAATCAAATTATTGAATATATCATCGACAATATATATATAGGACAATATAGTATACAATTTCATGTACTTATATTATTCTTAACCAGAAAAAAATAGAAATACTACTAAATTTATGATCAAGAGTATACGTTTGTATCTCCCATCACATAAAAGTTAGCAACATCACTAAAAATTCTGTCAAGAATTACTTTTACAACTCTAACTTTTAGGACTAACAAGTCCTAAACGCTCCCACTTGACAAAAACATATAATAATATAATGAATAATCAACTAAATCATGCTTTATTATAATATAAATAAGACAATATTCTCTCTATAATATATGAAAACATGTTTATAACACATTTAAGTATAACAAAAAAATATTAAAACCAACAAATGAATTTTGGAAGTTTCAAAAATGGTTTAAAACATTAATAAATGTACTTAGAATATCGCAAATATATATCAATTTGTGTCTACAATACTCATATAGCATATCATATTAAAGATCAAGAATTTAGGGATTTTTAGGAACAAACTAGGTCTCATTCACACACTACACATGCCCCCACGCACCGAGAGAAGTCAGAAAAAGAAAAAAAACAGAAAAGATACATGCTCATAATGTCGCATTGACACCACATGCCACTTCCGTCAGTAATCCGGTGACATGCGCCGGATAATCAGCACTGTCGGAATATGTCTACTACGTGTCAAACGAAGATGCCACGTGGCCTCATGCACCACATGGCTTTTCTGCAAAAAAAATTGTTTTTTGTTTCAGGCCTTACTGTTTGGGCTTAATAGATTGGGCCTGAAATAAAACTGAACTCGTTTTTTTTTCTCAGCCCAAACACCTTTTTTTTATAAAACACCGAAAAGACATCGTTTTGAGGTGGAGGTCATCTTCAACCTCCCGCCGGGTCAGACCCAACCCGGAAGGAGGGAAGGGCCGGGTCAGTGGACCCAAAACTTCTCTCCTCCATATCTCCACAGTTCGACTTCCGTTTTTGGCGTTCTTGGTGTTGTTTTCATTCATTTTTTTGAGATCTACACAATGGGACTAATTTTAAATCCTCGTTCTCTAATTTTAAATTGACCCAATACTAAAAACAAATTCTTCCAATTTCAGTTTTCATGCTCTCTCTCTATAAGTTCTTCAATTTTGGGGTTCTAGGTTTCTATTATACTTATTCTATGCCTAAAATCATATTCTAATAATAAGACATAATAAATAATGACAGGGTGAAGGCATGATTAATACTCATAGATTGAGATTCAATAAAAAATGAAGAACTTTAACATTCTTTAACCATGTATAAGGATGTATATTATATCCAAAGAGGAAATTTTCGATCCCTCACAATTTACGCAACTACATATACGGGACAGAAAATAAGTGAAGCATATGGAGTCATGTATAGGCCGAGAAAGAAAATTTTTTGGATTAACATATGCTTCTTATTCACATGAGGCTCGGAATTACATTTCATACTCAATTTTGCATATTCATATGGAAAGTAAGTCTTGACTTAGAAAATAATCTCATATAGGTCAACCTGTCTCTGATACCATATGAAAAATATTGGGCGTACCTGGAGTGTGACTGTTACTCTTTTGCACCTACGCTAATCAGATCACAGTTGTGGAAGCAATTACGATGCACAACAAATACACCATGATAAGAAGAAGAAGAGAGAAATATAGTAGAGGGAATGAGGAGTTAGTTTGACAGAGTTTCTTTATGTTATTTCAAGTGTCTTAAAACTGAATCTCCTATGTCTAATTATAATGCTCTACGCACCCTTTTCCTCTTTATTGATGTATCCTTCCATCAAAGAGAGAAAATATCATTTTGATTGAGAGACATTGTATTGGTGAAACAATACCACTTATAGAGTCATATTCTATCAGTTAAATAATATGAATCATAATAATTTAGGAAATATTACATATATCCACCAAAGTTTTTATATTATTTATACTTTGACCCCAATCCTATTGGGCTTGGGCCTAATCTACCAAGGGTGGACTAGGCTATTTTCCAGCATCACCAAAAGAGACTAGAAGGTATATAAACATCCAAAAATATTACTTTGAGTCTCTAGCTAATAGTTCTTAGAATAACTCAAAACCCAAAATATGCCTCTAACTATTACTCAAGAGGCTTATGAGTAACTCTGGTATTGTATGGGAAAAGTAGGCTAGAATTGAGAACAAAAATTGACAAAGCTTAGACTAGGTCCTTCAAATAGTGCGTGATCATCAATTTGAGGTTCAACCCATTATAACATAGGATTTAGGAAAACCCCCCAATTTGGGATTCCCAATTAAACGTCCTACCTCAATTACCTAGGTACTTAGCCTCTAGACATCATACAGATTCCATTTCTGTTATAATATAGGATTGGTCTTGTACAAATTCTATTAGGGTTTTATTCTTTGTCTCAATAAAACATATTAAAAGTGACTTATAAATATAATACTATATATATATATATAATATGGAGAGAGTCATTATATGTGGTTTTTCCTCATTCAGGGACATATCTGGTGTCATATATCAAATTTTGAGCTTATAAGTTCAAGAATTTGACTTAAATAAGTAGACTACTAAGTCCATCTAAGTATAAGTCTAGCATATGTATTTATAGGTTAGGCAATGATAACATTTTATATCTACAGTCTTGGGTTTGGGCAAAAGCATAGTTTTTGAATGTTATGGGTTTGTAAGGGTAATTTTAGAAATTATGCCCGAAATTTCATGAAAAATTTCTAGAGACACAAGAAGGTAGAGAATAATTCCCCATATTATGCTTGAGTCTTAATTGAGGTACAAATGAGAAATTTACCTCAAAAAGGAATTTTAAAGAATTATTAGAATTTTGGTGAATTAAAGGATAATTAGACAGATTTAAGTATGAAAAATATTAGGAGGCCTCAAATTTTAAGTATGAAAAACATTAGGAGGCCTCCAATAATTGGGAAAAAATAAGGAAAATTTATTTCAAGGTTAATGTGAGTTTATAAACATGGTTTTATGCCTTAGAAATGGAAATTTTATCTTAAAGAATATTTTGTTGTCATTTTATCCAAGAATCAGGCAATGCCTTGGAAATTATGGAAAAATAATTAAGGACCAAATTTGAGTTTGAGAAAAATTAGGGAATTATTCCCTAATAAATATGATTTTTTGATGATATCACATTGGTCCTATTATTAAGGAATTCCCAAAAAGCATTTGTAAGTGATTAGTTACATATTGATGAAAGGATTAAGCTCCTATAAAGTAATTAGCATATGGAAGAAAAATTATGTGGACTCCTAAGAAGCTGAGTGGCATAACCTCATGAAAGAGAGAAACTACGAAGATTTTTGGGCCATTAGATCATGATGGGGCTATAAAAAAATAATTTAGACTTGCCAAATTATCAATCTAGTTGATAAAGAATAAGACCATCTAAATAAGCACATTACTACCCTCATTTAGTTTATAAGGTCAGCTGAAACAAGGCAACAAGAGAGAGAACAAGATGGACAAAAAAAGGAGAAGAGGAATGAAGGGAAGACACAGAAGATCAATGTGATTATAGGTAAGTTTGAGCATTCAATTCGCTAATCTTACTAGCCCTTCCTCTCTAATCCTATATAAGGATTCTATAGCCTTTCTTGAAGATATTCTCAGCAAAAGGAGAAGGTGAAGCTAGGGTTACAAGAGAGGAAGTTTTAAAGAATCAAACAAGGAGCCAAGGTAAGTGGTGATTGTTGATGTATTAATGTTGCTTTAATGTTGTGGATGTTGTTGATAACAATATATTGTGTTGTTTTGAACTTGTTTGATTTTGGAAAGTAAGATAAATCAGGGGAGGTGCTGCCAAATGTTAGAAAAATATACAAAGCTTAATTTTAAACCAAATCATGATTAAGGAAGTTGTTAGAGATAGAATTATGGTATTTTATGGAATAAAATGATGAAAAATCTTTTCTCTTTCTACATGTATAATTTCAGTCAGAATAGGGCATAAAGAAGGGAGTGGAATTTGATGATATTTATGCTTTCAATGAGTTTAGAATGAAAAATTGTGGGGCATAAGTGAGAAAACAAGTTTGGAAGCATTAGAAAGCAAAATAGCAATTTTGTGCAACAACGCCCTAAGTTTTTGTTTTGATTAATTGAAGGGAAAGAAGGCTTATTTTACTCAATTTGAGCTTAAGACTGGAATCTACATGAAAAGATATGAGGGAGAATCATGTTAGATTAATTTGTTAGCCTATGAAATTAAAAGTGCATAGTTGAGGTTTTAAACTGGCAAGTAAGAGCAGTTTTTTAAAGATAAAGTTTTAGCATGCTGAATGGCTCTAATGAATAAAATATTGATATGTATTCAATCTTTAGGGCCAGTGGATATCATGGAAAAGGAATTGGAGGCTTGGTTATGGTGGATCAAGTTAATGAAGCAAAGAGAACAAAGAGGGATAGCAAAGCTAAAAGGTAGTGAACTTACCTTCATTATGGGCTTGGTATTTATGCTTGTGTGATGATATGTTTAACTGCTTTGCTTGATTATATGAAGCATGAATTAATTTTTGATGATCTATTTCTAAGTTTTCCATGGCTATGTGAGATGTAAGAAACCTTGAGCAAACAAACATGTCATTATGGTAGTCATGAATTCATATAATGCAAGCATGTCATGTACCAAGCTTTTGCCTTATATGCATTGATGGTATTGTTTACTACTAGGATTTTTTGAATCTCACCCCTACTAACCAAGCATGTTAGGTTATAAGCCTCTTGAGGAAGAGCAAGAGAGCAAGAAGTCAAGGGTAAGCTGAAGAAGCAATGAATTTCCTATGGTATTACTTTGGTAGAAGTTGCAAAATGTACAAGTGATTCCATGAGCTATGCAAATATAATATGAGACCTTAGAATGTTATTGATATGATGAGATGGATGGTTACAAATAAGAGCCATGTACCAGCCTTGGATCTATGAATTTAACATGCATGTTCATGACAACCCAGTTTAGGCTCTTTGCAGAGCATGGGTGCTATTTCAATGTATAAAGTAATAGTACACAAGTCCAATGCTCGTGAGAATTTGTATGCATGAATTAGACACATAGAGATTTCCAAAATGTCCTTAATAAGTTCCATTAGATGAGTATACATAAGTTATGAATTGTTAAATTCAAGGTATAGAATCTGTCCGAAATCAAAGCAATGATAGAAAATGAGTAAAATGTATGAATTTGATGGGAATCAGATTATAATGATAGTTTCCCCAAATGTGGGACATCAAGAGCTTTCAAAAGGATTTTAGAGCATCTTTTTATGAATTTTATAGAATTAGTTATGATTTTTCAAATTTGGACCATGTAAACTAAAATTATGAAATGAATAACAACTCAAAATAAACCTGCAAGTTTTAGTTTATAGGCTTGAATTATCGATTTTCTCTTGAACCATAGCCCTTCCGAATACGTACTAAAGGTGTCAACAAGATGCATGTTACATCTAGCGCCTTTAATCGAAAGAGAGTACTCCTCTAGTCATTAATATAAGACACATTTGAGGAGTTTATCTTTGTTCTAAATATAAGATATTGTTTTCATATTTCTCAATCATTTCCTAATTTTTGCCCTTATTGATGCTCCCTGAATAATAATCAAGGAGGAGAAGAAATGAGGGAATTAAGGAAGATGAGTAGGGTGTTTTAGAAAATTCATGTCATATTAACTAACGTAACTTACTTATTTAATCTAATCAAATTAGGTAAATATGTTTTGTATTAAGAGAGGAGTTCTTTTTTATTTGGCGGCTTTTAATATCAAAGATATTGTATACTCGTATTTGTTAGCCGTTAAGGACCAATTTTCCAGGCAACTTGCATGGCTATTTCTTCAAGATATCTGTCGTATGAGTAAGAATTCAAAAGTGTACTTGATGCACTAATTGGATGTTCCTTAATTTTAGGTACATACGCCATAGATCTGACCTTCACCAAATTGAAGTAAATCATTCGCAACTTACACAATTGTTGAACTTTGGGTCCAAGTCCGCCCTTGATGGGCCGGATTATTTGATTAGGATACAAGTAGCCTAATCAAATAAGAATAAAATCAGCATTAATTGTAGATTGGGAAATAATTCAGCAATAATTATGGATTTCTTAATTGAGGAACAAATCACCATAATTAGGGAATTAATTGAGAATCAATTAATTGTTTTCTTGGAGGGCAAGAAGGAGTGCACACGTTTCCTAATTAGTGGCATCCATAAACCACTATAAATAAGGTGTTCCTCCTCAATTGCAATTCACCCCACCATTGAGTTTTCTTGCAATTCTCTTCTCTCCTACCATCTTTCTAGTTCTGGTGATCTGCTGTGCAAATCACAATTAGGCTCTAGTAGTCTAATAATTGTGTGGGCACAATTATGGAGCATTGGAGTTTTGACCCGGATCCGAACAGGGATTTGCCCCTATACGCCCTTCTCTCTATCCTTATATTTTTATCTACATTGGTATCAGAGCAATATATTATTTCATGCATATATAAATAGGAACAACATATACATATATATTAACCTTACTCGCATAAAGGGGAAAAAATTGTGCAGCAAGTCTCACAGCCTCTCAGGTTGTAGGCAATCCATATTCACAAGCTCATATTATTACATACTATCATGAAGCAGAGGTAATAATAAATAAATATCTTGTACAACGATATATTAGAGGGGAGCAGGAAGAAGAATATGCATGCGGCAATTGCATATAATCATATGTATATATGTGTGAATGAGAGGAGAAGAAATATGTACAATATATATTTACATATGTACAGTAGCACAACGGAAAAAATGATGGAGATATAAACAAATTATATCACATGTTTATTCACATAGAATAATCACAGCCATAGGATCAACAGGCATATTCTAGGGGCGCAAATGGGCGCGTGGAACCTTCGATTGAGACGTGGTTTGTTTATAAAAATTCCTAAATTCAAGAGCTTCAATTTGATATATAATTTGTATATATTTGAAGCATGTTTGGATGTGATTTGAGTCAAAAAGGTGTTTATGTACATTTAGAGATTCCCAAAAACATTGAAGTTGAGTCAATATTGATTCTATTGTTTTTGGGATAGGTTGGCTTACTTTTGTAAGAGTAATTTCAGCTGCAATATAAGGTTAATGCTGAGGGATTATTCAAATGAATTTTTTGAATATAAAAATCCTATCCAACCTTAACTTAAACTCTCAGAGATAAAACCTGAAAATTGCAGCAACTTGAAATTATTCAATAATTATTGAATAATAACAAGTATTCCTATGCTTCTAACCACATTGATCCATTTGGATTGAAGCAATAACTTCTAAAAGTTAACCCTTTATCACAAATATTGTGACAAAGGACAAAACAGATAGAGATATAAGAATCATCTCATCAAGTGGGAGGAATGCTATAATTACATCTAAGTAAGTGGATGTAAACATGGCAAAGAGGAGCAGGATATTGTAGCTAGAAGCTACATAAGTTCATATGGTCAGAAGGGCCTATGAAAGGGAGAACCTAGTTAAGAGACAACAATATGAGGCTTAAACCTTTGAATGTTCTTGTTTTTCATTGAATTTATGATTAAATTCTCTGTTTTTTTAATTGAATTAAGTATGTTCTCTTCCTATTTCCTTGAACATTCATGCTGATTAGATGATATTGTGTTATTATCTTGTTGATATAACTGCCTTTGATTGAGTGGGAGTTTCTAGAATGTCTTTAGAAATCCAAAAGGGAATGTGTTTAATGAAGATTTTGGTTAAAAGGATGATGAGCTAACTAGCATGATTAGGATGGGAGTCAACATAGTTGTCTTCTGAACATGAAACTAGTGAACTTATTATCTAATTATCCTTTGTCTTTTTTAAACAAATAAGATTTGTATACCATAATCGTCTAAGTGACCAATTATGACCAAGTCTATCTGACTGAGCCTACAAACGCAAGCTCAAATAGAGATATCTATCGAATTAGAAACTCTCAAATGTCTTTCATTCAAGAAGAATGAGATGTCAGAGATATCCTACCAACCAGTCTTCAGTATTTAGAGGTTAAAGCAACTGAAGGATATAAAAGGTTTATGCTATCAAATATAGAAAGAACTACATTGCTCAAACTTACGTTGGTACGAGTAATGAAACTTTATCCAAACCGTGTGGATAGTGTTGGAAGATAGTAAAATAGATTATCATCTTCCATAAAGTTAAAACTAAGTTAAGCTTTAACATAGTGTATTAAGTCCTAAAATGTTGCTTAGGCAACAGTTGAGACAAATATAATGCCAAGTTCTTTCTAACAAACAACAAGTGTATGTTGTGACAAGATGTCTCTCAGTGAGGAGGAATAAGATGTGTCTCCCAGTGAGTGGGAGTGTGCCACATCTTTTTCAATGAGTAGGCATATACGAAAGTAAATATTGCCCCTGATATGTATATTGTGACTTCAGCAATGTGATTCGCCATATTGAACTTGAGTATGAAAGATTGAATGATCCAAGATCCATCAGTCAGATGAACTTAGCTAAAGAGTGGGAGGATTCATCCTCTAAACCTAAGGGAAAAAAACCTATGAGGTAAACTTGATCTAGAGGAGGTCAAATGGTTTCTACAAAGATGAAATGCTATATTGATAATCCTTAAGGGTTGTAAAAGTAGCAATCCACATGAGTTGTGGATGTTTCACAGAAGCATATAGCTTCATATCAAATGCAAAGCAATAAAAAGATAGAATCAAGGGATTGGAACTTGCAAGTTAACTCTACATAGATAAACCACCCTGATTCACTCTATGCAATTGCAACTGACAAATCACATCTTTGTTATCTCTTTAGTTAAGGATCGATGGGACTATAATTCTCAAAATCCTTAGTTGGATTTTGATGTTTCTTTTTAGGGATAAAAGATTTCATTTCTTGTCACATGTATACCTTGATCAAAGGAAATGATCAAACTAGCAAAAGAGTATTTACTAAACAACGTGTGCTAAAGGGTTAATACCCTTATGAATAAGTTGAAAACTTATTCTACCTGGCAAGAAAGACAAAGAAACATTTTTTGAGAAAATCCACTGCAATTGGAAAAATATGACATTAGTGAACCAATGAACGTGAGGGCCAAACATAGAACTTCATGTTTCGTTAACTTCATGGACGTTTACATGAAATATGATAACGTTTACTTAATTCTAGGCAAGTGTAAAGCTGTTAGATAATGGCTGAACTAGTTAGGAATCAGTTAACTGAAAGAATAAGACCTTACAAACTAACAAGGGTTTAGGACACCCATGTGATTAGTTCAAGCAGTTTTGTGTACAAGAAAGGCATTGTTAGGCAACTATCAATATCTAGGACCCTTCAACATAATAGAGTTGTTGAAATGGAGAGATAGACCTCTCCCTAATTTAGTTGTGAACATAATGGCATCAGTGAGGCTATCAGCCATATGTTGGTGAGTAGATTCACAGCTATTATATTCACACTTAATCAAATGCCCTCTATGTCAGTCATGACCTTACCCTATGAATCGTGGATGGGCCTTAGACCAGGGCCAAGCTCATTAAGATCATAAGGGTTTTAAACTTTATATTCATAATTCTTCCTATGAGTAAGGAAGATTAGGGCCAAGGTATACAAAGTATCTCTTTGTAAGATGACATGAGAATTTGACATGACATGTCTTCATTAGTGGCGGTTCAGTGACTGAGAGAAAAACCATGGGACACAACATTCATAAAAACCCAGATTTCCTAGCAGGAAATAAGCATTAATCAGAATAAATCTCTTTAAGAGGTTCACAAGTGACAAGGAATAACTAAGTATTCCTAAGTTCACTGATCTGAGTGGGAGGATTTAGACCATTTTTATAATGAAAGAGGTAAGAGGTAAGTTATGAGAGAATTACCTCACTCATACATAGGAAAAGAATCCTATGAAATCCACCTCGGAGCAAATTGTCATCTAGCGAATGACTATAAAGGGATAGATTCCCTAATGGATTAAATGCTCTCTTCATCATTTAGAAAATGATGACTACCTATAAGTGTTTGAAAGACACTAGAAGGACCTGCTAAGAAGAATTGTAAAGTGTCATGCAGGAGGATTTGGATTCTCTTTAAGCCAAGTACGTGTTTGGGCAATTTGTCACCTAGCCAAGAGGCGATTGGGAACAAGTAGGTTTTCAAATCTGTTGGGGGCATGTAGAACCTAAAACACTTAGTGGCTAAGGGGTACTACAATAGAAGGTTGTCTGTTGTTCATTTTAACTCTAAACTTTGTCTATAACAACAAGCTTAGTCTTGAAATTACATTAAGATTATGTAAAAGCCGCCTTCGAATTTGAAAATTTTAGAAATTGGATTATGAACTCTACATGAAGCAGCTTAAGGGCTTCATAGAAATAATCACCAAAATAGTAGTATATGAGGTTTCACAAGGTGAAAGCCTCACCAACTTCGAGATAATCGAAGAATACTACATAAGTGCCAAACGGTCTAGTAATGATTCTTTGTGAAGTCATCCTTTGTCAAATGACATATGTTTAGCTGAAAGAAGTGTCAAGGGATTCAAAGGAATAAAGGATCAGAGAATCCTTAAATTATGGGTTGAGAAAATCATGGGTTGAACAAATATCTTGAATGACATGATAAACGGAGATTGCACAAGGAAGATACAGTCTTTGCTACCTAAGACATGTACAAGTGTGATCTTTAGGCACCCTAGGATGCCAAGCTGCAAACCCATGGACACCCCTGAAATCCAAGGTACAAACCTAAAGAGGTTATATGTCCTATGAGAAATTCAACATAGAAAAGGTGGATAGAGTCCCATAGTAAGACTATGGTTGGTAATGTGCACATTGGTGTGTATAAAACCAAAATGTTTTTTGTTGGACTTGGAAGCTGTTTTTGGTCCTGCTATGAAATGGGTTATGGGAATAACCATGGTTTAAGTTATCAAGACAACAACTTGCTTTTGAAAGGATACTCCAATACAAGGCCTAGACAAATAGTGATGGAGTAAGGAAATATACAAAGTATTTTTTCCTATTATCAATGGAAATAGAACATAGGGTGTGTTCTGCCATCATTCAAAGTGCCATATGGCTAAAGTAATTTCTATGAGAGATTGGGAATGAATGGTGGATAGAAGGATCCAAACGAAAGGATCTTATGATGAGAATCCTAAGTATCACAGCAAGGCAAAACATACTTTTTGATATATCTCTATGAGGGATAGGCTTTCAAAGAGGAAAGCAACAGTTCAATGACCTTCTATTGACAAAATGTTAGTAGATCCCCTTATTGAGCCCATAGCTTGATTTTCATTGAGTTAGTGAAAATCTAAGGGCGCAAATACATTGTAAGGTTGTGAACTTCTTTTATATGAAGATAAAAGAAATAGTATGTATGTTATGAGTAAATACATATAAGGTATACAAGTTTGTATGTCGTACATGTCAGAAAGGTTGGTTCACTCACACGAACAACCATCTTCCTATGTTTTGCTGAGGCATGGGAAGGTAAGACAAGCAAATGATCACCATGAGATGGTTAAGAAGAATAGTTGTGTTTGAGTCGCCTCAGTTAAACTGAGATGAGATCTACATATGTGCATATACACAAAAAATGGATCAAAGCATGAATATAGACCTATAGCCAGGCATAGAAATCTTTTTCACAAGTAAGATTATAAAAGAGATATTGTGAAAAAGAAAGTTCTGGTTTGAATGTTGAGTACATTTTAGAACTAATGTCTGTACGATGAAAGAGAAAGAAATCGACGTACGCCACAAACTCATTCACCGTAGCATGTAATTTATACTGCATGTGCTTGAGAGTTAAATTGCAACATGGGATGTAGGTGAAAAATCCCTAGTTAACTACAGTATGAGTCCTAGGAAGGAAGAATCCTTCCACGATACCCTTAAGACTTAGGCGGCATGATGAAAGCTTGGTTTGGTGACAGCTACTTTAGCTAAGCTCCATGATCACACTCGATTCAATCAAACAAGTGAAAACTAGGAGAAAGACCAAGTCAAGATGGACTGATGTTTAGTCAAAAAGGAAGATTTACTCCTATATACATAAGATGTGCTAGTATATGTGGTCGACCCCTTATTAACTCTATGTGTAGCTAGTACGTGCGGATACTATGTGCGTGGAAGGCAATCTGAGTTAATCAACATATTAACTCGAGAGGGATTAGATATACCATGAGCAATATGTATGGGAGAATATGGGGCATATGAGGCAATGAATATATATATCTTATAGATATAAAGGGTGTCCTTGGATGCTAATCCAGTATGAGGGATTTCTAGTATCACAAGCACCAAATCTTGTAGATGTTTTTGCCTACACGGTCATGACAAATGCCAAGTATGAAACAGGAAAGAGTAATGAATGCACGATGGGAGGCCTATCAAGTGCGAGTAGGAGATGTTGAACTTTGGGTCCAAGTCTGCCCTTGATGGGCCGGACTATTTGATTAGGATACAAGTAGCCTAATCAAATAAGAATAAAATCAGCATTAATTGCAGATTGGGAAATAATTCAGCAATAATTATGGATTTATTAATTGAGGAACAAATCGCCATAATTAGGGAATTAATTGAGAATCAATTAATTGCTATCTTGGAGGGCAAGAAGGAGTACACACGTTTCCTAATTAGTGGCCTCCATAAACCACTATAAATAGAGTGTGCCTCCTAAATTGCAATTTACCCCACCATTAAGTTTTCTGGCAATTATCTTCTCTCCTACCATCTTTCTGGTTCTAGTGATCTGCTGTGTAAATCACAATTAAGCTCTAGTAGTCTAATAATTGTATAGGCACAATTATGGTGCATTGGAGTTTTGACCCAGATCCGAATATGGATTCGCCCCGATACGCCCTTCTCTCTATCCTTATATTTTTTCCTACAACAATAAAATTATTGATTAAAAAAATTATATTTAAAAAAATATGTTGGAATTGAGAAGAAGTAGATGGATCTGAGAGATCACATCAAACACGTATAGGCATGCTAGTAATTCCAACGTACACACATAATGAATTTATGAATCCCTTCATATTTTCTCATAATCTTTTATCCAAGATTGCCTTGATTTTTTTATTTAATTAATTTGGTCCAAATTTGATTACTTCCATTTGGTGAAAAAATTGATATCTTGCGCATATTGATATTACGAACTAGCAAGCCTGCATATTGTTCCTGTGGCTTAAAACTATTTCTGAACTGAGAGTAAATTTGCTTGTGTGTTTGAAAGTTTTTCCCACCTCCGGTTCAGATGTCACACTTTAGTTAAATTTTCCAAGTGTTTCTTTTTGTATATATTTAGATTAATTAACATGAATTTTTAATTGGCTAATCTTGTTGAATATCTTACCAAGACTATATACAGATCAAATATATAATGACAATTGATTTAATTTAGTGCAAATATATCTTAAGAAGGCTTGCACATAATAGCATCCCATGGATTGTGTTGGATTATATTTTATCAATTTAATTTGTTGTATATTAGTATTAATTAATTCTTAAGATGTTTACCTATTTAATTGGATAGTCAATTTTGTTTTGAGTAATAAGTAGGATTACACTTAAACTAAGTGCTCGTTTGGATTAGCGGTTAGAATGTTTAAAAGCAGCTTTTCAATCGTGATTTACGGTATACGACGTAAGTATGTAAGAGGAGTTGTATCTTAATTTACGTGAAAAACAGCTTATAAGCAATTTGATCGCTAAAACAAACATGATCTTGTATAATACCCCTACTTATAAGTTATAATCCTCTTATAGTAGATAGTGGTTGATCACCTAACACAAAATTTGGCATTAGTTAATTAACTATTTGATTAATTGTTATAGGCCATAATATAGGTTATATAATAATGTCATGGTCGCTTTTTGTAAATTACCCTCTCTCTTTTTTTTTCTTAATAAAAAGACAAAATGGTATCAAAGTAAGTAGAGTTTACAATTTAGCAACAGTTAAAATACTAAAATGAAACCTTGAAAAGTTATAAAATACAGACTTTGGAATGACCCTAATACTAACAACTCTAAAATCAAAAAGAAAAGTTAATATCTCCTACTAGGTGATGCTGATGTTTGATGAAGATTCCAAAGAAGGCTTCAGAAAACACTTATCTACACAGTGAGTAGTTAGAGCCGATAAAGATACACGACAAAAAAATGGTATTTTGTAGTGGTGGAATTGTAGCGGTTTTAAATAACCACTACATATTTTAATATTTGTAGCGGTTTTAACCAAAACCACTATAAATTTGTAGTGGCAAGCTACGTGCCAAGTAGCGCAAATAATTGGCAGCATTTTTTGTAGCGGTTAGGTAGAAAAAACCGCTACAAATAAGGCACAAATTTCCAGCCAAAACTTGTAGCAGTTCATTTGTAGCGGTTAATAAATAAAAACCGCTAGAATATTCCTGCCACATGGCATGACCGAGACACGCCAACAGTGTAGTGGTTATTTGTAGTGGTTTAACTAATAAAACTGCTACAGAATTTCAGAGGTCTCCAATTTTGTAGCGGTTCTATACAATAACCGCTACAGAACTTTAAAGGTCTCCAAATTTGTAGCGGTTTTGTACCATAACCACTATAGAACTTCAAAATTTTTTGTACTTTATAGCGGTTACTGTAAAACCGCTACAAATTTTAGGCACCCTAGGTGCTTTGTAGCGATCAATGTAGAGGTTTTTACAATAACCGCTATAAATTTGTGGCCTTTATATGCCCCCCGCGTTCTCCATTCTTAAGTTTGCTCATTTTGTTTCTTGAAGTTTCTCTGAGTGTTTTCTTTTAGATTGTGCGTTTAGACGTCTGTGAAAGAGGTTTTGTTGTAGTATTTCTCAGTATTGTATTTGAGGTATGGAGATAAGACGTATTTTATTTGTATTTGTATTTTTTTATATTTTTGCATAATAATGTGACTAAAATATTTTTTTTTTGAATTTTTACAGTTGATATGGCTTCAAGAGAGGATAGGGGGAAGGCGCCTGAGGTCCCTAAATCAATTTTGAGGGGTGGCAACAGCAGAGCAGGGGTAGAGGGAGGGGGCAGTGCTGAGGGAGGGCGACTGCGCCATTGCAGTCCATCCCCCCACAGGAGTCGCCCCTACCACAGGCACCGCAGACAATCCCACAGGAGACGACCACACCAGAGGTACCTAATTTGGGGGAGGCAGATATCAGTGTCAAGGACTATGAGGCGGAGGACTTTGACATCCCGATTAGGCTCAGGGAGATAGAGTAGTTCCTCGATGAGGAGGAGGCTCGGGAGTAGAACAACCCACGAGGATCGTCTTCACGGTCCACTGGGTTTAAGGTGCTAGTCCAAGGTAAATAATTTTTTTTATTTATTAAATTATTTATTTAAATTCAAAATGTTAAATTTGAATTACAATTTATGTAACGTGTGATAAATTGTGTAGATGAGCAGGGGAACGTGTCGACAAGGAAACTGGCGTGGCCGGTCTGAACAACATGGACCGGACACTGTGAGTTATAGTGCCGTGGAATGAGGGCATGAACCAGCCTATTGACAATAGGGATCACCTGTTCAACCACTTCTTGAATGAGCTGGGCTCGAATTGGATGCAATTCCCCCTTCACTTCAAGACGTGGAGGCACGTTCCGAAGGGGCCAAAGGACTTGGCTTGGGAGGAGGTGGTGTATGTAATTAAAAGTATTTAATTAATATTTTTTTAATTAATTATATTTAATTAATATTTTTAATAGGATTTTTGTAATTATTGATATTTAAATAATTTTTTCGCAGCTGCGGTTTGCCATCCAGGCCAACCAGAAGAGGTACACCCGGATGAAGATGGGTGATAGCTGGAGGAACAGGAGGAACCGTCTCTTCCACAACGTGAATAAGGACGGGACGATGCCTCTAGAGCATTTGATCGAGAGGGTCCCAGACGGCGTACCACCGAACAACTGGGCGAGTTTTGTTCAGTTCGGAGGAGCCCTGAGGGGCAGGTAATGTATTTATTAGATTATTTATATATAATTTTGTAACTGTTAATTATTAAATTATAATTTAAAATTAATTAATTTTAATTTGAACTTTATTAATTTTAAATGTTTTATATTGTTTTAATACATTTAATTTTTTTTCCAGGCACTTTCTCAGAGGAACACCAGGTGCCATGGGCAGCAGACGATTCACCACACAGCAGGATCGAAGACCTTTACCGTCACATACAGCGAGCTAGTAATTGAATTTTTAAATGGTTATTTCATAATATCACTGACTTTTAAATGGTTATTTCATAATACTAATTGAATTTTGTAATTGTTTTAGGAGAGGAAGGCACAGCAGGAGAACCGTCAGATGGACTACGGGGAGTTGTACGTGATCACACACAGACACCGTGACGGGACTATGACCTCTCAGCAGGCAGAGTCAGCCATTGTAAGTAATTTCATTATTATAATTTTTATAAAACCAACTTAATAATTAAAAATTCTAATAAGTAATTGTTTCATAAAATGGTAGGAACGGATGCAGCAGTCGCAAGCTGAGCTGCGAGAGACCCAAGCTGAGGAGTCACAGGGGTCAGTGGACCCGACAGCTCCTTTAAAGGCGCGTCTGGGTCAGGTTGTGCACCCCGGACGATTTCGAGGGATGGGAATAGGCTATAAACCAAGTATGCTCTATGGCAGGAGCGCCGCCTCTGAGGCTAACAGCTCTAGAAGGGTCAGATGTTCGAGGGACGAGTCTGTTGAGTAGCTACGGTTAGATTTGGAGTGGACACAGGCTGCCGTGGATCAACAGTAGCAGTAGCAGATGCAGCAACATGCTTATTTGATCTACGCTCAGCAAACGCAGTAGCATGATATCACGAACAGCATGCTCGAGCGCGGATAGAGTTGCTTATTCTCGGACAAGCAGTATCCGCAGGTTTCGCTTGTCCCTCGGTTCATCGTCCAGACTACTCCTCTTCCTCCTGCTAATGATGATGGTGCGGTTAACTCCGCCCAGCAGCCCGATCAACACCTGAGGGAGGCCCACCTGAGAGAGCACCAGATGATCAGCCGCCAGCTACTTAGTTTAGGACACCTTTTATTTTTATTCATAATGGTATTTCTCAAGATGATGAGTCGTATATTCTTGCTTCAGAGGCACATCAGGTTTATTATGTCGAGGATGAGAGGCACAGGGATTGGAACATGGTCGTTCATTTAAAGCCACGAGACCTTTACGACATGGGTGAAGGTGATAACATCGAGCTGGTAATTGAATTTTTAAATAGTTATTTCATAATATCACTGACTTTTAAATGGTAATTTCATAATACTAATTGAATTTTGTAATTGTTTTAGGAGAGGAAGGCACAGCAGGAGAACAGGAAGACTAAATCTGGTGGTCTTTTCCTGATTTAATTGATTGGAGAAAGCCAAATCTTGATGGCGGACAATTTGTTTAATCGACCTAATTATTGCTAAAGGGCTTTCTCTTTTACCATGATGTAAGGCTTGTTTCCTTTTCCTCCATAAAGTGTGCAAGAGACAGATTATCTTATGCACCAAGTGCATCAAACCATCTTTATAAAGATTAAGGAAAGTATTTTTAATCCAATTCTTGAATGAAACATACAATTGAGTTTTAATTATTGTTCTTAATGCTTTTGATTGATTGGCCACCTTCTGAATGATTTTAATATGCATGTTGAGACCGCAAGGAGATGCATGTGTATAGATCCTATAATTAAAACCATGACTTGCATATGAAATAGGAATATATTCATAAGAGTTGTGTAGTCTTACAGAGTTCCATAAATCTTAATGCATAATTAATTGCTTAAATTTATATAGGAATATATTGGATTAGCAATTAATTATAGAATTGCTTGACCTTGGAAGAAGCTAGTAATTAAATTAGGGAAGCTCGACTATCAATCATGTGGAATAATTTGGGCTAGAATAGATAGGAGATTCAATCTAGAATTTGCTAAGTGAAATCTGACCCATAGGGTTTTTTCTCATAGTTATTTCATATCATTTGCATTCATATTTAATCATTTTTTTTTATTTTTTTAATATCAATTATCAACTAAATAGAGTTAAAATTACTTATTTTAGTACTTAGTGATCAATCCTCAAGGAAACGATACTTTACTCACTTATATATTACTTATTTACAATAGTGTACACTTACACTTTTTAATAGACCATTTACACGCACAATAAAGCGCTTGGAAAGAAATGCAATTTTGTGTACTACTTGATTTTGCCACAAGAATTCATTAATGGGAGACCCATTATGACAAATGAAATTATGACAGATATGCTTCCCACCCTTATTATATTTATGCAAAATAATGACCCAACCCTTGTGATGCAAAATAAACAACTATATATATATATATATATATGAATATCCTTTAGAAAGAAACATACAATATATATATATATATATATATATCTGAATATCCTTTTCTCAAGCCTTTTGTGAGAGATTAGTACCATGCAAATAGCAAATAGAATTTAGAAATATCAATATTCTTTTGACCATGTAATTCGTATACTAATTGGTATTACCAACAAATTCCTATACTTAAATAATGATATAATTAAATTAATTTTAGAGTTTTATGATAATTTTTTTTAAAAAAATGAGACTATACATTATATTAAACTGCTTTTAAATATACGATTCAATTAAATATATCTTATATTATATTGGTTAAACACTAAATATGGACACCTCTCCTAACCATGATTCAAATATTGGCTCATCAAATTTTGAGAAACTAACACCTTCTACTAGACCTAATTCATGTTAATTATTTTTTTATTTTAATTAATGCCTAATCCTCAGCATTTAATGTACTATAAAAAAATATTACATTGTTTTCTTGGGCCTGATTTAGCGGTTTCTAATAGGAAAAAGCCTACTATTTTCTATTGCCCCTTTCATTAAAATAAGTCCAATACTCGATTTATGGCTCAAAACGAATTATTTTGGGCCCAACACTAAGGCCTCTATCCCGTTACCTTTGGCCCATATGATTATTCTTGTTCTGTGCCCCCATTCAGTAAAAATGGATGCTATATTCACTTTTATGCTACATTTGGTACAAGGGAATTAAGAGGAGAGAAGTGGAAATGGAAATGGAATTAGGATATTTACTTGTTTGGTTGCCTTAAAGTCACTTCCATAGAAGCCCCAATTCTATCAAAATGGGTGGAAGTGGGTTCCATCTCAGCCACCTGAGAACTGGGTCATTTTTATAGAACACATATTTTTTAGACTATTATACCCTTAATAATTTAACATATTGCCAAGCGTATCACTTTCATATACCATCCAATTTTCTCCCACCCCTGAAAAGCCTTCCCCAACATCCTCATCCTGGTCCCCCAGCGATCTTCGGCATCCTCCTCTCCTCGGCGATATCCAGCATCCTCTACGCAGTGATCACCAGTGTCATCCTTCCCTCGATGATCTCCGACATCCTTATTTGCCCCCTCTGCAAGTCTTCTCTGTGATCTCTGGTGTCACTCATCTTCTACCCTCTACGTGTCTTCTCACCCTTCTTCGATAAGGATGGTGCTTGTTCTTTGTTTGCCTTCACACTAAATAGGCTTTTACGACGGCAACAATGAACCCCGTAGTGATGTTTTGAGTCAATGGTGACGGCGAACCCTATAGTGATTTGCTGAGTTGAAGGTGATAGCAAACCCTTAAGAAAACGACGCTCAAACTAATGAACCTAGCTGCCATTGGTTTCTATTTTGTTCAAAAGCATTCAAAAATAGTGAACCCCTCCCATCTGTTGCTTCACGATTCTTCTTCGATTTTATATTTCAATTTTAACTTCTCTTATTCTGGTGCTTTACTGTTGTTCAAGATTTTTGCCGATAGAGATTGACTTGAGGTGAGACTAAGCTAGGTTCTTTGATTTGGGTTTTGGATTTCATCGATTTGGGTCTTTGTCTCTAGTATTTGGCAGTGTGTTCATCACACGATCTCAACTCCGTCACATTCATCGATTTGTTTTGTTTTTGCTAGTTATCGCTAATCTTTGCATCTTCAAAAAATTGGGGTTGAAGCCAATGGTTATGATTGTTTTAATCTTTGATCTGAATGAATTTTTATTGTTGATTTGTTCTATTTTATGATTTGAATTCTGAATGAATTTATCATTCATGGTGGAAGAGTTTAATCCTTGAGGAGGTGGGATGATGAAGATGATGAATAGGGGCTATTTGTTTTTTTGGGGTCAGATGAGGGTATTTTGGTACTTTTATATTATAAAGGACACATATAAATTAAAAATAATACAAATCTAAGAAACAAATACCTGCAAAGAATATATATATATATTTGAATGATATATATATTACATACAAATACCTACAAAGAATAAACCAAAATAGAGCAGAGATCCATATTTCCAGGAAATTTTATACACACACAGGGGAAACTAAGAAACAAATCTACCAAATTAAAACAATGTAATCATATCCAAATCTGAAATGGCTAAAATAAGAACCTAACATATACATAAACAAAAAATGGCTTCTCTAACTAACTCCATTCTATAGCAACTAACCCATTGACGAAAAATAGTCATAGCCAACTCTTCTATGACTTTTTCAATTTGGCGGGTCGAATATTGCTCACAAAAACTGTCTTCAAAGTACTACAGGTAAAAACAAACTAAATATGTTAAAATATACATTAGTTGACTTTTAATTTAACTTAAAAACATACACGCATATATATATATATATATATTTACATACCATAGTATTAATTGAGGTGAGATTGTGGGTGACTATGCCCTTCTTGAACTTTATGACATAGTACCCACAATCAGAGCTCTTATCTGGTTGTCACCGACACTAATAAACAACTATGACAAGTACAAGAACACAAATGAAATATATATGTGTATATATATATTGGTGAATTATTGATCACGCTTGTCGTTAGCACTCAAATTAATTACTAAATTAAACTCTATAATATAGTGGTCAACCTATGTCGTATTCTCTTGTGCGGACTCAATACTTTTTAATTCTTAAATATTTAAATGTGCAAAACTAAAAATAAAACAAGAAATTGACTTTTAATAAAAATGAAAGTATTAAAGAAAATAAAGAAAACAAATAATGAAATTTCTTGACAACAGATCGGTGGCCATCATAGTTCTAACAGATATGGAGTTACTAATTCACTAAATCATACACACACAAAATTCTAGACGAACACCATAAACCTTAGTTATATAATCAATAATTATATCTAGGAACCTAGCACATATGATTACCTCTTAAATAACCATTAAATACCACTTAGCGCATGAATTAAATTCTCAATTATAATTTGCTCCTCTAATTAAAATGATCGAATGATATATCCTAATGAATAAGAAAACACTATATTCAAGAAAATATAATGAACTGTGCAATTCAATTAGTAACATAAAAGAATAACAAGATTAATCATATTTGGAAACTAAAAATATCGAATAAGAACTGCAAATCATAATTGTTCTTAAAATTCACAAAGATTTTAATCTTAGAGATTATCCAAACGGAAATCAAAGTCTTGAAAATAGAAATTCAATCATAGAACTAGGAAATCATAAAATATGAGAAAAGATTAAATTAAATAACAACTCCCAATTAAAGAATAGATAACTCAAGCCACAAGATCCATCCTCCAAATGAGGACTAATTAACCACACATGGAGATGGACGAAGAAAGTAGTTGTGGTGTATGGTTACATTCTTGGAATGAAGCCTTGGGGTCCCTTTTATAGGCATCAATGGCTTGTTTGAAGGAGAAAAAGATAATTAAGATAATATAATTTAAATGATTGCTCATTTATCTTGACGAATCTTTATCTTTTTCATGCATTTGAATTTGAGCTTTGGATAAAGGATGATAAGATGGAGTGATATTTTGGAAAAGATATTGATAAGATGATGATTTGGCCCTTGATATTTAGAGAAATAATGGGACTTGCGTTTTTCTCTGAATATATTTGAAGAAAAAAATTGAATAAATTCTCAAGGGACAAAAAGATATAATATTTTGAATTTAATCCCTTTTTGAATTATAACTAATTCTATCCTTTAAGATTATGAGAACATGTGGCATCATGATAATTGAGATTTGATAATATCTTTTTGATTTTCTAATGAATTATCTGTAATTAATTTTCATGATAACATGTGGCAACTTATGGTGCAAGGCTTGGTTGGCTTAGTCTTCATCCTCCTTAGGTGGTGCCATATAATAGCTTGTAGGAGAAGAAACCATGCAAAATGACCCTCATGCCCTTCATTAATGAGATGGCGCCTTCTTATGACTTGGAGAGGCGGAAGCCTTGTGAAATCACTTTCCAACCCTTCATTAATTGTAATGGGCCATGTTTTTGCTCTTCCTAGGTCATGTAAGATATGCATTTGGGTTTAAGTGATAGTTACAAGACCCATTTAAGGAGCATAAGTTAATGCATATGGGTCCTAACCATGTTGTAATTTGGCCCAAAAGCAATCTTAAAGCCTTGTTTTTTGTGGATACTTTTGCCTATGTGAATTTCCACCTTCTTTTCCATGGTCGATTGTCTTTTTAACTCTAATTCCACAATTTCTTTACAAAGGGCACAACAAAAAATACCTTCATGCAGTATATCAAAAAAAAACCTTTATGCAAATTAGTTTAATCAAGGGAAATAAAAATATGACAATTTCACCATTTTAACATTTCATTTGTGCACACCTTCTAATCCTAAATAATCATAATAATTACATTTAAGCACAATAATAATGATAAAATCCCATAAATAGATATAAAAGATGTAATAAAATAGGAATATATCAATTACCTCACTTTCTTCCATGTGTAATGGATCCATAACCGCAGCCAAGTACTAGGGGTAGTTGAGGCCTTTATTTGTGGTGTAATAGTAAACAACTTTGACAAGACAAAAAGAAATTAATGATTACCAAAAGTTATAAAGGAATAGAGTTGGGAAATGATGGGCTCGGCCCGTTTAGGTCCTAGCCCTTCAAGGGCTGGGTTTATGATTTATAGGCTAAAATAGGAAGCGGGCCTAAAAGGGCCGGCCCTCCTACAGCCCTATAGGGCCTACCATTTTAGGCCAATTTAATATTTTTTAAAAATAAATTAATATATATAATATCGTTATATCAAATTATCAATATGAGAGACACCTAAATACCTAATAAAGTATTAATAATAGGTAAACACTTATTAAATGGTTTGATTTATTTTATTTTCTTCAATGGTTTATTCATTTAAAATTTAAAAAAGAGGCTAATTTGGACTTTAAATGATTATTTTAACTAAAAATTTATGATTTTTAAAAATAATGTATCTTAATTTAAGGTAAAATAATAAATAAATTTTAAAATTTGAAAAAGATGTTTTTTTAAATTAAAATGAGTTCAAGCCTGTTTAGGTCCGAGACCGTGAAAGGCCAGCCCTGTAGGGCCGCGGGCTTTAAAAATTGAGGGTTTTTTAGGAAGCGGGTCTAAACGGGCTAGCCCATCTAGGCCCAAGCTCGTGAAGAGCCGGGCTTGTAGGGCCGACCCGGCCCGTATTCTCGGCTCTATAAAGAAACACATCATAGTAAATGTATAAACAAATAAATTCATCAATTTACTTATTGAAAAGCTAGACTATATATGGTCAATTGTTCGCATCCCTATGAAATGAATCAGAATACCAAATCCTTTGCTTGAAGGGATTTAGCACAATGAGGAGCCAATGACTCCTAAGTACAATAAACATAATGAAAAAAATACTACTTCATAATATTTTCTAATTTCCTTAATTTATGTTTTTCCATATTTGATTGATTAAGCAATCATATATGGAAATGATTTAATTATTTCTTAAATTAATTAATTACCTTTATTTCCTAATTTCCGCAAAACATGATGCATGCTATAAAAATAATTTATATAATCAATCATATTTCATAATTAATGATTATAATATTATCAATGTAATTAAACCCGAATTGGTCACTGAACCAGTCAGGATACTGGGTCAAAGGTTAGTAGATCAAATCGAAGTCAACACAAGCCCAGACCAGTGAGGAGTAAAAAATTTAAAAATAATGTAATTTCTCATCACACCATCCAAATTATGAATACTATATATCCAAATTCAAAATGCTTACAAAATATTGAAAATATCAAAATAATCAATAGTTATCAAATGTTTTTTACAATTTCCTTGACAAAGTAACATGATTGTACTATATATACACCACCTAATAACACTTTGCTGCCAGTGTGTTTTTCTGCGTGGTAGTATGGTTGTGTGATGGTTTTGGATATCCAAATAATGTCCAATGAATGTGAAATTTTTCAGAATAAAAGTAGACATATCAAGCTTGAATCGATATTGGTCATATAAGTCATTTGGACCTGTACACTAAGAATTATGTATTTTTGAAGTTAGTCAAGTAAAACTGGCAAGTTTATATGGCAATGCCCAATAAATGGCAATTCTGGAATATTGTGCATCGAGTTAGCTAAAGAAAATAATTTTCCTTAAAAATAGACTTAACAAGGGTCACATAACCTTTGAAACCATAGCAATTGGACATCTATAAATACAGATATTAATTTTCAAAGTTTGATGAAAATTCAGTCAACTTTTAAGCAAAGTGTGAAATTAAGAAGGCAATAGCAAAAATGTATGGGTAGAATAGCCATTTCGCTAAATTAAATCCACAGCCCATATTTTTCCCTTTTTCTCATGTGTGGTATAACGCCCCAAATTTTATTCACCAAATGTATTGCAATTATTTGAGAAATTCAATAAAATGGTGAATATTCATGAATTTGAAATTTTTAAATTTTGTAAATTTTCATTCTCATGAAAAATTGGGCAAAATAATTATGGAATAAATTTGGGTAATTTAAAAAGCCCAATATTGAGACACAAAAATAGAGGAAAAATAGAAGATAATATTTGGTCCAATAATAAATGGAAGTTAGCTAAATAAAAAGAAGAAAAAGAATGAAATTAAAAAGGTAATGACAAAATTGTAATTTTGCAAATTTAGCATAAAATAAATTATTTTTCAATTAATTGAAGTTAATTTCAATTAATTAAGAAAAATAAAGAGGAAACATATATTTGGCCAACTTCAATTAATTAAGCAAGAAATAATATGACATAAGCATAATGTATTAAAAACAAATTTCCTCATCTTCTTTAACCATTTTTGTCACCCTTATACAGCCAAGAGAGAGAGAGAAGGAGAAGAAAAACTCACAAGGTAGGATGATTTCTTCGAAGAATTTGATCCTAATGTGTATAATCCTTCTTCTAAGCTTCTTCTCTATGCTATTGTAGGTATTTGAAGCATAAATTTCAGTGGTTTCGAGGTTAAGGTTTCAGCCACCTAAAGGAAAAGCAAGAAGGAGCTTAAGGTAACTTCCATAACTTCAAATGCTGATTGTTCTGGTTAGTGTGAGTAATTTAATTGGTGAAATTATGCTGATTTAGTACTTTTTGTAAATTTGGGAAAAGTTGTATTCAAAATGTTATGCTACCCAAATTGATTCTAAATGGTGGTTTTAACATAATTAAACAGTTAAAAAGGTGGTTAGGAGTATAAAGGATCAAGTATATGGAGTCAGAATTGGAAAACCCCAACTTTCCTCGGAGAACTCTAGGGTTTCGACCAAGTATGTACCAAGCGGTTAGGGCTAGATTTTTAATATTCTAATAATTCCATTGAGTTCTAAATGAAAAATTAGGTGGGGTTACAGTTGATCACTTTTCAGAAAAGCCCAAAAAAATTTAATTACCAAAACAAGAAAGAGCTTAAGGTAACTTCCAAAACTTCAAATATTGATTGTTCTGGCTACTGTGAGTAAATTAATTGGTGACACTCTACTGATTTAGCTTTGTTTTTAAATTTGGGAAGAGTTGTATTCTAAACGTTATGCTACCTAAATTGAGTCTAAATGGAGGTTTTAAGATAATCAAATAGTTAATAAGGCGGTTAGAAGTATAAAGGAGCAAGTATGCAGAGTCAGAATTGGAAAACCTCAATTTTCCTTGGAGAACCCTAGGGTTTCAGCTAGGTTTGTACCAAGCAGTTAGGGCTGGATTTTTAATATTGTGATGATTCTATTGAGTTCAAAATGGAAAATTAGGTAGGGTTATAGTTGATAATTTTTCAGAAAAGCACGAAAAAACATAATTACCAAAACGCCCCTTAAACCTTGAAATAGGGGCTGCCATGGGCATTCTGGTCATTTGGCAAGGAATTTGGTAATTCTAAGTCTGAAAATGGTTTCCTTGGGCAGAAATATATCAGAATAGCCCAAGAGAAAATTTTAGGAAAGGTACGGTCGGACGGGTATGTGGGGCCGGGCCGAGTCCCGGGGGCATTTTGGTAAATTTTTACAATATATTAATATAAAAACTATGGAGGTGCCTAAAATGGTATATGAATGGGTTTTCACCTAATTCTTGTACATTTGAGATTTTAGGACCGGGTTTGGAACCTAAGTTTGGCACACTTTACGAGGCAACTTTTTCAGTTGGAAAAAAAGTTTAAGGTAGTAACTCTTTTTTTCATACATTATGCCAATATATATGCTTTGTTTATGCCATTTACCATAATATATATGTTGAATAGTGCCTAAGGGTACATTGAGTATAATGCCTACGGGTACACTAAGCATGATTGGACAAAATACCTAAGGTACACTCACTGGTATGCCCAATTGGTGGCCTCGAGCCTATTTGTGGTACAGAACAAGTAGGGGTGGCAACAATAGTTGGCCTTGAACGTTTCCAACTGAATTGAACTGCACTGAATTATACTGTGGGATAGTACAATATTGTTGTATGTGGTATGTAGCATGGTTACTATTTCGATTTCTATGATAGATTTTCTGTTGCTACTAAGATTCGTTTGAATCTCACCTTTTTTCAAAACAATAAAATTCTAGCAGAAGCTAATGGCTTTAAGGGCAAGGCAGTAGATGTGGGTAATTGAGAGTGCGGATTTTGAGGAGGAAAGCTAGTGGTTATATGTAGTCTTTATTTTTGAGTATTTTGGACAATTGTACATTTTTTATAGAACACTATGGGGAGACTCCTATACATAAACATGAACTTACCATCAAAATATGAATAGCATATGAGAGTTATACTGAATACATAGAACTCAAAGTAACTCCATGCCAATCTCAGAAAAGGTGAGTTCTAGCTCTAGAAGTTAGATTTTTGGGCCATATGGTCTCACAACAAGGAGCCTCACGGGGGGGAATCCTTGAAAAGGGGAAACTGTGCTAAACTAAAAAAGGCCGGAAGCTATTTCTAAAACACTCAGTTTCCTAGGTCTTATTGAATATTACTGAAGAGTCATACTGAATTTCTCCAGAATAACTAAGAAAGAAAACTCAACATCATCTATGGGGCCAAATTGAGAGAGTGTCTTCACTAAAACTGAGACTAAAATTCACAGTGGCACCGATATTGATAATCCCAAATCTACTGTGGACCTTTGCTGTCTATACTAATGCCAGTAGGCATGGACTAGGAAGTATTTTAATGCAGTATGGCCATATATTGGCTTATGCAACTAGATAATGAAAGCCTCACTAAAAATTGATTATTATCTCACACATGATCTTGAGTTAGCAGTAAGTGTATTGGTACTGAAAATCTGGAGACGTATCCTTACGATACAACTGTAGTGCTATATTGCAACCACCATGATATGAAATATCGATATAATCACAAAGAACTGAATACAAGAAAGCGTTGCTTGGAATTTATGGCTGAATAAGTTTAGAAAATTTCAGGGACAAAATTTATTTAAGTGGGGGAGAACTAGAACATCTCAAATCTTATTCACTAAATATATTATAATTATTTGAGAAATTCAATAAAATGGTGAAAATTCATGAATTTGGAATTTTTAAATTTTGTAAATTTTCATTTTCATGAGAAATTGGGCAAAATAATTATGAAATAAATTTGTGTAATTTAAAAAGCCCAATATTGAGACCCAAAAATAGAGGAAAAATAGGGGATAATATTTGGTCCAATAATAAATGGAAGTTGGCCAAATAAAAAGAAGAAAAAGAATGAAATTAAAAAGGCAATTGCAAAATCATAATTTTGCCAGAAATGGTGGTTTTAACATAATTAAATTGTTAAGAAGGTGGTTAGGAGTATAAAGGAGCAAGTATGCGAAGTCAGAATAGGAAAACCCCAATTTTCCCCGGAGAACCCTAGGGTTTCGGCCAGGTCTGTACCAAGTGGTGATTTTTAATATTATGATGATTCCATTGAGTTCAAAATGGAAAATTAGGTAGGGTTACAATTGATCATTATTTCAGAAAAGCCCAAAAAAACATAATTACCAAAACACCACTAAAACCCTGAAATAGGGGCTGCCAAGGGCATTCTGGTAATTTGGCAGTGAATTTGATAATTTTGCATCCAAAAATGGATTCCTTAGGCAGTAATATATCAGAATAGCCTAGGTAAAAATTTCAAAAAAAGTACGGTCGAACCAGGTACGACGAGGTCGGGCTGGGTCCCGGGGGCATTTTGGCAAATTTTCACAATAGGCTTATATAAACACCATGGAGGTGCCTAAAATGGTACATGAATGGGTTTTTACATGATTCTTGTATATTTGACATTTTAAGACCGAGTTGGGATCCTGAGTTTGGCCCGCTTTACGAGGCACACTTTTTCAATTAGAAAAAAAGTTTAAGGTGACAACCCTTTCTTTCATACATTATGCCAATATATATATATATGCTTTATTTATGCCATTTACCATAATATGTATGTTGCATAGTGCCTACGGGTATACTGCAATAGTGCCTAGGTACACTAAGCATGATTGAACATAGTACCTATAGGCACACAGGTATGCCCAGTTGGTGGCCTCGAGCCTAGTTGTGGTATAGAACGAGTAGGGGTGGCAACAATAGTTGGCCTTGAAACTGAATTGAACTGCACTGAATTATATTGTAAGATAACACAATATTGTTGTATGTGGTATGTTTACTAATTCATTTTCTATAATAGATTGTCTATTACTAGTAAGATTCGTTTGAATTTCACCCTTTTTCAAAACAATAAAATTCTAGCAGGAGCTAGTGGCTCTAAGGGCAAGGTAACAGATATTGGCAATTGAGAGTGCGGTTTCTGAGGAGGAAAGCTAGTGGTTATATGTAGTCTTTATTTTTGAGTTTTTAGGACAATTGTACATATTTTATGGAACACTATAGGGAGACTCATGTACGCAAACATGTATTTACTATCAAAATATGAAAAGCATATGAGAGTTATACTGAATATATAGAACCCAAAGTAACTCCATGCCAATCTCGGCAAAGGTGAGTTCTAGCTTCCAGAAGTTAGATTTTTGTGCCATATAGTCTCACAATAAGGAGTCTTGGGGAGAAGGGGGTAATCCTTGCAAAGGGGAAAATTTGCTAAACTAAAATAAGCCAGAAGCTATTTCTAAAATACACAGTTTCCTGGGTCTTACTGAATATTTCTGAAGAGTCATATTGAATTTCTCCAGAATAATTGAGAAAGAAAACTTAATATCATCTGTGGGGCCAAATTGGGAGAGACGCTTCATTGAAACTGAGACTGAAATTCACAATGGCACCGATATTGATAATCCCAAATCTACTGTGGACCTTCGCTGTCTATACTAATGCTAGTAGGCATAGACTAGGAAGTGTTTTAATGCAGTATGGCCATGTATTGGCTTATGCAACTAGATAATGAAAGCCTTGCTGAAATTTGAATATTATCCCACACATGATCTTGAGTTAGCAGTATGTGTACTGATACTGAAAATCTGGAGACGTACCGTTATGGTACGACTGTAGTGCTATATTTCGACCACCAGGATTTGAAGTTTTGGTATAATCATAAAGAACTAAATACGAGAAAGCGTTACCCAGAATATATGGCTGAATAAGTATAGAAAATTTCGGGGACAAAATTTATTTAAGTGGGGGAGAACTATAACACCTCAAATCTTATTCACCAAATATATTGTAATTATTTGAGAAATTCAATAAAATGGTGAATATTCATGAATTTGGAATTTTTAAATTTTGAAAATTTTCATTTTCATGAGAAATTGGGCAAAATAATTATGGAATAAAGTTAGGTAATTTAAAAAGCCCAATAATGAGACCCAAAAATAGAGGAAAAATAAAGCATAATATTTGGTCCAATAATAAATGGAAGTTAGCCAAGTAAAAAGAAGAAAAATAATGAAATTAAACAGGTAATGGCAAAATCGTAATTTTGCCAATTTAGCACAATATAAATTATTTTTCAATTAATTGAAGTTAATTTCTATTAGTTAAGGAAAATAAAGAGGAAACATATATTTGGTGTATTTTGGTCAAATAAATATGAATTTATGCAAAATTGGAGCAAAAGTGCAAATTTGACCAAAATTGTGACTTAAAGTGTACCCGTAAATTGAACAAGTTGTGAAGCCGAATTGGACCAAAGAGAAGGACCATTGGGACGCCATCTCATGTAGAAAGAGAGGGGAGAAGGTGTTTCATATCAATTATGCTTTAGGACATTAAATTACATGTACATAAAAGTTGGAATTTGGTATTTTTGGAAATCGCTAAATATGACATAAGCAAGAAATAACATGACATAAGCATAATGTATTAAAAACATATTTCCTCATCCTCTTCAACCATTTATGTCGTCCTTATACAGCCAAGAGAGAGAGAGAGTTTAGAGAAGTTTAGAGAGAGAAGAAGAAGAAAACTTACAAGGTAGGTTGATTTCTTGGATGAATTTGTTCATAATGTGTATAATCCTTCTCCTAAGCTTCTCTTCTATGCTATTTAACGTATTTGAAGCATAAATTTTAGTAGTTTTGAGGTTAGGGTTTTAGCCACCTAAAGGAAAAGCAAGAAGGAGCATAAGGTAACTTCTAAAACCTCAAAAGCTAATTGTTCTAGTTGCTGTGAGTAATTTAATCGGTGAAGCTCCGCTGATTTAGCTCTGTTTGTAAATTTGGGAAAAGTTGCATTCTAATTGTTATGCTGCCCAAATTGAGTTTAAATGTTGGTTTTAACATAATTAAATAGTTAACAAGGTGGCTAGGAGTAGAAAAGAGCAAGTATGCGAAGTCAGAATTGGAAAACCCCAATTTTCCCTAGAGAACCCTAGGGTTTCGGCCAGGTCCATAACAAGTGGTTAGGGCTGGATTTTTAATATTTTAATGATTCCATTGAGTTCAAAATGAAAAATTAGGTGGGGTTACAATTGATCACTTTTTCAGAAAAGCCCGAAAAAACATAATTACCAAAACGCCCTTGAAACCCTGAATTAGGGGCTGCCAAGGGCATTCCGGTCGTTTGGTAGTGAGTTTCATAATTCTAAGTCTGAAAATGGATTTCTAAGGCAAAAATAAGTCAGAATAATCCAGTTGAAAATTTCGAGAAAAGTATGGTCGGACCGGGCACGGCTGGGCCGGGTCCCGGGGCCATTTTGGTAAATTTTCACAATAGAATTATGTAAAAACTATGGAGGTGCTTAAAATGGTACATGAATGGGTTTTAACCCGATTCTTGTATATTTGACATTTTAGGACTGAGTTGGGAGCCTGAGTTTGGCATACTTTACGAGGCACACTTTACGGTTGGAAAAAAAGTTTAAGGTAGTAACTCTTTCTTTCATACATTACGCCAATGTATATATGCTTTGTTTATGCCATTTACCATGATATGTATGTTGCACAGTGCCCATGGGTACACTGAGCATAGTGCCTATGGGTACACTAAGTATGATTGAACATAGTACCTATAGGTACACTGGTATGCCCAGTTGGTGGCCTCAAGCCCAGCTATGGTACTAAAAGAGTAGGGGTGGCAACAATAGTTGGCCCTGAACATTTCCGACTAAATTGAACTGCACTGAATTATATTGTGGGATAGTACAATATTGCTGTATGTGGTACGTAGCATGTTTACATTTCATTTTCTATAATCGATTGTATGTTACTACTGAGATTCCTTTGAATCTCACCATTTTTCAAAACAATAAAATTCCAGTAGGAGCTAGTGGCTCCAAGGGAAAGGCAGTAGATACGGCATTATAGAGTGCGGATTCCTAGGAGGAAACCTAGTAGTTATATGTAGTCTTTATTTTTGAGTAATTTAGGCAATTGTACATATTTATCGAACACTATGAGGACACTCCTATACATAAACATATACATACTATCAAAATATGAATAGTATATGAGAGTTATACTGAATATATAGAACTCAAAGTAACTCCATGCCAATCTCAGCAAAAGTGATTTCTAGCTTCCATAAGTTCGATTTTTTGGCCATATGGTCTCACAACAAGGAGTCTCGTGGGGGGATCCTTTCAAGGGGGAAACTGTGCTAAACTAAAATAGGCCAGAAGCTGTTTCTAAAATATGCAGTTTCCTGGGTCTTACTGAATATTACTGAAGGGTATTTCTCCAAAATAACTGAGAAAGAAAACTCAACATCATCTGTGGGACTATAATTGGGAAAGACGCTTCATTGAAACTGATACTGAAATTCATAGTGGCATCGATACTGATAATCCTAAATCTACTGTGGACCTTCGATGTCCTTACTAATGCTAGTAGGCATAGATTGGGAAGTGTTTTAATGCAACATGGACATGTACTGGGTTATGCAACTAGATAATGAAAGCCTCACTAAAATTTGATTATTATCCCACACATGATCTTGAGTTAGTAGTAAGTGTACTGGTACTGAATATCTGGAGACGTATCGTTACGATACAACTGTATTGCTATATTGCGACCACCAGGATTTGAAATATTGGTATAATCACAAAGAACTTAATACAAGAAAGCGTTGCTTGGAATTTATGCCTGAATAAGTATAGAAAATTTTAGGGACAAAATTTATTTAAGTGGGGGAGAACTATAACATCTCAAATCTTATTCACTAAATATATTGTAATTATTTGAGAAATTCAATAAAATGGTGAAAATTAATTAATGTGGAATTTTTAAATTTTTTAAATTTTCATTTTCATGAGAAATTGGCAAAATAATTATGGAATAAATTTGTGTACTTTAAAAAGCCCAATATTGAGACCCAAAAATAGAGGAAAAATAGAGGATAATATTTGGTCCAATAATAAATAGAAGTTGGCCAAATAAAAAGAAGAAAAAGAATGAAATTAAAAAAGAAATTGCAAAATTGTAATTTTTCCAATTTAGCACAATATAAATTATTTTTTAATTAATTGAAGTTAATTTCTATTAATTAAGGAAAATAAAGAGGAAACATATATTTGGTGTATTTTGGTCAAACAAATATGAATTTATGGAAAATTAAAGCAAAAGTGAAAATTTGACCAAAATTGTGACTTAAAGTGTACACGTAACTTAAACAAGTTGTGAAGCCGAATTGGACCAAAGAGAAGGACCATTGGGATGCCATCTCATGTAGAAAGAGAGGGGAGAAGTAGTTTCATATCAATTATGCTTTAGGACATTAATTTACATGTACATAAAAGTTGGAATTTAGTATTTTTGGAAATTGCTAAATATGACATAAGCAAGAAATAACATGACATAAGCATAATGTATTAAAAACTTATTTCCTCATCTTCTTTAGCCATTTCCGTCACCCTTATACAGCCGAGAGAGAGAGAGAGTTTAGAGAAGTTTAGAGAGAGAAGGAGAAGAAAAACTCACATGGTAGGTCAATTTCTTTGGTGAATTCATTCCTAAAGTGTATAATCCTTCTCCAAAGCTTCTCTTCTATGCTATATAAGGTATTTGAAGCATAAATTCAGTGGTTTAGAGGTTAAGGTTTCAACCACCTAAAGGAAAAACAAGAAGGAATTGAAGGTAACTTTCAAAACTTCAAATAATGATTGTTCTAAACGTTATGCTGACCAAATTGAGTCTAAATGGTTGTTTTAGTGTAATTAAATAGTTAAGAAGGTGGTTAGGAGTAGAAATGAGCAAGTCTGCGGAGTTAAAATTGAAAAACCCTAATTTTCCCTAAAAACCCTAGAGTTTTACCAAGGTCTGTACCAAGGGGTTAGGGTTGGATTTTTGTTCTTCTGATGATTCCATAGAGTTTAGAAGGGAAAATTAGGTGGGCTTACATTTAATAACTTTTTAAAAAATCCTGAAAAAGCATTATTACCAAAATGCCCCTGAAAACCTATAATAGGGGCTGCCAAGGGTATTCCGATCATTTGGTAATGAATTTCGTAATTCTAAGTCCGAAAATGGATTCTTTGGGCCGAAATTTGTCATAATAGCCTAGGTCAAAATTTTGGGAAAAGTATGGTCGGACAAGGTATGACGGGGCCAGGACTAGCCGGGAGGGGTCATCGAGGGGCATTTTGGTAAATTATCACAATAGGCTTATATAACCACTATAAACACTGTGGAGTTGTCTAAATGCTACATGAATGGGCTTTAACCTGATTCTTGTATATTTGATATTTTAGGACCAAGTTGGTAGTATGAGTTTGGCACGCTTTACAAGGCACACTTTTCAAGTTGGAAAAAAAGTTTAAGGTAGTAACTCTTTCTTTCATACATTAAGCTAATATTTATATGCTTTGTTTATGCCATTTACCATAATATGTATGTTGCATAGTGCCTACAGGTACATTGAACATGACTAAACATAGTACCTATGGGTACACTGGTATGCCCAGTTGGTGGCCTCAAGCCCAGCTGAGGTACGGAATGAGTAAGGGTGGAAACAATAGTTGGCCCTAAACATTTTCGATTAAATTGAATTGCACTAAATTATATTGTGGGATAGTACAATATTGTTGTATATGGTACGTAGCATGTTAACTATTACATTTTCTATTATAGATTGTCCGTTACTATTGAGATTTGTTTGAATCTCACCCTTTTTCAAAACAATAAAATTCCAACAGGAGCTAGTGGTTCCAAGGGCAAGGTAGCAAATACAGGCAATTGAGAGTGTGGATTCCAAGGAGGAAAGTTAGTGGTTATATGTAGTCTTTATTTTTCAGTACTTTGGACAATTGTACATATTTTATCGAACCTTGCCGGGAGACTCTTGTACATAAATATGTACTTACTATTAATATAATTGTGTTATTTTTGTATGCCTGTGGAACTGTGCCTTTATTACTCTGCGCATATCAAAATATTAATGGGTGTTGACATGTGGGACGTCTAAAAAGGAAAACAATAGGGAAAAATAAATATTTGCATAGAAATGGTGCCATATGGAATCAATCTTGGCTAATTAGATTGGCATATGATTATTGCATAAAATAATATATTTTGAGGAGGTGGATGAAGATATTTTGAAGTTTATTAATCCCCCAAAGGCCCTCATATTTCATCCAACAAGAAAGAGGGAGGGGAAAAAACAAAATACTTGGTCAAGAATTAATCAAGATAAAGCATTTTGGGCCAAGAAAAGTAATGAGTATAAGAGTCAATAGTTACATGTGATTAATTACAATCAAAAATAATATGTTAAGGAGGTGGAATTGGGATATTTTTAAGAGCTTTTATCCCTTCTAAGAGCCATAATTTGTCCAACACAAGAACAAATAGAGAGAGAGAAGGAGTCTTGAAAAACACGAGAGTAAAGAGAAAAGAAACCGAATGGTTGAAATCCAACCGGATGGCATCTTAGTAATTTTTACACAAATCAAAGGCGATTTTGGAAACTGAAAATTCACTCCTCTCCTTCCCTCTTTACATTTCGTTCAACTGGCCAAAATAGAAACAAAAAAAGAGAAAACCAAGAGAGGAGAAAAGGAAGAGCTCTTGGAGTGTTCTGGAGTGATTTCAGGCCCCAAATTGGCGATTTTGTTCGATTAAGTGTCCAGTAACCTTCTTTTACTCACTCCAAGCTTCATTTCTACTATTTTGGATTTCTAATTCAAGGAGTTTGATGCTGTCTACTTAGAGGATGTGCTGTTGAAATCAAGAACAGACCACATATTTTGATTCCGGTAAGCATATGCTTCGATTTGAACTGAATATTCTGTGATTTTATTGGGTAATTCTTGAGATACTTAAAGCCTAAATTTTGGCAAGAGGGAGACTTTTGAGGTTTGATGTTCTTATGGTGATGATTGTGATGTTAAAAGAGGTTTTATGATGATTCTAGTGGTTAAATTTGCAAGAACACAATTTTGTGAAAGTTAGGGTTTTCTATGGTTTGAATAAGGTAAAAGGAATGAGATGGATTTTGATATTTTTGAGTATTTCATTGAATTCTACATGCAAAATTATACAGGAAAGCATGTGGTTATAATTTTTAGATGATTGTATGGAAAATCTTGAATTTTGAGATATGATAATAGTGATGCCAGATTCGTTTTCTAGAAACAGATTTGTTGCAGTGTGTTTTAGAATGGCCAATCCTAGTCCAAACCTCATGAAATTTTATAAGATTAAAGTAGATATCCTGGGCTTTAATTTGATACATATATAAGCCATTTGGACAAATATATTGAAAGTTATGATTTTTCAAACTTTGACTATAAATCTAGAACAAAATTCTGTGGCAGGCTATCTTTGAGGAATTTCTTGGAATTATGTGGTTATAATTGATGTTCTTTGATATTTTCCCCTTGAATTGGACTTAATTATCTTTACCTAGGACTTTGGACGACCTCATTTGGAGTCCTAGAGAATAAGTTATGATTTTTCAAAATTGAGAGTCAAAACTGGCAGATTTGGTTGCAATTGTGACATTTAAAGGGAAATGTAGGAGTTGAAGACAAGGCTCACTTTATTTACTCTAACAATTCATATGGTTATATGTCTAGGTTCATGAGGTGACAAGGAAGAAGCATCTTCAATGATTGGAGTAAAGGTACAAGAGGAGGACTCAAGACAAGAGGTAGTGAACTTACCCACCTTGCATATATTTGTTAGTTATGCATGTATAGTGATACATGTAATTACTTTACATGATTGTGTAAAGCATATTTAAATGATGAAGCTCTACTTCTGTTTATGCCATGGCCAAAAGAGTATGTTACATTAAACATTGAGCACAAAGAAATGTCATTATGGGGCATGCATCTAGTTAAAACTAACATGTCATACACATAGCATATATCTTGTATGCATTATGGTAACTATTTACTATTGAGATTCCCCCGAATCTCACCCTCCCCAACCAACTATTCAGACAGATGCAAATAGGAGGTGTGTTGAGAACAGAGAAGAGAACTGTGTAGAGGAATGCAGTGGTGGGATAAAGACTAATAGATGTCTACATTTCATTGTAACAGATTTATAATTATTTGTAATTATTATGTACAATCCCTGTAGGGAATTTCTATAATCAAGTACTTATTATCAGTATTTTTATGTTATTTCTGTGTGCCCACTGAACTGCGTACAAACACTCTATAAAATGTGGAAATAAGATAAGGGTCTTACAATAATTATCATCATTAAAAGAAGCATCAACTACATTCAACTCTCTAGGTACTGAGACATTAGGAGGTGGAGCTATACGAGGACAAGTAAAGGCACTATGAGCAACAAAGTCAATATTTAAATATAGAACCCCAACAATATCGTCATCACATATATATAAAATGAATCAAATTAGTAATAGTTATGCTAAAAATATGGTTATATTCTTTTGTGTAAGAAATAAGAATATAATCTTAGAAAATAGAAAAGATGGTTACAAACCTCGATAATCCTTCGCCATTTGTTCAAACTGAAGATCTATCGCTTCTACATTATCAAATTTAGGAGTTGGATCTTCTTCAAGCACCCAAAAGTCTAGTATATCAATTGATTCATAATCAATGGGATCATAATTATCTTTCTCCTTCTTCAATTGATTCCTATAATGCCAACATGATAGAAGATCAATATTTAATAAAAAACTATTTAACAACCATTCAAAAGTCATGACTTTTTATATTATCTAAACTTTAACTTTAGATTATAATTTGTGAAAACAAAATTATTAAGCCTTTGATGCTCCAATCTGTTTCTTCTTTTAGTATGGATAAACTCAAATAAGCTCCAATTTCTTTCACACCCAGAAGAAGTTTGACTAAGAACATGTACAAATTGCAATTTTGGTACTGAAACCCTATAGTACAACCACCACTCATCTTCAAAATAAAATAAAAGTCATTTAGTATGTATTAATAAACATTAAATAATAATCATAATATGTGCTTTCAAATATAAAACTTAATATACTTACAAGGGACTGGTTTTTGGGATGTGTTTTTCACATGAAAACATTATCAAACGATCCTTTACATTCATGGTAGACACTGATTTGTTGCATCATTGTAACAAATTGATCATCATTGTCAGGTGAGAGTGCCTCAAACAAATTGATTGTGACATCCATCAGTCTATTCTTTCGAACAAAGCCAGGACTATACAAAGATACAGGATTCAACAAATATGCCACTGCATGTAGTTCATTTTTTAAATGCTTATCCCACTGACTATGAATGATATCCGTGTAAGGCTTGTATAGCTCCTTCTTTCTTTGAAACATGTCCTTGATTACACTTTTAGCTCTTTGCATGCCTTCATAGACATAAGACATTAAATGTTTCTCATCCGAATCCACAATCCTCAACAGTCTTATCAACGGAGACATAAGTCTCACAACTTCAAAGAAATCATCCTAAAACTGATTATTTAGAATGATTGCACTGAAAGTTTTCCTAGGTTCAGTGCTTAGTAATTTGTGTTGTGCAAAATGTTGATCAACAACCAAAGCTTATAAATCATGTTTGTGTGAATATACGCTATGAAGGGTGATGAATGTGGTGGCGAATCTTGTTGCATCAGGATGTACAATTTTCTTCCAACCTGGTCTATTTCTTAACCATGACAAGAAAACCATGTGATTATATGCAAATAAAGTGATTTTGATGCTTTCTTTGTAAGTTCTGACACATAAGGCATAACTGCAATGCCTTTCAAAATTAGATTCAAACAGTGAGCTATACAAGGTGACCAATAAATACTTTTATATTTTTTTAATCAACTACCACATACTACATAATTAGTTGCATTGTCAGTCTCCACATGGACTACATTTTGAGGACCAACCCACTCAATAACTTCTATGACAGTGAGAATAAAGTGTTGGCATCTGTAATTAAATCCGAAGCATCAACTGATTTCACAAATACCATGCCATGTAATGAATAAACTACAAAAATAATCAAAGTTTACTGGCTAACATCTATCCAACCATCAATAATGAGTATGCTACTATTTTCTTTCCATTTAGCTCAATGGCTATTAATTAGTAGTTGAAGTTCTTTTTTGCAATCTCTCAACATGCTAACTCTATACTCATGAAAACTAGGGACCTTAAAGCCCGGCCCAATTGTAGTAGCAACATCAATAGCTTTTTGAAATAATGGACAAGTCATTGCATTAAATGGAACACAATTCACATAAGCTCAATGAGCAAAAGTTATTTCACATTATATTGTGCTTCTTGACTTGCCCATGCACTCTTGATGCTTGGTTGGGCACCAGGAGTTATCCTAGATGCAAAATAACTACCAACCTTCCCAACCATGGGAGCTTTCCTCTTTGAAGAAGCAAGTGATTCCTCAACCTCTCTAACTTCAATGTCTTTTACTTTATCATTATCAATAGGTTTTTCTTTCAACCTTCTAACAAAGATTCTTTTATTTTAGCACGCACATCATGAGAAACCTTTTGCAAGAACTCACTTGACCACTCATACCAGCTAAATATTTTTCAACCTATTTATACCACCTCCCCTATAACTTGAAGCATATAAAAGGCAAGTAAAAACATTTATTTTCCTCTCTTTCTTAACAAAAACATATTGCCAAGCTAGGTCCATTTTTTTAAAAGTCCCTAATGTCTGTGGACGGGGTAAACTATTGTTAGGAGCATTGGTAGTGTCAGGATTAGGGGTGGCAGTAGCATTCTCAAGTGCTTTATTAATTCCCTCCATTAACAAACCAAAACCAAAACAAATAGCAAATAAATCCTTTCAATTCACAAAATAAAAGCACCCAGTTGATTAATAATCACTATCAGAGCTATAATGAACAAAAAACCAACCAAACCAATAAGGAAAAACGACAGAGCATCAGCCATTCACATTTGATTTTAAAGCAAATAAATACAATGACAATAATGCAACCAGTCAATACAAATAGTGGCGAAGGAATATAGAAATGAAACTGATAATTTAAAGATAAGAGCAAGGAATGCCAACCTTTACCACCAATATCACCAGCGACCAAACCCTTTAAGACTACAATGAAACTGCTATGAACAATAATAATCGCACCCAAAGCTCTAACCTTTCAAGAAAACCAACGCGAAAGCAACGACAATAAGGCTCAAAGAGCCTGAAATGATGGCAAACTCACTTCTATTACTGTCAGTCAATAACAAGAACAGGGTCTTTCTCACCACCTCACTGATGGACTCCAAGTCATTTACCACCAAAACACCTACTTGCAAATGTCGTCACCGGTAACGGGAGAAGGAGAGGGAGAGGTTAGAGAGAACAACAACATTGAAGGGGAAGAAGGAAGAAGATGATAGGAAGGGGACTCCAAGTCAGTTTACCACTAAAGCACTTACTTGTAAATGTCGTTGTCGACAACAGGAGAAGGAGAGGTCAGAGAGAATGACGACATTGAAGAGGAAGAAGGAAGAAGACGATAAGAAGGGAGGACTGAGAGGAAGTCGCATGTGTCAGTGTACCATTTTGAGTTTCTGAGTTGTAAGTATGACTAAAGAATGAATATAGAAGAAGTCGATTTTGACTTTTGACTTTTTTAGTTTTTTTTTTTTTGCAATTGAATAAAATGGCATGGTTTCATCTTGGAGAGGGGCAAATTTTTTTAACTCGGGTGACTCACCACTCACTGAGTAAGGCAAGTCACTTAAGCTAACTTATAGTCACTAAGTTGATTGAGTCATAGTCGAGTCATGTAACCTAGAGTCATGTACTCAATCAGATCGGTTAAAGGCTCGGTCCAATGGTTTTCGATTCAGATTGGCCTAGCCAGTCTGGTCTGGGTTTGAGAACCATGATTAATATTCATTCTTCCATTTCCTAATTTCCTTAAATCACCAGTTTAGATCAACAATAACTATTTTTAATATATTTCAGGTAACCATTCAAAAATAGTAAACCATTTGTATAATTATAAAATAAAAACTATTCAAACAATATAATTGGTTTTTGATATTTATGAATGACGGTAATTACCTCCATGGTAACTCATATTTAGAATCAATATAATGACTCATATTTTTTTGGCCAGTAGACTCATAATGACTCAATGGAAATTTGAAATCATTATAATAACAATTACTTTGGTATTTTAAATATAACAAGTATTGCTACATGTAGAGGAAATTGTTTTGGGAAAGTTCCAAGCTTTACTATTTGTAGTTTAAAATGAATCTTAAGAAAGTCAAGTATGGAGGAATACAAGAAAAATATCAAAAGGTGACATCCTTTTAGTTATCGTCCATTTCCTTATAATCCCAACAATGATAGCCCAAGCTTTTAATCAGAACAAACCAATTAATCATTTGTTTGATGGTGTGCAGGCGGCAATGCCTTTGATGGGTACAAAGCTGAATGAATTCGGAGATACTGGCATGTCAAACTCAATGAAGTACGCATACCATGAAAATAAGCTTCCAAGGTGCATAATTTGAAGTCATCATCATTAGGAATAACCTCAAAGTTCTATAACCGGTAGACCGCCCCCTCTACCATGTCTTGAATGAATCTCTAAAGGTGGCTCATCTACATAAGTGCACCCTCAATCCTATTGCCCTACATGAAGAATACGATTGCTATAACACAGAGAGCACAAAAAAATCCAAAACTCAATAATCAAAGAGGTGTGAACCACATACGTCCTCCTCATCTAAAATCATGTTGACTTTCCATACATCAAAGGGTGTCATCTTTTTAGTCATCGTCTACTTCCTGATAACCCAAGCAACAATAGCTCAGGTATCCTTATGGTCATCAATATCCCTAATGAGTTCATAAGGGTGACTTGCCATTGTATTGGGGATAAAGAATTGAGTTCTCTAACAATGAAGAATAACACAAAATTGGATACAATGATGATGCTAATATATATATATATATAAGCATTACTATAATAGGGTCAACTGTATTTGTTGGAAATTAAGTTTCCTGCAAATTTTATTTTGAATTACAAATTATGATTACATTTCTTTTAAAGAAGAGAACTTTTTGAAATTGATAACATAAGATATTGGAGATCTAGTGTGGATCATGATTATGATAATCCCTTGATTTATAAGCTAAACTATTATGATGATAACTCTTTAAACCATGAGGGCTAACTAATGATTTATGAATATAAAATATTGATATTGAATTATAAAAAATAGCGATAGATAATTATAATAAAATAATTATGATAGCCAAAAGAGAGTGATCAATATGGTCATAAGTACACTACTACAAAAAACATCACAGTAGTGCTTCTTGAAGCTGTGGAAGCGCCACAACTTTTATTTTTTGTTTTTTTAAATAGTTTCATATGACGCTTCCTTGAGAAAGTACCATAGGAAGTGTCATACTTCCTATGGCCCTTCCCTAAAAGAGTGCCATAGGAAGTATTTTTTTAAAAAAAAATATAATTTTACTTAATTTTTTTCTTTGCCTAATGAACCCTGTATTTTACAGTATAAATCTACAGTAAAATGAACAAAACCAAACCATAACCAAACCAAATCAAAATGAAATAACTCCAAACAAATAACTAATTCATAAAATCACTACATATCATAGTTAAATTAATAGGTTGCATTACAAGCCAACAAAAATACAAGTGTTATAATTACTTCACTTATGCAACTCATCAATAACAATTACTATAGCAACTAAAAATTATAACTGCTACATATATCTTCCCATATACAACCTATTTACAGTAACATGTAATATTATCTCAATTAATTTTCAACATATACAATTGAGAATAACTTTTTCAGATTTTTCAATAAATTAAATTTAAAAGACATTGAGCAAATTAAACTAGTAACAACTAATAAAATTATATTTGTAAGCTCAAAAATTAAAAAACTTGCAATGTATAGGAAGTTTAATAAGAGAGAGTTGAAACTTCAAGCAAATACCTGAAAAAAATTTTAAGCACACATAACACTACAAGCTAAGATTAACACATTCTAGTATTCTTCTTATCCAAGAAGCTCCATTTCACTTCCTTATGTATTCTTCTTATCCCATGGCCATCACACATTCTAGCAGAGTTAACACATTCCCTAACATATTTGTGGACTACAAGATCTGGATGTTTAGGCATTTGGAATCCCTCCTCAAACAAGGTTCAATTCCTCCAACTCTTAATCATCCAGTAACCAACAACAAAAATAGTTCCCCACTCCTCTCCATGTTTCAAATTATACAAGAATCAACAATTCATAAGCACAACAAAGAATTGTCGACATACCTTTAACGCATCCAGCACCATCTATATCTTGTGGGATTTAGGACAACTCCTTAGTACATGATCCAGGTCTTCAACTGCAACCCTACACCTACCACAACTAGTTGCATCCCCTATAATTCTTGATCTTTTACTTACAGTTTGCAATCTATCCTTTATAGGTTCCTATAAGAAGACTTGGATCCTTCTAATAGTCTTCACCTCCCAAACATGTTTCCTTATTTCTTTGCTTCTCATATTGACCCCCCTCTTATCTGCTAGTAAAATTTAGCCACTATAAATTCATCCCTATCACCTCCTATCCACACCACCTTGTCTTCCCTATATTCACTGGATGGCAAGGGTATGTCTTTTATTATATGAATAATATTAGATATTAGCACTATGTCTAGCCATGCTCAGTTCCAATCTTCTTCCCCACTCATTGTCTATGTAATGCCCCAATTTGGGATTAAGGGCTCATGACTTCAAAAGTGGATGTAATTATTGTTGAATAAACACTTTTGAAGAATATGATGTGAAATTTGATCCAAATGTGTTCTAAGCAGTGCCTAAACCCTGCATTTAAGCTTAACTGTGTGAAAATCTTCAAATGAAGTCTAATGGTAGGGGAAGGTGCATAAATAAGGAATGGAATGATATAAAACTGCTTAGTGGTGATTCAAGTGAAATTGCTATAATCAGGGGTAAAATAGGAAAACGTAAAGTTACTGACCGATTGGTCAGTTCTGAGGAGAAAACTCATTGGTAACTTAAGATCAATGGTTAGGATTGAGTGATTGATAGGGTAGATCCTATACATGTGAGCTCATGTGTGTGTGTGAAAGGAGAAATAAGATCATGAAAAGTGTCCATATATGAGCCATAGATCAAGTCAATTTTTCAAACACTCTTCCCTTTCTCTTCTCTCCCTCAAAGTCAGCTAGGAGCACTCATGGGAAGCCAAAATTTCTATTTCATTCTCTCTCACTCCAACAGTCATTGTCGCCCTAAGCAAGGAGGAAAGAGAAAGAAAGAAGTGAAAGGTAGGCACTCCATATGACTTTGTATGCTCAACTCACGTTCACTAATTTTGTTCATGGTGATGAGAGCTACATCTTCATGGTTTTAGATTCTTGAAAGGTGGAGGTTGAGTGCTTGAAGGAATTTGAAAGTTGAGAAATCAAGAAACTAACCTTAAGAAGAGGAAGAGGTAAGGAAGAGCTTTTTACTGACATGTTCATTTTGATCATTAGTTAAGTTTTGGAAATTTTTTATTTTTCCCTGATTTTGGTGTCACTTTAGAATGGACAATTTGGATAGTGTATTGGGTTGGATTTGATGTCTTATGGTGTCTTTGTGCCATTAGAGTTAATTTGGAATTTTGGAAAGAAGACTTGTGCATTTGGGTAATATGTGAGGCAATGTAGTGCCCAAAGCAAACTTGTTGTTAGGATGAGAATTTGGTTGTTTTAGTATGTCCAATGAACTCCTTGTGAAAATTTGTGTAGGATCAGGTTTTTGGTTAATTCTGTCAGCTACTGCGTGTTAGCTTTTGATAAGCCTTACTCGAGTGCACAGAGGTATTACTCAAGTGCAACACCCTGTTCTCCCTTTTTCATTTCATTTTTTATCGTACTTCTATGCCATAATGCAAGAACGCATGTTCTCACCTGCGAGTGATATGGGTAATCACTCGGGTGAACTTTGTCTCACTCAAGTGCAAGGGCATTTTGCACTTGAGGCCGTGTCTTGGGTTGTCACTTGCTGCCCATTTTTCAAGAGTGTGTGCTAGCACCCGCAAGTGCTGAGCCATCACTCAAGTGTCAAAGTTAGTGCTCGAGTGCACTTCTTGCTCTAGGGTTTCTGTTGCTCTCGAGTAGTCACTTCTTGTGCCTCACTCGGTAGGACTCGGGTAAGTATAAGCTATCACTCAAGTGTTGAGGTTAGAACTCGAGTTCTTTGACAACTTTCTATCTCAGTTCGTGCTCTCGGCCAAACAATCGCACGAGTGATCTTCAGTACTCAAGTGCAAGTCACTCCATTACTCGAGTGAGGTCTTCTTCACTCGAGTGTTTGAGTTAAAAAAATCAATATGTTCACTTCTGAAAAGGGATCTTTGAGGTAGTTTCCTCCAACCCTTTAGGCATATGTCTAGGCTTCTAGTAGCCACCTAAAGAGTTCAAATGATAACCAACCTTAAGTGTTATGAAGATAAGAATATGGAATAGAGAATAACCTATCGTCCTTGTTTTTGGTTTATAGGCTTTGATATTTGCCCTGATTGCCAGCAACCAGTGCCAATGCACACCAGGAAAGAACAAGGTAGTGACGCTTTTCCTTATACTATATATAATACATTGTATGTTTGATTTATCATTGTTTGTGAATCTTCACCCGTGGCCCATCAGTGTTGAGGGTGGGAGGACCGTGCCTTTGGGGCAGTGGAATACGGGGGATGTGTATATGTGAAAGTCAAGAGGCTATATGTGAAAGATGAAAGGTTATTTGTGAACCTTCACCTATGGCCCATCAGTGTTGACGGTGGGAGGGCCATACCTTAGGGGCGGTGGAATCCAGGGATGAGACTTTGTGATTATGTGACAGCTTGTACACTGAGTTTGTGCTGCATGATGATATGCTTGCATGCTTTGCGATTATGTATGGTATGAGTAATGTATTACTACTAGGATTCTTTTAAATCTCATTCTTTCCTTTGACTAACCTTCAAACAGGGCAAGTGGCTCCAAGGAGAAAGAGACGACCAAGAGCGGATATCTTGTAACACATTTTGATTGGGGATCATTGTATATCTTGTAAATATTGTTTTGGAGACAGTTGTGTAATCCCCTAAATAGGAATCGTAAACCCTTGTTCATATGTGAAACCCGGGGGTTGTCAGGATTTCATTGTACACTGTGATATATGAATGTGATTTAACTACGCAGGGTAATTGAATTCGAATTGTGAGATTTGAGACCATGTTTAAAAGAGATTTTGAAAGAAATTTGTAAAGACCCTATATTAAAGATAGGATTGAAAATGAGTTTTGTGTAACCGTCGGTCTCTAATTCTTTTTAATTATGTAATTTTGAATTATAATTACTGTTTATAAGGCAGGGGGTTACAGTTTGACTCATATTTAACTCTCAATCCAACAACCTTGTCTCCCCATCATAACAATCCACCAGTTTATTAACCCCTTTAAGCTACCATCCTCCCAAAACTTGGGACTCCTACCATCTCTTACTTGCCATCCAACTCCCTTGACAAAGTTAGGCCATAACGTGGCAACATTCTTTCTAGGGATAAATCATCCTGCATTTAGTAACCCAGTTCACACCCTTACCATATTTACCTTTTAGGACCCTAGAAACTAGTCCCTTCAATTTACATAACAAATTCCACCCAATTTTGCCCATCAACGCAACATTCATACCCTTTAATTTTTTAATACCCACTCCCCCTCTTCCTTGGGCTTATACACCCCTTCTCAACTTATGGTGTGCAACTTCTTCTTATCCTCATCTAACCCCCAAATGAAATTTCTTTGAAGTTTCTCAATCTTATGACACACTCCAACCAAATTATGCTCATATTGCATCTAGAAGTTTAAAGTTGAGATGTTACCAATTGGACTCAAGTGAGTCTCTTTACTCGTGCCAAAGATTTTTACTTCCAACCACTTAGCTTCCTTTGCACCTTGTCCACCAGGTGCTAAAACTTCGCTCTAGAGTTTCATCATATGTGTCAAACCCCTTGACATTTTGATATTTTCCAGACTAATAAAGGCATAGTTCCACAGGCATATAGAAATACCACAAATATACTGATAAGAAGTACTTGTTACAATACAGGAAATCTCCATAGGGTTTGAAAAATATATACAGATCCTCAAAATTCACAACATAAAACTAAGGGTAACCAATAGTAATCCTTGCTTGAATCGGTACCCTTAAACCTCGGTATTTATTGTTTTGCCTTTGGAGATACTAGCTTCTGCTGTGATATTTTCAAATATTGAAAAGGGTGAGATTCAAGCGAATCTCAATAGTAACATGCAATCAATCATATAAAATGTGAAAAATAAATATGCCAAGTACCATATAATGCAACAGAATAATAACACTATAAAATTCATAATCATCGGAAGGTGCACATGTATTTAGGGCCAACTACTATTAGAACCCCTACTTGTCTGTACCTCAACTGGGCTCACGACCACAAACTAGGCAATATACCCTCTTGGTATTGTATCTCATAACTGGAGCCCCTTTTGGGGCTGCTGGGTACTTGTGCTTTTCCCCTTGAACGATACTTGTGCTTTTCCTGCCCATTTAGAGAGTGCATTATCCATATTACAGAAGATGGCATACACAAAGCATATATAAGTTCACATAGTATATGAAAGATAGAGTTACTACCTTAAATATCTTTTAACTACTCTAAGTCTTGTTCTGGCTTGGGCAAATTGTCCGGTCCTAAAATTCCAAACTTACAAGAATGAGTTATTTCTCATTCATGTATTGCTCTAAACTCTTTTAAAATCATTTTGTTGGTTATCTTAGCTTAAAATTGCAAAATGACTAGAAGGCCAAGAGGGACTCGGTCCAAGTCCTTTTGTACCTAGTCTAACTGTACTTTTTCAAAAATTATGACCCGAGCTAATCCTACACAATTTTGCTTGTAGAATAAATTTTTGACATCATAATTGCCAAATTCACAGCCAAAAGATGATTTTTCCCTTAGCAGTGCCTATTTAGGATTTCGGGCCTAATTTTGACATTTCACATTTTAAAGCTTTTCACACTTCACAATCTACATGAACCCTACACAATTTTTCATTCTAAACCCAATGGAACCATCAAATTGATGAAATTCTAGCTCATTCCCTCATTTCTACAGCTGGCCGAAGCATATACGAATGAAAGGGAAAATTGTGTTTTCTTGATTTAACCCTTTAAACTCTTTCCTTTTCACTCCTAATTACAGCTGGGAAAACGGGCTGGGCCAGGGCCGGCCTGTTAAGGCCCAAGTCCAAAATCGTACCCTTTTATAGCGGCCCAACCTGTTTAAGGTAAGGCCGCGAGTTTTAGGCCCGTTTAAGTTTTTTTTTCTTTTTCTCCTAAAGAATAAAAATATACCTAATTTAAAACATAAATATCATCAACACTAATTTAAAACATAAATATTATGCAAGGTTAATAGAACACAAACACTAAGACTTAAGTCGAAACCATAATTAATGTTCATAACAAATCAAATAAGCTCACAGCCATAAGCAAATAAGCCTACAAGCTTCAAATGTCAGTAATAATAAATACCTGATTTGGATTTTGGCGTATACATGCAAAAAAAAAAAGAAAAAAGAAAATCAAAGAAGAGAAGCCTCAAATGAGGTCTGAGTCAGTGTGAGAGCATTTATAATCTAAGGATTAGATTATGTTAACTCTACCCTCTGACCAATGCTTGCTGCCCATTGCCTTATGCCCATTTAAAAAAAAGTTAAACTGGCCTAAAAGGGCAAGCCCTACAGGGGGCCCTTTTAGACCCGCTTCCATTTTCAGCCTCTAAATCATAGGCCCGGCCTTTGACGGGCTCGGGCCTAAACGAGTTGACCCAAATTCCCGGCTATACTCCTAATCACATATTTAACTTATTAAACATGATTTGTGAAAATTTGGGCTGCATAACCCCTTAGGGTTTCATCATCCCAAATTTACAAAGTCAACAGAAACAACCACAAATCAAGCCAAAAACAACCACAACACCACAACAACAACATATTAATCAAGAGGATCAAACTTGTTGAGATTAACTCTTGATTCTTTCACTTTCTCTCTCTAGGCGTCACCCTCTTCTCTCTCTTCTCTTGGATTTTTGCTTGCTAGACATGATTTTCATGAGGAATAGAGGTTAGAAGAGGTTTTTCATGAACTAAGAAGCAAGAACACATGGAATTCCATAATCTTACCTTGATTTGTGCTTCTTGAACCCTAGCTCTTGCTTTCTTGTTCTTGATGTTCCTATAACTCTTTCTCTCTCTACTTTCTTAGCTTGGCCGAAATTTGTGTCTCAAATGGGAAGATAATAGCTCTTAAAATATCTTCATATTCCTCCTTATCAATAATATATTTTAATTCAATTTTACCATGTGGTTTACTTTTTGCTTCTTATCTTTTTACTTGGCTTGAAATAACTCCACATGGCACATTTAAAGTCCAAGTAAATAATTTCCCTCTTCTATTTTGCTCTTGGCCAAAAATCATAAAAAGAAAGGAAATAATTAATGATTTCTTGCATTTTCTATATTTCAACCTTCCCAAATAATTAATTAATCCACGCCATTTACTTTTTAACTTTTCAAACTTCATATACTTGGCCACAATTGCTTCAAATTTGAATATTTATCTGCAAATATTTATTTTCCCTCCTATTTTCTTTATTTGGCCGAAAACTATCTTATGAAAATGGGAATTAATTAGCTTCTTGCTTTATTGGCAAATTACCATTTTTCCCTTACATGTTTGTATTTAATTGTGGCTTCTTCCTTCTCTTTTTTTGGCCAAATTCACCCTTATTATTGGGCCAAAGATTGTGCTCTTTATTCTCTCAATTTTGGGCTTAAATAATGGGCTTTTTGAAAAACAAAAATGAGCTGCATGTCTTGTTTGAGGCCAATTTTCATGTAACCACTATCAAAGGTATTCTTGTCATTTCAAATGCTTTAACATTCACCATTTTATTCCCTTAAATGCCACAAATATTTACAAGGCATATTGGTGAATAAAAATGGGGTGTTACAATATGCGCCCCCAAATATCTCTCTAACTCCTCTTTTCACTAGAATCCACTCATGCTACAAATAAGATTCTGTTTTTCTCTAGGCACATTCTTTGAGAAGAAAATCGTGGTCTTGAATTTATTTTCTTGAAATCTCCCCAAACAAATCCAAACATTCAAGTGCATTACCCATTTATTCCTTACTAGCTTCACAGAATAGCAACAAGTCATCTGCAAATAGCAGAAGTGAAATGCACACGTTACTTCTTCCCACCCTTATCGATTTTCATTTCTTGCACTCTACTGAATCCGCAATTATGTGTGAAAGTTTATCTATGGCAAGTACAAATAAGTAGGGAGAAAGATGATCCCCTTGCTTAATCCCTCTCATTGGTTTGAACTCCTCCTTTATGCTTCCATTTCACAATAACCTCATTTTCACTAAATACAAGCAGTGTTTGATGATGTTGATCACATTTCCAGGTATTCAATCTCCTTCAATATTTTCATTATGAATCTCAAACTTAGCCTATCATAGGCCTTCTCCAAGTCAATCTTAATCACCATATAACCCTTCCTACCACTCATTCTTTGCATCATATGAGTCACCTCCTTGGGAATAATTATATTGTCTTGAATGTTCCATCTTGGGACAAAACAAGCTTGAAAGGGAGACACAAGCCTATCCATAATCCTTTTTAGCCTGTACAGAATTATCTTTGTCAATCCTTTATAAAGAACATTGCATAGGGAAATTGGCCTAAACTGAGTAACCAATTCCAGGTTATCCAACTTCGGCACAAGCACCAAAAGAATCCTATTCAATTCATCAATCCCCTTTAGACAATCCCATAAATGTCTAATCAGTATAGTGACTTATTTCCCTACCACATCCCAATTTTTTTGGTAATAGATAGTGAGGAAACCATCTTCTCTAGGAGCTTTAAACCCCCCAATATCAAAGATAGCATGTCTTATCTCCTCATCCTCAAACCTCCTCCTTATTCTTCTAACATCTTCCCTTCTTGCCTACCCCCACCTTTATTTTGTAACATGCCACTCTCTAGTCATTCTCTCTTTGGCAAACAAATTCCCATAAAAGTCTTGAAACATCTTACAGATCTCTTCCTCATCCTCTATCCATGTTCTTTCATTATCCTTGAGGCACTTCATCTTATTTGCTCTTTCTTCTTATCATGGTTTTATTGTGGTAATACCTAATGTTTCTGTCTCCTTGACTAATCCATAACCCCCTTGACTTTTGGAACCACAACAACTCCTCCTGTTTTAGAACTTCTATAAACTCATCTTCTAATTCTTTTTCAAGGTTCATCAATAATGGGTTGCTAAATCGGTCAGCATATCTCTGAATTCCCTCCAATCTCCTACATAGCCCTTTAATCCTGTAACGAATATGTCCAAATACCTCCCTCTTCCACTCATTCAAATCCACCTTCAATAACCTTATATTTCCACACACATCTTCTCTCACCTATTTTTTCAAGTTAAAGTTTCTAAAATCACTATGATTAAGCCATATCGCCTCAAACTAGAAAGCCCTCTCTTTCTCAACAATAAAGTCAAAACAAGTATGAATAATCTAGGGATGATGATCAGAACTCACCATTATACCTGCCTTCACCAACAAATCGAGGAATAACTCTTGCCATCTTATATTCACAAACAACAATCTAGTCTCTTGAATACTCGATTGTGTCCTCTCCATTGAGGACCTCTCTAAGTATAGAAAGATCCATTCGATCCCAAGTCTATGAGACCCTTGCCTTCAAACCATTCTCAGAACCTTTTGTACCTCCCCTCAGTAACTAACTCTTCCTCCCCCTTTTGCTCCAAGCAACTACTTATCTCATTCTAATGCCCCGACCAATAACCTAGAATTTGTTATAGAATCAGCTATATGCCCAAGCTTCCTCCATAATTCCCCTCTCAAATTCTCATGCGGACTAACATAAACAATAGAAAAGTACTAGGGTATTTGTCAACTAACAATTAACTGGAAATGTAGAAATTGTAAGTGTCTTTCTACCACATTAACTACTAGCCTAAGATCCTTCCATATAATCCAAATACCCCTACAACACCCATTGCTTTCACTATTATACATCCCCATTTTAAAATAGGGACACCTAAAGTGACGTCCCTATTTTAAAATGGGGACGTTTTAAAATAGGGACGACTAAAGTGTTAGTGAGACACTTTAAATGTCCCCATTTTAAATTAAGGACATCTAAAGTGCCTTTTTTTAAAAAATTTGATTTTATTACAAATCTGGACTAAACAGTATTTAAAACTAGAAATTACAAATCAACGTAAATAAAATTACAGATATAGTATTTGAACTCCAAATCCAAAATCTACACAATAATAACTCTAAAGCTTAAATCTCATAGGTAGAAGATGATAACAATAAGAGGAATCAGTTGCAAAAAACTTATCTGCTTCTATTATTGAAATTCATTTTCTCGTAATAGCAAATAGAGAATAGCGAAAGGGAGGGATAAACCTCATCTTCTTGGAGGGAACGTGGGCCATGAAGCATGTTTTAGAGTCTCGATCTATAAGCCATAACAACACGAGTTAGAAGATAAAATAGCAGGGAAACCCAAAGAAAAAGAGAAAGAAGATGAAATAATAAAAAATGGTAAGAAAGCAGAACATATCTGGAGGTGAAAAAAAAGAGAGAGAGAGAGAAAGAAGCAAGAGTAAAAAGAGCATATAAAGAAGAAGAAGCAAGAGTTAAAAGGTGTGGTGGTAGTGGTTCTTCTTGTGGCGGTGACGAAGTGAAGGATCTTCCATTTAAATCAATAAGAAGAAAAAGATAAGTGTAAGAGTATAAAATTGACAAATAAAGATTGTCGATCAATTTAAATTTGAATTTTTTTTGCATCCTAAATTTAATTTAGGGATGTCTAAAGTATACTTTAGGCGTCCCAAATATTTTTGGGATGCCAAAAGTAGAGCTTTGGCGTCCCTAAAATATTAGGGATGCTAAAGGTCTTGGGTCCCTATATGAGGGACACCAAAATATATATTAGGGACACCAAAAGATATGATATCAGGGATGCCCTTTGGCGTCCCTAATATATTAGGCATCCCTCAAATAGGGACCTTTGGCCAAAGCTCTACTTTAAGCGTCCTAAAAATATTTGGGATGCCTAAAGTCTACTTTAGACATCACAATCCCTATGTACATAACCATTATTAGAGCTAAAGTCTACTTTAGACATCCCAATCCCTATGTACATAACCATTATTAGAGCCATGATAAATGAATGTCCAATGTGGCTACATAGGCCTTTAGGACATATCTCTTATATTTGGGCCAATATTGGTTCAAATTATTTTAATTGCCATAATTTCATAGGTTTAACCCAATCTGCCAGTTTTGTTGACCAATCTTTGAAAAATCATGACTAATTCTAGAAAAATCCAAATGGAGTGGTTCAAAGCCCTATGTGATCCTTAGGCATCTTAGTATGCTAAAATGCAAACCCATGGACACCCCTGAAGTCAAGGGCACAAACCTAAAGAGGTTATATGTCCTACGAGGAATCCAACATAGAAAATGTAGATAGAGTCTCATGGTAAGAATATTGTTGGTAATATAAATGTACATATTAGTGTATATAAGACCAAATATTTTTTGTTGGACTTGGAAGCTGTTTTTGGTCCTACTATGAAAAAGATTATGAGAATAACCATGGATTAAGTTATCAAGGCAACAACTCACCTTTCAAAGGATACTCTAATACAAACCTAGGAAAATGATAATGGAGTGAAGAAATAGATAATTTGTGTTATCTATGGAATTAGAACACAGAGTTTGTTCTGCCATCATTCAAGGAGCCATATGGCTAGAGAATTTCCCATAAGTAACTAGGAATGAATGATGGATAGAAGGATCCAAACGACAACATCTTATGATATGGATTTTAAGTATCACAGCAAGGTAAGACATACATTTGATGTATCCTTATAAGAGATATACTTTCAGAGAAGGAAAGCAACAATTCAATGACCTTCTGCTGACAGAATGTTATAGATTTGCTTATTGAGCCTGGAGATTGATATTCATTGAGTTAGTGAAGTTTATAGGGCACAAATAAAATATAAGGTCTTGAACTTCTTTTATATGAAGATAAAAGAAATAGTATGTATGTTATGAGTAAATATATGAAAGGTATATAACTTTTGTTTGTCGTTCAGGTCAAAAGAGGTTGGTTCACTCACACGAACGATCATCTTTCCATGTTTTGTAGGGGCATGGGAGGGTAAGATGAGCAAATGATCACTATGAGATAGTTAAGAAGAATTTTTGCATTTGCATTTGAGTCACCTCAATTAAACTGAGATAAGATCCATATGTATGTATATAAATAGAAAATGGATCGAAGCATGAATACAGACCTGTAGCCAGACAAAGAACTCTTTTCACAAATGAGATTGTAAAATAGATATTGTGAAAAAGAAAGTCTTGGTTCAAATATTGAGTACATTTTGGAACTAATGTCTGTACGGAGAAAGAGAAAGAAATCAACGTACGCCACAAACCATTCATCGTAGCATGCAATTCATATTGCATGTGTTTGAGAGTTAGACTGCAATATGGGGTGTAGGTGAAAGATCCCTAGTTCACTATAGTGTGAGTCCCAGGAAGGAAGAATCCTTCCACAATGCCCTTAAGACTTAGGCGGCATTATGAAAACTTGGTTTGGTGATAGCTACTTTAGCTGAAGCTCTATGATCACACATGATTCGGTCAAACAAGTGAAAACTAGGAAAGCGACCAGTCAAGATAGACTGGTGTTTATTCGAAAAGGAAGATTTTGCTCCTAGATACATGAGATGTGCTAGTATTTGTGGTCAACCCCTTACTAGTTATATGTGTAGCTTGTAAGTGTAGATACTGTGTACATGGAAGACAATCTGAGTTAATCAACAAATTAACTTGAGAGGAATTAGATATGCCATGAGTGATATGTATGGGAGAATCTAGGGCATATGAGGCAATGAATAGATAGCTTACAGATATATATATATATATATATATATAAAGGGTATCTTTGGATGCTAATCCAATATGAGGGATTTCTAGTATCACAAGCACCAAATTTTGAAGATCTTTTTTTGCCCACACGATCATGGTAGATGCCAAGTATGAAACAGGAAAGAGTAACGAACGCACGATTGGAGGCCCATCAAGTATGATTGGGAGATGTTTGACTTTAAGTCCAAGTCCGCCCTTGATGGGCTGGACTATTTGATTAGAAAATAAGTAGCCTTATAAAATAAGAAACAAATCAGTATTAATAGTAGATTTGTAAATTGAGAAATAAGTAATTGTATATTAGGAAATTAATTAAGAATTAATTTCTTGATTATTACTCAGAGGACAAGATGGAGCGCACACAATTTTCCAATTAGTGGTCTCTCCCTAAACCTCTATAAATAGGATGTGCCACCCTCAATTGAACCTCACTCCTATCATTGAGCTATCAGGCAATCTCTCTTCTCTCATACCATCTTTCTTGTTCTAGTGATATGTTGTGACAGTCCTAATTAGGCTCTAGTAGTCTTATAATTGTGTGAACATTATTATATTCGAGTTATGGAGCTTTGGAGCTTCGACTCGAATCTGAACTTGGATTCGCCCTTAAACGCAAGTCCATTCTCTCTCCTTATTTTCCTATAGAAACAAAAGAAATACTTGCAAGAGCCTAGAAGGTTGATTTCCAACAAATAGATAGAGACAATAATTTTTTGGCAGACTTCCTTGCCAAATGTGCTCTCAATGACTATTATGGTGCTTAGATCCTGGGACCAGCTGCAGTTCAAGATCTAATGCAGCAGGAGGTCCCTGACTAGTTTTTCTCCTCTTGTTGTTTTGTTAGTTTTCCGATGTACCAAAAAAATCAGCCCATTTTTTATGTTGCCTTATTCAAACCTGGGATGAAATTATCGGTGCTAATCTATAGCTATACGTACCTACAATATGGGTTTTATTCAAAAGCAAGGCGTCAAGAAGATTAGGGTATCTGTTGCACAAAAGTAAAAGTGAATTCTTAAGGATAAACCTCATTTCAATTTCAACTGCATACAATTTGAAATTCTTTACGACTATTTATAACACATTTGAATAATTTATTGGTTAAAGTATACATTTGGCCCTCTTAATTTACATCAAGTTTCAGTTTAATTTATGAGGTTTATAAAGTGTATTTTCAATCTCTTAATGTTAACACAGTTAATCTCATTAACAAAAAATGCTGACACATGAATTTAAATGGTGACTCTACAATTAAATTATGCTAACATAATAATCTTAATTTAAAATTTGTACATTAAAAATATTTAAAATATAACCTAATAATTATGTTTTATGTATGATCTAAATCTTAAACACTGCAAAAAAAAATTGAATTTTTGACGAAATTTGCCACAAAATCGGATTTACAACAGAATTTCTGACGGATCGCATTTCAAACGGAATTTCTGAAGAAATCCATTCCATCACTACTAGGTGCATGACACCAAAATTTGAAATTCTGTCAGAAATTTAATGTTTTTTGCAAATGCCACGTTTTTGCTCCTCAATGCGCCACGTGTGCCTCTCCCTTGGCCGGCACTTATCCCTGTCCCCTAGCTACCATGTGTCCCTCTCCTCTGGCTGCCACATGTCTCTCCTCGTACTGCCACGTGTTCACATCTCACAAAATCAGCTTTACAACAGAATTTCTGACGGATCGCATTTCAAACGGAATTTCTAATGGAATCCATTCCATCATTATTAGGTGCATGACACCAAAATTTGAAATTCTGTCAGAAATTTAATGTTTGGGAAAATCCCATATAAAGTTGCTTGAATTAGGAAAATTCAAAATCAAGTTGTTAAACTTAACCAATCCCTAATTAAGCTATTGACCCAATTTAGAATTTCAAAATATGGGTAAAATAACTTTATTATCCTCTCATAATCTACTCTTAAAAGAGTTTTATTGCTTTGTAACTTAGTTTTTCAATGAACATATATGTATCAACACCAATACATAATAAATATATATATATAATTTGCTTAAACTAAAGGAATTTTTTGTGTTTTAAAAGAATCATTAAGAATAATTAAAGCCAAAAAGTAAAAAGAAAAGCATAACCCCAAATATTAATTAAATGATTTTTAGTTAAATATTGTGAATAGTACATTTTATTTTTGGAAGAACTTGAATTTATTTTTTTTCTACGAAAAATAAAATCAAACTACATTAATCACACAATTTTGATTTGTGTGATATATATGTTGCTTTTTTTAATGCTGATGAAACACTTTCTTTACGTTGTTAATGAAACTCTTTTTTATTATATGTAGTTGATAAACTCTTCAATATATAGTTTGATAAATCACACACATCAGTATTTTATCTTGGGATTAACATAGCTTGATTTTCTTTTCGTAAAAAATCAATTCAAAAATAATTTTTTTATTAATAATATTAAACTAAAAATTGTTTAAATGATATTGGGGTTACTTAAACCTTTCTTCTTGTTTTTTTTACTTGAGTTATTCTTGATAATCCTTCTGAAACACAAAAACTTTCTTTGATTCAAGCAAATCATATTTTATTTTATTATATGTTAATTTTTATATGTGTGTGTGTGTGTGTGTATTTGTTGAAAAAAATAATTTACAAAGTAATTAAACTCTTTAAATAGGAGAGAAGAAATTAGAGGGGGCAGTAAAGTCATTTAATCCATATTTTAAAATCCTAAATCAGGTCAATAACTAAATTAAGGATTTATTCAATTTAGCAACTTGATTTAGAATTTTTCTATTTCAGGTAGCTTTATATGAGATTTTCCCTTAATGTTTTTTGCAAATGCCACATTTTTGCTCCTCGTGCTGCCATGTGTTCACATCTCATAATTCCTGAAAATGCCTCTCCTCTCGTTCGAACTTGCAACCTCAAGTTGCCGACACCCCGCATGCGAGTCTTTGCCAGTTGCGCCGAAATAAACCTGTGTCATATTATTACATATTATTATATATATAATATTATCATATATATATATATATAAACATATAATTAATTAATTAATTATATACATCTAATTAATTATTAATTAAATATAATATTATTAAATATAATGAAAAATGTAGAAAAATATTTATATATTTAATTAAAAAATTTTTAATTTAAAATTACTTAATAAATAATAATTTAATATTATAAATATTATTTTTAATATAAAATATAAATATAATATTAATAATATATATATTATTTTTAAATAAAATAAAATAATAATAATTAATATTAAATACAATTATATAATAATTAATATTTTAATTTTATAAATATTATTTTTTAAAAAAATTCAAAAAAATGTAATTTTTTCTGATGGAATTTTTGACAAAAATTTACGTGGCAATTTGCCTCAGAAAACTTTCCAATGGGATTTCCATCAGAATTTGCAATCAAAAAATTTCTGACGGAAATTCCGTTTCTAAATTTGTGATAAAAAATTCCATCATAAATTCTGTCAAAAATTTTTCCAACGGAATTTCTGCCAAAAATTCTGTCTAAAATTGGTTGTTTTTTTAGTGAAACATCAACAAATGATCTTTTAAAATGGAAAAAATATATATTAAAGGATTAAATTTTAAACAAGTTTTGTTAGTACTTTATTATAGAGCCATCATTTAAATTTTTCAAGTTGGCATTTGCCATTAAAGGCGCTATCGGTGTTAACATTATGGACTGAAAATTATACAATTTATAAAGTCAAAGAACTAAACTGAAACTTCATGTAAACTTAGATAACCATATATATTTTAACTTAATATATGTTGTAATGGGAATAGTCTCGACTTTGTTGCGATTTCAATATTTTTAAGTAAATATAATAAAATAAATGAAAATAAATTTAATTACAAAGTCAAGAAATTATAATTGAAAATATTGGTGTGATGTTGAAATTGTTTTTCGATCTATAGAAAACGATGGCATGTGTTGGCAACTCACTACATCCGAATTTATTCAAAATTATTTTTATCATTAGAAAAGGAACTCATTTTGATTTTATTTCAACTGTGTGGCCCAATGGTCCACTTCCACTGATTTACAAACTGCTGCCCTATTTTTTTCCCTGAATATTATTGGGGTCAGATGAGAAACTCAAATTATTACATATTTAGATTTGACGTGGCATTCATTTTTTCTAAGGAAAATAATATTTAAATATTGAGAAAATCTGCAAGAAGATTATTCAATAAAAAATGTATTTGCGTTAAAAAAACTAAAAAAAAAAATCTCAGTACATTTGATTCAAAATTTTAATAGTATGAAAATAATCATGACGCTCTAGAAATATTTAATAATTTTTAACGGATATTTTTAAAGCTAATTTTTAAACACAAAATTATACATAGGAAAATGAACCCGTTTCAATTTGTAAGGATTTTATATGTGAAAAAAATAAAAAGGGTTTAAATGAATCTTCCAGATAATAATGTAAACATAGATTACGGAACCGCAAAGACTTTAATTTGAACATTAGTTTAATGTCCAAATGTTGTAAAGCAATTAAATTTGTTATTCCAGGCCATTTGAGTCAGAAAATTAAAATAGATTTAAATTAATTTGACTTGAAGCACACCATTCTAGTCGATTGGAGAAAAATCTTCGCAGAAAAACGAGTCCTTGTAGATAAGATAGTGCTCATTAAAATCTCTCCCCCTCACACACTAAATTCTTAATTTTGAAATATAGTCTTCTGACCTTTTTTCTTCTCCTTATTCTTATTGGAATTTGAAATGACCAACAATGATACGAAGATTTCGATCAGTTGCCAACGTAATCTAATTAACTATATTTTTCGTTGCCTTGACAATAATTTTCAAAGAAGGTTTCTTTGAAACTTTTTTATTAATCAAATTGAGTAATTTTGATCACACTATTCCGAAGTTAATACTGTTCAGTACATGATTAATATGACATTTTTTTTTTATAAAACACCATAATCATCTTTCTAAATTCCCTCCATCTCTCTTTTACTTGACTATTGTTGAGGGAGCATAAAAAAGGATAAACAATGCCAAAATTGATAAATATGATAAGTATGTCTTACATTTAAGATTAAAATCAACTTCTAAATTATGTCCGACATTAAGGACTAGTGGTAGTATTTGCAAATCGAACACAAATTCCCTACATCTTTTGTTGTATATATCAACAAGGTCATCCCAGCTAAATTATTTTTGGTAATCAACTATAGCATTAGCAATTAGAAAATACATTTGTCTAATCTGCCCATTTTTTATTGACAAATACAAGAGATTGAACATTAAAAATAGTATGCGAAGCAATTGCTTCTGGATAGCTTTGTTCTTTGTGATTTTCTACCCGATATGGTGGGATCGTAATGAACGGGCTCATGGTAGCACTAGTAATGGCATTGAGAGGATCTTCGGGAGGGAATAAGCTATTAGGGGTAGTTTGATGAATACTTCTGAAAAGCTTCAAGGAATGAATTTAATAGTGTATTTTCGGGCATACCTGGAGTGTAGATTTGTACTCTCAAGATATCCACACCAACTAGATCACATTGGAGTCCTGCTATAATACACAACAAAATGCACCGGAAGAAAGAGAGAATGAGAGAAAAATTCTAGAGAGTTTATTTTCAGAGAAATCAGTTGTGTATGTTTTTTTTACTCTTATTTTCCACACACATAAAACTCACGTAACAAAAAATGTTCCCACCAATTATTACAGGAAAACTCTTCCCACCAATTTGATTCAAATAATTGGGGAATATTGCCAACAGATACTTGCATAAAATTGGATATTTTATTTTGGCCCCAAGGCCAATGGGTTTGGACATAATCCACTAAGGGTGGATCAACCCCATTTCCTAATATCTCCCACTCATACTTGGTGGATTAGATACTGTGAGCCTTGTCTCTCTCTCTTCCTTCTTGCATACTATGTGGTTTGCCATGACCGCATGGACATGATGTCTCCCTAGGTGCCTGTACTAGTAATCCCTTCCACAGGACTAGCACAAAGACAACCTTTCTTTGTGTGGTTTGAATTTAATATTATCGCTCAGATGTCCTAGATTTACCAATGTACACTTTCACATGGCAAATATAATCCCTCTCAAGTCATAATAAAACTAGATCGCCTTCTCATATGCTTTGTATCCACACTTATGAAATTACCAAAACTTATCATAAGAATGAAGTAGGAATCCATTTATTTGCTTCCCATTTGTTGTTCTTTCACACATGCGGTATGAATCTCACTACGGTGTTTCTTTTACACTATAAGACCGTACATCATTTTGAATCTCATTTTTAACACCTTACAGACATAAGTTTAGATACTCCCAACATCTAAACCTAAATTATTCTACTCCATTTATCTCTCATGACATCAATGTTGAAGAATTTGTTGTCTAGCAATAGGCAACATGGAAACAGGCATCCATGATTCAATCTATATTTATATCTGTATTTATTAGATCTCATCTTGGCACGCTACACTCTGGTTGAGGCAACATAATTTGTGATTCTTCTCTATCATATTGGCATTCCTACTGCTTTACTGGTGAACACAAGTATCTCATCTTTTCATACTCATCCTGAGTATCAAAGGCAGTTGCTCATGAGAGAGCCAATCTCACTTACCTATACGATATACTAGATATAGTATACTTTCATAGACACATAAATTAGTGAAGAAATACTTTCATTAATCATAAACATATTACAAAGTGTTTGCAATTTTACATTTTGAGCATGCCAATAGCCTTTACATGTTTATCATATATTTCCTTGTCTATTGGCTTGGTTAAGGGATTTGCGACTATACTCTTAGTCGAAATATGTTGTACAATAACAACTTTCTGTGCTATATAATCTCTCACAAAATTATACTTTATATCTATATGTTTAGTCTTACTATGATATTTGAGATCTTTCATATAGGCTATGGTTGCAGTATTGTATACACTAACATTGGATTGGTGCTTTCATTTACAAATCCAAGGTGCTCAATAAACCTCTTGAGCCCATATAGCCTCTTGCACTACTGAGATGCATGACATGAACTCAGCTTCCATAGGATGTAGGGCAATGTATGTTTGCTTCTTCCTGCTCCAACATATGGCACCATTGTTTAACAAGAAAGTATATCCTAAAGTTTATCTTTGCTCAACTTCATCTCCACCCAAATCAGCATCAGAGTATCTAACCAAGCGTAGGTTGCTTCCTTGATAGCATAGTGCATAGTTTGATGTGCACTTCAAGTATCTCAAAATTCTCTTCACCATTTTCCAATGTTGCTCACCAAGATTTGATTGAAATCTACCAACCAGTCCAACTGCATAACAAATATTTGGCCTTGTACACATCATTGCATACATTAAACTTCCAACGGCACTAGCATAGGGAACCCTATCCATTTTCTTCTTAGCTAACTCAGTTTTGGAACACATATCAAGACTCAATGTAACTCCTGAAGCTATTACGGTAACTAAGGGATTGTAGTCTTTCATATTGAATCACCCAAGAATTTTCTTGATATAATTCTCTTGTGAATGAGAGAGGATTCTTTTAAAGTGATCTCTTTGGTTCTTAACTCCAAGTATATACTCTGCTTCACCCATATCTTTCATCTCAAAATTCGATAACAGATATTCTTTAATAGCTAAAACCAAATTTAGACTATTTCCAGCCAATAGTATGTCATCTACGTATGATGATAATATCACAAAATTACCCTCAAATCGTTTAATGTAGACGCAGTGGTTCTCTTAAATTATTTGAAAGGCATAAGAGGTTATCGCTTTGTGAAACCTCAAATACCAATGTTTGGATTTTTGTTTTAGTCTATAAATGGGCCTTTTATGCTTACAAACTTTGCTCTCCATTCATTTCTTAATACAACCTAATAGTTGTTCTATATAAATTTCTTCATCTAGATCACTATTTAGAAATGCAGTTTTTACATCCATATGATGCAATTCCAAATCTAAACTATTTATTATTGCCAAAATAAGTCTTATAGAATTGAAACATATAACAGATAAGAAGGTATCCTAGTAATCTATACCTTCCTGTTGTGTGTACCCCTTTGCAACCAATCAAGCCTTGTATTTGTCAATTGATCCATCAACTTTTCTTTTTATTTTGAGAACTCATTTGTTCCCAATAGCTTTTTTCCCTTTTGGTGGATCAACTAGTTTCCAAACTTTATTCTTTTTCATTGAATCAATTTCATCTTCCATTCATTCTTAGCAAGGCCTGATAAGGCTTCTTGTAGAGAATATGGCTTATCATCTCTATCTACAGTAACAATAAGTTCCTCTACCACTATTAAGAAGTGTCTCCTGGGTACATTTCCCCTGTCACTCTTTCTTATGAGAGTTTCTTATCTCTTTCTCTTCTCTTGTCTAGCCTTATTCTTGTGTCTCATAAAGAGATACTATACGATCAATATCTCCCTTGCTAGGAAATTTGTTTTCTAGAAATATAGTATCTCTTGATTCAATTTCAATCACGGTTCCATCTTCATTTCACCCATGAAAATGTATCCTTTTGATTGGTCAAAGTATCTTATAAAGATACACTTCTTTCCTCTAAGACTCAACTTCCTATACCTATGGGAATCATTATGAATGTATGTAGCCAACCCCAAAGGTCTAAGAATGCTTAAATCTGGCTTGCGTATTGTCCATAACTCAAAGGGTATAGAAGTGACTGATTTTGAGGGCACAAGGTTAAGAATGAAGGCAGCTATTAGTAAAGCATAACCCCAATATGAAATTGGTAGATTTTCTTGAGCCATTATTGACCTAAACATGTTTATAAGAGTTCTATTTCTTCTTTTTGCAACTTTATTTTTTTGTGGAGTACTAAGGATGGTTAGTTGCCTAATTATCCCTTTTCTTCATAGAGGTCCTTGAACTGATCAGTAAGTATTCACGACCCCAATTAGTATGCAATGCTTTAATTTCATAGTCTGTTTGATTCTCTACTTCATTCATGTGTCATCTAAAGCACTAAATAGCTTCAGACTTGTGTGAGATCAAATAGACGTGACCATTTCGTGAATAATCATCAATAAAGATAATGAAATACCAAGCTCCATGTCTCGCCCTCACACTCATTAGATTGCATATATCAGAATGGATTAATTGCAATGGAATCTCATCTCTAGTTCCCTTGTTGAAAGGTTTTCTAGTTGCCTTACCAGTTAGACAATTCTAGCATAAGGACATTTCCATATTCAAAATTTTACCTAGCAAACTTTTTCTAGCTATTTTAATCATTCTATTTTGGTTAATGTGTCCTAGTCTAGCATGCTAGATATTCATATCAATAATTATATTGGGGGAAGTAATGAAACAGTTATGCACATATAAAATTGCCAACAATATCCATAACAAAGAACTTTCTAGAAAGGAAAGCTAAATCATAAAAGATCTTGTTGCTAAAAATGTCTGGAACTTTGCCATAAAAGTTTACATCAAATCCATAATCTAAATGATAAAGTACTAAAGCTAAATTTGATTGGATGTTAGGTGTATAAAGAACATCATGTAGGATCAAAGTCTTCCTACCACGCAAAGCTAACTTAAAGGTGCAAATTCCTTTGACTTCAATATTTGCATTATTTCCCACGTAAAGCCATTTGCTTAAATGTGGCAACCGAGGCTATTCCATGAAGGATCCCCGATCCCTTGTCACATGATATGTTGAGCCTGAGTCTAAAATCCAAGAAGAACAAGTAGGTTCTGTTAGAAAAGCAGTACTTAAAACAAAAGAAATGTGTAAATTCATGTAATTCACTAGTACCTTTTCATGGTCATTTCACTCAGTACTGTCCTATGCAAAGTGACCCATCTTCAGGCAGGCATAAAACTTGACCTTATTTAGGTCAACTTTCTTCTTGCTGCCTTTTTTTCCTTTCTTCTTGAATTGCCTTCTGCCGTTTTTGAACTAAGAGCTATCCTTTTTGCCTCTCTTCTAAAAATTCTTGCCCTTCTTAAAATCAACCTTTGCATTAGAAGGACTAGCATTCTCAGTGTAGTAGGGTTGTCCAAAAGCCTTATATGGCTCTAGGCATTCATCCTTTTGCCAAGATATTTCACTACATTATCAAAAGTGATGATGTTGTCATTATGAGTCAGGTTTACTTTCATGTGCTCCCAGCTAGAAGGGATCGATCTGATCACATCCTGAATTTGATGTTCATTAATCAGGGCGTGTCCAACTTCCTAAAGTTCTCTGATCATGTTAGACATCTCTCACATATACTGCTTCATAGGAGTATTCCTTTTAATCTTGGAGGTGTCAAACTTAATTGTCAACCTCCTAAGCTTAGTGGTTGATGTGCCACCAAACTTATCCTTAAGTATAGCCCACAAGCCTGAGTAGTTTGGTATTTCTCATATTGGCACATCAGGTTGTTCTCTATAGTGCTCAACAAGGTGACTCTCACAATGCTATTCTTCTTTTTCCATGCTTGGTAAGCTTCCAAGTTTCTCCTATGCTGAGTAGTCATCCCAGCTTTAGGTTCTACCAAAATAGTGGTCAGTGGCTCAATAGCCTCCTATTCGTCCAAAATGTACTATACCTTATGGTGCCAGATGTCTCAATTGTCTCCATTCAATTTCTCCCCCTTATTCAGTTTAGCAATGATGCCTTTTTATGGCCATTTGTCAATTTTGGAGTAATGTTTTTCACATTTAGATAATGGTGTTCTCTTTAAGAGAACTTAACCAAAAGATTATATAGCACAGCAAGGTATACAATGTCTATACTTATATCATTCCTAACCAGAAAATAATGTTATTACTATATCCATGATCAGGAGAATACGTTTGTACCAGTGTTCCCGGACCCGGACCGGACCGGCCGGTCCGGACCGGAAACCGCCGAACCGGTCCCTAGACCAGTCCGGTTCACGGTCCGGTCCGGGTCCCAAATTAAAAAAAAAAAAAAAAATTTAAACTTTTTCCTTTAGAATTTCATACTATAAGCCTAAAATTTTCAATTACTCACCGGTTTGGTCCCGGTTTAGCTCCGGTTTGACCCACTGACCCTTAACCCAGTACCCCGACCGGTTCAATACCCGGTCCGGTCTTTAATACCTTGGTTTGTACCTCTCATCACACAAATACTAGCAACTTTACTATTTTCTATCAAAAACTTTATATAAGTACTTTTAAACAAGTTATCAACTTTTAAAAGGTTCACCTTCTAAAAGCTCCACTTGTCAGGGGTTCATGGTATCAGAATGCACAATTAAAAGTAGCATTAACTAAAAAAATATGTTTCATTACATGAAAAATACCATGTCAATACATAAAACATACTAACAACAAGACATAGAGTCATATCCTTGATACAACCAACGTAAACAATAGTAACATGATACACCATTTAAATGTCAGAACAACAATAGTTAATAATGACTTTCCTTAGTTTCCTAAAAAATCTACACTTTTTCTTCATGAATCTTGTTGTTTTTCTCAAGAAACAATATGGGAAAGGTGCCCCTTGCTCTTTCAACTGTGTGATATTTCATCATTACACTTACATAGAACTTTGCCCTCTTTTTCACTACTACAAAACAAGGGTTTTAATGTCCCTATTTTGACACTTTTAATGTATGTCTATGTGAAGAGAGTAGTATATTTTAGAAAATACATCCCAAAAAAAGGGATATCTAAAGTCCTTACTTTAGTATCCCTATTGAGAATTAGGACATCTAAAGTCCTCACTTTAGACATCCCTTTTCTCAATTTGGGACGTGGATTCATAAACCACAATGTCAGTTACAAAATGGTAAGGACATCCAGCATTGCAATCTTTACTATATATATTTATAATAAAAACTCATACAACCTACTACTGTACATGTACAACAACAACCAGAAAGTGTCAAAATGCTGTCATCACACAACTACTAGCTAATATAAATAAAAATTTTATTGATCTATATGTTGAAGAAGATGTCCAGCCAAAAGATCTCTAATCGAATTAATGTCTTCATGTAGGTAGGCATCTTCATTATCAAAAATCTGAAAATTAGAAAATAAGCTTTGATGAAATGAATCAAGCAAATGAATTAATTAGCATTTCAATTACAACACCAAAAATATTATCATTTGAGAATGAAGAAGTGATTATTTGTTCAAAATCGCTAATAATTCCACTTTGAATGATGTTATACATATAAAGTATGACATAATATACGCATCCAGTGTTGCCAGGTTGTCGAGTCACTTTAAATCAAAGCCTATTGGTTGTTAAAATCAATAAAGGTATATCTAAAATGACCATCAATGAAAGAATTAGAATCGAAACTACTTACTTTTGGAAAATACCACTTTGGGTATCAAACAACTTTAACCTCGCTTGACCCACCTAGGAACCTGTATGTTTGAGTCGCACTATCATGAAAATCAAAATCAACAGAAATTAGAACTATTCATTTTTTTAAGAGTCAATAAAATACAAATAAAATAACTTATGTGTCGAAGGCGGATTTTGTATCTTTGTTTAGCCTTTTACACAAGGAATCAAACCAACAGACTATGTTGCGGTGAGAACACATAACACAAACTCCAGTGGTAACTATAACAACATGTATAGATTAAAATGAAGTTAGATGAAAAGGCAATTATTTATTAAACATTTTAAATAGAAAAAATGAAAAATATGTTCCCTTGAACAATAGGTGCTAAATAACAACGAAGTTTGGTCTGTCCTATTTTGTAGCCCACATAGTGAGTCCTTGCCTCCAAAGTATTGGTATCCCCTGTTATATTTGTAGGACATAAGAACACATACAAATCATGTCTTTCCATGTCCTTGGAAAGGCGGTAGAAGATGCTATAATAGAATTAAAATAAGGAATAAATTATTGAATGTATGAAATAAAAAAACCACAACATGAATTCTACAGGAAAATTGAAAAAAAAAAACTTACCGGATTGCAAATTTCACCCATCCTACATCTATCTCCTCCAACCTCATAAACTCCTTGAGATCTTTATTATCAATCATGTAAGGATACTCCAATGTAAGGCCTACAATCCCTTGAGGCATTTTCAAGTCAACTTGGTGAATGTTTTTGTAGATCTGTTGCAGTCGTGCTAAGTAGGGTCATTTCCTCTCATCTTCGTCATCCTTTTAGAACATAAAAAAAATTGTTATTAGGATTCCAACAGATCTTTAGTAATAGTAAGGTAATGCCTAACATTAGAGGTATTGCCCCTCAACCAATAAGGTTGTGAGGCCAAAGGATGAAAGATTATATCGCCTGACTTAATGTTCCAACCTCTGCATCAGGAACATGGATGGCTATACCTTCTTCCTCCTCTCTAACACACGTCACATTCACCCTACGTAAATGCTGCAAAATTTGCTGATGATGGTGGGTGGTAGCACGGCAACAACACGCAACAGTGGCGCATCCAAATAGAGGGTAGAAGGGTCTCCCGATGCTAGAGTGGGAGAAGGGTCGCCAAGTGGTTCCTCCAAAGGGTTGTAATTTCCTTTGGTGCTAGGGAAGGCCGGGGATTACTGAGTTCTAAGCTCGTCACTTGTCTTATGCGATTTGAACATCTTTGTCATTTCAAGTTGAAGCTCTAGCAACAGCTCTTTGTCAGAGCTTGTCACGAAGTTTGGCCTCAAGCTCTTGTTTGACTTCCTCTTGAATCTTGATCACAGGGTCCCTTCTAGGTTCAGCTTGTGACGAATAATGTGAATCTCGTACAAAGCCCAAGTCAAAGGTTTCTCAGCTCGTTGGCAAATTGAGGGAACATTTTATCTATTTTCTGCCATTGTGGAGAGTTAGCTGGGTGTTGAAGATATTTCCCATAAGATATTCTCTCATGAGAGTGCCATCTCAACTCTTCACTTTTGTTGCAATCACAAACAAACATTTAAAACGTGGTATTATTGGAAGATACCACAAAACCTTTAAAGGTTGCCTTTTAGTTGTCTCATCACTACAACCACTATCTTTCTTCACTTTGTATCGTGTTGTTTTATATTTAGGACACTCATTAAGACCTTCATACTTATTTATATATAGTACGCAGTCATTAGGGCAAGCATGTATCTTTTTATACTCTATACCCATCGTCGATAGGATTTTCTTGGCCTCATACATACAATTTGGAAGTATATTATCGTCTAGAAATATATCACACAATAATTCAAGCAGAAAAGTGAAACTACTATTGGTCCACCCACAAGTTGCCTTTAAGTTAACCAAATGCAATGTTCCTGTTAGCCGTGTGTACTTACTCCCAGGGTACAACAGTATCTCTACATTACTCCATAGGCTGTCATACTCCTGCAATCACGCAAATGATTCTACCTCAACATCGTGAATCATTTTCTCCATTCTATCTTCATCTATGACATCTACATCTTCCTTCTTGTGTGACGAAAAATCTGTTACTTTCTCACCATGCCATATTCACCTTGTGTATTGCAGATTTATTCCATTACAAAGTAGGTGATCCTTTATGACACCAACATCTCATCGACTCTTATTTAAACAATTGGCACAAGGACAAATTAACTTCCCATTTTTTGCTAGAGTACTCTTTCTAGCGAATTCAATAAACTCTTCCACCCCTTTCTCATATTCTTCACTAGTTCTCAAAGCATTCATCCAATTGTGATCCATTTTGTTACCACTTAAGTCATTCCTAATAACAGTCACATTTAGAACAATTGTCAACGATATGAATTATGATATGATGAGATTGCCTTTTTTCACTTTTTTCAACAAAAATTTCGGTAGCATTTCCCCATAAAAGTAAGACATCTCAAAATTTCAAGCAACCTTATCTCTACTACACTAATAATCATACTAATATAATAAAAAAAATAAAACCAACCATATATTGCATATTATATGGATTTTGACTTCTTTTACTTTCATCGATATAATTAATTTTCATTAATTTAAACCAAAGCTCCACGCACAGAAGAAAAAAAAATTACTCTGTTTAATTGTTGTTCATTTCATCAAAATAAATATATGTATGTATTTTCCTTGATTTCCAAGCTCCAAACGTATAAAAAAATATTTATTAGTATATTGCATAACTACTAACAACTAGTTTATGATTCTAGCAAAAAAAACCAATCAAGGGAAAATCACTCCAGTAACTAACTAGAATCATCATGTAAATAAATTGAAAGCATTATAATAATTTCAAATTGCAAGTTTAACTCAATTCTTCATGTAAATTTATATTTAAAAAAAACAAACCTGATGATGAAACTAGGGGAGAGGGTAGCCGACGGTGTCTTTGTGCTTCTAAGGTGGAGAAGACGTTGGAGGAGGTGGGTATGCACAGTGGAGAGCAAGTGTGAGGTCTGCACCGGAGGGTTGAGGGGGCAAAAGAAGGTGGAGGAGGTGTATGAAGGAGGAGGGTGATCGAGAACAAAGAAGGTGTTGTGATGAGAATGGAATACGGTGGAGGAAAGGGGAAGAGAGGAAGAAGAGGAAGATGAAGGAAGTGGAAAAGCGAATTTAATGAAGGGAATATTGAAAAAGCTTACCCAGGAGAGTCACGGATAGAAATGGCAGCAATGAAGAAAAGGGAATGAAGAATAGGTGAAGAGAAGTCACGAGAAAGATGGGAAAAGGGGGTCTTCTAACTGATTGAATGAGTTTGGCACCTAAAGTCTTCATGCATGTCAGAATTTCTGACATGCAGACGCCTTTAGGCATCCCAATTTTTTTTGGTACGCCTAAAGTGTGGGTTTAGGTGTCCCAAATACCGGGTCCCAATCCCATTTGGGGCGCCTAAAGTGTTGGGTTTAGGCGTCCCAACCCCAAGACTTTAGGCGTCCCAAACCCATTTAGGACACCTAAAGTAAGTCAAAATTTTTAACTTACCTTTTTTGGGCACTAGTGAGAATCTTTAGGCTTCCCAAAATAAATTTGGGATGTCTAAACCCTACTTTAGGCATCCCAATTCAAATTTGGGAGCCTAATGTTGCGATTTCACTACTTTATTTACAAAAATGTCACCGCTTCTATGTTTTAACCTCCCTTTTTATAAAAGGGATGTCTATAGGGGTAGTAATATCTTCAACTTGTAGTAGTGTTTGTCAGTTATGCTTTCGACATTGTTTGCAATGATTGAGTATATAATTTTTATATTATTTATTCAAGTTGTTTTGTCTGCATCAAGTTCTGCTATCTTCTCAACCATAATAGCAGAGTTGGGTCAGTTCACCTTTTCTTCTAAATTTTGAGATTCATTAGGACAAGAGAGTACAGACTTTGGTCTAGAATCAGAGTAGACCACTTGAGGTTCCTCTTGAATAGGCTCCATAAAATATTCTTATGGGATAAGAAAAAGACAATCCTAGGATCTTCCTTGAAAAATTCTTTTTCTTCATGATCCTCTTCAAGATCATCCATATGAGCTTGATCGTCCACAAACTCAATGCTCAATGATCCATACTCATGTGTTTTAGTGCTATTAGAAGCCTCTTGCTTCATTTTTACCTAAATAAATAAATGTGAGTCATTATCGTAAACTTAAGAATTTTTAAATGTATATAAACACTTAAATAAGCACTAAAAACCTCACAAATAGATCCTGAATTACCTACAAAATAGGAAAATAGCATATCATCATAAAGATCTCAAATTTAAGAATCTTCAAGAACAAACTGTATATCAATCGGAGCCTTCACACACCAGCATGCAGCCCAAGAAGGTTAAATCTAGAAAAATAAAAAAAAACAAGACATACACCATACATTGCAAAGGCGTGTATCCACCATGCGCCACCTTAGGGCCCTCAAATTGCAACACACTAGCAGTAGTATGATCAAGTCCATTATGTATCAAATAAGTCTGCCATATGGCCTCACGCCCCATGTGGCATTTTCTGTCCTTTTTTTCTTTTTTGGTAATTTAATATAAAAAATTGTTTTAATGCTTGTTTGGATATGGTTGGGCCGAGGTTCATCTCATACAGTTTCAACTATCGAGAGGCATAGGCCACCACTCTTTCCTACTGTATCAGGACACACCCTAACCCCTACTTACTCGCATCACTGTACACGACGTAAGCCTCACTGGGATTAGGTATAATCAACACTAGTGTTGTAGTCAACCTCTCCTTCAGCTCAGTGAAACTCCGCTCACAATGTTCGTCCCACAAAAACGGTTGATTCTTCCTCGTGAGCTTGGTTATCGGCAATGCAATACACGAGAAGTTCTGAATGAACCTCCGGTAATAACCAGCAAGACCCAGAAAGCTGCGAATCTCAAAAACAATTTCTGGTCTTTTCCAATCAAGTACTGCTTCCACCTTACTGGGATCCATACCCCATCTTGAGAGATCACATGGCCAAGGAACTTCACTTCCGTAAGCCAAAACTCACATTTGCTTAGTTTGGCATAGAGTTGCTTTTCCCTCAAAACTCCCAGCACAATTCTCAAATGCTACTCATGATCCTTCCTACTCTTGGAATAAATCAAGATGTCGTTGATAAACACAACCACGAACTGATCAAGATACTGTCGGAAGATGCGATTCATATAATCCATGAATACCGCCGGTGCATTCGTCAAACTGAAGGCATCACAAGGAACTCATAGTGCCCATATCTCGTTCTAAAAGCAGTCTTTGGAATGTCCACTGCCTTCACACGCAACTGATGATATCCCGACCTTAGATCAATTTTGGAGAATACGCACAAGCCAGATAATTGATCTAATAGGTAATCAATCCTTGGGAGTGGATACTTATTCTTAACAGTTACCTTATTAAGTTCTAGATAATCGATACAAAGCCTCAAGCTTCCATCTTTCTTTTTCACAAATAACACTGGAGCTCCCCACGGTGATACACTGGGTCAAATGAATCCTTTCTCAAGCAATTCTTCAATTTGCTTCTTTAACTCCGCCATTTCATTCGGGGCCATACGATATAGGGCTTTCGATATCGAACCAGCTCCAGGCACAATCTCAATTGGAAATTCCACTTCCCTTTCCGGAGGCAATCCACTAAGATCGTCTGGAAATACCTCAGGGAATTCATTTACCACAGATATACTCTCTAGAGCTTTACTTGACTCTCCCTGAACAGAGAAAAACACCATATACCCTTGGCATCCTTTCTCAAGATATCTCTCAGCTTTAGCCGTTGAAAGTAAATTCAAACTAGCATTCACATCATTCCCCCGCTGTACATTACAAAAAGTGATCTTCTTATTACCGCAATCCAGTAGTACATCATTTACTGTCAACCAGTCAAAGCCCAAAATAACTTCCAATTATTGGAGTGGCAAACAAATTAAATCTACTACAGACTCACGACCCTCAACAACTATCACACAATTTAAACAGGCTTTGGCCGTCATAGCAAAGACACCCATCGACGTCAACACAACCAAATCAAATGGTAGTCTATGCACATGCAATCCCAGGCGCTTTACATAGTCATAGGCAATAAAAGAGTGACTTGCACCCGAATCAGACAAAGTATCTAACTCATTATCACCAAGAAGAATTTTACCTTGGATCAATTCAGGCGACTTCCAGGCTTCCTCATGTGTCATTGCAAACACTCGACCCTGATTCTTGGTCCTTTGTTCTGTCTGTAGTCACGGGCAGTTGGTGGAAATGTGACCCGGCTGTTTGCAATTGTAACAAATCACATCCCCCGAGCAGGTTCTACTGGGATGGTACTTTCTACATCGATTACACACTGGTCCAGCTAGAGGTCTCTGGTTACCACGACCCTTATATTGGTAGGGCCTTTTGTTACAGCCCCCAGATGAGGACCCTTGGCCCTTCCGCTTCTGGGACGTATTTTCCTTGTTGGGCTCACTACGGTTGCCACTGCCCTTGGATGGGTACAACTCCCTCAAGTTATACTCAACAATTCTACACTCTTCCACGGCCTTATTGAAGTTAGTAAACTGATGAGCAGCTAACCTCTTATTCAACTCACGCCTCAATCCCTGGATTAACATAGCAGAGCTTCACTCCTCATTATCTCTATCTCGAAGATAGGCAGAATACCGGGACAATCGAGTGAAACAGGAAAGATACTCGTCAAAGCTCTTCGTATCTCCCTGTTTGATAGCCAGGAACTCAGACTCTTTCTCAAGCCTCACCAACTTGGAGAAATACTTCTCATTGAATTGCTCTTGAAATACCTCCCAAGTCAATTGTACATTCCGGTTTTTCATTGAAGTGGCGATGTTCCTCCACCATCGGTCGGCGTCCCCCTCTAATTTATACACAGCTAATTTTGACTTCACCTCTGTAGGGCACTCGAGGACTTCAAAAATCTTCTCTAACCTGTTCAACCAGTCCTCAGCAGCTTGGGGATCAAACCTCCCCCTAAACACCGGAGGCATATGCTTGCAAAACTTGGAGACCCAAGAATGCAAGTCCCTTCCCTCACGAACCGGTACCCCTTGAGACTCTTGATTAGGCACAGTGTGAGGTAGGGATTCGTGAGATCCATTGGACCCCTAAGCTGTCTCCTCATAATGAGTCTCTGGTTGAGTCTCCTCATGAGTAGACTGGGCCCTTCCCTCATTTCACTTGGCCCTTTCCTCTCTGAGCTCTTCTCTTAGCTCAGCTATCATATCCCTTTGTTCCCGTACGAGATCCATCATCTCTCGCATTAGATCAGGAGGATTGGCATTAAGTTCCTCTACTTCTGGGTCCTGTTGCCTGACTCTAGTAAGAGGGCGAACCATTTCATCTTTATCACTACAAATGATTCACCACATCAGTACCTTAGCCAATGTATACACATAATCCATAAAATTCATCTCAATCTACAATTAGTAGAAATACTCATGTGTATACGCAACAAGCACTTATCAATCATTAAGCTACCCTAAACTCAAAGGATTAAGGTCAACTAATGAGCTATCCTAGCAAATCCTCATCTTGCCAGGAACTAAAGCTCTGATACCAGAAATGTAACCCCCTTCCCACCTTTAAGGCCGAGATTAAGTTCTTAAACACATAATTAAGTTGGAATTAGAGTCCATATTTCAAATTGGGACTTATTAAGGTAATCTTTTGCCCAAAATCGGATTTGCAAGAACTTTTTCAAAACTTATTCACAATGGTCTCATATTCACAATTCAAAATAATGATAGCCTGTATAGGTGGATTCCATTTACAAATATCAGAGTGCAAAGTAAATTCCCAACTTACTCGGGTTCCATTCATTAAATAAGGGTTTTACAAAGGCACAAAGCCCACAATTCATTACCCTTAACTTGGGGGATTACACAAAACTACACCACCAATCCCAATATACACAATTGTTTCCCAAAAACATCCAAATGATATACATGATAACCAATAACCCAAAATATACTTCTAAACCGGAGCTATATCCGATCTTCATCGCCCGCTTTCCCTTTGATCCTTCTGCCCTGTCTAAAATATGGCTTTTGGGAGAGTGAGATTCTAAGGAATCTCCGTAGTGTCAAATCAATCATAGTATGTACAACAATAAGGCATGAAATCAAATCATTATCCACACAAAGCAACTACAACGGCAATGGTTAGTATGACACATGTCATCCCTTATGATTGCTCACGCTGAATTGCTCACGCAGAAAATGGAGAGAGATGAGAGCATTGGAGAGGATGAAGAAATTATCACCCTTATACCCCTTGTCCATTCAGCCGAAAAAGAGGAAGGAGAGGAGAGAGAAAAGATTAAACAATGCAATTTGACTTCTCACACATTCTCTTGCTTCCTCTCATCTTGACACTTGTCAATTTCTAATTTGCTCACATAAAGTAATCTCCCAATTAATCACCTTAATCCCTCCATTAACCATTCTAATTACATTTCTTATTTCTCTCATAGTTAGTAATTAGTTTCTCCATTAATTACCAACTCATGGCCAATAATTCCATTCTTCCAATTTTTCAATAATTATGACATATTAATTAATATTGCCATAAAACATATAATAATTCAAATTAAATTCATAATTATCCACAATAATCATGATTTGCCCTTAATCAAAAATTGGGATATTACAGCCTGGAAGGTTGATTTCCAACTAATTGACAGAGACGATAATTTTTTGGCGGACTTCCTTGCCAAATGTGCTCTCAATGACTGTTATGGTTCGTAGATCCTGGGATCAGTTGCAGTTCAAGATCTGATGCAGCAGGAGGACCCTGGCTAGGTTTTCTCTTCTTGTTGTTTTGTTAGTTTTCCGGTACAACAAAAAAATCAGCCCATTTTTTATGTTGATTTATTCAAACCTAGGATGAAATTATTGGTGCTAATCTATAGCTATACGTACCCGCCATCTGGGTTTTATTCAAAAGCAAGGCCTCAAGAACATTAGGGTATGTGTTGCGCAAACGTAGAAGTGAATTCTTAAGGATAGACCTCATTTCAATTTCAACTACATAAAATTTGAAATTCTTTACGGATATTTCTAACACATTTGAATAATTTATAGGTTAAACTATACATTTTGTCCTCTAAATTTACATCAATTTTCTATTTAGTTTATTAAGTTTATAAAGTATATTTTCAATCCTTAATATTGTACAGTTAATCTCGTTAACGAAAAATGCTGACACGTGAATTTAAATGGTAACTCTACAATTAAAATACGAATATAATAATCTTAATTTAAAATATGTAAATTAAAAAAACTTAAAATATAACCTAATAATCATGTTTTATGTAAGATCGAAATCTTAAACATCAAAAAATCATCTTTTAAAATAGAAAAGTATATATTAAAATATTAAATTTTAAACGTGTTTTGTTAGTACTTTATTGCAGAGCCCTCATTTAAATTTTTCAAGTTGGCATTTTCCAGTAATGACACTATCGGTGTTAACATTATGGACTGAAAATTATAATAAATTCAAGGAACTAAACTGAAACTTCAGTAAACTTAGATAACCAAATATATTTTAACTTAATTTATCTTGCATTGGGAATAGTCCAAACTTTATTGCGATTTCAATATTTTTAAGTAAATATAATAAAAAAAGACTAAAATAAATTTAATTACAAAGTCAAGAAATTATAATTGAAATTTTGTGATGTTGAAATTATTTTTCGATCAACAGAAAACGATGGCATGTATTGACCAATCACTGCATCCGAATTTATTCAAAAATATTTTTATCATTGGAAAATGAACTCATTTTGATTTTATGTCAACTGTGTGGCCTAATGGTCCACTTCCACTGATTTACAAACTGCTGCCCTATTTTTTTCTCCGAATATTATTGGGGTCAGATGAGAAACTCAAATTATTACATATTTTGATTTGACGCGGCATTCATTTTTTTTAAGGAAAATAATATTTAAATATTGAGAAATTGCAAAACAATTATTCAATAAAAAATGTATTTGCGTTAAAAAAAAAAAATCTTAGTACATTTGATTCAAAATTTCGAGTGTATGAAAATAATCATGACGCTCTAGAAGTATTTAATAATTTTTAACGGATATTTTTTAAGCTAATTTTTAATATGAATCCGAATTTGTTTATGCACACAAACACAAAAATACATGGGAAAATGAACCCATTTCAATTTGTAAGAATTTTATATGTGAAAAACATAAAAAGGGTTTAAATGAATCTTCCAGATATCAATATATACATAGAGTACGGGACAGCAAAGACTTTAATTTGAACATTAGTTTAATGTTCAAATGTTGTAAATCAATTAAATCTTTTATTCCAGGCCATTTGATTCCGAAAATTAACATAGGCTTAAATTAATTTGACTTGAAACACACCATTCTAGTCTTTTGGAGAAAAATCTTCGCAGAAAAACGAGTCCTTGTAGATAAGATAGCGCTGCATAAAATCTCTCCCTCTCACACACTAAATTCATAATTTTGAAATATAGTCTTCTGACCTTTTCTCTTCTCCTTATTCTTAGGGGAATTTGAAATGACCAACAATGATACGAAGATTTCGATCAGTTGCCAACGTAATCTAATTAACTATATTTTTCGTTGCCTTGACAATAATTTTCAAAAAGTTTGCTTTGAAACTTTTTTCTTAGTCAAATTGAATAATTTTGATCACACTATTCCGAAGTTAATACTGTTCGATACCTGATTAATGTGACATTTTTTTTTATAAAACACCATAATCATCTTTCAAAATTCCCTTTATCTTTCTTTTACTTGATTATTGTTGAGGGAGCATAAAAAAGGATAAACAAGGTAAAGATTTACAACTATAAAAAGTATGTCTTATATTTAGGATCAATATCAACTTTTAAATTGAGTCCTACATTAAGGACCAGAGAAAGTATTTGTAAAGCGAATACAAATTCCCTACATCTTTTGTTGTATATATCAACAAGGTCATCTCAGCGAAATTATTTTGGCTAATCAACTATAGCATTAGCCATTAGAAAATAAATTTGTCTAATCTGCCCATTTTTTCTTGGCAAATACAAGAGATTGGCTAGCGATGAACATGAGAAATAGCATGCGAAGCAATTGCTATTGGATAGGTTTGTTCGTTGTGATTTGCTACCCGATATGGTGGGATCGTAATGAACGGCCTCATGGTAGCGCTAGTAATGGCATTAAGAAGATCTTGGGGAAGGAAGAAGTGATTATGGGTAGTTTGATGAATACTTCTAAAAAGCTTCAAGGAATGGATTTAATAGATAATCCAAGGGCGACGAATGGCAATGCTTTAGATGGCGCGTTCTCACAAGTCTGCCACTGTACTGCATGTGGAGGTGTCCTGAAAAACCCACAAAAGGGAGTGCTAGGGTTTCAGATTAAGGTTTGAGACGGGAGACCATGTAGCTGCTGAACTATTGGGCTGGATATTCGGCCTTAAGTGCGCTGGGGATAGTAACTGTCGAGGCATTCTCGTGAGATGTGATTCTGCTGAGGTGATCCACCTTCTACATCATGAGACTTCCGACTTGCACGAGGATCATCAGTTGACCATAGAAACAAAAGAAATACTTGCAAGAGCCTGGAAGGTTGATTTCCAACAAATGGACAGAGACGATAATTTTTTGGCGGACTTCCTTGCCAAATGTGCTCTCAATGACTATTATGGTGCGTAGATCCTGGGACCAGTTGCAGTTCAAGATCTGATGCAGCAGGAGGGTCCCTGACTAGTTTTTCTGCTCTTGTTGTTTTGTTAGTTATCCGGTGTAACGAAAAAATCAGCCCATTTTCTATGTTGATTTATTCAGACCTGGGATGAAATTATCGGTGCTAATCTATGGCTATACGTACCTGCAATCTGGGTTTTATTCAAAAGCAAGGCGTCAAGAACATTAGGGTATCTGATCTGTTGCGCAAAAGTTGAAGTGAATTCTTAAGGATAAACCTCATTTCAATTTCAACTACATAAAATTTGAAGTTCTTTACGGTTGTTTCTAACACACTTGAATAATTTATTGGTTACAGTATACATTTGGTCATCTAAATTTACATCAAGTTTATAAAATGTATTTTATACCTTAATGTTACAATACTTAATCTCATTAACAAAAAATGCTGACACGTGAATTTAAATGGTGACTCTGCAATTAAATGCTAACATAATAATCTTAATTTAAAATTTGTAAATTAAAAATACTTAAAATATAACCTAATAATTATGTTTTACGTAGGATCTAAATCTTAAACATCAAAAAAATCATCTTTTAAAATATAAAAAACATATATTCGAAGATTAAATTTTAAACATGTTTTGTTAGTACTTTATTGCAGAACCATCATTTAAATTTTTCAAGTTAGCATTTTCCATTAATGATACTATCGGTCTTAACATTATGGACTGAAAATTATACACTATATAAATTCAAGAAACTAAACTGAAACCTCATGTAAACTTAGATAACCAAATATATTTTAACTTAATTTATCTTGTATTGGAAATAGTCCTAACTTTATTGCGATTTCAATATTTTGTAAGTAAATATAATAAAAAATAAGAAAATAAATTTAATTACATAATCAAGAAATTATAATTGAAAATATTGGTGTAATGCTGGCAACTAACTACATCCGAATTTATTTAAAAATATTTTTTTCATTGGAAAAGGAATTCATTTTGATTTTATTTCAACTATGTGGCCTGATGGTCCACTTTCACTGATTTACATACTGCTGCCCTATTTGTTTCTCTGAATATTATTGGGGTCAGATGAGAAACTCAAATTATTACATATTTTGATTAGACGTGGCATTCATTGTTTTTCTAATGAAAATAATATTTAAATATTGAGAAAATGTTTAAAACAATTATTCAATAAAAAATGCATTTGCGTTAAAAAACTAAAAAAAAAATCTTAGTACATTTGATTCAAAATTTTAAGAGTATGAAAATAACCATGACGCTCTAGAAGTATTCACTAATTTTTAACAGATATTTTTAAGCTAATTTTAAATATGAATGCGAATTAGTTTATGCACACGAACACAAAAATTATACATAGGAAAATGAACCCATTTCAATTTGTAAGAATTTTATATGTGAAAAAAATAGAAAGGGTTTACATGGATCTTCCAGATATCAATATAAACATAGATTACGGAACAGCAGAGACTTTAATTTGAACATTAGTTTAATGTTCAAATGTTGTAAAGCAATTAAATATTTTATTCCAGGCCATTTGAGTCAGAAAATTAAAATAGACTTAAATTAATTTGACTTAAACCACACCATTCTAGTCTATTGGAGATAGTCTTCGCAGGAAAACAAGTCCTTGTAGATAAGGTAGCACTACATAAAATCTCCCCCACCCTCCCTCTCACACACACTAAATTCATAATTTTGAAATATAGTTTTCTAACCTTTTTTCTTCTCCTTATTCTTGTGGAATTTGAAATAACCAACAATGATACAAAGATTTCGATCAGTTGCCATCGTAATCTAATTAACTTTTTTTTTCGTTGCCTTGACAATAATTTTCAAAGAAGTTTTCTTTGAAACTTTTTTTGTCAATCAAATTGAATAAAGGAGGCACATTCATGGATAATAGCGTTTTCTGGCATCTTTCTAGTTGCCAAAGAAATTTCCATATAGAGGTAGGTGATCTTATTTGTGACAAAAAAAAAAGGATTTGTAATCATATATTCATCGGTTGGTAAACGCCATTATGCTTTATGATCGGTGTAAAATCAAGGGAAAATTTAATTTAGCCCCCAGGGAAGAGACTTAATTTTAGTCAACCCAAAAAATTCTAAAACTTCATTGCATCCCTTGAGTCAAAATGAAATTAGGTTTTGTAGGTAAAAAGAAAACGACGCCCTTACTTTATTTTTTCATAAGAGCATTTATAAGATAAATAAATTAAAATGATTCAAAAGAAACCATGGAGTTAACAAGAACAAGTTGACTATTCAAAATACAAATAAAGGAATTCACAAAATAAATAAAGTCATTTACAAGACAAATAAAGGGATTTACAAGAACCTAGGAAGTTAAAAATATTTTATTTATTCACAAGACAAATAAGTGAATTGGCAAGACAAAGAAGGAAATTTATATGACAAATAAGGAGATTCAAAAAATTAAGGAAGGGTCTCATTGTCTTTTCATCTACAAAACTTAATTTCATTTTGACATAAGGGGGTGCAGTGAAGTTTCAGAATCTTTTGAGGATTGATTGAAATAAACTTTCTTCGATGGGGCTAATTGAAATGTTCCCTAAAATCAATCAAACTTTATGAAAGAGTTGATAAAAAGTATAAAATATTTTTAACAATATATAAAAGTAAAAATAATGATTTAATTATATTTTAATCATGGTCAAATTAATAAATTTTAAAGTAAATATTTCTTAATAAAATAAATTTTTAAAACATGGAATTTTTCGATCAACCTAAAACATGGAATTTGACTAAAGAAAACAAAAGTACAGAAATATTCCGTATCTTCTCAATATATAATAGAAGGGAGAATTCATTAACATATAAGCAACTTAATTTCCATTTAGTCAAAAAAATTCTGATATTCACTGCAGTATTTTGAGGTCAAAATGAAATAATTAAGTTGTGTGGTGGAAAGACTTGCCTCTAATGTTGAGCAATATGACAATTGTGGATATGTAAATTCAATGATACCCGCAAAATAACAAGGGCTAATATGAAAATTTACAAGTCTTGCTTTACATTGTAACATGTTTTCTGATATTCAAAATGACAAGTGTGGACATGTGAATTTACAAGTGCAGATAAATATTTTAACAAGTACCCATACACAAAAATACAACATAATACGTGTTGATATGAAAATTGATTAATTATATGGAAAATTGAATTTAAATTGAAGGATTCGATGCTGAGATCTTTTTTTATATATAGAAATTAGATGCTGAGATCATACCACCAATGAAATAAATACTTCACGCTTAGAAATAGTTAAAACAAAATGAAATATAGATTATATTATCTAAGAATAATAAACTTTTATTTTTAACCTCTCACCTCTTTTGGAAAAATCTCCGACTCCAATGAGATTATGGTTATCTCTTCCGAAAAGATAATTAAGAATGGATTATATATAGAAACTTCTGTAAATTATGTCAATAATTTGTTTTTTTTTTACTTTTTTTCAAAAAATATATTTAAAAAATAATTTCTTAAAATTTTAATATAATTATAATTCTTTCATAATTAAAACCATACCTATTACATCAATTTAACACAAATTTTAAATTAAATTTAATAAACATATATCTTTAAATTACGTTTTTATATTTACACTTTTTTCTTTCTCACCAACAAGCTATTGGTGTTGGTTGATAGGGATGGAAATAGGTCAAGTCAAGCTAAGCTATAGCTAAATAGATCTAAGCTTGCAATTGAGATACAGAGCCTGAGCCTAGGCCTGAGCCCATGTATAGGCTTTATTTTAAGCTCAGGCCTAAGCCTCCAAAAGGCTTAACAAAGCTTGAAATTTGTTTAAAGGCCTACTTAAAATATAAGTATTTAAATAGGTTTAAAGCCTATGCCTCCATTTCAATTAAAACCCCCCAAACCTATTTAAAAAGCTACATTATGTCTTAAAAATTTACGATTTATTCTCATATGCGATATAAGAGTTTAGTAAGAAAAAGAACACCTAATAACAACAATTATTCAAGCAAATCAGAATAATAAAAATCAACTTAAGAAAATATATTTTCTAAAATAAACCAAGTACAACAAGTTGTAGCATGTAAAACTGGATTTTGCCTTTTTTATTTTTCTTATAGAGACTGAGACAAACTCCCCCTAGCTCCCTTCCGGAATTGTGTTCAGGACTGTGACTTTCTGGAGCTACCTGTGGTTGGGGACAAATTCACGTGGTCCAGACACGATATCAAGGAAAGACTGGATTGGGCTTTTTGCAATTCAATCTGGGAAATGGCTTACCCTTTTCATAAAAATTTCCATCAGCTTTGTTATAAATCTGATCATCGTGTCCTAGTGATCACTGCCGGAAATGAGCAAGCTCATCCCCCCACAAACCATTTCAGATATCAAGCGGCTTGGTGCCTCGAAGATGATTTCTCCGATTTAGTAAATTCTGCTTGGCACAACAATGATTGGTTTTCTGGTTGCAATGATTTCCAGAGTAAGGCCTCTTGGTGGAACAAGAATGAGATTGGTAGCCTTCCCAAAAAGAAGACATTGATTAAGCGCTTGGAGGGGGTTGACCGTCAAATCTCTGTGTGGCCTCATCCGGGTTTATTTAAACTTGAAACGAAGTTATGGAAGGAGTACATCAAGGTCATAAATCAAGAAGAGCTCCTCTGGTACCAAAAGTCAAGATGCAAGTGGCTCAAGTATGGAGACAAAAATACATGTTTTTTTCACTCTTCCATGATGATCAAAAGAAAGAAAAGCAAAATCGACTCTCTTCAAGATGCTTAGGGAAACTGGATTACCAACCAAGAAGAGCTTAAGACATAAGCTCTTAACTATTTCCAAGATCTTTACTCGGCGGATCACGAGGTGCAAATTGTATCTGATTGGCCAGTTGATTTCCTACCTATGAATGACTCAGCTTGCTCATCTTCAAAAAGATGTGTTTGCGGTGGAAATTAAGAATGCTGCCTTTGAGATGGGTGCTTTTAAGGCGCCTGGACCTGATGGGCTTCAACCATATTTTTTCCAGACCCAGTGGAACATTGTGGGTACGAAGATCTGTGATCTTATTTTCTCCATTTTCAGAGATCCTAGCAGGGTCAAAGATATTAACCAGACTCACATCACTTTGATCCCTAAGGTTGACAATCCCGCCTCGATTAAGGAGTTCCGGCCCATATCTCTTTGCAATGTGAGTTATAAAATTCTGAGCAAGGTTCTTGCAAACAGAATGAGATCTGTGTTGGACTTCCTGATCCACCCCACTCAATGCAGTTTCATCAGGGGTAGACAAAGTTGTGACAACATAATTCTAGCCCAAGAAGTGATCCACACAATAAGAACGACTAGAAAGAAGAAAGGCTATGTAGCCATTAAGGTGGATATGGAGAAAGCTTTCGATAGGCTTGACTGGAACTTCCTACATTTCAATCTTCGTAGTCTGGGCCTGAGCGATCACTTTGTGAAGCTATTGATGATGTGTGTCTCCTCTCCCACAATGAGAGTGATCTGGAATGGATCTCTCTCTATCCCATTTAAGTCATCAAGAGGTGTGAGACAGGTGACCCTTTGAGCCCCTACCTTTTCATTCTTTGTATGGAAAGACTGAGTCAATTGATAAATCAGGCTGTGGCCAAGAGAAGTTGGAAGCCTCTTAGGATTAGCCAATCATGTTCGAATCTCTCCCACCTTTTCTTTGCTGACGACCTCCTTCTTTTCTGTGAAGCTTCCACTAGTCAAATGGAGAATATTAGAGACCTGATGACTTACTTCTACAAGGTATGTGGTCATTAGATCAACCTCCAGAAGTCTAAAATCTTTACATCCAGGAATGTTCAGTTCCACCGTGCTCAGCAATTGGGCCAAACCTTGGAATTAGTATATTTGGGGATTTAGGCAAATACTTAGGGGTTCCTCTGCTTCATAAAAGAGCTACCAAATTGACATTCGCCCCTCTGGTTTCTAAAGTCCACAAGAAGCTATCCGCTTGGAAAGGTAAATTCTTGAATATGGCTGGGAGAACCGTCCTGATCAACTCGGTCCTCTCTACTCTGCCGTTCTACCAGATGCAAACTACCTTGCTTCCTAAAGGTGCTCTGCACAATCTTGAGAAATTAAATAGAAACTTCTTCTGGAGTCAGGGGCAGGATAGAAAGAAAATGCATCTCATTTCCTGGAAGACAATCAAGTTAGACAAAAAGGAGGGTGGTCTGGGTATCAAAGACCTTTCCAGCCAAAATGAAGCTCTCATTATGAAGCTGTGCTGGAATCTCATCACTAGACCCGATGCCCTATGGGTGAAAGTTCTCAGAGCAAAATATGACTGTGGGGATAACGAAATCCCAAGAGTTGAGAGGAAAAAGACCCAATCTGTGGTATGGAATGCAATTTCAACTGTTTGGGATTCATTTAGGAAAGTAGTGGGAAAAAAGCTCAGAAGCGGGCAGTCAACAAATGCTTGGTGGGATTTATGGACAAGTCTCGATCAGCCCCTCATTTTCTATGTAGATAGAAACCAAGAATCAATAAACCCTGATGATGTGGTAAGTCAATTTGTTGGACTTAACGGGGAATGGGATCTCCAGCGATGGAGTATGTTCTTGCCGCAGTGGGTGATTGAAAGGATTAAACAAGTCTCTCCTCCTTCCCAGACTGGTAATGATTTATTTTGGTGGAGGAAATCTTCTGATGGGAATTTCAGCGTCAAATCAGCTGATTCTATGATTTATTCGTCGCTCTCGGAACCAGCAGATCCGTTCTGGCAACGTATCTGGAGATGGCCTATTCCTGAGAAAGTAAAATTTTTTATGTGGCAATTGTTCCAAGAGAGAATTCCTTCGAATGCAATTCGTGCTAAGAGAGATGGGAGGTTAAATCCTGAGTGTCCTTTTGAGTGTACTTGTGAGGAAACAACGATTCATATACTGAGGGATTGTGAGTTTGCAAGTTCTGTGTGCCTTTCTTGTACTAACCCCGTTTATCACCCTACATTTTTCTCTGGTAATTTACAGGTTTGGATCAGATGGAACATGCAACACTCACCGGGAGATCGCAAGTTTTCTCAATGGCCTTGGCTGGGAGTCTTTGGTTCATTATACTGGCTAATTTGGAAGAATAGATGCAGCAGAGTCTTTGAAGGAACCTCTGTCCTTCCTCACCAACTATTACACAGAGGGCTCCATTTTCTCCATGAAGGCATAGAGGAGGGCAGGTTCAAACACAAGATATTTAGAGTTCCAGAGAGATACTCAGAAGGCTGGAGTGCTCCACCAGAAGGCTATGTTTGGATCGATGTGGACGCGGCGGTAGATAATCACAAGAATTCAGCAGTTGGAGGAGTGGTACGGGATAGCTCTGGAGCTTGGATTTGCGGGTTCCAGCAGAATACGGGATTCAGTCTCGGCTCAACAGCTTCTGAGATTCACACTATTCGCATTGGCCTATGACTTGCAAATCCGGGAAATTTAGAAAGATCAAACTTTTTACTGACTCATTGCAAGCCATTCAACTGCTATTCAACACAAGTAGTCAGTATCATCCACTTCAATACGAATTGGAGGATGTCAGGGACTTAATTTACAGGGATTGGGATCTAGAAATTCACCAATGCCATAAAGAAGCCCTTAAATGTGCTGACCTTTTGGCAAAACGAGCACTGGACTTGAACAGTGATCAGTCTTTTTTACAGTATCCACCAGATTTTTGTGCGCCACATATGTTAGCTTATCTCAGCTGAGATTTTTGGGCGCCAAAGTTCGTTGTTAAGTTATTTTCTGTTTTCTTTTCGACCCGCATGGCCCCAAGAGTTTTTTGCTCTTGTCATTGTAATTCAAAAAAAAAGAAGAAATTATAATATTTCATTGGGGCATCACTAAAATAAACTTATAGCAATTATTATGTTTCAAACAATGATGCAAATCAAGAAAAATCGAGTGAGCTAACATTGCAGTCTTGAGTGATTGAAAAGAAGAGTGGTAAATGTGTTTGACTAATGAATAAAAGTGTTGAGTATGCGGGTGAATCATGAGATATAAAACTTAATATAAAGACTAAGTTAGTAATTGTATAAATAATTTACAAAGTTGATTTAGATTATATTATATATAATTATATATAATAGTATAAATTTAAAATAAAAAAGCTAAACAGGCCAGGTCTATAGGCTTGTAGGATAGGCTTCATGAAAATAAGCTTGGTCTGTTTACCTAAATAGGCTTGATAATGAGCTTGAGCCTTGACATGACCTATTTACTAAATAGGCTAGGCTAGGCTTAATGTAGGTAAAGTCGTAGGCTCCTAATAAGGGCCAAGCCTATTTTCATCACTATTGATTGATATGGTAAGCAGCATCACCCTCTAAAGAGGAGAACAAAAATAGAAAAGGGTAACCCTTGATTAAATTAGATTATTTTTTTCTCATTTTTATTTATACTTTTACATGGGAATAATTTAATATAATTAATATTTGTATCTTCAATTAAATAAAATTTATTTCATCTGAAAAATATTGATAAAAATGAACTAATACGTGTTTTTATATATGTAAATCAAATTGAAATCGTGCTTCTTTCGACAAAGTAAACAAATCTACATAATTTACTCCCAAATTTAATTTAGATATTGATGATAGTCTTTGAGCTCAAAAGGAACAGATAAGTAATTAAAAAAAAAAACCTAAAAAACAAAGATGAATCCAGACATGAAAGACACCAATTCCCATGAAGAATAAATTCAGACATTATATGGAAAATGTCAAGCCGCCTAATTTGATTAAAACGTACAATAAATCATAAGAAATTTCAAATCAGAAAGTAAATTGCATAAATTTCAAATATTAATGTTAAAAAAATAAACGGTTCTGTTCACTATGCCTTCTGTTATATATTTGAGATCAGCTCATCGTCCCGCCAGGTCAATTACATGCATGTGGCCATTTTTTTATTGAAAAAACAAAAAGAAAATATTAATCCTTATCATTTAAACATAATTTCGTCCGGCAATAATTTAAATGTTGCTTTTTTCAAATTGTACTGTCTTATTTTAAATAATCTTCCAAATATAATATAACTCAGTAGCAATTAGCGATTGTGGTGAAACACCAGAATCTTCTAATGCTAGCAATAAGAGATTGTAGAGAGAAATTTGGAAATTGAAGGTCCCGCAAAAGATAAAATTCTTCCTCTGGAAGGTGTTATCTAAAGCAAAACCTACAGTGGATAATTTATTTAGAAGGCAATGTAGTGCAACAAATTTGTGTTTAATTTGTACAAATTATGATGAAAATCAGAAAATGAAACCCATTTATTCTTGCAATGTGAATGGGTGAAGAGAGCTTGGTTTGGGTGTCCATGTCTTTTAAAATGTCAGATTCTAATGAGGATCTAAGGACATGGCTGAATCGGACTCTTATGAATACTGCGCTGTCTGTATGGTATAAGAGTCTTCTTGTAGTCATTATGTGGTTTATATGGAAGGGGCAATGTGCTTTTATTTATGAAAATACTACTCCTAACCCAGGATTCATTTGTACGCAATCAGAGAATTGGCTTCAGGAGTATTGGAATGGCAATGGCTGGATTAATTATACTGAGAGGGGAAATGATGAAGTTGAACAGGCACCTGATCCTAAAAGTAAGTGGACAAAACCTTCTCGTAATTGTCTAAAAATAAATACTGGTTGCTTTTTTATGTCTGAAACCAATTCTGCGGCTATTTGCTTTGTGGTTCGTGATATGTATGGAAGGCTGATTGATGGGCAACACATAAAACCCATGCTCATTCTGCTTTTATGTGAGAGTGTAAGGCTTTGTTGGGAGCTGTTTTGTTTGTCAAGAATCACCAGTTTGATAACATGATCTTTGAATCAGATTGTTTGTCGTTAGTTAAATGTCTTAAGCATCCTCTTTGGGTTGGAGATGTGAACCTTTGTGGAACATATCCTCGAAGAGAGGAAACTAATTAGGAACTATGTTTTCAAATGGATTCCTAGGGAAGTGAACAGTGTAGCTAATTGGTTTGCTAAGGCTTAAGGAAAGGGGTCGTGTCCTACAGGGTGGATATCAAGACCTTGACAAATCCTTTTTTTGTTATATATTTTCATATTTTATTTATGGTTTTTGTCATAGTAATTGAACTTAAAATATCTCTTTTATGATTAATTGTGATTAAAGGTGTTTGCACGAAATTATGGTTGAAAAAGGGAAAAAATGTCATATATTTTATGATTTACCTTAATTGATTGACTTTTGGAATATAATGTATTACATTTTGAGTTTATTTTCTTTGCAGATCAAATTGGAAACTACAGAAAAGAACCCAGAATTTCTAGAAACTGTGAATTAATGAAGAAAAGAACCTAAGAAAATCACAAATAGGGCCCAGAGTTTTGAAAATTACAGTTATCCTCACAAAATTTTTTAAGTTTTCAATTTAGTCTTCATAAAACTTTCAAATCTTTCATTTTAGTCCCTTGGTTTCTGAGACCTAGAAGCTCTGACTCTCTGCTTCGATGGTCTGTAAGCTCGAAGGCACCGTAGAGATAGGGAGAGCTTAGACCACCTCCACCATTCACCTTCCTTCCCCCTCACCAACACCCACCATCACACCTCACCTCCGTCGTCCATTGGTAAGCAGAAAAAGACTTAGAGCTTCTTCTTCAATTTGCAGCTTCAGGGACGCCAATGTGAAGCTCTAACAAATCAAGGAAGCCTTGGGTTCAAGATCATCTTCACCATCACCTCCTTCCTTCACCATCAGTCACCTCCACCATCGTTGGTCTTCCGTCCTTCCACCACCAATAGTAGTGTTCCCTTTTTTCTAGTGAATCAGAGATTTCAAGAGACAGAGAACCCAAAGTGAAGCATTGCCAGTGTAACATGCCAAATTTTATTCACCAAAATGTCTTATATTAAAGGGAATAAAATGGTGAACCAAAGTGCTCAGGAAATGGCAAAACAATGCAATTGGTGGTCACACACATTATGATTAAGTTGGAACACAATTTGCAAAGTTACAATGTGTTGCCAATGTGATTTCCTATGAGGCAGTGATATTGTAATATGTTTTTAGATAATCAAATGATGTTCAATGAATGTGATATTGTTTAGAATTAAAGTAGATATATCAAGCTTTAATTTGATAGGTCATATAAGTCATTTGGACATGTACACTAAGAGTTATATATGTTTGAAGTTTGCCAAGTGAAATTGGAAATTTTCTGTGGCAACATCCAAAATGATAATTCTGGGAATGTTAAGCTTCCAATTGGCTAAAGGCTATATTTTTTCTTGAAAAAAAACTTAATAAGGGTCACTTAGCCTTTGGAACCACACCGATTAAATCTTTATAAATAAACATATGAATTTTCAAAATTTGATAAAAATTCTGTCAGTTTGTGCGAAAATCACAAAATGTAAGGGCAAAATGGTAATTTGTGATATTAAGCAAGAGGCAACTATTTTCCCCAATTTATTTGGCCATTTTCAGTCAAAAAGAGATATGAGGAGGGGAAAAAATCAATTGGGCATTTATGTTTATTTGGAGCAATCTTTGGTCATATGGTCAAATTGGAAAAAAAATGATGATGAAAAGGTCAAATTTTGCAACTAAAGTTAATTGTGTGGACGAGGATAATTGTGATAATTGAAGAGCCAATATTACTCCCTCCTAAAACCAACTTTCGGCCAAGTATTTGGGAAGGGAAAAAGATGATGATTAAATAGAATATAACATATGTTCAATTGTATTAAAATAACATAAAAGAAAGGAGGTTGGAGGATATTTTTACAAAAGTTTTTCTCTTTCCAATTAAGCTCATTTTCGACCAGCAGCTGCAACCAAAGAGAGAGAGAGAGTGCCATATGAAATAAAGCTCGAACAAAAAAGAGCTAGGGTTCAAGAAAAAATCTAAGGTAAGAGGTTGAAATCTTTGAGTTTAAGCCTTCTAGCTCTTGTAATGCCTCTTCTAACCTCTTCTTCTTAATGAATATGGTTTGTAGCAAGCTAAATCAAGAGAGAAGAGAGAGAAGGCAGAGTCATCCTATATAAGTCTCCACTAGGGGATTTCATAAACAAAATCAAATGTAGTATTTACATCTCAAAATATACAGTAATCCCAAGTTCAAAGGTAGATAACCAACATTCCAAAATCAAATATACCCCAGAGGTGTCCTAATCACTCTGGGTTGTCCGCTTCTCTTTAGCGCCACTAGCCCTGTCCGAAATGTTAGTCATTGGAAAGAATGAGATTCAAGAGAATCCCAATGTAACAAATCACTCATACAGTGCACAAACACATAGCAAATATGATCATGTTAAGCAGCATCACAATGTATCAAGGCTCACGCCACAAACGATAGCACTCATGGCTGTAAACACTATGCATCAGCTTTCGCTGTGATCTCTATATATTCACAAAGTATCACTATGCGCCAGCTTTCACTGCGATCTCCAAGCATAACAATGTATTCACAAAGTATTCTCAATGCATGACAAACACACATACGATGTTTCACACACAGTATAAGAGAAAGAGTCACTACCTTGTTCCTTCCTGACGTTCTTTGGCACCGTGGGCTCTCGAGGGTGGCAAATATCAAATCCTATAAACCAAACCAGGGACAACCCGTCAATCTCTTTTCCAAGTTTCCCAATTTCGTAATGCTTTATGTTGGTTATCATTTAATCTCTTTAGGGCGTTATTATAGGCCTAAACATATCCCCAAAAGGGTTAGGAGAAATTACCCTGAAGATACCTTTTTCGTAAAAAGAACACTAAGTTTGGGCTGGCTCACTCGAGTGAAGGACGCCTCACTTAAGTGTTGCAACAATTGCACTCGAGTCCCAGCAAGTGAGACACAGAAAGTGTGTACCCGAGAGCACCAACACCTCCAAGATGACAAGTGCACTTGAGCACAAACACCAGCACTCGAGTGATGGTACTCTAGTCACTCGAGTCCCATCAAGTGAGGTGCAAGAAGTGACAACCCGAGAGCAACTACTACTCCCAGGCGACCAGTGCACTCGATCACCAGCCCTAGCACTCGAGTGACTGCCCAATACTCGTGAGTGCCCACGCGCACTGTTAACAATTGTCTGCGAGTGATAACCCGAGACGCCCACCCATAGTGCTACATGCACTCACACTCGAGTGATACCATATGCACTCGAGTGATAATTACGTCACTCGAAGACGAAGAAGTTCACTCGTGGTTTCTGCCTGAAGACTTAACCAAAATACCCAGAATTTCATACTGCACTCGAGTGAGACCCTACCTCACTCGAGTGAAGCTATTCAGAAGCCAGATTGCAGCAACTGATATGGTTTTCCAAATTTCCCAAAACTGGTTCCAATGGTCCTAAAACTTGTACTAAAGCTCATTATCACCCATTTTGACACAAGGAACCCCTTGGTAACTACAAAACAACCAAATTCCCACTCAATCAACACCTTCTCAACTCTAGATCACCAAATCACCCAAAACCACAATTTGCCAAACTTCCTCATTCAACTTCAAATCACCCTTAATGACATTATAACACATCCTAACATCATTTTCTACACCATACCATTCCAAACTCTTTCATTATTCAATTCTCATGAAATCAGGGCAAAAATTCCAGAATTTATAAGCTTAGTCAAAAATCATAACAAACATACTAAAATGCATCAAATGCTTACCTCCTTCTTCTCTCAAAGTGATTTCCTTGGTTTCACAACTTCTAAGTTTTCTTAAGCTTCCAACCACCACAAATCAAAATTCTGAAACCATGGCAAGGAAGCCCTCAACACCATGAATAACTTTAGTAAATATAAGATGAGCATTTGAAGTCAAATACCTACCTAAAGTTCAAACCCTTCCTTTCTCTTTATTGTCCAAGCTTACCGAAAATGGAGAATGAGGAGAGAGATGAGTTGATGATGATGATCCACTTCCCTCTTCCCATGCACCCTTAACCGCCTAGAATGGAGAGAGAAGAGAGAAAAAGAGTTTGACCAATTGACCTTCATCCCATGGCTAATCTCTTGCCACTTGTCATAATCTAATTCTTCCCTTCATAAACTCATATAACCCATGCACACTTGATTCTACCTCTTGCTTAACAAATCCTAGCCATTAATCTCAAGTTACCTATGAGTTTCCTCTTCGGTAACTGACCAACTGGTCAGTAAATTTACCATTTTTCCCTGGTTATCACACTGCTTACTAAACCATCACTAAACACATTTTCATCACAATTCACATTATTTACTTCAAAAGTGCTTAATTAAGATTAATTACATCACTTTGAAGTTATTAGCCCTTAATTACAGTTAGGGATATTACAATTAGAGTATTGACTCTATTTTCTTTGATTTCATATGTACCTTCGTTGGCAATTTCAAGTACATCTCACATGTCTTTGGCTGTCGGTAGTGTACAGATTCAGATATACTCCTTCTGGCTGAGAGCACTCTATGTCATTAGAATAGTTTTACTATTTAATATTACTAACCTCTTGTCATCGTCATCAAATTCCTCTGGACTCTTTTTCACAACTCTATCTTCGATTTTCTTCTTTGAAACATAATCATTGTCTTGTATCACATTCCATAGACCGTATCCGTTAGCACACAGAGAGTTATATTGGTTCGGCCCAAAAACCAAAGACTACATCCAGTCCTTAAAAATCAAGACCTACTAAGATTTTCACTATTCTTCCAAGATTCAATGGGCTCATAGAATGTCACAAGAGAAAAATCGTCCTTGTATGGACTTCAAGCAGAAATATTTTAATACCTAGAACTTTTTCTCCCACTTACGACAAGTCTTATATACAAAAACAATCCTATAACCTTTCTCTCTTGCTTACGTATGCAAGTCTTACGAGCAACAACGTTATCTCCTACTTGCAACCCTGTAAGTCTTACGTGCAGCAACGTTCTCTCCTTCTTGCACCTTGTAAGTCTTACGAGCAAAAAGTCCTACTAGGAATTCTCTCAACTGCTTCCCTCGTAAGGATATCTACCCTCTCAAGGTCCCTTTACCTTGAGATCAAAATGAAAATATAGTTTTGAAGTATATACAGACTCTCTCACAGAGGGAATATGATAAACACTGAAGTACAATATGAATACAAAAAATATTAATAATAGAGACTCGTGTAAATTTGCTTGTATATACCCTCGTTCTGTGTTCTCTTTTTTTATGGTCTTTGATGCTTTATATTTATGGCCAGTTGATTTTTTCTGTTGTGTGATGGCCATTGTGGAGCAAAGCGTAACATTGTAGAGTGCAATAATGCATTTGAAATCTCCTAACAAGATATCGTGGTAGGTGAGTAACATGCCTTTATAGCTAATCAACTTTGGACGTCCGCCATTTTTTACGTTATATATGCATCTCTGATCAGACATTCTACCTCTTATTTTACACTTGAAATATATGTTAAATAATGTTTGGTAATAATAACAAGTGAAATAAAATAAGTAAATAACATTGAAGCATGTTCGGATAGATTGTTGTTTGCCTATTGCATTTTGGTTCTGTCAGGGCCTCACTCGAGTGCACTAAAGCCTCACTTGAGTACATCTTCATATTTCCACTTCTTTTTCAGATTTTGTGTAGCACTTCTATGAGAATTAGCAAGAGTGAGATTTCTCAATTGTGAGTGTACTGACTTCTTACTCGAGTGCAAAATATATCACTCGAGTGTATGTGTATTTTGTACTATGGACTTCAGCTTCTAGATAACACTTGTACCATTTTCTCCAAGAGTGTGATTTCTCACTTGCGAGTATAACTGGTCCTCATTTGAGTATAGATGTCTCACTCAAGTGCATCAGCATATTTCAACTTTTGCTTAGCACTTGTATCAGTTCTTTGAGCAAGTGTGCTTTCTCACTCGCGAGTGTTATGGTACTTCACTTAAGTATACTTATGCTTTAAGACTATAGTTACTCTTGAACAAATACTTCATATACTTCACTCATAGGACTCGAGTGAGCTTGTGGTTTTCACTTGAGTATGGAGTCAGTACTCGAGTGCAACATCCATTTTCTGTGTTTGACTTGTCCTTCTGTCAAGCACTTCTAAGAGTATGCCTTCATGCTTGAGTGCAAACCTGGTCTTCACTTGAGTGCACTGCTTGTCACTCGAGTATTGCTAAAAAATCTCAAAAGTCAGTAGCCTAATACACTCTCAGGCCAACACTTCATGGACTCAAGTGCAAAATTGGTTCTCACTCTAGTGCAGCTATTTCACTCGTGTGCATCAGTTAAAATCTCAGCATCTTTCTTTTAACTTTGTGAAATGCATTTGATAACCATTTAAATCAATGTTTATACTTTCAAAACATGAGTTTCTTATCAAAAATCATAGACACTTTTGTTATCATTAAAACTCGGATTCTAACAACTACCTTAGTTGGGTCCCACTTGGCCTAATGGTACTTGTGTTTTTCCCATCAGGTGGTACTTGTGCTTTTCCCACGCCACAGCTAGGTTTTGTAACAAACAATTCATATCATAGGACATGGCAACATAAAGCATATAAATAATCACATAGTGTATGAAGATAAAGTTACTACTTGAAATCTTTTCCAACTGTCTAACTACTCCGGTCTAATGATTCTAAATCCAGCTTAGGCAAATGTCAAATTCCAAAATTCCAAAATTATAATAAATGGCTTATTACTTATTCATGTCTCATTCCTAAATTCATATAGTCGGTTATCTCTTCCAAAACACAGAATTACCAAAATGCCCTTAGGATTCCGGTCTAATTTCCCTTTATACTGGGTAATACTATTTACCAAAAATTATGACCCGGGTCATTCCTACACAATTTCACGCGTAGAATCTATTTTTGACCTCATTTTTTTCAAAATCACACTTCATTTCCCAAATTACCCTTGCAGCCACATATGTTAGGGTTTTAGGGGTAAAATTGTCATTTCACACCCTAAAGCCTCCATACTTCATTTTCACATGTTCCCTACACAACTTTTCATTCTAAACATAATGAAATCATCAAATTCATCAAATTCCAGCCAAAACACAAAATTTTTCCTTTTTCCAAAAATCAAGAAAAATTTGGGGGGAGGATGAAGTTTCATGTTTTCTTTCAACATAAAACCTTTTTTCACCCTAATTCACTTCTTGAATCCTTTAATTACACTTCTCACATGATTAATCAAAATTTGGACAGCACCTACCCTTACGGTTTATGCCTCCCAAATCACAAAATCATGACAACCAAGCCAAATAATCAACCAAATCAACAACAACAACCATAAATCAACAAGTAGAACAAAGTTTCTTGAATTACCTCTTGATTTTCTTCTTCTTCCTCCTCAACCGTCCCCTATCCTTCTTGTTTCTCCTTGATTTTCTTCTTGCTTCATGTGATTTCAAGAAGGATATGGTGATTCGCAAAGGTTTCTAAGGATTTAGAGACAAGAATAAGTGAATTTTTCTTGCAAACTTTCCTAGGTTTGCTTCTTGAATCCTTGTCTCTTCTTTTGCTCTGTCTTCTTCAAGATGTTGCTCTCTCTCTCTTCTCTCTCCGGTTTTAGCCCCTTGAAAGTGTCTATGAGGTTCTTGAAATATCTCCTTTCACCTCCTGAAAATAATAATAATTTAATGGAATTTTTACACATGTCTTGAATATTTTATTCCTTGTTTTTCCACTTGGTTCCATAATTATGAAGAAGTAAGAGGCTTCTTGATTTATTAGCCAAATGACCATTTTGCCCTTACATTTCTTCAATTTATGAATTAAATGTTGTCTTCCTTCTTCCCTTTTTATTCTTGCCAAAAATTGAGCAATAATTTAGCCCAAAAATTGTGCTCTTCTCGTCTTCATTTTGAGCTACAAAATTAGGCCTTTGAGAAGACAAAAAGGATGAAAGCACTACTCTTAGCAGAAGTAGCTTAAGCTTCCTGAGTCTTCCCTGTTGAACCTACTCAAGAACTATCTGTAATTTCTCAAACTATATTCAAGGGCTCAATGACCCAAAAGAAAACGTAAATAATTTTAGAAACTACTTTTGGGAATAAAGTGTGAATTCATTCGAATTAGTTGTAGAAAATGCCTAAACCCTTTATCTAAATTTAATTATGATACAAAGTCTAATTTGGACTTAAAAGGAAAGGGAATGGTGTGAAAAAGGGAAAAAAGAAATGAAGAAAACACCAAATGGCAATCTAATTAATATTGCCATAATCAAGAATAAAATAGACTTTAACATGAGATCTTGAGGTTAAAAGTGGAAACAAAAATAAAGGGCTAGGATTTGTTCTTGAAGAAGTGAAGTAATGATAAAGCCTAAAAAGCTAATTAACTCCCTCCTTATCCATGGTTAAGTTTTGGTCAAAGAGGATAAATTGGAAGTAAGAGGGTTTGGTCAAGGAGTCAACAAGTGTTATAAGAGGACTTTGGTCAAGCTTGAACATATACACCTATAAGCTTTGGTCAACAAGTCCACCTCCTTTTTAGGAGTGTTAATTTCAGCCAAGACTCCAATTAGGAGAGGGATAATGTAATTCAAAGCCAAATCATATCCATTGACCAAGTCAAAATGCTAGAAAGGAGGAGGAGAAAAGTCAACCAAGCTTTTAATTGGACTTCAACTTGGTATGTTGACCAAAAGCAATCTTGAAAGAGAATTTTGGTCAACAATTCCACCCCCTTTTTGAAGGTGAATTTTAGTCAAGTAGAAGAGGGAAAAGGAAAGAGAAAATGCAACCCAAATAGCCAAGTTAACTTGAGTTAAATTAACTCCCTGACCTTTTCAAAAAGGCATCACCATTTGACACATGGCTTTCTTCTTTTTCCTAAGTGATTTTAGGCCAAGTGATCAAGAAGTAAGGGAATTTGATATTAAACCATTATCCACTCCCTACCATTCATAAAAAAGTTGGCCATCCAAATGAAAAGAGGAAAAACCGAAAGTGAAGCAAGAGGAAAGAGAAACCAAGTCATCTTGAAGACAAGAACATAAGGTGAATTTCAACCTTTATTTTCACCTTGAAATCCATCTCTTAAGCTCAAATACTCTTTATAAACATTGTTCATCTTGATGAGAGCTTCATTTCTAGGGTTTCAGATTTCAAGATGAGGTGTTTTCAGTCATCTGACAAGAGCCAAAGTTCAAGAACCAAAGAAAGAGCCTAGGGAAATGAAAGAGGTAAGTAAGAGCTTCATTTTGAGATATAGATTGTGTTGATTGATTGAGGATTATGGCATTTGAATTTCTACCCTAATTTTTGTTTATGCTAGGGTTTGGAGGTTTCATGGTGTTTTGATTGTATATATTGTTGGAAATTGTGCCCAAAGGGCCAATCATTGTACTTTGAACATTATTAATTTAATGAAACTTCTCCATTCTATTATCATATTATTTGCATGTTAACTGTGATAATTGTATCCTTGGATAAATCATAAAGATTGTCCTAAAATGTCCTTAATCGATCATCTATGCGGGAACAGAGATGAAACAAGACCAGTATAGTATGACTTTGATAAGATATGGAGATATAAATCAAAATCTTAGCCACTTGTAAGAGTACAAGGTGCTGGACCGACCCACTATGAGAAAGCTACATGGATCAAGTCATAAGCTTTTCTCATCTATAACCACATCACAATGCCCTTAGACCTGAGGTCATCATGGATTCCTACATGACAGTTGCTAAGCTTTGAACTAGTCAAAAGTCACTTTTGACCGGGTGATGATAAAGGCTACGATTGGGCTTGGTGGTTTTTCATGTAGAGGAATATGAATAATCAAGATGGAATTTGTCCCTCACATTAGTAGAGAGATATTACTGGGCCCCTCTATGAGTGAGTCTAAGAAATGTATGGCCATACTACGATGGAAAGGAGTTTCCATTTCTATTGTCAGACTACTCAAAGATCAAGAAAGTAATGGTCAGGAACAAGATGATGACATTATCCATGCCTCATCCTTGACCGATATATCGTGTGACAAAAGGGACGTGACATGGTTGTATGATAGGTTGCATCGTATTAACGATCCTCATATGAATTGGGTAGTCGTAATGTCTTGCTAAAGGCCGCTTGCGACTTGTAGGTTAGTACAGTTATTGGCCCACTGGCAACTTCGTATTGGCCTATAGGGTCGCACACAAGAATGGCCCAACACGAGATAATATTTAATCTAAGGTGGATGAATTTTATATTTATAATATAAAATTATTTAATAATATTATATGTGTGTGTGTGTGTGTGTTTGAAATACATATTATATATATATATATATATGTTATATGATATTATTATATTGTGCTAGTTTTAAATTTAATTTATTAAGATAAATTAAATTTAATAACTAATATACTAGAGATATAGTATCTTAGATTTAATTTATGAAGATAACTTAAATCTAATGGCTCTTTATTGGAATTAAATAAATAGGTTAAATTAAAACTGTTGGACAGATTTAATTTAAACTGAATTTATTTAATTAGCACATCAAGATAATTAATTGTTAATTGATTTTGAAATTAATAAAGATTAATTTTAAAATTCGAATATAGCCCTCATAGGTTATAAACTTGATAAAGCAGATATACTCATACGCACATGAGAATTGAGAGCCGCAAGGGAAACCCTATGAGACATTGGAGGCGCTAGCACATAGTTCATGTTGGAGAGCATTCGTGTGGATACAGGTAAAGGGAGCGGACCTAAGGTGTTGGCTCCTAGATATCATGAAAACCTTAAGTTGAAAAAGGTATGAATCTTTCTAACTCGATTTAAATGTCGTTGATAGATCCTCGATTAAGATCGGCGATAATTTTTAAATTCTTCCGCTGTGCCTCCCAATTCTAACATATATGGTGTCTTGTGATGTTTAAAGAACATACAAAACTAGTTTGTGGATTTAATTGGAAGTTTGGTGATTGTTGGATTATGTGTCTAATTCTGCCAAAATAGGACACATAGAAGGTATGAGAATTTGATCATTTTGATGTTACCATTATATTCTTCATAAAAAATTATGTGGGAATAGGCCATGGTTATAAATTATAGGTTATTGGAACACAAATTGAAAAGTTGCAATGTTGCTGTCCAGTTAAGGATTCCCTGCGTGGCAGAGGTTTGCATTGTGTTTTGAGTAAATTAATGGTGTCCAATGCCTATGATATTTTTCAAAATGAAATAGGACTTAATAAGCTTTAATTTGATATGTCATTTGAAGATGTGCACTAGGAGTTATGTATTTTTGAAGTTGGTCACATGAAAACTAGCATGTCTTTGGATAGTGTCCAATAAGTGGAAATTATGGATTGATGTGCGTCCAATTGGCTAAGGAAAATATTTTTTCCTAAAACTAGATTAAAAAAGGGTCACATAGCCTTTTGAACACTGCAATTGGACATTTGTGTAAAGAAATATGAATTTTTAAAGTTAGTTGACAAAGTCTGCCAGTTTTAGTAAATATGCATAAATTGCAAAATGTAATGGCACATTGTAATTTGACCACTTTAACTCATTAGTTAACTTGGTAAAATGACCATAACGACCCTAATGATAACCGACATAAGAGAATGATTTATGAGAGAATTGGACTAAGTAATAACACATCATCCATAAATTCTAATTATAGGACTTGTTAACTATTCAGGATCTAAGATATGCCCGAGCTTGGAGAAACAATTGGATACCCCTCAGGAAAGGCGTCTAAATAGTAACTCTTTCTTTCATTTGCTATGAGATACTTTGCATGTTTGTGGTTTCATCATGTATTTGCTTGAGCATTCAGAATATGCCAATGGACGCATAGGCCTTGGAAACTTGTTATGCATCGGGTAGATACTCGGGGGCCATATGATTTGTTTTACCAAGTGATGTGGTAATGTGTTCTGTGTAACTATGATGTGTGTTGTGTACTAAATGTTGATGTGATATTGGTTGTTATATGATGACTGTGTGACATGCTCTATGTTCTTGTATTATATATGATTGGATGCTTGTTACTACTGAGATTCTCTTTAAATCTCACCCCTTTCTTATAAGCAATCTACAGCACAAGCTAACCACTCAAGAGGCAAGAAGGTAAATACGGACAACTGGAAGATGCAGCTTAGAGATTTTATTTCCTGTTAGTTGTCTATTTTGTCCCTATATATATTGTATATGACTAGATAAGCCTAACAATAGTGCTGTAGTAGAACTAGTAGTACCAGTAGCTTCATAAAGGGAAAAAAAGCTAGTAGTTCAATAATAATAGTTAAACAATGCTTGCGAACGCTAAGGGAATACTAATGAACATATAAAATATGAGACCTAAGCAGAGACACACTCGAACACTCTGATAAAAAGGAACTGAGAGCTGATAAGACCTAGTGAAGTAATGAACCTTTATGTAAATGTTTTTGAAAATTTTTAAATTTCTTTTGGAAAAACCCACTCAAACCCGAGTCCATGCTTTATGTTTGAGGTTGGGATTTGCGAATGTTTTTGAAAGTTTGTTTACTCCAGAACCGAATCTTGGTTTATTAGTTCAATTCACTACACATTTTCACTCATCCAAGTCCATGGAATATAAGGTATTACACTATCATCTAGAAAAATGTTAAATCAAATAGGTGAGACAAAAGTCTTAGCAATCAACAACCCATCTCATTAGGCATACAAGTAAGTGCCCGTGAGGTCTCAAGTGAGACAGTTACGAAGTCATAGCAATATCACAAATGTCAAATGGTTACATGTATATCAATTTACAATAGCATAATCTTATTCTCATATTTATCACATGGGTGCACAAAAATCAATGCTCAACAATGTATTCTCTAACCTCCCTTGTTTCCTCCCACCTTATTTCCTTTGACTAAACCTATAGGCTAGTACTCACCCATGTGACTGAAAGTTCAACTCAACAAGCTTTCCAATCAAGTGATATAGATAGGCAAAAATTAATAGAGCACAAAACCAGACCATAGGCTTCCCCTCTAATGTGTTAGTGGGGTGACAAGGCCCTACTAAACACAAAGGATTAAAGTGCAAAAATACACATAAAATTTTTTCAAAAGTGCATCCAACACCAAATGCTTTTTTGAGAGGCAAAAGTAACTATGAACTTTCAAAATAGGTGCAAAAATACACATTGACCGTTAGTTGACCATTTGCTTAAAGTTTTTAAGGGTTAAGGTGCAAAAATATACATGAGATCTTACCAAAAGTGAGCCCAAACAAATGCTTTTTTTAGGAGAAAAAGTACATGTGAACTTCTAAAATAGGTGAAAAAATACACATTAGCCATTAGTTGATTGTTTGAAATTTGTGACTAAAAATGGTGACATTGAGGATGACGTGGATGATTAAGAAATAACTTGGAAAGAATTATCTACATACTCTAGGAGTATCACATCATTTGAACTTTGTTCAATAAAAACATAAAAACTCATATCATTTTAATCCTAGTTAGCTAATGACTCATCTGAAAAAAATTTAGATTTTATCTTGTTTTTAAGAAAAATATTAGTTGATCATTTTGTTTTAGTTTTTTTAAGAAAATCAAGATGTTTTTCTTAAAAAAACAAGATAAAATTTGAATTTTTTTTTCAAATGAGTCATCAGCCAACTAGGATTAAAATGATCTGAGTTGTTATATCTTCACTGGACAAAGTTCAGATGGCGTGGGACTTGTCAAGCCGCTTAATATTTCAACATTTATCAGAGTATTAATGCATAGGTCAATGGGTGAACAAAAATAGCATAAACGTACTGATATAAAGGACTTGATTATATTATAGAAATCCACACAGGGTTTATACGTAATATTTACAGAACCCAAAATAATATAAAAACTATAGATAACCAACACTACTGCTCAGACAGATCCGGGATCTTCAGTTGATTGTATCTACTCCCTTGCCCTTGGAGTCATATGCAATAAATGAATGACTAACACTAGAATCATACAATACTTGTACCAAATTACCATTAAGTAAAACCATACCTTAAATTAATTCAGGAGATTTTCTAGCTTCATCTTGAGTCATAGCAAAGACTCTGCCCTGACCTCTTTGTCTAGGCTCCCCTACCCACTACTATTGTGGACAATCTTTAGCAAAATGTCTTGGTTTCTGGCAATTATAATAGACTATCTGCTTTGCTGGGGCACCACATTGCTTACCAGGATGATATGGCTTACCACAGTGCCAACATGTTCTGTTCGTAGGGGATCTCTAGTTACTACGACTATCAAACTGATATGAGTTTTTATTATTCCCTCTAGATGGACCTCTCTGATTCTTGCATTTTTTGGAAGAATTCTCAGTGCCAGATGCAGCATTACTATTAACATTTCTGTCAGAATACAGATTCAACAAATTGCTTTCTGTGATCCGATATTCTTCTACTGCCTTATTAAATTTTGTAAACTGTTTGGAGACTAGCTTTTCTTTCAATTTCGGTTTCAGTCCCTAAATTATCATATCTGAGCTCCAGTTTTCATCATCACAGTACCTCAGTTAAGAAGAGTATCAAGACAACTAGACAAATCAAGCCAAATACTCATCAAAACTTTCTTTCTCATCTTGTCGGATCAAAAGGACCTCTGCTTCCTTTTCAATTCTGATTGATCGGGGAAAATATTTCTCATTAAATTGTTCTGGAAATAAATCCCATGTGATAGAAATATTTTGTGCCTGAAGAATCATTTCAATATTCTTCCACCACTTGTCTGCATCCCCTTCTAATTTGTAAATAGCCAACTAAGCTTTGATATTATCCAGGCATTCTAAAATTCTGCAGATTTTCTCTAGCCAAGACAGCCAATCCTCTGCCAATTGAGGATCAAATTTTCCCTGGAAGATAGGGGGTTACTACTGATAGAACCGTGACGCCTATGTCTACAAATTTTCACCCTCAATAATAGGTCTAGGCAGAGGCCCCTAATTAGTCTCCTCATGCTGTATAGCTTCATTCTCCTGTCCACCAAGATTATTCCGTCTTTCCCCATCTGCATTTTGTTTTTGCTGCATTTCTTGCAGCTCATCCCTAAGACCATGTATCATTGTTTGCTGTTTGGCTAGCATGCCCAAGATTTGCTGCATTGGGTCAGGTCCAGCTTCTTGACCCTACCTGGCTCCTCTACCTCTTGGTCTCACCATCTTTATGTTTCATTATATTAAAATAAGGAAGCAGTAAATTTCACATAGTCATAAGGGCATACTTGTCATTTCACAAAATTATGAATACATAGATACTTCAGGGATAACATACAATAGACATTTATAGCAATTTAGGGAAAGTTTTTGACAACATACAACCTATAGACCACTGTATAACATGTTTCTACTCCTTTACATTACATAACTTAAACATGTACGAGTAACTTCCCAGGGGTTACCCATCCTAGTACTCCCTTGAGCCAAGCACGCTTAACTTTTATGTATCGATGTACAAACGCTGGTACCTGCTCTAACTGTTTCCAAGCATTAGCATCCCATGACTATCCTTGTCCTAGTAAGGCGTGCCAACGGTCTCGAACTACCACATACTGGGTGGGGGCCTTATATTAGTACTAGTACATGTAATCTAACACGTACTTCGTGATGTGCCCCAAGAAAACAACAAAATTGTCATTCAGACCCTGTTCCATAATCTCATTCTTCTTCCAAGATCAAAATACAGTATCCGAAAAGAAGTATAACGTCGTGCAGACCTAAAATCATCTGGAAACTCCAAGTCAAGAAAACCCTGATCCTAGTATAATGTGTCTACATCATCCAGGTACATTGCATACTGGGCTATTAGGGTGTCCTGATCATGGAAAGCCCGAAAGTATATACTTCTAACATACTCCCATAACTCTTGGTATGGTTGTAGATTATGTGGCATGTATACAGTTTTGGCTCTAGAACTAGTAATGGAATCTGGATCTGACTCTATCTTATCAGTCTACAGTTGATTGGTGTACCCTACTGATGAGCTTACTGATCGTGCCGGTCTAAGATGAGGCCCAAACATTGGCCTTGGTCGTACCCACTTTCTCGGGGTTCGTAACATCCTTGTACCACCCTTAGTCTGGTATTGTAGTATTCGTTGCCCTTTGGGTATTCGTTGATTCTCTGAAGGCTGATTTACAGATGGTGGTGATCCACTCCTCTGGTGCCTCCTTCCTTGCATATTTTCTGCTACCATATAATCAAGACCATATCAATACGCTATTCTACTACTGCTAGAACCGCTTGCTCTGATACCAAAAATGTCAAACCCCTCAATATTTCAACATTTATCAGAGTATTAACACATAATTCAATGAGCGAATAGAAATAGCATAAACATACTGATATAAAGTACTTAATTATATTACAGGAATCCCCATAGGGTTTGTACATAATATTTTTTACAAAATCCAAAATAACATAAAAACTATAGATAACCAACACTATTGCTTGGACAGATTCGAGATCTTCAATTGCTTGTATATACTTCCTTGCTCTTAGAGCCGCTGTCTCTCGATGAATAAATTTTTAAATATCTGGAAAGGGGTGAGATTCATACAAATATCATTAGTAACACATAATCAACATATAAAATGTGATAAATAAACATGCAATGCACCATATAATGTAACGAAACAAATATATTGTAAACATGTCCATCTGTTCAGCATTCAAGATCAAATGATTGTTTGTCCCTACTAGCCATACTATGTACACTATTCAATATCGAATGAAAATTTTTGTAATGTTTTGGAGCAGATAATTGTCTGTCCGTACTTGTCTCACTACCTTAACCGGGTCCTACTTGCCCTGATGGTATTTGTACTTTTCTCATCAGGTGGTACTGGTGCTTTTCCCACACCACGCTAAGTTTTGTAACAAACAATTCATATCACAAAACATGACAACACAAAGCATATAAACAATTACATAGTGGATGAAAGATATATAGTTACTATATGAAATCCTTTCCAACTATTTAACTACGCCTTTCTACTGATTCTTGGTCTGACTCAGGCAAATGTTAAATCTTAAAATTCCAAATTTACAATAAATGAGTTATTACTCATTCATGTCTTATTACTAAATTTATATAGTTGAATATCTCCACCAAAACGCATAATTACCAAAATGCCCTTAGGAATCTCGTCTAAATCCCTTTAAACCTGGTAATACTGTACTTTACTAAAAATTATGACCCTAGCTATTCCTATATAACTTTGCATGTAGAATCCATTTTTTACCTCAATTTTGCCAAAATCACACTCCATTTCCCAAATGGCCCTTGCAGCCACATATTTAGGGTTTCAAGGGTAAAATTGTCATTTCACACCCTAAAGCCTCCATACTTCATTTTTCACATGTTCCCTACACAATTTTTCATTCTAAACACAATGGGAATATCAAGTTCATCAAATTCCAGCCCAAACACAAAAAAATACCCAAGCCAAAATTCAAGAAATTTGGGGAAATTGGAGTTTCATGTTTTCATTCAACAAAACACCTCCTTTTCACTCTACTTCACTTCTTGAACCCTTTAATTACACTTCCCACATGATTAATCAAAAATTGGACAGCACCTCCCTTTATGGTTTATGCTTGCCAAATTACAAAATCATGACAACCAAGCCAAACTACTAACTAAATCACCTACTACAACCACAAATCAACAAGTAAGATAAGGTTTCACGATTTACCACTTAAGTCTCTTCTTCTTCCTCTTCAATCGTCCCCTCTCCTTCTTGTTTCTTCTTGATTTTCTTCTTGCTTCCTCTGATTTCAAGAAGCATATGAGGAGTAGAAGAGGTTTCTAAGAGTTTAGAGACAAGAACAAATGAAATTTGCTTACAAACTTACCTAGGTTTATTTCTTGAATTCTTGTCTTTTCTTTTGCTCTGTCTTCTTCAAAAATGTTGTGCTCTGTAACCCCCTTTGATAATCAGGCCGGGATTAATGTTTAAGCACATTTAATTATCAAATAAGAAATCCAGGACAATTAAAAACTTTTTAAAACACCTGTACAAATGGATTTCCATTCATTTCATTCATTAAAACAAATGGCCCGTTTGGTCTGTTACATATACAATATCAGAGTAAGCATAATTCCCGACGTTCACCCGGGATAATAACATTAATCCAGAGGTTTATACAGGGCAGCATTGCCCATCTTAGTATCCATACCGGGGATTACACAAAACTATAGTACTATGATCTATACAATATATTTACAATGATCCAAAATGATAACCAGTTCGATATAAACCAAAATATATAACTAAGACTATCGCCAGCAGTCCTAATCGTCCTTTGCCACTTGCTTGCTTTCCGATCCACTTGCCCTGTCTAAAAATGTTATTTGGAAAGAATGAGATTCTAGAGAATCCCAGTAGCAACAGTTTATTTATATGATACATATATACAAAGCAAGTCACATAAATCACAATGCAGCAATCAATATTCGAGACCGGGCTTTCGCCACGTTCCCTTCACTATATACGAGGTCGGGCTTACGCCACACCCCATCACTTTATCAATATTCGAGTCCGGGCTTTCGCCACGTCCCCTTCACTTTAACTGTAATCGAGTCCGGGCTTTCGCCACGTCCCCTTCACTTTCACTGTAATCGAGTCCGGGCTTTCGCCACGTCCTCTTCACTTTCACTGTATTCAATGACTAATGCAAACATGCAATGCAATACACATGATATAGGATAAAGTGTCACTACCTTTGTCTTTCCTTCCTTGAGCAGGCACAGGCCTTCTATGCTCCGGGCAAATATCAAGTCCTAAAGTCATAATTAAGGACAAAACATTATTCTCTATTCCAATACTCAATTAACTCTTCAACACTTAGATTTGGTTATCAATAATGACCCTTAAGAAGCCCCAGATGCCTCTAATAAAACCCCTAAAAGATTGGGAAACAATAGGGTGAAGATCTCTTTTCAAAAACTTAGAGTGCTGGAACACAGGGGTGAGCCGCGGCCTACCCTTCCTTGGGCTGCGGCCCAAATAAAGCTGGGCAAACGGGCCCGTTTAGGCCCGAGTCCTAAAAACAACCCTTATTTGACAGCCCGGCCCGTTTAAGTGAACGGCCCGCGGGCTTCAGGCCCGTTTAATGTTTTCCCTCTCCTTTATGCCCCTAATGACTAAAATACATAATCTAACATATAAATATTATTAAAACTACTTAAAACATATATAGCATCTATATTCAATAAAACATAAACACTAAAACCTAACAAACAAACCATAATTAATATCCATAACCAGTCAAACACTCAAACAAGTTCATAAACCACAGACAAAAGCCATAATCAAATAAGTCTACAAGAACAAGACCACAATCAAACAAGTTCACAAACTACAACCAAAGAAGTTCATAGCTACAATAGGGAAAAAAAATAAATAACATTGCTGTAGTGATCTCTAAAAAAAAAAATATTTAAGCGGGCTTAAACGGGCCGGCCCGTTTAAGCCCGCTTCCATTTTTTCGCTTTAAATCACAGGCCCGGCCCTTGACGGGCTCGGGCCTAAACGGGCTGGCCCGACGGGCTCGGCCCGAATTCCCGGCTCTAGGCCCAAATATGGTTAGAAGGCCATGGGCGGCCCGCCACTCATGGGCCGCGGCCCGAATCAAGCCATAAGGGTTTGGGCCGCGGCCAGCAACTCTTGGGCCACGGCCCAGAAATTTCCTGACTCTGGGCTGAACTTCGAAAAACCATAACTAATTGTAGAAAAATCGAAACGGAGTGATTCCAAAGCCAAATGAAAGGTATTTGAGTCCTCTTTCAAGGAAAAATATGGCTTATAACTTAAAATCATCACAGAAATACAGAATCACCCAAAACCCAACATTACTCCAAAACAGAGTTCTGTTTTTGTACCAAACTTTGGCAAAGCATAACTCTCAGAATACTAAACGAAATGACACAAAATATATGTCCATTTTGAAGCTTGGGATGTGAACTTTAAGACTGGAAAGTTTCACAATTTTCTGAAATCATTTGGTCACTCAAAACATCCACACAAATAAACTGTCCAGACAGAGTTCACATTGACAGCATTTTCCAACTTTTCTACCAAAGTGTTCAATGACTCCAAAATCATTAACCAAGCTTATTCCCTTACAATTTTCCACAAAGAACACAATGGTAACCTCAAAATGACCAAATTCATACTCTAACCACATGCCCTGTTTTGACCAATACACCAAAACCAACACAAAGTTCCCAAACTTTACTTTTCATGATTCAAACCAATCCATTTGTCCAAAAGACATCACAATATACCATTTCCATTATCACAACATGCCAAACTCACTAAGACCCTAATTTTTCGAAAATAGGGCAGAAAATTCCAGAAAAATCAATGCTCACCAACAACCACAATATATATATCAAAAGGGAGATAACACTCACCTCTTTCACTTTGCCAAAGAGATTTCTTGATTCTTCAACTTTCACAATCTCTTGAGGTCACAAACTAACACCAATGAACACATTTCAACCATCACAATGAAGCTCTTCATTCAAGGATCAACATTAAAGAAGGAAGTTTGAGCAATAGAAGCCATTTTCCTTACCTTTTTGAAGCTTTTCTTCTTCCTCTTTGCTGCAAAAATGGCGCCACCCAAGGAGAGAAGAGAGAGGACGAGAAAGAGATGGAGTGGAGTGTGAGATGAAAGAAGAATGATTATACTCCCTCCATTTCAGTTTTTCCTGCGCCAAGAGGGGAGAGAGGAGAGAGAAATACATTATTTAATCTCATTTGACTTTTCTTTATCTTCCTCTCACACCCACTTTGCCACATGTCATTTTCCCATTAGCTCTCACACACTTAGTCACCAATTAATCTCTCTAATCCTTCCATTAGCATTTGATCACACTTCTCATTTTCTCTTAGTTAGTAATTAATTTCCCCATTAATTACCAACTTATGCCAATAATTCCATTCTTTAAATTTTCCAACAATTATGACATATTAAATAATATTGTCACCAATATACATTAATTTCACCTTAATTCGATAATTATCCCCAATAATTGTCATTAGGCCTTAATCGAAAATTGGGGCATTACATGCTCCCTCTTCTCTCTCTATTTGGCCGAAATTTTGTCCCTTTTGAAGAGTCAAATAGCTTCTTAAAATATCACCTTCCACCTCTTTAAAATAATAATTGTTTAATGGAATTTTTGCACATGTATTTACTTTTTGCTTCTTTTTCACTTGGCTTCATAAGTGTCCACATGGCTTGATTTGTGTCCAAATATTCATTTTCTCTCCTCCCTTCCCTCTCAGCCGACTTTGGCCTTAAATATTGAAGAAATCAAGTGGCTTCTTGATTTATTAACCAAATGATCATTTTGCCCTTACATTTCTTCAATTTTTGAATTAAATTTTGTCTTTCTTCTTCCCTTTTTATTTTTGGCCGAAAATTTCATATTAAATTGGGCCAAGAATTATGCTTTCCTTTTCTTCATTTGGGTTACAAAATAAAGTCTTTAAGAAGACAAATGTTGAACTTTTATGTCTTAACTTAGCCAAATTTCATATATAACCTCTACTTCTAATATTTTGCCATTTTAAATGCATTAAAACCCATCATTTTATTCCATTTAATATAACAAATGTACAAGGATTTTTGGGGAATAAAAGTTAGGATATTATAGTACTCTTAAAGTATGCAAGTATTTCTCCAACTTGAAATAATAATTTGCTGAATTGAGTAAGGAAAATTAATTTCCATCTAATCCTTTATCTCCACCCCATTTACATATTGCATATAACCTTTTCTTCCATTTAAAAATTGTACCCCTATATGTAAGAAACTTTAATACTTTTTTTTTTTGCCATGGCAAAAAACATAATATCCAGTTCTCAGACATATTCGACATCTTCTTTGTTACCTTACAGTATAAAGTTGTTATTAACAACTAAATCAATCACATTAATAACTAGGGGTGTACATGGGCAGGGCTGGGCAGGGCGAAGCCCTTGCCCGATGCCCTGCCCAAAAGATCATCGGGCTGTGTTTTGCAGCCCGATGCCCAGCCCTGCCCGGTAGAAGCCCAAACATTTTTGGGCAGGGCAAGGACGGGCTGGGCACTGCGGGCTTTGCCTTGCCCAACACTTATCAGCCCATTTGAAGCAACCCTGGAAGAAAATAAATTTTCATAACAATCAAAGCAAAAATCAAATTTCTACCAATTTCAAAGCTCACAGCTCCCATTCTACATCAAAAGGAGGACAGCCATAATTCTACATATGGAACATTCCAAAATAAATCTATAATTTAAATCTTGAAGTAAAAAAAAGTAAAGACTAACACGTCTTTTTTTTTCCTAATCAAAGGCAACTTCCATTTTCAGCAAAAGCAATACAACATACTAAAGAACTGTTAATGCAAAAACCAACGAAAAGACAAAGTCCAGAACACATCAAAGGTAAATAAAAACTGATAAAGAAGTAAATTAGTCAACACCCTAACTCTTATTGAGTAGGGGAAGCCTCCACTGGTGACTCAAATACATATACTAGGATAATTAAATAACATCCACAGTTCATTAAAAACAAGGCATCAAAAAATTGTAATTAAAGCCTTGTAGTTGTGCAAGTGGTTCCATCAATCTCCCAAAACTAACAAAAAGTCACAGTAGCTGGAATTACCTACAAGTAAGCAAAGAAGAAAGTGTGAAATTATGCACAAGGAAATTTACATTTACAAGTTAATTTTTAAAGGTTGCAAATTACTTACTTAGCAACTCATTCTTGTAAAATTATCATTCAATCACCATCATCCAGCCATACCCATCACATTCTCCCTTCTCCAAGTGCAGTATCTAGGGGGAAAAAATAAAAGAACAATTACATTACAAATTATGAAATAATATCTGTTTTCAGGTGTGTGTGTGTGTGTGTGTGTGTGTGTGTGTGTGTGTATGAATTTATGAACTTCAAAATAAAAGCTTACTTGCAAGCTGTATGGCATTTTCTGTCTCATCAAAATTATCAAACTCACGAAGCTTTTCAACAAATTCAGAGAGAGATTGCCCAGATTGTAGCCAATTTTGGCTACAAATCAATGCTTCTGTCATTTTAGGAGACAAAGAGCTCCTATAATGATCAACTACACGTCCTCCCGTACTAAAGGCAGACTCAGAAGCCACTGTAGAAACCGGCATAGCTAATACATCTCGTGCCATGTGGGAGAGAATTTTGTATTTTTCAGAATTAGTTTTCCACCATAACAGTATGTCAAACTCAATTGTTGAAGGGACTTCATCTCTTGAATGAGTTGCAATATATCTATCCAACTCAGTTTGAGGGTCTGTATCAGTTTTTTGTTTCATACATTCTAACCACTTATGACCAGGATCCTCTTCTTCATCATCATCATCATTAAAAGAAGGAAATGAACCTTCACCAGCTGTGCTTGTTGAGGCAATTCCTAATTCAATAGAAACCCCTACAGAGTACTCATTAAACAACATATACAAACAATCTTTAACCCTTTCCTTCATAATCAAGCATACTTTAGGGTCAGTGTAAAGGACATCAAACATATGATACACATAAGCTAGCTTATACCGAGGATTTAAAATGACAGCCACAAATAGCAATGGATTCATATTGTCTGCTTGACCCCAATACTTGTCATACTTCACCTGCATGCTAGTGCTCATCTCTCCCAAGAACTTGTTAGCATTATTCATAACATTCTTTTTCAACATTTTCTGAACACGAGCAATTTGGTGGAAGCATTCATTTGATGTCACAGATAGGGAACTTGAAAATTTCAATGTAATTTCATAAAAGACCTTCAAGAATTTGATGAAGACCTTTGCATTATCCCAATCATTTATAATAGGACCGGAGAAGGTGTCACGCTCACGCCTAACACTACCAGAAGCATCACGCTTAGAGCTTGAATTGGATGAGCTAAAATGTGAAATATAGTCAGAATCTTCATCACGCATCCGCTCAAATACCTTCTGAAACTTCATGGCAGCTTCCAACATCAAGTATGTTGAATTCCACCTAGTGCTCACATCAAGACAAACAAGGCTTTTGGTGTCTATTTTCTCAGCTTCAGCCCAAGTTTTGAATTTAAGAAAGCGTGAAGGAGAAGAACGAACATATCTAACAGCACTTCGAATGGCTTCAAAGCTATCTTTCATCTCTTTAATTCCTTCGTTCACCACCAAATTAAGAACATGGGCACAACACCTTAGTTGTAGATAATCACCTCCACACAATAAACCATTCCAACTCCTTAAGCGCCTTTTAAGATATCCCAAAGCTGTATCATTAGAAGAGGCATTATCCACAGTTATTGTGAACACCTTCTCAATCTCCCAATCCAACAAGCACTTCTCAATTGTCCTCCCTATAGTATCACCTCTATGATTTTCTACCATAACAAAATTCAGAATCCTCTTATGCAATTTCCATTCTTCATCAACAAAATGTGCTGTCAAGCATAGGTAGTTGAAGTTTTGGTTTGATGTCCAGCAATCCGTGGTGAGACAAACACGCTTAGAACTTTTTTTCAAGAATGTCTTCAATACTTTAACTTCTCCAAGATAACATTGCCATACATCTCTTGCAATTGTTACTCTTGAAGGGATTGGAAAGCGAGGTTCAAACTGATTTAACAACTTCCTAAATGAAGGCTTTTCAACAATTCTGAACGGCTGCTCGTCACATATAATGAATTCAGCCAAAACTCTTCTGCATTGCTTCTCATCATATTTATGTGGGACCAAAGATCTTCCCTGCCCACTCATCCCACCAGAAAACATATTTAACATAGCTTGTTTTTTATCCACAGTGGCCTTATGCGGATTCTCTTTACACTTTGGGATATGCCTCAACATAGAATTTGTCCCATGACGATTTGGATCAGCTTTGTAAGTCTTATGACAATACTTGCAAGCTACTAAGTGCTCCCCATTAGTTTCTTCAATTGGCATTCTAACAAAATATTCCCACACCTCTGATGTGTGCTTGGGTTCTCTTTCTTTTCTCTTGGTACCCCTACTTTCAGCATTTGTGATTTGGGTAACAGATTCAGTCAATGTTTGTGGGGGATTTGGAGGAGGAAGAGGGGGGAGGGAGGAGGGCTGGACACTTTGAGCAAGACGTGGAGCAAGAGGAGGAAGAGTAGGGCTATGGGAAGGAGCTTCACCAAGTCCATTAGGATTGGGAGTTGGTGTTTGACTCGGTCCTATAGGGATTGGTGTTTGAATAGGAGTTGAAGCACCATGAGATATTTCAATAGGGGATGATGATGTAACAGAATCCCGTTCATCCATAGAACCTGTAATTTTGAGAAAAATCAGAATTGGAAGACAAATACAACATTTTGGGCTGAACAACAAAGATTGGCAACCAGAAGAAATCCATATAATGATCATGTAAATAACATAAGGAAGCTAATAATTTCTAGACAATGATAGAAAAACAGAACCAAGCTCAAGAAAACTTGTACAGAATGATAACTTAAATTATAGGTTCAAGGAAGCTAATAATTTATAGACAATGATAGAAAAATAAAACCAATCTCAGGAAAAAAATAAAATCAGCACCAAGTTCTACAGAACCAAGTTCAAAGCTCAGGAAAAAAATAAAGTCAGATCTGAAATAAAATGTAAGTTCTTTTTAACTTTTGCATAGAAAATGGAATTTAGATTACAATTCAGTTGCACTTCATTCTGATATGAAATAAAATGGAATATGATAGCATATGATATGGATGAAATTATAAGCTATTTTTGTTGACTTTCAAACTTGCACTTCATTCATGATGTATGCTCAACAAGCCCAAGATTTCAAATTTACTATATTTTCTTGATCAATATCGCTAGCTATACATATTCTTCTAAACAAATATTTAATTGAACTATATATGGTTTGTGTATGTGCAGGAGGCTATTCCATTACCTGATGTAGTTATTGACACATATATACGTTTATGATTCTCACATATATATAATAGGTGAAACCTACCACTCTTTATATCTCTCTATCTCATCATTCGATGGTAGTACAATCACAAAGAATTCACGGTTTTTCTGTCATTATAGCAAGCAAACAACTTTTCCTGTCATTATTTTTCTATTACCAATTTTTCATTATTTTTCTAGTACAATCACAAAGAATTCACGGTTTTTCTGTCATTATAGCAAGCAAACAACTTTTCCTGTCATTATTTTTCTATTACCAATTTTGTCTTACATAGTCAAGTTTTAATGTTTCTTGACCTGAGAAACTACATGTGCATTATGAGATATCTACATCTTCAGATACCTAAAGTAAAAGCATTTCTATACTATGAATTCCAATTTGTTCCATGCACAGAAAGTCCTTCGCGCCTAAAGGAATGAGAAAAATCATGAACTAGCATTAGACTTATCTAAGTTCTATTAATCCTTATTTTCATGTTCAGACTTTAGAGTACTTCTTAGAAAACATATATACACTTTTACTGATGCAGGGGGACTACAATATGATGGCACTGTGTAAAGCAACTCTTTTCTTTTAAATCTAAGTAAGGAAACCGAGTTAGGAAAAAGAGAAAATCAGCACTAAAATCTGAAAAAAAAAAATCATAACCTGGAAGTGTCATGGACTGGAGAGATTGAGATGAGGTGCCGTGGAGGCGTGGACTGGAGAGATCGAGAGACGACGAGGAGCGCCAGAGCCCAGCGTGAGCAGCAGCTGCCTGGAAGTGTCGATCTGCCGATCTCGTTCACGGTTGAGGACTCGCGGCTAGGGCAAAGATTTGAGAAAGTGAGAAAGCACAAAGCAGTATAGAGAAAGAGAAAGGGTTAATGCCTAATGGTTAACGAATATGGTAGGCCTTTACTCTGCGTTTTTTTTTTACAAGCAAACCAAAGCCCTCAATCAATCAGACACTAACTAATGGGCCACCTAATAAAACATATATATATATATATATTTGTATATATAAGTATGTATCTATCGGGCAGGGCCAAATGGGCAGGGCGGCATACCCTGCCCGATGCCCGGCCCTGCCCGCAAAAATGCCCTGCCCAATTATGCCCATTTTTTCCTGGGCTGATTTTCTTTGGGCCGGGCAGGGCTATTTTTTCCCGGGCCCGGGCGGGCGCACCGGGCACCCGGGCCCCATGAACACCCCTATTAATAACTATCAAGATTTGTATTGATGCCACATTTTGAAATCGCACAAGAGGTATTTATAACCACAAAAAGCTTCATCATTTTCATTCATTCCTACCTAAACATGCCAAAATAGAGCACAATCTCCTCTTGGAACAGAGCATCACTTCAAACCCTCTATCACTCACAATGAAACAACAACTTAAATCATAAAGATGACATACAATTAATCAGTGTTCTATACCCAAACACCTAAACCTAATCAGTGTTCTGACCAAAATATAAACTGTCCATATTATAGAGTGCAAATGAGACAAAAGCTATGAACATGAAGATCTACACACACAATCAATAGAAAAAGGTAGCTCCATTGGAGTAGTGAAGATGATGGACGATGGAGATGATGCTGGTACCAAAACAAACTCGGTGCCTTCCTATGTACACTTCTTTTTCTCTTCAATAAGTGAATACAAGCGTGAAAATGGTTCATCTTGGGTCTTCTACCTTCTTTTTTTTTTTTTTTGGGTTAATATAACTTTTGGTTCCTGAAGTTTGATCCAATTTTGGTTTTTGTCCCTCAAATTTGAAATCGATAGTTTTGGTCCCTGAAGTTTTACCCAATTTTGGTTTTGGTCCCTCAAGTTTGAAATCGATAGTTTTGGTCCCTGAAGTTTCACCCGATTTTAGTTTTGGTCCCTCAAGTTTAAAAAGGACTTGATTTTTTTTCCGGGTCGGGTTGGATTTCAAAAAACGGGTCGCCAAATCCTTTTCAAATTTGAGGGACCAAAATCAAAGTCGGGTGAAACTTCAGGGACCAAAACCACCAATTTCAAACTTGAGGGACTAAAACCAATATTGGGTAAAACTTCAGGGACCTAAACCACCGATTTCAAACTTAAGGGACCAAAACCAAAATTGGATCAAACTTCAGGGATCAAAAGTTATATTAACTCTTTTTGTTCTGCCTTTTTAAATGGATGGAAGCAAAACACTCTTTTATCAATTCGAATCAATCTAACGCAAATCCAATGAGACTTTAAATATAAAGTGATAATTTAAAGGGACTTGCTTGTGATTTTTTTCCCTTCCTTCAAGGCTTTACGTAATTCCCTTCTGCAATTTGGGTGGACGGATTTTACACTTTCCATGTTTCCATTGTTTTTTTTTTTTTGTTCTTTTCTCCATTCAAAATAAAAAAGGGGAAATGGGCGTGAATATGATTTTCCCGTGAGTTTGAAATCTCGGTCATCGATACTTTCACAATGCTATATATAGTCAAATTTACAAAAATAGGAAAAAAAAGAAAGCTTTGAACTCATGTTTTTGATTCTCTGCAAGAGGCGAAACTGTTTCTGTGTCTAGGGTTTTCCTCTCTTACCCCGGGTTTCAATTCAAACAGCCGCTGTTGCCGACGTCACTACGTCACACGCAGCGTCATGAAGCTCATCGTGAAAACCTTGAAAGGAAGCCATTTCGAAATCAAAGTTCAACTTTCAGACACTGTTAGTAATTTCACCTCCCATTTACCTATTACACGCTTTGTCTCTGGGTTTTGGATTCCATTATCTTTCATTTCTCCGCTTTTCCTTCTGTAATCTATATTTTCCGCCTAGAAATACAATTCCGCAGCTGTATTGTACGTTCTGTATGATTTATTAGTTTATTTCCAAATTTAGGAATTGAATTCGTTAGAGTTTGAGTAATTCAAAATCATTATTGTTTTTGTTTAGCTAATTGTGGGCTATATATTTTATCTTTTAGTTTTAAACCGATATAACTGTGAATCCCCTGTTCTTTAGCTCGGATATTGTTTGCATTGTTTTCTTCAATGTAGTACTTAAGATGGAAAGTTGCATTTATTGTGTTGACATGTTTGATTTCTAGCCTCCTTATTTATGCAGAAGTTTTTCTTTTAACTTGGTGAATGGTGAATTTGAGAGTGTCAATCAATTCAGTGTTATTTATTGCACTGCAAGAGCATTCATCATTGCTGATGACGCAAGTGAGAAAGAGTTTGAGACCATTTAAGAATTTGTCATTGTTTAGCAAATGCCGAACTGTATTTGGTCTGTTTTAAACGTCACTGAGACACTTTCTAGGGTTATTTGGATTGAAGCTTGATAATAGAATAATAGTTTTTTTTGTAGATTAGCTGAAGTTTCACCTTTTTCCTTGAAGGTCATGGCTGTCAAGAAGAATATAGAAGATGTACAAGGAAAAGATAATTACCCATGTGGACAGCAATTGCTTATTTTTAATGGCAAGGTTTTGAAAGATGAAACTACGATGGCAGAGAATCAGGTCTCTGAAGATGGATTTCTTGTTGTCATGCTTAGCAAGGTATATGTCTTTACTAATACGAGTTTCCGGCACAATATTGTAAGTTGTTTTGCTTAGAATTATGTTTACAATGTTTGATGGGTTGATAGGTTTTTTAACGCTTTGTTTTTTATTTTTCATTTCATTCAATTTAAAATGTCAATTAGTGTTCCAGGAATGGCCCATGACCAACCAAAAAGCTTGCTTTTTTGCATTATCCTAGAAATATTACATGACAATATTGAAGTACTGAATCAGAATCATAGCAAAGCATTCTGTTTAGGCCCAAAATAGGAGGAATATAAATTGTGATGATCAAATATTGCCAACTCATTGATTAGTTTGTCATTTATCATAGACTTCTCTAATTAGTTAGTGGGTGGCAATTTGATGCTTCCACTTGGTGCTTAATTCGAGATATAAGATGGTACTTTAGCACTCACTCCTATTGGGTGAGTCTTTTGGGACTTGGGAGGCATCTTCTCGTGGCTTTAGTTACATCAGCCAATGTGGTTATGAAGTTATTCTACTAGACTTGCAGTTGCAGCTGCGAGGCATAAGTGGTGATGTTGTCATTGCATGTGTGTATGGTGCTAAAAACTAGTGTAAAGCCAGCCTACCCAGCTGTCTAGACTGTAGAACATGGTAATCCCAACTCAAAGTCACATTAAGTTACCGTAAGGACCCATTTGGATTAGAGTTGGTCAAATGCGATTTTGAATAATCATGATATTTTTAAACTTTTTTTTATTTTAAGTGATTATTAATAATAGTAATTTCTGTTTGGAAACTTTTTTCTAAAAAATGATTTTAAAAGAATTGAATTTGTTTGGATATCATTTATCGAAATCACTTTTGGATGTATATTTAATAAAATGTGTATGACTTTCATAAAGTTATATAAATTTTCATAATTATTATTTAATTTCAAATTATTAAATATAATTTAATGAATTACATAATTTTAAATTACTTTTTTTAGATTTTATAATGAAGAAAAATCATTACTTTCCAGTAAAAAATAAAATACAGCACATTTTAAATAAAAGATATACCAAAATGAATAATGAAATTAAAAAATATTAGCAAAATTGATAATAAAGTTATCAAATCTAGACTGAGAATTTGTTCATTTGGTTGAGAAATAATTAAAAAAAAAGTGTTGAAAATATCATCGAAAAATGCAAGTGAAAGGGACAAGAGAGAGAGAGCTAAAATGGAGTAATTATTATTTTACAAGCATCCATCATGATTTTTGAAACGGAAGCATCTCCTTGTCAGTTTTGCTGAACGATGGATGAGGAGAAAAAGTCCCGATTTATCCTAACAGTATTCTTTTGGTTTTATAATCACTTTTTGCTCCTAAGCATGATTATTTTGGCTTCCACTGCTTATCCAAACAGGCATTAAATCTGATTGACCAGGATAAGCGGAAAAAATTGAAATGAGAAGCAAGCCTCTATGTTTGCGATCAACGATTTCATAGAAGTTTAAAGTTTGTATATTCTTCTATGATGTTGAAATCAAGTTTGATAGGGTTGTAATTGGATGATCGCCTTACTTCCTTACTTAGACTTTTTCATGTTATCTACGTGACCATTGTATTTGAACTCTTAATTGTTTTGTGGATTATTTATTGCAAGACTCTGTGTCATATAACTTAAGGACAATAATAATGAACTATTAATGGCTTTCTGTCACTTTTAATGGAATTAATTGTTATTGTTGTTATTTACCCATAAATATGTTGCCCTACTTCTATATTGTTAAGTTGTCTATTTCTTTGCACTTTGTCGTGGGAGAAATAATGATGATGAAATGCTAAATCTCTCCCCTTTCCTCTCTGTTAGCACTTTGAAGAAGTAATACGGCTATGTCATTCCTATTCTTTCATCTGTTCAAATTTGATAGATTAACTTCTTTTTCAATATTTTTGCCCTCTCAATTGTTTACTCTAATTGTGTTTGTGTTTGGTTTGTTCATTTGTGAAGATACTTTTACATGATTTACCAAAGGCTTTTTACTTCTCCATTTGCAGAGTAAAACTTCAAGTTCAGTTGGGGCTTCATCTGTTCAGGTATGCTCCTTACTCATTTTCATTTTATTTAGGCATGTGATATCTCTTTCCTGTCTTCACTGTTTGAGATATTGATTATTCATGCATGTGTCAGCCTGCTAACAATCCATCTACTACTGAACCAACCACAAATTCCACTCCTGCACCTGAACCTCCGGTACAAAGTACTCAGTGAGTTTTTTATCCTCTAGATGATTTATATCCTATTTTTGTTCTATCTGCTTTTTAAATTGTTTTTCTAAAACATAAATTTGGCTTTGTAGAGCTACTACAAATAGTTCTTCTGCGGTAAACGTCACAGCTACAAGGTATGGTTCATGAATTTGTCTCTGCCTCTGCCCAATCTACTGGGTTAATACTAACAAGCCTTCTATTCATAATGTTATTGTATTCTTCCGTTAATCGGTTACTAGTTTCTAATAAAGGAATGCTGACAAGGACTAACTTTTAATGGTTATTTGTACATCCTAGAGTAAATATTATCACATATTTGAACTTGAGAATATTGTGGTTTGTCTTTATCTTGTAGGTGGTAGGAATATTTCTTCTAACCAAACATTTTTCAAGTATAATACTTTTATCAATTGTTTCATCTGTATGAATACTCGGTTACTCACTTTACTAAAATTTGAGGGTTTCGCCAAAAGCTTTTTCCCTTGCAAGTGGGAGGTCACGGGTTCAATCCAATTTGTATCTTTAGGTTGTTAGTGTCTACTCGTCTAATTCAAAAAGAAAAAAAAGTTGAGGATTTCAGTTCAAAAATCCCACTAAGATATTTGCTAGCTCCTTATGGTGGCCTCTGCTTCTCTATTACATGTTTAGTATAAATATCCATGAATTGAGCAAAAATAGGAGTTCCTAACAACATCAGTGCAAAATTGATTAAAATTTATTAACATGAAATCTTGGTTTTAAGAAAGTATGCAAGTTATTGTGTTAGGGAGGATGGGGGACATTTTCCTTTTATCTTAAAAATCTTATTTTAATACCTCCTGTTTAAACTTGGATGCTGATGACTCTAGAATGGTATCTGTTTTCCTTTCCTTTGTCTTTAACTAATTGGCATATTCTGTCCTCACTCGCAGGGGAAGTCATACCTGTGAACTTGTGTATCTAAGTTGTTTGTCATTGTCCCTTTCTTGTGATAGCTTGCTAAAACGATTGCCTGGATGAATTTTGCAGTGTGCCTGTGGATATGTATGGTCAAGCTGCTTCAAATCTGGCTGTCGGTGGTGATCTTGAGCGGACTATTCAACAAATCATGGACATGGGAGGTGGCAACTGGGACAGAGAAACAGTTGTACGTGCTCTACGGGCAGCTTATAATAACCCAGAGCGTGCTGTGGATTACTTGTATTCTGTATGTCTCTGCTGCTTATGTCTTAATCTGTTAACTTTTATGAATTTAAGTAATCTGTTGTTCTATGCTAAGGGAATCCCTGAAGCAGCAGATGTTGCCATACCAGTTCCTAATTTCCCAGCCAGTCAGACAACTGAAACAGGTGGGGCCACTGCTGGAGGTGTTTCTGGGGCACCTAATACATTGCCGTTAAACATGTTTCCACAGGTAGATGGCATGATTCATCAGCTCCCTTGTTATTTGCATATCTTGCTGCTGCTGGTTGTGCTCTATCTTGAGCTGAAGGTTGAAACACTTTTAGGAAATAATTTCTGGTGCTGGAGCTGGACTTGGATCTCTGGAATTCCTTAGAAACAACCCCCAGGTCAGTTTGCTGTCATGTTAATGTTCGTGCTTCTGATCTTTTGAAGCATTTTGTCATGCCAATCTAAGAAGATTTCGCACAGTTCACTGGTAAATTTGACATTAAGGCATTACATTTAGGTTGAACTTTGAGGTTAGCCATGTACGTTTATACATATGGTGGAGATTATGTGGAATGTGAAAGTTTTTTTTTTTGGAGCAAAACAGTATCATTTTATTAATCTCCAAAAAAGATATTACACACTTCACCTGTAAAGAAAACCAAGACAACCTAACAATACAACCTATGCAAATTTAAAGAAAGCGTAATAATAGTCCTAGCATACAATCTACCAGAAAAAATGGAATGAAAAAGAAAAGCCTCTATGCTTTTATATTCTAAGCAGACCACAAGTTCACTCATATTAACCAATACCTTCACGCCTTGAGCATCCTCCTTCATCCGAGTTGTTGCTGCAACTGGCAAGTTCCTGGGTCAAAATATCAGTCAGAGGAGATGGTGGCTGTCCCAGCCATCCTTTTGGTACCATTCCCCTCATTACCTGAGCTGCAACTAAATCTGCAGCTTTATTGCCTCCTCTAGCAACCAGGTACAAAGACCAGTCACTTACCTTCCTGCCCAGTTCCAAGCATTCCCTTAACACCTCAATACTTCTCCATTCACAACCCACTGTAGTACGACTTCTAATTCTTCCCTTTTAGATTATGTGAAATGTGAAAGTTGAGTGAGGATAATCAGTTTACCTCATTTTTGTTCATGGAGATAATGTTGAGTGGGACGATTGAAGTTCAGGGTTATCTATAGGAAAAGTGGTAAATTTCATTCCTTGATTTTTCATCTAATTCAACCCTTCTAGCATGTTGGGAAAAAGTTCAAGAGAAGGAAAATATAAACCCACTGTAGTACGACTTCTAATTCTTCCCTTTTAGATTATGTGAAATGTGAAAGTTGAGTGAGGATAATCAGTTTACCTCATTTTTGTTCATGGAGATAATGTTGAGTGGGACGATTGAAGTTCAGGGTTATCTATAGGAAAAGTGGTAAATTTCATTCCTTGATTTTTCATCTAATTCAACCCTTCTAGCATGTTGGGAAAAAGTTAAAGAGAAGGAAAATATATGGTGGAATCTAGATTGTCATTATACAAGTGATATCACGTGTGCTTGTATGGATGGCAATGCCTGGACAAACACTCTGCAGTCCTGCACGTCATTTGCAATTCTTATCTAACTTTTGATTTTGATTTGGCAGTTCTTAACTATCTGTTTCTTTGTGTGCCTTTACAGTTTCAAGCATTGCGATCAATGGTGCATTCTAATCCTCAAATTCTGCAGGTATTTATTTTCTTAATTACCTATCTGTCTTTTGTTCTTTAAGTCTGTTGTCAATGTCTAAAGAACAAGACACTTTTCATTGCAGCCTGTACTTCAAGAGCTTGGTAAACAGAATCCTCATCTATTAAGATTAATTCAGGAGCATCATGCTGAATTTCTCCAGTTAATGAATGAACACATGGAAGGTTCTGAAGGGTAAGTATATTGATTCTCATGTATGATCCGGCCTTGGTGCCAAACTCGTACTTCTCTCGTAAAGTTACAATTCTCGATTGTTGATCTGTTTGTGATATATGATACTTCCTCCGGTCCTTCATGTAAGTCTTATTTACCTAATTTGATTCGATTAAGGAAGTTAATTTAGTTAATATGACATTGTTTTCTTAAATATCCTAATCATCATACTTAATTCCCTTCTCTCTCTTACTTTATTATTGTTAAGGGAGCATTAATAGGGGTGAATTAGTAAAAGATTGACAAATATGGGAAATAGGTATTACGTTTAGAACCGAGATCAACTTCCAATTGGCTCCTACATTAAGGACCGGAGGGAGTATGTTGTGTGAGAGTGATTCTTTGCCATATGTTGAAGGGTTCATTTTTTTCCTCTCGAGTTTGTGAACCTTGTTGAACTGTTGGATTTGAGAAAAATAACCTGTCTTTTGCATCAGTGACATATTTGACCAGCCTGAGCCAGACATGCCTCATTCCATCAATGTGACGCCAGCGGAACAGGAGGCAATTGGAAGGGTATGCCAGTCTTCATTTTCTTGGCTTTTGGATTCCTTCAATTGAAGGATTTCTCATTTCACTCAATCTTTGAACGTGGACTGTCCAAATCAGACATAAGTGGATCAGTTCATCATTTTGTGATTGAGTGATGTGAGAATTGCCCCAATGGGATTCAAATCCTATATTTCATGTAGTAAATAAGTACTCATATGGTCTTATTTATAATGCACTTCCAGCATGTTTTTCACAGATAAAGGAAAACCTTAAATTTTATTAACTCTACCTTAAAATTCAACAACTTTTTAACTTTATCCCTATTTAACTACACACACTCCAAGAAAATAACTATTTATATAATAATAAATGAAAGGTAAAATTGCACATTTATGTAAAAAAATTTAATGACTTGCTTTATAAATAAGACTAAAAAATGCATTCTCTCTGCCTTATAAATAGGACCAAAGGAGTTCTCACTAGTCCTTTTCCCTCCCTGATTTGCCCCTTAGTTTTGTATTATTGTTGATTGCTTCCCACTTTACGGTCTCTAGCTTGAAGCAATGGGATTTGATAGAGCCTCAGTCATAGAGGCATTTTTGGCATGTGACCGTGATGAGCAATTGGCAGCCAACTACTTACTGGAGAATGCTGGAGATTTTGAGGATTGAATCACTAACCGACATTGATTCACAATTTTCTTTCGTTCTTCTTCCAAAAATGTGTCTTCCGCAGCATATTTAATTGGGAAGAGTTTGAACTTGGATGATCCGCTTGTTTTTCACTGAATCAGCTTTGAGTACTTCAAGTGGTTATAGTATCCACTTTCTATGACAGAAGGCTCTAGGTGTCTTCCCTGATAAATAACCAAAGGTCAAAACTGAAATTGATAATTATGATATAATTATTATTATGCATTAAATCTCACCAGCATTAACTTTGTGTATTATTGCAGTTTGTGCTACAGCTTTTTTCGTTTGATGTATTTTTTCCCTTCATTTTGTTGTTTTTGGCTAGTTGAGAAGGGTATTTATTGTCGTGTATTGCTTATTTGTGAAGGGTATTTATTGGATTGTATTGCTGCTGATTAATCCAATGCTTTGATTTCATATTGGCGCAAAATTTCTAATTCTTCCTTCATTGCACCGTCTGATACTCTGATACTTGTAATTCAGGAAATTGAAGTTAATCATTGAAACAGTTTCAAGTGTTGTTTCAAAGTCCAATGGTTTGGGTTGTAATAAGATCATAATAAAACCTATTGATCATTAAATTAATATGTTTTGGAAGTATATTACAAGATATTTTATACGAATACACAATGCTACTTTCTCAAGTCTTAAATCTAGAATCTCTTGGAAGTTTTTCATGTTTCTAAATATAAAACTTTTGTAAAAGTGGAGGGAAGCATTTATTGTGCCTTCCCCCCCACCCCCCCCCCCCCCCCAAATACCTTATTTTAGATGGAAGAGTAGTTTTGGAATGTTAAATAAAGTTCTGAAAATGCCATGCACTTAATTCCAGTTAAGAAGATTTTATTGAGAAACGGAGAAAATACTTCCACAAAGTCCCTTCATTTTAATTTATAAGACATTTTTGGAGTAATGTGTGAAGAGCTATGAATTTTATTATTATAGTTTTCTACCTTAGTTTTTTCTTTAAAAAAAAAAAGGAAGTATGAACTTTAAAAAAATACCATTTATATTTTCATTTTTGCCTAAAATAGAGTTCTAATCAATTTTACTCCTTCCGATCTTAAGTATAAGATAAAGTTGATTATTTTGGAGAAATTAAAGAAGCTAATTAAATTACTTTAGAGTATTTATTATATTGTCATTTTTTTCTCCAAACCAATTAATTTAACTAATAAACTAATATATAATCTAAAAATACACAGTATATAATATAATTAAATAACTTATTTAGCTTCTTTAAACTCTCCAAAAAAAATCACCTTTGTCTTATATTTAGGATTGGAGGGAGTATGATGGTATTGACAAATTTTAAAAATGAAGATGAAAGAGTTATAATCCACATACATTATGTGTGAATAAATAAAATAGATATGCATACAAATAAAAATATAATAAATTGCAAATGATTTTTGTAGTTATATTAAAAAAATAATTTTTTGTAATAATAAATATAATGAGTTTTTACAATGAAAATATATTGATTTTAGTAATATTTTTCACCTTTTTTTTAAGAGATACCAGTCTAAAATAACTATCCTGCTTTTTTCTTATTATTATTTAAAGATAAAGTTTATTGATTTGTCATTGGAAAAATCGTAACATCATTTTATAATTTTCCTTTTGCTAAACTAAAAGATTTTGATCGAAAGAAATTTACCTTCAGTTCGGAAAACAAAAATTTATAGGAGAACTACTTTTGGGCACAAAATTATTTCTAAATAAGCTTAAGTTTATTGCGCACAGTGCCCACTCCACACACAGTTATTGCTTTTATTTTAATTTTCTTTTTATAATTTTTTGTTTATTACGTCGATAATATTTTAGCTAATTTTAGTTTATTTTTTTAATTAAAAATTTTTTAGATTAACATAATATAATTGATGGCCAAAACCAATTGATAAAATTATATTTTATTTTAATTTTTAAATTTGTTTTAAGATATGAGATAAATTAGTATGTTCAAAATTAAATTATTTTGAAAATTCAAGAAGTTAGACTTAACTAGAAGTAGTTACTATTTGGGAAAAAACCACAAAATTCATTAGCTTTCTGTAACATTCCATTTTTTGTTATCAATATTCTGTATATGTAATTGATATAATTACTGGAATAAAATGGTGAATTGTAATGTACATAAAATGACAGAAACACTCCAATTGGTGGTTACACACACAACTTGGCCAAGTTAGGACACAAAAAAGTAATTATTGTCCACTTAAAGGCTTAATATTGTAACCCAAATTGGAGCATGAAAGGACACAAATCTTGGACTAATTAACATGCCAAAATTTCGGTCAAACCAAAGGAAAAGAGCAAGAGATTATTTATTCAATAAGTCACAAAAATATAGTAGTAAAATGGTAATTTACCAACAACACAAGAAGCAAAATTATTTTTCCCTCTCTTCTTAATAATTTCGGCCAAATTAAAAAAATAAGAAGGGAAAATGGTTATTTGGTAATAAATGTCATATTTTGGGAGCATTTGTTACCAAGTGAAATTAAGTGGGAAAAAAATCAAAAGGTAATATGACACCAATTTATTTCTTGAAAGAGGTACTATTGAAAATGCAAGAAAAAATATTTTAATTCCCTTTTCTCTTGGATTTTCGGATGAAAGGGGAAATTTAAAGTGAAATAATATATATGGCCATATTTAATTCAAGAAAGAAAGAAAAAAAGGAGAGCCAAGTAAATTTACACATGTTAATTATATTAAATTATATTATTGCATAAAGTAAATGGAGATATTTCAAGAGCTGTTAATTCCTTTCCTCTTCATCATATTTTCGGCCAAAACACATCCAAGAGAGAGAGAAGAGCTTGCAAGGTTTCAAGAACACAAGAGTTCCTAGGGTTTCACGATATCAAGAATCAAGGTAAGATGTTTGAAATCCAAGTGTTTATGCCTTCCAAACTCCTTAGAACTTCCTCTAACCTCTTCTCCTCCTTGAAATTCATGGTTAGCAAGCTAAATCAAGAGAGAAGAGAGAGAGGGAAGTGGTGTTTTAGAGAGAGAAAGTGACCAATCAAGAGGTAATCTTACAAACCTTGATCCTCTTGTGTAATATGATAATATTATGGTTGCTATTGTTGAATTTTGCTTGGTTTTGTGAAAATGGATGATGAAACCCTTAGGGGTTATTTTGCCAAAATTTCCTCAAATCATGCTCATTTAATGTTTAAGTAGTTAATCATGTGATTAGAAGTGAAAAGGGAGGAGTTTATGGATTGAATTCACAAAAACATGATTTTCCCTTTTCCTTCCATCCTTTCGCCCAAAAGCAAAACCATAGGGAGGAGTGAGAATTTTGTAATTTTGATTATTCCATTGGATTTAGAAGGAAAAATTGTGTGGGAATATATGTGTTCATGAAGTTTAGAGTAAATGTTGTTTGATCGTTTCACTGGAGGCGTGTTATTGTGCACTGAAATTCGTTGGTCCAACCTGATCCAAAAAATTATGAAACTTGACATGATTAAAGTAGACATCTAGAGCTTTAATTTGATAGGTATATCACAATTTTTTTATAAGTACATTAAAAGATATGAATTTTCAAAATTGTGCACTGTTTCTGGAAGGAAATTTGAAACAATGCAAGTTTGACAAATTTTTGGGAACAATGTCGTTAAACTGACTAGACTTAAGGTATTTTTTTCATGAAAATACATTTAAAGAGCTTCACTTAAGCTTTGGAATCAATCAAATTGGATTTCCCTAGAATTAATTATGAATTTCCAAAATTGACTGAAAATCTGCCAGTTTTCTGCAAACAGTGAAATTGCACTGTGCAAAACTGTACTGTGCAAAAATTGTTATAATTGCATTAGATAATCAGTAGAATTGGATTTAAAGGCAGTAATGGTACAAGTAATAATCAGTTACTTGTAACTTTAATTTTGATAGGAACTAAAAATTTTCCGAGCCGAAACCAAAGTTTAGGATAGACCAAAGAATTGAAAAGGGAGTCAGGTAGTAACTTTTTCTTGCATATACTATGTGATTATTATATATTTGTGTATTCTATTCTTTGTAACATAAGCATAGTGTCTTGGACAACATATTAACCTAGTTGTGGTATGGGACCCAACAGAGGTGTAGGGTTAAGCTAGGGTGCAAACATGTCGTTTGACCTTGGACAGTGTGCACACAACATTCTATTATCTTACATGACATGATGTATTGCATATTTATTTTTACATTTTATATATCTGAAAAGCATGTTGCTGCTGAGATTCGCTCGAATCTCATCCTTTTTCAAACTGTAAAACATTACAGCTGAGGCTAGCGGCTCGAAAAACAAGATGGTGGTTACTGATTAATAAAGTCATGGGGCATTCTGAAGCTGTTGTAGTTATCTATACTTGTAATTTAGTTTCTTTTGGAACACATGTACATTTGTAAATTTTTTTCAAACTCTGCAGGGATTCTCCTATATTGTAAACAAGTACCTGATGTCAGTATGTTTCCACTATTTCTATATACCTTGTAAAACTGTGCGCTTAATACTCTACGAATATTGAAATATTAAGGGGTTTGACACTTTCTTTCTAGATCCATAATTTTTGGCTTTCACAAGGTTTAGTGTCCAACATCATCATCAAGTACAACTTTAGTGAAATATGGAAGTATTCCAAATGCTTAAATTATTCTCATAGGACTTTCAACTCAAAGTTATATCTCATTTTGTTCAAACTCATTCCTGATATATACTTGTTTTTCCTCTTTTCATAGTGAGGTTAACGGCATAAATCTTTTTTATCAATCTCTTTCTTTATGTGACGTGTAAGAATTATTGGGCGTACCTGAAGTACGACCGTTTATCTCTTGTACCCACGCTAATCGAATCACAGTTGCGGAAGCGATTATGACACACAGCAAATACACTACGATAGGAAGAAGAGATAAATATAGTAGAGGGAATGGGGAGTCAGTTTGACAGAGTTTCTGTGTGTTATATCCAGTGTCTTATAAATGAATCCCCTATGTCTATTTATAGGGTTCTATGCACCCCTTTCTCTTCTACTAACATGACCTTTCATCAAAGAGACAAGATATCCTTTCAATTGAGAGACATATTGTTTCGGTGAAATAATACCACTTGTAGAGTCATAATTTATTGGTTAAACAACATGACTCATAATGTTTTAGGAAATATTACATATATCGACCCAAGCATTTATATTATTTATACCTTAACCCCAATCCTATTGGGCTTAGGCCCAATCCACCAAGGGTGGACTAGGCTATTTTCCAACATCTCCCACTCACATTTGGTGGATTAGATATGTCTCTTTTCCTTCCTTCTTTCATACTAGGTGCTTTGCCGTGACCGTGTAGGCATGACATCTGCATATAGGTGTATGTACTAAAAATCTTCTTTTATAAAGAAAGGATAAGACAGCCTTCATTGTGTAGCTTGATTTTAATATTGTGCCTTAAAATATCCTAGATTCTCTTATATACACTTTCATATGGCTAATCTAATCCCCTTTGAGTTAGTATAAAACTTAAATTGCCTTTCTAGTATGCATAGCATCCACACTTAAGAAATTATCAAAAAATAAGATCATAAAGGACATGTTTCAAACACTAGCATATTTGTGTATATTTCAAGTAATCTTCCTTTCACCCAGATATCACTTCAATATGCATCAGTCGCTTTCCTAACATAATACCATAGATCGCATCTATCATGATCGTAGGACATAAACTAAAGTAGTAGACACTGAAGCACACCTCTGTGATATTGTCAAAGTCAAGGATATCAATAAAGAATTAGAAACTTCTTGGGACTCACACAACAATTAAGTAGGGATCTTCTTACTTGCTTCCCATTTGCGTTTCTTTAGCACATGCGGTATGAATCGCATACTACAGTGTTACTTTTACATCATAAGATCGTACGTTGTTTTGCATTCTGTTGTTAACACTGTACAGACTTGAGTCTAGACACTCCCAGCACCTAAACCCAAATTCTTCCTTTCTACTAAGACATCAATGCTGAAGAATTTTTTATCTGGCTACAGGCATCATAGATGTGGATGTCCATGATTCGATCCATACATATATTCAAGTTTATGGATCTCATCTTGACACGCTACACCATTGTCAAGGCGACATAGTTTGTGTTTCTTCTCTACCATATCAGCATTCTAGCCGTTTTACTGGTGAACACAATTGTCTCATCTTTGTACACCCCTTCTGAGTGTCAAAGGCGGTTGCTAGTGTGAGAGAGACAACCTCACAAGCCTGTATGACATACTAGATATTGTATACTTTCACACAGACATATATACTAATAATGTCAAGTACTTCAATTAATCATAAATGTAATACATAAAGTTTGAAATTTTACATTTTGCGTACACCAAGTGCCCTTACATTTTTTCAAATGTTTCCTTGGCAATTGGTTTGGTCAGGGGATCAGCGACTATACTTTTGGTCGAAATATGTTGTACAACAATTATTTTCTGTGCTATATAATCTCACAAAATTGTACTTAATATCTATATGTTTGGTCTTACTATGATACTTGGGATCTTTAGTATAGGCTATGGCTACAGTGTTATCACAATGCATTAATATTGTATTGGTACTCTCATTGCCAAATCCAAGATGTTCAATGAACCTCTTCAATCATAATGCCTCTTGTGCAGCTGCAATGCATGCTACGAACTCGGCTTCTATAGAATGTAAAGCAATACATGTCTGCTTCTTACTACTCCAACATATGGCGCCATTATTCAGTAAGAAAGTATAACCTGAAGTCGATCTTCACTCTTCCTCATCTCCGCCTAAATCAATATCGGAGTATCCAACTAGGTGTAGATCGCTTCCTTCGTAGCATAGTGCATAGTCAAATGTGCCTTTTAAGTATCTCATGATCCTTTTTACTGCTTTCCAGTGACGCTCACCTGGGTTGGACTGGAACCTACTTACCAATCCTACTATAAAGCAGATATCTGGCCTTGTACACATCATTGCGTATATTAAACTACCAACAGTACTAGCATAAGGAACTTTCATCATTTTCTTTTGATTTGACTCAATTTTGGGACACATCACATGGCTTAAGGTTGCACCAGAAGCCACTAGGGTATCTAAGGAATTGCAGTTGCTCATGTTGAATCGTTTGAGAATCTTTGTAATGTAATTTTCTTGTGAAAGATATAAGATTCTTTTTGAACGATCTCTTTGGATCTTAACTCCAAGTATATACTCTGCTTCACCCATATCTTTCATTTCAAAATTCAATGAAAGTCATTCTTTAATAGCTATAACCGAATTTATATTATTTTCAGCCAATAGTATATCATCTACATATAAGGATAATATAACAAAATTAACCTCAAACCATTTGATGTAGACACAGTGGTCCTCTTCAATCATTTGGAAACCATAAGAGGTTATTGCTTTGTGAAACCTCAAATACCACTGTCTGGATGATTGCTAGAGTCCATAAATAGACCTTTTAAGTTTACAAACTCTTTTCCTTTTTCAATGAAACCTAATTGTTGTTCCATATAGATTTCCTCATCCAGATCACCATTTAGAAATGCAGTTTTAATATCCATTTGATGTAATTCCAAGTCTAAACTATTTACTATTGCTAGAATAATTCTTATAGAATTAAATCGTACCACAGGTGAGAAGGTATCTTCATAATCTATACCTTCTTGTTATGTATACCCCTTTGCAACTAATCGTGCCTTATACTTATCAATTGACCCATCCACCTTTCTTTTAATTTTGAGAACCCACTTGTTCCCAATGGCTTTTCGCCTTCTTGATAGGTCAACCAATTCCCAAACTTTATTCTTTCTCATTGAGTTCATTTCTTCATCCATTGCCTTTTTCCATTCATCTTTAGTAGGACTCGATAAGGCTTCTAGTACTGAACGTGGTTCATCATCCCCATCAGGAGTAACAATAAGTGCTTCACTTTCTATTTGGAAGCTTCTTTTAGGTATACTTTCCCTATTACTCTTTCTTGTAGGAGCTTCTTATCTTTGTCTTTTCTTTTGTCTAGGTCTTTGTGTTGACCTTTCTAAGCTCCCACTTAGATCGACATGTTAGGATGATTCAGGCATACCAACATGTTCTATACTTGTTTGTTCCTATGTCTCATAAAGAGATACAGTGCGGTCAATGTCTCCCCTTTTTGGGAATTCATTTTCTAGAGATGTTACATTTCTAGAAAATGAAATGTATTTTCTAGAAATGTAACATCTCTAGATTCAATTTCAGTTACTGTTCCATCTTCATTTTCATATATGAAGACATATCCTTTGGATTGTTCAGAGTACCTTATAAAAATACATTTCTTTCCTATAGGACCTAACTTTCCATACATATGAGAATTATCATGAATGTATGCATGAATGTATGCAGCTGACCCCTATGGTCTAAGGATACTAAGATCCGACTTACGTTTTGTCCATAACTCATAAGGTGTTGAAGTAACTAATTTTGAGGGCACACGATTAAGTATGAAGGTAGCAGTCATTAAAGCATCACCCCAATATGAAATTGGTAGATTTGCTTGTGCCATCATTGACCTAACCATATCTAGAAGCGTTCTATTTCTTCTTTCAGCAACTCCGTTTTGTTGTGGAGTATCAGGGATAGTTAGCTGCCTAATTATCCCTTTTTCTTCATAGAGCTCTTTAAATTGATTAGACAAATATTCACGTCCTCAATCAGTACGTAACACTTTAATTTATTGTCCATTTGATTTTCAACTTCATTTACGTATCGTCTAAAGCACTCAAGAGCCTCAGGCTTATGTGTGATCAAATAGACATGACCATATCATGAATAGTCATCAATAAAAGTGATAAAATAACAAGCTCCATGCCTTGCCCTCACACTCATAGGACCGCAAATATCAGAATGAATTATTTGCAATGGTTGTTCTGATCTGGTTCCCTTACCAAAAGGTTTTCTAGTTGCCTTACCTGCTGACAACTTTTACACAAGGACATTTCCATATTGGATATGGATCCTAGCAAACCTTCTTTTGCTAGTTTAATCATTTTATTTTGATTAATATGCCCTAGTCTAGCATGCCAAATAGCCATATCAACAGTTGAATCAGAGGAAGTAGCAAAGCAATTATGTATATTATAATCATCAATAATATCCATTACAAAGAACTTCTTTGAAAGGAAAGCTAAACCATAAAATACAAAATTATAAAATATGTCTGCAACTTTATCATGAAAGTTTACATTAAACCCATAATTTACAAGACTTTTTATAGAAACTAAATTCCGTCAGATGTCAGGAGCATGAAGCATATCATCAAGGATTAAAGCCTTTCCACTACGCAAAGTCAATTTGCAAGTTCCAATACCTTTAACTTCAATCTTTGCATTGTTGCCTACATAAAGCCACTTACATCTGTCAGGAAACCGACGGTATTCTACATAGGATCCTCGATCCCTTGTCACATGGTCTATTGAACCTGAGTCTAAAATCCAAGAAGAACAGATATTCTCTGTTAGAAAAACAATGCTAGAAACATAGGAAACATGTGAATTTACATAATCCACTAATACCTTTTCACTCTCATTTCGCTCGGTGCAATCTCGTGCGAAATGACCCATCTTTTAGCAGGTAAAACATTTAATCTTCTTTAAGTCATTTTTCTTCTTCTTCCCGCCCTTTTTTCCTTTCTTCTTGAATTCCTTTTTTGCCTTTTACAAATTTAGTCTTATTCTTCTTTCCATTCTTTCGGAATTTATTCCCCTTCTTGGAATCGGGTTTTGCATTAGAAGGACTTGCACCCTCTGTGTAGTAGGCATGCCAGAGGACTTGTATGCCTCCAAGCGCTAGTCCTCAAGTTCCAAGTGTTTAGCCACATCATTAAAATTTTTAATGCCTTCATTATGGGTTAGATTAACCTTCATGTGCTCCCAACTAGATGGCAATGATCTTATCACTGCTTGAACTTGTTGTTCATCAGACACAGTATGCACAGCTTCCTTCAATTCTCTAATCATATTTGCGATCTCTCTCAGATGTTGGTTCATGGAAGTATTTGGCCTAAGCTTATACGTATCAAACTTAATAGTTAATCGTCTAAGCTTAGAGGTGGATGTACCACCAAACCTGTCTTTCAACGCTGCCCATATGGCTTGCGTTGTTTCATTTTTCTCATATTCACACATGAGGTCATCTGCTATTGTACTCAACAATATAATTCTTGCAATGCTATTTTTCTTTTTTGAAGCCTCATAGACCTCTTGGTCTTTCCTGTGTTGGGCCATATTCCCAGCAGCAGGCTGTGCTACAACTATTGTTAGAGGTTCTATTGCCTCTTGTTCCTCCAAAATATATTGGACTTTTCGGTGCCAGATATCCCAATTGTCACCATTTAATTTGTCCCCTTTATTTAACTCAACGATGATGTTCTTAGTTGCCATTTTCAATTTTGAAGCAAATATATTCCACATTCAATATGTTCTCTAAGGAAATCAAAGTATTAAACATATCATCGACAATATATATATATATATATATATATAGCACAACATAGTATACAATGTCATGTACTTATATTATTCTTAACCAAAAAATAGTAATAGTACTAAATTCATGATTAGGAGTATACGTTTGTGTTGGAAATTGTGCCCTAAGGGCCAATCATTGTACTTTGAACATTATTATTTTAATGAAATTTCTCCATTCTATTATCATATTATTTGCATGTTAACTGTAATAATTGTATCCTTGGATAATTCATAAATATTGTCCTAAAATGTCCCTAGTCGGTCATCTATGCGGGAGCATAGATGAAACATGACCAGTATGACTTTGATAAGATATGGAGATATGGAGATACGAATCAAAGTCTTAGGCACTTGTAAGAGTACAAGGTGCTGGACCGACCCACTATAAGAAATCTACATGGATCAAGTCATAAGCTTTTCTCTTGTATAACCACGTCACAATACCCTTAGACTTGAGGTCATCATGGATTCCTACATGAGAGTTGCTAAGCTTTGAACTAGTCAAAAGTCACTTTTGACCAGGTGATGATAAAGGCTACGATCGGGCTTGGTGGTTTTTCATGCAGAGGAATATGTATGATCAAGATGGAATTTATCCCTCACATTAGTAGAGAGATATTACTGGGCCCCTCGATGAGTGAATCTGAGAAATGTATGGCCATACTATGATGAAAGGAGTTTCTGTCTCTGTTATCAGGCTACTCAGGAATCGAGAAAGTAATGATCAGGAACAAGAGGATGACATTATCCATGCCTTATCCTTGATCGATATATCGTGTGACAAAAGGGACGTGACATGGTTGTATGACAGGTTGCATCGTGATAACGATCCTCATATGAATTGGGTAGTCATAATGTCTTGCTAGAGGCCGCTTCCGACTTTTGGGTTAGTATAGTAATTGGCCCACTGCCAACTTCATATGGCCTACAGGGTCGCACACAAGAATGGCCCAACACGAGATACTGTTTAATTTAGGGTGGATGATTTTATATTTATATATATATAATATAAAATTCATTAATAATATTATATAGATATATATATATATATATTTGAAATATATATCTTATATATATATATATGAATATATATATATATTATATGATATTATTATATTTAATAATATTATATAGATATATATATTTTCGAAATATATATCTTATATATATATGTATATATATTATATGATATTATTATATTGTGTTATTTTTAAATTTAATTTATTAAGATATATTAAATTTAATAACTAACATGATAGAGATATAGTATCTCAGATTTAATTTATGAAGATAAATTAAATCTAATGGCTCTTTATTTGGATTAAATAAATAGGTTAAATTAAAACTGTTGGACAGATTTAATTTAAACTGAATTTATTTCATTAGCTCATCAAGATAATTAATTGTTAATTAATTTCGAAATTAATGATGATTAATTTTGAAATTTAAAAATAGCCCTCATAGGTTATAAACTTGATAGAGCAGAAATATTCAGACGCATATGAGAATTGAGAGCCGCAAGTGAAACCCTAGGAGACATTAGAGGCGCTAGCACGTAGTCTCGGTTGGAGAGCATTCGTGTGGATACCAGTAGAGAGAGCGGAACTGACGTGTCGGCTCCTAGAGATTGTGAAAACTCTGAATCATCAAAAAGGTATGAATCCTTCTAACTTGGTTTAAACGCCGTTGATAGATCCTCAATTAGGATTGGTGAAAATTTTTAAAATTCTTCCGCTGTGCCTACCGATCCTAACAGTTTGTATCTCCCATCACATAAATATTAGCAACATCACAAAAATTCTGTCAAGAATTATATATAGGTACTTTTACAACTCTAACTTTTAGGATTAACAACTCCTAAAAGCTCCCACTTGTCAAAAACATATAATAATATAATGAATACTCAACTAAATCATGTTTCATTATAACATAAATTGAAACTTTATCCAAACTTTATAATCGAATAAATTATTGTTATATTCACACAAAAAAATTTGATATGCATTTTTTTAATAACAAAACAAGATACTTTCTGTGCATATATAATGGTGTATATAAACATGATTTTCCTTGCCACGCACCCCCATAACAAATAGCATAGCCCATGAATCAATTAATGAGTTAAAAATCAATTGAAATAAAGAGAGCAGGGACACCATGAAACCATGCATTAAATCCCAACTTTAAACTCAAACTGCATAGGCCCTGGTGATTGAACCATATTTTTACATGATTTTTCATGATTAATTTGGGATTTTAAGTGTATTTTATAGAGCATTATTGCATGATTAAGCATTAATTTTGGTTAGGAACAATTGTTTTGAATTAATGGTAATTAGGGGCAAATGGTCAAAATTATTAATTATTTTGTACAATTATTTCTTGGACCTGTAATGCTACTTATGCTTAATTTTTGCATTGTTGGTGGTGAAAGGAAATTGGAGATTATATAGGGATAGAATTAATAACCAAAGGTTGAGGAAAAATTTACAGAAATGGTCCCTAAAATTCCTGGAAATTATAAGTGAATGTAGAAAAATATGGGGGGAATTACAGATAAGGACTGAGGAGTTTTAGAACTTATATTTTGTCCCTACAAATATTTCAAACAATTGCTCTTTAATCCCTCACCCAAAGGTTTTACACTTTTCAGATAGGTCCCTAGTCAAAGCCCATTTTGACCATGGTCTTCATCTTCAAGAGAGGCAGACCCGAGTGTAGTCTGGGAGCCCAACAAAAGAAGAAAAAAAAAAGGAGAAACAGATCCAGTGTGAAAAGTGAAGCCCAAAACGAGGAAAAAAAATGAAACAGAAGCAAGTGGGCCGACTGGAAAAGGCCCAAAATCAAGGAAAAGAAACTGGATCCAAGAGTGATTTCATTGATTTGAGAAACAGAAATGGGTACCCGGTGGACATGCATTCTGGATATGCGAGAGACCTGAGAGCAACTGAAGGTATATATCACAGATAGCGCCGCACAAGTGGGAGATCATCGAGGATCATCGGATTGAATTGGACATCATCGCAGATCATCATCTTCTACTCCTTCCTTCCTCTTCTTCTGGTCACCGACGGTGAGCTTCACTCTCTCACCATCATTAACCGTTGGTGACTTAGCTTTGAACCAGCACAGACGTGAGAGTTGAGAGAGGACGGCTGGAGCTGAACATAGACCCAAAAGCTGAGAGAGAATTAGGGAGATCAAGAGCTGAGATCGAGGAGCTCATCCTTTTCACCACTTCTTCATCGCCATCACACCTCACCACCATTCCACTACTTCATCGTCTCCACCTCCATCTATCTTCTTTACCGTTGGAACTCCATTTTTCCGATGAGCTCCTTCCACAATCTCAGGCCGTGACTCCTCTGTCTGAAATCACTACCACCGGAAGCTTCCTCTGTTCTTGAACTGTCTAAACCGTGGCTTAATTTCCTCTGTTCTGTTCTGCTTCTGAATTCAAATCCAGCCCCAATGCTTAATTGATTAAATGCTGATTTGTCATTTTTAATATGTGATTTCATGGCTGGGTGTTTGATTCAGAATGTGGTTATGTTTCTTGAAGTGATTCTCATGATTGGCTAGGCAATTTTGTGCTCTTGGGGATGAATTGGAGATGGCTTGAGCTCATATGGGCTTTAAAGGGGAGTTTATTTTATCTATAGCTCATTGTATTTTTGATTTCTTAGGTGTAAGAATTCATTTATATGTTGAGACTATGATTTGAGTTATAATTGCTATGGATTGAGTTGTTATGATTTGGAATTTGTAATGAGGATTTGTACTCATCAATATATATTGTTATATATCTGTTTCCTATGATTCTATTGCTTTCTATCTATTTAACATGGTATTGTTGGATAGTTTGATTGAATTGGAATTGTAGTTGAACCTAAATGCATTGCTTATTCTATAGTCACTCTCTAAGGGGTTTTAATAATGCTTAAATAAATGGGTTCATGAGTTTAAGCATTAGGCTCAATGGTAATTGGGGTTTGATATATTAGAAAACTTAGAGAAACTCATTACAGTAAGAGGGCTTAATAGCATTTCAAGGGTAGGGGTTCCTCTCTTGTGATGCTAGACTCAATGGTAATTGAGGTTTGGTATATTAGAAGCTTAGTGAATTAACTCCCCAAATATCTTAATTGAGCAAGAATAGTCCTTGAAAACCATTTCCAAGAGCATCTTCATCATTCGCATTTTAACCAATTTCCATTCCATATCAATTTTATTCCAAAAATCCAAAAATATTAGTTTTAAAAGCATTTTAGTTTAATTGCAATTTAGTTGTTAGATAAGAAGCTCAAAGACCATTTTTAACTCATTTCATTTCAATCATTGCACTTAGTTTCTAGGTAATTAATAAAAGGCTCTTCAAGAGACGATCCGGGATTGTACCCTATATTGCAATCCTTGGTTTAATTTTTGAAGAGGTTACCAAGGCATAAAAGCCGACAAAGCCTATTTCTTCAAGTGGCATCGTTGCCGGGGAGCCAAGTAATTGGTTTCCTAGTAACTAAGTGTCAATCTTTGATTGATTGGTACCTTAAGTTTTTAGGTTGCATTTTAGTTAGTTTAGGTAGCTTTGCATGTTTTTTAAAGCATATTGCATCTTTTGTCATTTTGAAATCCTTTTCCCCTTTTTCATTTGCATTTGTGTTCTCTTAGATTTTTTCCCCCTTAGTTTTTCAACAGGGAAGGCCTTTCTGGTAAACAGATAACTGCATGCCGTTCTGACTGAAATCAAAAGGCATGTCGTTCATCTTAATCCGATAAAAGGCATAATGGAATGCTATTAGACATAGTTAAACATATTATGGCTCATGATAACCCACCAAATGTGAGTGGGAGAGTATTATCTAGTCTACTTTTGGTAGATTAGTACACATGCACACATCCTTGGTTTCATCAAGTTATGTGCGCTTAAGTTTAATTATATACCTTCTAAAGTAGTCACTACTATACCCTATAAATGTTGGACTAAATAAAAGTTAAATTTGAGTTTTCATAGACCATAAGGGTCGGTTGTAAATTCCCATAGCGGTTATAAGTGGGAGCTCATAAGGGTTACATTTTCAAGAGTGAAATGATGATAGAATTATGAAAAAAAGAATTGAAAGGTACCATATTTGCTGTGATTTAGTTTTCAATTAAGGGTAAAACTAATCACATTGGATCTCTTTGCAAGACGCAAGGACAAGGCAGTACAGAACATGCTAATAATTCTCAATTATTTTTGAGAGTGAGAGCTTAGAATGGTCAATAAAGGAACCAAACAAAATAAATATGAAATGGAAAAGGTTCATGTTAAAAGGGATAACTGAGAAAAATGTTCATGGTTATTCTAAAGGAGGATGATGAGTCACATTCTGTACAAGAGGCCATGTCAAGGGAAAATGGAAGAAAGCAATGGAAAGAGAAGTGAATTCTTTGAGAAAGAATCAAGTTGATAATCAGTTGATCAACTACCAAGTCAAAAAGGCTATTGAGAACTAGTGAGTTCTATAGGTTTAGGAGAAAAGTGGGTAAATCAATTGGCATACACAAAACTTGTTACAGAGGAGTATGCATAACAGGAAGACATTTTTCTCACTTGTTGTACATTTAAATAGTTTTAATATGGCAATAGTTAACTATTTGAATTTAAATTTACATCATATGGATGTAAAACAGACAATTTGAGTGATGATTTGGATGAAGAAATCTATATACAATGGCTATTAGATTTCACTAAAAGTATTATCTAAAGTTTCACATAGTGGTGACTTAATGTGTTTTGCAGAAGTCCTTTTATAGATTGATGCAATCGTTCAGATAGTGATGAATAATTTTTTGAAAGAGAGGTAACCCAATGTGTTTCTCAAATGGTTGAAGAGAACCATTGGTAAATGATTTGTGATATTATGTTTTTAAGTGGATGATATACTATTGGCTATATATATTTTAAATTTGGTAGTGCCTATTAAAGAATGGTGCTGGTTCATGGGTAAAGCAATTAGATTTGAGATCCAAAGAAATAGCTTAAGAAGACTCCTCTATTTTACAAGAGAATTACATTAAGAAGATTCTTAAGCGATTCAAAATAAGTGAATGCAATCCCATGGATACCCCAATGACTTTAAGAGTGAGTTTTGTTAGATCAAGTGTTTCACCCAAGAGGGGGGGTGAATTGGGTGATACTGAAATTTCTTTCAAAAATATAAAACTTTGACAAAAGAATTAAAACAGTAATGAGTAAGGAGAAATATCACCGAAGTGTACATCGGGAGTTATACTGGTTCGGTCACAACCACTTTGACCTACGTCCAGTCCTCAGAGCTTCTCTGAGAGTTTTCACTATAGCTTCCAAGATTCAGTGGGTTCTTGGCACCTCAGTACAAGCAAGTTCCTTACACCTGGACACTCGCTCCCCCTTACAGGTTGTAATCCAATCCCAACTCAAGGTTCCACAACCTTAAGTTTTCTCAATAACAAATATTGAGTTTGAATGAAATATCTCTCTTACAGAGTAAATGATAATCATTGAAGCATAGAAATACAATTTCAATGTGAAAACAGAGCAATGAACTTAATGATACGTTCGTATGTGTGTTCTTGTGTTTTCTTTCATCTTTCTTTGTTCAGATGTTCCCATATATATAGATACGTTGGTAATGATTTCTGGAACATATTTCTTCATGTCCGTTGGAGCGTGCGCAGCCATAATTGACTTTTCTAGTTTTTGAAAAACATACGTTGCGGTAGGTGACGGTCGGTGACATTTGAGCATTGCTTTTGACTTTCCTTATTTGGTAAGATCTCTTCACTGTTTTCCTTTTGAAAAACTAAGTACACTAATATAATGAAAAGTTAATCAAATAGGAAACAGAATAGTGACCGTTGGAATGATTTCAAACTTTCTGGATTAGCTTACTCGAGTAGCTCATCGAGTAATCCTTGAAGTTTACTCGAGTAGCTCCTCGAGTATCATCGGGAAATCTTTGCTTAATTGAAAGTCAATGAAGAAAAGCAAGATTACTCGGGTAGTGCATGGAGTAAACTAAATTTCAAACCTTTGGGAATAGTTATTTACTCGGGTAGCTACTCCAGTAAATCTTTTGCAACTTCATAGATTACTGGGGTAACACCTCGAGTAATCCTTCAAGAAACTTTTGATTACTCGATGCTCTACTCCAGTAATGTTGGCAGGATTTCAAGACCGAGAGCAAATACCTTGTTACTCGAGTAGGGATTCAAGTAATGTATTCATTTTTGCATAGGTTACTCGGGTAGTTCCTCGAGTAACTGAGACTTTTGAACATGATTTACTCTGGTAATGACTTGAAGTTTTCTTTGAAAACATTTACATATACTGGGGTACTTACTCGAGGAATCACTTAAAATAAATCATGAAAAACAAACTTGTATACTAGAGTAAGTACTAAAGGAAGATGAAATAAAGAAAGATCAAGTCACTCGGGTACCAACCTCAAGTTTTCACTTACCTTAGTCTGTTACTCGAGTAGCTCCTCGAGTAACATTGGCAGTGGTACAAAGTGCCGAGAGTTACATCTTTTCACAAACAGAGTTACTCGAGTAGCTCCTCGAGTATCATGGAAAACTTGAAGGGAACTGGAAGTTTCTGACCTGGTTACTCGAGAGTAGCTCCTCGAGTAACATTAGCAGTGGTACAAAATGCCGAGAGGTCCATATTTTAGGAAACACAGGTACTCGAGTAGCTCCTCGAGTATCATGGGGAAAACTTGAAGCCAACTGGAAGTTTTCACATGGTTACTCGAGTAGCTCCTCGAGTAACATTAGCAGGCCGAGAGCAACCTTAAAATTTTACCTGGTTACTCGAGTAGCGCCTCGAGTAATGGTGGCAGGTAACTGGAAGTTTTGCTTGGTTACTTCAAGTTTTGGCTCATTACTCGAGTAGCGCCTCGAGTAATCCCTTAGAAATTGTACTTCTGATCAAGTTCCTCAGCATTTTCTCTTGGCCAATCTTCACTACTTCCATGCTTACCTCAAGTAAAGCTTATTCCTGTCATTACTTAGTTCAAACTTGATTATTAAACATTTCCTTTTCAAACCATTCTTTTGTTATCATCAAAACATGAGATCTAACAAGTTTGGGTCTTGACAAATTTCCCTAAGCCGACCAAGAAGATAATAGAAAAGAAAATCCATATGATACTGTTAGCAGTGTGATGTATGCAATGATATACACAAGCTTAGATATATGCGCATGGTAGGACTTATAATTCGATATTAGTCCAACCACCGTGAGAGATATTAGATGGCTACATAGAAGGGTCATGAGATATTTGTATAGTACATTGATTATGTACGTTTAAAGTATGTGTTGTGATAGTACAAGAGGCTTTATGGCTGGTAATGTTCACAAAACATGTGAGATTTGAAAGTGAAAATTCAAATCTAATGTCAAAGTATTGTGACTACACATAGCCACTGCTTAAACAAAAGACCCTAAACATAATGGATAGATTAAATGCAAAGGTATAGCTATATGAGAGATGCTATAGCATATAAATTTATTGTTAAACAATGTATTCATATGCAAAGTCCCCTAATTAAACCTAATGACCAAAGACATGTATGAGAAACATGTTAAGTTCTTTGGCATACATATAGTATGGAGTAATGATACTTCATTTTGGCTTTTAATGTGTATGTAAGTATACAATGTCTAGTATGTCGTACAGGTTGGTGAGGTCGTCTTTCTCACAGAAGCGACCGCCTTTGAAATTCGGGAGAAGTATGCAAAGATGAGACAATTGTGTAAACCAATAAAGTAGCAAGAGTGCTAATATGGTAGAGAAGAAACACAAACTATGTTGCCTCGACTTAAGTGCAGTAAGTTGAGATGAGATCCTTATTTGTAAAAATATGGATCGAATCATGGAAAGCCACATCCATGATACATGTTGCCAGACAACAAATTCTTCAAAATTGACATCATATAATATGAGTGGAGTTGAGGAATTTGGATTTAGATACTGGAAGTGTCCAGACTTAAGTTTGTACGATGTTAATGATAAAATCAAACGGCATACGCTCTTAAAGTATAAGAGTAACACCGTAGCATGTGATTCATATCACATGTGTTAAAGAATCACAAATAGGAAGCAAGGGAATAGATCCTTGCTTCATTGTTGTGTGAGTCCCAGAAAGGTTAACCCTTCATCAATGTCCTTTGACTTTGACATTATTATTGAAAAATGTTTCAACGTCTGCTACTTTAGCATTTTGTCTTATGATCATGATTGATGCTATCTAAAGGCATTATGTTAGGAAAGCGGTTGGTACATATCAAAGTGATATATGGGCGAAAGAAAGATTATTACCTAAAATATACACACTTATACTAGTATCTAAGACCAGTCCCTTATGATATTATTTTGTAGTTTCATAAGTGTAGACACTATGCATATAAGAAAGACAATCTGAGTTTTATACTGATTTAAGAGGGATTAGATTGGCCATGAGTAAAGTGTATAATGGTAAATCTAGGACATCCGAGCATTATATCAATATCAAGCTGCACTACAGGGTTGTTTTGTGATGATCTCTATAAAAGGGAATTTCTAGTACAAAGCGCCCAAATGGAGACGTCATGCCCACATGGTCACTACCTGAAGTGCAACCATTTATCTCTTGTACCCACACTAATCGGATCACAGTTGCGGAAGCGATTATGACGCACAGCAAATACACCACGATAGGAAGAAGAAGAGATAAATATAGTAGAGGGAATGTTGAGTCAATTTGACAGAGTTTCTGTATGTTATATCCAATGTCTTATTACTGAATCCCTTATGTCTATTTATAGGGTTCTATGCACCCCTTCCTCTTCTACTAACATGTCCTTTCATCAGAGAGACAAGATATCCTTTTGATTGAGAGACATATTGTTTCGGTGAAACAATACCACTTGTAGAGTCATAATCTATCGGTTAAACAACATGACTCATAATGTTTTAGGAAATATTACATATATTGACCCAAACATTTATATTATTTATACCTTAACCTAAATCCTATTGGGCTTAGGCCCAATCCATCAAGGATGGACTAAGCTATTTTCCAACACGATGTTTCGAATATTTAAGACGATGTTCTACTTAATTGTTCTTGTCTTGCCGAGGAATTATCAGCTTTGTATTTGTGGCTGGTAGTAGGTTGTTGTACCCTTCTAATTAGACTGCTAATCAGAGTTGCTATAGCAGTTAAGTCTGCAGTTTTTAGGTTCACTATGTGTACTTTACTTTTTGTTGCTTCTTACATTTGAAGTCGTATGTCTATGGTCATTTTATGTTGTACTAATATTTTATTTATATATTTTATCATTTCATCAAAAAATAAAGGGTTAAAGTGTAAAAATATACATGTGATTTTCCTCAAAGTGCACCCAATATCAAATACTTTTTTGAGGTACAACAGTGACTATGTGGTTACAAAATAGGTGCAAAACTACCCTTTGACCGTTAATTTGATTTTTTTATCCTGAAAGTGATGACGTGTGGACGTTGAAGTGACATTCTGGAAAAAAAACTTGCTGAAAATCAAATTTTTTCTAATAAATCATATAATTTAATAAAAATTAGTAATATAATATATGTATTATAATGATTTTAATTTAATAATATTGGGAATTTAGGGTTGGGAAAAAATTGAGCAATCAGTATGTTTTTTAAGGCAGCAGCTCTGCTGAATGAGTTAAGCACTCTGCATTCAAATTTGAATCTACTTCAGTGAAAGTGGTAGTGAAATAGTGAAATGTGGATAATATTAATTGCAAAGCTTCACCATTCAGTAAATGTTTTTTCCGGAATGTCACTCCAACGTCCATGTCATCATACACGTCATCATTTTCAGGGTCAAAAAGGTAAACTAACGGTTAAAGCGTAGTTTTGCACCTATTTTGTAATCACATAGCCATTGTTGCACTTAAAAAAAGTATTTGGTGTTAAGTGCACTTTGAGAAAAATCACATGTGTATTTTTGCACCTTACCCTAAAAATAAATCACAAAATTCATAAGTACATTACTGTTTTTTCAAATAAATATTATATTGATGCCATACAAAAATGTGCATAATTTTTTATATCATAGAAAAAATAATTAGTTTGTTCTTATAATTTTAATTTAGTTATAATTCAGTTCCTCAAATTTAATAATTTAATTGATTAAGGCCTATATTTTTTTTTTTTGCCTTCGTTAATACCTATGTGTTTTATCCTAGTTACAAGGACAACTCAGTGTTTGAAAAATTAGATGATTAAAAGTCTATACATTAAATTTCTAAAGTTTGAGGGCGGGATCATACGTTAGACAAATTAAATTTTCAGATATCAAAACTAAATGGGAAATACTCAGTGCATGAAATATAAAAAGGGAAGCATTCTATCGTTAAGTTATAAATGTACTCATGTAAATGATACAGTGTATATAATATTTATTAGTTGGCAAAAAAATTATTTATCAAGTGCTTTACTCACTAAGTCTTATATTTAGAATTAGAAGTGGTATTATATAATTTTTATTTTTTAGAAAGCAGTATGTAATTTTTATTAATTTCATCATGAGTCTCATGTCACGTGTATATCGTGTATTTTTATTAATTCCTCAACCCTGTATATTTAATTATGCATATAGCTTTGGTTTACTAAAAATATTTTCGCAAATATAAATGCAGATATATATTGATGGTATTCATCCGCGTGAAAGTAGGGTTCTTCGGAAAGCGTACGGATTACAAAAAAAAACTGAATCTTTTCCTAATATATTATTATTTTATACAAAATAGAAATAGAAATTCATTCTAGATTATTCCGAAAATATTTATTTCTATAAATTATGGTGGGTCCCAGAGTTTATTTCCAAGAACTAACAGGCAAATAAAAAATTGCACAATTTACGTAGAATCAACGAAGATAAGTAAATAAAAGGACAAGGCTTCGACATAAAATTTTCCAGCCCATCCCGAAATCTTAACCGTTCAAAGCTACATCGGCCGGTCCCATTCCATTTATCTGCTTCTTTCTTGTCGTTTTCACACGAAGAGACACACCTCTTCTCAGAGATCAGAAATCAGAATCAGAAAGAAGAAAGCGAAGATCATAATCATCGCATAGGAAGGACAATCCTTTATTCTGTCTTAGAAACTCGATGTTCTGAAGTTTGACTATAATTTGAAGTCTCTGCCACTCTCTCTCTTTCTTTTTTTTTCCCCCTCTCTGGTTTCGTCTGCTTCAATGGAAATTCATGGCGGAGAGAGGACGACGGCCGCCGATGGGGCTTTGAATGGATTCTCTCCGGTGACTTCCACCAGGATTGGCTGGAAATCTCGAAGGAGATCTGGTACTAAAAGTGTTTTTGGCTTTAACTTGTAGCTTTTGAGTTTAATTTGGTTTCGGTTACACTTCCATACTTGTTTAGATTTGAGAATCCTTGCTTGAAACGTGTAGTTTCTGAGCTGTTCGTATGTTTGATTGAATGATTCTGGGGAATTTCGAACGCAACTTGCAGCTAAATCCTATTCTGAACATCATTGCCGCCAAATCTTCTCACAATTGTATAGTACTATTTTTTTTTTTTTTTTGATTTCACATCTGTTAAAAGAAATCTACATTTACATTCTATCAACTTCTGTGTTTGATGTGTGAAATTCCTGCAAAATTGTTCACGAGTTACTCTGATATTTTTTTCCGGGTGTTTGAGTTAGAGAAAAAATTGTAACAGTTGTCATTTGGTATGACGTTTTGGTAACGTTTACTTTGTTTGCTATGATGGGCTTACCGAACTCCGAGTCTTTCTCATTATAATACTTAAATTATTTTTATTACAAAAACAGTTTTAGGCATCAACAGAGGAGTAAAGTAAAGAAAATTGCTAAATTATTTAATAATTAATTACTGTACAGTAGCTCTTTAAAGTTATAAGCGCCACTCCCGTAAGAACGCTATCCCCTGAATTTTGCAAACGGTGTTAATTTTTCCATCATTTCTTTTGATTTTATTTACAAAATGGAAAACGCATCTTTTGGCTCCAAATCTTACCCTATCTCTGATACGATATAACTATTTTATACCTTTTACTTGTTAGTGCCAGTGTGAGTTTATATCCTATATTCAGAGCCAAATAATTGAGATTTGTATCGTTCTGGAATATATATATATATATATATATATAATAGAAAACTATCACTTAGTTGTTGGGTTGAGAAGATCAGCAGACATCTTAGGTTACGATTTTTGGACAACTCAATTTTGATGTCTCCATGGTTAATGATGGCTCTTATCGATTATAATATAGTATTTTAATTAAAAATTCTTTTTGGCATGTTGTGGCAACATTAGTATTTGGCCAGGCACCATTGTTTTTTAATTCTTACTCCATCAGGTTTGAAGCAATTATATGCCATTGGTAGGCTTCTGCCTAACCTGAGTAGAAGTAAAGTCTTTGTGCACTCAAGAAAACGAAGTCTTTTGAGTTTCGACTGGCTAAAACAAGATGCTGGTCGGATACATATAACTCATGATAGATGGTGCCTACATTGTCAAACTTTTATAGGGGCCAACAGGCAGGCTTGTCTTAATGCTTGCAATGAATTTTTTATTGGTCACGGGTTTTTTCATTAAAAATATAAAATGGAAGAATTTTTTTAAAAGGCAGAAACATGTATTGTTAAGATGTAAGAATTCCCCATTTCTCAATTTCTTGTGAAAACGGACCTGATAGAAATAATCAAAAACTGTAGTTTCTTTTTTTTACAAGAATCAAAGGAAAGCACAAAGTTAGTTCTAGCTCACAAATTCACACACGCAATCAGGTTCAACCCCATGAGCCACTTGACCTAAGGGTCATTGGCTCAAAAAGTGCAGTTAAGTTGTCTCTAAAAATAAACGGTGGATGCTGTAGCTGCAGAAGTTTAAAATATATGTGTGTAATCCTTTTTATGTTTTTATGAAGAACAAGAAACTTTTTTTCTTGTTATCAGCATGCAACTTTGGCAGGTCTCCTCCCTCATTTCAGAATGAAAAAGTAGCATCATTCATGTTGCTGAGAGATTTAGAGTTTGATGAAACCACTGTACATTTCATATATATTTTTTACCCAGTGAACCAGGTGTCTGAACTTTTAGGTTTTGTTTGGTTCAACGAAGGTTAGGTTAAGTGAAGTTTACTTAAGTTAGGTTAGAAGAGGTTATAATGTTGTTTGGTTCAACGAAGGTTAGATTAAGTGAGGTTTATTTAAGTTAAGTTAGGTTAGAGGAGGTTAAAATGCCCTTCTACATATTTTCCTTCTTCTTTTATAATATATTTATTAATAATAATTATTTATATAAAATTATTATTTATAAAATAATTATTCGTGTAAGTATATAAATAATTATTTATAAAATTATTATTATTTGGAAAGTTCGTTGAATCAAGAGGTCAAGTTTTAAAGGGGAGGGCAGTGTTGGAATTTTAAAAAATTGTCATGGGTAATTTAGTCAGAATTGAAGACAAATATTCTCTCACCTAGGAAAAACCCCAATTTTGGAGGGTTCACAACCTAGGTTAGGTTACCACTAGAAGACAAAAAAACATCTAACACCTAACCTAATCTCCTTCCAACCAAACACCACTTTTTTACCCCCAACCTACCCCAACCTAAGCTAACCTCCAACCAAACAAAACCAACCCCACCCTAACCTAACCTAACCTCCAACCAAATAGAGCCTTAAAGGCTTGGAGCTTCTGGCGTCAAATTTATTGGAGTCTGAACTTTAATAGTAGAATAAAGGCTTGGAGCTTGGGCTATCTTTGCTTCATGGGGAAATTTTTCTTAAATGACTTTGCCCGGCCATAGAAAAAAATTCTATTGTTTGTTACTTTGTTGTTTCATTAGAACATTTTCGAGCATAAATGTTGCTCAAGATAGGCTTTGGTGATAATGTTAGCTTACAGTGAGAGTGGCTTTTGTAAGCTGGCTCTTCTCAACAATGGACTGAAGCATATCAATAGTATGATTTGCTTACATCTTTTTCAATAGAAATTTTCGTTCAAAATTTGAAGTTCAAATTGATAGAAAAATTTTCTAAATGTTCCATTGAAACAAAGTTGAGTGATGGAGATATATAGCCCTCTTCTTAGCAGCTTGCAGTCCTGTCGATAAATTGTTGTGCTGCTTTGTTCTGTTTCATTCATGGGTTATTTTGCTTTAGTTGTGCAAATATGGTATGGCTAGATTAGTTGGAAACAGAATGGTAACTTGTTGCCCACAGCTAGCGGGAAGAATTTAGAGGTATCAAACGATACTGCAAGTGCTAATAAACCACCCAGCAAACAGGAAGAACCTCCTCCTGCTGAGGAGATGAAGCAGGACTCAACTGAAGTTCCTGTTCCTGAGCTTTCTGAGCGTCGAAAGGCATTATTTGAACCATTAGAACCTATAAAGAACATTAATGGCCGACAGCCATCTGCTGAATCTTTACTTCCTCCCCCTGACTTTGAATCTGCAAACTATCCAAAGGGATGGTTGATTGGGAAGAAGCGAAAGCTTGTCAATGTTGATGTCGTCGAAAGCATGCGCAGGATTGCCATCCATGAAATGAACAGAAAGGTACCATATTTTCATCCTTGCCTTCTCAACTTCCCCCATACCTTATTAGTAATTAAAAAATAAAAACCATCAACATGCTGACATATTTTGGTGATTTTTCGTCACAGGACCGGGAAATCAACGGGTTGAATGAACAATTGGAGGAGGATGCAAGATGCTTGGAGCACCTGCAAGTCCAGCTTCTGGAAGAGAAGAGCAAGCGTGCTCGAATTGAGAGGGAAAATGCCATGCTCCAAGAACAAGTGAACATGCTTATGAACATGATACAAGAAAATGAGCAAATGGTCGACGATGAACCAGGCAATGACGAACCATAAATAGTGTAGTATTGTTATTATGCTCCTTGTGTTTGTCTGTTTATTAATTCTTTTTCTCAAGCGTGGTGGGGTGTGCTTAGTTTTGCTGCTGTAGTTGAGTTAGTGGAGTGCATGTATTTATACTCTCTGCAGGTCAGAAAAGGTATCAAATCGAATTGAACTGAACATATTATTTGTTTATCGAAGGAATAATAATGTAGATCTCTCATGATCTGTACTGTATTGCGGTTAATTAGTAGCATCATGCTGCTCTCGAGCTATGTGAGAATAAAATTCGATGTTACAGCTTTCTTCCTCTTCCTTTATTGACTTTAACCATCCGGATGAGTTTAATCTTTGACAGAGCTGACAGATTTATCGAATTACAATTATGATAACTTATTCAGGTCTACAACTTCTTCAATCCTTGAGTAAACAAAATTTGTATGAAAATTGAAATTTTAATATTTATGTTTGCATGAAAAGGTGCTTTGACTTTTTATGAAATTTATATCTCATGTTTAGGTGAAATTGAAACTTATAGCTTGTCACCTTAAAAAACTTAGTCATGCATTCAGAAAGAAAATAATAAATGTATGATTATATAAATTTATTCATAAAATCAAAGCTATTACTTATAAATATAGGAAGTCCAAATCAATTTTTACATTCATCCTTTTTTTGTTAAACAAAAAATTGATCCTTCTTTTGATGAATGTTAAAATTCTTACATTCATCCTTCTATTCTATCTTTTTCTTTTTAAAATTATATTATAAACTTATTTTCTAATTAATTATAAAAATTAAGATTAATATACAAATAATATAAAATTTTAATTCTAACTTCATCTATTCCTAAGTTGTATACATTGGGTTGTGGTTTTTATATTATTTCTGTCATGAACATATATATATATTAATGCGGATGTCCATTGTCTCACGATAGATCTTTGACATCCATTATCCCACATTTATTGGAGTTGTAAATCTATGTCCCTAAATAAAGCCATAAAGGGCATATTATTGTAGTATCTCTTAAGTTTCTCTGTATCATGTTGTCTATATGGTTTCTAGTATTCTCTTTATCTCATAAGCCATCGCAAGAGCTCTGAACCTTCAAAAGAATTTATGGTCCCTATGAATTTGGAATTCACCCAACCGTTCATTGACAACAGAAATTAAAACATCATCATCCTAATCGACACTTGACGGAATCTACATCTCTATCATTGTAGAACTTTTCAAGGCAAAAGGTGCCGTGGGGATTTTAACATTCAAGATACAAACATCATATACAGACACATTATACACACTAGTCAGGTAAGCCTGCAACTGCTGAGTGCCACATTTTGTCCGGATTCTTCATCAATCTGGATCTCTGAATCCCTCCGTTTTTTATGTTAGGGTGAAAACAGGCGACAGCAAACACAAAATTCACTCTCACACACTACTTCATATCGTTGCTTCTAACTATTGGTTCATATTCTGACCCCTATCTAACTTGATTAACAGAATCATCTGCCATTGGGAATAGAAACTGTGGCAGAGAAGCTATCCTTGGAAGATTAAGCAGCAGCTCCCCTACTGACTCCTTCCTGCGCATGCCGCCGCCACTAACCTGCTTACTGCCAGAAGCATCATCATCCCCGGATTCGGCAACCGTACTTCTGCATGATAACTCTAGATCCAAGTTGTTTTTTTCACCAACTTTTCCACTAGCTTCAGTATTAGTTCTTACATTGGTGTCTTGTGTAGCTGCAGGATCCTTCTGCAGAAGGCAGCACAAGGAATTAACCCTTGACATGAGAAACTGTTCGTCCGAGGCTGCAGTAACTAAAGAGTCGTTGAGCAAGTATTGGGTGATTTCATCCAGGATTATTTTGCTTTGCTCATTGTTATTGGCAAAGGCAGGATTGCCCGATGTGATCTGTTCTGAAATGCAATTTCCAATGTGGTTTACTATATCATTCATTGACATCGATGGGTGAAGTCCGGGCACTTTGATCTGATCCAAGTTGTTAAGAAACTTCAAGGCGTCAGCTTCTCTTCTCCTTACCTGCTTGATTCTAAGGGGCTCCATGACTGCACACGAATAAATAAGACGAACTTAATTTAATTGTATGGAAGCCAATAGCCTGTATGATTAGATATAAGATTGGGCGGTAAGATGTCACGTGGTAGTTCAGTTGGAAAGCGACCATATCAATACAATTACAGATTGTACATCGTATAGCTCAACAACTCTAGCATTTTCCCAAGAATATGTCAGTGAAAATCTCTCTTTAAGTTAAACTACTTCACCCTCAGCAATAGAGAAATTGAATGCCAAAATTGTTCCCAAGAAAAGAGATGCAAAATTGTACCTGAGCTAGGAGAAGTGATTTCCTGGGAAATATTTTCAAAAGCCTTTCCCACAAGATTGTGTTCACTTTTTGAGGAAGATGATTGAACTGCAGATGCTGATTCCACATCATGCAACTCAAACAAACCAGCTTGCCCTTTGCCAATTCTATCCAAAGTTGCAGTTGATTCAAGTTGATCATCGAGTGCAGTTTTAGATTCAAAATACGGAGAATCCAACACCATATCAGGTTGTTGACTTAAGAAGTTTAGGCGTGGATCACACTGAATCAACTTCTCAAAATGCTTTCCTAGAAGTCCTTGTGGGCACTGCAGAAAATGCCGCCTACAACAATGAAGACAAACATTAGGAGTCATCATTCAAATTCATGCTCTCTATAGCAGTGATGCTAATGGTTAAATGATAAGAGACAACTCCAACATTGGATAAGTAACACATAAACCTCTTAACACTCCCTGAATGCTATCCATAGACTCAGAAATTCTTGAAACAATTTCAGTTTCAATTACAACATTAATAGAAAGTCATGTAAATCAACCCCCCGGATATATGACATTACCATTTAATTTATAGCAGGTTTCATAAAATTAGAGATATTAAAGAAAGAGCTCACATTCAGCACTTCTGTAGGACAATTAGTGTAACAGAAATCCATCAATTGCCATGGAATCCTTTTATTTCTACTTTTGGTGAAACACATGTTATGTAGTTATAAATCCAATCAGATTAGACTCTAAACTCCAGGCTGGAAGAACTACAAAAGAAATAAGAAATAAAATTACAGACGCAAATCATTCTTATTTGGTATCTCATTTATGAAGTAATTAGCTGTCAATAGTTATCATCAGTATGTTTCGCCATCCTTTCCGTTTGGTCTGTTCAGCACGCTAAGCATCTCAGCTATTCTGAAAACTGTACGCACTTAAAGTGTCCTTCCTTAGACAGAGACACTAACTATCTTACATGGTGTGATATGGGATAAGGCCTAGGGTTATCCTTTTTAATTATTAAACAAGACTATTTATCTGATTTGAATTTGAATTTTAAATTCAGGATTTAGATTTAAATTTGAATTGTTATTTTATTATTTAATTATTTCTAGGGCTCTATAAATAGAGCTTGGGGTTCTATGTCGTAGGCAGCTTTGGATTGATTGATTGATTGAATAAAGATTGCTTTTCCCTCTGAGTACTCTTTCTTCCTTCTGTTTTTCTATTTCCCCCTCCTTCTTACTGTCCTCCCTCTTCTAGTCTCTCTCTCCCCTCCCCTTTCCCCAACACATTCACATCAATTCTGGCATCAAAGTAAGGTTCCCTCCATTGCTTTCACTGCTCAATTTCCCAAAAACAAAAAAAAATTAACTTCCTTCCACTACACCTCCGCCACCATATTTGAGCCCATATATCACCACCATTCATTCAAATTTCAACTCAAACTTGCGGCTTGGTTTGTAATTTTGTGGCTATCTTAAGGAGGTTTGGGCGTGATCAACATTCTCTACCCTTGTGCAAAATCTCACTTCCCACCCACAGTGGTGCCTTTAACCGTTCAGAGCTCAATTATTGAGGATTGCTACTTCGGTAACTTTTTTGAAAATTTATTTTTAATTTCACTCTTGATTTTTGTATTTGAAAAAAGAGAAAAAAAAAAGAGAGTTGAAGGCAAATGAACGTGAAAAAAAAAGGAAGAAAAAAAAGCCAAAAAAAAGGAAATAGTGACAAAAAAGAGAGGTAAAAAAAAACCAAAGAAAGAAAGAGAAAGTAGAAAAGTTGCCATGATAATTACTTGCAAGTATGAGTTATAGAAAATATGCAAATATGAGTTACAAAGGATACTCATATAGGGAGTTTCGTTATGCGTATGACGCCCCATATGAGAATGTCTATCATGACCGAGCCAGGTACTCTACTCGACGCCATCAGTATGCCAACTATGAGCACTACAGATATGCTACTCGTAACCGGCATGAGTATGTTAATCATGGCCATGATGGATATGATGCTCGTTGCTATAGCCTCTGCTCATATGAGTATGCCACATATCCTCAATACAAAGGAAGATGATCATCACTAGCAGGAAGATCTTAACTTCAGTTGAGATGAGAACTCTTAATTTCTTCCTACCTGAACTTGAAGATTACAGAAGAGCTGAAAGACGCCACAAGCAGAAGGATGAGTACGAGGCATTTTGAGAACGTTGGAGGGTTGAAGATAAATGTCTCAAGGCACAACTAGAACAATTGAGGATCGAATTTGAGCATCAACGTGCTCATATGCGAGAGGACTTAAAGGATATGTGTCAACAGCTTCATGAGTTGCATGATGTAGACAAGAGTATAACGATCCAGATAAGCTAGTCGAGAGAAGTCAAAGCTCCTTTTTCAAAGCAAGGAGATGAGATTGCAATCCTAACTAAAGAACTATCGCCAACTATTGTGGAACCCAATCATGACATTGATGTGTTTTCACTTGCGCCTATCCTACATACTCCAAGGAAAACTCCAGTGATTGATGCTACCAATAACAATAATCCTATTGATCATGTCATCTATGCGGTAACGGTGAAAGTAGTGTCATACTTGCTTGAGATTAGTAAGGTTCAAGTTCAAATGGCAACAACCTTACTCGAGCTGGTAATACAAGTCCAACCCGCAAACCCGCAAGTTAGGACAGGGTTAGGGTTGGGAAAATCCCAACCCGCAAAAGTGTGGGCCGCACAGGCCCACACCGCATGGCCCGCGGGCTGATGTGGGCCAGCCCGCGGGTTGGCCCGCAAAATTTTTTTTTTTTTTACATATAATAATTTTACAAAATTTATAAGTTGTCTACTCCTATTTTGGTATCTTCCAATCCAAAGGAAAAAAATCTTATCCTCTTCCCTTATTTTTTAAACAAAATTATTATATTTTGGTTATTTGAGGATGAGTTTATATTTTGTTTATAAACTTTGGCAAATTTGGTTACTTTATCTCTTGAATTGTGAATTATGTTTTTAAATTTTTATAAGAGGAATGATTGATGCTAGGAAGGTAAATTTAATAACTCATATATATGTGTCTCATATTTTTTACCCTATTTAAAAAAAAGGAATGTGTTTTTTCAAAAAAACGCTGGCCCACAACCCGCACACTGCAGGTTAGGATTGGCAAGATGCCAACCCGCGAAGTGCAGGCCGCGGGTCGGTCCCAGCTCTAAACCTCACCTCCTCAGCACACTGCACTGCCTTAGGTTACTCCATTGTTGAATGGTCCTCTCCAACAATACATTGTTTGTTGGAAAGGCTTTCCGGACACTCTTCAAGACTCAGCTAGTTATTCCTACCAAGGTTTACTCTTTCAATATCTCACTTGTTTGAAAGGGTTTCCAGATACCAGCAACATGCTAAAGAATTAACCCACCTTCCCTCCGAGATTTGTGCAAAACTAACTCATCAGGAGCCAAGTCTTTCAACTGGGGGAGAAATGATATGATATGGGATAAGAAAATCTAGGGTTTAGTTAGGAGATCTAGAGTAATTCATTATACTTATTAAAGAAGGATATTTATCTAGATTTGAATTTTGAATTTACGATTTAGATTTGAATTTTGAATTATTATTTTATTATTTTTAGGACTCTATAAATAGAGCTTATGGTTCTCTGTTGTAAGCAGCTTTGGATTGGTTGATTAATTGAATAAAGATTCCTTTTCCCTTTAAATACTCTTTCTTCCCTCCGTTCGTCTGATTCCCCACTCTTTCATGCTCTTCTCCCTCCTCCCCTTTCCCCAACCCGTTTCACATCACAACAATTTCAATATTTCATCGAGTACTTTCATCACCAAGACTTATGTATTGAGGGAACTAAGTGCATACCTCTGCATGCTTGCTTGTCCGCCAGTGAAGTCTGATGTCGCCTGCCATAAGGTATGCTTCCTTGGTTGTGGATTGATCTCCCTAAAAAATAAGGGTCTTCTAGCAAGCTGGAGGGAAGACGAAAATGGACTTAATATGATTAATAGTGATGCTTAATGCTGTAACAATGATAGATATATCAAAAGAGAGAGGACCCTTACCACAACTTCAAGGGTTCCTGGTCCGTCATCAGGGTAGTTTGCCTTTAGAGCCATGATATCAGACCACGGGACTTCAATCTTATTCTTAAGACAGCCATCAAGAACTTCCCATACAAGTTTATGCTTTGCAAAGTAACACTTTGCCACCAAATCTCCTTCATATCTTGACTTATACTGCAAACCAGTGGGACAAAAAAATTAAAACCACCGCCTATCACCATATCCCTATCGTCATTACTATTTTATATCAATAATTTTCTTTGTTTCAGTTATGATCTCACCTCCCAAGTCCCAATTTTCAAAATGGATGCAGGGAAATTCGAGGCCTTGAGTTTACCATCGGCAGTGACAGAAGCTTTAACACCCCTGTGGTCTTTCTTGTTGGCTGTCGCTAATTTGGTACTATCTTCTTGGGAAAGTCTCATCTGAATTAAATCCAGAAGGGAAGGGCTCTTTTTAAGACGCAAACCCAACGGGCTAGGCTCGTCAAGGGGATTGTACAAAGTAGGCGGGATTGAAGGCGGATCATCATTACAACTCCACTGTTCCAAAAAAAAACGAATAAATAAATTAACTATAGTAAGCAAACACCAAATATAGCTGAAGAATTCAAATTCAAAAATATCTATAAAAGAAAGCAACAGCAACTCTCCGACTCCAGAAAAGATAAACACAACTAGGAAGAAGAATTTCATATTAAATTTACATTTTGTCCATACACGATCCAAGAGTTTTTTTTCGCTCTTCACCTGAAACATACAAATAATTTATCCTATTTTTGACTTGTTTTTACCAAATCTTTCAGGAACTGAACCGTGTGAGGATAAAATTTAGGAACCAAATAACGTATCCGTCACGGAAACCAAAACTATCCAGCACTTTTATGGAAGAATCAGATTCAGATAAATAGCTATATAAATTCAAAATTTCCAACTTCTTGAACTAGCGGCACAAAAAAGAGGAGATTCAGAATGAGAAAGAAAAACCACAAAAGGATCAAACCTCGTGAAAGGAGTCCAATTTAGGTCGCTTGTGAAGAATGTTGATTTCATCATCACCAGAATCCTCAACTTCACACTTGACCTTTTTCAGGCAGCTGTTCTCCGATCTCATTAACTGAACCATGGAGCTTCAATTCACAGAATCTGAATCAAGCAAAAACGAAATAAGTCTTCAAATTCACACCAGCAAGCTTCCTTTCCTGCACAACACTGGAGATGGCGGCCGCTACGGCTGAGAACAAAGAAATCAAATGAAAGCTTCTCTCTATCTCCCTCGATTTCGAAGCGCAAATTCCGCGTGCTCTCAGCGAAAACGACGACGAGTTTTAAAAGGGGACGCAAACTCAGCGATGAGATTACTAAAATACTCTTCTTCAAGGTGCTAATTTGTCGGTTTCCGAGGGTATATATGAGAATGAGATGCCTATGAGTCTACAATGAAGCGCGTTGTTTTGTACAGGATGCAATGGGAGAGGGTTTTATGTCCCGTGGCATCACGCGCTGTAGATATGGATAACATGTGGGACCCGGTTCGTGAACCTTCTCAGTGGAATTTTGTCTTGACGTGTGAATGTAGCGACTTTTATGATTGGGTGGGCGAACAGGTGTAAGAATCTAGTGGGCAACCGAACACGTAAGCTAAAAGGTGGGGCCAATCACATGCCCGAGAGGATAATGCAGGTTGTTATATAACATTCTCGGTCTTTAGTCTTAAATATAAGATAAAATTAATTTTTTTTAAAAAAATTAAGGAAATTAATTATATTACTTTATAATATTTTTATTTTTATTTTTTTTTAAAATTAATTATTTTGATTAATAAACTAATATATAATCTTTTTTTTATCAAGAAACTAATATGTAATCTAAGGATAGATATCATATGATATGATTAAGTAATTTATTTACTGCTTTAATTAGGGGTGTTCGGGATCGGGATCGGGATCGGGAAATGCCATTCCCGATCCCGATCCCGAGAAGGGTTCGGGAATGATTTTCATTCCCGATCCCGATCCCGATCCCGAAAATTTCCCGATCCCGAAAATCGGGAAATTTCGGGATCGGGATCGGGAAATTCCCGATCCCGGATTTGCTTTTTTTATTTAAAAAAAAATCTCTATATTAAATTTTTTGTTGTGTTTCCTTTAGTCTAGTATAAATATATAATTTGTTTAATATTATATTGTATCAAATAAGTCTAATATAAATATATAATTAGTCCAAAATATGCTTAAAGTTGTCGATTCAGCTGTAAAAAGAATAAAAACAAGAACAAAAAATTAGAACTATTTAATAAATAATAAATTAAATTAACTAAATAAACTAAAAGAATAGATATTATCTTAAGGGTGTTAGGGATTTTCACATTTTATTTTACATTTAGTCTTATTTTCTTAAATATTTTTTAAAAAAATATGTGTATAGATATATTTTCGGGATCGGGAAAAAGTCGGGATCGGGAAGTCCCATTCCCGATCCCGATCCCGATCCCGAATTTTTCCCGATCCCGAAATCACATTCCCGATCCCGAAATTTTCGGGACGGGAAAATCCCGTCCCGATTTGCTCGGGATCGGGACGGGAAGGTCGGGACGGGAAATTAATGAACACCCCTAGCTTTAATTTCTTAATAAAAATTAATTTTATCTTATAATTAAGATCATGGTATAATTTTTTTTATGTGCTATCCCCTTATCCTTGTGGATAAACTTGACAAAATGCTGATCTAGTTGTCTCTGTACTTGTGCTTCATGAGGTGCGAAACTTTGTGATTTTAACGAGTAAACAAAAACATAAATATAGGAGAAAAGGCTGGCAGGAGCAGCGGAATGGTGTTCTCCCGAGTTTTTTTTTTAAAGGGAACATTCTACTGAGCTCCAAATCCTCCAATCGATGTCACATAACTCCGTAAATCACAATAAAATTAAGTTTTGGGATAAAAGATAATAGTATCCTTATTTTATTTATCTTATAAATTATATTATTTATCTTATAAATATCTATATTTATCTTTTAAATTTATATATTTATCTTGTAAATAGTTAAAATATCTTTAATTTCCTAGGTTCTTTTAAATATATTTATTTATCTTATAAATATCCATTTTTATCTTATAAATTTTCATATTTTTCTTATAAATGGTTAAAATATTTTTAACTCCCTAGATTCTTTTGAATCTCCTTATTTATCTTATAAATGTTTTTATTTGTCTTGCAAATGTCCTTATTTATTTTATAAATGTTCTTCTAAAAAAAAAAAAAGAAGGGCATCATTGTCTTTTTACTCACAAAACTTAATTTCATTTTGACTTATGGGGTACAGTGAAGTTTCAGAAAATATTAGGGGTTAACTGAAATTATGTTACATCTTTAAGGGCTGAATGAAATTTTCCTTTTTTTAAAAAATAAAAAATATAAGGCTTCTCAAAGTTCTAAATTCGTTAATGCAAGATCTATTTATCTAATTAGAGAAAATGAGCAAAATAAATTATTTAATTATGACATATGTGACATAATCTTTTTGAAATATTTTCGAAAACCAGAGATTATATATTAATTTATCATCTAAGCAAATTAGTTTGCAGAAAAATCATAAATTTATGAGATAAAATTAAAAAGATGTTACATTTAAGATTGAAATTTATCCCAAACTAAGTTCTACATTTACAATCAAGGAACGAAAAACCGGACCGGGCAATGAACCGGTCACAGCATAGGTTCAAGAGTTAATGGGTGAACCGGGGTCTAACCGATAGTTGAACCGGTCATATTAAAATATTATAATTTATTAGTGATAATATATATTAATATATTTTTAAACTTCTATAGATAAAAATAAAGATTTTTAGAAAAAAAATGTTTAAAATCTATTAGTATTAGTTATAATACCTATACTTATACAAAGATGTTACATTTCCTATAATTATTATATCTTTTTAAATAATATTTTTCATTATTTTCTTCATTTTTTTAGATTTTTTCTTTCTTTATCTATTTTTCTCTTCATTTTAGTCTTCAACTTTCCATTTTACCCTCAAAAAACATAAAATAAAAATTTGAAAAATTTAAAAAAAAAAAGAAAGAAAGAAACCGTGTCAACCAGTTGGACCACCGGTTTTAACCGGTTCTGACCGGTCCAACCGGTCTAACCGATTTACTGATCAAATCGGACCGACCAGGGACCGGTTCCCGGTTCAACCGATCAAACCGACCGGTCCGTTCCGATTTTTTGTACTCTGTTTAGAATAGAGAGTGTTAGGTGTGGATAACTTCCCTCTCGACGGCAAAAAGTAAAACCTCCCTCATCTTTGAAAGTTTGAAATAGACTCCCTAAATTCTTATATTTAATTATGTAGATAATTCTTGTATTATTAAATTTGTTCATTTCCTATTTGCATATTGTTTAAAATTTAAGGGGTTAATACGTACATAACTCTTTTTCTTTCATTAATATGTATATAACTCAGTTTGTGAGTCTCAAAAAATAAAGTTTAAGGTATAAAATTGATGATTGTGAAATATCTACACAAACTTGAATGCAGGATGATGACCTCACATTTTTAATGAATACAATTTAAGATATATTTTGATATATTTATGAAGTCATCAATGCTAAAAGGGTTAAGGTGTTTTAAAATAACTTTCAGCTTTTATTAAAAGTGCAAAAGTAACCATAAACTTTTAAAATTAGGACAAAATTGTTAAATTCAACTAACTTCCATCTATTCCAATGGGAAAGATTCATCTTTTGGGCTTTAAAGTTTTGACTCACTTATAACTCAGTCCCTGAACTTTTGACTCGTTTGTAACTCAATTTCTGATGTTTCTGAGTTATCCTATGTGGCAAAAAAGTGTTAAAATATTATTAAAAATTGCTTAGGTGGATCTTACATAAATTAAAAAATAAAAAACAACGTTCTCATCCCCACCAACTCACATGCCCATCCACCTTTGTTTTTCAGAAACCTCGCTGGGCACCCGCGGTGTCTATTGATAGGATCGACAGGCACAGCAGAAGAATTTTAAAAATTTTCACTAATCCTAATCGAGAATCTATCAACGGCGTTTAAATCGAGTTAGAAGGATTCATATCTTGTTATGATTCAGGATTTGCACAATCTCTAGGAGCCGACACGTCAGATCCGCTCCCTTTACCGGTACTGAGACTGCAGGCTAGCGCCTCTAATGTCTCCTAGGGTTTCACTTGCGGCTCTCAATTCTCATGTGTATCTCAGTATATTTGCTCTATCAAGTTTATAACCTATGAGGGCTATTTTTTCAAATTTCAAAATTAATCATCATTAATTTCGAAATTAATTAACTATTAATTATCTTGATGAGCTAATTAAATAAATTCAGTTTAAATTAAATATGTCCAACAGTTTTAATTTAACCTATTTATTTAATCCAAATAAAGAGCCATTAGATTTAAGTTATCTTCATAAATTAAATTTGAGATACCATATCTCTATCATGTTAGTTATTAGATTTAATTTATCTTAATAAATTAAATTTAAACCTAACACAATATAATAATATCATATAATATATATACATATATATATATATATAATATGTATTTCAAAAATACATATCTATATAATATTATTAACGAATTTTTATATTACTTATATACATATATATATATATATATATATAAATTCGTCCACCCTAATTAAACATTATCCCATGTTGGGTCATTCTTGTGTGCGACCCTGTAGGCCTATATGAAGTTGGCAGTGGGCCAATAACTGTAATAACCCACAAGTCGCAAGCAGCCTCTAGTAAGACATCACGACTACCCAATTCATATGAGGATTGTTAACACGATGCAACCTGTCATACAACCATGTCACGTCCCTTTTGTCACACGATATATCGGTCATGGATGAGGCATGGATAATGTCATCCTCTTATTCCTGACTATTACTTTCTCGATTTCTGAGTAGTCTGACAATAGAAATGGAAACTCCTTTCCATTGTAGTATGGCCATACATTTCTCAGACTTACTCATCGAGGGGCCCAGTAATATCTCTCTACTAATGTGAGGGACAAATTCCATCTTGATTATTCATATTCCTCTGCATGAAAAACCACCAAGCCCGATTATAGCCTTTATCATCACCCGGTCAAAGGTGACTTTTGACTAGTTCAAAGCTTAGCAACTCTCATGTAAGAATCCATGATGACCTCAGGTCAAAGGGCATTGTGACGTGGTTATACATGGGAAAAGCTTATGACTTAATCCATATAGCTTTCTCATAGTGGGTCGGTCCAGCACCTTGTACTCTTACAAGTGTCTAAGACTTTGAATCGTATCTCCATATCTTATCAAAGTCATACTGATCTTGTTTCATCTCTGCTCCCGCATAGATGACCGACCAGGGACATTTTAGGACAATCTTTATGAATTATCCAAGAATACAATTATCACAGTTAACATGCAAATAATATGATAACAGAATGGAGAAATTTCATTAAATTAATAATGTTCAAAGTACAATGATTGGCCCTTTGGGCACAATTTCCAACATCTATGACATATCCTTCTAAAGCTTCTTTCAAGCATAGGGTGAGATCAATTTTCTTATATTCAAGGGCTTCAAAATTATGAGCATTAAGTAAATGATCTATAGTTCCATTTATTATTGAAAAGAGAGATTATGTGCCAGATATGTTGTGAAGTGAGTGTGCTTTGACTTTTTCTAATCCCATCTTCTTCCGAGCACTATTCCTAAACTTTTCACTCGCTTGCAACTCTGTCCCTAATGTTTTTGAGTCATCCTATATAGCAAAAAAATGTTAAAACACTGTTAAAAATTACTTATGTGGATTTTATATAAATTAAAAAAAAAACAACATTCCCATTCCCACCAACTCGCATCACCCTTCACCTTTACTTTCCAAAATCCTCACTGGGCATTCATAGTGTCCATGATAGATCCTTTTGAAGAAATAGAGGGCAGTGAATAACTCATATTGGAGAACAAGTTAAAGCCAATTATATGCTTTTAACTTTGATAAAACCCCCAAGTATGCAAGAAAAAGCCATAATGGAAAAAGAAATTTACTAACTTTTGAATGATAAATGAAGTTATAAGTAAGTCAAAACTTTAAGGGCCAAAAGATTAATTTTCTTCATTGTAATAGTTAGAAGTTAGTTGGGTTTAACGGTTTTACCAAAAATTTATAGTTAGTTTTGCTCCAAAAAATAGTTTATGGCTACTATTGCATTTTTTATGAAAATTGAAGGTTATTTTAACACCTTAACTCATACTAAATTAAATGATTTTTTTTTTTTTGAGATTTTGTGAGATATCAAATTGGGTGCATAATTTATGAGATTTCAATTAAAAAAATTTTTAAACTTAGGAAAGAAGCAATAATAAATAAGAATAGGAAGTTTTCTCAAATAAGAAAATAAAAAAGATTCAAAATTATTACCATTATTATTTCCTTTTTTTCATTGATAAGAACGTCATTGTTTTTGGAAGTTTTGGGAGAAGGCAATATATGCCTATATATATATATATATATATATATGCGAGGCATAGATAGAAGACGACGTGTTCTATTTTTTTGGTTAGTGATGGCAAAACAAGAGCTCATAACTTGATGGAGGGAGATTAAAATTTGAAGGTGCAGAAGATCTATAGCACGAATAAACATTCAGTTTTGAGTTTTTGTTTCTCATTTTCTTTCTCTTCTTCCTTTTGTCTTTGATTAGCTATTATTTTGGTCATGAGAATGTTCAATTTATATAGCTAAACTTTTGTTTTGGATTATTTAATTTGATTATAGATTAGTGAATGATGATTTCTTCTTTTTAATTGCTATAATGTTATGTCTATTAATCCAATTGTAAGATTACTTATTCTGAAAGATGAGAAATTTGATTGGAACTCTATTTGGTATTCGAAAGGAGCCTAGACAGAGAAAATTCATAATAAACCTTTAATTGAATCGTGGGGGATTAAGTTTTTAGATTTAATTTGTTTGTAGAATAGACATATACATATTAGGCCTATATAGTCTTATTAGGTTGCACTTAAATTAATCTAATTAAATACTAATCGCTTAAGGAATTATGGGTTAATATAATTGGAATGTCTTTAAATGGATTGGAAGACATTCTTAGGTACATAAGAGTCCTAGACTAACAAATATAACTTTAAATGCAATTAAGGGGAGAAATTAAACACTATGAAGTAATCAAGGCTACAGTAATCCAAGTCATCACTTAAAATTTAGAATTACCCTTATCTTTATCCTTAGCCTTAGATTAGATTTTTTTTTTTGTTAGCTTTTATTCCAATCTTGGATCAAATTGTGTTGATTCAACTTAAGTGAAATGTAAAATAATTCTTCAACTGCATTGTTGGTACCAAATCCTCATGGGAACGATACTTTACTCATCATTTTATTACTTGATATGGTTTATACACTTGCGGAGTCTTAAGCTATAATTTTTTCCCTATCACAAGATTTATTTGTACAAGTTATAAAATTTAGAGAAATTTTATGTAGTTTCGCTATACAAATATGTACACAAGTGACCCTCAATTTCTGTTTACAAAAAATTCTTAAATTTAAAAATTATTTTTATGGCATTAAAATTATACTATTATTTCAAAATGAAAGACCAAACTTAGATTGCTTAGATCCATTAGGTCAAGTTAGCCAATGAAATCCCGCCGCTTATTTTTTTTACATATAAGCCCTTTAACCCTGTTTAAGTCTCTGTTAGCCCCCTAAAATTTCAGCCCTAGGGCTTGTGTCAATTCGACTGAAACATAGCGGTCAATAAGCACCAATCATGAAGAGATGATGGAACTAAGGAGAGGTGGTGGTAGTTGTTAGTGTCAACAGTTTCATTCAAGAGGGGGGTGAATTAGGTAATATAAAAATTTTAAATATAATAAACAAAGCACTTAATTAACATATGAGAGTTGGAGAAATATTATCGAAGTGTACACTGGGGTTTATACTGGTTTGGTCTCAACTTCTTGACATACGTTCAGTCCTTAGAGCGCCTCTGATATTTCCACTAAACTTTCAAGATTCGATTGGTTCTTGGCACCATAGTATAAGTAAATTTCTCAACAAGATACTCACTCTCCCTTACACTTTATAATCTGATACCCACTCAAGGTTCCACTACCTTGAGATTCTCTTTACACAAGTAGTGAATAAAATTATTAAAGTCTCTCTCAAAGAGTAGATAGATGAATATCAAAGAACAATAAGAATTTTAGAGAATAACAGACAGAAAGAAAAATAGAGCACTTAATAAACATAATTAATTTCGTCGTTCGTTAGTTGCTCTGTCTTGAATGTTTCTATATTTATAGGTGGAATGTCTTTAATGACCATTGTGAGCTTTCGAACTTGTTTGTTAAAGATTAATTGTAGCAATTGATGAAAGAGAGTGTTTCCTTCGGTTTTCTTTGCTACGCATTTAATGTTTCTATCAGAATTTTGCTTTTTGAATGTTTGAAGTTAATCCAATGTTCAAAGCACTTGAAATGTACTCAGAAATGATATTAGCAATATTCAAGAATGATATAAAAGTCCAGGAATAAATCAAGATGTGAAGTATGTGAATTAAGATTTTTGAGACAATAATTGTTGGTTTATGATAACTTCACTCAAGTAAGACTGATAATCACTTCAAGAGTGTTCATCCCTGTCACTTAAGTTTTCTTGGTGATCTTGTGCTGTTAGCCATATCAAGGGACTTGGTAGTGATGATTCTGAAAACTTAGTATCTCTTGAGTGCTTAGAAACATCACTCGAGTGATCTTGTGACATATTGAAATTTTTGATAGATCACTATCAAGTGCCTTGCTGAGAAGTGATATTACTCGAGTGATTTCCCTTAGATTCCATTAGCACTTCCAGGTCGCTTGCAAGATTCTTGCAAGTGATCATGGATCACTCAAGTGATTTGTATAATCACTCGAGTGATCTTCAGAAAAAATTATATCACTCCAAGTTTTTCTACGAGTGACTCTTAAAGAATTGGCATCACTCGAGTGATGTTCCATATCACTCAAGTGATCAAGTGATCTGGCTTTTGACCTCATATCACTCGAGTGATCTGCCTTTGGATCACATATTACTATAAAAAAATATTGAATTTCTGATGGAATTTGTGACAGAATTTGCCATGGAATCAGCGTTTCTACCGGAATTTCTAAAGGACCGCATTTTTTTATGGAATTTCCGACGGAATCTGTTTGGTCGAATTTGTGACGCAATTTTAATTCCGTCGGAAATTTTTTAGTGTGCCACGTGTCCCTCTCTCCTGGCCACCGCGTGTCCCTCTCCCTTGGCCGCCACGTGACAGCATCTCATGATTCCTGAAAATGCCTCTCCTCTCTTTCAAACTTGCGACCTCAAGCTGCGACACCTTCGCGCACGAGTCTTTGCTAGTTGCGCCGAAATGAACCTGTATCATATTATTACATATTATTATATATATATAATATTATCATATATATACACATAATTAATTAATTATATACATATAATTGATTATTAATTAAATATAATATTATTAAAAATAATGAAAAATTTAATAAAAACATAAAAAAAATATTTATATATTTAATTAAAAAAATTTTTATTTAAAATTACTTAATAAATAATAATTTAATATTATACATATTATTTTTAATATAAAATTATAAATATAATATTAATAACTTATATATTTATTTTAAATAAAATAAAATAATAAATAATATAATAATAATAATAATATAATTTTAATAATTAAGGTTAAATAGAATTATTTAATAATTAATATTTTAATTTTATAAATATTATTTTTTAAAAAATTTAAACAAATTTAACTTTTTCTGACAGAATTTGCTACGGAAATTTCCGTCGGAAAGGAATTTCCATCAGAATTTGCCGTTAGAAAAGTTCTGACGGAATTTCAGTCAGAAATTCCATTGCAATTTGGAATTGAAAAATTTCCGACGGAATTTCTGTCGGAAGTTGCCACGTAAAAAATTCTGTGGCTAAATTTGTGACAGAAAATTTCATTGGAAAAATTTTTGATTGCATTTCTGTCGAAATTTGCCATGGAAAAATTTCTATGGCAAATTTTGTCAGAAATCAGGTGTTTTTTTGTAGTATATCCCTCAAGTGATCCTTTTAATCACTCGAGTGATCTGTGTTATTAGATCACTGTTATTTGCAAGTGATTTAAATATCACTTGAGCGATTCTGTTTTCACAGTCCATTAACTTTCAATCCTTTTGGAAGTCACCTGCAAGTAATTCCATCACTCGCTTGCTTCACGTCAGCCACGCTGGACCACCATGTGCCACATCTAGTCTGTGCACACGTGTGGCGCTTGCCTATTGATTGAAAGTGGATAGAGAATCCACTTCCTATCGATCAGATTTCATTCCCTCTACTAACTTTACTAATATCATCATCATCATTTCAATTTCCCTCCCTCCTTCCATTATCTTGTGCATGCCGACAGTCCCCCCCTCCTTTACCATTTTTGCACAACAAACACACACAAACACGTCTTCTTCATCTAATTCTCGGGGTCCCTTTTTCCTTTTTGTTCCCTATAGTCCGTCCCCACTCCTGTCCCTAGCTGTTTCCTTTTCTTCCTACTCTCTATCTCTCTTCCTCTTTTGACCCCACTCTAGTTGTCCCTACTCCATTCCATAACTCACATTTCCTCATCCTCCTCACTCAAGCTAGCGTCATCAATGTGGTCCCCCACTCCTTGCACTGGTCAATTACTTGATTTGTACGTGTCTATAGATATCCTGTAAATATTCATCTGTTTCATAGAAAATGAGTGAAGCATTAATTAGTAATATTGATATTGTCATCACAATGTTACAAGACGAGCATGATATTTAAAATGACTTTTTTTTTGTTGAAAACGAGTTCTCTATTTTCCTATCTTACAGGTGGTTCAAGCAATAAGGGGGTGATTATTGGTGTAATTGTTGGAGGGGTGGCTTTTCTTTTGATCCTCCTTACTCTATTGGCTTATATCAAACGACTAAAAAACTAGGCTTGAGAGAGTTGCTACAAGTAAACCAAATAAAAAAGTCTTCAACTGCACTATGTATCAGTTTGTAAATAAATAACGGGATGCTTTAATTTTCTCTCATTTCACCCATCATATAAATGATTTGATCTGTGCTTTTTTAACTTTTATTTTTTTCAGGTTCTTTTATATGATATATAGCATGCATGCTTTGTTTTATTTTTTTGGCAACTAGTTTGTGTTTTTTATTACCCTTTAATTTACTTAGTTGCTGATGTACTGCATGTGTTCACATATCAATTAAATTCTTGTACTCTGATATAGCTTGCCTTTTTTTAAGCTTTTGGGTTTTTTTTATTCGATAATTTGTTGTTACATGTTACTATTATGACTTAGCATTGTGTGCTGAAGAATATAATGTACTCTATGATATATACATGTTAATAAGGTATAGTGGTATAATTATAAGTTCACAAAGATTGATTGTTGAATTTTAAAATTTTTATCGTGATTTGTTATTCTTAAAAATGAAAATAAATTATAAAGTGTTGATTAGCATAATTTATAGTAAAATAATAAAAATTAATTGAATTTGATATAATTTAAAAAAATACTATTAAAATTTAAATTTAAATGTGTAAAAAATAAATGTTATATATATATATATATATATATGTATGTAATACAGTTTAGACGGAAATGACACAAGTGAAAGCTTGCTTTCCTATGTGTTGGGAAATATGATTTCTTTCCTTATGAGCTGTATTATTTGTTACTTAAAACATAGGGTTTAATTTAAGATTTAGAAAGCTTCAATTTTAGTTTAAAATTGGTAAGAAAATATACAAGTGATTAGTAAATGGATGTCATCTAATCGGTGTTCAAAGGAATATATAGATGGGGTGAAAGAGTTTATTACATTTGCAATCGAGCACATAAAAGATCCTAACAAAATCTTATGTCCTTGCTTATCTTGTTGTTTTGGAAAGCGGATTAGTCTACTTGATTTGCTAAATCATTTAGTGTGTTACGGTATTGATCAAACATATATACGATGGACAAGGCATGGTGAGATGAACAATGCATGTAGTGATCGGGTGCATACCACGAGTGATGCTTCAAATGAATTTGATCAAAGCATGTTTGATGAAGATGATAGTCTTGAAGAAATGCTAAATGTGGTTGAAGGGGTGCTTCATAACTGCCCTAACGAATTTGAGAAGTTGAAAGGTGATGCAGAGAAACCATTATATGCCGGTAGTACTAAATACACAAGATTGCTCGCAGTGTTGAAGTTGTACAACTTCAAAGCTCGCTACGGATTGAGTGATTCGGGTTTCACCGCACTGCTTGAACTGTTGCAAGATATGCATCCAGAAGAAAATGTACTTCCTACCAAGACATATGAGGCAAAGCTAATTCTTTGCTCTACAACCGGTATGGGATATGAGAAGATACATGCATATCCTAACGATTGCGTATTATTTTGAAATCAGTATGCAACGTTGGAGAAGTACCCTAAATGCAACCCATCTTGATATAGGAAGAAGAAAGGAAAATGTCATTTGAAGGTCTTACAGTATTTTCCCATTATTCCGAGATTCAAGCGACTGTACAGTAATGTAGAGATTGCTAAACTGTTGACATGGCATGCAGATGAAAGGATTAAAGACACGAAGCTTAGGCACCCTGCAGATGCTCCTTAATGGAAAAAAATTGATCATGAGTACTTGTGATTGGGTTAGTGCTTTAGCTATTAACATTTGGATAAGGTACTTGACCATCATCGCTTGTCACTGTTATTAATATTTCTCGTTCCATTTCTTTTGTTTTTCATGACACTGTTTGTTTTATACTAATCATTTGTATCATGACATCTTAATGGATACAAACAGGGTCCAATTTGTATTTGTCGACCCTTATCTCGTTGGCCACCATGGGGATAAAGTAGATATAAATGCACAATTTAATGATTTAAAAGATTACTTTAGAAAGAAAGCAACACCAACTACGCTATTTTTAGTGCCATACAATGCGAGGTAAGTTATTAGTGGTACAATTTTTGTTTTTATTTTTTAACTTTTATCATAACATGATTGTTGAAACAATTTTTTTAAAATATTTTAGGTGCAATTGGATATTGATAGTTATCAATCCAGTGGAACCTTTAGGCCCTCGCATTTACTATGTGGATCCTCTAAAAAATGGTCTTCCACAAAACCGTTATGATATGTTACTATTGTTCAATAGGTAAGCGTATGTACGTATATGTAAATATTTGCAAATGTGATTGAATAACCAAAAGTAATCAGTTTTTATTTGTTTTGTTAGCACATTGATTGCGTATCAGTCCTTTGTATCCTTAAGCTATTCTAAAGCTGCTGACCCTCACCTTAACTATCCTTAGAAGAAGATACTGGTATTGATATGAATTTACTCAAACTTTGTTAGTAAGCAATTTTTATTCATAAATAGAGTTAAATATTGCATTATATTTTTGCAGTGCCCTTTCCAACCTAATGACAATGATTGTGGGTATTACATCATAAAATTTATGAAGGATGTAATTACGCATGATTAATCATTTATTCCTCAAAAAGTAAGTCATTTAGTTGCACTTTATATTGTGTTTTAATTACATTTAATTAGTGTCTGATAATTACGTTTTATTAATTTTAATTCGTTTTAATTTGTGGTTGATTGTATATATATGTAGTATTATGAAGATCAATGTTGTGATACTTTGACTGACCATCAACTTAATGAAGTGATCGAGGAATGGTGTAAATATGTGTTGAGGTAAATCTCTGGGTAGCTATATTATTTAATTCACCAGCTGGTCTTTATTGTATTGTTTCTTGCCAATTGTTGTGTCATGTATTCAAGTTGAATTTGTTGTATTTCATTCACAACATATTGTATAACTATTTTTAGTAGTACTTTAGTTAATTAATAATCTGTTTATATCATTTTAAAGTTATCTCTCATTGTTGTTGTTTTCTTTTCTTCATTTAGCTATGGATATATATAGAAAATGTTTAAATCATGCAATGTAATATTGCAATTATGGGAGATATGAACAAAAAATACGGCAAAAAAAAGTTCTTTTGGCACTTCCTTAAACAAGGGCCATAGGAAGAATGTAAAAAAACAGGTCTGACCTTCCTGTGGCACTTCCTTAAGGAAGGCCATAGGAAGGGATGCCCTCTTATGGAACTTCCTCCAAAAAGCGCCACAGGAGGGTATTTTTTAAAAATAAAATAAAATAAAATGTTGTGGTGCATCCAAGTGCCATAACTTTTTTTAGTGGTGTCCATATATGTGGCACTTCTCTAGCGCCACAGCTAATGCAACTATAAGCACCATAGCTTTGCTTTTTTGTAGTAGTGATTATGAAGAATGATTAAAAAGAAGAAAGAAGAACTTATAAGCTAATAAAGAAAGAAGATATCAAGTTGGGCTATGAAGAATGATCAAGAGAAAGAATAAGAAGACATTGAATAAAGAAGCTATCTAATTGGATTATGAAGAATAACTAAAAGGAAAAAGAAGAAAGAGATTGAAGATTGTGGAAATTAATCAAGAAGAAGGAGAAGATATTGAAGAAAGGAGAACTTGCAAGATATAAAGAGAATATCAATAATCAAGTCCACATATTTGATATTGGAAGTCTTTATGATCAATTTGAGGTTAGAATGACTCATATGAAATTTATATCAACTTCATTTGAATGATTATTCGAGTAGCACCTCTATAAATGATCAGTCGAGTAACTATTAGAATGATGACCACTCTGGTGACTACTAGATTGATGACCACTCTGTTGTGCTGTGTTTTTGTTCAACATGATAGAGTTCAGTATTTTGGATGTATCTCACAAATTACACATCCGATTGAAGTAAAGCTTGTTTCATATGAAACTAGACATCAAAGGAAGTTCAACAACACCAAGATTAATCTCAAAGGGCTTCAAATGAAAAAGATATAAATTTCGGAAGTTGACTCTAGAATTTCTCACATTATTCCAGACTAGGTTCAACAATTTGGCCATATTTCTCATACCACAACTCCAATTAAGGTGAAACTTGTTGCATATGAAACAACACTCAAAAGCATATTCACAAAAGCCAAGATCAAGCTCAAAGAGTTTCAGATGAAAGAGATATGGATCTCGTAAGTTAACCGTCAATGTTCTCACATTGTTCTAGAACAACAGTCAATCTTTGAATCATAACTTTCGGAAGACAATAAGTTTTGGGCTGAAACTTATTGTATATAAAGCTAGACTCAAAAGGAGTTTCAACAACATCATGATCATGCTCAATGAAGGTTAGTTGAAAGAGATATGAATTTCAAAAGTACATAGTCGCATATGTTGGGATTGGTAGGCACAACGGAAAATTAAAATTCAAAATTTTTCTAATCCCTACTGCGGATTTGTCAACGAATTTAGTAAAGAAGCATACCTTTCTTATGTGTTTAGTCTTTTTTTTCTATCTCAAGGAACTAACAACTCGAATCAGCTCCCTCTACCGGTATCCACACAAATAGGAATCCAACACGAATAGCATGTTAGCGCCACCAGCGTCTTTCTCTAGAGTTTTCTTTTCTCACGGCTCTCTATCTTGCTTTTTTCATCACCCATAGAAAATCTTAGCTCATCCTTATAAATAATTAGTAATGGCTTTCTATTTTTTCATCACCCATAGAAAATCTTAGCTCATTCTTAATTAATTTCAAAATCCATATTATATCAATTAATAATTAATTGTCTTTTGATAAGAAAATTAAATAAATATGGTTTAATTAAATATGTCCAATGGTTTTAATTTAATCTATTTATTTAATCTGAATAAAGAGCTTATGGAAATAAATTTAATTTATCTTTATAAATTAAATCCGATATATTATATCTTTGTCGTGTTAGTTATTAAATTTTTTAGATAAAACTAAATTTAAAACTAACACATTATAATAATATTATCATATAATATGTGTGTGTGTGTGTATTTCAAAATATATATATATATATATATATATATAATATTATTAATTTTCTTTTCGAATATATATATATATATTCTTTCACCATAGATTAACCATTACATTCATTAAATCTAGACATAACTTAGATTCAATGAATCTGGACATTATAGCTTGTGTTGGGCTATTTTTATGTGCAACCTTGTAGGCCCATATGAAGTTGGCAGTGGGCCAATGACTATACTAACCCACAAGTCGTAAGCTGCCTTTAGCAAGGCATTATGACTACCCAATTCATATGAGGATTGATAAACTGATGCAACCTGGAATTAAACCATATTATGTCCCTTTTGTCACACGATATTTTGGTCAAGGATGAGACATAGAGAATGTCATCCTTCTATTCCTGACTATTACTTTCTCAATCCTTGAGTAGTTTGACTATAGAAATAGAAATTTCTTTCTATCGTAGTATGACTATACTTTTCTCAGACTCATTCATTGAAGAGCCTAGTAATATCTCTCTACTAATGTGAGGGACAAATTCGATCTTGACAATTCACATTCTTTTGCATGAAAACCACCAAGCCTGAAATAGCCTTTATCATCACCTGATCAAAGATGACTTTTGACTAGGTCAAAGCTGAGTGACTCTCATGTAGGAATCCATGATGATCTCAGGTCAAAGGGTATAGTGACGTGGTTATACATGAGATAAGCTTATGACTTGATCCATGCAGATCTCTTATAGCAAGGCGGTTCAGCACCTTGTACTCTTACAAGTGCCTAGGACTTTGATTCGTATCTTCATACCTCTTTAAAGTCATACTGGTCTTATTTCATCTTTGCTCCCACATAGATGACCAACTATGGACATTTAGGACAATCATTATGATTTATCCAAGGATAGTTATCACAATGAACATGAAAATAATATAATAACAAAATGGAGAAATTGATTGAATAATAATATTCAAAGTACAATGATTAGTCCTTGGGCACACTTTCCAATAGTATAAAGTCATTGCTCCAGACTAGCTGCTATAACTTTTGTTAGATCTCATGTTTTGATGATAACAAAGAATGGTATGAAAAAGATTTAATTAAATAAGTTTGAATAAAGTAATAATAGGAAAGAGCATTACTTCAAGTAAACATTGGAGTAATGAAGAAAGGCCAAGAGAAAAAGTTGAGAAACTTGATCAGAAGCAGTTTTTCTAAGGCATTACTCGAGTACGTACTCGAGTAATGAGACAAAACTTGAAGTAACCAGAGGCACCTTCCAGTAACCTGCCAACGTTACTCGAGTAAGTACTCGAGTAAGAGTGTAAATATTTTCAAGTGGCTCTTGGCCTGCCAATGTTACTCGAGTAGGTACTCGAGTAACTAGGTAACTCACTGGCAGTTGCTCTCGGCCTGCCAACATTACTCGAGTAGGTACTCGAGTAACCATGTAAAAGTTTTCAAGTTCCTTTTGCCCTACCAATGATACTCGAGTTACTCTGTTTCAGAAAATGTGTTGCTCTCGGCAATTTGTACCCTGCCAATGTTACTCGAGTAGCTACTCGAGTAACTCACTGAGGTAAGCAAAAACCTGAAGGTAGTACTCGAATAACTTGATCTAATTTTATCTCATTTTCCTCGAGTCATTACTCTAGTATGCAAGTATTTAATGATTCATTTTAAGTGGATTACTCGAGTATGTACTCGAGTATGCAGTGTTATGTTTGAAGGAAAACCTCAAGTCATTACCCGAGTAAGTTATACACAAAAAGTAAGTATACTCGAGTATGTACTCGAGTAACAAGGTAATCAAACTTGAAGTGCTCTCGGCCTTGAAATTCTGCCAATATTACTGGAGTAAAGCATCGAGTAACCAAAAGTTTATTTGAGGTTTACTCGAGTAGGTACTCGAGTAACCTATGAATAAAAGAGTTCATTACTCGAGTAGGTACCCGAGTAAACATGCATTTCCAAAGGTTTGATATTTTGTTTATTCCATGCACTACCCGAGTAATCTTGTTCTTGTGTGTTGACTTGCAGTTCATCAAAGTTTTCCCGATGATACTTAAGTATGTACTCGAGTAAACTTAAATAAATACTCGAGTATGCAAGTCCAAAAACTTATAAATCATTCCAACGTTCATTGGTTTGCTTCCTATATGATTAACCTTTTATTGTATTAGTATTCTGAGCATATCCACAGATAAACAATGAAGAGATCTTACCAAATATGGAAAAGTCAAATGCAACGTTCAAATGTCACCGACCGCCACCTACCACAAACGGATGTTTTTCAAATACTGGAAAAGTCAATAGTGGCTGCGCACGCTCCAACGGACATGAAGAAAAACGTTCCAACAATCATTACCAACGTATCTATATATATGGGAACATCCAAACAGAGAAAAATAGAACAAGATCACACATGGACGTATCATCAAGTTCACTACTCTGTTTTACATTATATTTGTAATTCTATACTTCAGTGATTCTTATTCACTCTGTAAGAGAGATATTTCATTCAAACTCAATATTTGTTATTGAGATAACTTAAGGTTGTGGAACCTTGAGTTGGGATTGGATTACAACTTGTAAGGTGGAGCGAGTGTCCAGGCGAAGGAACTTGCTTGTACTGTGGTGCCAAGAACCCACTGAATCTTGGAAGTTATAGTGAAACTCTCAGAGAAGCTCTGAGGACTGGACGTAGGTCAAAGTGGTTGTGGCCGAACCAGTATAACTCCCGGTGTACACTTCGGTGATATTTCTCCTTACTCTCTATTGCTTTGTATTCACCGTCAAGTTTTTATATTTGCAACGAAATTTTAGTATCACCCAATTCACCCCCCTCTTGGGTGAAACGCTTGCTCTAACAAATTTGATCATAACTTTCACAATATAATGAATTTTGAGTTGATTCTTTTTTCATTGGAATGTAGACTTCAATAGCTTTATGATGATATGTCATTTGGTAAATTTGAATTCAAAATGAGTTTATCACTAGCAAAGGTCACTCCAGTTATGTGAAAGTGATACATTGAGATCACCACAGTGATCACTCAAGTGATGATCACTACCGTATCACCAGGTGATCCCAAAGAGTGATGTTCTGCCCAGTTTTTAATCACCATCTCGGATTTCATGATTTTCTTTGAAAATCACATAAACTTTGATTATGTCATTTCTAATCAAGTTTGTTAGAGCAAGTGTTTCACCCAAGAGGGGGGTGAATTGGGTGATACTAAAATTTCGTTGCAAATATAAATGCTTGACGGTGAATATAAAACAATAAAGAGTAAGGAGAAATATCACCGAAGTGTACACCGAGAGTTATACTGGTTCGGCCACAACCACTTTGACCTACGTCCGGTCCTCAGAGCTTCTCTGAGAGTTTCACTATAACTTCCAAGATTCAGTGGGTTCTTGGCACCTCAGTACAAGCAAGTTCCTTCGCCTGGATACTCGCTCCCCCTTACAAGTTGTAATCCAATCCCAACTCAAGGTTCCACAACCTTAAGTTACCTCAATAGCAAATATTGAGTTTGAATGAAATATCTCTCTCACAGAGTGAATAAGAATCACTGAAGCATAGAATTATAAGTATAATGTAAAACAGAGTAATGAGCTTGATAATGCGTTCGTGTGTGTTCTTGTTCTATATTCTCTGTTTGGATGTTCCCATATATATAGATGTGTTGGTAGTGACCGTTGGAACATTTTCTTCTCATCCGTTAGAGTGTACGCAGCCACTATTGACTTTTCCAGTATTTGAAAAATATCTGTTTGTGGTAGGTGGCGGTAGGTGATATTTGAACGTTGCATTTGACTTTCCTTATTTGGTAAGATCTCTTCATTGTTTATCTGTAGATATGCTAATAATACTAAAACAATGAAAGGTTAATCACATAGGAAATTATTCAAAGATCGTTGGAATGATTTCTCAAATTCTGAACTTGTATACTCGAGTAGTTACTCGAGTATTCATTTAAGTTTACTCGAGTACATACTCGAGTATCATCGGGAAAACTTTGATAAACTGCAAGTCAATAAGCAAATATAACATTACTCGGGTAGTGCATGAAGTAAACAAAATTTCAAACCTTTGGAAATACCTGTTTACTCGGGTACTTACTCGAGTATGACACCCTTTTCTTCATAGGTTACTTGAGTAGCAACTCGAGTAAACTTTCAAATAAACTTTAGGTTACTTGATGCTTTACCCCAGTAACGTTGGCAGGATTTCAAGGCCGAGAGCACTTCAAGTTTGATTACCTTGGTACCCGAGTGCTTACTCGAGTAAACATAAATTTTCTGCATAGTTTACTCGGGTAATGACTTGAAGTTTTCTTCCAACTAACTCTGCACACTCGAGTAGTGACTTGAAGTGAAGTGTGAGAAAAGCATTACCTTCAGGTTTTGCTTACCACAGTGAGTTACTCGAGTAGCTCCTCGAGTAACATTGGCAGGGTTGAAAATGCCGAGAGCAACTCATTTCTTGAAACAGAGTAACTCAAGTACAGACTCGAGTATCATTGGGAGGGTTGAAAATGCCGAGAGCAACTGGAAGTCTTTGACATGGTTACTCGAGTAATGTTGGTAGGCCGAGAGCAACTGCCAGTGATTTACCTGGTTACTCGAGTAACGTTGGCAGGCCGAGAGCAACAAGAGATCATTTACCTTATTACTCAAGTAATGTTGGCAGGTTACTTGAAGGTTGCTCTAGTTACTGCAAGTTTCTGTCCCATTACTTGAGTACTTACTCGAGTAACCCTTTAGAAAACTTGCCACTGATCAAGTTTCTTAGCTTTTTCTCTTGGCCTTTCTTCATTACTTCAATGCTTACTTCAAGTGATGATTTTGCCCTGTTATTACTTTGTTCAAATTTATTTGTTTATCAAATCTTTTTCATACCATTATTTGTTATCATCAAAACATGAGATCTAACAAAGTTTATATGAAAATTATAGGTGATTAAATACTGATTAGAGTTCAATAGTGAAAAAGCACTTTTTGTCATAAAACTTTTAATGGTCATATTCTCAATGAGAAGAAGAATAGCTCAATGGGAAGAATGTGTCCAACGGTCAACTACTCTTCATCAATTATAAATAGAAGATCATTCAAAACTGAAGAAGAGAGAGCCTATGCCTACAACGTCAATGTGTTGAAACTTTGAATCTCAATCAAACAATGCTCTGTATTCATACTCCACATTTGTACTTTAGTGTTGAACATTATCTAATTCTAAGAGAAAAAAGTTTGTTTTCATTGTAATCATTCTATCTTTGTGAGAGTTACTCAAGATTAGGGGATCTTGAGTGGGAAACATATTATAACCTTATAAGTTGTAACGAGGAGTGATACTTAAGTATAGAGATTAAGCTTGAGACTTTTAAGGTTTTCAAGTACTTGTGAAACTTGAAAGATTGTAGAGGCTTCTTTTGTGCCCAGATTAAACAAGAAAATCGTGGATTGAAAATCTCAGGTGGAACCTAGGGATTGGATGTAGGTCGTCAAAGATTGGACTGAACCAGTATAAATCACAATTTGCATATTCTCTTCTCTTATCTCTTATTTTTTTAGCATACCTGATTTGTTTAATTGACTGTGATTTTGTGGCTCATTATCTTCATAATTATTATTTTTACTAAGATGCCAAAAGATTTACAAAGTTCATAAGTTTTTATTTTACACCTAATTTATCCACTTGGGTTTTAGTCGATTCTAACAAACTCCATCAATAATAGTTGAGTTGGTTGGTAGGATTTTGATCCCTTCAAGTAAAGTTGAATGTTCACTTCTTAAAAATAAAAAATGAGTAAAATTCACTAATATCTTTATGTTTTACGTAAATTACAGAATAATCCATTCTATTTTGAAAACATACATAAACCTCCTTTAAAAATTAAAATAAAATTATATATTACACTAACCTCTCTTATATATTTAAAATATTATTTTCATCAACCCAACTATTAGTTAACTATTAAGTTGGACTTTAAAACTTTGATTTTGACTGAAATACCCCTATTTAATATAAGAATTATTTAAACATCTACATTAGTAGAAAAAAATTTGTTATATAACTAAAAATAATTTAAATACATATATTTTTAAAATTTATAATATAGTATAAATTTTATCACATTTATTGAAAATTTTTTATTTAGGTTTCATGCAAATGGATAAAAACATATTTAAGACGTATATTTTTATTTATCATATAGTATAAATAATGTTGTCTAAGAGATTATATAAATTATTTAAATTTAAAATTTTTAAACACATTTTTTTGCAAGAAGCATTTAAAAACGTATTTGGCAAAGTATATAGTTATTAAAAGAATTCATCAAATCTTCAATCAAGTTTTCTTTTTCTGTCTATACTAACAAAATTACTTGAGCAGTTGTCCTAATATGATAAAAATATTTAAAAAAATAACACTTTGTAAAAAGGAAAAATAAAATTAAGGGAAAAAGAAAAATCTTGAATTCTTCAAAAAAATTTTAGTCAAAATTAGGAATTTATTATGATGAAGGGTAAACTAATATATAAAATTTATTTCATTATTGTTTTAATTAAAAATATATTTTTGAAATATTCTTAACAGAGTTAATGACTTAGATTTTAAGTGTAAGGCAAAATGTAAGGGAGGTTGTAGTATTTTTACTTTAAGAAAATGCATGATAAGAACTAAACAATACTTTTATTTTTTTAATAAAACTAAACAATGCTTCAATATAATTTAATATTGATACTCCCTCCGGTCCTAATTATAAGATAAAGTTGATTTTTTTGGAGAAATTAAGGAAGCCAATTAAATTACTTTAGAGTGTTTATATTTTTAGTATCCTTAAATTATATATTAGTTTATTAGTCAAATTAATTAGTTTGGAGAAAAAAATAAAAATATAAATACTCTAAAGTAATTTAATTGGCTTCCTTAATTTTTCCAAAAAAGTCAACTTTGTGTTATAATTAGGACCGGAGGGAGTACTTAATAATTACATATAAATAAAAAGACGATTACACCAAAGTCAAAAATTCAATTAGGGATCGAATACCAACATAATCCTTATATTAACACAAAATCCACGTTTTTTTATAAGATGGGGATGATAGCAAATGGCCAAGTCCTTATCAAGAGATATCACCCAACTTAATTAAATAACCAAATTCATGACTTGGGATGATATAGATTCAGATAACTCCAAAATTGAATAGATATGGCAATGCAATCATTTGGTCAACAAATGCGACTAGCACGAAGCACTCTTGGTGGAATCTAATTAACACATATATTTCTGGATGAATTAACCATCACTTTTTTTCGATGGGGAATTAACCATCATTTAAATCAGGTTAATTGTTCCCATAATAATTGGTTAATTCGTGAATCTTAGTGCCCATTTGATTCAAAGAATCATAAGGAAGCGAGATTGAAATGATTGTCATATTTCTTCAATTATCTTAATTTTTTATGAACATGTCTGTTTTTCTAAATGATACCACGTACTCTAGTCCTTATTATAAGTTTACTTTTAGAGGAAATTCTGTGTCTAAATATAAGTCCACTTACATGTTACTATTAATGAATATTTTACAATTTTACCCTTATTTATTTATTGTTGGAAAGAGAGAAAAGACAGATATGTGAAAATGCAAGATTTGTAAATAGGGGGGGAGAGAGAGAGAGATTAATAAAGGTAAATTTAGAAAACTCTAAACATATTTAATGACTTAAACTAACAATATATGGAATGTGAGAATTAGTTAAAATGAATCTATAAATAACAAGGTAATTAAACCCGGACTGGTCGGTAAACCGGCCGGGATATTGGGTCAAGGGTTAGTGGGTTAGACCGGAATCAAACCGAAGCAAATCCAGGATCAAACTGGTGAGAAAGTGCAGATTTCATGGTTATGAATATGAAATTATAAAAAAAACAATAATAAAAAACGACCGAACAGAGTTGATTCATGGATCAAATCGGTTTACCGACTGGTTTATCGGTTTTCGGGTTGAAGCAACCGGTTCGGTCTGGGTTTCATAACCTGGATAAATAAGGATTTGAGTGATATTTAGAACTTGTTAACTTTATGCGTTCAAACATCTATTTGTATTTTTAATTGAAATAACTGTCATATTTCTTGCAATTAACAACATAAATGTTGATTTTCGTGGTTTGTTGGCGCCAGTTGTAATATCCCAAAAAGTGATTAAGGGCTAATGACTTTAAAAGTGGATATAATTATTGTTGAATAAACACTTTTGGAGAATGTGTGATGGGAATTTGGATATTTTAATGATTCCAATGGCTTCCTTGTGAAAATTCATGTGGGGAGAGTGTTTATTGTGAAATTGGAACCATTGGAAACAATCGTGCTAAAGTTGAAAACTCTGTCCATTGAAACTCTGTACAGGGCAGCCAATTTGTATGGACGTTTTAAATAGGCAAATGGTGTCTAAAAATTCTGAAATTTTCCAGTATTAAAGTTCACATGTCAAGCTTCAAAATGAACATATAATTTGTATCATTTTGATTTGTGACCTAAGAGTTTTGGATTTTTGAAGTTTGCCCAGCGAAATTAATTATTTTCTGGAACAGTATGCAAAGATTGAAATTCTGGGAATTTTGTGGTGATTTACAGTAATGGCCAATATTTTTCCTATGAAGAGGACTTAAATATATTTCATTTGGCTTTGGGATCACCTCATTTCGATTTTTCTAGAATTAGTTATGATTTTTCAAAGTTAGGGCAGAAAATCTGCCAGAATTTCTGAGAAATCCGAAAATGGGAAATTAAAAATTATGACATCATCATATTGTATGATGACATCAACATGGAATTAAAACCAATTACACCATCTTCATCAGCCATTCCCGACCCCATTCAGAAAACAAAAAGACGTGAGAGAGAGCTTGGAGAAAAGAGAGAAAAGAGGAAGAAATCTCGCAAGGTTTTGAAGCAAAGAATTTGGTGTTTCAAAGAGGCTAGGGTTCAGCCAAATTTGAGAAAAGCTAGAAGGAGCTTGAGGATTCGATATTTGCCGCCCTCGTGAGCCAACTACGCCAGCGAACGTCAGAAAGGAACGAGGTAGTGACTTTTCTTTTGTACCATATATGATGCATTGTATGTGTGTTATATCGTTGATTTGTAATGAATTCGTATGCTGCGACATCTATGGATTTGTGTTAGCACTGTCATTCCAATAGTCCCTGAGTAGCTAACAACGGTTCGGGTTAGGACGGTGTGCCTTCCCGGCGGAGAAAGGGGATGAGGATGAGGTGTGATATATGTGATTATGTGAGCCGAAAGGCTATTTGTGGAGGCCGACGGGCCATTTGTGAAAGCCGAATAGCTGTATGGGCTATAAGGCTATATGTATGCACTGCCACGCCAATAGTCCCTGAGTAGCTAACAACGGTTCGGGTTAGGCGGTGTGCCTTCCCGACGGAGAAAGGGGATGAGGGTGGAGTGTGATTTGTGCTGCTGCTGCTGTATGATGATTGGCTTACATGCTGTGTGCTTATGTGTGGTATAAATGTTTTGTTACTACTGGGATTCTCTTGAATCTCATTCTTTCCTTTAACTAACCTTTCAGACAGGGCGAGTGGCTCTAAGGAGAAGCGTTCGACCCGGAGCGGTTAGAATCCTGTAGGGACATTTATTTTGGTTATGTTGGTTAAACCTGTTGGACAGGGTGTCTGTATATTATGTTGGTTGTAAAGAATAGTTGAACGTAGTTGTGTAGTCCCCTATATGGAGGTTGTAAACCCTTTTTGTGTATGAACGGAACCCGAGGGTCGCCGGGATTGCTATTAGATATTCTGATATGAATGAATGTGAATTAACTGCACAGGTGATTATATTCGATAATTGAACTTGAGACCGGAATAGGAAAGAAGTTTTGAAAATTTTATAAAGTCCCTACTTCACAGGGAGTTCTAAATGAGTTTTGAACTATTCGACAGTCTCTAAACCAATTTAATTACGTAATATCGAATTATAATTACGCTATTTAAGGCAGGGGGTTACACCAGTAGTTCCTAAAAAAAATAACAGAAAATGATGAATGTGAGAGAGAAGAATTTCAAATGTTTTTTTATCTTGGGAGAATTGCTGATAAATACCTTTTTGGCAAATTAATTGCTGAATGCTACCATTGCACATAACGGAAGATGTTTTGCACATCACGGAAGATTGCTTGCACATTTATACGGAAGACTTTTGCACACACGGAAGATGATTTGCACAAAACGGAAGATCGCTTGCACACACGGAAGATCACTGGCACGCTTGGTAGCAATCAGCAATTAATTTGCTTCCAAAGTATTTTTCAGTAATTCTCCCTTTTATCTTTTGTGCTCTTGAAAGTATAATGTAAAAATTCTTGAGCATAGTTTGAACGTATTTTCAAAACTCAAGTCAAAGACAATTAATAAATAGTGTTTTACGGCTTCATGGCTTTTTTTTTTAATCTTTTGTGCTCTTGAAAGTAAAAACACTTGAATTTGTTTGTTTTGAAGGTGATGGGGATATAAATGCTACAAATAATGAAGTAAATAATAGTTTTTCTAAGAAACATAATCTCCAAATGTGTTCATGAACCTTGGGATTCATGAAACTAAAGATACGTACACTGTTTCTTAATGATTTCCTGAACCTTTTGGTCTTATATATTAACCATTTTACTAGGCATTCAAAATTATTTATGAACAATGTTCAGTATTGGAAAATAGGTGTGATCCACCTTTGGTGGATTAGGCCTAAACTCATTGGCCTTATGGCCAAAATATAATATTTAGATTTATGGGGTATTTATATGTAATATTCCCCATTTATTTTGAAACACTTTGGTGGTAATATTTTTACCGTGTGTTTTAGAGAGAACAGTTTTGCACACATAATGGGTTGGCAGAGTATGAAAAATTGATACAGATACAAGAGATATATTAGTTATCAAGTGTTGATATTCTCTGAACCTCCAAACATAGAAAACACTCTCTGGCTTATTTCTCTTCCTGTGCATTTGTTGTGTAATATAGTCAGAGTCCGCCGACGTGACCTGATTCGTGTGGGTATCTTAAGAGTACGAATCTTTACTCCAGGTATGCCTGAAAATCTACATTGGCATCAGAGCATGTAAATCTATCCTAAGGCTGAAAGTTGCTTCTGCTAAATCTGCCATTTTTTTCACCTATCATATTCCCTCATTCTAGAGTTTTTTTATGTGTTTTATGAGTCTTCTAAGCGCACATATTCTCATAGAACAAAGGCAAAAAGGAACAAAATTGAAAAAAAAGCATATACATAAACCACCACATATATTTCATCCGAACACACAACCACTGAAGAACAAAAAACACCATAAAACAGAAATTGAACTCAAATGCATGATGTTTACATTCTTGTTGTGTGTTCGGATGTAATATTTTCGGTGGTTAATTTATATGATTTTTTTATTTATTTTCTTTTTGCCTCTGTTCTATGAGAATATGTGTACTTAGAAGACTCATAAAACACATAAGAAAACTCTGGAACGAGGGAATATGATAGGTGAAAATGATCCTAAGAAAAACGAAACCAAAACACAGCTATATTAGATTGGCTCATCTGAAACATGAAAAATACCATGTCAATACATAAAACATACTAACAACAATACATAAAGTCATATTCACAATACAACCAATATACAAAAACAAGAACATGCTACACCATTTAAATGTTAGAACAACAAAACATTGTTTTGAATCCATTCCATTTTTATTGGCATGTTCTATATCATAATTATCATCATAATTCTTGTGAAAAAAGGGGTACAATAATTATCCTTGGGTAATTTCTTTGTGAAAATGTGTGTATAGCTAAAAACGAACCACACCTAAAATCAGGTCAAGTTCTAATTGTTCAAATGGATTCTGTAGTTGGTAACCCTTATTTGGCGACTCCAAGAGCAACTGTTCATGGCCATTATGGAGAAATGCAGATGATGATAGTAGTATGTTTTATTACCCTTGTGTAGAATGTTTGAATGAGAAGTGACTAAGTGCCGCAGATATACACACACATTTAATTTATGAAGGATTTTGTAAGAGTTATACAATATGGGTATGTCATGGTGAAGAATTAAAAATGCCAAGTGCATCTCAATATGGGGGAGTAACCTTTGATGATAATCATGACACGGATCGGGATGATTGGATAGAGGATATTATTTGTGATATAGGAGAAGAGGCTTTAGCAATCACATGCATATGGTAATATGTTCAGTGATACTAAGAAGCCGCTGTACCTGGGGTGTAAAAAATACCAATTGTTGAAAGAAGTATTGAAATTGGTAAGCTTGAAATCATAACATGGATGGAGCGACAAGAGTTTTTAGAAACTCTTAAGGCCTTTAAGGACATACTTCCAGATGATAATGTGTTACCTTGTTGATACTATGATGTTAAGAAAATACTATGTCTACTAGGGATTAAGTACAAAAGATCTATACATGCCTTAATGATTGCATATTGTATAGAAAAGAGTATGAAGAGAAGCAGCAATGTCTGATATGTGAAACCCCAAAGTCCAAATCAAATAAGGCCCTTGCAAAAGTGTTGCGGTATCTTCCAATTATACAAAGGTTTAATCGCTTGTTTGCTAATGAAAATGATGCGAAAAATTTGAGATGACATGCGGATGAAATGATTTTTGATAGAAATCTAAGACATCCGGTTGATTCTTCTCAAAGGAAGAAAATTGATAAATTATTTCCTAGCTTCAGCGAAAAACCTTTGAACCTTAGGCTTCGGCTTAGCACATATGACATGAATCCTTATGGTAGCCTAAGCAGTATACATAGTTCATGGCTTGCTCGTTTGGTTATTTACAACTTATCTCCTCTGTTATTTGTGAAACAAAAGTATATCATGTTGTCTATATTGATTTCACGCCAAAACAACCCGGAAACGACATAAAAGTACATCATGTTGTCTATATTGAATCCTTATGTTGTCTTTTGCATGCTAAAGCAGAACTAGAAAACTTCATCAAACTGACATGTGATAGTGCACTCAAGTGTTGACTTGCACTTCCAATGCAAACTTTACACTTTTTGTAGGAACTAAGTGAAGAGGTGCTGAACAAGTTGAGCACTCAAGTGTGAGATAGTGCACTCAAGTGAGGCATGAACACTCTTGCAAGTGTAAAGCTCACTCTTGCAATTGCTTGGCAGAGACAACTTGAAAATGGGACAACAATCAAGTGCACTCAAGTGAGACCCAAGAACTCTAGTGTGACCACCCAACAAACTCAAGCACTTGAAAGTGTGATCAAGATAACTCTGTATAGCCATGCAAAAATCAAAGAGCACTTGAGTGAGAAAATGACACTCGAATGTGAATTCCTAGAGTACTTAAGTAAGAAGGAAGCACTCAAGTTCATCTGGCTTAGAAGCTGAATGCAATATAGAGTCACAACAAACAATCCGAATATGGTTAAATGATATTTATTCATTATGTTTTCACTTGCTATTATTCCTAAATGTTGTCTAATATATATTTCAAGTATGAAATAGGTAAATGAATGTTTAGATTATAGTTTCAAATAAGAAGGTCAATTATGGCGAACATCATTATTATACACCGACTGCCGGACAACTGTCATCACATGCAGTTGACCCACCATGAACTAATGTTTAAAAATACAAACACCCATATCCCGCTCCACAACATGATGTTTTGTTTCATAATGGAACATCCCACTCCTCAATGGCACGTTACTCAACAGCTATTTTAAACTTACTATAAATACAGAGCATCAGAGATAGACGATGAAGAGAACATATCAAGAGAGCATACATCAAAAAGCTTACAAGAGTCTCTGTTTTTATATTCATCTCTATAATCATATTGTACTTTAGTAGTTATCATATCCACTCTGTGAGAGAGTCTGTATATACTTTTAAATTATATTTTCATTTGATTTCAAGGTAAAGGGACCTTGAGAGGGTAGATTTTCTTACGAGGGAAGTAGTTGAGAAAATTCCTAGTAAGACCGTTTGCTCGTAAGACTTACAAGGTGCAAGTAGGAGATAACGTTACTGCTCATAAGACTTGTATACATATGAAGGTAAGAAAGGTCATAGGGATTGTTCTCTAATCAGCAAGATATTACTATCATAAGAAAGAGAAAATTATTTAGAACATTTTTCATGAAGGAAGTTTTGTGATTAGTAGTGATTTTGAGTACCTTATTGATACGCGAAGAACAAAAAATACTCTTACCAACACCTCGTCCTCTACCTCTTAGCAAAACACTTCATGCATTTCTCTGTGTGAAGTGAATATGGAGAGAGGGTATTTATAATACCCCCTCTATCTAATTAATTTAATTTAAAAATAATATATATATATATATATATATAAAAGTTAACACAGGGGAATAATCCCTGTTAGTGAAGTGTTTCACCCAAGAGGGAGGTGAATTGGGTGACACTAGAAATTTCGTTGCATATATAAAAATGACTGAAAATTTAAAGCATTTAAGAGCTAGGAGAAATATCACTGAAGTGTACACCGGAAGTTATATTGGTTCGGCCACAACCACTTTGACTTACGTCTAGTCCCCAGAGCTTCTCTGAGAGTTTCACAATATCTTTTATGATTCAGTGGGTTCTTGGCACCTTAGTATACAACAAGTTCCTTTATTGGACACTCGCTCCCTCTTACACGTTGTAATCAAATGCCCAACTCAAGGTTCCACAACCTTAAGTTGTCTCAATAACAAATATTGAGTTTGTAATGAAAAACTCTCCCACAGAGCAAATGTATAATCACTGAAGTACACAGAATGAATATAGGAAAACAGAGTACTAAGAATATATTGATTGGTGTGAGTTTGCATGTTCTCAGTTGTTATGTTATGTTCTTCGTTGAATGCTCCATATATATAGATGATTTGGGATGTCTATTGGAAGCATTTCAAACATGTCCGTTAGAGTCGCATACTTCGTTTAGCCTTTTTTCAAATTTGAAAACTAGCCGTTTGTGGTAGGTAAGCGTTTCGGATATTGCAAATGATATGTTTGACTTATCTCTCAATGCATGATCTCTTCATTGTTTCTTTGTAAATATACTTAGAAAACTAATACAATGAAAGGTTAATCATATAGATAACAAATCAATGAACATTGGATTAAAATCATTCTTTCTGTACCGCACTACTTGAGTGGCTACTCAAGTGATCATGCTTCATTACTTGAGTAGTCCCTCGAGTAACTTCATTAAAAAGAAGCTGGAGAGGAAGTCAACATTGTTTGACCCGATTACTCGGGTAAACCATCTAGTAATTCATTTTATAAAACTTGGCAACTTGATTACTTGAGTAATCCCTCAAGTAATAATTTCTTTTCTACTTTGATTACTCGAGTGAGCCCTCTATTAGGATCGGTAGGCACAGCAGAAGAATTTTAAAAATTTTCACCGATCCTAATCGAGGATCTATCAACGGCGTTTAAACCAAATTGGAAGGATTCATACCTTTTTGATGATTCAGAGTTTTCACGATCTCTAAGAGCCAACACGTCAAGTCCGCTCCCTCTACCGGTATCCACACAAATACTCTCCAACCGAGACTACGTGCTAGCGCCTCTAATGTCTCCTAGGGTTTCACTTGCGGTTCTTAATTCTCATGTGCGTATAAATATATCTACTCTATCAAGTTTATAACCTATGAGGGCTATTTTCAAATTTCAAAATTAATCATCCTTAATTTCAAAATTAATTAACAATTAATTATCTTGATGAGCTAATTAAATAAATTCAGTTTAAATTAAATCTGTCCAACAGTTTTAATTTAACCTATTTATTTAATCCAAATAAAGAGCCATTAGATTTAATTTATCTTCATAAATTAAATCTGAGATACTATATCTCTATCATATTAGTTATTAAATTTAATATATTTTAATAAATTAAATTTAAAACTAACACTATAATAATATCATATAATATATATATATATATACTATTATTAATGAATTTTATATTATATATATATATATATATAAAATTCGTCCACCCTAAATTAAACATTATTTCGTGTTGGGCCATTCTTGTGTGCGACCTTGTAGGCCCATATGAAGTTGGCAGTGGGCCAATAATTATACTAACCCAAAGTCTCAAACGGCCTCTAGCAAGACATTATGACTACCCAATTCATATGAGGATCGTTATCACGATGCAACCTGTCATACAACCATGTCACGTCCCTTTTGTCACATGATATATCGGTCAAGGATAAGGTATGGATAATGTCATCCTCTTGTTCCTGACCATTACTTTCTCGATTCCTGAGTAGCCTGATAACAGAGACAGAAACTCCTTTCATCATAGTATGGCCATACATTTCTCAGACTCACTCATCGAGGGGCCTAGTAATATCTCTCTACTAATGTGAGGGACAAATTCCATCTTGATCATTCAAATTCCTTTGCATGAAAAACCACCAAGCCCGATCGTAGCCTTTATCTTCACTCGTTCAAAAGTGACTTTTGGCTAGTTCAAAGCTTAGCAACTCTCATGTAGGAACCCATGATGACCTCAGGTCTAAGGGCATTGTGACGTGGTTATACATGACAAAAGCTTATGACTTGATCCATGTAGCTTTCTCATAGTGGCTCGGTCCATCACCTTGTACTCTTACAAGTGCCTAAGACTTTGATTCGTATCTTCATATCTTATCAAAGTCATACTGATCTTGTTTCATCTTTGCTCCCGCATAGATGACTGACCAGGGACATTTTAGGACAATCTTTATGAATTATCCAAGGATACAAATATCACAGTTAACATGCAAATAATATGATAACAGAATATAGAAATTTCATTAAAATAATAATGTTCAAAGTTCAATGATTGGCCCTTAGGGCACAATTTCCAATATCCTCCCACTTGCCCTAGGTGCAATCATTAATTTGCCTAATTCCCATTGCCTTAACATGAGCTCATGCTTTGCCTGTGCAAGTGGCTTAGTAAGAGGATCAGCAACATTATCTTCTCCTGCTACTTTGCATATCTTTATATAACCTTTATCATTGATTTCTCTAATAAGATGAAATTGCCTGAGTATATGCTTGGTCCTTTGATGTGACCTAGGCTCCTTAGCCTGTGCAACAGCACCACTATTGTCACAGAATAAATCTATTGGATTTGAGACGGTAGGCACCACCCCTAGTTCAGTAATGAAATTTCTGATCCAAACGGCTTCTTTAGCTGCATCTGCTGCTGCTATATACTTAGTTTCTGTTGCAGAATCTGCTATAGTGCTCTGCTTGGAGCTCTTCCAGCTTACTGCTCCACTATTCAGGAGGAATACATATCTAGATTGTGATTTAAGGTCATCTTGGTCAGTTTGGAAACTTGCATCTGTGTAACCGGTTATGCAGAGCTCATCATCCAATCCACCATAGACCAAAAATAAGTCTTTAGTCCTTCTTAAGTACTTTAGGATATTCTTGACGGCAGTCCAATGACCTTCACCAGGATCTTGTTGGTATATGCTGGTCATACTTAAGGCAAACGAGACATCCGGTCGAGTACATAACATGGCATACATGATGGATCCAATGGCCGAGGCATATGGAACCTTACTCATGCGATCTCGTTGATCAGGTGTACTAGGACACAGATCCTTGCTAAGATGGATGCCATGAGACATGGGCATATAACCCCTTTTTGAATCCTGCATACTGAACCTATGCAATATCTTGTCTATGTATGTGCTTTGACTTAGGCCTATTAGTCTTTTGGATCTATACCTATAGATCCTAATCCCTAGGATATAGGTGGCTTCACCTAAGTCTTTCATTGAAAAGGACTTTCCTAACCAAGACTTGACACTCTGCAAGGTAGGAATATCATTCTCAATGAGTAGGATGTCATCTATATAAAGCACTAGAAATACAACTATGCTCCCATTAATCAGAAATCAGAAATCCATATCTCTGAGGTTGATGCCGTGTCCTATCAGATCTTCGTGGACCTTGTGTTACTGAGGAGGCTCAGCAACTTGTTGTGAGTCTTCTCTAATTTTTATCTATGGTTATGTACCATCTTGTGGCTCCCGAATTTCTTTGAGATGTACGTCGCTCCCATTGATTATTTTAAAGACAAACTCTCTTTCTAGAAACTTACTATTTCAAATAACAAACACTTTGTTATCGGTGGGATTGTAAACATAGTATCCTTTCGTTTCTTTATGATACCCCATGAAAAGGCACTTTGTGGATTTGGTCGCTAATTTATCAGAGGCTTGTTGCTTAACATATACCTCACATCCCCAGATCTTGAGAAAAGATAAACTTGGTTTCTTTCTAGTCCATATCTCATATGGTGTCTTTTCAATTGCCTTAGATGGAACACGATTTAGTGTGAACGCAGCTGTCTTTAGGGCATGTCCCCAAAAGGACGGTGGAAGATCTATTTGACTCATCATGGATCGAACTATATCTAATAGTGTTCGATTCCTTCGTTCAGAAATGCCATTCCATTATGGTGTTCCTGGAGGAGTCAATTGTGAGATTATCCCATAACTCCTAATATGGTCAATGAATTCTTGGCTCAAATATTCACCACCTCGATCAGATCGAAGTGTTTTAATTATTTTACCAAGTTGATTTTATACTTCATTTTGGAATATTTTGAACATTTCAAAAGATTCAGATTTATGTTTCATTAGATAGATATAGCCATATATACTAAAGTCATATATAAATGTAATGAAGTAGACATAACCTCTTCTGGCAGCTATATTTAATGGTCCACATACATCTGTATGTATGAGGCCCAATAATTCAGTAGCCCTCTCACTGTGCCTAGTAAAAGGTGCCTTAGTCATCTTTCCTAATAAGCAAGATTTGCATGTATCATATGATTCAAAATCAAATGAGTTTAGAAATCCATCTTGATGGAGTTTAGAAATGCGTTTCTCATTTATGTGGCCTAGACGACAATGCCATAGGTAGGTCGGATTCAAATCGTTTGATTTTATCCTCTTAGTAGTTACGTTATAGATATTCCCATTATTAGGATATTCCAAATTTAATATATAATGACTAACATGCAAATCACCATCAGCATAGAAAATGTCATTACGATAAATAGAATATTTACCATTCCTAGTAATGGAAGTATAACCTTCCTTATCCAAATAAGAAAGAGAAACAATGTTACTACTCAAAGCAGGAACATAATAGCAATTGTTCAAAACTAACAAAAGGCCACTGGGCAGAACTAATTTATAAGTGCCTACGGCTAAAGCAGCAACTCTTGCTCTGTTTCTAATTCGTAGGTCCACCTCGCCCTTCTTCAGCTTTCTACTGTCCTTTAGACCCTACACATTTGTACAAATATGAGAACCACATGTAGTATCTAATACCCATGTAGAGGAAGTAGAAAAATGAATGTCTATAATATAAATACCTGAAGCAATAGCCCCGCTATCCTTCTTGTTCTTTTTCAGATCTTCCAGGTAGAGTTTGCAATTCCTCTTCCAATGACAGGGTTCATTGCAGAAGTAGTAGACTTCTTCCTTTAGAGGCTTTGCCTTCTTGGGTGCAGGCTTGGTTTCCGGCTTGTTTGACTCTTTGGTCTTACCACCTGAGCCATTACCCTTCCATTTGCCCTTCCCTTTCTTTTTCATACCCTTTCCTTTCTGAACCATTAAAACTGTGCTAGGCTTTTTCTTATTACTTTGCTCAGTAGTTTTGAGCATCCCATACAGCTCAGAAATTGATTTCTCCATATTGTTCATGTTGTAGTTCATAACAAACTGGTCATAACTTTCCGGGAGTGAGTTGAGGATTAAATCCGTAGCTAACTCCTGGCTCATGGGAAATCCAAGCCTCTCAAGGTGATCAATATAGCCTTTCATCTTTAACACATGAGTACTAATTGATGCACCTTCAGCCATTTTGCTGGAATGTAAGGCCTTTGTGGTCTCATACCTTTCTTGTCTTGCCTGTTGCTGGAACATTTCCTTGAGATGTACAATCATCTCATGAGCCTCCATGAGTTCCAGATCTCTTTGGAGCTCTGGAACCATAGTGGCAAGCATCAGGCAACCTACATCCACAGAGTCATCCTTATGCTTTATGTAAGCATCTCTCTAAGCTCTTGGAGTATTGGGTGCAGGCTCCTCAGGAATGGGTTGATCTAGGACATAAGCCTTTCTTTCCTGCTTGAGAACAATTCTCAAGTTCCTGAACCAGTCAAGAAAGTTTGTTCCATTGAGTTTGTCCTTTTCAAGGACCGACCGCAACTAAAGTGTAGCAGTATTACTAGTCGACATGATTCTACAATTAAAATATGCAAAGTTAGTTAGTAATTTGCCACTAAATTAACAACCCTCAATATAATAATTAGTGGGCTAAGATCCATATTTGGCTTAAACTTAAGTTTGCTTTGGCAAGACACTTAAATTCAAGTTATTTAGGTAGGTAACCTATTTACCAATTACATCACATGTAACTCTTAGATCTTTATGGGATTTAATCATCATATGATCCGGCATGTTTAACCCCATCTAATGCCTTGAGATTGAATACCGTTTTCTTAATCTCAATTAAGTCAAAACAATAATGAATATTATGAGCAGCACCATTACTCAAGCTTGTCTCATCAAGATAACTCAAGTGCATCCACTTTGGTGGTTTCCACAATTGAGCGATCTAGGTTTTGACAAGTATTCATTAATTGATGGCATTATGACTTAAGATTTGATTCAGAGGGCTTAATTAATTAGTTTTGTTTATATGGATGCAATCGTGGTCGTATCTCATACAGATAAATACATATAAACGTAAAAGTAATAATGCAATGATCTTATCAAAAGCATAATTTAAATGTGACACAACATGGCTTACCTAACCTAAAATCCTCCCAAGCCAATGAGAGGACTTCTCTAAATAAAAAAGAAATACATTGAGAGAAACCTCGTTTAAACATTCGAGGGGAGTGAGATGAGAAGAGAATGTACATCGAGAGTATTTAGAGAAAGGCACGGCACACAGGCCGTATTTAAATATTACAACCTTTGTAAAATTCTAAAGCCATGTTGTTCACCATACCCAAACAAGGATAAATAATAAACCACGACAAGAATTCATACAATATGAAAAGCAATAAATGTCATGATCAGATTATATTGCGCTTTGCAGAGGTGGTAACGGCAGTCCCGCTATTTGAAAAAGGCATATTGCTTTTAAAAGAAATATTTGAAAATTTTAAATTTTTAAATTTCAGACCCAATTTTTCAAAACAAAAACAACAATGGCCCAGAACGCTTTTGATCCATATTGTCTTCCCCATAGTTTGGATCCCTATTACCCGAATAGATATCTGAACCTAGACCCGATTTGATTGCCGCTAACTACGATCTCAGGTACCCTTTCCAATTTCATGCTTGTTCAAAACGTAAATCACATACATGTTTCAAGATATACATATTCGGAATCGGTTTCATGCTTGTTCCAAAACGAGAATCACATACTTGTTTCAAAACCGAAAATGAAATAATTTCAAGATTCAATTTAAACGAAAACAAAAATCAACGAAATTACAAGATCACATCTTTCTAAATAATTTCGTTTTGTATTAACCAAATCACATGCATATTCGAGTGTTTCTTATAAACATACATACACATCCAATATATATCACATGTATAAGAATCATAAACTCAATTTAAATGCACAATTGATCTGGCACTGATGCCACTGTTAGGATCGGTATGCATAGCGGAAGAATTTTAAAAATTTTCACCGATTCTAATCGAGGATTTATCAATGGCGTTTAAACCAAGTTGGAAGGATTCATATCTTTTTGATGATTCAGAGTTTTCACGATCTCTAGGAGCCAACACGTCAGGTCCGCTCCCTCTACCGGTATCCACACGAATGCTCTCCAACCGAGACTGCGTGCTAGCGCCTCTAATGTCTCCTAGGGTTTCACTTGCGGCTCTCAATTCTCATGTGCGTATAAATATATTTGTTCTATCAAGTTTATAACCTATGAGGGCTATTTTCAAATTTCAAAATTAATCATCATTAATTTCGAAATTAATTAACAATTAATTATCTTAATAAGCTAATTAAATAAATTCAGTTTAAATTAAATCTGTCCAACAGTTTTAATTTAACCTATTTATTTAATCCAAATAAAGAGCCATTATCTCTATCATGTTAGTTATTAAATTTAATATATCTTAATAAATTAAATTTAAAATTAACACAATATAATAATATCGTATAATATATATATATATATACATACATATATATATAAGATATATATTTCGAAAATATATATATCTATATAATATTATTAATGAATTTTATATTATATATATATATATATATATAAAATTCGTCCACCTTAAATTAAACATTATCTCATGTTGGGTCATTCTTGTGTGCGACCTTGTAGGCCCATATGAAGTTGGCAGTGGGCCAATAATTATACTAACTCAAAGTCGCAAGCGGCCTCTAGCAAAACATTACGACTACCCAATTCATATGAGGATCGTTATCATGATGCAACCTGTCATACAACCATGTCACGTCCCTTTTGTCACACGATATATCGATCAAGGATAAGGCATGGATAATGTCATCCTCTTGTTCCTGACCATTACTTTCTCGATTCCTGAGTAGCCTGATAACAGAGACAGAAACTCCTTTCAACATAGTATGGCCATACATTTCTCAGACTCACTCATCGAGGGGCCCAGTAATATCTCTCTACTAATGTGAGGGATAAATTCTATCTTGATCATTCATATTCCTCTGCATGAAAAACCACCAAGCCCGATCGTAGCCTTTATCATCACTCGTTCAAAAGTGACTTTTGACTAGTTCAAAGCTCAGCAACTCTCATGTAGGAGCCCATGATGACCTGAGGTCTAAGGGCATTGTGACGTGGTTATACATGAGAAAAGCTTATGACTTGATCTATGTAGCTTTCTCATAGTGGGTCGGTCTAGCACCTTGTACTCTTACAAGTGCCTAAGACTTTGATTCGTATCTCCATATCTTATCAAAGTCATACTGATCTTGTTTCATCTCTGCTCCGACATAGATGACCAACTAGGGACATTTTAGGACAATCTTTATGAATTATCCAAGGATACAAATATCATAGTTAACATGCAAATAATATGATAACAGAATAGAGAAATTTCATTAAAATAATAATGTTCAAAGTACAATGATTGGACCTTAGGGCACAATTTCCAACACCCTCAAGTAATGCTTGCAATTCTTATCTCATTACCGAGTGGTCCCTCGAGTAAAGGCGTCAAATTCTTGGCTGAAAGTAACTTCTTTGCTTACCTGATTACTCGAGTGATCCCTCAAGTAATCTTCAAATAACTTTACAGATTACTTGAGTGATCCCTTTGAGTAATGTCATTCATTTCTTAGCCGAGAGCTACTGGATGATTTCTTCTCTGATTACCATGAGTAAAGTTTCAAATAACTCTATAGATTACTCGAGTGATCCCTTCGAGTAATACTATGTAATTCTTGACAGAGAGCTTTCTGGAACAATTTCTCACACATTGCTCAATTTGTCCCTGAAGTAATAAAGGTCATTACCTAAGGGCTCCCTCGAGTAATCCTTAAAAAAATCTCACAGTGTTCCTTTCTTCTATACTCTATCTTTTACTTCATCCTTATTACTTGAGTACTTACTCGAGTAATGATCTTGCTTGCCACCAAGAACTTAGTTACTTTGTTCAAACCTTTTATTTAAAAATTTTGTAATATTAATCCAATCTTTGTTATTATCAAAACATATGGGATCTAACATTCTCCCCCTTTTTGATGATGACAAAACTTGGTGATTTTGAACAAAGTTTTTGAAAACTTTTCATATGCAATCATTTGTTCAATTTAAACTTGAAAACTCTTTTGAAATAACTTGGTGAAGATCTTTTTGAATTGAAATCTAATGATCTTGAGAAATTTAGTTTTTTGAAACCTTTTTGAATCCAATTTTAATGATGTTAAAGTCAAAAGCCCATAATTTTGTAAGAAATTACCTTTCATACAATCAAAAACTCATTAGCCCATAATTGATAAAGCAAATAAAGCTCCCTTAAACCCTATACACCCATTTCCATTTGCATTTTTACAAAATTATATCATCACATCATTTTTCACACAAAATCACCCAAGTTCTTCTCCCCATTTTTGTATTCATCACAAGGGTAGGATCAATCAAGAGAAGGGGTAGGACTAGATGGCTTGACGGTAGAGATGGGATTGAAAGGAAGAGGTGTGAAGATAGAGCCATGTGAGTCATCAGAACTTGAAGAATCTGAAGAGGAGCTAGAAGGTTCAGGATCAGGAAGTACCAGAGGAAGAACCAGAATAAGATCCTTTGAAGGACTTTGTGGGACTAGTACCTGAGATGAAATCTCCACTTCCATTGTTCTTTCAGATGATTGATGATCACCATAGGAGACAATCACTTCCTCAGTTCCTGTTGAGGATGTAATGGGTGTTGGCATTGGCTCAGGCTTAACTAGCTGGACCGGCGGAACTGAGTCATTAATGGTGATGTGAATGGTCTCGAATATTTCTGGGTCAGGCATAGAGAATAGGAGGTTTTTGGAGATGGTGATAGGTAAAGGAGGAAGAGGGATAAAAGAAGGTCCAGGCTTAGAAGATCTGGGCTCAGAAGGTGATACTGGCTCATAAAATGATATAGGCATAAATAGACTAGGAGTGGATGAACCAGGTGCTATAGCGATGAATCAGGTGCTATAGCATCAAGTCTGGCATAAAGTGATCTCAGAAGCTCACCCTGTGCCTTCTATTCTGCCAACATCTCCTCATGCCTCTTATCCATACGCTCTACAAGCTCTCCCATCTTGAAATTCATGTGGGTTATCAATTCAGCATTAGTATTTATAGTGTCAACATGAAAACCCTTAAGAATATTCTCTATAAATGTCAGCAATGCTGAACCAATGAATGATGGAGCATAAGTAGAAGCAGGAGCATATGACTGAGTATCATCCATCCTACTGGATTCAGCTTCATTCTTTTTTTCTTGGGATAGATTCAAGAGGAGTCTTCAGGGGAATATCAATGTGCAATTTCCCAATCTGATTTCGTCCCACTAGAGTTAGCCTCTCAATTGGTTCATTCTTCTCCAATTACCAAATCTTATTCTTTTTGAGAAACAAGGATATAAGCTGAGGATAAGGCATAAGAGTGGTGGACTTTCTTTTAAATCTATATCTTTTTCTGCAAAAATATATTTTCCCAAGTCCTTTTTCTCTTTGAGAAGAATTGAGGAGAATTTTTTGTAGTCCTTCTTTATAAAATGAGTGAAGTTGTTGGATTTGTTGACTATGGATCTCGAATAGATATACCATAGAACTTGATGAAAATCACACATATCACTCAGGTTAAAACTGAGAGGTCCTACAATCTCGCTAGGCCTTAGAACTGAAACCAACTGGCTTGAGTCTAGGGTAGGATAAGTATCTTCAGGGGGATCCTTTATTCCTAGCTAGATGTTTATTTTGGAAGGTGAGATTATAACTTCTAGAGCTCTAATCTTAGAAACCATTTCTTCTTCGAAGGCATCTCGAAGAGGATCATTAATAGGCTCTAGATTGCAATAAAAATGCCTCATTATCTTGGTGCAAAATGGAAGTTTAATTGAAAGCCAAGGCATATAGGATTCAAGATAAGGCATGAGATTAAACTTCAATACCTCTTGAAGAAGCTTGGAGTTAATAAAGTTCATCTTGCATACTCTTCTTCTTGAAAAGTGATCTCTGAATTTCTGAGACTCCTCAATCTTCTTCACATTGAAACCCTTTGGAGGGAATATGATTTCTTCTTCTTCTAGTTCCTTTGAAGATTGGCTATACTTCTCTCCTCTAGATTTGTGAGCCTCATCCAGTATACTTGCTATGGCTTGAGCAAGTTTTCTGTCAAACTTCGCCTTTTTTGATGGCTTCTCAGAGAAAGATGGAGTGTCAGAGGAATCAGAAGGAGGTGGAGATGGTACCTTAGTCTCTTTGCCTCTACCAGGAGGAATTCCTTCTTAGATTGAGCTCTTATGGCAGTGGGTTCCTTGATAACAACTCCCTTGACTTTGGGTTTGGCTTGCGACAATGCTTTAGCTTTTGATCTGGGAGTGAGCTTTTGTCTTTTGGCTAGAGGAGATGGAGATTATTCACAAAAGGGAATAATCCTTTTATCCTACCTTTATCTTGCCAGATAGGTGGGTTAAAGCTATCACAAAGGGATAATCCTCTTATCTTGCCAGATTGTGGTAGCATGTTTGCCACCTACTACTTGATATATAATATATTTATTTATATTTTAAAAATACTTTGCTTTCACTTTTTTTGGAAATGATTATTTATATTTTGATTAAATTTCCTTACTCAAATATTTACATGGTAAATTCTAATCACCTTAAAAATAATCTTGTTACACTCGGAACAATTAAATTTAAAATACTCTTAACCTCATGTAGATAATAAATCTCATATTGTTGTTACTTAAATCTTAAAAATAAAATTTGGGATGTTACAATTCTTCCCTCCTTTTAAGAATTTTGTCCCTAAAATTCACAATACAAGATTCCTACACAACATTACAGAAATTCGATCTTGATATAATACAAATATAAATTTCAAGGTTACCATAACACACACATACCTAAGTAAACAAATTAGGGAAATCACGTTGTATTCACTCTTCAGTTTCCCAGGTAGCATAACTAGGAGACATGCCTTACCAAAAAATTTTTAGGAGACAGATTGTTCTATTTTGCAATTGCTTATCCTTTACATCTAAATTTCTTTTTGGTTTGGGCACATAAGTCTAATTCTCTCTCAACTTAACCTCTTCAGACTCAATCACATACGAAGGATCCGGATGATATTTCTTGAGCTGTGACATGTGGAATACGTTGTGCACATTCGACAGATGTGGCGGCAAGGAGATTTCAATAGGCAACTGGTCCAATTCACTCCAGAATTTTATATGGCCCAATGAATCATGGAGTCAACTTCTTTGCCTTAATAGACCTCTCAATGCTCGTAATGGGTGAAACCTTAAGAAAAACATGATCTCCCACACTAAATTCCAACAATCTCCTTCAATGATCCGCATAACTCTTCCGTCGGCTTTGAGCTATTAATAATTTTTACAATACCATTTTGGTCTACTAGATCTGGTCCAATAATGGTTCTTTTACTCAATTCGGTCCAAAACAATGATGATATGCACTTTTGACCATATAAGGCCTCACAGGGTGCCATCTAAATATTGGAGTGGTAGCTATTATTACTCACAAATCCTGCTAATGGCAAGTACTTGTCCCAACTACTTGTGAGCTCAATGGCGCATGCTCTTAACATGTCCTCGAGTGTTTGAATATGCGATATTATACTTTAACTTTGTGCCCATGGCCTCCTGTAGGGACTTCCAAAAGTTCAAAGTAAAACTTGGATCATGATCCGATATGATACTCTTTGGCACTCCATGCAATTGAACAATCTCTTTAATGTATAACTTGGCCAATTTCTCTAAAGAGCAGTCTGCTTTAATTGGTAAAAAGTATGCTGAATTGTTTAATCAATCTACAATCACCAAATAGCATCATAAATAGCTTGGATTGGGGGTAAACCCATGATAAAATCTATAGAAATGCTATCCCATTTCAATTCAAGGATATCTAGGTTCTGAAGTAGCTCTAGTGGTTTTTGTGCTTGATCTTAACCTTTTGACACATCAAATACTTCAAGACAAAGTCGGTCACATCTCTCTTCATCTTCGACCACCAATACTGTTGCTTCAAATATTTATATATCTTGGTGATTCCCGGATACATGGCGTACTTACTCCGATAAGCTTCTTCCAAAATGGTTTTCTTGATCATGTCATTGTTGGGAACACAAATTCTCTTCTTGTATCTCATAATATCTACATAATGTCATAATCTAGAACTTCACCGTTTTCTAGTTCCTTTCAAATTCTACTTAACTGATCGTCTTTCATCTAGGCATCTCTTAGGTCCTGATAAAACCCATATCCACCAACAACTGCATTTAAAATAGCTCTTCTTTGATCTGGGATTGCATGGATATATCTCTTAATCCATCTAGCCAACTCTGCTTTTCCAAGCTCATGTGAAACAAGTGTACCGACTTTTGACTCAAAGCGTCTGCAACCACATTAGCCTTGCCAGGATAATACTTTAACTTGAAGTCATAGTCCTTCAAGAATTTCATCCACCGGCGCTGTCTGTTATTTAACTCCTTTTGATATACCAAATACTTCAAACTCTTATGGTTGCTAAATACTTCAAACTAAGACCCATACAAGTAATGCCTCTAAATCTTCAAGACAAATACCACATCTGCCAACTCTAGGTCATGAGTAGGATAATTCTCCTAATGAGGCCTCAATTGTCTTGAAGCATATACAACAACCTTGCCTTTTTGCCTTAATACACAGCCCAAACCCATGAGGGAAGCATCCGTATACACTGTGTATGGATAAAAGGGATCAAAAAGGGTAAACAAAGGTGTTGTAGTCAACTTTGCCTTCAACTCTTGAAAAGCAGCTTCACACTTATTAGTCCATATAAATGGTTGATTTTTCTTGGTCAACTTGGTCAAAGGCATAACAATTTGAGAGAACCCTTTAATGAATCTCCAGTAGTAACTAGCCAATCCCACAAAGCTTCTCATTTCAGTCACCGACTTTGGGGATTCCTATTTCAACATGACATCCACTTTATGAAGATCAACAGCTACCCCTTCAGCATACACCACGTGGCCAAGGAAATTTACTTCCTGGAGACAAAATTCATACTTAATCAACTTAGTATACAACTTATGATCCCTTAGTATACGCAATGCAATGTGTAAATGCTCTCAATGATCAATTCTTAGAGTAAATGAGAATGTTGTCAATGAAGACACAACAATAAATTGATCTAAATACGGCCTAAAAATCTAGTTCATATAATCTATGAAGACAGTTGGAGCAGTGGTCAACCCAAAAACCAAAAAATCATAATTCATATAGCGAGTTCGAAAAGCGGTCTTTGGGATGTTGTCAGCCCTAATTCTAAGCTGATGGTATCCTAGTCTCAAGTCAATTTTAGAGAACACCACGACTCCCTTTAGCTAATCTAGTAAATCATCAATCCTAGGTAACGGATATTTATTCTTAATGATGACCTTATTCAACTACTTGTAGTCGATGCACAACTGCATACTTCCATCCTTCTTTTTGACAAACAATACTGGCGAATCCCAGGGAGAAATACTTAGTTGAATAAAGCCTTTCTTGAGAAACTCTTCTAGCTGTTTCTTCAACTCTGCCAACTCTGATGGTGACATCCGATAAGGGTCTTTAGAAATTGGGTTTGTACTTAGTATTAATTCAATGAAGAACTCAACCTCCCACTTTCCTTGATATCTCCTATGGAAATACCTTTAGAAACTCTTTCACTACTTTGATTTGATTAATCCTAATGTCCTTATCAAAATTGATCGAAAAGAAGATTATATAGGCTTCACAACCTTGTTGAACATACTTTTCCACTTTTGTGGCTGACAACAAGGGGCTAGAAGTCTCCTTAACGGATTCAAGACATAAGGGAAAATTCACTTTCTTTCCCTTACAATCAAGGTAATCATTATTGGCAGACAACTAATCTATGCCAATGATTACATCAATATCCCTAAGCAGTAAACAAATCTAATCTATCTTTGAATTACATATATCATCCTTAAGAGTAAGGTTTGAACAAGCACGACTAGTCATAACAGAAGCTCTAGTAGGAGTAGACACTTCCAAATCATAATGCAATTCACAAATATGCAATTCTAATATTTAAGCATAGTTATGGGAGATAAAATAATGTAAAGCACCAAAATCAAATAACACATATACATCATTTCCTTGAAGATAAGCAATATACCTTGGATCACATTTGGAGATGTTTCGACTTCCTCTTGGGTCAAAGCAAACACTCGAGAAGGAACGGTAGGCCAACCACTTTGCAGGGCCTACTGAAACTTAGGGCAAAAAGAGTAATGTGACTATACTTGTGGCACTTAAAGCATTCCCAGCATTTCCCTACGTGTACTGTCCCATAGTTCTGACACGGTCTACTCACGCTCAGAGTAGACATAGTAGAATCTCAATAGGAAACCTGACTCCCACCATGATGGCTCCCCTGGGTCTGGAATCTTTATTGTGATCGCTTGTAGCTTCCTGAGCTAAAGCCTGGATTCTTCATTATACTATTATTAGCCCTTAGAAAGCTGGAGAATCTGCCAGAACTATCACGGCGCTTGGAATTTTCCACCTCTCGTATCGTGCGTGTAGCAATACATAGTTTGGTACATGCATCCTTAAAATTTTTGATATTAGAAAATATCATATATGACTTTAATTCTGGCCTAGCCTTATCTATTAACTGTCGAATCTTCCAATCGGAGTTTTTATGTTCCTTCAAATATGTAACATATTTTGTGAGTTGGATAAAGGTAGAGATATACTCATCTTCCTTCATATCGCCCTGATGAAGAGCGTAAAACTCTAATTCCTTATCATGTTGCAACTTCTCTGGGAAGTAGTACACATAAAAACATGTCTTTGAATCTGCCCATTGCAAAGATGAAATGTCAGCCGGTCTAACACTCTTCCACCACTCATTCGCCTACCCTTAAGAAGAATGGTGACTGTCTGTACCATCTGCTCACTAGTGCAGTCCATAGCGTGAGATAGAGTCTCTATGTCTTGGATCCACATCTCTGCCTTGACAGGATCCAGATTCCCATTAAATATGGGAGGACGATGCTGAGCCAAATCCTTATACACACTGGAAATAGAGTGAGGAGTTGGAACATGTGGCTGTTGGGGTACATCATCACTATGGCCCTCATCAGGAGTTTCATGTGATCCATGAGATTTTTCCACACTACAGTAATCATAACCTTCTCTATAGGGGTCTTGTCTCCTATTCTCCTTCGACTATCTTCTTTAAACTTCTTAAATCGGTCCTATACAACATCCACCAAAACTCCCCTCAATTGTTGCATAAAAGAATCCTTATAAAATGGGAGGTGTTGCTGCGGTTGAACATGTGGGTATAGAGGCCTACTACCCCCAGAACTAGTACGATGAGTCAGTACCATCTTCTCCCCACCATAACAAGTGAGTCGTCGAACAAAACACGACAGAAAACACTAAACAGGGAAAGTCTATGTGAATATTATATATTGCTACTACATACAGTGCATACAAGATAGTTCACAAAATCATTGTGCTCTGATACTAAATTGTAAAATCTTTTCCTTATACACAGTAATCAACTATGGATTTGATAAAACCATTTTACAAAACGTTATCATACCTACCATTTCACCTTTAGACTTCACTAAGCCCATAACAAAATTTCACTATCAAGCCCAAACTCTTTAAGTGAATAATATCTCATCATATATTAAGATATCCATACCAGACCAACTCATCTGTTAAAAGATTATCATGGTAGAAAAGAGTTCAACTAACCATTTGAAAGCTCTACCTTGGTAATAAAAGATTTGGGAAATAATCCCCCTATCTTGCCAAAAGTGCCACCTACTTTATATATATATATATATATATATAAAGCTTTCATAAAAGGAAATAATCCCTTTATCCTACCATTATCTTGTAAGGTATCACAAAGGAAATAATCCCCTTGCCAAATTGTGGGAGGCACATTTGCCACCCACTACTTGTTATATAATATATATATATATATATATATATTTTAAAATACTTTACTTTCACTATTTTTTGGAAATGATTAATTATATTTTGATTAAATTTTTCTTACTCAAATATTTACATGGTAAATTCTGATAACCTTAAAAATAATCTTATTACACTCAGAACAATTAAATTTAATATACTTTGAACCTCATTTAGATAATAAATCTCATCCTATTGTTACTTAAATCTTAAAAATAAAATTTGGGATGTTATAACAGACAACTCCGATAGGCAATAAACAGTCGAAGTTGGATGCCTTGGTTGGCAAGATTGCCTCTCAAGCCAGTGCCCTTGCATCTCATCACGTCCTTGGATAGAACAACCATAGTTGTTCTTAGTCGGGAGCACTAGCGACCTCTCAACCACCTGTGGAAGAAAAACTTGATCCTATCCCTTCAAAAAATTTCAACAACCAGGAATTGAAACCTTTAAAAAAGAACGTATATGATACTGAATTTGATCATTGTAGCTTTTACCCTGTGGTGTATGTAGATTTGGATTACTTGAATGACTATTGTGGCATGAACCTTAGACCATCCCTTGAATTTTATCAACCCTGGTTTATAGTGCATCTACCTTATTCACCTATGATCGTTAGAACTTTTTATTGCAATATGAAGGTGAAAAACATTGAGATTGAAAATGGTGAATTGATATTACTATTGTTAGAGGCCAATATATGATGATTACCCTCTCTATTCTAGACACCATTCTTGGCTATATCATACCACCTTCTGATCTAGCCCAAGAGTTCACACTTGACTAAATTTTCTAATTGCTGAGACTGGGTGAACCTGTAGGCCCTTTGAATTTTAAACCCATCACAATGCCAGATTTTCACCAGGCCCTTCACTATATCTACGCTCGCAGTATCACAAGCAAATTTAAGAATTTCACACACTTTGCCCATATGGACTACAACTTGTTAGATTCCTTCCTTGCCGACCAATAGAGGATTATGGGAAAACTAATCTTTAGTAAAATGAGGAGATTCATATTCTCTTTATCCAAATCCACCACTATGCCATATCCTCAACTTGTATCCCTTATCCTTCGCCATAATAAAATATGGTACTTGGAAGGCACAGAGAAGGTTAAGATTCCTAGATTTGGATTGACTCATATGAGTCATATGGGACTATCCTTACTTTTAAGTAAAGCACCTGTATCGTAGTGAGAAACCACACCTTTAAATACTGATGAGGCTTAGTCTTTGCAAGAGGTAGATCTCCATCTCCTTCTCCTTTATTCTTTGGTGTATCAATTCAAGGCTTTGTGTCAGAGGTAATTAACAAAGCAATGGAAAACCTGAAGAAAGAGTTATTTGCAGAGTATGAGAAATTGGTGGATAAGATGGAATTAAAATTACTCAAGTTGGTAGTAAGGCCAATCATAATTTTGACTTGATGGTCAAGTCACAGGAGGACTGCATGAGGTGACTGAATGAGTTAGAGACATTCCTGCACACTCACCTTCCTGTCCATCCCACCTCGATTCCTCAATCAACAACCTTTGTATTAACAACCATCACTGTACCAGCCAATACAACAGTGTTGTTCAGATACATCAATCCTATCACTTTAGCCACTGTGGATGTCACATTGAATAGACAAGCCTCTAAGCAGCATGCCACTCAACCATTTTCACCACTGTTTGTGGCTGACCCTATTGATTTCTCTACTATTATGGTCTTATATACTCTACCATAGCTTGATCTTGACACTGATCCTATCACTTTCCCTTAGCCTCCCTGTTCTGCGAAAGACAAAACTGGGGAGAAGGAGTGATAGAAATTTTGAGCTTTTAGAGTCTTTTGACATGGGTCATAGATTAAGGGGGAGTATTGGGGAGCTTGTTATTTATTTTGAGTATTTTGCAATTTGGAGCTTTTGATTGTAATTGAACTTATCAACTAATGAAGTTAGGATGTTTATTGCTTATTGTTACAAGTGTAAATAATCTATTAAAAAGTGCAAGTGTACATTGTCGTAAACAAGTAAGACAGAAGTGAGTAGAGTATCATTCCCTTGAGGATTGATCACTAAATCCAAAATGGGTAATTTTAATTCTATTTAGTTGATCGATTAGTTGGTGATTGAGAGCACTAAATAAAAAAATGATTACATATAGATGCATATAATATGAAAACAACCAAGAGTAAAATCCCTAGGGATCATATTTCACTTAACAACTTTCGGATTGATTCACTCATCTATTCTAGCCCAATTTATTCTATATGATTGATAGTTGAGTTTCCCTAATTTAATTACTAGCCTCTTCTAAGGTCAAGCAATTCTATAATTAATTGTTAATCTAGTATATTCCTATATAAATTTAAGCAATTAATTATGCATTAAGATTTATGAAACTCAGTAAGACTACACAACTCATATAAATATATTCCTATTTCATATGCAAGTCATAGTTTTAGTTATAGGATTTATACACATGCATCTCCTTCCGGTTTCAACATACACATTTAAATCATTCAAAATATGGCCGATCAATTGAAAGAATTAAGCTTAATAATTAAAACTCAATCATGAAGGAAAAATTAAAACTAGATTTATTAAGTTAAGATTCAATCCATCATTAGTAAGTTACAAATGACCCTATGAAAATGGAAATTTAGCTCATGATAAAATTAAAAACAAAACAAAAATAAATTGAAAACTTCGTAAACATTGTATAAAACTTGATTATTAAATTCTAAAACATAAAAATACAACTACTAGATACATGAAAATGGAGAAAGCCGTCCCTTTAGGAGGTAAAACTTCCATGTAAGTGGCAATCTATACCATCCATAAAGGAGGACTACTAAGGCTTTTATGAAGGAGGGAAGCAAATACAATGCATTAAAATACTCTAAGATGGAGTATGTGGAGAAGAGAGAAAAGTAATGGATATGAAGTTGTGTGTCATATGTGAGGGAGAAGATGGCTATATATAGAGAAGAATGGAGTTGGTGGGATGGTAGATGGGATGGCAGATGGAACGGTAGGTGGAATGGTAGATGAAATGGTAGATGGTTTTGGCGGAATTTCACATTTTGATATTCATGAAAGTTGTAGCTTTAGATCTTAGCCTGAAGACACGAGTAGAAACTCCTCATTTCAATATTTACAGCTCCAGTTATGGTCAAATTAGTGTGCAAAGGTCAGACTTAGATAAATTCATATTCTCTAATTCCAAGCAAAATTCAAAACTCTTGGAGATAGAACTAGGTTTTGGTCTCAACATAAAAGTTGTAGAGCACTCTTTTAGCTTTTTATCCATATAAAGAACGTCCCAATTTGACACCTAGAGCTCTAGATATTGCCTAAAAACTAAAAAAGGGTATGATTTAACATTTGTAAAGAAATTCTATTTTATGCCAAAATCATTATTTTTTTATTAATTACACCCATATTCATTAAATTGAGCTCAAATATCATACACAAAATTATTATATAAGGGAAAAATTAAATATGCAAATATTTTACCTATCAAATTCCTCCATACTTAGGTCTTGGACATCCTTGGACAAGGAGTGACTAATAAGTGCTTTCAACAAATTTAGCTATGAAGTGAAAGTATTTCAGCTACACTCAAGTGAATGACAATGCACTCGAGTAAAGTGAAGTTTGCACTTGAGTCATGCAAGTATTGACATGAAAGTGTTAACCCGAGAACAAGCAAGTATGTGAAAACGAGAAGTGTACTCGAGTGGGAGATGTTGTATTTGAGTGATGTCCAAATTTACACTCGAGTCCTGCTAGTGTGACACTGAAAGTGCTGGTCCGAGGGAAAGATAAAAGCTAAAAATGGAATGTGCACTCGAGTAAGTCCACTGCCACTCGAGTAAGACCCTGGCAGAATCCAGAAACGAAACAGAGCCTTATAGCAATCAACTCAAACATGATTAAATGCTATTTATTCATATTTTTTCACTTGTTAGTATACATAAACGTTTACTAGCATATATTTCAAGTGAGAAACAAAAGATTAAACATTTGGATTACATCTTTAAGAATGGAAGTCACTTATGGCAAATATCATCACTCAAAGAACAATCCAAGTTTGGTTAAATGTTATTGAATCATTGTGTTTTCACTTGTTATCATATCTAATTGTTAACTAACATATATTTCAAGTGTGAAATAGGATATTAAATGTTCGGATTGCAGATTCAAATAAGAAAGTCAATTATGCTGGAAATCAACATTACACACCGAATGACGACTACCTACCACGACAAGCAACTGATACAAACAATGCTAAGATCATCATTCAATGATAAGATGAGGCAGCTGTGTGACTTAGTGAACTATAACTTTAAAGTTCTATTTAAGATGATGGATGACAAAATAAGGGTGCTATGTGCTGTGGTGAAATTAAAATTTCTCAATGAAGTTTTCTAAGCAAGGGTCACATACTAAGCTAATATGCACATAAAGCCTTATTCCGAGCTTAACTTGGTATCCTTAAGTGGCAACATAGATTACTTCGTCAAATCACATATTCAGATAGTGACTATCCAACGATGTATCAATGGACTACAGAGGATTATGACTCGAGTGATTATGACATTACCGAGTGAGGTATTGTATTCTTGCTTAATTCAAAATTCTTGAGTTGCATCACTTGAGTAAACAATCGAATAATGGTTGAGTAGAATCACTCAAGTGACCACTTAGGTGATATTGGGTTATATCTTAAAATCTTTAAATAGCATTATAATTTTTCAAATTTGATTTCTCTTCAAATCTTCATACTTTCAAAATCATTTTCCAGACAAAGTTACTAATAGTCTCTCAAATTTAGGGGAGTAATTAACTATTTTTCTAATGACGAGTTTTCAATCCATGCATCAATTAAGGGGGAGCTTTATATTCACTTGTGTTTTATATCTTGAAAGCTCATCTCCTTTATTGGAAGAAAATCCTTTTAACATACTAATCTGTATTCACCATGTCTTGATTAGTTTTGATGATGAGTTATTCTTATATTGTTCTTTTCATGATCTTAACTTTAACATATGATATGGAAAAGAATTGTTTGTTACTTGATTGAACTAACAATTCTCTTTAAAAAGAACAACTAAAATTTATGACAGGAGAATTTGTTTTGCATAATAATGTTCCTCAACATACTACAATAAAAAAACTATCAATTTTGAAGAAAGATGCTTTAACATCAATCAAGGAAAATATGTTGGCTGCAGCATTCAAAGCAACAAATACATATATCAATATAAATGATCATTGAGCATGCTGAACAAAAGCTCAACTCAATTAGAGAATCCTGGCAACAACATTATAGTTGCATAGCAAGAGTGTGGTGAACATAAGATCATGAACTAGCATTTCCAAAGAATAAAGCAACAGACTTCAAGTGAGAAATAGGAGATTAAACATTTGGATTACATCTTCAAGAATGGAGGTCACTTATGGCAAATATCATCACTCAACGAACAATCCGAGTCTGGTTAAATGATATTAAATCATTGTGTTTTCACTTGTTATCATATCTAAATGTTAACTAACATATATTTCAAGTATGAAACAGGATATTAAACGTTTGGATTGCAGATTCAAAAATAGAAAGTCAATTATGGTGGAAATTATCATTACACATCAAATGACGACTACCTACCATGACAAGCAACTAATACACCATGAAAGACTGTCAAATATTAAAATGCTCACTTTCTGCTCCGCTATAAGACATGCCGCTCCACAACATGATGTACAGCTCATAGTGAAATATCCCACTCTTCAACGGGATGCTCTGCTCTGCAACGGATAATTCACTACAGTAATTGTTCAAATACACACTATGGTCAAATAAAGTAAAGCACTCCAACGAGGAATGCTTACAATGGTTGTCTTCTACAACTCATCTATAAATATGTTAGCATTCGAAGAAGAGAAAAGTAGCGAACAAAGCAATGATGCCAACATGTGAATATCATGAGTCATACACTTTGACCCAAACACTTTTTGTTTTGTTGTTTCTATATTACTTATCATTGAGAGAGTGATTATTTGTATTGTACGTCAATGTTCATTATATCTACTCTATGAGAGAATCTGTAAACACTTTCAACTATATTTCTGAATTGATCTCAAGGTAGAGGGACCTAGAGTAGGTTGATTTCCTTACAGGGGAAGCTGTAGAGAGAATCACCAGTAAGATATTTTGCTCGTAAGACTTACAAGGTTCAAGTAGTAGAGAACGTTGCTGCTCATAAGACTTACAAGGGTGTAAGCAAGAGAGAACATTATTGCTTATAAGGCTTGTACGGGTAAGTAGGAGAGGAAGGTCTTCAAGATTGCTCTGTTTGTAAGACTTACCGTAAGGGGGAGTATTTCAGTGAGAAATTGTAAAAGGTTTCACAAGTACCCGACTAAACTTATGGAATTATAGAGGATTTTCTTGTGCTCAGATTAAACAAGAAGATAGTGGATTTGAAAATCTCAAAAGTAGCCTGGGGACTGGACATAGGTTATCACAGATTGGACCGAATCAGGATAAATCACAGTTTGTAGATTATCTTCCTTAAGCTCTTATATTTCCAGCATATATTATTTTTTATAACTGTTGATTTATGATTCATTAGTTTCATACTTTCTGTTTTCATTAAGATATGAAAAGTTTTTCAAAGTTCTTAAGTTTTTGTCTTACACCCAATTCACCCCCTCTTAGGTGTTAGCCGGTTCTAACAAGTTGCAGTGAGTTTCAAGTTCTCACTGAAAGAGGCAAGCTCTAACCAAGAGGGGGTGAATCGGGTGATGTGATAAATTTTTTTGTTAATACAATGAAGTGAAAATAAATGTAGATTGAGTAAAGTTGAGAAGATTAGCACACACAGATTTATACTGGTTCAGCATAAAACCCAAGCCTACGTCCAGTCCTCAGAGATCAAGACCTATTAAGATTTTTACTATGCTTTAAAGATTCAGTGGGCTCTCGAAATGCCACAAGACAATAATAGTCCTTGTATGGACTACAAGCAAAAATATTCTAATACCTAGAATTTTCTCTCCTCCTTACGACAAGTCTTATGTGCAGTAACAATCCTATAACCTCTCTCTCTTACTTACATATACAAGTCTTATGAGAAGTAATGTTCTCTCCTACTTACACCCCTCTAAGTCTTATAAGTAGCAATGTTCCTTCCTGCTTGCACCTTGTAAGTCTTACGAGCAAAAAGTACTTCTAGGAATTCTCTCAACTGCTTCTCTCACAAGGATATCTACCCTCTCAAGGTCGCTGTACCTTAAAATCAAATGAAAATATGATTTGAAATGTATACAGACTCTCTTACAGAGCAAATATGATAAACATTGAAGTAAAATATGAATACAGAGAAGATATGAAAATAGAGACTCTCGTGAATATTTGTTGTAAGCTTTTGTATGATGTTCTGCTTGTTCGCTTATCTCTAATCTTCTGTATTTTATAGCCAGTTATTGTTTTCCATTGTGTGATAGCCATTGTAGGGTAGAGCATAGTATTGCAAAGTAGTTCTAGGTCTTAAAGTTCTACAAGCACCAACCCCCGATCTTCAGAAGGAGATTTGACCCCCAGGTGGCGGAGGACGGGGTGATTAGACTGGAGAAGATCTTTGAGGTGTTGGAGTGTCCTATGAGGTAAAGGCTCAACTAGCCATCTATAAGTTAGAAGGGGATGCTGATAGGTGGTAGAGAAATACAATGATGATTCTGCAGGCCATAACATTCCTGTAACTTAGGAATTGTTTAAAGAAAAATTTAACAAGAAGTATTTCTTCAGGTCTGTTAGAATTGAAAAAGAAGTGGAGTTCTTATCTCTCCAACAAGGCAGTGAATAGATTTTTGATGAATATTTGGATCGATTCATCTATTTGTCTCGCTACTCGTCATACTCAAGATACTGGGACGATGGGGGCTGGAGTTCTGATATGTTAATAAGGGGGCTAAAGCATGAAATCAAAGAGAAGTTAGTTTCTAGATAGTTTGAAGGGTTCAACCGGGTTGTGGAAGAATGCCAGATTACTAAGAACAACCTGAAGAACCTTTACCCAGTTAAGCACGTTAACAACCACAGTGAACCTAGTCATGAAAGCTCTTCCTAAAAATGAAGGGCTAGGGATCCTTATCTAGGGGTAACAACAAGAAACCCTACTGGCCAAAAAACTATTGCAACCAGAAACCCCCTACACTACCACCATACTCTCGATATGGTAGAATGCATCCCGGCAGGACTTGTAATGGGATGATAATCTACTATACCTACCAACAACCAAGACATTATACCAGTGAATGGAAATAGGGGACAGTAGAGCCCAAGCCTAGGACCTAAGGAAGAGTCTTTGCTATGACTCAAAAGGAGGTGCAAAAATCCCCTGAAATGATTTAAGGTACAATCCTTCTCAATGGCACTATATTGCAAGTTTTGTTTGATTCTGTTGCTAGTCATTCATTTTTTGACTCTAAATGTGCTAGACGTTAGGGTGAATGTGCAAAAGCTACCTTATGATCTGGTTGTGTCGACACCAATGGGTGTTAAGACTATTACTATTGATGCTTGTCTAAACTGTGTTATAAACATAAAGGGGCATAAGTCTAGAGTAAACTAATATGTTTGCCATTCCATAAACGCGAAGTTAAGCTACGCATTGACTGGCTAACAGTAAACAATGTATTATTGGACTGCGAGAACAAGAAGATCGTATATCCCAAACTACAGAAGGGTGATGATACTAATGCTAGACTGAACTTTCTTTCAGTTGCTAAAGTTGAGAAATGTCTGCAGAAGGGTTACCAAGGGTACTTCGTTTTCTTCTCTGTGTATGCAGAAGTGGAAACCACACTTGATAACATACCTGCCCATTACCAAATGGCGAAGAATGAAATGATAGAAATAAAGAAGCAAATAGAATAACAACTAGAGAAAGAGTTTATATGGCCTAGTGTCTCACCATGAGGAGCTCTAATATTGTTTGTTAAGAAGAAGGACAGGAGCCTACATTATGTATCGATTACCGAGATCTGAACAAGGTGATTGTCAAGAACAAATATTCACTCCTCTAGATTGGTGATCTTCTTGATCAATTATCTGGTTCAAGTGTAAATTCTCAAAGATTGATATGAGATTGGTACCATTAGCTACGAGTAAGAGCTAAGGATGTTTCAAAGAAAGAGGAGACATCAAAGTTAATCTACAAAACCTTGTTTTTGTGTTAGGTTCAAGGTTGTTGTGGTTGATTTATGGTTCGTTTTGCTTGGTTTTGTAAATTTGGAAAGCACAAACCCTAAGTGAAGGTGCTGCCCAAATTCGCACTAATCATATAGAAAGTGTAATTAAGTGATTAAACATGGGATTACAAGTTAAAAGAAGGTGTTTTATGGATTGAAAACATAAAACTCCATTTTTCCCAAATTGTTGTTGAGTTTCAACTAGGGACTGTTCATGGGGTTGGAGTTTGAGTTTCATAAATTTGATAAGTCTATTGTGTTCTACATGAAAAACTATGCAAGAATAGCCTCCAGTTGTAAATTCTGGCCCACTAGAAATAAATATTGAAAACTAGAAATTTTGCTAGTGTGAATTCTATTTATGGTAATTTGATTGTGTGACATTTTTGAATAAGTAAATGATGTCCACAAATTTTGAAACTTTCCAGAACAATGGTATACATCTTAAGCTTTCAATGATGGGTAGAATGCATGATTTGGATGTCTATAAAGTAAGTTATGAATTGTGGAAGTTGAGGCATAGAAACTGGGACGAATACTAGACTAGTAAGGTTGGTCAAGCATTCTAGGCATTTAACCTCTGTAATTGGCACTGGTTAATATTTTTTGCTTAAAGTAGACTTAAAGAGCTTTACTAAGGACTTTGAACCACCTTATTCGGAGTCATAGAGAATAAGTTATGATTTTTCAAAGTTGAGGGTCAAAACTGGCAAATTTGGTTTGACCTACGAAATTGTGACATTTAAAGGGAAATGTAGGAATTGAAGACATGGCTTACGTTCATGACTATAACAAAGTCATATGATTATATGTCTAGGGTCATGAGGTGACAAAGAAGAAGCATCCTCAATGGTTGGAGAAAAGGTACAAGAGGAAGACTTAAGACTAGACGTAGTAAATTTACCTTATTTACATGTATTTGATAATTATGCTTATGTAGTGATGTATGTGATTGCTTTACTTAATTGTGTAGAGCATATTTGAATGATGAAGCTCTATTTTTGTTTATGCTATGGCCATGAGCATAGTATGTGAAGCATTAAGCATGCAAAAATGTCATTATAGGACATATATCTAGTTAAACCTAACATGTCATGTAATAGTATATATCTTGCATGCATTATGGTAACTATTTACTACTGAGATTCCTCTGAATCTCACCCTCCCCAACCAACCATTTAGACAAGTGAAAATAGGAGGTGTGCTGACTACAAAGAAGAGTATTGCACGAGAGGCATGCTGTGTTGGAATGAAGATGAAAAGATGTATGAATTTCATTAAATTGGTTTAGACAGCTTAGTAGAACTGTGCGGCTACATTATTTATACTTATTATGTACAATCTCTGTGGGGAATTTCTGCAATCAAGTACGCATTATCAGTATTTTCATGATATTTCTATGGCCCACCAAACTACACATTGCTACTCTGGTTAATGTAACCCCCTTCATAACAAAGCCGAGATTTACATTCAAAATACATAATTTCATTGAATTAGAGACCACAGAATAAATTGAGACTTATAAAATTTTCATTTCCACAGGGTTTACAAAACTTTTCAAAAACATGTTTAACACGGCCTTATATTTGCATTTCAAATTTACAAATGGCCTGCACAATTTGATTCCATTCATAAATATCAGAGTGCAATAAAATTTCCCAACACACTCAGGTTCCATTAAACATCTAAAGGGTTTATAGGGCATGAACGCCCATAATTAGTTTCTCATTCTAGGGGATTACTAAATACTATTCAATATCTCCTACATATACATAATTCCCAACAAAATGTCCAAAAGTCAAAAGTATGATAACAAATTATCCAACAATAAAACTCCTAGCTTGGAGCTTTATCCGCCCTTCATCACCTGCTTCTCTTTAGAACCACTGGCTCTATTTGAAAATTGTTTTATGGGAGAGTGAGATTCTAAAGAATCACCATAGTAACAATTCACTCATAGTATTCACAACCACAAAGCATGTAAGCAAATCACAACACAACATACAGCAATTACAACAACAGTTATAGTGGCAGGGGTAGGTGTAACGTGCATAACCCATATGTCTGCTCATGCTAAAGTGCTCATGCTGTAATACACAACATGTTTCACTTCACATATTTCACCACAGTTGAGTTCCAAATAAAACATTTCACAACACACAACCACACTAGCATGTTTCTCAAAGTGGGAATTTATAATTCCATAACACATCCACGACCATTACAATGGCATTTACAACAGCAGAGGTAGATGTGACATGCATCACCCCCTACAATTGCTCACTCTATAATGCACTATAGTGTAACCCCCTGCCGTAATTATATCCGAAATACGCAATTAAAGTGAAATAGAGACCAATAAGAAACAAACTACAATTTACAAACCCATCTACCAGACGGGGTTTTCATAAATACCTTTCGAAATCATTCATAACTTGGTCTCACATTCACATTCCGAATACAATTACTACACGAAGATAAATCACATTCATATATCAGAGTACACAATATAATAATCCCGGCAATCCCGGTTTCCATATATTAACTCAAGCTTTACAGGGCACAATTGCCCATACAAGCCCTCAGATGGGGATTACACAAATCTTTCTCATACACATAATCAAATACATTCCAACCCATGCATATCAAAATCTGAATCCAAATATACATAATACTCCCAACTATGATAACCAACTACCAAATCTTCAATCCCGAAGGAGTTTTCATCGCCCTTAACTGTTCGCTATATCCTTGATCTACTACCCTGTCTGAAAGGTTAGTAGGGGAGGGTGAGATTCAAGAGAATCTCAGTAGGTAAACAATATCAATATGCATGTATGATAGATGTTTAATGCATGACATGCTTGCATCACACAACTCATGATAACACAATGACAATTTGCAAGCTCAATGCTTCGAACAATATACCTATGGCCATAGCATAAATTGAAACATAGCTTCAAATTACACATAATTATGCAAAGCTAAGACATGCACCAACACACTAACACATATATCAAATACAAGCAGAAGAGATATGTTCCCTACACTCTTTCCACGTATGCTCCAGTTTCACTTACTCGCGATCATAACAAATACCGAATCACATCCAGGCGAACATCAAATCCTATAACCAAACAAGGATATAGGGTTAATCCCGTTTCCAATTCCTTAACTCTCAAACACTTAAGTTGGTTATCATTTAACACCTTTAGGTGGCTAATCAAAGCCTAAACACATGCCTAAAGGCTTGGGAAACACTTGACCAAAGATCACCTTTTAAAAGTCCAAAATGCGTATTTTTGGGGGTGGGCCGCGGCCTACAATCCACGGGCTGCGGTCCAAAACTGCCCAGAAACATTTGGGCTGCGGCCCAGAATCCATGGACTGCGGCCCAAGAAATCCAGTTTCTTGGCTGAACTTCCAAAAATCATAACTAATTCCAAAAAAATAGAAATGAGGTGATCCCAAGGCCAAATTAAAGCTATTCAATTCCTATACACAGGAAAAATATTGTCCTATACTTGAAATCACCACATAAGTCCAGATTTACCAAAAACCTAACATTGTACCAAAACAGGGTCCAGTTTTGATGCCAAATTTTGGACAGCTATAACTCCCAGTTCCCAAAACGAAATGGCACAAATTATATGTCCATTTTGAAGCTTGGGATGTGAAATTTAAGACTGGAAAGTTTCATAATTTTCTGACTTCATTTGCCCAGTCAAAACGTCCACACAACAAGACTGCCCAGACAGAACTTCCAAAAGACAGAATTCCCAAATTTGCACAATTGGCTTCCAATGGTCTAATTTTCATATCAAACATCATTCTCACACAAAATTTCACAAGGAATCCATTGGAAATACCAAATCAACCAAATTCACATCACATTGACATGTTTTACCAATAATCATAACATGTCATCACAAAACCACAACACAATCACACATTGTCATTATTTTCATTCCAAGTTCTCAAACCAATTCCAATGGCCAAATACCACAACATGGCACCATTTTCAACATAAAACATAACCCAATTCATCCAATCCAAAATCACATGAAAATCAGGGAAAAATTCGAAATTTACAAAGCTTAACCAATGATCACAAAACTTAAGTCAAAATGCTTCAAATACTCACCTCTTCCTCCTTCCCAAACCAACTTCTTGATTCTCCATCTTTCCACTTTTGCTCAAGCAACAAAACACCTCCTCTCACAAATCTAAAACCATAGAGATGAAGCTCTCATCACTATGATTAACTTTATAGAAGGACATTAGAGCATTAGAGGACCATAAACCAACCAAAATCTCACCTCTAGTTTTCTCTTTCCTCCCCTTGTGCTTGGAGTCCATGGAGTTGAGAGAGAGAGAGGGAGTGAAGATGAAGATGATGATTAGTTTTTGGGGCCTCAAAAACGTCCAAATAGAGAGGAGAGAAAATGAGTTGAATATTTGACCAAAATCCAAGGGCTCACAAAGTGCCAAGTGTCACCATCTTGACACACATCCCATGAGCTCACATGAGCACAACCACATGGGATTCCACCCTTTGATCTCTACAAAAATCAATCTCAACCATTGATTTTGAAGTTACTAATGAGTTTCCTCTTCGGTAACTGACCAATTGGTCGGTAACTTTACCGTTTTGCCCCTGATTATGGTAATTCCTCTTGAATCACCACCAACACTTCACATCTTTTCATTTAGCCACAATATGCGCCTTCCCCCTATTTTAAGTCAATTTAGAGGTTAATCCATAATTGAACTTAAATACAAGGTTTCGGCACTGCTCAGAACGCTTACGAATCACATCGGGTGCCAAATCACACCATAATCTCCAAAAGGGTTATTTATCACTAACCACATCCACTTTTGGAATCATTATCTCTTAATCACAATTTAGGATCTTGCTAAACTGGGGCTTAGCAATCCACTAATCTCAGGCTTATTCTCTAGCCTCAAGTCTCAAAATTCGGGGTATTACATATGGCACATTTCGCATTCACAATTTTCACAACATCAAGGTTTCATGGCAAAGTTTCATATGACGCATTTCACAACAACAATATAATGATAAGTCATATATACCAAGCATCATACACAAGACAAGAGAAAGGTCAATGCCTTGGTCTTTCCATGCTTGCTCTGGTACTGGTCTCTCACGAACAGGGCAAATATCAAATCCTATAATTCATAATTAGGGATAAAGTGTTGTTCTCTATTCCAATACTGAAATGACTTTACAACACTTAGATTTGGTTATCATTAATGTCCCTTAAGTAGCTACAAATGTCTCTAACAAAAGCCCTAAAGGGTTGGAAAACAATGGATTGAAGACCTCTTTTCAAAGCTGCAAGTGCTGATTTTTAACTAATGCACTTGAGTGAAGGAGGCCTCACTCGAGTGATGATGAGATTTACACTCGAGCATGAAAGCACACTCTTACGAGTGCTTGACAGAAAGCAAAGATAGACACAAGAAATGCTTGCTGCACTCAAGCATAAGAATCAACACTCGAGTGATAGCCTCATGCTCACCGAGTTCTACAAATTGAGGTACAAAAAGTGTTTACCAGAGAGTAAAGGAAACTTTCAAATGAGAAGTGCACTCGAGCAGAGGTCTTGGCACTCGAGTGAAGACATAACACCCACGAGTGCTAAGACACAATCATGAAAAATTGGTTGCGAGTGCTATCCTAAGACGCGAGCTCATAATGCAAAATACTCCTATAGTCAAGTAGACAAGGTTTACTCGAGTGAGGATGTTAGGATCGGTAGGCACAGCGGAAGAATTTTAAAAATTTTCACCGATCCTAATCAAGGATCTATCAACGGCATTTAAACCAAGTTGGAAGGATTCATACCTTTTTGATGATTTCGAGTTTTCATGATTTCTAGGAGCCAACATGTCAGGTCCGCTCCCTCTACCGGTATCCACACGAATGCTCTCCAACTGAGACTACGTGCTAGCGCCTCTAATGTCTCCTAGGGTTTCACTTGTGGCTCTCAATTCTCATGTGCGTATGAATATATCAGCTCTATCAAGTTTATAACCTATGAGGGCTATTTTCAAATTTCAAAATTAATCATCATTAATTTTGAAATTAATTAACAATTAATTGTCTTGATGAGCTAATTAAATAAATTCAGTTTAAATTAAATCTATCCAACAGTTTTAATTTAACCTAGTTATTTAATCCAAATAAAGAGCCATTATATTTAATTTATCTTCATAAATTAAATCTGAGATACTATATCTCTATTATGTTAGTTATTAAATTTAATATATCTTAATAAATTAAATTTAAAACTAACACAATATAATAATATCATATAATATACATATACATATATATATATATAAAAGATATATATTTCGAAAATATATATATCTATATAATATTATTAATGAATTTTATATTATATATATATATATATATAATTCATCTACCCTAAATTAAACATTATCTCGTATTGGGCCATTCTTGTGTGCGACCCTAGAGGCCCATATGAAGTTGGCAGTGGGCCAATAACTATACTAACCTAAAAGTCGCAAGCGGCCTCTAGCAAGACATTACGACTACCCAATTCATATGAGGATCGTTATCACGATGCAACTTATCATACAACCATGTCACGTCCCTTTTGTCACACGATATATCGATCAAGGATAAGGCATGGATAATGTCATCCTCTTGTTCCTGACAATTACTCTCTTGATTCCTGAGTAGCCTGATAATAGAGATAGAAACTCCTTTCATTATAGTATGGCCATACATTTCTGAGACTCGCTCATCGAGGGGCCCAGTAATATCTCTCTACTAATGTGAGGGACAAATTCCATCTTCATCATTCATATTCCTCTGCATGAAAAACCACTAAGCTCGATCGTAGCCTTTATCATCACCCGGTCAAAAGTGACTTTTGACTAGTTCAAAGCTCAGCAACTCTTATGTAGGAATCCATGATGACCTCAGGTCTAAGGGCATTGTGACGTGGTTATACATAAGAAAAGCTTATAACTTGAGCCATGTAGCTTTCTCATAGTGGGTCGGTCCAGCACCTTATACTCTTACAAGTGCATAAGACTTTGATTCGTATCTCCATATCTTATCAAAGTCATACTGGTCTTGTTTCATCTCTGCTCCTGCATAGATGACCGACCAGGGACATTTTAGGACAATCTTTATGAATTATCCAAGGATACAATTATCACAGTTAACATGCAAATAATATGATAACAGAATGGAGAAATTTCATTAAAATAATAATGTTCAAAGTAAAATGATTGGCCCTTAGGGCACAATTTCCAACATCCTCTCACTTGCCCTAGGTGCAGTCATTAATTTGCCTAATTCCTATTGCCCTAACATGACGCTCATGCTTTGCCTGTGCAAGTGGCTTAGTAAGAGGATCAGCAACATTATCTTCTCCTGCTACTTTGCATATATTTATATCACCTCTATCATTGATTTCTCTAATAAGATGAAATCGCCTGAGTATATGCTTGGTCTTTGATGTGACCTAGGCTCCTTGGCCTGTGCAATAGCACCGTTATTGTCACAGAACAAATCTATTGGATTTGAGATGGTAGGCACCACCCCTAGTTCAGTAATAAACTTTATGATTCAAACAGCTTCTTTAGCTGCATCTGATGCTGCTATATTCTCAGCTTATGTTGCAGAATCTGCTATAGTGCTCTGCTTGGAGCTCTTCCTGCTTACTGCTCCACTATTCAGGAGGAATACATATCCAGATTGTGATTTAAGGTCATCTTGGTTAGTTTGGAAACTTGCATTTGCGTAACCGGTTACGCAGAGCTCATCATCCAATCCACCATAGACAAAAAATAAGTCCTTAGTCCTTCTTAAGTACTTTAGGATATTCTTGACAACAGTCTAAAGACCCTTACCTAGATCTTGTTGGTATCTGCTAGTCATACTTAAGGCAAACAAGACATCCGGTCGAGTACATAACATGGCATACATGATGGGTCTAATGGCCGAGGCATATGGAACCTTACTCATGCGATCTCGCTGATCAGGTGTACTAAGACACAGATCCTTGCTAAGATGGATGCCATGAGACATGGGCATGTAACCCCTTTTTGAATCCTGTATATTGAACCTATGCAGTATCTTGTCTATGTATGTGCTCTGACTTAGGCCTATAAGTCTTTTAGATCTATCCCTATAGATCTTAATCCCTAGGATATAGGTGGCTTTACCTAAGTCTTTCATTGAAAAGGACTTTCCTAACCAAGACTTGACACTCTGCAAGGTAGGAATATTATTCCCAATGAGTAGGATGTCATCTACATAAAGTACTAGAAATACAACTATGCTCCCACTAATCTTCTTGTAAACACAAGGTTCATCGATGTTTTGAATGAATCCAAACTCTTTGACTACTTCATCAAAACGATGATTCCAGCTCTGAGATGCTTGCTTCAATCCATAAATGGATGTTTGAAGCTTGCAAATTTTACCAAAGTCCTCTGGATGCACAAAACCTTCAGGTTGTGTCATGTACACATATTCAAGCAGCTTTCCATTAAGGAAGGCTGTTTTGACATCCATCTACCATATTTCATAGTCATAATATGCTGTAATGGCAAGAAGGATTCTGATTGATTTGGCCATTACAACTGTGGAAAAGGTTTCATCATAGTCTACACCATGAGTTTGAGTAAATCCTTTTGCAACCGGTCGTGCCTTGAAGACATTTACATTGCCATCCATGTCAATTTTCTCCTTCAAAACCCATTTGCACCCAATGGTTTTTACACCTTCAGGTGGATCGACTAAGGTCCATACCTGATTGTCGTACATGGATTGCATTTCAGACTTCATGGCATTTAGCCATTTCTCAGAGTTTGGTCCCACTGTGGCTTCTCGATAGGTGGTGGGCTCATTTTGCTCAATGAGCAACACATCACGGCCTTCAGTAATCAGAAATCCATATCTCTGAGGCTGATGCCGTGTCCTATCAGATCTTCGTGGACCTTGTGTTACTTGAGGAGGCTCAGCAACTTGTTGTGAGTCTTCTCTAATTTCTATCTGTAGTTCTGTACCATCTTGTGGCTCTCTAATTTCTTCGAGATGTACGTCGCTCCCACTTGTTGTTTTAGAGACAAACTCTCTTTCTAGAAACTTGCCATTTCTAAAAACAAACACTTTGTTTTCGGTGGGATTGTAGACATAGTATCCTTTCGTTTCTTTAGGATACCCCACGAAAAGGCACTTTATGGATCTGGATGTTAATTTATCAGAGGCTTGTTGCTTAACATATACCTCACATCCCCAGATCTTGAGAAAAGATAAACTTGGTTTCTTTCCAGTCCATATCTCATATGGTGTCTTTTCAATTGCCTTAGATGGAACACGATTTAGTGTGAACACAGCTATCTCTTGGGCATGTCCCAAAAGGACGGTAGAAGATCTGTTTGACTCATCATAGATCGAACCATATCTAATAGTGTTCGATTCCTCCGTTCAGAAATGCCATTCCATTGTGGTGTTCCTGGAGGAGTCAATTGTGAGATTATCCCACAACTCCTAAGATGGTCAATGAATTCTTGGCTCAAATATTCACCACTTCAATCAGATCGAAGTGCTTTAATTGTTTTACCAAGTTGGTTTTGTACTTCATTTTGGAATATTTTGAACATTTCAAAAGATTCACATTTATGTTTTATTAGATAGATATAGCCATATCTACTAAAGTCATCTATAAATGTAATGAAGTAGATATAACCTCCTCTTGCAGCTGTATTTAATGGTCCACATACATCTGTATGTATGAGGCCTAATAATTCAGTAGCCCTCTCACTGTGCCCAGTAAAAGGTGCCTTAGTCATCTTTCCTAATAAGCAAGATTTGCATGTATCATATGATTCAAAATCAAATGAGTTTAGAAATCCATCTTGATGGAGTTTAGAAATACGTGTCTCATTTATGTGGCCTAGACGACAATGCCATAGGTAGGTCAGATTCAAATTATTTGATTTTATCATCTTAGTAGTTACGTTATAGATATTCATTATTAGGATGTTCCAAATTTAATATATAATGACCAACATGCAAATCACCATCAGCATAGAAAATGTCATTACGATAAATAGAACATTTACCATTCCTAGTAATGGAAGTATAACCTTCCTTATCCAAATAAGAAAGAGAAACAATGTTACTACTCAAAGCAGGAACATAATAGCAATTGTTCAAAACTAGCAAAAGCCCGCTGGGCAGAACTAATTCATAAGTGCCTACGGCTAAAGCAGCAACTCTTGCTCTGTTTCCAACTCGTAGGTCTACCTCGCCATTATTCATCTTTCTACTGTCCGTTAGACCCTGCACATTTGTACAAATGTGAGAACCACATGCAGTATCTAATACCCATGTAGAGGAAGTAGAAAAATGAATGTCTATAACATAAAAACCTGAAGCGATAGCCTCACTATCCTTCTTGTTCTTTTTCAGATCTTCCAGGTAGAGTTTGCAATTCCTCTAAAATGACTAGGTTCATTGTAAAAGTAGCAGACTCCTTCCTTTGGAGGCTTTGCCTTCTTGGGTGTAGGCTTGGTTTCGGGCTTGTTTGACTCTTTGGTCTTACCACCTGAGCCATTACCCTTCCATTTGCCCTTCCCTTTCTTTTTCATACCCTTTCCATTCTGAACCATCAAAACTATGCTAGGCTTTTTCTTAATGCTTTGCTCAGCATTTTTTAGCATCCCATGCAGCTCAGAAATTGATTTCTCCATGTTGTTCATGTTGTAGTTCATAACAAACTGGTCATAACTTTCCGGGAGTGAGTTGAGGATCAAATTCATAGCTAACTCCTGGCTCATGGGAAATCCAAGCCTCTCAAGGTGATCAATATAGCCTTTCATCTTTAATACATGAGTACTAACTGATGCACCTTCAGCCATTTTACAGGAATGTAAGGCCTTTATGGTCTCATACCTTTCTTGCCTTGCCTGTTGTTGGAACATTTCCTTGAGATGTACAATCATCTCATGAGCCTCTATGAATTCCAGATCTCTTTGGAGCTCTGGAACCATTGTGGCAAGCATCAGGCAACCTACATCCACACAGTCATCCTTATGCTTTGTGTAAGCATCTCTCTGAGCTCTTGGAGCATTGGGTGCAGGCTCCTCAGGAATAGGTTGATCTAGGACATATGCCTTTCTTTCCTGCTTGAGAACAATTCTCAAGTTCTTGAACCAGTCAAGAAAGTTTGTCCCATTGAGTTTGTCCTTCTCAAGGACCAATCGCAACGATAGTGTAGCAGTATTACTAGTCGACATGATTCTATAATTAAAATATGGAAAGTTAGTTAGTCATCTCCCACTAAATTAACAACCCTCAATATAATAATTAGTGGGCTAAGATCCATATTTGGCTTAAACTTTAGTCTGCTTTGGCAAGACGCTTAAATTCAAGTTATTTAGGTAGGTAACCTATTTATCAATTACATCACATGTAACTCTTAGATCTTTATGGGATTTAATCATCATATGATCCGGCATGTTTAACCCCATCTAATACCTTGAGATTCGAAACCGTTTTGTTAATCTCAATTAAGTCAGAACAATCATGAATATTATGAGCAGCACCATTACTCAAGCTTGTCTCATCAAGATAACTCAAGTGCATCCACTTTGGTGGTTTTCACAGTTGAGTGATCTAGGTTTTGACAAGTATTCATTAATTGACGGCATTATGACTTAAGATTTGATTCAGAGCGCTTAATTAATTAGTTTTGTTTATATGGATGCAATCGTGGTCGTATCTCATACAGATAAATACATATAAACGTAAAAGTAATCATGCAATGATCTTATCAAAAGCATAATTTAAACGTGACACAACATGGCTTACCTAACCTAAAATCCTCCCAAGCCAATGAGAGGACTTCTCTAAATAAAAAGAAATACATTGAGAGAAACCTCGTTTAAACATTCAAGGGGAGTGAGATGAGAAGAGAATGTACATCGAGAGTATTTAGAGAAAGGCACGGCACGCAGGCCGTATTTAAATATTACAACCTTTGTAAAATTCTAAAGCCATGTTGTTCACCATACCCGAACAAGGATAAATAATAAACCACAACAAGAATTCATACAATATGAAAAGCAATAAATGTCGTGATCAGATTATTTTGAAAAAGGCACATTCCTTTTAAAAGAAATATTTGAAAATTTTAAATTTTTAAATTTCAGACCCAATTTTTCAAAACAAAAACAATAATAGCCCAGAATAGCCCATAGTTTGGATCCCTATTACCCAAATAGATATCCGAACCTAGACCCGATTTGATTGCCGCCAACTACGATCTCAGGTACCTTACCCAATTTCATGCTTGTTCAAAACGAAAATCACGTACATGTTTCAAAACCGAAAATGAAACAATTTCAAGATTCAATTTAAACGAAAATGAAAATCAACGGAATTACAAGATCACATCTTTCTAAATAATTTCGTTTCGTATTAACCAAATCACATGCATATTCGAGTGTTTCTAATAAACATGCGTACACATCCCATATATATCACATGTATACGAATCATAAACTCAATTTAAATGCACAATTGATCTGGCTCTGATGCCACTATTAGGATCGATAGGCACAGCGGAAGAATTTTAAAAATTTTCACCGATCCTAAAGAAGAAGGTAGAATATGGCTCTTCCAAGCCCCCATTCATCTCAACCGAAAATGAGGAGGGAAGAGAGAGAGAAATATAATTTTAAAATCCCAAATTTGAATTTTCTCACCCACTCTCTCTTCATAACAACTTGCCACATGTTTCAATCTCGTTGGCTCTCATAAAGTAAGTAATTAATTAGTTACTCTAACCATTCTATAGCCATTTAGTCACATATCTCATTTCCTCTTAGTTAGTAATTAATTTCTCCATTAATCACTGACTAATTGGTTGATAATCTCCATTCTTTCAATTTTTCCTCTAATTATGGCATATTAACTTAAATTGCCACATAACACATAATTAAATTATTTTCCTTCTTCCATGCACTATTTCCCTCATATTTGCCCAAATAATTATTTTGTCACATAATTATGATAAAATACAGGGTGTTGGGCATTTCTAATAATTATTTCGAGTCTCAAATCAACTTTAATTCACAAAAAATTCTCAATAATTATCATTAGCCCTCAATCAAAATTTGGGGCATTACAGTTAATATCGAAATAAATAAGGGTGTTGACAAAAGCTACCATGCGAGCATTCAGATGGCTCCGTATGAAGCACTATAGTGTGAATCACCTCCCTACTGAACAAAATTATCTAAGAGAAGGTTGTATGGGCTAGATCTGGTGGATCAAACCATAGAGCAAATCAAGATTATCCGAAAGAGGCTCCTAGTGGTACAGAGTAGACAGAAAAGCTATGCCGATAAAAGGAAAAGACCTCTAGAATTCAAAGTTGGGGATCATGTGGTCCTGAAGGTGTCTCCAGTTACTGGAATTAGTAGAGTAATAAAAAGGATGAAGCTGAGCCCAAGGTACATTGGTGTCACCATTTGACAAATTTGATGTCACCATTGTCTTCTATACAAAAAAATATGTGGGAATAGCCCACAATTAGGAATTTTGGAATATTGGAACAAAATACCTAAAATTGCATTTGCTACCAATTAGGGTTTCCTGTGTGGCAGTTTGTTTGCATTGTGTTTTTGAGAAAATAAACAAAGTCCAATGATAATAAGCTTTTCTAGAATAAAAGTAGAATAATTAAGCTTTAATTTGATCAGTTGTTCTTGTCATTTAGATCTGTACACTTAGAGTTATATATTTTTGAAGTTAGTCATGTAAAATTGGCATGTTTGTGGGACAGTGTCCAATAAATGGTAATTCTGGAATGCTGTGCATCTATTTGGCTAAGGGCAGTATTTTTCCCTAAAACTAGACTTAATAAGGGTCATATAGCCTTTAGAATCACTGCAATTACCTTAAACTCCAAGGGTAAAATTAATCACTTTGGGATAGTCTGACCACATTAAATCTTCCTTTGACTTTGTGTATTAACCCTAATGATAACCAACTTTAGTGTTTGAATTATGAAAGAATTGGAATAAGTAATAACTCATCGTTCAAAAATTTTAATTTATAGGATTCAATATTTGCCTTGAGAACTAGAACTATAACAAGTACGACACCAGAAAGGCTAAGCTAGTAACTTTTCCCTCATATTCTATGTATCCTGCTTCGTGCATATTATTACCATTATGAATACTTGAACTGTGAACTTGGATTGGGCATAATTACACATTAAGCATTCATATGAGAAGGGCTTTGGCCTAGTAGAATACCTAGCCCTATAGGAAGGAATGATGTGTTAGATTCCAAGTTTTGATGGTAACAAAAGATTATTCTGTGTTGTGGTAAGAAACTCATGTTTTGTAAGTTTAGACAATGGTTGAAAATGTTACCAAATGCATCTCACAAAGTTTAGAGGTCATTGCTGTGATTTTAATTGATGCACTCAAGTGATAAGCAATTTTTCACGCGAGCACAATGAGTATTGAACTAAAGTGTTTGATAGAAGCATTCTTTAGCTGAAAATACCTGGACAACTCGAGTGATGGACACCACACTCGAGTAATGATACGATTTGCACTCAAGCATGAAGGCACACTCTTGAAAGTGTTTGATAGAGAGCAATGTCAGTGATAGCCTCAAGCTCACTCGAGTCCTACAAAGTGTGGTTAGGAAGTGTTTACCCGAGAGCAAGGAAAACTTAAAGTGAGAAGTGCTCTCGAGTAATGGTTTTGGTACTCAAGTGATGGAGCAACACCTGCAAGTGAGAAAACTAACTTTTTTAAATAGTGTTGTAAGTGATAAGCATAAGGATGATCAGATGCGAGGAAATATTGATACACTCAAGTGAGAGCCCACATCACCAGTGTGTGCTAAAACACACTATTGTGAAAAATGGTGCAACTGCAGTCCAGAAGTAAGGCTTGAAGCTGAAATATAGTGGAGTACTTGAGTGAGACTTTGTCACCCGAGTAAGGGCCCACATCACCTGCAAGTGCAAAATCACACTCTTGAAAAATAGGCTACTAGTGTTATCTAGGGACGTGAGTTTATAGCGCAAAATACAAGTGCACTCGAGTGAGGATCCACATCACACTCAAGTGAGAAAATGCACTCTAACTTTTTCCCATGGAAGTACAACTTCAGAAGGGAAAATATACTATCGCACTCAAGTAAACCCTCAGTGCACTCGAGTGATGCTTTGTCAGAAGCCAAAATGCACCAGACTTAACATGATCAATTCGAACATGGTTTAATGTTATTTATTCATTCTATTTTCACTTTTTACTATTATTTAATATCATTTAACATATACTTCAAGAGTGAAATAGAAGTTGGATCGTTTGAATTAGAAATACACAGAGAAAGTCAAATAATGGCGGATAGAATCATTACAGCCAACTAAGCACGTACCTACCACGATATCTTGTTCAAAAATTTCAAACGTACGCATGCTATTCCACAATGAAATGATCCGCTCCACAACATCTATTATTCAACGGAAAAAAACTACTGACTATAAATACAGAGTTTCAGAGAGCATCAAAAGAGAACTTAGAATGAGAGTACACACAAGCAAATTCATGAGTTTCTATTATTCATATGTCTCTGTATTTATATTGTACTTCAGTATTTATTATATTTGCTCTATGGGAGAGTCTCTATACATTTCAAATCATATTTTCATTTGATCTCAAGGTATAGGGACCTTGAAAGGGTAGATATCCTTACGAGAGAAGTAGTTGAGAGAATCCTAGTAGGATTTTCTGCTCATAAGACTTACAAGGTACAAGCCATAGAGAACATTGCTGCTCGTAAGACTTATAGGGGTGAAGCAAGAGAGAACATTGCTACTCATAAGACTTGTATACATAAGCAAGAGAGAAAGGTCATAGGTTTGTTTCTACACGTAAGACTTATCGTAAGGGGAAGAGAAATTTTTAGGTATTAGAATATTTCTGCTCATAGTCTATTCAAGGACAATTGTTGTCTTACGGCATTTCGAGAGCCCATTGAATCTTGGAAGAATAGTGAAAATCTCAGTAGGTCTTGATCTCTGAGGACTAGACGTAGGCTTGGATTTTTAGCCGAACCAGTATAACTCTGTGTGCTAATCTTCTCAACTCTACTCTATCTACAATTAGTTTCATATCACCACATCAACCAAAAAATTTATCACATCACCCCAATCACCCCCTCTTAGGTGAAGCTTGCCTCTTTCAAGTAAGCAAAATAGAAGTTATTCTCTGCCAAGATTTTGATGCCATTACTCGAAGGATCACTCGAGTAATCTCCAAAGTTATTTAAAGCATTACTCGAGGGACCACTCGAGTAATCAGAAGTAATAGAACACTTACTCTAGGGATTACTCGAGTAAGCAAGGTGTAATATGGTTAGATAACGTTGACTCACTCTCTGGCTTATTTTTAATCAAGTTACTCGAGGGACTACTCGAGTAATGAGCATGATCACTCGAGTAGCCGCTCGAGTAATACAATACAGAAAGCATGATTTTAATCCAATGTTTGTTGATTTGTTATCTATATAATTAACATTTCATTGTATTAGTTTCCTGAGTATACTTATAGAAAAACAATGAAGAGATCTTGTATTGAGAGATAAGTCAAACATATCATCCGTAACATTTAAAATGCCTGCCCACCGCAAACGGCTAGTTTTCAAATTCAAAGAATGGTCAAACAAAGTTGCGCAACACTAACATACATGTTTGAAATGTTTCCAATGGATATCACAATTCATCCATATGTATGGAGCATTCAAAGAACAGAACACATAAACTGAGAACAAAAACTTACATCGATCAATATATTCTTTGTGCTCTGTTTTCTTATACTCACTCTTTGTACTTTAGTGATTATATATTTGTTCTGTGAGAGAGGTTTTTATTACAAACTCAATATTTGTTATTGAGACAACTTAAGGTTATGGAACCTTGAGTTGGGGATTTGATTACAACATGTATGGGGGAGCAAGTGTCCAGTGAGGGAACTTGCTGTGTACTAAGGTGCCAAGAACCTACTGAATCTTAGAAGATATAGTGAAACTCTCAGAGAAGCTCTAAGGACTGGACATAGGTCAAAGTAGTTGTGGCCAAATCAATATAACTCTCAGTGTACACTTCGGTGATATTTCTCCTATCTCTTAATTGTATTAAATTTCTAGTCAATTTTTATATACGCAATGAATTTTCTGATATCATCCAATTCACCCCCTCTTGGGTGAAATGCTTACACTAATATTTGGTATCAGAGCGTAGGTCTTCGTGTTTAGGTGTATAACAACCAAAGAAGGATCCAATGGTAAGCATGGGTGAAGGAATCCTTCCAAACAAATCTTTTATCACTAAACCACCAGGTTTTAGTGGTGAATACTTCTCTTTCTAGAAAGCCAAGTTTTGAGTATTCATAATGGCTATAGAATACGGACTATGGGATGTGATTGAAAGTGGAAACTATAAGCTTGAAAAAATTATAGATTCACATAGGATTCCTAAGACACTAGTAGAATATGATAAGAATGACAAGAAACTCAGCACACTCAATAGTAAGGAAATTCTAATGATTCAAATTGCCTTGAGTCAAAATGAGTACTTTAGGATCTGTACACTTCTAACGGCTAAAGAAATATGGGAAGCTCTAGAAATAGCTCACGAAGGAACTTTGGGAATAAAAGAAAATCGGATCAATACTCTAGTTACTGAATTTGATTTACTTTGAATGAAATAAGGTGAGTCAATAGCTGAATTTGAACTTAGATATACTCATCTTGTTAATCAACTTACAACACTTGGGAAAGTCTATGATCAACATACCCAAGTACAAAAGATTCTGAATATTCTTTCTAAAGACTGGGAGGCCAAAGTCACCACGATTGAGGAAGCAAAATGTGAATCAATGCAATCAGTTGCTTCTCTATTCAGAAGTCTTTCTGAATATGAAAGTAAATCAAATGAGAGCTAGATGATATTGGTGACAAGAAGAGAGAGGTCTAGTATTAGAAGCAAAAGAAGAAGATCAAGATGAAGATGAAGAGTTTGATGATGATGAAATGGGCCTAATGATAAAATGATTTAGAAAGTTTTATAAGGCTAAGGATTCAACAACTTTCAGAAAGGTGGAACAAGCAGTAAATAACACATCATCTAATATGAATGTGGAAAGCTAGGACATATCAAATCAGAATGTCAAGAACTGGCTCATAAGAATAAAGAAACGAGAAAAGGAAAGTTCTACAACAAGAAGAAAGCCTTTATATCTGCCATATGGGGAGATAGTTCATCTGATGAAGATAATGATAATGAGGAGGTAGCCAATATTTGTCTAGTTGCTCAAGAAAAAACAGAAGAAGAGGTAATTGATTCTGATCCTACCTATGATGAATTACTTTCCAAATATAATGCTTTACATTCTGAATTCATCAAAGTAGTTAAGGAATTAGTTGTTTTCAAAAAGAAAAACAAAACTCTTGAAGAAAAACTCAAATATGGTTCAGAAAAGGATTGTGAAAATTATTCATCTTTGAAAACAAAAAACACTGATCTCATGAAGACTCTTGAAAAGTTCACTAAAAGGAGTGAGATGGTAAATGTGATTTTAAAAGCCCAACAATTTGTAAATGACCAATCTAGTATTGGATATGATCTAAAATCAGATAGAAGGAAAGGAAGAAAGAAAGCAAGAGGTAAGACATACTTGAGTTATTTTCAACATTCTATACATACATCAAATCCTTTTGCATACTGCAATTACTGCAATATAAAAGGTCATTATACTTCATCATGCATTCATAAAAGAAAAGAAAAATAGGAACCTACAAATGGGTACCTAAAGGTTCACATGTTTAGAAAAAATTTTGTACTAACCCAAAAGGACCCAAAAAGATGTGGATACCTAAGACTTAATCGTATTTGATTGCAAATATGTTTTAAAGCATCCAAAAACAACAAGAGGTACATAGACAGTGATGCTCAAGACATATGATCGGTGATTTCAAAAATTTTACCACAATACAATCTAAAGAAGGTGGAAAGATAAAATTTCTAGGAAATCAATCCAGAAATATAGCAAGAATTGGTGAAATAAAAACGAAAAAGGCATAAAAGTCCAAGACATATATTATGTTGAAGGATTGTGTCACAACTTGCTGAGCATGAGTCAAAGTATAGATAAAGACAACTGGGTAATATTTGACTCAGAGGAATGTCTAATTGTAAACAAGAAAGATTTACAATTAGATAAGAAGAATCTCAAAGCAAAGCTCAGAGCAAAAAGGGAGGTAACTGCTATACTCTTGATATCAGTAGAAATGATTCTGAAAATTGTTTTCTAAGTAATGATGATGAAAGTTGGTTATGGCATAAGAGGCTACCTCGTGTCAACATGTACCAACTAGGCAAGTTACTTAAAAAGGATTTAGTGATTGGATTATCCAAAGTAAATTTCAAAAACCATTTGATTTATGACGCATGTCAAAAGGGTAAACAAACTAAATCTTCTTTCAAATTGAAAAATGAGATCTCAACCAATAGACCACTTCAATTATTACGCATGAATTTAGTTGGTCCAGCAAGAGTTAAGAGTCTTGGTGGCAACTTATATTCATTGGTCATTGTTGATGATTTCTCTAGATTTACATGGACTATTGTTCTGTCATAAAAGGATGAAACCTTTGAAAAATTTATTGTTTTTGCCAAGAAAGTGCAAAATGAGAAAGGTATGTCCATTGCAGGTATTAGGACAGATCATGGTAGAGAATTTGAAAATCAAGCCTTTTGAAACTACTGTGATGCTAATGGCATTGATCACAATTTCTTCGCTCTAAGGACACCTTAACAAAACAGAGTCGTAGAACGAAAGAGCAGAGTACTCACTGAAATGGCTAGAGCAATACTAAATGAAAAGCACGTGTCTCAAGTTTTCTTGGCCAATGCAATAAGCACAGCATGCTACATTTCAAATAGAGCCTACATCAGAACAAAACTTAGAAAGACACCATACGAACTATACAAAAGAAGGGAGCCAAACCTTGCTCATCTGTACATCTTTGGTTGTAAGTGTTTCATTCATAATAATGATAAAGATAACTTAGGAAAATTTGATTCTAAAATAGATGAAGGAATTTTCCTAGGCTATTCTAACTGGAGCAAAGCATATAGAGTTTTCAATAAATGAACATGTGTTGTTAAAGAATCAATTCATGTTGTATTCGATGAATTTGAATCCTCTAACAAAACAATTGATGATGAGCAGGAAGTTATTTTAAATCAAGAGAATGGTCAACCTAATTCTAAATCTTCTATCCCAAAAGTTGACTAAAGTAAGGAAGAAGATCAATCACTAGGACAACCTAGAGCCTGAAAATACAACAAAAGCCATCCCCTAGAGCAAGTCATAGGAGATGTGAATGAAGAAGTCAAAACTAGAAATAGAATTTTAAATGAAGTTAGTTTCTCTGCTTTTATTTCTGAGATTGAACCTTCTAACATTGATGAAGCCCTATTAGACAATGATTGGGTAATAGCAATGCAAGAAGAGCTAAACCAATTTTAAAGAAATCAAGTTTGGGATTTAGTACCCTGACCTAAGGATCATCCGATCATTGGAACTAAATGGGTATTCAAGAACATACTTGATGAATCCGCAATCATTGTTAGAAACAAGGCAAGATTGGTGGCCAAAGGCTATAATCAGGAAGAAGGAATTGATTATGAGGAAACGTACGCTTTAGTGGTTAGATTGGAAGCTATACGGGTACTCTTAGCCTTTACATGCATTAAAAGATTCAAACTCTATCAAATGGATGTAAAAAATGCATTCTTAAATGGCTACATTATGGAAGAAGTGTATGTAGATCAACCCCCAGGTTTTGAAGATGTAACCAAACCTGACTATGTTTTCAAACTATGAAAAGCTTTATACGGTTTAAAACAAGCTCCTAGAGCATGGTATGAAAGGCTTAGTAAATTTCTCATCGATCAAGGTTTTGTATGAGGAAACGTTGATACAACACTTTTTACCAAACAAAAATGAGATGATATCTTAATTGTACAAATATATGTTGATGATATAGTTTTCAGTGCTACTAACAAAGCTTTATGCAAAGAGTTTTCTGAGATAATGCAAGGGGAGTTTGAGATATCAATGATGGGAGAATTCAATTTCTTTCTCGGTTTGCAAATCAAACAAAGAAATAATGGAATTTTCATATCTCAAACAAAGTATTTGAAAGAGCTATTGAAGAAGTATGGAATGGATGAAGCAAATGGAATGGACACGCCTATGAGATCAACTACATTGCTTGATGCTGATGTCAAGAGAAAAGATTACAATATCACAAGATATAGAGGAATGATTAGATCATTACTCTATCTCACCACAAGCAAACTTGACATCCAATTTGGTGTTGGTATGTGTGCAAGATATCAATCAGTACCAAAGGAGTCACATGCTGAAACCGTCAAACGTATCTTCCGATATCTTGCTGACACGGCAGAATTAGGTCTCTAGCATTTTAAAAGAAGTGAATATCTAGTTGCATACTCAAACTCTGATCATAGAGGATACAATACAGACAGAAAGAGTACCAGTGGACAAAGCCAGTTTCTTAGAGGTTCACTTGTGTCATGGTTTAGCAAGAAACAAAATGCAAAGTCTCTTTCGTCAACGAAAGCTGAGTATGTTGTAGCATCAAGTTGTTGTGCACAAGTGTTACGGCTGAAGTAACAACTACAGGATTTTGGTATTTATTTGAAAGAGATACCGATATACTATACAAAATGTTAGATGATGTTATTTATTTATGTTTTGATGATTACTAACTTAAGCATCGGAAATTCTAGCAATATGTTTTATAGGCTCTTGATATTCTGTTTCAGGGTATGAAAAACAGAGGTCAATAGAGGACAATATTATTGGAGGGACAACTTCAATTAAACTTCATTACCCCAGTAATGCCTTGAAGTAATTATAAAGATTACTTGAGTAACCACTCAAGTAATGACATGGAAAATGTAGCAGTAGAGCATTAATTCAAAAGGAAATGGTATAATGGTTGGAAATGAACTAAAGAGACAGATTACTCGAGGGAGGCCTCGAGTAAATCATCAAAGTTACCCGAATAAGGCCTCAAGTAATCATGAATGGAATTCAAAAATCAATTCAATATCCATTCAAATAGGTATTAAATGCCATCAAATGATTGAGGGAATATACATAAGTAATTATAATATTACTTATGATAGGTACGCATTTAAATTGCAATGATTTAAATTTTTAGAAATCTTTACTCGAGGGAGCCCTCGAGTAATGCCCAAGATCACTCAAGGGAGACCTCGAGTAAAGTCGGGCATCTGGGTTATAACTCTGCACATCACGTCATTTTCGCAAGATTACTTCAAGTAATTCTCCAAGTAACCTCTCAGAAAATCTTTCCACAAACTCTTGCTCACTTCATTTTTGACAAAATCTAGTGATTTTTACTTTGAAAAACATCTCAAATTTCTCAAAATCATTTGTCCTTAATCTTCGACATCCAAGAGATACACTTCCAGAAAATCTTGATCTTTCATTCAAAATGGTCAGAACCAAAACTACCACTCTCGGAACTCCTTCTAAATCTTCTAATCCTCAACAATCGCATGATTCTACTCCATCTCCTCCAGCCAAAAGATAAAAAATCACTCCCCAATCAAAAGCTAAAACTAAGTGCAAGCCAAAAAACCAAAGTGAAGGGGGTCGTGATCAAGGAACCATCTACCACAAGAGCTCAATCTAAGAAAGATGTTGCTCCTGGTGGAGGAAAAGAGGCTAAGGCACCATCTCCACCTCTGTCTGATTCCTATAATACTCCAACTTTCTCTGAGAAGGCATCAAAAAGGGCTAAGTTCAACAGAAAGCTTGCTCAAGCAATGGCAAACATACTGGATGAGGTTCACAAGTCTAGAGAAGGGAAGCAAGGTCAATCTACAAAGGAACCTGATGTCAAAGAAGAAGAAATTACATTCCCTCCAACCAGATTCAATATGAAGAAGATTGAGGAATCACAAAAATACAAAGATCACTTTTTAACGAGAAAAGTGTGCAAGATGTATTTCATTGACCTCAATGTTATTCAGGAGGTATTGAAATCTAACCTTAATTTGTATCTTAAGTCCATATGTCTTGGCTTTCAGTGAAACTTCTTTTTTGTTCCAAAATAGTGAGACAATTCCTATTGTAATTTAGAACCTATCAATGATCCACTTAGGAACTCTCTGGAAGAAGAAATTTTCTCTAAGGTTAGAGGGCAAGAAATCCTAATCTCACCCTTTAAAATCAACACCTGGTTAGGAATAGAAGACCCACCTAAGGAAAATTATCCTAATCTTGATTTAAACCAGCTATTTTCTATCTTAAGGCCTGGTGAGATAGTAGGACCCCTCGGTTTCAATCCAAGAGATATGTGTGATCTTCACAAAGTCCTGTGGTATATCTATTCTAGAGCCATAGTGAACAAAGAGCATAATTGTACACATTTCATAGAGAGGGATTATAGGAAATTTGCCTCATTGCTTCTGAAAGAGAAAAAGGACTTAGGAGAATATATCTTCGCTGAAATAAAAAGATATATATTTAAAGGAAAATCCACCACTCCAATGCCTTATCCTCAGCTTATATCCCTGATTCTCAAAAAGAATAAGATTTGATATTTGGAGAAAGGTGAGCCTATTTAGAGGCTAGTTCTAGTGGAAAGAAACCAAATTGGAAAGCTATATATTGCACTACCCCTAAAAAACCCACTTGAGACAAGTACCAAAAAGAAGAAAAAGACTGAGATCGTAACAAGCCATTTGGATGAGACACAATCTTCTGCTCCAGCATCCACATCTTATCCTTCCTTCTTTAGTGCCTCATTGCAAATATTTATGGAGAATATTCTCAAGGGTTTCCATATCGATATTGCCAATACAAATGCTGAGTTGGTAACCCATATGAATGTGAAGATGGAAGAACTTGTGGAGAGAATGGATAAGAGGCATGAAGAGATGTTGGCAGAGCAGTGGGGACAGGGTGAGCTTCTGGGATCACTCCATGCTAGACTTGATGCTATGGCACCTAGTTCATTTAGTCCATCTATGCCTATACCAGCTTCTGAGACTGGACCTTCTCAGCCTGGACCTTCCGACCCTAGACCCTTATCCATCCCTCCTCCAAGCAATTTTTTATTCTCTATGCATGATCCAAACCTAGATACATCCGAACCCATTCACATCACCATGGATGACTCAATTCCTCCAGACCAACCAGTTCAACTTGAACCAGTGCCCACACCTATTGCATCCCCAACCAACACTGAGGAAGTAGTTATCTCCTCTAGTAATCATCAATCACCTGGAAAAACAGTGGAAGTGGAGATTTCTTCTCAGGTTCGAGCCTCACAAAGTCCTTCAAAAAATCTCATTGTGGCTCCACCTCTGGAACTTCTTGACCCTGAACCTTCTAGCTCCTTTTTAGATTCTTCCAGTTCAGATGACTCACATAGCTCTGGCTTCAAACCTCTTCTTGTCAACCCCATCTCTACAGCCAATCCATCTTCTCCATCTTGATTGACCCTATCCCTTATGATGAAGACAAAAAGGGGGAGAAGAACTTGGGGTGATTTTGTGATTAATGATGTGATTTTGATTATAAATTATGATGGATATTGGTGTATAGGGTTTAAGGGAAGTTTTTGCTTATGTAATGAACTCTTTCTGCAATTTCAATTGAAGTTATATTACATTGGGGACTAATGAGTTTTTTGATTGTATGCAAGGTGAAAAAATTAGAACATACACAAAAAATTATGAGCCTTTGATTTTAATATCATCAAAATTGGATTCAAAAGGGTTTCAAATAATAAATTTCTCAAAGTCATTAAATTTGAATTCAATATGATCTTCCCAAAGTTATTTCGAAAGAGTTTTCAAACTTGAATTGAACAAAAGATTCCATATGAAAAGTTATCAATAAGAATATGATTGAAAACTCAATTTCAAAAGCTTTGTTCAAAATCACCAAGTTTTGTAATCATCAAAAAGGGGGAGAATGTTAGATCCCATATGTTTTGATGATAACAATGATTGGATTAATCATGCAAAGGGTTTTCATAATAAATAAAATGATTTGAACAAAGTAACTAAGTTCTTGATTGCAGGAAAAAGCATTACTTGAAGTATCTACTCAAGTAATGAAGAAGAAATGTATGACAGTACAGGAGAAAGGAACACTATGAGAATCATTGAAGGATTACTCGAGGGAGCCCTCAGGTAATGACGTTCATTGCTCGAGGGATCACTCAAGTAATGTGTGAAAAAAATGTTCCAGAAGCTCTTTGCCAAAAATTGCATGGGATTACTTGAAGGGTTTACTCAAGTAATCTACAAAGTTATTTGAAAAGCTTACTCGAGGGATTACTTGAGTAACCAGAGCAAAAATCATCCAGTAGCTATTGGCCAAGAAATGACAAACATTACTTGAGTAACCTCATTTGAAAAGCAACACTACTTGAGTAATTACTCGAGTAACATGAAATGAAAAGATTGAATTACTCGAGGGATTACTCGAGTAATCAGGTAAGCAAAATAGAAGTTGCTCTCGGCCAATATTTTAATGCCATTACTCAAGGGATCACTTGAGTAATCTCCAAAGTTATTTGAAGCATTACTTAAGGGACCACTCAAGTAATCAGAAGAAATGGAACACTTACTTGAGGGATTACTCGAGTAAGCAAGGTGTAATATGGTCAGACAACGTTGACCCACTCTTTGGCTTATTTTTAATCAAGTTACTCAAGGGACCACTCGAGTAATGAGCATGATCACTCAAGTAGCCACTCAAGTAATTCAATATAGAAAGCATGATTTTAATCCAATTGTCTGGTATGTGATGGTTGATATGGCAAGTTTCTCTGTATGCATTTTATATGAGTGTTAACTGTTACGACTTGGATTCTTTTGAATCTCACCCATTTTCTAGAACTAATTTGCAGCACAAGCAAGTAACTCAGGGGAAAAAGGTAGCTATGGAAGAATAGAGTTGAAGATTTAAAGTTTATTTTCTGTTGGTTATCCAGTTGTTAAGGATCTGTATATAATACATATAAGTATAATATAATAGTAAGATTAGTACTCATAGTGTAGTGCATTTGCTACCTATAAACTCAAGCACTAGTACGTAAAGTGTAACATATTGAAATTACGATGGCTAGTATTGCTTTAAATGTAATTAGTCAGATGAAATACACCGGTGCCAAGCCTGTATGTGTGTGGCGCCATTTTAATAAAGAGAGGACACTTGGTATGTTTTTAATGGTCAACTATATAGTAACCATTAATTAAAGTAATCATACTTTTGCAGGGACCACAAAGGATGGCATCTCATAAGTAAGCCTAAGGAAATCCCCTGACTTTCCTTTCCCTAATAAAGTGGATAGTTAGGTGGAGGAAAGAGAAAGAGCATAGGTCCCACATAAGGGACACATGGAACCATCTTATGGTGGAAGGACAAAAAGGTGCTTTTTGACTTTTGTGTTGGTGCATTCTCCAAGTGACATATGTCCTCTCATTGATGAAGTTACTTTTTACTTTTGCGTTGGCACACCTAGAGGGCGCCACCAATCTCTGGTCTGGTCATCGAATTGACTTCTCCAAACACAGATTAGGGGAGCCGGGAGGAAAATCATCTAACCTCACCTTCCCCTGCCACTTAGGTAGGTGAAAGGCCCACAGGAAGAAGGGGACCTACATTTTAAAATAAAGGATACGTGTCACCATTTTGATTGGATCACCTAAAGAAGTGGCACCACAAGATTTTGAGGTTAGGATCAGCAGGCACAGTGGAAGAATTTTAAAATTTTTATCGATCCTAATCGAGGATTTATCAACAATGTTTAAATTGAGTTAGAAAGATTCATACCTTTTTCAACTTAGGGTTTTCACGATCTCTAGGAGCCAACACCTCAGGTCCACTCCCTCTACCGGTATCCACACGAATGCTCTCCAACAGAGACTGCATACTAGCACCTCCAAATGGCTCCTAGGGTTTCCCTTGCGACTTTGAATTCTCATGCATGTATGATTATGTTGTTAGGATTGGCAGGCACAGCGGAAGAATTTTAAAATTTTATCATTCCTAATCGAGGATCTATCAACGGCATTTAAATCGGGTTAGAAAGAACTCGTACCTTTTTAAACTTAGGGTTTTCATGATCTCTAGGAGCCGACACTTTAGGTCTGCTCCCTCTACCGGTATCCACACGAATGCTCTCCAATAAAGACTTCGTGCTAGAGCCTCCAATGTTTTTAGGGTTTCCTTTCCGACTCTGAATTCTCATGCACCTATGAATATATATGCTCTATCAAGTTTATAACCTATAAGGGCTATATTCAAATTTTGAAATTAATCAACAATTAATTATCTTGATAAGCTAATTAAATCTATTCAGTTTAAATTAAATTTGTCCAACAGTTTTAATTTAACCTATTTATTTAATTCAAATAAAGAGCCATTAGATTTAATTTATCTTCATAAATTAAATCTGAGATACTATATCTCTATCATGTTAGTTATTAAATTTAATATATCTTAATAAATTAAATTTAAAACTAACACAATATAATAATATTGTTAGATCAAACGTTTCACCCAAGAGGGGGGGTGAATTGGGTGATACTGAAATTTCTTTCGAAAATATAAAATTCAGACAAAATAATTAAAACAGTAATGAGTAAGGAGAAATATCACCGAAGTGTACACCGGGAGTTATACTGGTTCGGTCACAACCACTTTGACCTACGTCCAGTCCTCAGAGCTTCTCTGAGAGTTTCACTATAGCTTCCAAGATTCAGTGGGTTCTTGGCACCTCAGTACAAGCAAGTTCCTTACACCTGGACACTCGCTCCCCCTTACAGGTTGTAATCCAATCCCAACTCAAGGTTCCACAACCTTAAGTTATCTCAATAACAAATATTGAGTTTGAATGAAATATCTCTCTCACAGAGTAAATAATAATCACTGAAGCATATGAATACAATTTCAATGTGAAAACAGAGTAATGAACTTAATGATTCGTTCGTATGGATGCTTAGTTGTACTTCTCTGTTTGAAGGTTCCCATATATATAGTTACATTGGTAATGATTGCTGGAACATATTTCTTCATGTCCGTTGGAGCGTGCGCAGCAATAATTGACTTTTCTAGTGTTTTTGAAAAACATGCGTTGCGGTAGGTGACCATCGGTGACATTTAAGCATTGCTTTTGACTTTCCTTATTTGGTAAGATCTCTTCACTGTTTTCCTGTTGAAAAACTAAGTACACTAATATAATAAAAGGTTAATCAAATAGGAAACAGAATAATGACCGTTGGAATGATTTCAAACTTTCTGGATAAGCTTACTCGAGTAGCTCCTCGAGTAATCCTTGAAGTTTACTCGAGTAGCTCCTCGAGTAACATCGGGAAATCATTTATCAACTGCAAGTTAATGAACAAGTATAAGATTACTCGGGTAGTGCATGGAGTAAACTAATTTTCAAACCTTTGGAATAGTTATTTACTCGGGTAGTTACTCGAGTAATGCACTCAGAACTTTATGACTTACTCGGGTAACACCTCGAGTAATCCTTTGAAAAACTTTTGATTACTCGATGCTCTACTCCAATAATATTGGCAGGATTAAAATGCCGAGAGCACTTACCTCATTACTCGAGTACCTACTCGAGTAATGAACTCATTTTTGCATAGGTTACTCGGGTAACACCTCGAGTAACTGAGACATTTGAACATAACTTACCCGGGTAATGACTTGAAGTTTCCTTTGAAAATATTTGAGCATACTGGGGTACTTACTCGAGGAATCCACTTAAAATAAACAATGAAAAACTTGTATACTAGAGTAAGTACTCGAGGATGATGATATAAGAAGAAATCAAGTTAATCGGGTACAAACCTCAAGTTTTCATTTACCTTAGACCATTACTCGAGTAGCTCCTCGAGTAACATTGGCAGTGGTACAAAGTGCCGAGAGCTCCACATTTTCAAATACACGGTTACTCGAGTAGCGCCTCGAGTACGATGGAAAACTTGAAGGCAAACTGGAAGTTTTTGACCTAGTTACTCGAGTAGCTCCTCGAGTAACATTAGCAGTGGTACAAACTGCCGAGAGGTCCATATTTTGGGAAACAAACGTACTCGAGTAGCTCCTCGAGTATCATGGAGAAAACTTGATGGCAACTGGAAGTTTTTACCTGGTTACTCGAGTAGCTCCTCGAGTAACATTGAGAAAACTTGATGGCAACTGGAAGTTTTTACCTGGTTACTCGAGTAGCTCCTCGAGTAACATTGGCAGGCCGAGAGCAACCTTGAAATTTTACCTAGTTACTCGAGTAGTGCCTCGAGTAATGAGGGCAGGTAACTGGAAGTTTTGCTGGGTTACTTCAAGTTTTGGTTCATTACTCGAGTAGCGCCTCGAGTAATGCCTTAGAAAATGCACTTCTGATCAAGTTCCTTAGCATTTTCTCTTGGCCAATCTTCACTACTTCCATGCTTTCCTCAAGTTAAGCTTATTCCTTTCTTTACTTAGTTCAACCTTGATTATTAAACATTTCTTTTTCAAACCATTCTTTTGTTATCATCAAAACATGAGATCTAACAAATATCATATAATATATATATACATATATATAAGATGTATTTCGAAAATATATATCTATATAATATTATTAACAAATTTTATATTATATATATATAAATATAAAATTTATCCACCCTAAATTAAACATTATCTCGTGTTGGGCCATTCTTGTGTGCGACCCTGTGGCCCATATAAAGTTGGTAGTGGGCCAATAACTGTACTAACCTAAAAGTCACAAGCGGCCTCTAGCAAGACATTACGACTACCCAATTCATATAAGAATCATTATCACGATGCAACCTGTCATACAACCATTTCACGTCCCTTTTGTCACACGATACATCGATCAAGGATAATGCATGGATAATGTCATCCTCTTGTTCCTGACCATTACTTTCTTGATTCCCGAGTAGCTTGACAATAGAAATGGAAATATCTTTCCATTATAGTATGACCATACATTTTTTAGATTCACTCATTGAGGGGCCCAGTAATATCTCTCTACTAATGTGAGGGACAAATTCCATCTTCATCATTCATATTCCTCTGCAAGAAAAACCACCAAGCCCGATCGTAGCCTTTATCATCACCAGGTCAAAAGTGACTTTTGACTAGTTCAAAGCTTAGCAACTCTCATGTAGGAATCTATGATGACCTCAGGTCTAAGGGCATTGTGACATGGTTATACATGAGAAAAGCTTATGACTTGATCCATATAGTTTTCTCATAGTGGGTGGTCTAATACCTTGTACTCTTACAAGTGCCTAAGACTTTGATTCATATCTCCATATCTTGTCAAAGTCAAACTGGTCTTGTTTCATCTCTGCTCCCGTATAGTTGACCGACCAAGGACATTTTAGGACAATCTTCATGAATTATCCAAGAATACAATTATCACAGTTAACAAGCAAATAATATGATAAACAAATGGAGAAATTTCGTTAAAATAATAATGTTTAAAGTATAATGATTGGCCCTTCGGGCACAATTTCCAACATCCTCCCACTTGCCCTAGGTACAATCATTAATTTGCCTAATTCCCATTGTCCTAACATGACGCTCATGCTTTACCTGTGCAAGCGGCTTAGTAAGGGGATCAGCAACATTGTCTTCTCCTACTACTTTGCATATCTTTATATCACCTCTATCATTGATTTCTCTAATAAGATGAAATCGCCTGAGTATATGCTTGGTCCTTTGATGTGACTTAGGCTCCTTGGCCTATGCATTAGCACCACTATTGTAACTGAACAAATCTATTAGATTTGAGATGGTAGGCACTACCCCTAGTTCAATAATGAATTTTTTGATCCAAACGGCTTCTTTAGCTGCATCCGATGCTGCTATACACTCAGCTTCTGTTGTAGAATTTGCTACAGTTCTCTGATTGGAGCTCTTCCAGCTTACTGCTCCACCATTCAGGAGGAATACATATCTGTTAGATATGAATAGTTTTGATGATGTCACATATAGATGTTAAATATGAGCAAAAAGTTTGTACAATATACTTATCTTCCACATTGACTAACTACCATATTTAATGTTGTAGATTAGTCATAGACATCATTGTGGGTTGATATTATAATGCCTTATAAATGGAGAATAATCATCAAGAAGAAAATCAAGAGGCAAGGAATTGAAGAAAGAAGAAAGAAAGAAAGATGAAGATTGAAGATATTCATCAAGAAGATTGAAGTTGGATTATGAAGAATGATCATCAAGAGGAAAAACAAGAAGAAAGAGATTAAAGAAAGAAAAACTTGCAAGATCACATGAGAATATCAAGATTCAAGGTCCTAGAAGTGATACCGGAGGTTTCTATGATCACACGGAAGTTGGAATGGGTCAATACAAAGCTAAAATGATGTATACGGAAGCTATGGTACCTTTGGGGATGATTACCCGAGTAATCACTCGAGTAATATGGTATTGTCTGATTTTGGAAGTGTTTACTCGAGGCCTTACTCGAGTAATCTGCCGGGTTATTTGATGAATTACTCGAGGCGGCACTTGAAGTAAATGGGACTCTGTTTTCGCGCGGCAGAACAGAGGTTCGGTATTTTGATGATATCTCTCCAACCACATGTCGGATCGAACTGAAACCGGTGGCATTGGAAACTAGACTTCCAACACGAACTTTTGACACCAAGATCACATTCAAAGGAGTTCAGATGATGGAGATATGATCTGTTGAAGTTGACTCATGAATCACCGTCATATTCCAGGACAGCTTCGGTATTTTGGACATAACTCTCAAAATACATATCGGATTGAGACGAAACCAGTGCCATATGAAAGAAGACTCAAAGAGCTTTCCATGGATATATAATTTGTCACATTTGAAGCTATATCCTAAGAGCTATGACTTTTGGAAGTTGCTGCTCGTGATTTAAGGATTGTCTAAGAACAGTAGATACTCTTTGGATCATAACTTTCTGTACACAACGAGTTTGGAGCTTATTTTTGTTGCATTGGAATGTAGATAATGAGGGCTTTCCGATGATATATAATTTGCCATGTTTCGAGGCAAAATCAAGAATTTACTTGAAGGCACCACTCGAGTAACCATGTAGGTCACTTGCAGTTGCTCTCGGCATTTTGTACCACTGCCAATGTTACTCGAGGAGCTACTCGAGTAACTCACTATGGTAAGCAAAAACTTGAAGTTGATCAAAGTTTTCCCGATGATACTCGAGTAAACTTTAATGAATACTCGAGTAGCTACTCGAGTAAATCACTGTACATGAAGAGTTATTGGCGAAAACTTCAAGTTGCTACTGGAGTAAATCACTGTACATGAAGAGTTATTGACGAAAACTTCAAGTCGCTACTGGAGTAAATCAATGTACATTGACGAAAACTTCAAGTCGCTACTGGAGTAAATCACTGTACATGAGGAGTTATTGGCGAAAACTTCAAGTCGCTACTGGAGTAAATAACTGTACATTGACGAAAACTTCAAGTCGCTACTGGAGTAAATCACTGTACATGAAGAGTTATTGACAAAAACTTCAAGTCACTACTGGAGTAAAGCACTGTGCATGAAGAGAGAACTTCAAGTCACTACCCGAGTAAGCTATGCAGAAAATAGAAGGTCACTCGAGTAGCCACTCGAGTAACCTGTGAAGAAACTTGATATTTACTCGAGTAAGTACTCGAGTAATGCTTCCCAGAAAAACAGAACAGCGTCCGAAGATTCTGGAAATCAATGGAATGATCATATAACTCATTCTTCTTGCTTCTAATCACTCTAATACTTCATTGTATTAGTGTTTAATGCATTTTTCCAGTAAAACAATGAAGAGATGATGAGAAGAGATAAAAGTTGAATTTACGGAGCGGAGCGGCCAACGTTCCAACGGCTAGTTTTCAAAATCGAAGAACGGTCAAACAAAGCTGCGTCACTCTAACGGACATGTTGAAATACTCAAACGGTCATCAATCCTCATCAGCTATAAATAGAAGATCATCCAAAACAGAAGGAAGACTCAGAGAATATACATCGTCTAAATGCCAACATCCTGACATCATTGCCCATCGCACAAACTCTCTGTTTCTCTACTTTCTATATCATTTACATTTGAGAGAGAGAGTTTTTGTATTATACTTCAGTGTTCATCATATCCACTCTATGAGAGAGTTTGTAAACACTTTCAATTGTATTTCTAAAATGATCTCAAGGTAGAGGGACCTTGAGTGGGTTGATTTCCTTACGGGAAGCTGTAGAGAGAATCACTGGTAAGACTTTCTACTCGTAAGACTTACAAGGTGCAAGCAGTAGAGAACGTTGCTACTCGTAAGACTTACAGTGGTGTAAGCAGAAGAGAACGTTGCTGCTCGTTAGACTTGCATAGGTAAGCTGGAGGGAAAGGTCTTCGGGATTGCTCTGCTCGTAAGACTTGTTGTAAGGGGGAGTATCTTGGTGAGAACTTTGTAAAGGCTTTTCTTGTACCTGGATTAAACAAGAAAATAGTGGATTTGAAAATCTCAGGAGGAGCCTGGGGACTGGACGTAGGTCATTGTGGATTGGGCCGAACCAGGATAAATCACAGTTTGCATATACTCTTCCCTAAGCTCTTATACTTCCAGCATATATCATTTAAATATCTAACTGTGATTTATGATTCATTACTTTCATATTTATTGCTTCCTCTAAGATGCGAAAAGACTTTCAAAGTTCTTAAGTTCTTATCTTACACCCAATTCACCCCCCCTCTTGGGTGTCAGCCGGTTCTAACAATATCCAGATTTCGATTTAAGGTCGTCTTGGTTAGTTTGGAAACTTGCATCTGTGTAACCGGTTACATAGAGGTCATCATCTAATCCACCATAGACAAAAAATAAGTCCTTAGTCCTTCTTAAGTACTTTAGGATATTCTTGACTGCAGTCCAATGACCTTCACCAGGATCTTGTTGATATTTGCTAGTCATACTTAAGGCAAATGAGACATCCGGTCGAGTACATAACATGGCATACATGATGGATCCAATGGCCAAGGTATATGGAACCTTACTCATGCGATCTTGCTGATCTGGGCGCTAATTTATCAAAGGCTTGTTGCTTAACATATACCTCACATCCCCAGATCTTGAGAAAAGATAAACTTGGTTTCTTTCCAATCCATATCTCATATGGTGTCTTTTCAATTGCCTTAGATGGAACACGATTTAGTGTGAACGCAGTTGTCTCTAGGGCATGTCCCCAAAAGGACGGTGGAAGATCTGTTTGACTCATCATAGATCGAACCATATCTAATAGTATTTGATTCCTCCATTTAGAAACGTCATTTCATTGTGGTGTTCCTAGAGGAGTGAATTGTGAGATTATCCTACAACTTCTAAGATGGCCAATGAACTCTTAGCTCAAATATTCACCACCTCGATCAGATCTAAGTGCTTTAATTGTTTTGCCAATTTGATGTTGTACTTCATTTTGGAATATTTTGAAAATTTCAAAAGATTCAGATTTATGTTTCATTAGATAGATATAGATATATCTACTAAAGTCATCTATAAATGTAATGAAGTAGACATAACCTCCTCTTGCAGCTGTATTTAATGGCCACTTACATCTGTATGTATGATACCCAATAATTCAATGGCCCTCTCACTATGCCCAGTAAAAGATGCCTTTATCATCTTTCGTAATAAGCAAGATTTGCATGTATCATATGATTCAAAATCAAATGAGTTAAGAAATTCATCTTGATAGAGTTTGGAAATGCGTTTCTCATTTATATGGCCTAGACGACAATGCCATAGGTAGGTCGGATTCAAATCGTTTGATTTTATCCTCTTAGTAGTTACGTTATAGATATTCCCATTATTAGGATGTTCCAAATATAATATATAATGATCAACATGCAAATCACCATCAGCATAGAAAATGTCATTACGATAAATAGAACTTTTACCATTCCTAATAATGGAAGTATAACCTTCCTTATCCAAATAAGAAAGAGAAACAATGTTACTACTCAAAGCAAGAACATAATAGCAATTGTTCAAGACTAACAAAAGCCCACTTGGCAGAACCAATTCATAAGTGCCTACGGCTAAAGTAGCAACTCTTGCTTTGTTTCCAACTCGTAAGTCCACCTCGCCCTTCTTCAGCTTTCTATTGTCCTTTAGACCCTGCACATTTGTACAAATGTGAGAACCACATGCGGTATCTAATACCCATGTAGAGGAAGTAGAAAAATGAATGTCTATAACATAAATACCTGAAGTGATAGTCCCGCTATCCTTCTTGTTCTTTTTCAGATCTTCTAGATAGAGTTTGCAATTCCTCTTCCAATGACTAAGTTCATTGCAGAAGTAGCAGACTCCTTCCTTTGGAGGCTTTGCCTTCTTGGGTGTAGGCTTGGTTTTGGGCTTGTTTGACTCTTTATTCTTACCACCTGAGCCATTACCCTTCCATTTGCCCTTCCCTTTCTTTTTCATATCCTTTCCTTTCTGAATCATCAAAACTGTACTGGGCTTTTTCTTAATGCACTGTTCAGCAGTTTTGAGCATCCCAAGCAGTTTAGAAATTGATCTAGGACATAGCCTTTCTTTCCTGCTTGAGAACAATTCTCAAGTTCCTGAACCAGTCAAGGAAGTTTGTCCCATTGAGTTTGTCCTTCTCAAGGACTGATCGTAATGATAGTGTAGCAGTATTACTAGTCGACATGATTCTACAATTAAAATATGCAAAGTTAGTTAGTAATCTCCCACTAAGTTAACAACCCTCAAAATAATAATTAGTGGGCTAAGATCCATATTTGCCTTAAACTTAAGTCTGCTTTGGCAAGACGCTTAAATTCAAGTTATTTAGGTAGGTAACCTATTTACCAATTACATCGCATGTAACTTTTAGATGTTTATAGGATTGGACCATCATATGATCCCGCATGTTTAATCTCATCTAATGCCTTGAGATGCAAAACCGTTTTGTTAATCTCAATTAAGTCCAAACAATGATGAATATTATGAGCAGTACCATTACTCATGCTTATCTCATCAAGATGACTCAAGTGCATCCACTTTGGTGGTTTCCACAATTGAGCTATCTAGGTTTTGACAAGTATTCATTAATTGACGGCATTATAACTTAGAGGGCTCAATTAATCAATCTTGTTTATATGAATGCAATCGTGGTCATATCTCATACAGATAAATACATATAAACGTAAAAGTATTCATGCAATGATCTTATCAAAAGCATAATTTAAATGTGACATAATATGGCTTACCTAACATAAAATCCTCTCAAGCCAATGAGAGGACTTTGCTAAATAAGAAAAGAAATACATTGAGAGAAACCTCGTTTAAACATTAGAGGGGAGTGAGATGAGAAGAGAATGTACATCGAGAGTATTTAGAGAAAGGCACGGCATGCAGGCCGTATTTAAATATTACAACCCTTTGTAAAATTCTAAAGCTATGTTGTTCACCATACCCAAACAAGTACAAATAATAAACCTCAACAAGAATTCATACAATATGAAAAGCAATAAATGTCGTGATTAGATTATTTTACGCTACAAACAGGTAGTCACAGCGGTCCTGCTAGCCGGTTAGCAGGCGGGGTTGCAAGGGGCAGGGCCCTTGGAGCTATTGAAAAAGGCACATTCCTTTTAAAAGAAATATTTGAAACATTTTAAATTTTTAAACTTTCTGACCCAATTTTTAAAATATTTGTTTTAGTTCAGTTTTAAAGGGATTTCGGCCCAGTTTTAAAAACTCAACAACGGCCCAGAACGGTTCTGATTTGGATTGTCTTCCCCATATTTTGGATCCCTAATACCCGATTAGAGACCCTAACATGTCCGTACATCATGATCTTCAACCGATTCGAAACCTAAACAATGAATTCTACTTCGGATCAAATCCAGAACAGAATTCGCGACGCCAGTGGAGGAATTGAAACATAAACAGATCGCATGTAATCGAAACAATGTCACCAGATCGCATAAACATACAGTACTATCCGAAAACGCATAATGACATTGAACATATTCCTTTTCGAATTAACATAGTCGGACGTTTTCTTATAAACACACATATATATTCTATATATATCACATGTATAAGAACATAAACTCAATTTAAATGCACAATTAACCTGGCTCTGATGCCACTGTTAGGATCAGCAGGCACAATGGAAGAATTTTAAAATTTTATCGATCCTAATCGAGAATCTATCAACGGTATTTAAATCGGGTTAGAAAGAACTAGTACCTTTTTAAACTTAGGGTTTTCACGATCTCTAGGAGCCAATACGTTAGGTCCGCTCCCTCTACCGGTATCCACACAAATGCTCTCCAACAGAGACTGCGTACTAGCACCTCCAATATTTTTAGGGTTTCCCTTGCGGCTTTGAATTCTCATGCGCCTATGATTATATCTGCTCTATCAAGTTTATAACCTATGAGGGCTATATTCAAATTCCAAAATTAATCAACAATTAATTATCTTGATGAGCTAATTAAATAAATTCAGTTTAAATTAAATCTGTCCAACAGTTTTAATTTAACCTATTTATTTAATTCAAATAAAGAGCCATTAGATTTAATTTATCTTCATAAATTAAATCTGAGATACTATATCTCTACCATGTTAGTTGTTAAATTTAATATATCTTAATAAATTAAATTTAAAAATAACACAATATAATAATATCATATAATACACACACACACACATATATATATATATAATATAAGATATGTATTTCAAAAATATATATCTATATAATATTATTAACGAATTATATATATATATAATTTATCCACCATAAATTAAACATTATCTCGTGTTGGGCCATTCTTGTGTGTGACCCTGTGGCCCATATGAAGTTGGCAGTGGGCCAATAACTGTACTAACCTATAAGTCGCAAGCGGTTTCTAGCAAGAGATTACGACTACCAATTCATATGAGGATCGTTAACACGATGCAACCTGTCATAAAATCATGTCACGTCCCTTTTTGTCACACGATATATCAGTCAAGGATAAAGCATAGATAATGTCATCCTCTTGTTCCTAACCATTACTTTCTCGATTCCTGAGTAGCCTGACAATAGAAATGGAAACTTCTTTCCATTGTAGTATGGCCATACATTTATCATACTCACTCATCAAGGGCCCAGTAATATCTCTCTACTAATGTGAGGGACAAATTTCATCTTGATCATTCATATTCCTCTGCATGAAAAACCACCAAGCCCGATCGTAGCCTTTATCATCACCCGGTCAAAAGTGACTCTTGACTAGTTCAAAGCTTAGCAACTCTCATGTAGAAATCCATGATAACCTCAGGTCTAAGAGCATTGTGACGTGGTTATACATGAGAAAAGCTTATGACTTGATCCATGTAGCTTTCTCATAGTGGGTCGGTCTAACACCTTGTACTCTTACAAGTGCCTAAGACTTTGATTCGTATCTCCATATCTTATGAAAGTCATACTGGTCTTGTTTCATCTTTGCTCCCGCATAGATGACTGACTAGGGAAATTTTTGGATAATCTTTATGATTTATCCAAGGATACAATTATCACAGTTAACATGCAGATGATATGATAACAGAATGGAGAAATTTTATTAAATTAATAATGTTCATAGTACAATGATTGACTATTTGGCACAATTTCCAACATTTGACACATGTGAGATGAATTTCAAGACTCCTAAAGGGCCTTAATATTTCGTCCAAGCTCATTTAAATCAAGGAAAAATAAAAAATTCACCAAAAATTGGAAACGGAAAGAGAAAGTGTGGATAGTAACTTGTTCTTGAGTTCAATCCCTCGAAACACTACCTAATCGGCGTTTTCATTTGAAAAACCCTTAACAAATCTTCTTCTCATCCTAATCTTCATTTCCATGGTTTTGAAATTTTGTTTTGAGGTGTTTGGTGACATCTTGCTGGACGTAGTACTGCCGAATTTCAATACCGGTTGTAGAAATGTGTAGAGGTAAGCGTAAGCTTTAATTTGAACTGGTTACTTTGAGGTTTTGATGAGTTTTGTGGGGTCTAGGGTTTTTGGCCATATGGGGATTTTTGAGGATTGATGATGCTTTGATCATGTATATGTTGTTAGATGATTATTTATGATGATATTGGACTAATTGGATGGTTAAAATTTGCATTTTGATTGGTTGTGGTGTAAGGGTATGTTCGGCCAGACCTGGTAGGAAGGGAAGGAGTGTGATTTTGGTATTTTTGAGGCTTCCACTATATTCTGCACGATAAACTGAGTGGGAATAGGCCTTGATTATAAATTTTAATCGATAGGAATGAAAAACCAAAATTTGGGTTTAAAGTACTTGTGGTTAGTTGCTTCCAGTCTGGAACCAAACTACTTGTGGGACGAAATTGATTAGTCAAATGTAGTATGATGGTTGTGATATTTTCTAGAACAATACTAGACATTATAAGCTTTAATTTGACATATAATGTGCTCAATTTGGGTATGTACATTGGGAGTATTAATTGTTAAAATTTGAGATTTGAAACTGGAATTGATTTTGAAATAGTGTGGTAACTCATGGAATTATGTATTTTAGTGGCTATAGATGGTAGTGTTAATATTTTTCCTATACAGGGGACTTAGAAAGATTCAGTTCAGATTTTGAACCAGTCCATTTGGATTTTTGTAGATTAAGTTATGATTTTTCAAAGTTGACTAACAAAATCTGGCAGATTAGGCTTTAGCTACGAAATTACAGAAATTAGTCTAAGTTAGGATAATGGTGATTATGGAGAGTTAAGGGATAATCTAGGAGACCATGGGATTACCTTAGCTATCCAAACCCTAGGAGTCAAGAGACACATAATGTGCCTTGAAATAGACACTGTGTGGTACAGTACAAGAATCTTATAGATAACCAATATAACTAAATTAAAAACAATATTAAGTGTGGGTTAGAAACAATATCTAGTACATTCACTGATAACCCTGAACTAAGTAATGACTCAGCTTGTAACTCTATATTATAGGACTTGATAGCTGTCCGGGATCTAAGATCTGCTCGAGCTCAAAGAAACAGTTGGACACCTTTCATGGAAAGTGACCAGGTAGTAACTCTTCTTTTCATATATTATGACATACATTGCATGTTTATGGTTTTATCATGAGTTTTGGAAGCATTCACAATTTGCGGGGTGGCCTACTTGATCGTCGTTTCCCATAGAGTGAAAGAGAGAGGGAGAGAGCAAGAAAAGGAGGGAAGCAAAGCAAGTAAGCAAGACGACGGCGTGAATGGAAAATGGAGAATAGAAGAGTAGGATCTTTGGCAAGAGCTAGGCAGATTTGGGCTACTGGTTTAGGAAGACCCTTTTTTTATCAAAAGTGGAATTTTTTTTAAAAAAAGATTCTCCAATCATGTATGCTGATATGGAAGCCAAGGAGGCAATGTTTGATACATCAACGTGATTCACTTTGACTCACCATTAGCAAGGATTGACTCGTAAAAAGAACCAAACTTTAAGGACTGAGTGAGAGTTGAGTTATAAACTCAGTAAAATTATAAAGGATTAAACACAAATAATTGTGAGGCCTCTGTTGATGGGTTTTCTTAGTTTCTCAAAAAGCTTCTTCTATGATATAGATAATGTTTTTGGAAATCCCATATCGATGGGATACTTACCTCAAGCAATGGTAAATTACTTGGCCTCGTTAGGTTGGGATGATGGAACGGAAGATGAATTTTGCACCGTTGAAAAACTTAGCGAATTGTTTGAATTTCACTCTTTTGTTACTTGTTCAAAACCATATTTGCTTAAACAATTTAGTATCTTCAGCTCATTGCTGTTTGTAGCAAGTTTGTCTACATATGGCCTTTACAGTGATGAAGCTAATCTATCATGTCTCAGAAGAAGCTCATGGCTGGCACAAGTGGGTGAAGGACTGAAGGGCTTTGGTAAATCACTTCGACGCAAATTCATTGGAATGTATGGCACTTACGCTAATACATTGGGAATGTATGGCACGAATACATTGTTGTTTTATCATTGCTAACAAATATAAATATTTGTAAGCCAGAAAAGTGCTTCATTTAAAAGGGAAAATGGCGGAAAAATATAATTTGAATTAAGAAACCCCCAAGATGTTCACTAAATTAGCAAAATGACAAATAGATCATCTAGTAGTAATATGATACTTTGAAATTTAGGTGTTGACAACTTGAATATATGAATTAGTAACTTGAGTATAAAGATTGACAACTTGAGCTCCTCAAGCTGTAATTGTGTATACCCAAATCACTAATGCTATCATTAAGTTTTCATTATCCAAACTTTAAAACCTCATATTTCTATCAGGACACCTATTTATCTTTTTACTAATTTAGTAGACATTTTGCAGTTTTGTTTTTAAAAAAAAATTCAAATGACATTTTTATGTCATTTTCCTTATTTAATATCACACCGATGGAAATCTACAAAATGGCCCCGTTTGGTTCAATTCCTAAATAAGGAACTAGCCGCTATGAGTCTAGTGCATATATTTATTACTGCATATACTTATTCTATGTTATATTATATGATTATATGAAATTTATATGAAATTAGAATATATGTACATAGATACGTTTTATCTAGATACGTTTTATCTGCATAGTGACTGATTAAGGAACAAGAGATTGGATTTACCTAGTGAGTATAGTATAAGTAAAATGGGTTTATGAGCATTCGAGAGAAAGTACTTCAGACTCCTAGTCCACTGTCACTGTACGCATGACCATATTACGTCATATAACTTTATTAGTGTTAATAGTAAAACATTTCAAAAATTAGAAAGGTCAACTTGCCATTATATTTCAGATTAAACTATTGTCTGTTTTGTGCGAGCGTTAAATCCGAATTAGGAACAACATATTAGTACAGCCTACTATAAATTCATCCATATTGAAATTTGATTTGTAACGACATAAACCCAAAATAGGGAAGAAAAACTATGGATTATTGCTTTTACAAGTCCCAAAACTAATCCAATTTCAAGACCATTGACTTGTAATTCTATCAACACAGGAAGATTTATGTATGCTTCGAAATTACAAGAGTGATTATGCAGGTTTCTAGTATTCTCTCTCTCTCTCTCTCTCTCTCTCTCTTGTCAGTAGGTTTCTAGTATTCTCACTCAGGAGATCAATGGTACATCTTGCCCCCTCTTGGGGATACAGACTGTTTATACGATCTTCATGGTTTTGCTTACAGTCACCCAATATAAGTCTCAAAACATATTTGCTAAAACTTGGGCACACAATAAAGCCTGTACCTCAAATATCATTTTCCCAGCAAACACCCATGATAAAGTACAAGAGTTAATATTGATAAATTCAGCTATACAATGAAGCTTCTGCCCAGGAATGATCCTCATTGAGGTGGCATCTGATTTTCAGGAAGAATTGTCTCCTCTGAGGAGAAAAAACTTTCAGTGGCACCAAACAAGCAGGCTAACTGCAGAATTAGACTCTCTGGTGAAAAACTTGAGGGCAGGACAGGTGTTGGAAGAGACGGGACACATATTGGAAGGAATTCCTTCTTATTGTGGATGGGAGCATAGAGTCTTAGCACTGCCTGGCAAAAGAGGAATCTGCACCAAATGGAAAGTGAAATATGAAATTGCCTAAACCACTTGAGAGAAATTCATATTATCTCCCTCAAAGGTAAACTAAATCTTCCAGTGGGATTTGAAAGGTCTAATGTCCATACTACGGAACACAGCATTTTGGTCTTGGGATTAAAAAAACGGATTAAAAACGTGTAAAATAAGTTTTGTCAGAACTGCAACAGTGGGTTATCCATGAGCAAACTTGGGAAAACAGATACACCAACTGCAGAAAATATGAAAATCATGCAGCTTGCTATTTATGAAACGTATCCCATGATTCCCACAATGTATCTGCGATTCTTTTCACCTTCTGTTCTGATTCCTCCTGTGATACATATAGCTTAAAAGCAAATAGGATTTGAAATTATAAATCATGATTAAGTAGTTTCTTATTCTGAATTACACTAAATAGTCACTTGCTCCCATATGGTTCAAGTGCTATTTGAGTAGTTTCTCATTCTGAATTTGATGAACGTGGGCCTCGCTTGACCTACATTAGGAAAAAGCCCAAGGGCACTTAAGGTATTGTATGCATGACAGTTAGAGGAAAGAGAGTAGTGAATAGTGTAAAAAGGGTGAGTCGGTTCCTAGAGAGGCCAGGCATGATTTTGGTGAGTCTTGGGAGAGCTTGTGTCCCTTGAATACAGTGTTGCACCTGGGACTGTTCTTTGCTTTATAGTTCCTCCTCCATTAGACCTACCCTGTGGGGGGTGGTTTTGCTATTGAATAACACTAATTCGAACTGTGTTTCATCCGAATTACAAGTGAAAAATCTTGAACGAGAAAAGCAAATCTTTTGGACATGCTCTGAAGCGAAGTGCTTCAAGATATAGATAAGCAAGGCTGTCCAGGGATCTAGAAATCCTTAATATCAATGCTCAAGCTATACTAAGTCAAAAATTACATCAAAATTTTAGAATTGAAGGATGACATGACTTTCTCTCAGCTACAAATTGTTTAGTCAGGTAAGTGGAAAACATTACGGAGACTGGTTTGAAGAACCACAGGAGATTTTAAGGTTTTCCCCTTCAAAAGTGATCAACGATGATATCCAAAAATTAGAAGGAAAAAGATCCAGAAATAGGATTTTCAGTTAGAAGAGGTTTCCAGTTGACTATAAACATAGCTAGGAATGAGAATGATGAGAAATAAGCATAACAGCGAGCTTAATCACCCTCCAAACCTCAAATCAACGATCAACCATCAATCAACTAGCATAAATTATGAAGAACAATGAACAGGGACAAGCATAATAAGATAAAAACATTTTTTCAAAAATAATGCAATTATATGGTGATATTCCCAACAAATTAGAATAAAAGGACACATAAGGAAGGCCTTTCTTACCTTAAAAGAAGTCGCCTTATGAAGGGATCACCTAAAATCTGTCCCCAGACAGGATTAAGTGTGTCTGATGTTGCCAAAGCCAGTCCCCAGTCATTTAATAATGACGAAAGCAGTTTCTCAGCTTTGTCGTATGTGTCCTGACAATGGAATTAAACTCCTTAAGAGACCCAGAAATTTACAAATTTCCTACCTCCAAAAATAAGGAAGAAACCAAAAATAGTAAAAATGAAAAAAAGAGCCCATTTATTAAGCACCATATCAATATCGTTGCCTGAAAGACCAAGCAGCAGACAGAAAGCTTGCAGCGGAGCTGTCAGAAACATGGTGAACAGGCTCCCATGTAAATATCGTGACCAATCAGCAGAAGCAATTGGAGGTAAACAGCTAGGAGAAAGGAGCAAAGCAACTGACTCTCCTTTCTCTTTTCCAGCTATGGCCTGCATTTGATTCTGACCAATCAATTTTCAAATGTTCTAAATGAATCCGACTTGATATTAGGATATGAAGGAACATACAATCATGATTTATGAAATCTCAAAGTAGAGACCGAGCTACCAATACAATGTTTCTTCTATTCAAAAATGTTTTTAAGATTACATAAACGTCACCAAAACAACCAATTTTACCTCTCTCATGGCTTCTAATTGAATCTGAATCAAGACAGTCAAAACTTCAAGAGTGAAACAAATAAAGAGAAAAAATCAGATAAGAAATTATTGATGATAGTGTATTGCAATTTATACATCACCACAAGAAATTAGTGTAAGTGTGAAAAATCGCTATTTCCCCTACATCCAGCCAAACTTATGAGTAAAGCTGTCATTTCTACGCCAGTATATGTCATGGTCCCAAAGTGATATGTATATTAAAATAAAGTAGTGCTTGCCTTGAATGCCTCACTGCATTCACTGTCAATGATCAACAGAAGTGGTCTTCTTGTAAATGGTAGAAAGTCAGATGGATAAATGCAGTTTAATCCTGAAAAGTAATCGAGTTAAATAACATACCAGTCCAAGAGAACCATACATAGCTCAAAAGATCTTTATACAAACAAGCATTCATCATATTATCCCCAGCCAAACATATGAGCAGGGGAACTATTATTGTAATATCCCAAATTTCACTTACCAAAAATCCCATGTATATTTGTGTTAGAATAAATGAAATAGAGTAGTGAATTTTGGTGCACTTGGAATGACAAAATATTAGTAATATTGGCTACACAAAATTTTGGGCCAATATAAGACATAAAGTCCAATTTTTGTCTTCTCAAAAGTCTATTCTTGTAGCCCAAATTGGAGAATGGAAGAGCACAAATTTTGGGCCCAAGTCTTATGAAATTTTCAGCCAGAAAGAAAAAAGGAAGAAGGAAGTTAACATGCCATGCAAAAATGGAAGAAACATGAGGGTAAAATAGTCATTTGCTGAATAATCAAGTAGACTCTTGATTTTTCAATAAATAATGGCCAATTTCGGCCAAGAAGAAGAAAAGGAAGGAAGAATAAATATTTGGCCATAAATTGTGCCATTAGAGCTAAGATCAAAAAGATAAAGCAATTAGTCAAAAATCACATGACAAATTAGCAAAAAAATATTAACATTTTAAGGAGGTGGAAGATGATTTTTAAGGGCTCTTAACCCTCTTCAAGAGAGAGCAACTTGAAAGAAGCAAGAACAAAGAGAAAGCGCAAGAGTTCAAGAAGCAAAATCAAGGTAAGTAGGTTGTGAAATTCATGTGTTTTGTCTTCAAATTTCATGGAAACTCCCGGTAATCTCTAAGCCTTCTTGAATAACACATGAAGCAAGAAGAAAATGAAGAGAAACAAGAAGGAGAGAGAGGACGAAATTTTGAGAAAGAAGAGAACTCAAGAGGTAAGGCATGAAAACTTGTCTTACATAATGATTCATGCTAATTTTGGGACACATAAGGGGAGGTGCTGCCCAAATTTTGATTAATCATGTTCAAGAGGTGTTTAAGTGATTAAACAAGTGATTCAAGGTGAAAAAGATGTGTTTTGTTGATTGAAAGCATGAAACTACATTTTTTTCTAAATTTTCTTGATTTTCGGCCAGAGCTGGTTGACAAGGTTAGAGCTGGAATTTCATGAATTTGATTATTCCATTGTGTTTAGAATTGAAAATTGTGTAGGGAACATGTGGAATATGAAGTGTGAAATGACAAATTCTACCCCAAAAACCCTAACTTTGTGGCTGCCAAGGGCATTCTGGGAATTTGGGTTTGAATTTGTCCAATCAAAGGTAAAAAACGGATTCTACACGCGAAATTGTGTGGGAATAGTCCGGGTCAAAAATTTTGGTAAAGTACAGCTAGATCGGGTATTACGCCAAGTATAAAGGGACTTAGACCGAGGCCCCAGGGGCATTTTGGTCATCCTGCGTTTTTAACAAAGATAACTAACAATATGAGTTTAAAATAAGACATGAATGAGTAATAACTCATTTATTATAAATTTGGAATTTTAGGGTTTGTTAGTAGCTCGAGCTGGATAAAGGGTATTGGACTGATAATGGAGCAAAGAAAGGGCGATTCAGGTAGTAACTCCAGTGTTATTAGTATCGGAAGAATCGAGATACAAATCGTACGAATCGATCCAAAACAAGCTCCCAACGATGCGAATCGGTGATGTGTTTCGTTTTGGTGCTCAATCGGACCTGTATTGCTCGATTCTCACCGGAATCGCGATTCTCAGGAGGGTCACACGATTTCAGAGACGATGGGTCATGATAGAACTGGGTCGGATTTGTGTGCAACCCAATCCCCCCGGCCCTTCTTCTGAGTATTTTCTGTGTGCAATTGGGTCGGATTTGTTTTTCCTCATTTCTTTCCTTTTTCTTTTCGCTGACGTTTCAGGCTTTCAGCTTTTTTTTGTTTGGGCTCGTTCTTTCCACTTTTCCGTTCCCAGCTTCTTCCCTTTTCTAATATAACCTTTTTGACTTTGAAAACAAAAGTAAATATTTTTTTTAGCCAGCAAAGCAAAAGTAAAAACTAAAACGCCTAAATTGAAGAAATCCAATCAAATAGGATTGTTTTTTTAAGAAAAAAGATTATATATAAATTATTATATATAAAAATATCTAAATCTAGTATTTATCATGAATTCATGATATTTGATATATTTCAAGCCTATTTTACGATCATGAATCTTCTTTTACATTACATTGATATCATTCTAAATAATTGATCATGAATCTTACGATTCACGATTCCAAAAATAGGCTTTTCGATTCAAGATTCGTATCCCAATTTGATAACCATGAGTAACTCTATCTTTCATATACTATGTAATTGTTTATATACTCTGTGTATGTCATGTTCTGTGATATGAAAAGTGGACACAATATCTAGTTGAGGCAGTGAGACAAGTAGGGGTCAAACAGTCATTTGATCAAGAACAATGCAAAGACATGTTTACAATATGTTTGTTCTATTACATGATGTGGTGCATTGCATATTTATTTATTGCATTTTCTATGATTGATTGTATGTTACTACTGAGATTCATATGAATCTCACCCTTTTCCAAAAATTTAAAAATTTATCCAGTTGAAGGAAGTGGCTCTAAGGGCAAAAACGTAAATACCGGCAACTAAAGGTTCTGGTCCAGTTCAAGATTTGTTGTTGGCTATTTGTAGTTTTATTTTGTTTCTTTTGGAATCTGTAAATATTTTTCAAGCCCTACGGGAATTCCTGTAATGTAATCAAGTACTTAATATTAGTATATTTATACTATTTCAGTATGCCCACTGAACCATGCGTTATTACTTTGGTAAATATCAAAATTTTAAGGGGTTTAACAATTATGACAAAGTGACAGAGCTAAATTGAACCAAACTTAAATGAAATCAAATGATCACGTTGATCCATCCTGTCCCAAACAATTTACTAACCTACAGCCCTAATTGTTCCAGTTGTTTGGACCTTTGGGTTTTGAGTCTTCTCTCCAACCTTCCCCAACTTTTTCAACATCCGGAAGAATGACCTTTCTCATTGAGAATTGAGTTTCGAGTTTTAGCTCTTACCTATATATTCCAGAGAACAGTTTATAAAAACTGTTGGAAAGCGTCACCCTTCTAGCTTTAGGAATTTAATTATTTATTTATTTAGGGTAAATTTGTTTAGATATTCCGTTGGTTAGAATACTACGATTTTGCATGCACATTACATTTGATGAAAAACGTAACAGGAATCTCAAATGAAATGTCAGAGGCATAGCAAAGGAAAGACCAATATATCATTTACTCCATAAACTTGGTTAACATTTCACAGCAACAATTACAAGCTATGAAGGACAGTGAATAAGAATCATTATAACATGAAATAACTTTATGTTACAATAAGCTATAATTAGGTGATTGATTGTCTAATAGGAATTGGCATGGGAAAGTAAAGCACATAATGTCACAATGAATCATCACTATTATGTTTAGCTATTCTCCACTACTGCATACATTCAACTTCAATTTTAAAATTGCTCCACTCAGAAAAATAATACATGGTTTCTTTGTACAGCTTGTTTGAATCCAATCAATTTGTTCTCAACTTTTAATATTATGTGAATTTATCAAGTTTTAATTTAATTTATCAAGTTTTATCTATGTGAATTTTCTTAAATTGATTTATTGATAATCAATAACCAAGACTTGCACCATTCATAAGTGTAGTACAGTAGAATTTGCATCTTTGAAAGCAATTGAAGCCCTATAAAGATGTGCTATAACAACAACAACAACAACAACAACAATAATAATAATAATAAATGTGAAAGTTCGGTAGAAGCAGTTAGAATTAGCCGTTAGACACCTGATTTGTCTAGGTTTATAAATAGGATACTCCCATCAATTGTATTGAATCAGATTATAAGATGATGTGAATGAATAACATTGATGTTCCTCTTTCTCTCGCCTCTACTCTCTCTCTAATCTATATTCTTCTCTCTGTCTCTCCCAAACTCTCTTCTGTTTCCTCTCTTTCTCTCTCTTTTCTGGGTACAATACTATAACAAGATGCTACTTGAGATTAGAAGACATGCCTATCCACTAGTTTATCTTTTGATGTTAGCAATAATTTGTCTTTAAAAGAGGATATTTTACCATGAATAATGTGGAAAATACGCAATCTAAAGAGAGATGTACGTATAAATAATTCTCTAGCTACTTATATTTATAGATGCTCTTAATAGCATTAAAAATGAGTTCATTGTTACATTTTTCTGAAGTGAATACAAGGTTTCTTAACAAGGCAATAAGGAGAGCACTCAAGTTGGAGCAAAGGAGAATTGTACAATGACCAACATATTGTATTGCAAAGAGCTCTGCAATGTGGAGAAATGAGCTGAGGAAGTGTAAAATCAGCAAAGTGAACAGTGAAGAAAAGCTGACAAGTCAAACACCACAAAAAGGAACCAATCACAAAAGGTGAGGGGTTGAGCTATGTAGGGTGAAGACTAGTAACCAAATATGGCCAGATGAGCATAGAATGAAGTGGGTGCACATCATCACGTGCCAGTGCATAAAGAATGTAGATTATGTTGTTGCAATGCATGGTGGTGTGTGGGATATCGATTAGAGCTCTGGTCAATAGCCCATGACTCATCAACATCACCTAGGATGGTTGGTGAAGGGTGTGACAAGATGGCATACAATGATTGGAATGACATATGGTCATTAGAGTGGGAGATTGACCAAAAATGTAAGGGAGACTTGGATATCATATACGATATGGACTGAAAGGAAGAATATTAAAATGTAGCTAATCAGCTAATGAGTTGTGACATCCATGAGGCTTCTTATTTTTTAGGGAAAATACAAGACCAGACCTTAAAGGCTTATAACTGCAAAATATCTCTATTAATTACATAATCATATCTGGCTACTTAAAGAACAAGTCAATCTACGCCAAATTATTCAATCTCCATGATTTCAGATTTCTTGGTTCTTTCTTTTCTGTCCATAACATAAACAATGAGAAAGCAAGTGTGGTCTCCTGTATGTTCAGACAAAATTCAAGCATATTTCCACATACTAGAAATAGAGTGAGACGGTAAAACTTCAGTTTAAGACTGTTTTAGAAAGATGCCTTGTTCTTCGATCTTGTATGTTCTCTCCAAACATTACTTTCTACAAAAATTAGAAGAAGAAAAAAAGGATGCTGACATAGTATCCTACGTTAGAATATTTAAGCAGAGGATATCTGACTAAGAAAATTTTTCATCAAACGGTACAAACTGCCAGTGGCTACTGAGAGCACAATGCTCATTAGGCACTTAACATCAAAATTTCTTATTAAGCATTAAACAATGTTGAGTTTATAGTGGAATGGTGCATACAATAATTTATCTAACCACATGACCACAAAGTTGAGCTTAATATCATCCAAAACTCATAAAAGCACATATACAACAAATGCGAGGATTAAAAAGAAAAAACAAGTAAATCAAGAAAGTAGAGCACACAGTATAGCAGAACCAGAATTACAAGAATGGAAGTCTACCAAGATATTCTCTAAGATGTACCTCCATCTCCATGTGTACCAAACTGTAAGCAACCAGATTCATTCTCCGCAGCACCAAAAGATCCTGCATTAGAAGCACACAATAGCGTCCCCCCTTTGGCTTATGCAATTTGAAAGCATAAGAGGTACGAAATCCTACACTTTAAATGCTCTCTTTCTAGGTATAAAAGAATTAAGGGAAAATAAATCTTTTGGTCCCACTAGTTTTGACTCGATTGTAACTCAGTTCCTACACTATAACTCAATGCAACTTAGCCCCCATAGTTTTGACTTGGTTATAATTAAAAATGCAATTCGGTCCTCATAGTTTTAACCATTTGACTAGAGATTACATTGACTAGATATATCTTTAGATTGAAATCTTTTGGACTGAACCTTTGATACAAGATTTAAAAAAGGGCTGGAGATATCTTGATTTGCATCATCGATATCTTTGACCTTTTCTTTTTCTTTATCAAAGATTTCTTCCATTTGGATTTGGTTTAAGATAAGAGAATGGAGATCTTGAGTGTTCTTTAATTCTCTAATCTCTTCTTTTAAACCATTTATTTCCTTTTGAAGGTCTGGAATCGTAACTGGTCTTGGATTACTCTGAAATCTTTTCATTATTTCAATGAAATCGTATTTTGTGTTTAATTGGTTGTATTTTGAGGTAAGCTCTTTTCCAGCAGAGGTAGAGGCTTTCCTAAGTTTGCTAAAGTATTTAATTTTATCTTCATTGTTAGGAAGAGAATTTATTATTTCTAGAAATAAATCTTCTTCCTCTTCTATTACATTGATTTGGAAGATCTCTTCATCAGAGGAAGATGAAATATCTTCTGGTTGAAGTTGATTGACTTCATCAGAAGAGGATACTTCATATTCTTTATCAGAAGATGTTTCAATCAATAAATTGTTTAATTGTTGAAGAACTGGCTCTTCAATCTGTAAAGCATTAATTTTTTGATCAAGCCTACAGTATTTCATCGTGTGGCCTTCCCTCCCACATCAGAAATGGACAATTTTCTCTTTTGGGAGGTCAAATGGAGTTTTGGATTTAAACTCATTCTTAAGTTTTCTAGGATGACTACTCCAGGGTTTATTCCAATATCTTTTGGCCTAGTATTTTTTATTTTCCTCAATTTCTTTGTTTTCTTGTCTATGCTTAGGCTTAGACCTTTTACAGGCAGGAAAACCAAATTGCTCACAGAAAGATCCCAAATCTTTTCTATTGAGAGCCTTTTCTTTGGCGAGTTGATTCTGTATTCGATCTTCTTGACAAAGTTTTAGGGCTGCTTTTTGGACAATTGCTATGAGCTATCTGTAGGTTAAATTTTCGTAATGGATTTGACCATCACCAATTTGGTTTCTAATTTTCTCTCTGATCTTATCTTCTAACAAAGTAGGAAGACCATCAAGAAATTTTTCTTTCCAAAGAGGATGCTTACCATCTTCTCTAGTAAGCACACAAGTCAAGAAGGTATCCTTATACCACCTGAAATCTGCTAGGGTTTTGCACCCAAGATTTGACAAAGGATCTACAAATTTATCTTTCCATAGAGAAGGATCTCCTATAAAATGCTCAACTATATTAATTATGAGAGAGTTAACAGAGTTAGGCATTGTCTCAGCGTTATTGGTAAGAGGAGTTCCATCATGTTGAATTTTGATGGCCGAAAGAATTTGGGCCTTTTGCTCATTTGTGAGACAATAATTCCACCAACCTCTGAGTTGCCCAGTTAAACCAGAGATCAAAACATGAACTATGTCATCCTCTTGACAGTGGTTATATATTGAATAGGTGTTACTAACCATGGTCGTTTGTTGGAGAGTTTCCAATATGAGTTTCTGATTTTCCATCTATATTCCAAACATAGATGTTATTGCCATTAAATTGTTTGAGTGGCATCTCTCTCTTCAAGAGCAACATCTGGTGGAGTAGCCTTGGGATAATATAATTTTGTTGGATTTTTCCAATTCATATTGTTAATTGGGTGGTTTTTTGGGGTTTTCTCAGCCTCAGAACAGTCTTCACTTCTGCTAGCTTGACTGTTTTTGTCTAAAGCATTGCTTGTTGACGAAGAAGCAGTTTTTTGAGGAGTCTCAGGTACAGTGAGTTTCCTTAATTCCTCGTCAATTCTCTGTGCAAAACTTTTGGTTTTGATATTACTTACTATGGTCCTAGGGACAGAGTAAGGTTTAAAGATTGGTTGCTTATCAGTAATACTAAGGGTAGTACTATTAGATGGGGAAATTATGTGAACAATTTGTTTTTTAATTACATGTTCACCTAAAGTTTGGAGGTATGAATTGGTGTAGTTGTTTTGTTCAATAAGGCTCTGGATGTCTTTTGATTTTATGTCTTTAGTAAAATCTTTGGTTTTAAAAAGTGAAGCGATGACAAGGGCTTCTCCAATTTTAACACCAGAGAATTCACAAGACTGTTTTGGAGGAAGATCAGATTCTATCTTTTCTCCATGTTTAGTTGTCCAGGAGGTATTTACCTCTTCGACAGTTTTGAAAGGATAGTCCTTAATATTTTGTTCTTCTACATATGCCTCAAACTAGACAAAGAACGGAATATGTAGCTTAAATTTTTCAAGCATTTTGTAAAACCTCTCTAGAATTGGTTTTCTTACTTTATTATCAAATTTTGCAAGAAACCATTCTCGCTTTTCCTTGTTATAGTCAGGATAAAAATCCTTTTGCAGGAATTTCTTATCTAACTGAAATTGCTCCTCTATGATGCCTATCATATCGGAGTAGGTTGGAGACTGGTTGTTTTGAACCTCATTATCCTCTTCCTTAGGTTGGAGATTGGTTGGTTTGGACCTCGTCATCCTCTTCCTTTTGATATACAAGTCTTACAACACTGGATGACGTATCCAGACCTTGTAAGTGTATAGTTGAAGGAGGAGTCGAAAGCTCTTTTGATCTTTCTGAAAAGCTACAGGAATGCCTAGGAGGTTGATCTACGGCAGTTTTAAAGCTTGCAGGGATTGAAGGAGTCCTGGAGATATTAAAAGATCTTCTTCTGTCGAAAGAGATTCCTACAGTTCCAGTTTTAGTTTGCCTAATTTGGAAAAAATCAGGTGTTGGTTTAGGAACAGAAGGAGCTACCTTTTCTAATTCCCATTCATCGGGAAGAGAGACATTTTCCCATTTTATTGTTCTAGAAAACATAACATTTGCTTGTGTAGCATCTGTTAGGAACAGGCAGGTTTCATTATTTTTGTTGAACATTATGACCATAGAGGCACTAGAGTTCATTAACTTGTATTTAACCCTATAGATCAAGGCTACTGGGGAAACATCAGGCTTCATGACAAGACCATGAAGTTTTATGTTTAACCTGAGGACGTCTATGCTACGTTTGTCGTGTAGGTAAACAGTCAGATTAGGAAAGCAATTGAAGTAGATTGGTCAATTGTCGAGACCAGCTTCAACCATTCCTAGGAGAGAGTCAAAAAATACATTGTGCCTAGCGTCTCTGAGACAAATTAGGCTAGCAGCATTTAAGCTTGCTTTGATCAGAGGCTTCAAGGCTACTTGGACACATCCTATGTATAGGAATCGGTACTTCTTTTGGTGAAGTTTTATGGATTTTTCAGACAAAAGAGGTATGTCATCCATGCCTGTATTGAGAGGAATGATTTCCTCTTCGGATCTGACTACATACTCACAGTTTTAAAAAATTTATTATCAGGCTTATACAGCTTACTTTTATCAATGTCTGGAATGGTCCAGTCACTAAAGTTTTGGTTAATATCTTCAAAATGAATTTCATTTTTAAAAATATTATTTGATGAGGAAGTGATTCCCTCTTTTGGATTAGAAGGGGAGGATGACGAATCAGAATATCATCTAGAATTAGAACCAGAATATCATCTAGAATTAGAACGGAAAGAGAAAGATTTAAACATATTTGTAAAAGCTCCCTATATAGAGATATCATCACCATCTAGTTCTATAGGAATATGTTAGATGAAATAAAAGCTCTAGTTCGTTCATAAAATTATTATCAATGGTTCAAACTATGAAGACTGAGTTGCAGTGAGTCAAAGTTCAGTGACTGAGTTACAACTAGGTTAAAATGCAGCGACTAAGTTTAAATTGAATTAAAACTACAAGGACCAAAAGATTAATTTTTCCAAGAATTAATCACCTCAAAAGCTTAATGATGGAATGCACAATAGCATCAAGAAAGAAAAAATATCAACTCCCGACATTCAGGTATAATTATGATGAGGCTGATAGTAATTTTTTAAATATCCCAAGTCCTAACAACTATTTTCGAAAGGATGGCAAAAAAAAAAAGACAATTATTTTGGAAAGGGGAAAGGGTTGTTATATGGTTTATCTTACATTTCAGTACTGCAGGTAATTTAGTAGCTTCCATTTTTATATTTCCCGGTCCCTCACTAGCCATTAATCAAATATCCTGATGAGGCTTAGAACATTTGCCCCATTAATTAGAAGTGTGTTAACTTTGAAATAACCTCTTTGGTACTTTGGCAAAAGCGAGATCGACTTAGTATTTTGAAAAATTTTATTTGACTAAAGGGCTTCACCAAAAAGGCAGGAAACAAAGTAATGTGCCAACTTGCAGTTGATGGGATTCAATGGTTTGCTTAACTGCAGCGGATTGCCCATATCTCCAGGGGCATACCCTCACCTTAAAATCTGTTATGAGATAATTGTTGTATGGGTTCCCTTTGGTTCTCTGCACATGGGATTTTATGGAAAACACAATTTCCTATGCAAAGATACTAGAAAGTCTTTTACACTATTAAGTTTGATAAAAAATTTGTCATTTTGTTCAGTTTTTGAGAATTTTGTTGTATTGTAGGTTATGTGTAGTTTATCATCTAACAAGATGTACTCCTCTTGATGATAAAATTAAAGGGCCAGAGAAAAAAATCATTCTATATTGCATTTCACCATGCGGTCCTGGTTTCCCATATGGGAAAAGTTGGAAGCTAGGGAGGAATGGGTAAGGAACAAATGTGAAATTTTAATGAAGGGAAAATGATGTTTATTTCTCTTCTTTGCTTGGGTGTTAATTCGAAACAAAGTATTAGAGGCAAGAAAATTCGTAAACCCCTTGTTTCTTCCTTTCTCTTTGCCTCCCCCCAACCCCCAAAAAACAAATTAATTCCCTTCCAACCTCCAGCCATAACAATATGAGAAACCCAGACATCAAAACAAAAGCAATAAAATTTAGTTGATTTTCTCACATGATGATTAGTTTCTTGACATCAACATTTAATATTCAATTAATTATTTGCTCATCATAAACCCCTCAAATTGGGTGAACTACAAACCATGAATGTTAGAGGGCTTTGAAGGATGAACTGAAAATCCCTCATTTCCGCTCACTCCTCATATGAAACTCCAAAACAAGGAGAAATTTCCAACAAATCCCTCCCTTGACCTCCATTACACTTCACTTGAACTTCATTTATTATTAACGAATACTATATGATTATCTTAAGTAAATTATAGTATCATTTATTAATTTATTCATTTAATTTATTTATATAATAATAAATATAAATTTAAAATTTTTACTCATTATGCCGTCCTACTAGCAGTATCCCTGTATTGTACCATTTTTGCATACAACAAACACACCTATGTCCCTGCATTGAAATAGACCATCGAGATTCTTCAGTCCACAATTTCTCTACCTTTGCTTTCACCCTAGAAGCCCAAATTTTCAAGCTGCTAAACACTAATCCAATTAAGAATAATTAGAACTAAGAATAATTTTGATTTATAAATGTAACATGCACCCAAATGCAAAACCCCACTAATGTTGAAGAATATACAGAGAAAAAGATCTACCCACATCATGGGCCGAGAAAGTTTATCTAGATGTGAGAATACTAGTCACAAACACAGAAAGCCACTGGATGTGCTCGTGAAAAGAGTAGATCACGTCATATGTAGACCTATGAAAAGGGGTAAAAGGACGACCGAAGAAAACACTCAATGAAGTCATTAAGTGGGACCACTTGGGCAACAATTTATCCAAAGATTTGGTTCTTGATAAAGCACAAAGGCATCACGCGATCCATGTAACTGACCCCACCTAATGTGATAAAGCTTGTCGTCGTCGTTGTAAGAATACCAATCGCATGAACTAAACTTATGTTCTCCTACTCAGAAAGACTCCAATATCAACAATATCACACAAGGAACAAACAATCTTAAAAGATTTAGCTGTTAGAATAATCTCAAAATTAGATGTTATTCCCCTATGGGAGAGATGATGACTAGAAAATTTGTCAACGATTGTACTCATCATTTTAAAATTTTAAACCATACTGAAATATGTGGTGAGATATTAAAGGAATTGAAATAAAGTTGCACAAAGCCCCATAAAACAGGTGAAGAAAATTGAAAATATGCATAAAAACTGATGCACTGATACCAAGAAAAGTCAACAGCTGAACAATGAAACAGCATACTAACCTGAAGCTGACAAATATACCAAGAGAACGCCATCAGAAGGAAGCTCCTCACAAATGGTGGCTAGAACCTGACCATAAGAATCAAACAATCTCAACGTGTTCACTTGAGAAACAAAGAATGGAAGCAAAACAATCTTTATGTCAATTACAAAGCAAGAAAATTCATAAACATTACATATTTCTTTTTCCAAGAAAAAAATTATTAAGAAATAGAAGGGTTACAGAATCGGAGAATAGAATCTTAAAAATAAGCACAATAATCAACCAAGACTAATAAATTGCAAAGAAGCTGCCATTATCTATGTCAATCAAAGAGGCCATGCTCTTAGAAAGACGATGAGTAGAATACAAAAATAAGACATGAACACTATCCTATCCTTCCGTGCAACAACTCCAAAGGCAAAATTACATAACTAAAGCTCACGAGTTCCTCAGCTACCAAACACACCACAGCACAGGAAAAATATGTATTGTCATAGACTACTCTGCCTTAGCCTATTTGTTCCTTTGCAAACCCTTTGTAGTTTGAACATTGTTGCACTTGCAGGTGTTGAAAGACTTACCTAATGTTTTAAGAGAGCTGTTACAAATTAAGAGTTCTAATGCATCAGCAGTTTATTTTTACAAGGAAATCTTAAAGTGTGTTGTTGATTAGAAATCTTAAACTTTTCTTCTGAAAGTTATCTTTATGTTGCTTTGTAATTCATTTTTTCTCTAAGAGATTTCTTGCAGTTAAATTTTGTTTCCATATCAATAATCATCAACCAATTTAACGTATAAAAGGTATAGGAAGGCTGTTAGGACCACTTTTGGAAACTTAGAACAATACATAAAAAGGGAAAGATACGTTTTGTAGGTCAGGACTTTGGCTTACTATCTTGGAGAAATGAATAGGGAAGTCGGGTAGCTTTAAGGTGGCTGTAGTCAAAGTCTACGATAGGGTTAAGTTGGGGTGGTGTGTCACTTTTTAGGTCAATATATCTTCGCTTTAGCTCAGCAGGAAAGGGGAGAAGAAATTAGAAAAGCGGCTTGGCCTTTGGGTGCAGAGTGCCACTGATAGATCATCATAATTCGGACACAAGAAATAAGAGAAAATAAGGATAGAGAAGAAGATCAGAGGGTTGAAGAAGATTAGAGGGAATTAAGAAAGAACAGTAGAGAGAGTATTTCTGAATAGTACGCAATCTTATTAACATCTATCTAGTCTGATTTACAATAGGAGCATTCCTCTATTTATAGGCTTAGCTTATAACCACCACCTTTCACTAACTACTCCTTCTAATCCCTTATAACCAACTTTAACCACAGTAATTAATTCTAACGGTAACTAACTTTCTTTTACAATTTATTATGGTTATATATCAGCCAACCTCTTGAAAGTTTGGCAAATCTATTGTGTTTTATGTGTCGTTGAGTGGTGTCTTTGTTCAGCTTCTTGTCAGTTTTTAATCGTTATTTTGATTGTAGCTCAAGTATTTGGCGCAAGAGTCATCATTCTCCTTGTAAGCTAATTTGGTTATGCAGTAACAAGAAGTTACTCACTCTCTCTGTTGTTTCCCACTTTCTCTGTTTATTTCTGTTCGTAGTCTTGTTATCATCTCGTTTGGGAGAGGGTCCCAACAAAGGCACATTATTCACAAGCCACTATTAGTGCAGCTTATCTAGGGCTTATCTTGGGCTAGATATAAATGCATGAGGCTTGTTCCAGTTAATATAAACAAAAGAAAGCGTGAAGGGCTGGTAGGAAGTGTTTTTTGTCATCATGTAAGTTTTGCCTATCCTTTTCGTTTCTTTGTTGGATGCCAAGGGTAAGGTGAAGAGCTGCTAAAATAGGACAAACCAACTGGATAATGATGCCACTTTCTTTGTTGTTTCCCACTTTCTTTGTTTATTTCTGTTCGTAGTCTTGTTATCATCTCGTTTGGGAGAGGGTCCCAACAAAGGCACATTATTCACAAGCCACTATTAGTGCAGCTTATCTAGGGCTTATCTTGGGCTAGATATAAATGCATGAGGCTTGTTCCAGTTAATATAAACAAAAGAAAGCGTGAAGGGCTGGCAGGAAGTTTTTTTTGTCATCATGTAAGTTTTGCCTATCCTTTTCGTTTCTTTGTTGGATGCCAAGGGTAAGGTGAAGAGCTGCTACAATAGGACAAACCAACTGGATAATGACGCCACAAATTCTGATTTTTGAAGGTTCTAAAAAAAACTTTGGACGACAACATACCAAGACCAGGACTTCATTCTCAGGCCAAAAACAAACGCATCTAACAAGATATCCCCTCCTAAGCTAATACTGATAATATGGGCAACAATGCAGCAGATTACTTGAGTAGTAGATCGACATAGATTTTCAGATCCCAAAATAGATTAAAGGTACCTCGTTTGCCAATGGTGAGGAATTGGTGAGGAAGATCATGCACCAACCTTAAGAAATGTGTGGAAGTACGTTGCAGCTACTATGGGGATGGCCTTTAGGAAGCCAGCAGTTTATCACCCTCTAGGCTTGAATTCTTGCTTGGAATGGTACCTTGGCCATGTGAATGTCTATGCTTGAATTATGCGACCATTCTTTTCCTATGTTCATGGCATTGTTTCAGAGATTATAACCTCACGTTTGATGCTTGGATTTATCTCTGGTTTATGGGTGACAGTATAGGGATTTAGGTGTAAAATATTATTAGGGGATTTGGTTTTATTTTCTCTTAACAGTGATTGCGTGATTTCCAGCCAGTCCCTCTCATGTTGCTGAGGAATTTCAATATCTCATTATTTTTTATAATGTCACTGTTAAGATATGATATGAGTAGATTTGATTAATGTAAATAGGTATAGTCATAAGAGCTAATTAATGAGTATGATATGATATGAATATAGAATTATCACATATAATGCTCCTTAATACTTCTCTTGTATATATTCGGCACAAATCCTCCTCTAATACACAAGTTATTCAGATCATATCTCTCTCTAAAACTACATGGTATCAAAAATTTCTTAGATTCTACCCTATTCTGAACTTTGTTTCATATGATCACTTGTCTCCTACTTCCAGTGCCTTTGTCGCTTCCTTAGATTCTATTGTTGACCCTAAAACTCTTCATGAAGCCTTGGTTCACCCAGGTTAGCATTCTACAATGCAGAGGAGATGACGGCCCTTGATCAGTTTGGTACTTGGACCTTGGTGGACTTACCTACATAGAAGAAGGCCATTGGGTGTAAGTGGGTATTTACTGTCAAGACAAAGGCTGATGGTACTCTTGCACATCTTAAGGCTCACCTTGTTGCTACGAGCTATGCTCAGACTTGTGAAGTTGATTACTCTGAAACCTTCTCACCCGTGGCTAAGTTATCCTCTATTCATCTCTATATCTCTATGACGGCTACTTATGGTTGGGAACTTCACCAAATAGACATCAAAAATGCGTTTTTGCATGGTGATCTTCCGGAAGAAGTCTATCAAGAGCAACCGCCCGGCTTTGGTGCGCAGGGGGAGCGTGGGAAAATGTCACCTAAGAAAATGCTGATATAGCTTAAAGCAAAGTCCACGTGCTGGTTTGACAGGTTTGGCTCTGTTGTTGAGAGGTTTGGCATAAATCAAAATACGTGCGACCATTCTGTATGTTATCAACGTATGGATGTAGGCATGATTCTCTTGATTGTATACGTTGATGACATTGTGATCACAGGTACTAATACCTCAGGGATCACGTCACTCAAGATCTTCCTCAATTCTCATTTCCATACGAAGGATTTAGGCCCACTAAAGTACTTTTTGGGAAGAGGTTATGAAGAGCAAGAAAGGCATCTTCTTGACCTAGAGGAAATACGCTCTTGATTTGCAGGAAGTAACAGGGAAACTTAGAGCTGCATCGAGTAGTTTCCCTATGAATTCTAATCCATTTCTAGATGTTGATAGCACCATGCCATTTGAAGAGTGTTGTGGATTAATCAAGAAAAGAGAAAGAGTAGAGAGAAACGGAGAGAAGAACAGAGAAAGAGGGACTGAAACTTCAGAATTTTATTACTAATGACCAATTAATCAAATCATCATAATAGGCTTAAGGGGATATTTATAATAATCCACTCCTATCTCATCACCGCCTCTAATTATTCCAACGGTTATAACTAACTGTTGAGTCACGGCTATAACTAACTACAAAATATAGCCGTTACCCCTTTTATTTTCTACATAACAAAGAGCTACCTAAAGATGTAAAGAGCAAGCTTGATCCTAACAAAATCAAACCATTTAAGAATCCTGACAGCACTAACTAGGCAGTGAGAAGCTTTGGAGCATGTCTTACATTACTTTAAGGGATCACTAGGTCGTGGTATACTATACAAGAATCATGGCCACACCAAGATTGAATGCTTTTGTGATGCAGATCATGATGGATCGAAAGCTACCAAAAGATCCACTACAAGATATTGTGTGTTTGTGGGTGGAAATTTGGTTTCTTGGAAAAGTAAGAAGCAAAATGTGGGATCTCGGCCTAGTGCAAAAGCTTAGTACAGAGCTGTGGCACAATCGGTGTGTGAGATTGTGTGAATCCATCAGTTGATGAAGGAGGTTGGTTTCACCACATCATTGCCAGTGAAGTTGTGGTTTGATAATAAAGATGCTCTATACATAGCTTCAAATACTATGTTTCATGAACAAACAAAACACATTGAGATTGAATGTCCCTTAGTTTGAGAAAAGATCAAGGAGAACTTTATTTCTACAGAGCATGTGCAATCCAGCGACCAATTGGGTGATCTATTTACTAAGGCCTTGAATAGGACCCAGGTTGACTACTTTTGTACAAGTTGGGCATGATCAATATCTATGCTCCAACTTGAGGGGAAATGTTAAGATATTATATGATTAGATTTGCTTTAATGCTCCTTAATACTTCTCTGGTATATATTCTATACAAAATCCTTCTCTAATACACAAGTTATTCAAATCATATCTCTCTCTAAACCTACAGTCACTAACCTTGGGTGCAAGTTCATCCAAAGGCAAAGGCATGGAAGTGGAGAAATATTTTAGAATACTCAATTACGCCAATCCTGCAAAGTCTTTGGAGATGGACTGTATAAATTATTTTGATAACTAGTGCTGTAAAGAAATGATATTGGGGTTGTATAACTCAACTAGAACTTGTTTGTAAGCTCAAGCAAAGGATACAAGTTCCTACATATATGAACACGGCACCTCAAACGAACCTGGCCCTGTACTTTGGAACACTCAAAATGAGTCCCAATTCATGTTAATTGGATGTGTATGCTATGAGATAAGATTTTTCAAAGCTTGGGTTAAAACTCTGGGTGAAATTCTTTAAATATGCTTTTTTTCTCAACAGGCCAAAAAATGACAGACTTGTGACCGTAGTTTCAATTAGATATCATGGCAAACTATTAAAATGAAACAATAAATAGAAAAGAAACATAATTTTAACATATTTTGCATACTTACTGCTATATAGTTTGTATGTGAAGGACGATATAACACAGCTTTCCGTGGGTTAGCTGGTAATGTAGGATCAACAATATCCTGAGGAAACCCAGTGCGGCCAGACCCAGGAGCCCCATTCTGACTAAGTTTTGAATTAGATTGATAAAAAGAGCCACCAGGTTCCCACTCCAAACATTGAAGCATTCTAAAAGTGTCAATACTGAGCTCTGAAAATTTTACCTGCTTAGGGATAAAATTTTAAAATAGACATGGAGAATCGAGGAAAACATTTACAAAACATCTTATGTGCAGTGGAAAAAGTTACTTCTTCGATTGAAACATTTTTCACAAATATTAATTTTTTCTTTACGAGTACTCTTCTTTATTACAAGCGGAAGAAAAGAGATCCTGAAATATCTCACCTCATTATGATGGAAGCTGCTCAATAGAGCATCTTGTAATTTGAGATGTCTTTTTGAGATTGATGGAGCAACATGTGGTAAAGTATCTGAATGAGGATCCAAAACAAGACTATATCTCAAAGGCCTGATATTCAAGAAAGTTGTGTCAGCTTTCAAAAATCTGATTGCTTCTTGAACCACCAGCTTCCATTCTTTAAAGTCATTTTCCTGCCACCAAAAATGTTTTCAGATTATTTCCAAAATATCTGCTAATTTATGTCTATTAGAACAGGTTCCATAAAGCAACAGGTTACTGTTCTCACTGATTGCCTTTTGGTTTTGCATTTTGGATGCTCTAAAGATGCATTACTATGTCACTTTCGTGCAGCTCTGAAACTTAGTTTGGAAGGTTTATTAACAATAAGTTAACCCAGTCAAGTGTAAAATATAAACATAAGCAAATGTGAAAGAAGCAACTCATCAGAACACGAAAGCATATAGGTAAAATCATACAATTGAGAGTAATTTTATCTGCATGTCAATGACAATGGACATATTTGCACAGCTTCTAGCAGGTTGGTAAACACATGTTAGCTATACAGTGTATGACATATATGGACTCTTTAGCATAAGAATCCTACTTTAGGCCAGCATCTTCTACATTATTCTGTTGTATTTAGCATAACCACATGTTCTTTGATTCATCAAATTAATAAATCACCTTACATATTCAAACAATCTACCTCAAAAATATAAAGTCTTCTTAGAAGAATCTTGCATTAATTTAGATAACAACACTTCATATTTAAAGAGAAGAATTAAATTCAACATATTCCAACAGAAACTTGTAAAAAAGCCACTGTGTTTAACAGAAGGGCTAACGCAAAGTTCGGAAATAGTACACACAAATTTTACATCACTTTTGTGATAAACATCCTGTTGACAAACAGAGTAGTGATGTACAAATATATCTAAGATAAAGAAGCTGATCTTCTGTAAAAGAGAAGACAAACCAAATATGAGAAACTTATATCAATAATCCATTAAATTACACAGAAACATGTGGACATTAGAATTTTACAAACCTGGAATGTCCGCTTACATTCATCAGCTAATAATTTAATCTGATTAACCAATTGCTGCACCATTTCTCTACGGTTTGAAACAAAACAAACCATCAGGAACCGTGCTAGAAACCTCAATTGTTTGTTTGCAATATTCACATCCTGAAATAATCCCTCTTTAAAATACTCCCGAGTCAATATGGCTTCATAGAATATATATGACTCAGATAGATAACTCCCATCACTTGTTCGCATGTACTGCCCAAAATATAGTTGCCCAATGCGAGATGCAATTTCACCAATCTCCCACCTCTTAAGCCCAGATTCCACCAGCTTCTGTCGATTCTCCTGTTGAAACTTCCACAACTGTGTGTAAACCTTAAAGACCTTATAAAAGTACGTGTCATACCTAAACACAAAGCCACTAACAAATGTTAAGCCTTTCATAGATGGCCACACATATCATACAGGGCAGATCCCTATCTATCATCAAGCAATTTGCTTTTGATCATCATCAAGCTATCGCTAGGCAATGAACAGTGTTTATGTTCCAACTGAATAAAAATAACGATAACAGAATGACTATAGATCGTTAAATTACGGTTTAGTTCTCAAATTTATTATGCCAAAACTTCTAATAACAGAACAAGTAAGAAAAGCTGGCAAGTTAAGCATGGTGAAAAAGGAACAGCACAATCTTGTAGTCATCCAGAGAGAAACCATTCAAATAGGAATATAATTTTTAATATCCCAGAGTTGCCCAATGCTTATTTTTCATCTGACTTATACAACAAATTAATTTATAATTTATTCATATCACAACAGTTCTCCAGTGATGAAGACAGAAATTTTCCCAGGTGCGAATCTTCCCCGGAAGCAAGCAAAAGAAAGATCATACAAGAAAGAAGAATGGCAACAAATTGACATTGAACAGAACCTGGTACGCTGGTAATACGGCAAATCCCTGATCTTAGAGAACTTCTTGTCAGCTTTATCAACCAGAGTCCAGAACACTTCGCTTACTGAAATGTTGCTGCTAGTGGTAGTGCTTTGTTGATGCGACATTTTCGAGCTCCAATGGTTACATAACGTGATTCATATTGCGAGAAACTTACGGTGGTGAAGGCGTTGGGGGCGAAGCAAAGAGAAAACAGACGAGAAAAACAGCGAGTGTCACGACGGCAGACAAAATCACCGGAATGTTGGCCCGCGGCAAGTTGGGGTTTTTGTTTCTACAGTCGGGGTCAAACGGAGAATTTGCCCAGCAATTATAAAAACTAGCTTGTTTTCCGGATTTCCGGGTCTGGGCGAATCCCCCTCTTTTTTTCTCCCTACTTGATCATGTGAAATCGTCAAAAGTTATTAAAGTCCTAAACCCTGAACCAGTCAAGGTAAGGGTTTTGTTATATTGGAGTCAAAGTTAACTCATAGGGTAAATAAATAAATTGGTGAAAATTTTAGGATTATTAATATAAAATTCTGATAAAATAAAAAAAATTAATTAATTTTTAAAAAAATAAAAAATACTAATCTCGGGTTGGGATTCATTTGGATCGGGTTAGCGCCTGATGTGCCAATTTCCTACTTGAATTGAATTGGCTAATCCGATCTAAGTTTAATACTCCTAGAAATTATTATTAAAACCTATCTAAATCACTACCCTTTTTCTTTTTATTCCATTTTTCTTATTATGACATAACTTATTGAAATCTCTTTATTACTTTTTAAATACATGAATCTCTTCTAGGATATTACAAATAATTATATCTCAACCTCTTTTTATAATACTTGTCATCTTAATTATTTACTTCTTTCTCTTTTATGTTGAAACCGATTATTCTCTCATGCTTCTGATATGTCTCTCTATTTTTTTTTTTTTGGTAACTAAAGATGAGGAGAACCTCATTACAACTTAGCCTATAGTAGCACTAAGAGCTTGCTTGGCTAACCAATCAGCCACCTTATTTGCATTTCGTGGAGTATGACTAAGAGCTTGCTTGGCTAACCAAAACCTTATTAGTGCTCATTTGGTATAGCTTATTGATGGAGGAGCATGGCAAGATGGAGGAGGAGCTCCAAAGGAAGAGAAAGGCATGAAGATGGAAGCCCAAGCTCAAGTATGAAAGTCCAATGTCCCAAAAGATCCATTACAAAGCATTGGAGGCCCAATGACAAGAGCAAGGACTAAAGTCATGAAGGAGGCCTTGAATTGTTTGATAAGAGAGCTTAAAGAGTTGGAGCCCATTTATTTGGAAGAGGCATCCTTTAATAAGCCCAACAAGAACCCAAGAATGGTGATCACATTGCTTGAAGCCCAACAAGATGAAGTACAAGGCCCAAGTGCAGTCCAGATTGAAGAATTCGCTTAAAATACCATGTGACAAGCATGTACCTTGAAGGAGGATCATAAGTGACGTCCAAGACACCTCAAGAAGCATCTAGAAGGCGTCCTTATGCAGCAAATCTGAATTAATTTCGTTTTTTATTTGTTTCCTTTTTTTTATTTGCATTAAATAAGGCCTTTGGTCAAAGATTGCTCATGAAGACTTTATTTTATTTCCTATCTTTAGATAGCTGACTTAGTCTTGAAGAATAAGTAATTTCCTAATTCCTTTAGGCTTGAATGGTGCCAACCAAGACAATCAATCATCATTAAGGCATCATTTATTGCATTTATGACTAGGTTTTCAAACTCTAGAGTGTTCTTTAGTGGCCTTTATATATGGCTGCGTTTTTGTACTGCATTTTCAGACTTGAATGATAATTGAGAGTTTTATTTCTCTTGTGTGAGCTTTGCTTGCATCCTTGTATTCTCGTGCGAATACTCTGACTGTATCAAGGATTGATCATCCTTGTGGTGTCTTTGTGGCTAGGGTTGTAAGAGACAGGTTCTCTTAAGGTCCTACCTTTGATCATCCATCCCGTTCGTGTTTTCATACTTGTTTTCTAGCCGGTCCGTTACCCTCATCGTATCACTTATTTTTAGGCAATAAGTGCTTATAATTCTTGATTCACGGTATATGAGATAGGTATGTGAGATGAGTTTTATCTCGACTTATGTAATAAGTGCTTATTTCCCAGAAATAAGATATTTCAAACACTCACTTAGTGATAATAATTGGACCACCCATTCTCGGCTCAACATCGTTTTCATGATTACCCTACTACAAATTCGCACATAGTCTCCATACTTAGTGGTTTTAATGAAACCGTGAAATATAAAAAGGCAGAGTTATGAGAATAAAATAGATAATGGTTATTTTACACAACCGTTAAATATATGAGCAAATATTTGGCAGTTTTATATGACAACCATAATATATTAATCTCTTTTTTGGAAAAAATGGTATCGTTTACTTGATGGTTGTATGTGAACAACTGTAAAATATGGTTCACATATATTCGAAATTTTTTTTATAAATAACCGTAGACTACCATATATTTCACAGTTTCTAATAGCAACCGTTAAGTATTATGGTCTTTAACAAACCCCTATGAGACCCATTTTTGTTCAGCATTTGAAACTTATAAGTTATAGAAAGGTCACTCCCAACACCTTTGACAACTCAATTCTAGCTTCTGCACCACCATTTCGCTCTCCTACGTAGCTCTCCTTTATTGTTCATAGGTTTATGGCTTCATGGGTTTCATGGTTTCTAGAGTTATTATGGGTTTATGGGTTCTTCTACTAGTGGCGTTTGGGTTGGTTTCGTCTTTTGAGGTTCATGAGTTCGGTTTTTGATATCGTCTCTTTTTCCTAAAGGTGATTTTAGTTTAGTTTCTCCTACTAGTGGTTTTTGAGCTCATTTTTTTTATATTGATTTGAATAATGAGTATGTAAAGATTGTTTTTTGAGTGATTTTGTATGTTATAGGGTCTTGCCACTAATTTTAAGTACTTATTGTTATTAAAGTTGTTATTTGTTAGAATTAATTTGAATAAAGTTTCTGAAAATATTTTTTTGAATGATTTTGTTAAGTTGTTATCACATTTCCCGCTACATAAATTATATGCTCTAGATGGGGAGTGCTAATAAAGAATGGATGTCTATCAATCGTTATCAAATGAGTACTAGGATAGGATTGGCGATTTCGTAAGGTTTGTGGTTCCTAATAGTGTTGATGATCGTGGTATGATTATTTGTCCTTGTTATGAAGCCTGTTGATCCAAACACTTATGAGTTGCAATTAGTGATATGTGGAATTGATTAGAGTTATATGTGTAATATACCAAATTTTGTAATACTGAAAACGTGTAAATATGGAAATAGTGGAATAAAATAAATACTGATATTTACAAATTAAAAGTAGAGTTACTTTCGAAATTCCCAAATGTCTATTGTGTCATTTGTGGAAATCGAGAAGTCAAGATTGTAAAAATACAAGTGTAAGAAGTCGGAGAAAAATCTGTCAATGACTGCAAGGCACAGAGGACTCAGTTGTGAGATTAGAGGAATTTGGGAATTGCGTGGAGTGCCTCGATATGCATGCCATGGTCCCCATGTGGGTCCAGTATGGGAGTTCCGGGTAATGCATCGATAGAGCAACTTTATTAAAAGAACTTCAGTAAAGTATGTAATGACGGCTCATTATGACTCATGATGACACATCTTTCGTGTTGCCCAAGTAAGGAAATGACAAGTGTCCCGAAATCATTACAAAGTAAAAACATGTTTTTGTGTTGGCCAAATGAGGAGGTGACGTGTCCCTTATCATTACACCCACTTTAAGCCTTTCATGCTGTCATATCTGAAGTACACCACCTAGCGTATGAGTCTGGGGAATTCACCGGTCTCTTGCCGAGTCGCTTACTTTATGAGTCGAGCACCGAACCCAGGAGTCCGGGGAAATTGGCAGGCTTCCCCTTCCCCTGACCATTTATACCTCACTAAAGCAAGAGAAAATGAAAGACCAATGGTTGCATGACACATGGCACTCTTAAACCTTAAACTTGTGACACTTGGTAAGATGAGATGAGATCATTTATGTGATTAAATCACAACCATCCATGCCTAATTAAATGGCAAAATTTTGTGCAAGCATGGAAAGAGAAAGAGAAATCAGATTTCTTAAGCTTCAGAACACAAGAAGAGAGAAGGAGGAGTGAATAGTGAGTTCTCTTGACTACCGGAGCCGATTTCGACCCCGAATTGCCGTTATCGTCCAGTAAGTCCTTAAGCAAACTTCCTCTACTCACTATAAGCTTCAATTCTATGATCTTACATTTCTCATCTGAGGTGTTTTGTGCTAATTAGTCAGTTGAAGTGCCGCTGGAATACCGAACCACCTGTAGAAATGCGAAGAGGTAAGCGTAGGCTTCCTTTTTAACTGATTACTTCGTGTTTTTGTTGAGTATTTCTTGACTCTTGTGTCACCTTTGATTTTTGACCAAGGGGAGTTTTTGAAGCAAGACAATGTGTTTTTAATCATGTTTAAGGTGATATATGATGTTTGTGGAAGTATTAGACTTGTTGGTAGTTAAAAACACAAAGTTGGATTTTTGTTGTTTTGGGAGGTAGATTTCGGTTAGAGGATAAATCTGGTAGAAAGAATTTGATTTTGGTATTTTTGAGCTTGTCGTTGGATTCTACACAAAAAATTACGTGGGAATAGACTCTGGTTATAATTTTTGATAGACTGGTTTAAAGATTCAAAGACTGGAAATTAAGTTAGCTAGTGTAACAAAGCTACCAGTGTGCATTTTTGTCTGGCAGTTTTGTTGTGGCGAAAATTTCACTACACAAACTTCATCTGGTGATGATGAGATTTTCCAAAATTAAAGTAAACTTAAAGACCTTTAATTTGATAGGTATTATGAAGGATTTTGATAAGTATACAAGGAGTTATGAGTATTTGAAATAGACCATTAAAACTGGTCAGATTTTCTGGCAGCAGGGGAAAAAGAAAAATTGGGAAGTGTGCACAGTCAGATGGCTACTGAAAGTATTTTTCCCTTAAAATAGACTTAATAAGGGTCATATAGAATTTTGGATCACCCCAATTCGATTTTTCTAGAATTAGTTATGATTTTTCAAAGTTCAGTGAAAAATCTGCTAGCTTTTGGTAATTGTGCGAAAATTCAAAGTAAAGTGTTTTTATAATAGAATTGGACATTTAAGAGTTAAGTTAAGTATTTGGAGTAGCTTGAGCTCATTAGCTACATATTGGGCCTAATGTTGTGACCCTAATGATAACCAACAGAAGAGAATAATTTATGAAGAATTGGACTAAGAAAATAAGCCATTACCATAAATTATAATTTACAGGACTTGACACTTGCCCAGGATATTCAAAGCACGTCAATCAAGATCAAGATTTGGAAAAATTGTCAGGTAGTAACTTATCCCTCACATACTATGTGATATGTTATATGCATGTTTGTATCACTGTGAATTTAAAACATTCAGATGAGAAGGGCTAAGGCTCAGTAGAATTTCCCCGCTCTGTGGCAAGGGACGCTTGTCCTTGAATTGGTAACTTTATGCTTTCTGCATATTGTGAATTTATCTCTAAATGTTGAATATGTTGATTGTAGTGTAACTTTGGTTGATATGGCATGATATATGTGCATTTTATATGAGTGATATCTGTTACTATTGAGATTCATTGAATCTTACCCTATTTTTCCAAAACAAATTTTCAGCTCGGGCTAGTAGTTCCTCAGGCAAGAAGGTAAACACGGGTGAATGAAGTAAAAGACATAGAATTTAATTTTCTATTGGTTATCTATTTTGGAGATTGTACTTAATTTGTATTTAAGTGTGGTTAGTGTCGTAATGACATGTATGTAAGGCCTGTATATAAGCAAACGCACAATGACTTTCAAACTAGTAGTGGACAGCCGTCCACCTAGGGCCGTTCATTAAACATAGTAGTTTGGGTTTCAGTAGAGAACTTAGTAAAAACTCTGATATGAAGCAATGAACTGAAAACAGATAGCTTAAAATGAATCATAAAATAATATGACACCAAATCTGAAAATGATTTTTGAAAATATTTTGGAAAACCTACTCAAGTACAGCTACACACTCTGCTTGTAGTTGGAACTTCCACTGTTCACAAAAGATTACCGGTCTCCTTTGTAAAGATATTACTACACTTATGTCAACTATATGTTTTCAAAACATAGGTGTTACATTTATTGATATCAAAGCATATGTTCTTGGCTCTAGGATAAAGTTCTCTGCTTATATAAGTACAATTAGTAAATTCTAACCCCTCATTAGTTGCTTTATGCTAGGAAACATATCTGATAGGAAAAGACAAAGAAGTCGTTCATCCCTGTCTGTTAACCAGCCTCCCCAGAGCATCGTATACCGGGGGGTAAACTTAATGTAGTCATTAATAAAGGGGAGCATAGTGGAGGGCATGGACCAAGAGTGCGGCGTATGGCAAGGAAAAGAGTTCCCAACCTTATGACAATAATAATAAAGGCTAGGCAGGCTAGTCCTGGCATAGAGCCATCTATAGGCGATACTAGTGATCTTGAGAACAATGAGATTTTTCAGGGCGTCGATTTTGATATTAAGTCTAAAGCCCCGGTGGCTCAATTATTCTTTGACCCACACCCAGACCATGAGCTATGGGAGAGCTTTAAGGAATTATACTTGCTACTATTCAATGAATTTATGTCCTCCATGATCCGATATATAGCATTCTTCGGGCAAGTAAAGAACCTATATGGGCGAAGAGCCAAGCTTAGGTTAGTATAAACCGATGATATCTGGATCCAAACCACACTAGCCTACCTTCCCAATTTTATTACTTGGATCAAAAAGAAGAATAAGATCGTATTTTGGGGTCCTTTCGAGTTTGAGACTTTTTTGGATCACATAGAATCATATGTGGTGCAAAACGTAGACTGGTAATGGTAGGGCTAGCTGGACTGGTTATGGCAACACATGAAAGGCTACTTTTGTGTATATATTAAGACACTTTAGTTGCTTTGTTGTAAATATGACTCTTTAATATTATCATATGTATATCCTGTTATGCAATAGTATTTGAGCTTAAGGAGTACATATATATATATATATATATGATAAGTGTCATATTAATGGTGCAAATTTTCTTTGGTAATAGTGAAAAGAAATAATGGTGAAGGGTAGACCAAAGAAAAGACTTGTAGTGCCAAAAGTCGAAGAAGTAGGAAACCCACCAGACCTTATGCAGCAAATTTTTGAAATGATTCAGGGCTTACGTGAGGAAATTCGAGAAGTGAAAGAAAAGCTTAATGAAGATAGAGTACAACCTGAAGACACCAATGTAAATGAAGACATTGAGGTACATCCGAAGGAGGAACCATCTGAGAATGCTAAACGATCACAGACACTGGAATCTAATAAGGGGATTCCTATTATTCAGGCCCGAGAAGAAGACCTCCAATACTGGATGCCTAAATTCATTAAGTACCAGCCTCCGGCATTCAGGGGAATATTTGATCCACAAACTGCTGAGGAATGGTTGACATGGTTGGAGAAAAAATTTGAGGTACTGGGGTGTCCTACAAAGATGAAAGCTAGAATGGCTATATATAAATTGGAGGGAGACGATGACCACTGGTAGAGAAATGCAACAATAACACTGAATACACGAAACATTCCATTGACCTGGGAGTTATTTCAACATGAGTTCAATGAGAAATTCTTCCCAAGGTCCATGAGGCTTGTAAAGGAGAAAGAATTCCTGAATATACGACATGGTGGTACTAAGACTTTTGATGAGTACTTGTCCCGGTTCACTCGGTTATCCCGTTACTCCTCTTATTGGCAATTTAAAGATGATGAGGAATGGAGCTCCGATATGTTAATCGGAGGACTGAAGCCCGATATGGAAGAAAAGCTAGTTGCTAGGCAATTTACTAAATTCAACAAGCCAGTGGAAGTATGTCAGCTGATGAAGGGTAACTTGAGGAGGGTGTATATGATCAAAAATGCAAACAACCAAAGTAGATCTAGTCAGGGGAATACTTCTCAAAAACGAAAAGGGCAAGTATTCTTTCCAAAGGGAAACAAGAAGAAGCCCTTTCTATCTGAGAAGAAAGGCTACTGATAGAGCTCAATATTTATATATTTTTATTAATTAATCTTAGGTTTTTGTGGGACTTAATTGAATACTTTGGGCATAATCAAGTGTTAAAGTGAGACTTTAGTGAAAGAATAATTTTGGAATTAAAGTGGTTAAATTGTTATATTTTTAATTAATATTTGTTATTCCCATTGTTATTTAATTGTGAGCAAAAGATATTACCTTTGTGAATCTAATTTTGTAGGTGATGATGTGGCACAACTTGAGTGGTTAAGGTTAAAGATGTTATTTTGGAGCTTAATGAAGGACAAAAGTGAAACATCACAAGTATAGAATTTATTTTCACATTTTTTTAAAAAGGAGGTTAAATGAGTAAGGGCCTTGTTTGGTGGTTGCAATTTTATGTCTAATCATTAAAATAAATTTTTATCTCTTATCCAAACATGGCACAACTTACTTTTAACCTAGAGAGAATTAAAGAAGCAAAAGAAAAGGAAGTGGGGACCATTATTTTTTAGAATGGCGGCTGAATTATTTGGAAGGCAAGTGGACCGAAAATAGGAATGAAAATGAATAGAGAAAGCAAGCATTGCTGGACCGAATGGATTTGGGGAAGGCTTGACCGAATTGGAGGATTAAAGGAGAGGAAAGAAACAGCTGAACCGTGACCGAAGATACAAGAAGGAATTATGGAAAGCAGTTGAACCGAAATTGTCCAATGAGAAGCAACAATTGACCAAGTTGAGTTGAAGAAGAATAGAGGAATTAATTAGAGAGAGCTGAACCAAAATTGAGAAGGGAATAGAAAAGAAAGGCAACCGAAATTGTTGACCCGAGTGGTTTGAAAAAGCAAGCTGAAATGTCATGGATTAGCTGGACCGTAGGGCATCACGGAATGAAGGGAAAAGGGAGGAGGCGTGAGGCATAAAGAAAAGTGAGGAGAAAAAGTCAAGTGTGGCGGCTGGTTGAGAGGAGTATGTTTGCGTTGTGAGAGTATGAAGAAGAGGAAGGTGTGCGTGAATGAGAGAAAAAGCATGAAGAGCAGCAGGAGACTATTGCTGCTATGAAGAGTAAGAACGAGTAACTGAATCGTGAAGGAATTGAGAGGCTGCTGCAATCCGATGGCTATTGTCTCCTTCATTCATCAAGCTTCATCCTCTTCCTCTATGAGTAGCTAAGCTTTGGTGATTTCCTTGAGTTGGGTAATGGTTTGAGCTTCTAAACTTCAATGGAATTCCTTTAAGCTCCCTTTTTAGTTCATGATTATGTAGCTTGGTTAAGTATGTAATTGTGATCTAGATTGTTATGCCAAGTGAATAAACTTGGTGATTGAGCTAGGAGTTGATTAATTAAGCTTTGTATGATTCATATTATGAGTAAGTTGAATTGTGTATTCCAACTTGGTTAAGTAGATTTAAATGATTAAACTGAATGTTTTGAATTGTTGTAATAGTAATTACAAGCTAGAATTGGAAGTTGATTATTCAACTCCTTGAGTCTGAATTATTTGGTGGTATTCATTTAATTGCTTCGGTAGAATGAATTAAATGATTATTGCAAGTATGGAGCTAGTGGTAACTTAGTTCCATCCTTTTGGCTCATTATAGAATTCAAATCATTACCAAGCAAGGAAGACTAAAACCCCAACTCAAGGGAATCCCATTTCATTATTATTCTAGTTTATTAAATTTACTTTGTTGTTAGTGTTAATTTCAATTCCTTTTGCTTCTTTGTTTTGAAAACCGAAAAATACAAAAATATTGCTTTAGCTTAGATTACTTCATAGTTTTAAACTCAAATTCTCAAAATGATTTCTCACAACTTTAAGGTTTTTTTTATCACTTTACTACTTAGGAACTTGGAAATTAATCTCCTCACAAGAACGACCTAGGTTGAGCTACTATGCTACATTTTCTAACCTAGTTTTATTTTGAGAACTCACACGACATGGGTTCATCAGCTACCAAGGTCCTCAAACATAGCAACCATATCCTCGATGCGGTAGGACACACCTGGGTAGGTCTTGTGAAGGGCAGCTGATTTGTCATGCTTGTAGAAAGCCCGGACACTTTATCAAAGATTGTCCTCAGCGAGCAGCTAAGCCCAGGCCATAGAACCAGGGTATAGTTTTTGCCATGACACATGAGGAGGCCCAAAAATCACCAGAGATGATCCAAGGTACTATCCTCCTCCATGGTAATACTTTACATGCATTGTTTGACTAGGGTGCTAGTCATTCTTTCATTTCATACGATTGTGCTAAACAATTAGAGCTAAGCATCTATGAATTGCGGTATGACTTGACTGTATCGACGCCTATGAGTTTCAAAACTATGACTGCTGATGTATGTCTAAGTTGTGTTATAAATGTTGAGGGGCATGAATCTGTAATAGATCGAATTTGTTTGCTACTCCAACAACTGGAAGTCATACTGGGTTTAAACTGGTTGACGGCAAACAATATGTTACTGGATTGTGGTAATAAGAGAGTAGTATTTCCAGAACCACAGACAAAACCCAATGTTAGTCCAAAACTAAACCTTTTATCTATGGCTGAAGTTGAAAAATGCTTAGAGAAAAGGTGTCAAGGGTATATAGTGCTTTTCTCAACACAAGCAGAGACAAATTTAACTCTTAAAAATGTACCCGTTGTGAATGAATTCCCTGAGGTCTTCCCAGAAGATATTACTAGGTTACTTCTAGAAAGAGAAGTATAGTTCACCATTGAAATCGCACCAGGAGCTGAATCTATATCCAAAGAACCTTATAGAATGGCACCAAATGAAATGATGGAACTGAAGAAGCAAATTGAAGAACTTCAGGAGAAAGCGTTCATCTGACCTAGTGTTTTACCGTGGGGAGTACCAATACTATTTGTTAGAAAGAAGGATGGAAGCCTAAGGTTATACATTAACTACAGAGAATTGAACAAGGTAACTATCAAGAACAAATATCCGCTTCTCCTAATTGACAATGTCCTTGATCAATTGTCTAGATCTAGTGTGTTCTCGAAGATTGACCTGAGATCAGGTTACCATCAGCTGCGACTAAAGGCTGAAGATATTCTACAAACAATTTTTAGGACCAGATATGGCCACTATGAATTTTTGTGATGCCTTTTGGGCAAACTAATGCATCTGCCATGTTTATAGACTACATGAACTAGATCTTTTGTCAGTACTTGGATCAGTTTCTGGTAGTCTTTATTGACGACATCCTTATTTATTCTAAAAATAGAGAAGAGCATGAGGAGCATCTGAGGATTGTGCTAAGCATTCTGAAGGAAAAACAACTCTTTGCCAAACTCAGAAAATGTGAATTCTGGCTATCAGAAGTCAAATTTTTGGGTCATGTGATTTTAGAAGAAGGGGTCTCTGTTGATCCTAGTAAAGTATAAGCAGTATTAAACTAGAAGAGGCCAAAAACTGTTACAGAAATACGTAGTTTTCTAGGTCTTGCTGGTTACTATCACAGGTTCGTACATAATTTTTATAGAATTGCTTTACCATTGACAAAGCTCATAAGAAAGAACCAATCATTTGTGTGGGATAAATGATGTGAAAAGAGCTTTACATAGCTGAAGGAGAGATTGATGACCACTCTAGTATTGATTATCCCATATCCCGTGAAACCTATATGGTGTATAGCGATGCTAGTAAACAGGGATTGAGATGTGTCCTTATGCAATAGGGTAGAGTAGTGGTGTATGCCTCTCAACAGCTGAAGACTCATGAATTAAATTACCCCACTCATGATCTGGAACTTGCAGCGATCGTGTTTGCTTTGAAGAAATGGTAGCATTATTTGTATGGTACCCCTGTAGAATTATACTGCGATCACAAAAGTCTCAAGTACTTACTTGACCAAAAATAACTTAACATGCAGCAGCGAAGATGGATAGAGTTGTTGAAAGACTATAACTTGGAGATTAAATATCATCCAGGGAAAGCGAATGTTGTCGCCGATGCTCTTAGTAGGAAGGCGGTGCAGGTGGCAGTCATGATGGTATGAGAACAAAAATTACTAGAGGAATTTAGGGATCTGAATCTGTCAAATCAAGTATTCCTGAACATCAATGTACCAAATGAAGTACTCATTGCTAACTTTAATGTTAGTCAAGAGGAGAGTGGTCTGAGGGCAGAAATAGAAGAAGCTCAGAAACAAGATGAGTAGGCCACGTTTATTTGAGAAATGATCAAAATAGGTGAAAATCCATACTATAATCTTTTGCCCAGTGGGTTAGTCAGATACCAAAAGCAAGTTTATGTTCCACCAAAGGCTGATCTAAGGATAAAAATTCTGGATGAGGCACATAAGAGTAAATATACTCTTCATCTAGGAGCAATCAAGATGTACCACAACTTGAAATCAGAATACTGGTGGCCAGGACTAAAAAGTGATGTAATCAAGTATGTTGCACGATGTCTTACCTGTCAAAAGGTAAAATTGAACATCAACGACCATTAGGACTTCTATAAAGCCCCAAAATTCCAGAGTGGAAGTAGGAGAGCATTACTGTGGATTTGGTGGTAGGATTACCCAGGATCAAAATCTATGATGCAATATGGGTAATTGTTGACCTTTTTACAAAGTCAGCTCATTTCCTACCTATCAATGCTAGTTATTCTCCTGAGAAACTAGCAGAAATTTATATAAAGGAGATAATTCAATTACATGGTACGCCAAAGAGTATTATGTCTGATAGAGATCCTCACTTCACATCTGAAAGCTTTACACGAAGCATTGGGTATGAAGTTGAAATTCAGTACGGCCTATCATCCACAAACGGATGGGCAGTTAGAGAGGACTATACAGACACTGGAAGACATGTTGTGAGCATGTGTTATGGATTTTAAGGGGAATTGGGATCATTTCCTTCCACTCGCTGAATTTGCTTACAAGAACAGCTATCATGCAAGCATTCAAATAGCTCTGTATGAATCATTCTATAGAAGGAAATGCCAGTCACCTCTCTGCTGGACAAAATTATCGGAGAGAAAATTATATGGGCCATATCTTATTGATCAGACTTCAGAAAAAATAAAAAACTATCAGAAAGAGTCTCCTTGCAGCATAGAGCAGACAGAAAAGCTACACTGACAAAAGAAGAAGACCTCTAGAATTTAAAGTTGGAGATCATGTATTCCTAAAAGTATCTTTAGTTACTGGAATCGGTAGAGAGATAAAGAGAAAGAAGTTAAGCCCATGGTATATTGGTCCTTTTGAGATTCTTATGAGAATTGGACCAGTGGCATACAAAATAGCCCTACCCCCAAACTTGAGAGCAAACTACATGATATATTTCACGTCTCTCAATTAAAGAAGTACCAACTGGACCCTGAGCACGTGATCAAGTATGAAGAAATTGAGGTACGAGAGAATAATACCTATGAAGTAGAGCCAGAGCAAATCATTGACCAACAAGAGAAACAGCTTAAAAATTGAAGTATACTATTCGTGAAGGTGGTCTGGAAAGGTTTTTCTCCTAGAGAGGCAATATGGGAAGTAGAAGAAGATATGAAGAAACATTAACTGGAATTTCTGTCTTAAGACGCGTGACAAAGTTTCGAGAACAAAATTTCTTGTACGGAGGAAGAATTGTAATATACCAAATTTTGTAATACTAAAAACATGTAAATATGGAAATAGTGGAATAAAATAAATACTGGTATTTACAAATTAAAGGTAGAGTTGCTTTTGAAATTCCCAAATATACATTATGTCATTTGTGGAAATAAAAAAGTCAAGATTGCAAAAATATAAGTGTAAGAAGTCAGAGGAAAATTCGTCGGTGGCTGAAGGGCACAGACATGTCAATTGCAAGATTGAAGGAATTCAGGCGTTGTGTGGTGTGCCTAGATATGGTGCCACTATCCCACTTGGGTCTAGCATGGAATTCTGGGTAATGTACCGATGGAGCAACTTTATTAAAAGAACTTAAGTAAAGTATGTAATGATGGCTTATTATGACTCATGATGGCACATCTTTCGTGTTAGCCAAGTAAGGAAATGACAAGTGCCCCTAAATCATTACAAAGTAAAAACATGTTTTTGTATTGATCAAATGAGGAGGTGACATGTGTCCCTCATCATTACACATCATTATACCCACTTTAAGCCTTTCGTGTTGTCATCTCTGGAGTATGACACCTAGCGTCTGAGTCTAAGGAATTCACCGGTCTCCTACTGCGTCGCTTACTTTACGAGTCGAGCACTGAACCCAAGAGTCCAGGGAAATTGTTAGGCCTCCCCTTCCCCTGACCATTTATACCCTACTGAAGAAAGAGAAAACGGAAGACTAATGGTTGCATGACATGTGGCACTCTTAAGCCTTAAACTTGTGACACTTGGCAAGATGGGATGAGATCATTTTATGTGATTAAATCAAAACCATCCATGCCTAATTAAATGACAAATTTTGTGCAAGCATGGAAAGAGAAAGAGAAATCATATTCTTAAGCTTAAGAACACAAGAAGAGAGAAGGAGGAGTGAATAGTTAGTTCTGCTTACTACCGGAGTTGATTTCTACCCCGAATCGCCATTATTGTCCAATAAGTCCTTCTGGACTTCAATTCTATGGTATTAGATTTCTCATATGAGGTGTTTTGTACCAATTAGTCTGTTGGAGTGCTGCCGGAATACCAAACCACCTGTAGAAATGCGAAGAGGTAAGCGTAGGCTTCCTTTTTAACCGATTACTTCGTGTTTTCGTTGAGTATTTTTTGACCATTGTGCCACCTTTGATTTTTGACCAAGGGGAGTTTTTGAAGCAAGACAATGTTTTTTAATCATGTTTAAGGTGATATATGATTTTTGTGGAAGTATTAGACTTGTTGGTAGTTAAAAACACAAAGTTGGATTTTTGTTGTTTTGGGAGGCAGATTTTGGTTAGGGGATAAATCTGGTAGAAAGAATTTGATTTTGGTATTTTTGAGCTTTCCGTTAGATTCTACACGAAAAATTGTGTGGGAATAGACTCTAGTTATAATTTTTGACAGACTGGTTTAAAAATTCAAAAACTGGAAATTAAGTCAGCTAGTGTAACAAAGCTACGAGTGTGCGTTTTTTCTGACTGTTTTGTGGTGGAGAAAATTTCACCACACAAAATTCATCTGATGATGATGAGATTTTCCAAAATTAAAGTAAACTTAAAGACCTTTAATTTGATAGGTATTTTAAAGGATTTTGATAAGTATACTAGGAGTTATGAGTGTTTGAAGTAGACCATTAAAACTGGTCAGATTTTCTGGCAGCAAGGGAAAAAGAAAAAATGGGAAGTGTGCGCAGTCAGATGGCTATTGAAAGTATTTTTCCCTTTAAATAGACTTAATAAGGGTCATATAGAATTTTGGATCACCCCAATTCGATTTTTCTAGAATTAGTTATGATTTTTCAAAGTTCAGTGAAAAATCTGCTAGCTTTTGGTAATTGTGCGAAAATTCAAAGTAAAGTGTTTTTATAATAGAATTGGACATTTAAGAGTTAAGTTAAGTATTTGGAGTAGCTTGAGCTCATTAGCTACATATTGGGCCTAATGTAGTGACCCTAATGATAACCAACATAAGAGAATAATTTATGAAGAATTGGACTAAGAAATAAGTCATTGCCGTAAATTATAATTTACAGGACTTGACACTTGCCTAGGATATTCAAAGCACATCAATCAAGATCAAGATTTGGAAAAATTGTCAGGTAGTAACTTATCCCTCACATACTATTTGATATGTTATATGTATGTTTGTACCACTGTGAATTTAAAACATTTAGATGAGAAGGGCTAAGGCCCAGTAAAATTTCCCCGCTCTGTGGCAAGGGACGGTTGTCCTTGAAGTAGTAACGTAATGCTTTTTGCATATTGTGAATTTATCTCTGAATGTTGAATATGTTGATTGTACTGTAACTTTGGTTAACATGGCATGATATATGTGCATTTTATATGAGTGATATCTATTACTACTGAGATTTATTGAACTCACCCTATTTTTCCAAAACAAATTTTTAGCTCAAGCAAGTAGTTACTCAAGCAAGAAGGTAAACACGAGTGAATGAAGCAAATGACTTAGAATTTAATTTTCTATTGGTTATCTATTTTGGAGATTGTACTTAATTTCTATTTAAGTGTGTTCAGTCTCGTACTAACATGTATGTAAGGCCTGTATGTAAGCAAACGCACAATGACTTTCGAACCAGTAGTGGACAGCCATCCACCTAGGGCCATTAATTAAACATAGTAGTTTGGGTTTCAACAAAGAACTTATTAGTTAAAACTCTGATATGAAGGAATGAACTGAAAACGGATGGCTTAAAATGAATCATAAAATAATATGAGACCAAAATCGACCTAAGTTTGAGATAGCTTACAAGAATAACAGTAATCCTGTGAATCTCAAACCAAAATCGAACCCTCTGCCTTCACCATATTCCCTCTCTAATGTTGTTTGTACAAAAGCTACCAACTTCCCTAAGCTCATCATCACCCCACTTCCTCCTTCTTGTTCCAGGAAACTCTTGCAGTTGACAAACCCTGAAGCAAAGCCATTTCATCAACTCATAGACAAAGTCATTAAGAGAATTAGAAGAGGAAAGCAGCATGGTGGGGGAAGAGAGATGGGAGGTGTGGTGACAATTTGGTGATTGAGGGAGAGGGAGAGAGTACAAGTTTCTGAAAAAGAAAAAGTCTACAGAAGAGAGAGAAAGCAAGAGAAAGAAGGAATTATTTTTAAAAAAATCAATGTGGGACCCACATACACTAAAGTAATGTCAGTTCATTCCAATTTAACGGCTTTGTTAAAATTGCCCCAATTTGTAATGTTTTTGTGTATTTTTGCCCCCTTAAAAACTTAATGGAGCCAATGCCCTTAGCATTAAAACATTGTTCTTAAAATTGTACCTACGCCCTTATAATAATCACCTTAACTCTTTTCCTCATGGCATATTTATGATACTTGGCTCAACCAGACTTAATAGTCTACTTAATTTATACTTATTTTTAAGTTTATAGGCCCAAAATTTGGGATGTTACATAAAATATGTTGGAGCTAATATTATCATGATATCTTAAGTATGTTGATAATCTTATGCTAGTTTCATTATTAGATATATGAGATTGTAGTGTTAGTTAATTGCATGTATCATGCTAGTAGTGGGCATTCTCTATGCTTTGTTGTACCTGAGAAGGAAGTAAAAATTTCATCAAGCATTTCTATAAGTAATACTACATCTTTGGGGTCTCTGGAAGTCAAATCTTAGTTTGATCAGCTGGTCCACGCTAGGCCCCTCCAAAATTTTCAACCAAGTAAAGGGAGAGCAGCATCTACCCTCCCTCTCCCCCTCTCCTCTCAAACCAAATGCACCTTAACTCAAGAAATGGACAAGATGAGAGGATATCTATAACTCATGACCCATAGTTTGACTAACTCAATGCATCCCCTTCCAAACAAGCTATTAAGAAACCTATGAGCATTTAAAATAAGGAAATAATTTTTTCTCTTTTTTTAAAAAATAAGGATATAACAAATGGAGTGTTATGATAAGAAAATGAAATAAATTTATAGAGGGTGACTTACCACAAGATAGATGAAAGAGGAGGTCATGATGGTGGAATAGTTGTGGCAATAAGCATCAACAATAGGTGCCACCAGCAATTACATTATGGAGGTGAGGCCATATTAATTGTTCACCATCTTCACCGCAAACGATTTACCTAGCTTCATAACATCAATAAGATATGTTACTAAATTAGATGCCACCCTTTTGAACTCAAGCCTCTTTATCCCAGATATTGTTTCTGTTGGAATTGGCAGGCACAGGGAAATAATTTTAAAATGTTCACCAATCCCAATTGAGGATTTATCAATGGCGTTTAAATAGAGTTAGAAAGAAATGTACCTTTTTGAAGTCAGGGTTTTCAATTTCTAGGAACCAACACCTCCAAGCAGCTCCCTCTACCGGTATCCACATGAATGTTAGTCCAACACGGATTGTGTGCTAGCGCCTCCAATGTCTGCTAGGGTTTTTTTACGGCTCTAAATTCTCATCTGTTAATAAGTTTTTGTGCCCTATCAATTTTATAACCCATAAAGGCTATATTCAAATTTCAAAATTAATCAAGATTAATTTCAAAATTAATTAACTCTTAATTATCTTGCTGAGCAAATTAAATAAATTCAGTTTAATTAAATCTTTCGTACAGTTTTAATTTAACCTATTTATTTAATTCGAATAAAGAGCCAATAGATTTAACTTATCCTTATAAATTAAATATAAGATATTATATCTCTATCATGTTAGTTATTAAATTTAATTTATCTAATAAAATTAAATTTAAAACTAACACAATATAATAATATTATCATATATATATATATGTATTTTGAAAAAAAAAATAATATTTTTAATTTTCTTTTCAAAAATTTTATATTATATATATAAATATAAAATTCATCCACCCTAAATTAAACATTGTCTCGTGTTGGGCCATTCTTGTGTGTGACCCTGTAGGGCCAAACGAAGTTGGCAGTGGGCCAATAACTATACTAACCCACAAGTCGTAACCGGCCTCTAGTAAGACATTATGACTACCCAAGTCATTTGCCATATTTGGATTCAAAATGGATATATCACTTGAGTGTTGTCTTAGAATTACTCAAGTGACCACTCAAGTGATGAAGTTGACAAAAGCCTCTAATACTCTGCCAGATTTTGAAAGGAATCACTAGAGTGACTACTTGAGTGATGCGACAAACAATGTTTCGTAACTTCAAAAAATCGTAGGAATGATTGTGTAACTCACTCTTCTTGCATCTAATCACTCTAACACTTCATTATTTTAGTGTTTAATGTATTTCTCTAGGAATAAAATGAAGAAATTATGTGAAGGGACAAAAGGTGAGTTTACAGAAGTAAAGCATCCACCAAAGGTAACGGCTATTTTTTCAAATAAGAAGAATGGTCAAATGAAGCAAGGAAACTCTAACGGACGAATACTTACAATGGTCATCTACTACAATTCAACCATAAATATGGAAGAATTCGAAGAAGATATATACACACAAAAACAATGACAAATATGCTAAGACATGAAGCATCCACTCCTACCTGAATACTCTATATTTATCTTCCTTTGATATCATTTACTTTAGAGATGGAGATTATTTATAGTGTACTTCAGTGTTCATCTTATTTACTTCTAAGAGAGAAGATTGATTGTAATCTTTTATCATCATGGATGTATCCCTACGTGTTTAAGGGGGAGTAACTTGATTGTAACCTTATGGTGTGTAAGGGGGAGTAACTCCATGAGAGATTTATAAAAGGCTTCATAAGTACCTGGCTAAACTTGTAGGTTGGAAAGGCTTTTCTTGTGCCCGGATTAAGTAAGAAGATAGTGGATTGGAAATCTTAGGGGGAGCTTAGGGACTAGACGTAGGTCATCATAGATGGATTGAACCAGGATAAATCACAATTTGTATACTCTCTTCCTTAAGCTCTTATATTTTCAGCATTTATTAAATTTTGATTTATGATTCATTATTTTCATACTTATTACTCTCATTAAGTTGCAAAAAGATTTTCAAATTTCTTAAGTTATTATCAAACACCCAATTTACCCCCTCTTTGGTGTTCGCCAGTTCTAATTGATTGGCCTCACCTTGTCATTTAATACAAATGACTAATTCTTTATAATGAGCATTGTTAGTGGCAAGGCAATTCAAGGGAAGTTTTAAATAAATCGTTTATAGCCAAGTCCAAGAAGCTTTTAATCTGTGTAATTGTCTCAAGCCTCTTCTATATTAGTACTACTTCACATTACTAAGATCTACAATGACCCCATCTTCTGAGATAACATAGCCTAAGAGTTTATCTTCTGAATGTCAAAACTCTCATTACTAGGCTTAGTATATAACTACTCTTTTAGAATTTCCATCTTTGCTTTACTATTCGAGGAGCATTCATACATGAAAGTTATTTTCTAGTCTCAATTCATACTTAACTTGCTTAAATGCATGTTGTTAAGGACTTGTAGCTTTGATCTCTGCTAACTTTTACTATCATGTATTGACCATGTAGAATTGAGCTTGGCCTAATTAACAACAAGGTCAACTGAAGAAAAATCAAGGTGCAATTGTTCGTTAGACATAAGAGGTTTCTACATTCTAAAACTATCTTAGGTCATTGTCTTCCCCAGATAACTATTATACTTTGTGGGTTAGTAACTTTCCTTGAGTTCTACTATAATTATGAGATCTAACTTCGATATTGAGATCTACTACAATCTCACTGAGCCCACTTCCTAGATCTAATTGCTATCCCTCTTTGAGAAGTTCAAGACCCAAGAATAAAGTTATCAAATAACTTGACCTCAGCTTAATCTAGCAACTATACTTATAATTCTCCAAAAGTGATCATAGATGCTAATATTGCCCTTTTAGGCCTTACTTATTTCTTTTGGTGACTTTAGAACTATTTTTTTAGCTTTTCAACTTCCTCAGGCCTTCTTTTCTTTTCACTATTCTTGGCCACCCTTTACTATTTATTTTCCACTTAAATTAGAGTAAGGTTGACTCTGCTTGTCTTGCCTTGACTGCTTTTCTTTCTTAGGGAGGACATGTTGCCCTTGTTAGAATAATGCCAACTCTATTATTCTAGCCTTGGCAACTCTTGGAGGACATGTTGCTTTTATTAAAGCAATGTCAACTCTACTTGTTTTGTTGTATCTGTAACTCTGTTCTATTGAAGGACCAATGCCATGATCTTTCTCTAGTCAGGTCTAGAAGTTATCAACTTTCAGGTTTCTTATATATTTTTTGCTAACTTGTCATAACTGAGTCCTCAACTATGGGAATCTTATCTACTGGATTCAATGCAGGCCTGAGTACTCTAATCATGTACCATATAGATGTTATAGGTACATTGACTAAATCCCAATTCTACTAAGTATCTAAACATCATTAACTTTCTCATTTCAACTTTGTAATAACTAATTTCCTCAAGTTAATCATGTGATACCACAAACTAAGCATACACAAAAAGCTATAAAGGACAACACATTGCAATAATTTGAGCTATATAACAAATTGATGCACAAATATCTAAGCTAATTAAATAGCAAGCTAGTGCACAAATACTGGGGCTAATTAAATAGCAAGATGGTGCAAAAATACCTGAGCTAATTAAATGTAAAGCTAGTGCACAAATACGCGAGCTAATTAAATAGCAAGCTAGTGCACATATATCATATTGATAACTTAACCAATTGTTAACTAGTGTTCATACATAATTAAATGAATAAATAACTAGCGGACATTGCAAAGGAAACTTACATGTCCTCATGCACAATCAACATAATGGCACAAACAAACATGCAATATATAAATACACCTTCACATGAAGGGGGACAGTTACTATTGTTGTTGCTTCTCTTTCTCTATCTTGTTTAACCTGTGCTGCCTTTATCTCTTATATCACATGTCATTTATAAGATGGTCCAAAACCAACTGTACGAGATCTACAGGAGATCCCCTCCTTCTTATATGCCCATACTCACCTACCTCTTCTAGTTAGAGTCGAGAAAACGAGCCAAGCTCGTCGAGCTGGCCCATCTAGGCCCTTTTATTATGAGGGCTGGGCTTGTAAATTTGCCCCTCAAATTGCAACTGCGCCTAAAAGGGCCAACCCATTAGGCCCTTTTTTTTTGTTTAAAAATTGTTCAAATAATACTAGAATATCTATATTATTAATGATGTTACAAATATTTAGTTCTTATTATCTTTTTAAAAAATTAAATTTATTAAATGGTTTGATTTATTTGGTTTTCCACAATGGTTTATTCATTTAAACTTTAAAAAATAGGCTAATTTTGACATTAGATAATGATTTTAACTGGAAATTTATGAATTTTAAAAATAATGTATCTCAATTTAAAGCAAAATAATAACTAAATTGTAAAATTTGAAAGTGAATTTTATTTGAATTAAAATGAGTTTAGGCCCGAGCCCGTGAATGGCCGATCTTGTAGGGCCAAGGACTTCATAAATTGGGGATTTTACAGAGGTTGGGCCTAAAAGAGCTGGCTTATTTAGGCCTGAGACCGTAAAGGGCTGGTTCTTCTTCCCATCTCTACTTCTATTTGAACCATCTTTATACTATTCAAAAGAATAGCTTAAAATAACATTAATCCTATGACCTTTCGGCATAACCATTTGTGAGCATAACATGACTATGCAACTGATAATAGCACTTATCATTTGATCTATGAAGATAATCATATCATTCAATAGTCTAAAAATCACATAGTCATAATACAACTTCAAAATAGCTTATTGGAAACATAAAAGCAAGCTTTAAACTTAAGCTTGAATTGAACTAAAACTGAAATCCAAATATAACTCAGTAACAAATTCTAAATAACTTGAAATTTAATAATTTCTCTTGAAACTTGAAATGCCTATTATGTCTACCAGAGTGTTTTCCTTAATGAACTTCTTTAGTTCACTAATACATACATAACACTTGTATGGACTTGACTTAAGTTTTCAAGCCTTCTCTAAATCCATTTACCAGTGTTAATGAACACATATAAGAGGATTTTAATTCAAATTGAATCATCATATCTGTTACTCTTTAAGTTCTTTCTAACTTTAACCCTAAAACCTCATTACTGCGGGATACAGAGTTCAAATTATCTTCAGGATCAAACTCTTATAGGTCTTCTCTTCATAATAGCTAAAATAAAGCTATCTAAAGCAGGGAAGTGAGGAAAACTTAATACTTTTCACTTTCATTTTTATATCACACATTATAGAAACCTCTTGGTATGTCATATATATGGTTTGGCTATTTAGGATACTTGTTCCATATCATAACACTTTGAAATAGTGACATTTCTTAAACTTATAGCTTCAAAAGTTTCAAGCTCCATAGCATTTATCTTTATACACTTTTTGGTGCTTAAATCATGTCATTCCATTAACATATCAATGCTTGAACTTCTCAAAAATTCCTAGATAACATTCCTTTTTAATTTAGATATTTTCTAGCTTCTATGACAAGTTTGAACCTCAATTTTAAAGTCTCTATGAAAAGCTTAAGAATCTAAGATAGTTATTTAGCAAAGGGAGGCATCAAAATAGTGGCTACTCTTTAGTTTTTACTTTTATATTTTAGTCTAGACATGAAATCAACATCATGCCCAAACTAATATTCATATTTCATGTTCTATATGTATATACACATCCTTCTCCCTTCCAAATATGCCTCCAAATTTTAGCAAAGGAAAGCATCAAAACAGTAGCTACGCTTTAGTTTTTACTTTTATATTCCAGTCTAGACATGAAATCAACATCATGCCCAAACTAACATTCATATTTCATGTTCTATATGTATATGCAAATCCTTCTCCCTTCTAAATATGCCTCAAAAGTTTCACTTCATAATCTGGAAATTTTTTCTAGAATTTTGAAAGTCACCCCAAAGTAAAAACTCAACATGCAATGACATTTAGGCAATACATAAGCATTTCTTACATATATACCCTTTAATCTAGGTTGACCTCACATGTCCTTCCATTTCTCCTACTAAACCAAATTATTAGCTTCCTTTTCCTCCCTAAAGATGTCTTAAATAGAAGAAATATTGGTGGTAAAATGTTTAGGAGGCTTACCTCAACACAAATCCAAGTTTGCATGTGAGATTTGCCCTTCAATTTACCTTTAGTTTCAACTTTACTTCTTCACAGTTTTGACTTCCCTTGACCTCCTGGGAATCACTAGAAAACTTATTTTCTTCTAATTTTTTAAACTTTCCTATAGAGAATAACTATCAAGAGCCAATCAATAACTTTTCTATCATAAATAATCAGAGCTTTGGCTAAACGACTCTATCACACGAGTAGAGTATTTTGGCCTATTGCCAGAACCTCTGCTTTGATACCAAAAATGTAACACCTTACTTTAGGGTCACTTATCAGAGTATTTAGCCATTTAAGAAATACATGTGACCCAAAAGTACCCTTAACTAAGCTAGAAACTTAAAACTAAATATCAAAGCTTAAGTACTATGAATAATGAATTTACCTGAAACTTTGAAAATTCACAAGTAAGTCAATACAACTCCAATATTAGTGGTTTAAAACTCTATTTCTAGCTCTTGGAAATCTCTTTGGTAGAAAAATAAACCTAGGTTTGTTTCTATTTCATTTGGTCTAGACACACTCATTTATCAAATCTGAATAGGGGAAATTGCAGGAATTTTTCTAGATTTCTGACACAACTTTCAAAAATTAGAACTTGTGATCTACACATCCCAAAGTTATAAATTAGGACTCCTTTTAAATCTTAAGATGTGTATTATGTTTTTGAAAAATTCATTATCCAACTCACACTTTTTCCATGTCTCTAAGTAGTCAAAAATTTGTGTCTCAAATGAACACTAAAAAAACATATTTTTAAAGCTTTTCTCATGTAGCACTTTGACAAAACCGGTAAAAATGTATGAACTTATAATGGTCTTAGGTTAACCGCTACAAATTGTAGAGTTTTGACTACGTGCCAAGTGGTGTTAGCGTTAGTGTTGCTAGATGTAGTGTTTACATAATGTAACTGCCACAAATGGGAGGCGCCAAGTAGTGCGAGCATTTATAGCGGTTACATTGTAGCAGTTAGGGGACCCATTAATGCTGCAACTGGAAGTGCGATGCTTGGGCTTAGACATTTGTAGTGGTTATAAATATTGACTGCTACAAATGTTCACATTTGTAATGGTTTAGACAAGCTGTTACAAACACACATAAAAATGAGGCAAGGGCGGTGCGTTTGTAGCAGTTTTTTTAGTGGTTTAAGGTGAACTGCTATTAATGCAACACTTATAAAAGGCGTTGTGTCTTTCACTTTTGGCACTTTTGACAAAACCACCATCTCTCTCTTGGGGTTAATTCAAACAACTTTACTCAAGAAGAAGTATAGGGTATAGATCCAAAGTTTAAAATGAATGAAGATGCTAGAACTGTTTTTGACCTCATTCATGATAGAGAGAAGCCTTTATAGCTAGTGCGAAATATTCTAAATTGTCATTTTTGATAAAATTGTACCATATCAAGTACTTGTGTGGCATTTCTAACAAGGTGATGTTGATGATACATTTTGGTCATACCAGGATGAAGAGTATACTGGCTCTTATGTGCCTCATCAAGAATCTTCTGTCTCAACTCTGCCTTAAGTGGAACACAAATTCTCTTCTGATAATAAACCAATCCGTTAGGCAACAGATCATAGCCTTGAGCTTTTCCCCATTCAATTCTAGCCAGATTATGCTGTATCCAGCCATCTTGGCTCTGAGCTTCTTCAATCTCAGCTCTCAAGTAACTTTCCCCTTGGGAAACAGTATAATTGGCACAGATGATCTGGTTTGACAAATTCAAGTCACGAAAATCTTCTATCAATTTTCCCTCATCATCGTTGCCACAAAGATTGTCTTTCGACTAAGAGCATCCACAACTACATTGGCCTTACCCGGATGATCTTTAATTTCTAGGTTGTAGTCCTTAAGCAACTCCATTCAACGACGCTGTCTCATATTCAATTCCTTCTGGTCATATAAATACTTGAGACTCTTGTGATTGTATTACAGTTCTACAGTCACACCATACAAATAATGTCGCCAAATCTTCAAAGCAAACACAATGGCCGCAAGCTTCAGATCATGAGTGGGATAATTCATTTCATGAGGTTTGAGCTGTCGAGAGGCATAGGCCACCATACGTCCCTGTTGCATAAGGACACACCCTAATCCCTTCTTACTCGCATAACTATACACAACATAAGTCAAGCTTGGATCAAGTATAATCAACACAGGTGCCGTAATCAACCTCTTTTTTAGCTCCACAACGCAATTTTCACAATGTTCATCCCATACAAATGGCTAATCTTTTCTCGTGAGCTTGGTCATCGACAAAGCAATACATGAGAAATTCTGAATGAATCTCCGATAGTAACCAGCAAGACCTAGAAAACTGCGTAACCCTGCAACAGTTTCTAGCCTCTTCCAGTCCAGTACATCTTCCACTTTACTGGGATCTACAGAGATCTCTTCTTGCGAGATAACATGGCCTAAGAATTTTACTTATTGTAGGTAAAACTCGCACTTACTCAATTTAGCATAGAGCTGCTTCTCATGCAATGTATTTAACACAATTCTCAAATGATGCTCATGCTCTTCTTTACTCCTAGAGTAAATCAGAATATCATCAATGAACACAACTATGAACTGATCCAAATATTGTCAAAAGACACGGTTCATGTAATCCATGAATACCGCAGGTGCATTAGTTAGCCCAAATGGCATCAGTAAGAACTGATAATGACCATACCTGGTTCGGAAAGCATTCTTCGAAACATCTTCTGCTTTCACTCGTAGCTGATGATACCCCCACCTTAGATCAATCTTTGAAAACACACATGAACCAGATAGTTGATATAAAAGGTCATCAATTCTAGGGAGAGGGTACTTGTTCTTGACGGTAATCTTATTCAGTTCTCTATAGTCAACACATAAACGAAGACTCACGTCTTTCTTTTTCACAAACAGAACTGGAGCTCCCCACGGCGACACAATGGGCCTAATGAACACTTTCTCAAGCAAATCCTCAATCTGCTTCTTTAACTCTGCCATTTCATTTAGGGCCATACGATATGGGGCCTTAGATATAGAACTAGCTCCTGGTACAATGTCAATTGGGAACTAAACTTCCCTTTTAAAAGGCAATCCACTAAGGTTATCTGGGAATACCTCAGGGAATTCATTTACCATAGGTATACAACTCAAAGTTTCGCTGATCTCCCCTTGCACGGAGAAGAATACCATATACCCCTGGCCACCCTTCTTCAAACACTTCTTAGCTTTAGCTGTTGAAAGGAAGTTCAAACTAGTAGTCACATTCTTAACACTCTGAGGTGCAAAATACACAATCCTCTTATTCCCATAATCGAGCAACACATTATTTGCCGTTAACCAATCAAAACCCATAATGACTTTCAATTGGTAAAGCAGCAAACAAATCAAATCGATAACAGATTCATGCCCCTCCACAATAAGCACACAATTTGAACAAACTTCAGTAGTTAAGGCCTTGAAACCCATCGGTATCGACACAATCAAATCAAATAGCAATTTATACACATGTAATCCCAGGCACTTCACACAATCATAAGTAATAAAGGAGTGAATTGCACCCGAGTAAAACAAAGCTTGCAACATATAGCCATTAAGAAGAAATTTACCTTGTATCAAATCAGGGGATTTTTGAGCCTTCTCCTGGGTCATAGCAAATACTCGGCCCTGAGTCCTCAGTCTCTAATCTAGCTAGGGCTATTTGTACTTAGAGCAATATGGCCAATTTGCTTACAGTTAAAACATATCACTCGACCCTCACAAGTCTTGCCATGATGTGGCTGATTACAACGAGGATAGATCCACAGTATAAAAGGAGTTCTCTGCTGATCACGACTTCTAGACTGATAGGGCTTTTTACCACTACCCTTTGATAGAGAGAATCCTTGGCCTTTTCGTTTCTGAGAAGCATTACCCTTACTAGGCTCACTGCGGTTGCTGATAGCTTTGGCAGGATACAAATCTCTTAAATTGTTTTATGTGATTCTACATTCTTTAACTGCTTTATTGAACTCAGTAAATCGGTGGGTAACTAGCCGTTTCTTTATCTCCCGTCTTAAACCATGGATAAGTATATCAGAATTCCATTCCTCATCATCCATTTTTTGCAGATACGAGGAATACCGAAATAAATGGATAAAATGAGACAAATTATCGTCAAAGGTCTCCGTGTCCCCTTGTTTAATGGAAAACAATTCAGTTTCTTTCTCCAGCCGTACAAACTTAGTGTAACCCCCTTCGTAATTATGATTCAAAATACGTATTTTAAAATGAAATAGAGACAAATAATAATCAAATTCATTTACAATCCCTTCCTTACGGAAGGGTTTTCACAAATATTTTCAAAATTTCTGCCTTACCTTGGTCTCAAATTCCACAACTCGAATATAATTACCATGTGTAGTTACATCACATTTACATATCAGTGTGTACAACAAAATCCTGGCAACCCCGGGGTTTCATACATAAACTAAAGGTTTATAAATTCCTATTAGGGGATTGCACTACTGTCACCAAAGCAACATTTATAAGATATACGGTGATCCTCAACAAAACATGATAACCAACACCAAAATATAAATCTCCCTAAGGAGCCCTATCCGCCCTTGGTCGTCTCCTTTCCCTTGGAGCCACTTACCCTGTCTGAAGGTTAGTCAATGGAAAGAATGAGATTTAAAAGAATCCTAGTAGTAACAAATCACTCATACCACATGTAATCACAAAGAATGCAAGAAAATCATCAAGCAACATCACAGCATAAAGCACAGCACGCAGGTTGCCACATATGCACATAATCACATAATCTCATCCCTCGTATTCCACTGCTCCAAAGGCACGGTCCTCCCACTGTCAACACTAATAGGCCGCGGGTGAAGGTTTCACAAATAGCCTTTCGGCTTTCACAGAGTTTCATCCCCCATATTCCACTTCCCCGAAGGTACAATCCTCCCACTGTCAACACCGATAGGCCGTAGGTGATAGACTCATAAACAATGATCAAACAAACATACCATGTATCACATATAGTATAAGGGAAAAGAGTCACTACCTTGTTCTTTCCGATTGTGCTCTAGCGCAGGTGGATCACGAACAGGGCAAATATCGAATCCTACCATTCCAAAAGCACCATTTAGACACTTCCATAGTGTTTCTTGGGGTTATATGAGTCTATAATGAAAATTTACAAAAATGCCCCTAGGGACTCGGCCCAGGCCCGTCGTACCCGGTCCGGTTGTACTTTTCCTGAAATTCTAATATGAGCTATACTAACATATTTCCACCTAAGGAATCCATTTTTAGACTCGAAATTATCAAATTCAATGTCAAATTATAAATTTACCCTTGGCAGCCCTGCTTTAAGGGTTTCAAGGGCGTTTTCGTAATTATGCTTGTTCGGCCTTTTCCGGAAAAGTGACTAACTGTAACCCCACCTAATTTTCGCTCCTAAACTCAATGGAACCATCAAATCATTGAAAATCCAACTCTAACACCTCCAAACTAGCCTTGGCCAAAATTCTCAGTTCCCCAAAAAAAATTGGGGTTTTTCAGTTTCGGCTTCACAGAAGTGTTTCTTTCTACTCCTAATCACTTTATTAACCATTACATTTGGTTACAACTAACATTAAGACCCAATTTGGGTAGCATAACCCCTAGCCCATATCATTTCCAAACTTTAAAACCATTGGCAATTCGGTAAAATTTCACTGATTAAATTGCCTACAGCAGCCAGAATAAGCAATATATGAAAGTTTGGAAGTTACCTCAAGCCCCACTAGCTTTTTCTCAAGGTGGCTGAAAACCCTTGCCTTAGAACACCCAAATTTGTGCTCCACAAACCTTGAAGAACATAGAAGAATAGCTTAGGAGCGGAGTTATACGCGTTAGGTAAGGATTTACTGAAGAAATCGACTTACCGTACAAGTTCTCTTCTCCTTTTCTCTCTAGAATTTCTCACACCTTCTCTCTCTTATTGCAGCTGAATGGCACGGTTTTGGGCTGATGGAGGAGGTGGATGATGATTTAATATGATATAATATTATTTTCTAATATTTACTAAATTTCCATCAATTTCGGATTTTTACAAAATTCTGGCAGATTTCTACCCAAACTTTGAAAAATCATAACTAATTCTAGAAAAATCAAAATGGGGTGATCCGAAAGCCAATGGAAAGCTATTTAAGTCCTCTTTATTAGAAAAATATGGATCACTACAGCTCATAACCTCAAAAATACAGAATTGCACAAAATTCCATACTGCTTAAAAACATATTCCAGTTTCCATCCCAAACTTTGGAAAATCATAACTCTTAGCTCACAAATTGAAATGACACAAATTATGTGTCCATTTTGAAGCTTGGCATGTGAAATTTAGGATTGGAAAATTTCAGAATCTTTGGACACCATTTTCCTATTTAAAACGTCCATACAAATTGATACAGAGTTTCAATGGACAGAATTTCCAACTTTTACACAATTGTTCCCAATGGTTTAAATTTCACAATAAACACTCTCCCTACACGAATTCTCACATGGAAGCCATTGGAATCATTAAAACAACCAAATTCCTATCACTCATTCTCCAAAAGTGTTTATTCAACAATAATTACATTCACTTTTGAAGTCATTAGCCCTTAATCGCTTTTTAGGATATTACACTTAGGAAAATACTTCTCGTTAAATTGCTGTTGAAATGCCTCCCAGGTCAATGGCACGTTTCCACTCCTTAATGTTAGGGTGATATTCCGCCACCAACGATCAACATCACCCTCAAGTTTATACACCACTAACCATGCTTTCACATCATATGGGCATTCAAGAACCTCGTAGATCTTCTCTAGTCCGTTCAGCCAGTCTTCAGTCGCTTGAGGAGCAAATCTCCCTCTGAGCATTGGAGGTAGGTGTTTGCAAAATTTAGAGACCCAAAACTGAAGATCCCTTTCCTCTCTAACAGGTATCCCATGTGATTCCTGATTTAGAACAGTATGAGGTGGGATTCTAGCGGTCTTACTGACCCTTCAGCAGTTTCCTTGTGATGAGTCTCTTCTTGGGTCTCCTCTTCAGTAGACGGACCCTGGTCTTCTTTATGTTTGCCTCTTTCAATTCTGAGCTCTTCTCTCAACTCAGTGATCATGTCTCGTTGATCTTTGATTAGACCCATTAATTCTCATATTGGATCTAGTGGATTGTCATTGACTACCTCCACCTCTAGGTCCACTTGTTGTACTCTAGGACGACCCTTTGTCTTTTTCATTCTACAAATAATTCACTACGTCAGTTTCTCAGATAATGTATACACATAGTCCATAAATCTCATATATATATCCACAATCACAAAGCACACATGTGTATACCATAACCAATCATACTTATCTTCTATTCCAAAGGCAAAGAACTAAGGGAGCTATCATAGTAAACTTTACCCTTGCCAAGAACTACAGCTCTGATACCAAAAATGAAACTCCCTGCCTTAGTAACCGTAATTATAATTCAAAAATGCTTAATTAAAATGAATTAGAGACCAATGGATAATTAAACTCATTTCAATCCCTTCCTGACGGTAGGGTTTTCACAAACTCTTTCAAAACTTCATCCCATCCCTGGTCTCAATTTTCAAGTTTTGATTATAATTACCTATGCAGTTAGTCGCATTCAAATATATCAGAGTGTATAATAAAGTCCTGGCAACTCCCGGGGTTCATTCACTAAGGGTTTAAAGTTTCCTATATAGGGGATTACAATACCGTTTCAAAATAGTATTTAGATCCCAAAAATAACATATAGTAATCTCAAATCCAAATGGATAACCAACAACCCAAAAGTAATATCCCTACAAGGTCCTAGCTCCTCCTGATCGTTCATTTCTCCTTAGAGCCACTTGCCCTGTCTAAAAGTTAGTCAATGGAAAGAATGAGATTCAAGAGAATCCCAGTAGTAACAAATCACTCATACAATATATAAACACCTAGCATGTAAGATCATGTTTAGAAGCAATAAAATGATTCATGGCTCACGCCACACACGACAACACTCACGGCTATATACACAATGCTATAGCTTTCGCTATAATCTCTATGCTCAATGTGACAGCTTACATTGTAATCACTATGCTCAATGCGACAGCATTCGTTGTAATAGCAGCAGTATCTCAAAGCATCACAATGCATGACAACATACATAAAACACGTCACACACAGTATAAGAGAAAGAGTCACTACCTTGTTCTTTCCTGACTTGCTCCGGTACGATTCGTTCACAACCAGGGCAAATGTTGAACCCTATAATCAAGATTAAGGACAACAAATCAATCTCTTTTCTAAGTTCTTAATTCCATAAAACTTCAAGTTGGTTATCATTTGAACTTCTTGGGTGGCTATTAGAAGTCTAAACACACACCTAAAGATTTGGGAAAACTACCTTGAAGATCCCATTTTGGAAACAAAAGTACTGATTTTTGGCTGAGTTACTCGAGTGAAAAAGGCCTTACTCGAGTGATGCCCTTAATCGCACTAGAGTCCCAGTAATTGAGACACAGAAAATGTGTAACCGAGATCACCAACACACCTTGGAGTAGCCAGTTCACCCGAGCACCATCCTTAGAACTCGAGTGATGACATATATTTATCTGAGTCCCATCGAGTGAGATGCAAGAAGTGACAACCCGAGAGCAACTAAACTTCAAAGTGACCAGTGTACTCGATGTTGGAAATTGTGCCAAAAGGGCCAATCATTGTACTTTAAACATTATTAATTTAATGAAATTTCTCCATTCTGTTATCATATTATTTGCATGTTAACTGTGATAATTGTATCCTTGGATAATTCATAAAGATTATCATAAAATGTCCCTGGTCGGTCATTTATGCGGGAGCAGAGATGAAACAAGATCAGTATGACTTTGATAAGATATGGAGATACGAATCAAAGTCTTAGACACTTGTAAGAGTACAAGGTGCTGGACCGACCCATTGTGAGAAAGCTACATGGATCAAGTCATAATCTTTTCTCATGTATAACCACGTCACAATGCCCTTTGACCTGAGGTCATCATGGATTCCTACATGAGAGTTGCTAAGCTTTGAACTAGTCAAAAGTCACCTTTGACCGGGTGATGATAAAGGCTATAATTGGGCTTGGTGGTTTTTCATGCAGAGGAATATGAATGATCAAGATGGAATTTGTCCCTCACATTAGTAGAGAGATAGTACTGGGCCCCTCGATGAGTAAGTCTGAGAAATGTACGGCCATACTACAATAGAAAAGAGTTTCCATTTCTTTTGTCAGACTACTCAGGAATCTAGAAAGTAATAGTCAGGAATAAGAGGATGACATTATCCATGCCTCATCCTTGACCAATATATCGTGTGACAAAAGGGACGTGACATGGTTGTATGACAGGTTGCATCGTGTTAACGATCCTCATATGAATTGGGTAGTCGTGATGTCTTGCTAGAGGCTGCTTGCGACTTGTGGGTTAATACAGTTATTGGCCCACTACCAACTTCATATAGGCCTACAGGGTCGTACACAAGAATGGCCCAACACGAGATAATGTTTAATTAGGGTGGACAAATTTTATATTTATATATATGTATATATGTAATATAAAAAAAATCGTTAATAATATTATATAGATATGTATTTTCGAAATACATATTATATATATATATATGTATATATATATTATATGATATTATTATATTGTATTAGTTTTAAATTTAATTTATTAAGATAACTTAAATCTAATAACTAACATGATAGAGATATGGTATCTCAGATTTAATTTATGAAGATAACTTAAATCTAATGGCTCTTTATTTGGATTAAATAAATAGGTAAATTAAAACTGTTGGACAGATTTAATTTAAACTGAATTTATTTAATTAGCTGATCAAGATAATTAATAGTTAATTAATTTTGAAATTAATGATGATTAATTTGGAAATTTGAAAATAGCCCTCATAGGTTATAAACTTGATAGAGCAGATATACTGATATATATATTAGAATTGAAAGCCGCAAGGAAAACCCTAGGAGACATTAGAGGCGCTAGCACGTAGTCTAAGTTGGAGAGCATTCGTGTGGATACCGGTAGAGGGAGCGGACCTGACGTGTTGGCTCCTAGAGATCGTGAAAACCTTGAATCATCAAAAGGTATGAATCCTTCCAACTTGGTTTAAACGCCGTTGATAGATCCTCGATTAGGATTGGTGAAAATTTTTAAAATTCTTCTGCTGTGCCTGCCGATTCTAACACTCGAGTACTAGCCCTAGCACTCGAGTGACTACCTAACACCCTTGAGCGCCCATATGCACTCTTGACAATTTGCCTGCGAGTGTTAACCCGAGACACACGCCCATAGTGCTATATGCACATGCACTTGCGTGATAACGTATGCCATCTGCGGATAAGGAAGAGAACTCTTGGCTCTTGCTTGAGGACCTCACCGAAACATTGGAAATATCACACTACACTTGAGTGAGACCCTACCTTACTTGAGTAAGGCTTATCAGAAGCCCAAATACAGCAACTGATATAACTTTCTAGACTTGTCTAATTTACTTCCAATGGTTTCAAAACTTTTACCAAAACTCATTCCCATCTAATATGTCATAAGGAACCTATTGGGAACCTCAGAACAACCCAATTCCCATTCAATCAACACATACTCTGTTTTTCAATCAAAATACAACACAATCCTCCAAATTATCAAATCTCCCAACTCAACTCCAAACTAAATTCATTCTTTTCAAAATTAGGCTAAAATCAGGGCAATAACCCTAAGTTCTCAAAACTTAACCAAAAATCACAACAAATATACCAAAATACTACAAATGCTCACCTCTTCAACTTCCAAAGACTAGCTTCTTGATTCTCTAGCTTCCAAACTTGTTCTAGCTTTAAAACACCTTCTTTCAAAATTCTAAAATCATCAAGATGATGCTCTCATCAAGGTGAACAACATAAATGAAGAGCTCTAGAGCATTAGAGGCCAACAAAGATATCAAAATCTTTCCTTTGGTTTTCTCTTTCCTCTTGAAGCTCAACGAAAATGAAGTTTAGGAGAGAGAGATGAGAAAATGATGATGATCACACAGATTTTCCCTTTTCCCATGCACACAAACCGACTTAGAGAAGGAGAGGGAAGAGAAAAATTAGTTTGAAAATTTGACCTCATCTAATGGCCCACATCTTGCCACATGTCTTAATCTTGTGCTTCCTTCTATGAACTCACATAAACATATGTACACTCAATTCCACCCTTTGCTCATTCAATCCTAGCCATTGATCTCAAGTTACCTATGAGTCTCCTCTTCGGTAACTGACCAATTGGTCGGTAAATTTACCATTTGCCCTTGATTATCACAACGTTCATTAAACCATCTTCATACATATTCATATCACAATGCACATCATATCCTTCAAAAGTGTTTATTCATTAATAATTACATCACTTTTGAAGTCATTAGCCCTTAATTATAGTTCAGGATATTACACAAGAGGTATACTACTCAGAGTTTCTTCAGTCTCTCCTTGAATAGAAAAGAACACCATATACCCCTGGCAACCCTTTCCTAAATATTTCTCAGCTTTGACTGTCAAAAGGAAATTCAAGCCAGCATTCACATCCTCAACTCTTTGAGAAGCAGGATACACTTCCTCTTATTACCACAATCTAATAGCACATTATTTTCTGTCAACCAATCAAAGCCCAAAATGACTTCTAATTGATATAGCGGCAGACAAATCAATTCCACAGTAGACTCAAGCCCTTCTACAGGTATGACACAATTTAAATAGGCTTCTATAGTTACAGCCTTAACACCCATCGGTGTCGACACAACTAAATCAAATGGCAATCTATGTACATGCAGGCCCAATCGTCTTACACAATTATAAGTAATAAAAGAGTTACTTGCACCCAAGTCAAATAAAGCTTGTAACTAGTTACCATTAAGAAGAATTCTACCTTGTATCAAATCAAAGGACTTTCAAGCTTCCTCATAGGTCGGGGCAAATACTCAACCCTGAGTCCTCGTCCTTTACTCTACATGTGGTCATCGACAATCTCTGGAAATGTGCCCCGGTGGTTTACAGTTGAAACAGATTTTAGACCCTGACAGGTTCTGCCATAGTACGGTTTATCACAATAGAGACATACCCACTCTGTTGAGGATTTCTAAGACTCACGGTTTTCAGGCTGGTAGGGCTTTTTACCACTGCCCTTAATGAAGAGGATCCCTGACCCTTCCGTTTCTGGGAAGTATTACCCTTACTGGGTTTACTGTGGCTGCTGGTATCCTTAGCTAGATACAAGTCTCTCAAGTTGTTTTCAATGATCCTACATTCCTTGACCGCCTTATTGAACACGGTGAACTGGTGGGTGGCTAATCTCTTCCTTAATTCTCACCTCAACCCACGTATCAACATATCTAAACTATATTCCTCATCATCCATACATCTCATATAAGAAGAATACTCAGACAAATGGATGAAATGAGATAGATAGTGGTCAAAAGTTTCTGTGTCCCCCAGTTTGATATAGAGGAATTCAGTCTCTCTCGAGCCACACTGACTTGGGAAAATATTTTTCATTAAACTGCTACTGGAACAGTTCCTAGGTCAGTGGTACATCACAACTTCATAGTATTAGGGTGATATTCTGCCACCAATGATCCGCATCTCTTTGTAACTTATACACCACCAAATGTGCCTTTATCTCATCCGGGCACTCAAGAACTTCAAAGATATTCTCCAACCTATTCAACCAGTCTTCAGCTGCTTGGGGATCAAATCTCCCTTTGAATACTGGAGGTAGATGCTTGCAGAACTTGGAGACCCAAGATTACAGATCTCTCACTTCTCTGACTGGAATACCATGTGATTCCTAATTTGGTTCAATGTGAGGAGGTGACCCTAGTGGTCATGCTGGCCCCTGTGCAGTTTCTTCATGTCTAGTCTCTTCTTGGATCTCCTCTCGAGTCTCCTCCTGGGTTTATTGACTCCAACCTCATTCTGTCTTGCCTTTTCTATTCTGAGCTCTTCTCTCAACTCAAAATCCTGAATCATATCCATCATCTCTTACATAGGGTTTGGTGGATTGTCATTGACCACCTCCAACTTGGGGTTTACTTGATGTACTCTGGGTCGACCCTTTGTTTTATTCATTCTATAAGCAGCTCACCACATCAATATCACAAATATAGTATACACATATGTTCACGAATCTCATATATCTACAACAACAGAACATACATGTGTATACACAACAACTATCATAGATCATCTTCAACCACGAAGGCTAATTAAGGGAACTATCCAAGCGATTCTACCCTTGCTAGGAACTACAGCTCTGATACTAAAAATGTAACCCCCTGCCTTATAAACAATAATTATGATTCAAAAATACGTAATTAAGATAGATTAGAGGTCGATGGATAAGAAAGACTTATTTCAATCCCATCCTTATGGTAGGGTTTTTCATAAATTTCTTTCAAAATCTCTTTTAAACCTAGTCTTAAATTTCTCAATTCGAATATAATTACCTTGCGTAGTTAAATCACATTTATATATCAGAGTGTACAACAAAATCTCTGCAACCCTCAGGTTTCATATAGATACTAAAGGTTTACAAATTCCCATTTAGGGGATTACACAAAATCATTTTCATATTTACATCCCTAATAAGTACAGTAACCCTAATACCAAAATTGATAACCAATAACCAAAATCAAAATCTCCTTAAGGAGTCCTATTCGCCCTTGATCGTACGCTTATCCTTTAAGCCACTTGCCCTGTCTGAAGGTTAGTCAATGGAAAGAATGATATTCAAAGAATCCCAGTAGTAACAAATCACTTATACTATACATAATCACAAAGCATGCAATGACATCATCAAGCAGCATGAAACACATCATACAAGCTGTCACATATGCATAGAATCACATAGTCTCATCCCCCGTATCTATACCACCCCTAAGGCACGGTCCTCCCCCCGTCAACATCGATTAGCCGTAGGTAAAGGTTTCACAAATAGCCTTTCAGCTTTCACATAGTCTTATCCCCAGTATTCCACGACCCTGAAGGCACAGTCCTCCTACCGTCAACACCGATGGGCCGTGGGTGAAGAATTCACAAATAATGATAAATCACACATACAATGTATCATATACAGTATAAAGGAAAGCATCACTACCTTGTTCTTTCCGAGCGTGCTCTTGCATAGTCTGCTCATGAGTAGAGCAAATATCGAACCCTATAAACCAAAATCAAGGACGACGGATTAATCTTTATTCCAAGTTCTTGATTTCACTATACTTAACGTTGGTTATCATTTGAACTCTTTAGGTGGCTACTAGAAGCCTAAATATATGCCTAAATGGTTGGAAGAACTATATTGAACACCCCTATTTCAGAAGTATAACACTGATTTGTGACTCATGCACTCGAGTGATGAGACAATTTGCACTCGAGTGAGGATAGCTCACTCACGTGAGTGCTTGGCCAAGAGCAATGACAGGGACATAAAATGATCACTGCACTCGAGTCTTGACCCCAACACTTGAGTAATAGCCTCATGCTCACCCGTATCCTATAAAGTGAGGCACAGGAAGTGACTACCGGAGAGAAACAGAAACTTTAAGATGAGAGCTACACTCAAGCAGCAACCCCACCACCCGAGTAATAACACAACACTTGCGAGTGCTAGCACACACTCTTGACAATTTGGCCACAAGTGTTCCCCTAAGACGTGAGTCCATAATACAAACTACTCTTGTACTTGAGTAAGACAAGGTTCACTCGAGTGATGACCCATATCACTCGTAAGTGAGAACATGTACTCTTGCATTTTGGAATAGAAGTGTGACAAAAAACTGAACGAAAAAGGGAAAACAGGATGTTGCACTCAAGTGACACCCCTGTGTACTCGAGTGAGGCTTATCAGAAGCCAAAATGCAGCAATTGACAAAATTTTCCAAACTTCCTACCAAAGTGTCCAATGGTCCCCAAAATTTACAAATAACCTATTCCTACACACATTCCCATAAGGAATCCATTGGTCACACTAAAACAACTAAATTTTCATCCTAGCAACAAGTTTTGCTTTAGACACCATATTCCCATACATCAACCAATGACACCAATTTTCCTTTCAAAGTTCTAACTTCTATTAACATAGACACAATATGCCACCAAATCCACATCATAAACTATCCAAATTATCCATTCCAAAATTATACCAACATTAGGGCAAAATTCATAAGTTCCAAAACTTAGTCAACCATCACAATGAATATATCAAAATGATCCAAATACTTACCTCTTCCTCTTCCCAAGGTTAGATCCTTGATTCCACTACTTTCAAACTTCTTCAAGTACTCAAACACCACCTTTCAAAAATCTAAAATCATAGCAATGAAGCTTTCATCACCATGAACAAGATTAGTGAATACAATTTCATCATTCAAGGTCAAGTAAAACACTAAACTTGATCTTTCTTGTTTCTCTTTCCTTCCCAAGTTTGGCGAAAATGGAGTCTTGAGAGAGAGAAGTTGAGATGATGATAAAGATACAGATTTTCCCTTCCTTATGCACACTTAGCCAACTTAGAGGGAGAGAGGAGAGAGGAAAAGAAGTTTGAACCTTTGACTTGATCCATGGTCCACAAAATGCCTCTTGTCATGATCTTATTTCCTCTTCTATGGCACTCATGAACACACATACATAGGATTCCACTCTCTTGCTTAATGAATCTAAACCATTGATCTTTGAGTTACCAAGGAGCTTCCTCTTCGGTGACTAACCAATTGGTCGGTAACTTTACATTTTCCCATTTTACCCCTGATTATGGCAATTCTTACCGAATCACCACTAAGCACATTTTATAGTTCTATTTCACCTTACCAGCTCCCTCCCTCTTATTTAATTCAATTTAGATGTTAATCCATAATTGAACTTAAATACAGGGTTTAGGCACTGGTCAGAACACATTCAGATCGAATTTCATATTAGATTCTTCAAAAGTGGTTGTTAGTAATAATTACATCCACTTTTGAAGTCATTAGCCCTTAATCCCATTTTTGGGTCATTACATACACCTTTGTAAGTATAACGAGCAGCAACGTTCTCTACTGCTTACACCTTTAAGTCTTACGAGCTGAAAATCTTACCGGTAATTCTCTCTACAGCTCTTCCGTAAGAAAATCAACCTTCTCAAGGTCCCTCTACCTTGAGATCAATTTAGAAATATAGTTGAAAGTGTTTACAGACTCTCTCATAGAGTGGATATAATGCTCATTGAAGTACAATACAAATAATCACTCTCAAATATACATAATATAAAAAATAGATAAGAACAGAGAGTAGTTGGGTCAGAGTGGGTGACTTATGATATTAGCATGTTGGCATTGTTGAGCTCTCTTCTTTTTTTCTAAACTCTGAATGCTCTTATATTTATAGTTAATGAAGTTTGATGACCATTATAAGCATTTGTCTGTTAGAGTCTTGTTGAGGCTTTCAAAATATGACCGTTAAAATAGTCATTATGCAACATGCTATTGAGGAGCGGGATGTTCTGTTATGAAACTAAATGTCACATTTTGGAGCGTTTATGTTTCAGATATTTGTTAGTGGTGGTCAATCTTTTGTTGTGGTAGGTAGCTGACATTCGGTGTAAAATGATACTGCCCACCATAATTGACTCTCTCATTTGAATCTATAATATGAATATTTTAATTTCCTATTTCACACTTGAAATATATGTTAATTAACATTTAGGAATAATAACAAGTGAAAATATAATGAATAAATAACATTTAACCGTGTTGAATTGTTTACTGTGACTCTATATTGAAGTATGCTTCTGTGACAGGCACATTTTTAGGTTGTGTGTTAATCCTTGTTTGATCTCCTAGAAAAAGCTTAATCACTAATATGATGAAGTATTATAGTGATTAGAAAAATGAAAAATGAGTTACACAATCATTTCGATGATTTTTAGAAGTTATAAAGCATTACTCTATTTTCTGGAAAAAAATAGCACCGCTAGAAGTGCCAACACTCTAGTGCTCTAGTGCCATACTTCGAGTGCTACAGTACCAACTTGACTTTTCATGCTTATTTTCAAATGTTTCTGTCAAACACTCTTAAGAGTAAAACTTGCACTTAAGAGTGTTTTGATCCTTCACTTGAGTGTTTATGGTCTCACTTGAGTGCATAGGTGAGTTTCACTTTGGGTTTGAGCTTCTAGACAATACTTGTACCATTTTCTTCAAGAGTGTATTTCTCACTTGTGAGTGTGTTGCACCTCACTCGAGTGTAATTATCTCACTCAAGTGCATCAATGTATTTTAGCTTCAAGCTTCACTTCTGGACTGCACTTGCATTTGTGGAAGTAAGCTTTCTTACTCACGAGTGTTTGGTTCCTTACTCGAGTGCTATGATCCTCACTTGAGTGCACTACTTGTTTTCAAGTTCTTATTTCTTCTCAGGCAAACACTTGTACCAAGTTTTGCATGATTGAGCTTTTGCACTAACGGGTGTTTAGGTACCATGTCAGACTTGGTCTATTCAGTTGACTCTAAATATGACACAAGACCTATCATCAGAAAGCTCTTCTTGTCTAAATTCCAATGCAAAAAGAATCAGCTTCAAACTCATGGTATTGTATTCTGCAAGTTATGATCAAAGGAGCATCTACTATTCCCGACAGTCTTCAAAGTTTCTAGTGTCAACTTCCATAAGGCATAGCTTTGAGAATATAACTTCAAATTTGACAAATTACCTATCTATGGTAAGGTCTTTAAGTCTATTTTTATATGGCACTGGCTTCATCTCAATTCGATTTGTAGTTTGAGAATTATGTCTAAAATACCAAACCTATCTTGGAATACAATGGTGACTTCAATGTCATCTTCCAAGATTCATATCTCTTTCATCAGAGCTCTGTTAAATGTGATCTTGGTGTTTATTTTTCATGTTGGGAGTCTAGTTTCATATGCCATTAGTTTTAGTTCAATATGATGTGTGGTTTAAGAGATATGACCAAAATACTAGACCTCTATCAGGCAAAATGAAAAATAGAGTTGAATAAAGTGCTCTCGATACTCGATTTTTCCTCCTGCACTCATGTGCAGTAGCTTCTAGCACTCAAGTACTTTACCAAAACTCGAGTGTAACATATCTAGAGGTGCTATAACTTCCATATAACTTATATTGGCTTCATTTTAACCTATTCCAACACCGTTTGATCATAGAAACCTCCAGTATCATCATAAAAACCTCTAGTATCACTTATAACGTCTTAAATCTTGATTTTCTCATTAGATCTTGTGATTTCTTTTTCCTTTAATATCTTTCTTCTTGATTTTTTTTCTTGATGATCAGTGTCCATAACTTAACAAGATAGCTTCTCTATTTTCTTGATTATCTTCAATCTTTGCTTGGCTAATCTACAAGATATACAACATTAAACACAGTAATTAGTCAAAGTATAGAATAAATACATTATATAAAATTTTTGCTCTTATCATTTCACATGTACATTTGACATCATCAAAACTAATCATTTCTAACAATGCGAAGGCATGAAAAGCTTTTGATGCAAAATATTCAAATTTTATGTCAACCCAAGGAATGTGCATCTTGCTTTGGCAACAGATGGTTTCAACCCTTTTGAAAAACCTTAGTACTAGTTGTAGTATATGGCCATATACTTCCCACCTTGGTGTGTATGAAGTAGAGCATCTTTATTTTATCCATGATTATTCCAAGGAAAAGAGCACCGGGTAATGATATTGATATCTAAGCTATTGATTAAGGGGTTACAGGAGGGATGGGATGTTGGAGTAGACACCTTTGAATTGTATGAGAAGAAGCTCTTCAACTTAAGTGCTGCCTTTATGTGAACAATTAGTGACTTTCCTACTTGGCAACAATATCTAGTTGGAACATCCAAATTGGGTTGCATGTCTAACATGCAATAATACTCTTATCCACTTTGACTTTCGTATAGTCAAAACTGGTGCTTTATGGGGCATCATCGTTTCCTAGACACAAGGCATAAATTTAGGTTGTAGCAGATTCATTTAGATGAAAACAAGAAAAAAAGGTCTGCTTGCAGCATTATCAGGAAATGATATATTCAGTAGTTAACATGTTTAGTTTAGGAAAAAAGATGATGTAGATAGAGGTCCTCTTGCTCAATGGTGTAAGAAAATTATCTTCTTCTCCCTTCCTTATTGAAAATCAAATTTGTTGTAGTACAACCTTGACGTTATGCACATTGAGAAAAATATGTGTGATAATGTAGTCTACACTTTGTTGAATGACTTGAAAATGTCAAAGGATCACTTGTAAGCTCAAAACAATCTGGAAGCCATGGGAATTCACACTAATCATTGGCTAGTTGAGCGTGGCATGTTTAAGTCAGAAAAATTTGTTAGAATCGGCAAGCACAGCGGAAGAATTTTAAAAATTTTCACCAATCCTAATCGAGGATCTATCAACGGCGTTTAAACCAAGTTGGAAGGATTCATACCTTTTTGATGATTCAGGGTTTTCACGATCTCTAGGAGCCAACACGTCAGGTCTGCTCCCTTTACCGGTATCCACACGAATGCTCTCCAACCGAGACTGTGTGCTAGCGCCTCTAATGTCTACTAGGGTTTCCCTTGTGGCTCTCAATTCTAATGTATCTATAAGTATATTTGCTCTATCAAGTTTATAATATATGAGGGCTATTTTCAAATTTCAAAATTAATCATCATTAATTCCAAAATGAATTAACTATTAATTATCTTGATGAGCTAATTAAATAAACTTAGTTTAGAATAAATCTGTCCAACAGTTTTAATTTAATCTATTTATTTAATCCAAATAAAGAGCCATAGATTTAAGTTTTCATAAATTAAATCTGAGATACCATATCTCTATCATGTTAATTATTAGATTAAATTTATCTTAATAAATTAAATTTAAAACTAACACAATATAATAATATCATATAATATATATACATATATATATAATATGTATTTCGAAAATACATATTTATAAAATATTATTAACGAATTTTTTTATATTAGATATATACATACATACATATATATATATAAATATAAAATTCGTCCACCCTAATTAAACATTATCTCGTGTTGGGCAATTCTTGTGTGCGACCCTGTAGGCCCATATGAAGTTGGCAGTGGGCCAATAACTGTACTAACCCACAAGTCACAAGCGACCTCTAGCAAGACATCACGACTACTCAATTCATATGAGGATCGTTAACACGATGCAACCTGTCATACAACCATGTCACGTCCCTTTTGTCACATGATATATTGGTCAAGGATGAGGCATGAATAATGTCATCCTCTTATTCCTAACTATTACTTTCTCGATTCCTGAGTAGTCTGACAATAGAAATGTCATACAACCATGATTGTGCCCTAAGGGCCAATCATTGTACTTTGAACATTATTATTTTAATGAAATTTCTCCATTCTGTTATCATATTATTTGCATGTTAAATGTGATAATTGTATCCTTGGATAATTCATAAAGATTGTTTTAAAATGTCCTTGGTTGGTCATTTATGCGGGAGCAAAGATGAAACAAGACCAGTATGACTTTCATAAAATATGAAGATACGAATCAAAGTTTTAGGCACTTGTAAGAGTACAAGGTGCTGGACCGACCCACTATAAGAAAGCTACATGGATCAAGTCATAAGCTTTTCTCATGTATAATCACGTCACCATGCCCTTAGACCTGAGGTCATCATGGGTTCCTACATGAGAGTTGCTAAGCTTTGAACTAGTCAAAAGTCACTTTTGACCAGGTGATGATAAAGGCTATGATCGGGCTTGGTGGTTTTTCATGCAGAGGAATATGAATGATCAAGATGGAATTTGTCCCTCACATTAGTAGAGAGATATTACTGGGCCCTCGATGAGTGAGTCTGAGAAATTTATGGCCATACTATGATAAAAGGAGTTTCTATCTCTGTTATCAGGCTACTCAGGAATCGAGAAAGTAATGGTCAGGAACAAGAGGATGACATTATCCATGCCTTATCCTTGATCAATATATCGTGTGACAAAAGGGACGTGACATGGTTATATGACAGGTTGCATAGTGATAACGATCCTTATATGAATTGGGTAGTCGTAATGTCTTGCTAGAGGCCGCTTGCGACTTTTTGGTTAGTATATTTATTGGCCCACTGCCAACTTCATATAAGCCTACAGGGTCGCACACAAGAATGGCCCAACATGAGATAATGTTTAATTTAGGGTGGACGAATTTTATATTTATATATATATATAATATAAAATTCATTAATAATATTATATAGATATATATATTTTCAAAATATATATCTTATATATATATATATATTATATGATATTATTATATTGTGTTAGTTTTAAATTTAATTTATTAAGATATATTAAATTTAATAACTAACATGATAGAGATATAGTATCTCAGATTTAATTTATGAAGATAAATTAAATTTAATGGCTCTTTATTTGGATTAAATAAATAGGTTAAATTAAAACTGTTGGACAGATTTAATTTAAACTGAATTTATTTAATTAGCTCATCAAGATAATTAATTGTTAATTAATTTTGAAATTAATGATGATTAATTTTGAAATTTGAAAATAGCCCTCATAGGTTATAAACTTGATAGAGCAGATATATTGATATGCACATGAGAATTGAGAGCCGTAAGTGAAACCCTAGGAGACATTAGAGGCGCTAACACGCAGTCTCGGTTGGAGAGCATTCATGTGGATACCGGTAGAGGGAGCGGACCTGACGTGTTGGCTCCTAGAGATCGTGAAAACTCTGAATCATCAAAAGGTATAAATCCTTCCAACTTGGTTTAAACGCCGTTGATAGATCCTCGTTTAGGATCGGTGAAAATTTTTAAAATTCTTTCGCTGTGCCTACTGATCCTAACACTTACTTCAATCCATAAATGGATCTTTGAAGCTTGCAAACTTTACCAGAGTCCTTTGGACGCACAAAACCTTCAGGTTGTGTCATGTATACATCCTCAATCAACTTTCCATTAAGGAAGGTTGTTTTGACGTCCATCTGTCATATTTCATAGTCATAATATACTGTAATGGCAAGAAGAATTTTGATTAATTTGGCAACTGCAACTGGGGAAAAGGTTTTATTATAGTCTACACCATGAATTTGAGTGAATCCTTTTACAACCAGTCGTGCCTTGAAGACATTTATATTACCATCCATGTTAGTTTTATCCTTGAAAACCCATTTGCACCCGATGGTTTTTACACCTTCAGGTGGATCGACTAAGGTCTATACCTAATTGTCGTACATTGATTGCATTCAGACTTTATGGCATTTAGCCATTTGTCGGAGTTTGGTCCCACTATGGCTTCTCAATAGGTGATTGGCTCATTTTGCTCAATAAGCAACACATCACGACCTTCAGTAATCAGAAATCCATATCTCTGAGGCTGATGCCGTGTCCTATCAGATCTTTGCAGACCTTGTATTACTTGAGGAGGCTCAGTAACTTGTTGTGAGTCTTCTCTAATTTCCATATATAGTTCTTACTATCTTGTGACTCTCAAATTTCTTCGAGATGTACCTTGCTCCCACTGGTTGTTTTAGAGACAAACTCTCTTTCTAGAAACTTACCATTTTGAATAACAAACACTTTGTTATCGGTGGGATTGTAGACATAGTATCCTTTTGTTTCTTTAGGATACCCCACAAAAAGGCACTTTGAGGATATGGGTGCTAATTTATTAGAGGCTTGTTGCTTAACATATACCTCACATCCCCAGATCTTGAGAAAAGATAAACTTAGTTTCTTTCCGGTCCATATCTCATATGGTGTCTTTTCAATTGCATTAGATGGAACATGATTTAGTGTGAACGCAACTGTCTCTAGGGCATGTCCTTAAAAGGATAGTGGAAGATCTGTTTAACTCATCATAGATCGAACCATATCTAATAGTGTTTGATTCCTCCATTTAGAAACACCATTCCATTGTGGTGTTCCTGGAGGAGTCAATTGTGAGGTTATCCCACAATTCCTAAGATGGTCAATAAACTCTTAGCTCAAATATTCACTACGTCGATTAGATCAAAGTGCTTTAATTGTTTTGCCAAGTTGGTTTTGTATTTCATTTTGGAATATTTTTAACATTTCAAAAGATTCATATTTATGTTTTATTAGATAGATATAACCATATCTACTAAAGTCATCTATAAATGTAATGAAGTAGACATAACCTCCTCTGGTAGCTATATTTAATGGTTCACCTACATCTGTATGTATGAGGCCCAATAATTTAGTGGCCCTCTCACTATGCCCAGTAAAAGGTGCCTTTGTCATCTTTCCTAATAAGCAAGATTTGCATGTATCATATGATTCAAAATCAATTGAGTTAAGAAATCATCTTGATGGAGTTTGAAAATGCGTTTCTCATTTATATGGCCTAGATGATAATGCCATAGGTAGGTCGGATTCAAATCATTTGATTTTATCCTTGTAGTAGTTACGTTATAGATATTCCCATTATTAGGATGTTCCAAATTTAATATATAATAACCAACATGAAAATCACCATCATAATAGAAAATGTTATTACGATAAATAAAACATTTACCATTCCTAGTAATGGAAGTATAACCTTCCTTATCCAAATAAGGAAGAGAAACAATGTTACTACTCAAAGTAGGAACATAATAGCAATTGTTCAAAACTAACAAAAGCCCACTGGTCAAAACTAATTCATAAGTGCCTAAAGTTAAAGCAGCAACTCTTGCTCTGTTTCCAACTTCCACCTTGCCTTTCTTCAGCTTTCTACTATTCTTTAGACCCTGTACATTTGTACAAATGTGAGAACCACATGTAGTATCTAATACCAATGTAGAGGAAGTAGATAAATGAATGTCTATAACATAAATACCTGAAGTGATAGTCCCGCTATCCTTCTTGTTCTTTTTCAGATCTTCCAGGTAGAGTTTGCAATTCCTCTTCCAATAACCGAGTACATTGCAGAAGTAGCAGACTCCTTCCTTTGGAGGCTTTGCCTTCTTGGGTGGAGGCTTGGTTTCAGGCTTGTTTGACTCTTTGTTCTTACCACCTGAGCCATTACCCTTCCATTTGCCCTTCCCTTTCTTTTTCATATCCTTTCCTTTCTGAATCATCAAAACTGTACTGGGCTTTTTCTTAATGCACTGTTCAGCAGTTTTGAGCATCCCATGCAGTTTAGAAATTGATTTCTACATGTTGTTCATGTTGTAGTTCATAACAAACTGATCATAACTCTCCGGGAGTGAGTTCAGGATCAAATCCGTACCTAACTCTAGGCTTATGGGAAATCTAAGCCTCTCATGGTGATCAATATAGCCTTTTATCTTTAACACATGAGTACTAACTGATGCACCTTCAGCCATCTTGTAGGAATGTAAGGCCTTTGTGGTCTCATACCTTTCTTGCCTTGCCTGTTGCTTGAACATTTCCTTGAGATGGACAATCATCTCATGAGCCTCCATAAGTTACAGATCTCTTTAGAGCTCTGGAACCATAGTGGCAAGCATCAGGCAACCTACACCCACAGAGTCATCCTTATGCTTGGTGTAAGCATATCTCTGAGCTCTTGGAGCGTTGGCTGCAGGCTCCTCAGGAATGGGTTGATCTAGGACATAAGCCTTTCTTTCTGCTTGAGAACAATTCTCAAGTTCTTGAACCAGTCAAGAAAGTTTGTCTCATTGAGTTTGTCCTTCTCAAGGACCGATCGCAATGATAGCGTAGTAGTATTACTGGTCGACATTATTCTACAATTAAAATATGCAAAGTTAGTTATTAATCTCCCGCTAAATTAACAACCCTCAAAATAATAATTAGTGGGCTAAGATCCATATTTGGCTTAAACTTAAATCCGCTTTGGCAAGACGCTTAAATTCAAGTTATTTAGGTAGGTAACTTATTTACCAATTACATTGCATCTAACTTTTAGATGTTTATGGGATTCGACCATCATATGATCCCGCATGTTTAATCCCATCTAATGCCTTGAGATGCAAAACCATTTTGTTAATCTCAATTAAGTCCAAACAATGATGAATATTATGAGCAGCACCATTACTCATGTTTGTCTCATCAAGATAACTCAAGTGCATCCACTTTGGTGGTTTCCACAATTGAGTGGTCTAGGTTTTGACAAGTATTCATTAATTGACGGCATTATGACTTAAGATTTGATTCATAGGGCTCAATTAAGTAGTCTTGTTTATATGAATACAATCGTGGTCATATCTCATACAGATAAATACATGTAAACGTAAAAGTATTCATGCAATGATCTTATCAAAAGCATAATTTAAATGTAACACAACATGGCTTATCTAACATAAAATCCTCTTAAGCCAATAAGAGGACTTTGCTAAATAAGAAAAGAAATACATTGAGAGAAACCTCATTTAAACATTAGAGGGGAGTGAGATGAGAAGAGAATGTACATTGAGAGTATTTAGAGAAAGGCACGGCACGCAGGCCGTATTTAAATATTACAACCCTTTGTAAAATTCTAAAGCCATGTTGTTCACCATACGCAAACAAGTATAAATAATAAACCATAACATGAATTCATACAATATGAAAAACAATAAATGTCATGATTAAATTATATTGTGCTATAAACAGGTAGTCACAATAGGGCCCTTGGAGCTTTTGAAAAAGGCACATTCCTTTTAAAAGAAATATTTGAAACATTTTAAATTTTTAAACTTTCTGACCCAATTTTTAAAATATTCGTTTCAGTTCAATTCTAAAGGGATTTTGGCCCAGTTTCAAAAACTCAACAAAGGCCCAGAACGGTTCTGATTTGGATTGTCTTCCCCATATTTTGGATCCCTAATACCCGATTAGAGACCCTAACGTGTCCATACGCCGTGATCTTCAACCTATTCGAAACCTAAACAATGAATTCTACTTTGGATCAAATCCAGAACAGAATTTGCGATGCCAGTAGCGGAATTGAAACATAAACAGATCACATGTAATTGAAACAATGTCACCATATCGCATAAATATACAGTACTATCGGAAATGCATAATGACGTTGAACATATTCCTTTCCGAATTAACATAGTCGGACGTTTTCTTATAAACACACATATATATCCTATATATATCACATGTATAAGAACATAAACTCAATTTAAATGCACAATTAACCTAGCTCTGATGCCACTGTTAGGATCAGCAGGCACAGCGGAAGAATTTTAAAATGTTACCGATCCTAATTGAGAATCTATCAACGGCGTTTAAATCGGGTTAGAAAGAACTCGTACCTTTTTAAACTTAGGGTTTTCACGATCTCTAGGAGCCAGTACGTTAGTCCGCTCCCTCTACCGGTATCCACACAAATACTCTCCAACAGAGACTGCGTGCTAACACCTCCAATATTTTTAGGGTTTCCCTTACGGCTTTGAATTCTCATGCGCCTATAAGTATATCTGCTTTATCAAGTTTATAACCTATGAGGGCTATATTCAAATTTCAAAATTAATCATCATTAATTTCAAAATAATCAACAATTAATTATCTTAATGAGCTAATTAAATAAATTCAGTTTAAATTAAATCTGTCCAACAGTTTTAATTTAACCTATTTATTTAATCCAAATAAAGAGCCATTAGATTTAATTTATCTTCATAAATTAAATATGAGATACTATATCTCTACCATGTTAGTTGTTAAATTTAATATATCTTAATAAATTAAATTTAAAACTAACACAATATAATAATATCATATAATACACACACACACACACACACACACATATATAATATAAGATATGTATTTCAAAAATATATATCTATATAATATTATTAACGAATTATATATATATATAAATATAAAATTTATCTACCCTAAATTAAACATTATCTCATGTTGGGCCATACTTGTGTGTGACCTTGTAGGCCCATATGAAGTTGGCAGTGGGCCAATAATTGTACTAACTTATAAGTCGCAAGCGGCCTCTAGCAAGAGATTACGACTACCAATTCATATGAGGATCGTTAACACGATGCAACCTATCATAAAACCATGTTACGTCCCTTTTTGTCACACGATATATCGGTCAAGAATAAAGCATAGATAATGTCATCCTCTTGTTTCTAACCATTACTTTCTCGATTCTTGAGTAGCATGACAATAGAAATGGAAACTTCTTTCCATTGTAGTATGGCCATACATTTATCATACTCACTCATCGAGGGGCCCAGTAATATCTCTCTACTAATGTGAGGGACAAATTTCATCTTGATCATTCATATTCCTCTGCATGAAAAACCACCAAGCCCGATCGTAATCATCACCCGGTCAAAAGTGACTTTTGACTAGTTCAAAGCTTAGCAACTCTCATGTAGGAATCCATGATAACCTCAGGTCTAAGAACATTGTGACATGATTATACATGAGAAAAGCTTATGACTTGATCCATATAGCTTTCTTATAGTGGGTCAGTCCAGCATCTTGTAATCTTACAAGTGCCTAAGACTTTGATTCGTATCTCCATATCTTATAAAAGTCATACTGGTCTTGTTTCATCTTTTCTCCCGCATAGATGACCGACCAGGGACATATTAGGATAATCTTTATGATTTATCCAAGGATACAATTATCACAGTTAACATGCAGATGATATGATAACAGAATGGAGAAATTTTATTAAAGTAATAATGTTCATAGTATAATGATTGACCATTTGGGCACAATTTCCAACATTTGACACATGTGAGATGAATTTCAAGACTCCTAAAGGGCCTAAAAATTTTGTCCAAGCTCATTTAAATCAAGGAAAAATCAAAAATTGGAAATGGAAAGAGAAAGTATGGATAGTAACTTGTTCTTGAGTTCAATCCCTCGAAACACTACCTAATCGGCATTTTCATTTGAAAAACCCTTAACAAATCTTCTTCTCCTCATCCTAATCTTCATTTCCATGGTTTTGAAATTTTGTTTTGAGGTGTTTAGTCTTACCACCTGAGCCATTACCCTTCCATTTGCCTTTCCCTTTCTTTTTTGTACCCTTTCCTTTCTGAACTATCAAAACAGTATTGGGCTTTTTCTTAATGCTTTGTTCAGTAATTTTGAGCATCCCATGCAGCTCAGAAATTTATTTCTCCATGTTTTTCATATTGTATTTCATGACAAACTGGTCATAACTCTTTAGGAGTGAGTTCATGATCAAATCCATATCTAACTCCTGGCTCATGGGAAATCCAAGCCTCTTAAGGTGATCAATATAGCCTTTTATCTTTAACACATGAGTACTAGCTGATGCACCTTCGGCCATCTTGTAGGAATGTAAGACCTTTGTGGTCTCATACCTTTCTTGCTTGCTTGTTGCTGGAACATTTCCTTGAGATGGACAATCATCTCATGAGCCTCCATAAGTTCCAGATCTTTGTGGAGCTCTAGAATCATAGTGGCAAGCACCAGGCAACCTACATCCACAGAGTCATTCTTATGCTTTGTGTAAGCATCTCTCTGAGCTCTTGGAGCATTGGCTGCAGGCTCCTCAAGAATGGTTTGATCTAGGACATAAGCCTTTCTTTCCTGCTTGAGAAAAATTCTCAAGTTCTTAAACTACCAAGCCCAATCGTAGCCTTTATCATCACTCGGTCAAAAGTGACTTTTGACTAGTTCAAAGCTTAGCAACTCTCATGTAGGAATCCATGATGACCTTAGGTTAAAGGGCATTGTGACGTGGTTATACAAGAGAAAAGCTTATGACTTGATCAATATAGCTTTCTCATAGTAGATTGGTCTAGCACCTTATACTCTTAAGAGTGCCTAAGTCTTTGATTCGTATCTCCATATCTTATCAAGTCATATTGGTCTTGTTTCATCTCTGTTCCCATATAGATGTCGACCAGGGACATTTTAGGACAATCTTTATGATTTATCCAAGGATACAATTATCACAGTTAACATGCAAATAATATGATAACAGAATGGAGAAATTTCATTAAATTAATAACGTTTAAAGTACAATGATTGGCCCTTAGGGCACAATTCCAACACCGTCATGAAAGCATCACCCCAATATGAAATTGGTAGGTTTACTTATACCATCATTGACCTAGCTATGGCTAAAAGTATTTTATTTCTTCTTTCAGCAACTCTATTTTATTATGGAGTTCTAGGGATAATTGGCTGCCTAATTATCCCTTTTTCTTCATAAAGCTCTTTTAACTGATCAAACAAATATTCACGACCTCGATTAGTATGTAACACTTTAATTTTATTGTCCATTTGATTTTCTACTTCTTTTATGTATTGTCTAAAGCACTCATGAGCCTCAGACTTATGTGAGATCAAATAGACATAATCGTATCATGAATAGTCATTGATAAAAGTAATAAAATACCAAGCTCCATGCCTTACCCTCACACTCATAAGACTATAAAAATCAGAATGGATTAATTGCAATGGTTGTTCTGATCTGGTTCCTTTACCAAAGGTTTTCTAGTTACCTTACTTGCTGGACAATTTTCACACAAGGACATTTCCATATTGGTTATGGGTCCTAGCAAACCTCTTTTGCTAGTTTGATCATTTTATTTTGATTAATATGCCCTAGTCTAGCATGCCAAATAGCCATATCTACAGTTGAATAAGAGGAATTAGCAAAGTAATCACCTATATTATAATCATGAATACTATCCATTACAAAGAACCTTTTTAAAAGGAAAGATAAGCCATAAAATATATAATTATAAAATATGTCTGCAACTTTATCATGAAAGTTTACATTAAATCTATAATTTACAAGGCATTTAATAGTAACTAAATTATGTTAGATGTCAGGAGCATGAAGCACTTCATGAAGGATCAAAACCTTTCCACCATGCAAAGTCAATTTGCAAGTTCTAATACCTTTAACTTCAATCTTTGCATTATTGCCTACATAGGATCCTTGATCCCTTGTCACATAGTCTATTAAACCTAAGTCCAAAATCCAAGAAGAATGGACATTCTCTATTAGAAAAATAGTGCTTGAAGCATAGGAAACATGTGAATTCAAATAATTCACTGATACATTTTTATTCTCATTTCAATCATTGCAATCCTATGCGAAATGACCCATCTTTTGGTAGGTAAAATATTTGACCTTCTTTAAGTCATTATTCTTCTTCTTCCTGCCTTTTCTGCCTTTTAAAAATTTGGTCCCATCCTTCTTTCCATTCTTTGGGAATTTATTCCCCCTCTTTAAATTAGGCTTTGCATTAGAAAGATCTGCACCCTCAGTGTAGTAGGCATGGCCAAAGAGCTTGTATGCCTCCAAGCGCTTGTCCTCAAGTTCCAAGTGTTTAGCCATATCATTAAAATTTTTAATGCTTTCATTAAGGGTTAGTTTAACCTTCACATGTTCACAACTAGATGGCAATGATCTTATCACTACCTGAACTTGTTCATTAGACATGATATGCCTAGCTTCCTTCAATTCTCTGATCATATTTGCCATCTTTCTCAGATGTTGTTTCATGGAAGTATTTGGCCTAGGCTTATATGTATCAAACTTAATAGTTAATTGTCTAAGCTTAGAGGTGGACATACCACCAATTCTGCCTTTTAACACTACTCATATGGCTTGCACTGTTTCATTTTTCTCATATTCGCACATGAGGTCATCTGTCATTGTGCTTAGCAATATAATTCTTACAATGCTATTTTTCTTTTTTCAGGCCTTATAGACATCTTGGCCCCTCCTATGCTAGGCCGTATTCCCAGCAGCTGGTTATGCTACAACTATTGTTAGGGGCTCAATTGCCTCTTATCAATTTGTCCCCTTTATTTAACTCAGCAGTGATATTCTTAGTTTCCATTTTCAATTCTATTACAAATCTATTCCACATTCAATATGTCTATCTAAGGGAATCAAACTATTGAACATATCATTGACAATATATATAGCACAACACAATGTATAATGTCATATACTTATATTATTTGTAACATCCCTAATTTTATTCACCAAAATTCCTTGTACTGTTGTGACATTAAAAGGAAGAAAAATGGTGAATTTTGGTACACTTGAAATAATGGCAAAACAATGAAATTAGAGGTTACATGAAATTTGCCTAAGTAAAGATACACAAGTGCAATTTTGTACCCTTTAAGGCCTAATATTGTAGCCAAAAATGAAGAAAGGAGGAGCACAATTTTTGGCCTAATTTATTATGAATTTTCAGCCAAGAAACAAAGATAAAAGAAGAAAGACAAGTGTGATTCAGAAATTGGAAAAATTGTAAGGTCAAAATGGTCAATTTTGATTTATCAAGAAAGCTCTTGATTTTTCCATAAATTGATGGCCAATTTCGGCTAAGAGAGAAAAAAGGAAGAGGAAATGAGATTTTGATGCCAAGGAGGACATGTGGAAGTATCATAAGCCAAAGGGAAAAAAGAAGGGATAAAATAATCATGACATGTGCAAAATTCTAATAAAATAATATATATTTGAGGAGGTGGAAGATGACACTAGAAGAAGCGCCGAATACTGGATGATCTGTAAAGATGGAAATAAAAAAGAAGAATAACTATTTAAACTCTTCCCATTATTTCGGCCAAACACAAGAACAAGAGAGGAAGAGAGTCTTAAAGAACATAAAGAACAAGAGACAAGGCAAGAGTTCAAGAGGCAAAAATCAAGGAAGTGTCAAGCAATTTCACTTGTTTATGTCTTCAAAATTCAAGGAAACACCTCCTAATCCTTATGCCTTCATGAAACCACATGTAGCAAGAACAAAATCAAGAGAAATAAGGAGAGGAGTAGATAGTTGTATGAGGAAAATAGAGAGAAACAAAGGTAAACTCATAAACCTTGCTTTCTTGGTTGAATTCAAGGTTGTTGTTGTTTTTGTGGTTGAATTTTGGTTTGTATTGGCTTGATTTTGTGATTTAGGATGCATGAACCCTAAAGGGAGGTGCTGCCCAAATTTTGATTAATCATGTTCAAGAGGTGTTTAAGTGGATAAGCAAGTGATTAGAAATCAAAAGAAGGCGTTTTATAAAATAAAATATGAATTTCCAAAATTTTCCAATAAATTCCAGATTTTTGGTCAGGGGCAATTCTGGTAGTTTGAGCTGAAATTTCATGGATTTGATGATTCCATTGTGTTTAGAATAAAAAATTGTTTAGGTAACATGTGAAAAATGAATTTTGAAGGCTTTAGGGTGTGGAATGACAATTTTACCACTAAAACCCTAATTTGTGGCTGCCAAGGGTATTCTAGTCATTTGAGTGTTAATTTGTCAAAAATGAGGTCCAAAATGGATTCTACACATGAAATTATGTAGGGACAGCGTAGGGAATTTTGGTCATTTTGCGTTTTGAGTGAAAATAAACAACTGTATGAGTTTAGAATAAGACAAATGAGTAATAACTATTTATTATAAATTTGGAATTTTAGGTTGTCATCTGCCAAGTCGGACAAAGGATTATTAAATTAGATTAGCTAGCAACGGAAAGGATTATAGATAGTAACTCTATCTTTCATACACTATGTGATTGTTTACATGCTGTGTGTTGCCATGTTTTATGATATGAATAGTAGTTACAAAGCCTAGCTATGGTATAGGAAAATCACAAGTACTATCTGATGGGAATGCACAAGTATCATTCGGCCCAGTAGGACCTAGCTAAGGTAGTAAGACAAGTACAAAACTTAACTGTGGTATAGGAAAAGCATGAGTCCTTACTGGCTCATTTGAGACCCAGCTAAGGAAGTAAGACAAGTAGCGATCAAAGAATTATTTGATCCTAAACAGTGTCCACAATTAAGTTTGCAGTATGATGATTCTATGACATTATATAGTGCACTGCATGTTTCTTTATCACATTTTATATGATTGATTGTGTGTTACTAGTAAGATTTGTATGAATCTCACCCCTTTCCACAAATTTGAATTTATTCAACTGGAAGAAGCGGCTCAAAGGGCAAGGATGTAGATACTAGCAACTAAGAGTTTCGATCCTATACAAGCTATAGTGTTGGTTATCTGTATTATCTTTTTTATCTTTTGAATATTGTATATATTTTGTTTCAAACCCTGTGGGAATTCCTGTAATGTAATCAAGTACTTTATATTAGTATGTATATGCTATTTTTGTTTGCCTACTGAACTGCATGTCGTTAATGTGATAAATGTTGAAATATTATGGGGTTTGACATTATTTCTAAGCAGAAAATTTATAATACTACTAAATTCATGATTAGGAGCATACATTTGTATCTTCTATGACATAAATATTAGCAACATCACTAAATTCTATCAAAAATTATATATAAGTACTTTTATAACTCTAACTTTTAGAAGCATCAACTCCTAAAAGCTCTTACTTATCGAAAACATATAGCATTACATAAAATAATCAACAAAAACATGCTTTATTATAACATAAACAAGACAATATGCTATCTAATATATATGAAAACAAGTTTATAACATGTTCAATTAATAAAGAAAATATAGAAATCAATAAATAACTTTTAGACATTTCAAAATGGCTTAAAACATTAATTAACGCACTTGGAATATTATAAATATATATCAATTGGTGTTCAAAATTCTCCTATACCATATCATATTAAAGCTCTTGAATTTAGGGATTCTTAGAAACAAATGACACCTCAATCAGTATGGCACGTGCCCCCATGAGCCTTAAGGCAAAAAATTGCAAAAACAAGAGGAAAAATAACCCAGTTTCAGAAACAAAGCTCTCTCTCTTTTATTTTCATGAACAATGTTATCTTTCATTTTTAGGGATCTAGTATATATTTTCTTTGTCTATATAACATATACCTATTATGATAAGACACAAAAAATAAGCTAGAATGAAAACCATGCTTAATTCATATAGACTGAAATTCAAAAAAAAAAAAGAACTGGAACATATTCTCATAACCATATATTAGGATCTATATATTATATTTAAATGAAAATCTCGACGTTCCAAATCACAAAAAACAACATAAACACATACATATATAAACCCATATATATATATATCAATGATAATAAGAGAGCATCATTTAAAAAAAACTAGATAGAGACACATAGGCATAAACATATCATAGAAAATTTATACAAAACTAGCCTCAAGAAAAAACATGCTCTGATACCATGTAAGAATTTTGGGCGTACTTGGAGTGTGATCGCTAATCTCTAATACCCATGCTTAATTGAATCATAGTTGTAGAAGTGATTATAATTCACAACAAATATACCACTAACAAGAAGAAGAGAGAGACATATAGTAGAGGGAATAAGGAATTAATGTGTTAGAATCTCCATATTCAAGTTGTAACATCCTAAATTTTAATCATAAAAATTCCTTCGACCTTTGTGGTATTTAAAGGGACACATGATGAATTTTGGCATACTTGGAATGGCCAAACAATGCAATTACTGATCACACACAACATGATTATGTTTGGAACACAAATTGTACAAGATGGAATTTGCTGCTGTGTGTTTTCCTACGTGGCAGTGAGATTGTCATGTATTGTTAGATAATCAAATGATATCATATGAATGTAAAATTTTTCAACTTAAAAGTATATATATCAAACTTTAATTTGATAGGTCATGTAAGTCATTTGGACCTATACACTAAGAGTTATGTATTTTTGAAGTTAGCCAAGTAAAACTAGTAAGTTCATGCGGCGGTGTCCAATAAATAGCAATTTTTGAATGCTGTGCGTCCAGTTGGCTAAAGGAAATATTTTTCCTTAAAATTATACTTAATAAGGTTATATAGCCTTTGGAACTACTGCAATTAGACATCTATAAATAAAGATATGAATTTTCAAAGTATGATGAAAATTCTATCAGCATTTTATCAAGGTACAAAATTAAAAAGGTAATGGCACAAATGTATGGGCAACATAGTCATTTGGCTAAATAAAATCTACAACCAATATTTTCCCCTTGTTTCATGATGTGGGATGTCCAACAAGGAGAAGTATAAGGAAACTAAATACTTGGTCTTAATTAAGCAAAAGATGAAGCAATTTGAGCCAAGTAAATAAAGTTGAAAAGTCAAAAAGTAAGCAAGCATGTGTTAAATTACAAATAAAATAGTATATTGTAAGGAGGTGGATGATGATATTTAAAGGGCTCATTTATCTCTTCCAAATGGTCAAATTTACATAGAAGGAGAGAGCAAAGAGAAGTATTGGTGGCCAAGTGAAAAGGGTGAAGAAAAGTCAAAAGTGAAAACATGTGTTAATTGGCAATTTACTAATATTTACTAAGGAGGTGTAAGAGATATTTTTTTAAAAGCTTCTTATCCTCTACCAAAGGCCATAATCTACGTTCAACCCAAACAAGGAGAGAGAGAGAGAGAGAGCTTGGAGAAATCAAGAACAAAGAGAGAGCTCAAGTACTTAAGAAGCAAGATCTAGGTAAGTTGCAAGTAAAACCTACTTGTTCCTGCCTTCTAATTCATGCAAGCCTCTCTTTAATCTCTATGCCATCTTGAAATACCTTGTAGCAAGACAAATCAAGAGGAAGAGAGGGAGGAGGGCTAAGGTTTGAAGGCCTAGAGAAAGAAAGCAAGAGGTAATCATATTAAACCTTGTTATCATGTTGATTCAAGGTTGTTTGATGGTTGTTTGGTTGATTTGTGGCTCTGTATGGTTTGATTTTGTAATTTGGGAAGTGCAAACCCTAAGGGGAGGTGCTGCCTAAATTCTAATTAATCATGTTTAAGAGGTGTTTAAGAGGTTAAACAAGTGATTAGAGGTAAAACGAAGGTGTTTAGTTGATTGAAATCAAGAAATTCCATTTTTCTCAATTTTTATGGAATTTCGTCCAGGGTTTGTTTTCAGTATGTTTGGATTAGATTTTGTTGTTTTTAATGTTTCTATTATGCTTAGAATGGAAAATTGTGTAGGTACATGTAAAGTATAAGCTATAAAGGCCTAGAATGTGAAATGACAAAATACCCAAAAAACCCTAACTTTGTGGCTGTCAAAGGTAATTCTATAATTTAAGCATGATTTTGACAAATCTGGGGTCAAAAATGGATTCTACATGCAAATTTGTGTAGGATTAGCCTGGGTCATACTTTTTGGTAAGGTACAGTTAGACCGGGTGCAAAGGGGCTTAAACCGGGTTTCTAGGGGCATTTTGGTAATTTTGTAGTTTTAAGCAAAGATAACCAACACAATGAGTTTAGAATAATACATGAATGAGTAATAACTCATTTATTGTACATTTGGGATTTTAGGATAGGATAGCAAATCGAGCCGGACACAAATATTGGACCGATAGACAAGAAAGGGAAGGGTGATCCAGGTGTGAACTTACCTCTCCTACATGTACTTTATATTTGTGTTTATGTATTGATGCATGTGATTGCTTTGCTTGATTATGTGAATATATATGAATGATTGAAGCTCTGTTTCTCTTTATGCTATGGCCATGAGTATGTTGTATGAGACATTGAGCACGTAGATATGTCATTGTGTTAGCATGCGTTTATGCAAGGCAAGCATATCATGCATTAAGCACTTATCTTGCATGCATATTGGTATTGTTTGCTACTGAGATTCTCCTGAATCTCACCCTCCCCTAACCAACCATTTAGACAAGTGGGCACAGGAGGTATGTTGAGAACAGAGAAGAGAATTGCAAGAGGAAAATACAGAGATAGAACAAACATAGGGAGGTGTATATTGCTCTTATTTTAAACTTAGACATTTTGGTAGTCTTGTGGGGCTACCCTGTCTATATATTCATGTGTATATTTACACATATTATGTACAAACCCCAAGGGGATTCTTGTAATGTAATCAAGAATTTTATATTAGTATGTTTATGCTATTCCTGTATACCCGCTGAACTAGGTGTAACGCTCTTATCTCATTTTCACATTTTTTAGAGTATTAGTGCATAGTGTGGTGGATACACAGGAATAGCATAAATATACTGGTATTATTGAAACAATATTGCTTGATTATGGGATTCATACATAATAATTATAGACCTTAAAACAATAAAAAGGTTTTCAGATAACTAACAGTCTTGTTTGACCAACACCAGAACCATCAGTTGCCGGTAAGAATGCTTTTGCTCTTTGAGCCACTGTTTACTGCTAAAAAAATTTTCATGTGTAGGAAAGGGTGAGATTCAAATAATCTTAGTAGTAACATACACCATATTATATGAAATAATAGAATGCTGTATGCACATTGTCCAAGGCCTAATGACCTCGGCTTAACTCTACGCCTACCCTGGCTTAACTCTGTGCCTAACGTTAGGTCCCATAACCTAACTAGGCTAATATGTGTGTTTGAGACACTATGCTCATGTTGCAAAAGATGACATACACAAGCATACAATAATCACATAGTATATTCAAGAAAAAGTTACTACTTGGAATTGCCCTTTCCAGCTCTACTATCCGTTCAATACCTTTGATCCGGATCGGCTATTACAAATTCCAATGAATTAAAGTTATAAGTAACTAGTTATTACTTGAACTATTACTATCTTTAATCACAGTTTGTGGGTTATCTATCACATTTTCAATAATTTCTGCATAGTGCAGTTTTATTGTTTTCCAGAAAACTGGCATATTTTCTATGACTTTGGAAAATCATAATTAAATTTAGGGAAATCCAATTTGACTGATTCTAAAGCCTATGTGAAGCTTCTTAAATGTATTTTCATGGAAAAATACCCAAAACTGGTCACTGTTAACACATTTTCCCCAGAAATTTGCCAAATTTCCCCTGTTCCAAATTGCATCCAGAAATAGGGCACAACTTTGAAAAATCATAGCTCTTAATCTACTAATCTAAAAATCATGTTCTAATCACCAAATTAAAGCTCTACATGTTTACTTTAATCCTACCAAATTTCATAATATTTGGACTTGGTTTGACTAACGAAATTCATTATACAATCAGACTGCCTTCAGTGACACAAATCAAACAACACCTCCCCTTAACTTCATAAATTTCTAGATTTGCATACAACTATCAAAAAATCATGAATACATGTATTCCCACACAATTTTCCCTTCTAAACACATTGGGAACATCAAATCAACCAAATTCCAGTCTAAACTCTCTATGAACAGTGTTTGGACAAAATTTATAGAATTTAGGGAAAATGTGATTTTCACTTTCCATGCAATTAAAGATCTTCCTTACACTTCTAATCACATCATTAACCACTTAAACACCTTTTAAACATGATTAATCAATATTTGGGTAGCATAACATCTTAGGGTGTCATCTTCCTATTTTCACAAAATCAGCAAAACCTAGCCAATATCCACAACAACACATAAGGCAAGAGGGTCAAAGTTTTGGAGTTACGTATTAATTTTCCAACTTTCTATCTCAAGGTGCCACTACCCTCTCTCTCTCTTCCCTCTTGTTTTGGATTTGCAAACCATGATTTTAAAGAAGAAGGAGAGGTTAGGAAAGGTTTTACACAAGCTAGAAGGCAAGAACAGTTGAAATAACAAAGGCACTTACCTTAGATTTTGCCTTATTGAGTTCTCTTTGTGCCTAGGTTCTTCAAAGCTCTTTCTCTCTCTGTTTCCTTGGCTTTAGATGAACTATGAGCTATTGTAGGAAAGATGAAGAGCTCACACTACTACAGGAGGCACTTTTAATGTATGTTTTTATACCCTTTAGATGACCGTTTTCAGAGGGACGTGTATGTGAATGTCATTGAAAGTTCAAGAGTAGACGATTGTTTTAAAACAGTCATGGTAACAGACTTACAACAACTATTTTTTTGTGAACAGTTATTGCATTATAGACTTACAATGATAGTTTTTAAAAAATGGTCATTGTATCTATAATACAATGACTGTTTTTAGTAAAACAGTCGCTGTATGTTTTCAAATACAACGACTGTTTTACTAAAAATAGTCTTTGTATGTTTAAATACAATGACTGTTTGCTTAAACACAGTTGTTGTAACTATTTTTTTTAATATTACTCAAATTTTCAAGTTGCATAGACTTAAAACCACAAAAAGGATATAGTAATAAGTAGACTTAATTTCTATGCCATAATTTGTTATACAAAAAGAAGATTATTTCACCCCGATGGAAAAAACACTTTTTAGATCGGTTAAAAATGATATTTTACACCGGTTCTAGATGATGTCTTGATACAGTCAGTCTAAAAAGTCTCTTACTTTTTATACCAGTTAAGAAACCGGTCTAAAAAATAAGTTTTTATAAACAACCAGTTTAAAAATTACGACATTTAAGACCCGTTGTTGAAATAACAGGTCTTAATGTCATACTTTTTAGACATTTGAACAACCAGTCTAAAAATTTACTTTTTAGATCGGTTTTTTAAAAAACCGATCTAAAATGTTACTTTTAAGACTGGTTGATTAACAGCCAGTCTAAAAATTTGCCATTTTTTTAAAAAAATATTCTTGTTACCCATCAGCAAGCCATTTCCCCTTTTAAAACATTTTACCCAATAAGTCATTTCAGCAACATCCAAATCAATTCTTCTTTTACACATTATAACTAACACCTTATACAGAAGCATTTTCATCACGCATTTTAAAACACAATTTCAACTGGTGTAATACTTATATCATTCTTCCTACACCCCACATTCCACAGAAGCAGCAATAATAAATCAATGACAATCAACACATCATTGCACACAATCAGAAAATTAAGGTATGCAACTACACATTTTTATTCCCCTATTTTAATATTACATCATTTTGACAAAAAAAATCAAAACTTTAGCTAATAATATAATCAAAACACTTTAATAGATGATAGAGGAATCTACCAAGAAAGAACATAGCAGAAGTAATCCATCATTGATGATTACTAGCTAGCTCTAGAGCATCTACACTAGGACACCTCAAATCCTTCATTTTCCTGTGACAACAACATAAAAAGTAGTTTTATATATAAAATAACTATATACATAATTCAAATATAATTCATGATTATTACTTTAGCTAGTTAACCTTCAAAGTAGTTTTATAACAGGATATCCTCCCATATCCCTTCATGATGATTGTTTCTTGTGCCGTGTTCATTATCTGCTTCATCTTCTTCATTCAATTCTGGAAGACCCTTAGAAAAAGGAGTCTCAAGAAGATTAGTCATTAAACGAATTTCCTCATTAATATCAAATGCAAGTGGGTTGATATCAATAATAGTGTATGATCAATCAGTTAAGATTAACATTAGTTGATATAAATATTAGAAGTTTTAGAGATGAACCTTTTATTATGGCATACCAGGCAAAACAAGTCTTCTATATTACCAATCAGGTAAATAAAATGTGGTCTATAGCTCTCCAAGGAAAAAGGGTCATTGATGAACTAGAGTTAGCCACTAACATAACACACTGTTCTGGTCGGTACTCTTATCATGTAAAACGTATAACGATTAATCACAAATGAAGTCTAACTTATGACATCAATCTCAAAACCACGTGCTAGCTATTTAATTGTATCAGAAACACATTCTTCTCTGTCAACCTTTTGTTTGAACTAATGTGCACAAGTTTTGTTATGCTCCCTAATTAACCTTTGTTCAGTCATTCGAATATTTTCTTTCCATACAATTTCTTTATGAGCATTAATGTAATCTTGAATTCCATCAACATTTTTTAAGATGTACAAGTGGATTTGCTGCAATTGATTAGGATCCACACTCTTTACTATAGCCCCATGTCTAACTACTTCTTCATCATGACTTTTAAGAAGCCCAATATGTCTTACATTTGACAAGTAATCTTGACAAAACTCTATGGCTTCTTTAGAAACATATTTCTAAAAAATAGATGCTTTAGGCTGATTTGCATTCTTCACATACCCTTTTAGAATCTTCATAGTTCTTTCAATTGGGTATATCCATCTTAAATAGATAGGGCCACACAACTTTATCTCCCTCACTAGATGAACAATTAGATGTAACATGATGTCAAAAAAGAAGAAGGAAGAAAAAGCTTCTCAAGCTGGCACAAGATTAGATATCCTTTATTTTCCAGTTCATCTAATCTTTCTGTCTCAATAACTTTACTACAAATAGCATTGAAGAAGAAACAAAGTCTAGTCAAAATATCTTGGAGATCATATTCAACAATGCCTTTAATAGCTACTAGGAGTAGTTGTTGCATTAAGACATGACAATCATGAGACTTTAGCCCTACTAACTTCAAGTCTTTCATCGACACAAGCTTCTTAAAATTTGAAGAATACCCTGAAGGAACTTTGATGCCATGTAAACACTCACAAAAACTTCTTTTCTCATCCTTAGACAAAGTATGAGAAGCTGGTGGACAAAAAGTTCTGTTAACATATGGCCTTGGATGCAAGTCTTCTCGTATTCCCATTTCTTGCAAATATGATCTTGTCTTCACACCATCCTTAGAACTACCTTGTATGTTAAGCAATATCCAACAATATTATCACATGTATTTTGCTCCACATGCATGAAATCAGTACAGTGTCTCACATCAAGTTGGGCCAATATAAAAGATTGAAGAAAACAAACCTCTTTTTCCATTTATTTTTTTGACATCATGGAGACAATAACTACACTTGTAGACAATATACCAATAAATTATGGTATGATAAGAACCAAGCAACATTTCATAATAAAGGTATGTAGATACAAGTTTTAAAACATGCATTGCAAAGCTATTCAGTTTATGCATTAGGTTTTGGCTAATTCTAAAATGCTCCATTTAAAATTAGTATTGTTTCAACAAACCAATAACACTGACAATCAGATAATCACACTAAAATAGAACTTAGAATGGTATTACTTCAAGCCAAATATCACAGGGATGTACAAGTCAGAGCATAGAATGGTAAAACTTCTAACCTAGATGTGCAAATTTTTTTTCCAGTATACGTTATCATAAAACAGTTGGATTTCTAACAACCTATACCAGCAACTTGCATGAATTAAGTGCTCAAAACAACATTAAGGGCCATTGTCACTAACAACCGGTCTTAACAGGGGAAAAATTATTTTAAACCGGTCTAAAAATTTTGATATTTAAGACCAGTTATTTATTTTAACCGGTCTAAAAATTTTACATTTTTTTAATTTTTTAATTATTTTATATTTTAGATCAGTTTTATATATGGTCTGTCTTGACAGAGACAATAGAAATACCTTTCTCATTTTGAACCTCTTAGTAAACATAATAAATTCGACAAATGTTTCATCTTTTGAAGTAATAAATATAGTCCATGTAAATCTTGTAAAATCATCGACAATTACTAAAGTATATAGATTTCCTCCAAAACATTTTACTCTTGCTGGACCTACCAAATCCATATGAAGTAATTCTAAAGGCTTAGAAGTAAAAATCTCATACTTTGTTTTGAATGAAGATTTAGTTTGTTTGCCTTTTTGACATGACTCTTAAATCATGTTGTCTTTAAATTTAAGTTTAGGAAGACCAAGAACTAAATCTTTTCTAATTAGTTTGTCAAGTTTGTTCATATTAACATGAGCCAGACACTTATGCCATAACCAACTGTCCTCTGATTTGCTAAGAAAACAATTTTCAAAAGAATTTGAATTTAAATCAATAGTATAACAGTTACTGTTCCTTTGAGCTTGGATCTTTGCCTTGATGGATTCTTTGTTAAGCGGTAGATCCTTCTGTTTACTATCAAGCATTCTTCTGAATCAAAGATCACCCAGTTATCTCTGTCAGTGCTTTGACTCACACTCAGGAGGTTGTGGCATTATCCTTCAACATAATATACATCATTGATTTGAACACCATCAAATTTTCCCACTTCACCAATTCCAGCAATACATCCAGATTGGTTACCTCCAAAAGTTACATTTCCTCCTTCTCTGGTTTCTAGCATAGTGAACTTATTTCTGTCACCAGTCATGTGTCTCAAGCATCCACTATCAATGTACTACTTGTTTGCTCGTGATGCTTTGAGACATACCTAGAGTAATGTGATCAAGTTTTAGGTACCCATACTTTCTTGGGTCCTTTATGGTTAGTATGCATTACCTTTGGTATATGTCTCCCTTTCGGAACCCATTTATATGTACCAATGACCTGTCCTTTTCTAAAATAACATGATGAAATATAATGTCCTTTTCTATTACAATAACTACATGATGCAAATGGATTTGATGTATGCACAGAATTCTTAAAATAATTGAGATAAGTCATACTGCCATTTTTCTTATTTTCTCTGCTTTTATCCTGATCAGATTTATATCCAATTCTAGATTTATCAAAGGAAACTTTTTAAGATTTTAGAATGACTTTAAGAGTTTCACTACCTTTACTTTTTAAGATTTTAGAATGACTTTAAGAGTTTTACTACCTTTAGTAAATCTTTCCATAGTTTTTGTTAGATCACTTATTTTCATATCTTTTTCTTCACATAATGCACATGATGATATGACAATATTTTTTAACTCTTTTACTTTCTTCTTATGACTAACCATTTCTTTAGCTACCTTTTTTAATTTAGTTTGCAATGCATTATACTCAGATAATAACTCATCATAAGTAGGTTCAGAGTCACTTACCTCAGAATTTGATTCTTCTTCTTTGGTTACCAAGCATATATTTGCAACTTCCACTACTACAAAAAGGTTGAAAGGTGGCATACATTTTGTGGCCCTTCTTTAAAAAAGTCCCACAGATTAACTTTTTTTTTCTATTTTTTTTAATTTTAGGCACCAACTGTGGCCCCTGGTCCACCAGGCGCCACAGCTGGTGGGCCAAGTGTGGCGCCTGCTTTGGCTGACTCTCGGGCAAATACTTTCTATGCTTCACTCGCTTAGACTGGAGTGTAGCTTTCACTTTGAGTTTATCTTGCTCTAGGGTAAACACTTCCTGTACCACACTTGGTAGGACTCGAGTGCACTTAAGGCTATCACTTGAGTAGTGAGTCTGTGCTCAAATGAAGTGATGATATCCTATCTCTGACATTGCTCTCTATCAAACACTTGCACGAGTATGCCTTTATACTTGAGTATAAATCATATCATCACTCGAGTACTGTGTCCATCACTCGAGTTGTCTTGGTATTTTTAGCTAGAGTCTGCTTCTGTTAAACACTTTCAGTTCAAAACTTGCTTGTGCTCAAGTGTAAAAGTACTTATTGCTCGAGCGCTAGCTCCATCTCTTGAGTACATTAGCTAAAATCATAGCAATAACCTCTGAACTTAGTGATATGCATTTGGTAATATTTTCAACCATTGTCTAAACTTGCAAAATATAAATTTCTTACCATAACACACAATAGTCTTTTGTTATCATCAAAACTTGGAATCTAACAACTAAAGCTATCATCTTTTTACTTGGCTCCAAATACTTCTACAGGGCACAATTTGTGTCCAATAAGTATTTCCCTTCTCTTTCCTTTTGTTGGACAAAATTGTGGCCTAAGGAGGAAAGATAATGATTTATTAAAATATCAAAATTTCCACCTTCTTATAGCATGAGATATTTGACTTATGCTTTCATATTTTGACCTTATCTTAAAGTACTTCCAATTATCACATTTATGTTCAACCATTTATTTTCTCTCTTCTTTCCATGTTAGACAAAATATTGGTTTTTTTATAGAGCTAATTAACCTCTTGCAATAACATCTATTGTAATGCCCCAAAATATGAAGAGCTAATCACTCAAAAGAGAATGTAATTAATGTTAAGCAAGCATTTTTGAAAAATACAATGTGAATTATGACCTGAATGATCAGTGGTCAGTACCCAAACCCTGTATTTAAGCTTAATATTATGTCAAAGCTTAAAATGAACAACAAGAGTAAGGTAGGGTGCATGAATGAGGAATTGGAATGAGAAAATGTGTTAAGTGGTGATTCAAAAGGCATTGCCATAGTTACGAGTAAAATGGGAAAAAGAAAAGTTACCAGCCAATTAGTCAGTAATTGAAGAGAGAATCCACTAATAACTTAAAGAGTAAGTGGAGAGACTAATTGTCAAGACAATAAGAGAGAGTAATCACATGGTTGCAAGCACATGGAAGAGGTCGCAAGATTATGACACTTAGTAACACCTTACGCCATAGGATGAAAGTCAAAAATTCAACTCATTTTCTCTTCCCTCTCTCTTAAAGTTGGCTAAAGCATAGAGGAGTGGGAAAAATATGATCTCATATCATCATTTCTCTCTCTGACTTCAGCCTTCATTTTCGTCCAAGCCATAGAAGAGGAAAGAGAAAGAAATTCAAGCTTAAGGTGAGATTTTGACATTATAGTGGAGCTCAAAGGCTTAAATCCTCTTCATTAATCTTAACCACCTTGATGATGGATTCATTCCTATCATTTTAGATTTTCAAGAGGAGGTGTTTGAGTGCTCAAGAAAAATTGGAGGTTGAAGAATTATGGAACAAGCTTGGGAAAGTGAAAGAAGTGAGTGATAGCTATTTGTTGGTATATATGTTGTGAATATTGTTAAGACATTGAGTTTTTGGAATTTTGCCTTGATTTTCATGAATATTAGGGTCTTATGAATTGCATGGTGTTTTGTGATAGAATTGGTGTCTTGTTGTGTCCTTTAGACAATGAAATTTGTTTGGAGTCTTAAATATTGAGTTTGGAAACTTTATAGTTTTATGTTGAGATGTTGTCCCAAAACATAACATAAAGATGGGATGTCATTATGGGTGTTTTGATGTTGCCATACGATTTCTTATGAAAAATTGTATGGGAATGGTGTTGGTTGTGAATTTTGGAGCCATTGGACACTTAGGTGGAAAAACCAAAAATTCTGGAAATTGTTAAGTTAAAATTTTGTGCAGGGGACCAACTTTACATAGGGTTTTGAAATAGCAAATGGCGTCAAAATGTTGTGAAGTTTTCTAGTCTTGTAGTTCACATTGCAAGCTTTTTAATGGTATAAATTTTGAGTCATTTTGATGTTTGTATAAGAAGTTATGGTCATTTAAAAATCAGCCAAGAAACAGGTCAATTGCTAGCCGCGACTAAAAAGCATTTGACCAGTTCTTGGCCATGGCTAGTAGGGTCCTGGCTGTGGCCCAAAACCTTCTAACCTATTCTTGGCCACGGCCCAAAAGTTTCTAACCTAATTTTGGCCATGATCAGTAGAGCATGGCCGCAGCCCAAATCTTTCTAACCATACATTGGATGCGCCCAGTGGATGGCTTGGCCTCAACCAACCCCTGGAAAACTGCATTTTCAACTTTCAAAAGATGGTCTTTGGTCAAGTTGTTCCCAACCCTTTAGGCATTATTTTGGGCTTCTAGTAGCCACCTAAAGGTCTCAAATGATAACTAACCTAAGTATTGTGGAGTTGAGTATTGGATTAGAGAATAACTCTTTATCCTTAATTATGGTTTATAGGATTTGACATTTGTCCTGCACGCGATAGACCGATGCCAGAGCATAAGCAGAAAGAACAAAGTAGTGACCCTTTCTCTTATATTATGTATAATGTATTGTCTGCACATGTTATCATTGAATTGTGATGAACGCGAATCTGTTGTGAAATATGTCGTTGTAAATACAGTAAAAGCTATCATGGAAATACTGATGTGAAATATGCCGTTGTGAAGGATGCCATTGTGAAACATGCCGTTGTGAAACACGTCGCTGTGAAACATGCTGTAGTGAAATATGCTATTGTGAAATATGCCGTTGTGAGAAATGCCGTTATGAATACAGTGCAAGCTGTTAGAAAAATGTCGTTGATGTATTACTGCCATGTGATTTGCTTACATGCTTTATAATTATACATGTTATGAGTGAATCATTACTATTGAGATTATTTTGAATCTTATTCTTTCTATTGACTAACCTACAGCCAGGGCAAATAGTTTAAAGGAGAAGCAAGTGTCAAAGGGCGGCTAGAGCTTCTAGCTAGGAGTTTTAGTTTTGGGTAGTTAGTTATCATATTTTGGATTATTGTATGTGTTGTAAGTATTGTAAATATGGATAGTTTTGTGTAATCCCTTGAACGAGAAATTGGAAATGGGCAAATATGCCCTGTAAACCCTCCAATTAGTGAATGAAACCTGATTATTGTCAGGAATTTTTGGTTACACTCTGATATGTATGAATGAAATCAAACAATATAGGCCAAATATTTTTGAAATGTGAATGTAAGACCGCATCAAATCGGTTTGGAAAATTTTTTGAGAACCCTGTCTTAAAGATGGGATTTTTAATAAGTTTTAAATTATCTGTTGGTCTCTAATTCAATATAATGACTCTTTTTTGAACTATAATTCCTGCTATTAAGGTAGGGGGTTATATTTTTTGTATGAGAGCTATAGTTCCTATTAAGGGTAGGATTTGCTAGGACAGTTGCCATAGTTCTTTGGCTTAGTGATAAAAGATAACCCATGATTGCTTGTTGTATACACATGATTGTTCCTGCTATTTGTTGATATATGAGTTTTAAGGAATATGAGTATACATTACTGTGATATTGATGTGGTGAATCATTTATAAAGTTAAAAGACATAATGGTTTACCCGAAAGTCAGAAGAGTAGAGCCAGAGGTAGAAGAAATTCATGGCAACCCACTTGATCCCATATAAGTGATAATGGGTAAGATAAGGGAGCAACATGATATGATCAATGAGATAAGGGAAGAGCTCAGGGAGGAAATGGTGAAACATAATGAAGACAGGGTCTAGTCTACTCAAGAAGAGACCCAAGAGGAGACACATCAGGAGGAAATAGTTGAGGGGTCAATTCGAGTTAAGGAGTCCTCACCTCATACTATATCGAATCAGGAGTCATATGGGATACCAGCCCAAGATGAAAGACATATACAATTTTGGGTCACCAAATTCTGCAAACATCTACCCCCAGTGTTTTGAGGGAGGTTTAAACCCCAAGTAGCTAAAGATTGGTTGAATCAGTTAGAGAAAATCTTTACAGTACTGGATTGTCCAACTAAGGTGAAGGCATTCTTAGCCGTGTACGAGCTGGAAGGGTATGCCGATCGGTAGTGGCGTAACATTACCCTGACATTGTGAAATCAGAATGTGCCACTGACTTGGGAACTATTTTAAGAAAAGATCAACAAAAAATATTTCCCCAAGTCAGTGAGGCTTGAGAAAGAATCATAATTCCTATCAATTAAGTAGAGGGATGTAGAAATATTCAATGACTACCTTTCTCGCTTCATCTGGCTAGCTCGATACTCTCCTACCTTTGACATATGGATGATGAGGAATGGAGTTTTGATATGTTGATCCGACGATTAAGACATGAGCTGAGGAAGAGATTAGCCACCCATCAATTTAATGAATTCAATAAAGCGATAGAAAAGTACAAAATCACTTAAAACAATTAAGGGATCTATACCCAACTAAGGGTGGTAGCAGCATAGTGAGCCTAGTAAGGGGAATACTTCTTAGAAGTGGAAAGGACAGGAGTTCTCAGCTAAGGGTAGCAGTAAGAAGCCCTATCAACCTGAGAGTTGTGATAATCAAAAACCCCCAGCTACATTGATATGCACTCGTTGTGGAAGAACACATCCTGGCATAACATGTACGGGCAAGTAGTTTGTTGTAACTGTAAATAGCCGGGACATATTGCTACTAAATGTCGACAGCCACAGACAGAGCAAAGGCCTAGGATTTAGGGTAGGGTGTTTGTGATGACACATGATGAAGCGCGAAAGTCACCTGACCTGATTCAATGTAAAATCCTTCTCAATGGTAGTTTAATGCAAGCTTTATTCGATTCGGGTGCAAGTCATTCCTTCATTGCCTATGACTGTATAAAGTGTCTGGGATTGCATGTTCAGAAACTGCCATTTGATTTGGTTGTCTTGACACCAATGGGTGTAAAGGCTATAATGACTGAGGCTTGTTTAAATTGTGAGGTAGTCATTGAGGGGCGTGAGTCTACTATCAATTTGATTTGCTTGCCGCTCTACCAATTAGAAGTTATATTGGGTTTTGATAGGTTGATGGTGACTAATATACTGCTTGATTGTGGGAATAAGAAAATAGTTTATCCTATTGTACATAGGGAGGATGATGTGAATGCTAATTTGAATTTCCCCTCAATAGCTAATGTGAGAAATATCTGGAAAAGGGATGTCAAGGGTAAATAGTATTCTTTCTCCGTATAGGTTAAGACAAAAGAAACTCTGGAAAGTATACTCATAGTAAGAGAGTTCCCTAAGGTGTTTCTGGAATATCTTAGTGGACAGAAAGAGAAGTGCAGTTTCCAATTAAAATTGTGCTTGGAGTTGGTTCTATCTCAAAAGCCCCATACAGAATGGCCCCAATGAAATGGCAAAGTTGAAGAAGCAGATAGAAGATTTACTTTAAAAAGGGTTCATTAGACCTAGTGTTTTACCATGGGGAGCTCCAGTATTGTTTGTCAAGAAGAAAGACGAGAGCCTGAGATTGTGTGTAGATTACAGAGAATTGAACAAGATAACCATCAAGAACAAATATCCTTTCCCAATAATCGATGACTTTTTAGATCAATAGTCTGGTTCTTTTGTATTCTCGAAGATCAATCTAAGGTTGGGTTATCATCAACTGCGTGTAAAAGCAGAAGATGTACCAAAGACTCCTTTCAGAATGACGTATGGATACTATGCATTTTTGGTGATGTCTTTTGGGTTTACTAATGCACTTGTGGTATTCATGGACTACATGAATCACATTTTCTAACAGTACCTAGATCAATTTGTAGTGGTGTTTATCGATGATATTTTGATATACTCCAAGAGTAGAGAAGAGCATAAACACAAATTTGAGAATAGTGCTAGAGATATTGCACAAAAATCAGCTCTATGCCAAATTGTGTAAGTGTGAGTTTGGCTTTCGGAAGTAAAGTTCTTAGGCTATTTTATCTCACAAGAAAAGGTCTCAGTGGATCCCAGTAAAGTAGAAGCAGTATTGGACTGGAAGAGGCTAGAAACTATTATTGAGATACATAGTTTTTTGGGTCTTGCTAGTTAGTACAAGAGATTTATTGAAAATTTCTCCTAAATCGCCTTGCTAATAACCAAGCTCACATAAGAGGATCGGCCATTTAAGTGGGATAAACGTTATGAAAACAGTTTTGTTGAGCTGAAGGAGATGTTAACTATGGTGCTAGTATTGATTATACCTAATCCGAGCTTGACTTATGTTGTACATAGTGATATGAGTAAGCAGGGATTGAGTTGTGTCCTTATGCATTAGGGACGTATGGTGACCTATGCCTCCCGATAGTTGAAGCCGTATGAAATGAATTTTCCCACTTATGATATGGAGCTTACAGCGATTGTGTTTGTATTGAAAATATGGTGACATTACTTGTATGGTGTGACGGCAAAACTATATTGCAACCACAAGAGTCTCAAATTCTTGTATGACCAGAAAGAACTAACTATGAGATAACATTGGTGGATGAAGTTATTGAAAGACTACAATGTAGAGATTAAATATTAGGGGTGTTTGGGATCGGGACGGGATCAGGAAATCCCATTCCCGATCCCGATCTCGATCCGGATCCTGAAAATTTCCCGTCCGGACGGGACGGGAATTCCCGAGCTCGGGATCGGGAATTTCCCGAAATGCCAAGAATCTTTACAAAAGCAAATGAAAACTGACCAGAGTATCAGAAAACTGACCAAGAAAAGATTCCAATATTTACTTTTATACTTTCATCCAAGAAAAGATGCCAATATATATAATCTGATTCTCTTTTGTATAAACATTTTGTGAATGAATTCAATAGGGAATGCATATGAAAATCGACCAGAGCATAAAAAATCAGTGAATGCATGCAACATCAGTGAATTCATATGAAAACCGACCAAAGCAATTAGATACAATACAGAGCTTGAGTGCTTGAAAATGATATGGAAGCTAGGGATTTGGAGAAGACAAGGGAAGACCACTAGAGCAGGGTAGCACCGTGCCACCATCGTCTGTCAGGAAGCAAGGTGATGAGCACCGTAAGGGTAGAGTAGTACTATCTCAGTCGACCGTCATGGAGAGGGAGAGCGAGGACACCAATGCTGACGGTGACGGGGGAAGGGGTTTGAATTGGGGAGTTGGAACTGTGTCGATTTGTGGCTAAGTGAACTGATGAGAGAGTGAGATTTAGGTCTGAGAGAGCGAGACTGTGAGAGTGAACTGGGGTTGAGTATGAGAGCAAGCTTAGGTCTGAGAGAGCGATAGTGTCTGTGCGTGGTTGTCCGAGAGTGAGAGTGAGAGCGAGAGTGAACTTAGGTGATGAGTGATGAGTCCAATTTCCTTTTGCTTCTGATGAGGGTTGAGTGTAGTGTGTGATGGATGGATGACCGATTATTGTTTTTTGGCTTCAAGTATGATGATTGCTGAGCCATTGTCTGTGCGTGCTTGTCATGTTCATGGCTGGGCTGAAATGGGCCTTTGGCCCTTTACATCAACAACTACAAAAAAAATACAAATGTCTATTATTTCGGGATCGGGAAAAATTTGGGATCGGGAAATGCCATTCCTGATCCCGATCCCGACTTCTAATTTCCCGATCCTGAATTTTTCCTGTCCGAAAAGTTTCGGGACAGGAAAATCCCGTCCCAATTTACTCGGGATTGGGACGGGAAGACCGGGACGGGAATTTTTTGAACACCCCTATTAAATATCATTCAGGTAAAGCTAATGTTGTCGCGGATGCTCTTAGTCGAAAGATGGTGCTTATCACAGCAATGATGATCCAAGAGTTGAAGTTGATAGAAGATTTTCTGGACTTGAATTTGTCAAACTAGATCATCTGTGCTAATTACAATGTTTCCCTAGGGGAAAGTGATCTGAGGGCTGAAATTGAAGAAGCCCAGAAGCAAGATGATTGAGTACAATCCATTAGAACCATGATTGAACAAGGAGAAACTCGGGACTACGATTTGTCACCCAGTGGATTGGTTTGCTACAAAAAGAGAATTTGTGTTCCACTAAAGGCATACTTGAGATAGAAGATCCTATATGAGGCACATAAGAGTTGGTATACTCTTCACCTTGGAATGACCAAAATGTACTACGATTTAAAGTCTATGTATTGGTGGGCGGGATTGAAGAGCGATGTGACCAAGTATGTGGTGTGGTGTCTCACTTGCCAGAAGGTGAACATTAAACATCAGAGCGTGTCTCAACAGGATGCTCTGCTCTGCAACGGACAGCGGCTAGTTGTTCAAATGCACACAACGGTCAAACAAAGCAATGGGACTCCAACGGACAAATGCTCACAACGGTCATCATGTTCATCAACTATAAATGAGAGAGCATTCAAAGTCGATGGGTAACTGAGACAGCGAGCAACTACTAAAAAAATGATAGAAACATGAATCCTCTGCTTCTACCTAAACACTCTCTATTCTAAAGCTTCTATATTACTTATCATTGAAAAAGTGATTATTTGTATTGCATTTCAGTGAGCATTATATCCACTCTGTGAGAGAGTCTTAAACACTTTCAACTATATTTCTGAATTGATCTCAAGGTAGAGGGACCTTAAGTGGGTTGATTTTCTTACAGGGAAAGCTGTTAAGAGAATCGCTGGTAAGACTTTTGCTCTAAGACTTATAAGGTGCAAGCAGTAGAGAACGTTGCTGCTCGTAAGACTTACAGGGGTGTAAGCAGGAGAGAATGTTGCTACTCGTAAGACTTGCATAGGTAAGCAGGAGGGAAAGGTCTTTAGGATTGCTCTGCTCGTAAGACTTGCTGTAAAGGGGAGTATCTCAGTGAAAGATTTGTAAAAGGCTTAACAAGTACCTGGCTAAACTTGTGGTTTGTAAAGGCTTTTCTTGTGCTCAGATTAAACAAGAAGATAGTGGATTTGAAAATCTCAAGAGGAGCCTGGGACTAGACGTAGGCCATCACAGATTGAACTAAACTAGGATAAATCACAGTTTGCATATTCTCTTCCCTAAGCTCTTATATTTCAGGATATAATATCTAACTGATTTATGATTCATTAGTTTTATACTTACTATTTCCATTAAGATACGAAAAAGTTTTCCAAAGTTCTTAAGTTTTTATCTTACACCCAATTCACCCCCCCTTTTGGGTGTCAGCCGGTTCTAACAAAGGAGAAATATCACCGAAGTGTACACCGGGAGTTATACTGGTTCGGTCACAACCACTTTGACCTACGTCCAGTCCTCAGAGCTTCTCTGAGAGTTTCACTATATCTTCCAAGATTCAGTGGGTTCTTGGTACCTCAGTACACAGCAAGTTCCTTCACCTTGACACTCGCTCCCCCATTACACGTTGTATTCAAATCCCCAACTCAAGGTTTCACAACCTTAAGTTGTCTCAAACATCCACTATCAATATACCATTTGTTTGCTCGAGATGCTTTGAGACATACCTAGAATAAGATGATCAGGTTTTAGGTACCCACACTTTCTTGGGTCTTTTGTGGTTAGTATTTGGAGTATGTGTCCCTTTCGGAACCCATTTATATGTTCCAACAACCTTTCCCTTTTTGAAATAACATGATGAAGTATAATGACCTTTCCTATTACAATAATTGCATGATACAAATGGATTTGATGTATGCACAGAATTCCTGAAATATTTAAGATAGTCTCTACTACTCTTCTTATTCTTATTATGCATAGCATTATATCCAATTCCAGATTTATCAAAGGAAACTTTCTGAGAACTTAAGATAACTTTGAGAGTTTCACTTCCTTTAGTAAACTTTTCAACAATCTTTGTTAAGTCTTCTATTTTCTTATCTTTCTCTTTACATATTTCATATGATGATATGACATTACCTTCTAATTCTTTCACTTTCTTCTTATAACTAACCATTTCTTTAGCAACTTTGATGAACTCTGTATGTAATGCATTATATTCAGATAACAATTCATTATAAGAAGGTTCAGAGTCACTTACCTCAGAGTCTGATTCTTCTTCCTTAGCTACCAAGCATAGATTTGCTACTTCGTCGTTGTCATTTTCTTCGTCTGACGAACTATCACCCCAAATAGATGATATATATATGCTTTCTTCTTCTGCTTCTTTTTGTCTTTGTTTCTGAAGCATTCAGATTTGATGTGTCCTGGTTTCCCACATTCATAGCATACTATTTGTTGTTCTTTGTTTTCTTTCTTGCTTGGTCCACCTTGATAGTTCTTAAAATTCCTTTGTCCTCTTCTGTAGAATTTCTTGAACTTTCTCACGATCATTCCCATTTCATCATCACTAGGAACATCTTCATTATCGGAAGTTTCTTCTTCTTCTTTGATAGCTTTAAGTGCAACTCCCTTTTTCTTTTTATCATCGAATTCTTCAAGTTCCTTTTTGAATCTTAACTTACCTTCATATTCAGAAAGACTTCCAAAGAGAGCAGCTACGGATCTCATAGATTCTCCTTTGGCTTCTTCAATAGCTGTCACCTTTGCTTCCCACTCTTTCGTAAGAATATTAAGAATCTTTCTTACCTGGGAATTTTGATCAAACGACTTTCCAAGAGCAGATAATTGATTAACAAGATGAGTATACCTTAGTTCAAATTCTGATATACCTTCTCCAGATTTCATGCGAAATAGATCATATTCTGTAATTAAAGTATTGATTCTATTTTCTTTGATTCCAGAAGTACCTTCATGAGCAATTTCAAGAGCATCCCACATATCTTTGGCAGTTGGTAGAGTACATATACGAAAGTATTCTTTTTGACTAAGAGCACTCTGTATCATTAGAATAGCTTTACTATTTAATGTCACTAACCTTTTGTCATTCTCGTCAAACTCATCTGGGCTCTTTCTAACTGCTCTATCTTCGATTTTCTTCATTGGAACATAGTCACCATCTTGTATAACATTCCACAATCCGTACTCGTTGGCCATCACGAACACTCTGAATTTAGCTTTCCAGAACGAAAAATGTTCTCCAGCAAAACCAGGAGGTCTACTGATTGAAGCTCCATCGGGAAGGATATTTTCACCCATTGTTGCCATTTATCGGATCCTTCTCAAGCTGTTAGGCTCTCCGGAGAAGACTAGGCTCTGATACCAAATGTAAGAGGCAAGCTTCACCCAAGAGGGGGGTGAATTGGGTGATGTTATAAAATTTTTCGCTTGACGTGGTGATATGAAAATATAGTAGATAGAGTAGAGTAGAGAAAATTTGAACACAGAGAGTTATACTGGTTCGGCCTAACAACAGGGCCTACGTCCAGTCCTCAGAGATCAAGACCTACTGAGATTTTCACTATATCTCCAAGATTCAATGGGCTCTCAGAACGCCACAAAACAACAATTGTCCTCAAACGGACTATGAGCAGAAATACTCTCTCAACAAGAAATTTCTCCCCCCCTTACGACAAGTCTTACGTGCAGAAAAACAACCTATGACTCTTCTCACTTGCTTATGTATACAAGACTTATGAGCAGCAACGTTCTCTCCTGCTTACACCACTGTAAGTCTTACGAGCAGCAACGTTATCTTCTGCTTGTATCTTATAAGGCTTAAGAGTGGAAGACACAACAAGGAATTCTCTCAACGGCTTCTCTCGTAAGGAAAAACAACCCTCTCAAGGCCCCAATACCTTGAGATCAAATACACATAGAATTTTGAATTGTATGAAGACTCTCTTACAGAGCTAATGAATAAACACTGAAGATCAATGTGTATACAGAGGAAAATGATGAATAACAGAGACTTGGAATTAGCTTGTGAATTCTTGTGCTATGTTTTTTTTTATTATCCTTGAATCTCTGTATATATAGTTGCTTCAGTTTTTGCCCGTTTGGAAAATCATTATTAGAGGAGCTGGACATTTGCAACTGTAGAAGAACACGCGCATGTTTGAATAATCTGAATGTGGTAGGTGCGAACGTGTTTGTAATCATGTTGTCTGCCGTTGTTTGACTTTTCTCCGTAACAACCAATTTCAAACGTTCATATTCCTGTATCATACTTTTAAAACACTCAAAACAATGTTAAACAATGATAAAGAGTAATGATGATATGAATTAATAACAATAAACCATATTCGGAATGAACGTTGTGATACTTAGCATTTTCTGTGGTCAAACAGGGCATCACTCGAGCATGAAAGGCTCACTTCGAGTGATCTCCTATTTTCCTTCATATTCCTCTGTTATCGGGTTGTGCTTGCATAAAATATTAGAGAGACAAAATCTTCACTTGCGGGTGAAGAGGGGTCTCACTCGAGCACAAAACCTCTGCTCGAGTGATCTTGCAATATTCATAGGGAATGTCTTCTCGGGTCATCACTCGCACACCATTTTGACAAGAGTGAGAATTTGTACTCGCGGGTGATATTGACCCTCACTCGAGCATACTTACCTCTGCTCGAGTGAGACGCATATTCTCAAGGAATATGCTCTCAAAAACCATCACTCGCATCAGAATTTCAGAGGGATAGAATTTTCACTCGCGAGTGATGTGGGCCCTCACTCGAGCACACATACCTCTGCTCGAGTGAGAAGAATATTCTCAAGAATCATACCTTTTGAACAAGCACTCGCAACAGATTTGGAGAGGGATGGAATTATTACTCGCAAGCATGGACGTGTCACTCGAGCATGGATGGGTGTGCTCGAGCACACTTGTACTTCTCTGAACTTCAAGACTCTCGGCCAAGTACTCGCAGTGCCTTGCTCGAGCACAGAATGCTCATGCTCGAGCATTGATGTCTCTGCTCGAGTGAATGATGGAAGCATGCTATTACTTGCTCTCGGCCAAGCACTCGCAGACCCTTGCTCGCATGTGTGCTCGAGTGAGAATGACTTCTCTGCTCGAGTGCATACCTTGTGCTCGAGTGATCCAGTGAATATAAAGGGAGAATGTCTCTCGGGTACTCACTTCCTGGCATTCTCTCGTATCTGCTCGAGCATAGAAGAGTTCTATGCTCGAGTGCAAACTTCATGCTCGAGCACTCAAGTGCATTTTCACAGCAGATAGCAGAAAACTTCAAATATGCATTTGGTGACTTGGAATCTTTTCTTAACCTTCTAAAAACATGTTTTACACATAATTGAATTATTGTTATCATCAAAACTTGGGATCTAACAACTCGAGTAGCTACTCGAGTAATGGTTCATATAACTTTACAGATTACTCGAGTGACCTCTCAAGTAACTTCTTCCAAATTTTGGCAGTACCTAAACATTTTCTCCAATATTACTCGAGTGCTTACTCGAGTAATAGTGTTCCTTACTCGAGTGCTCACTCGAGTAAACCTTTAAAGAATCTGCTAGTGATGTTTTTCCTTTACTCTGTCTCTCAAATCTTCTTCATTACTTCAATGCTTACTTCACGTAAAGCTTTTGTCTGCCATCTAGTTACTTTGTTCAAATTCTTTTCTTTGTTATCAAATCCTTTTATATTATTGATCCAATCTTTGTTATCATCAAAACACATGGGATCTAACACCCCAGCCGCTTCATTTTCATTTACTCACCTCCTTCCTCTCTTCTTCTCTCTCAACCACAGTCCACTTCCATTAATGTAAGTGAGTTATACATTTGTTATTATTTATTTTTCACTTAACAATTTTTTCCTCATTTTCAGTTTACCAATATTGGTCTCCTATATATTTATCATCCACCTCATCTTCTTCTTCTTCTTCCTCATCTTCTCTATTTCAGTTTTTAAAATTTTAAAAACTAATTAATACATATTTTTTGAACTACTGATTTTTTTCTCACCTTATTTTTATTATCTACGTATTATTGAATATAATTTAAGCTACATGAATCTAAAAAAAAATACTTATTTATCTCAATAAAAATAAAACTAATATAATAATAAAACCAATAAAAATACTTTACATTAAATATTTTAATATACTTGTAAACTTTCTAAAAATGTTTGTTTTTTTAAAATTTGGCAAATGCATTAGTAGTGGTTGCTAATCGCTACAAAAGAGTTTGAAATTTTAGAAATTTAAATTTTGTAGGGAATTTTGTAGAAGTTACTACAACCGCTACTAATATCCCACTAAAATTTTCGTGAAAATTTTGCTCGCATTTGTATGATTGTATTAACCGCTGCAAGTGGAGTCAAAAAATTTCAACAAAAAAAAGATTTTTCTTATTGTAACGATTTAAAGCTGCTAATAATGTCACCCCAATATTGTCTCTTGGCCATCGATCTTGTAGCGGTTATGTGCAAACCGCTACAAAAATCATAGCATTTTGACCGAATAGTTAGTGGTTCCAAATAACCGCTACTAAAATGCATGCCATAGCAAAGTTTGTAGCATTTGTTAAAACTAGTATACATGTCATTTGTAGCGGCATTAGCATCCTATGCATTAACAACTTCGTGTTAGTCCCTACTTCTCTAGCTGTCATCTCCTCCCTTTCTTTTCAATCCTTTCAAGGTTTCCTCCCGCTCATGGTATCAGAGTCTGGAGGGGAAGTAGGGATGTATTAGATACTTTGAAGTTATAGAAAATTTATGAAGAGAGTATGAATATTACCTGGATAAGTATGCTCTGTGGTCACAACTTTGGTTGATCTTCCATATCAGATAAATGCAGATATAAAATCATACATATGCTTAATAATATTCTTACTGATAGCACGCAAGCTAGTTGTTCTTATAATAGCATATGAACTACATTCATTTTTTCTAAGGTGATGGCAGTAGGTCCTGATAAATAAGGCAAGTTAGTCCAGAAGCTGCTTGCTCGAATGTTCATATGATATTAAGGTTCAATGTCTAAGGTGTAGGCTAAGAAAGAATATTATTTGCATATTATTAAGTTTATATTAACATACATGGTAATATTCATAATAGCTCTATAAATAACCTAGAAACTTTATCCTATCTAGCATAGTCCTATGGAACCAGAGGGTAATGATATCTAGAAAGGGAGATTTAAAGTCATGTTTAAATCTTTTTTATCTCGTTCTTTTTCTTTCCACTCCACTTCTAGTCATTCTTCTTTTACTCATTCTTCATCCTCAAATCTTGGTATTTCACCAAACAAAACTGGAAGAAATCCTTCTTCACAAAATAATATTTTCAATAATGAAATCCATTTTGAAGATATTAATCAAAATTTCAGTGACTGGACTATTCCAGGCATTGATAATAATGAGCTATATAAACCTGAAGAAAAGAAATTTTTCAGATCTCCTGATTTTATAGTCAGAACTGTGGAGGAAGCAATTCCTCTAAGCATAGGCATAACTGATTTGCCTCTTCTTTTCGAAGAATCAATTAAAAAACACCAAAAGAAATATAAATTTTTACACATAGGATGTGTACAAGTAGCCTTAAAACCTTTAATTAAAACTGGTTTGAATGTAGCTACTCTAATTTGCCTTAGGGTTGCAAGGCATAATATATTCTTTGATTCAATTTTAGGGATGGTTGAAGCATGTCTCCATGACGGACCAATCTTCTTCAATTATTTTCCCAATTTATCTGCCTTCCTGCATGATAATCCTATAATAGATGTCCTCAAGTTAAATGTTCAAATACATAGGCTTGAATGAAGCATGGTGTATCTCCTGTAGCATTAGTCTACAGGATAAATTATAAATTGATGAACACATGTGCATCAAATATTAAAATGTTTTAAAAATAACAAGAAACTTGTTTGTTCCTAACAGATGCTATAAAAGCATATGTTACAATTCCAAAAATAATAAAATGGGAAGATGTGGTTCTTCCTGATGATTAGGATTTAAAACGAATTGTCCCAACCTATCCAAAGCCAATACAACCTGCACCTGCATTTACCAAATTAGGCAAAATGAATCTGGAGATGTTAGAATCACTTTTGATAGAAGACGATCATTTAGTGCCTCTAAGTCTCCCTTAATTCAGGAAAGTTTCAAGACTGCCCTAGAATAACCTTTTTAGGCATTCTTGTAGCTCTTCTATAAAAGAACCTATAATTACACCCTCTATAATGCAAGTTTAGATAAATCAACCAGTGTCGTAAGACTTGTTTATCAAAATCAAGAAGATGATCAGGAAGAAACCCAAAACTGTCAATCTCCAACATATTCCAATATGAATGTCAGACTTTTGCAAAATTATTTTTATTCTAACCAAAATAAAGAAAAAAGAAAATGGTTTTTCATAAAATATTAAACCAAAGAATTGTGAAATCTAATTCCAGAAAAGTTTTATAAAATGCTTAGAAAGTATACACTTCATATCCCGTTCTTTTTATGGTGTGATCCCTATGAAAAAGAATAGGGTATAAAGAATTATCCTTTCAAACCAATCGAAGGGGTTAATGCCTCTTGGCTTTTGAAAAGTGGAGACATAATTGAATCTGATCTTCCACCAAAACAGCTTATGAAATCTCTGGTGTTAAAATTGGAGAAGCCTCAGTTATTGCTTCACCTTTTAAGACCAAAGATCTTAAGATAAAAATAACTTCAAAAGATTTTCAAAATCTTATTGAACAAAATAATTATACCAATTCATATCTTCAGACTCTTAGAGAACATATTTTGAGAAAACCTATAACTTCTAGAGCTAGTGACTCTGTGGTACCTAGTTCTTTAAATTCACTGCCAATTTTCAAACCATACACTATTCCAAAAAACATTGCGTATAGTGTCAGAAAAGGAAGTTTTCAATAAAGAATTGAAGAAGATTGAGAAAGATAACTATTCCTAATACTCCTCTTAAAGAGGATATTTAGAAGTCATCCTTAACTCCTACTTCTCAAAAATTAAAAATTGGTGTTTTGAAAGATAATCAAACTAGTAGTAGTGAAGATTGTCCTAAAACCCAAAAAAATTGAAAATATAAATTGGAAGAATCCAACAAAATTATACTATCCTAGGGCTACGCCTCCAAATGTAATGCTTGAAGAAAGAGATTTTGCTCTTCGGCAATTTAATGCAAACAACATCTATGTTTGGAATATAGATGGACAAGCGGAAACAAATATTTTGGAAACTCACCAATAAATGACAATGGTCAGTAATGCCTATGCTATATATAACAACTGTCAAGAGGAAGTCTTTGTTCATATATTGATTCTGGCTTTACTGGCCAACTCAGAGGTTGGTGGGATTACTATTTAACTTTTGAACAAAAATCTCAAATACTACAAGCAGTAAAAACAACACAAGATAGAATGATTCTCACTAGTGACAGTGAACCATTATCTAATTTTGTTAATTGTCTTATAGTTAACATAATTGAACACTTTATTGGAGATCCTTCCCTTTGGAGAGATAAATCAATAGATCTTCTATCCAATTTAAAATGCAAAACCTTATCTCATTTCAGATGATATAAGGATAATTTCTTACTAAGGGTAATGGCTAGAGAAGATGGGAATCATCCAATCTAGAAAGAAAAATTCCTTGCTAGTCTTCCTAGATCTCTTAGAGACAAGATTAGGGGAAAAATCAGAAATCAAACTAGTGATGCTTAGATCCATTATGAAAATTTAACATATAATAGCTCATTGCAATTGTACAAAAAACTGCTTTAAAACTTTGCCAAGAAGATAGGCTTCAACATCAACTTACTAAAGAAAAAGCCTCAAATCGGAAAGATTTAAGATCTTTCTATGAACAATTTGGTTTTCCTGCCTATAAAAAGTCTAAAAAACTTAGATACAGATAAGAAGACAAAGATCACAAGGTTAAAAGATATTATAAAAAATATCATAAGAAACCTTGGAAAAAACCTATGAGTAATCAACCTAGAAAATTAAAAAATGAATTTAAATCAAAACCTCCGATGGAGCTTCCCAAAGGAAAAGTTATTTGTTTTCGATGTGGTAAAAAAGGCCACATGGCAAGATATTGTAGGCTTAATAAAAAAAATTAATGCCGTAGAACTTGAAGAATCAGTCCTTCAAAACTTAAACTATCTTTTGGTTGAAGAAACCTCTTCTGAAGGAGAATATGAAATATCCTCTTCTGATAATGAAGTAAATGGACTTCAGCAAGAAGATATTTCATCCTCATCTAATGAAGATGATTTTCAAATAAATTGTTTTGAAAATGTTGTTGAGAGCTCAAAGATTGATTAACCAATTAAAGAATCAGTCTTAACTAATTCTCAAAAGGATATTTTACAAATTAATTTCATAGAAGAAGGCTTGGTTTTTGAAATCATAAACTCTCTTCCGAGTAATGAAGGAAAAGTCAAGTTTTTCAATAAAATTAGAGATGGCGCAACCTCCTTTTCAAATTCAAAATCTACTCAAAAAACTTTGCAAAAGAATTTGCTAACAAAATATGATTTTTCTGAGATAATGAAAAGATTTCAGAATAATTCAAAACCTGTTTCAATTTCTAACATTCATAATGAAATAAATAATTTAAAAGAAGAGATTAGGAATCCAAAAAACACTCAAAATTTCCATTCTCTTATTTTAAACCAAATTTAGGAAGAAATCTTTGATAAAGAAAAGAAAGAAAATAAAGAAGTTAGTGATCCAGATGAAAAGGATCCAGATGCTTCTAAATCTTTCTTAAATCTTATATCAAGGATTTCAATCCAAAAATGGCATGTCCCAGTCAAAATTGTTGTAGCAAATAGTTTTGTACTGGAAACAATAGCCTTATTTGATACTGGTGCAGCTTTAAGTTGTATCAGGGAAGGTCAAATTCCAACAAAATTTTATGAAAAAACCACAGAAAATCTCTACGGACCAAACAAACCACCTTTAGATTTTAGCTACAAGCTTTCAAATGCACTAGTTGAAAATAATGGTTTAAAATTCAAAACTCCTTTTATTTTGGCAAAAGTCTTATCTGAAGACATAATTCTTGGTGCACCTTTCATCAATTAATTAATTCAATATCTGACAACAGAGGAAGGGATTGAATCTTAATTAATGGGAAAAACAGTTTTCTTTAAATTTGCCTATCCTCCTTAATTCTATTGAGTATAACGAAAATCAAATTCATTTTTTGAAAGAAGAAGTTTCTTATAAGGTTATTGAAACCTAATTAAAGAAACCTTTTCTTAAACAAAAGATTCAAAATGTTCTGAAAACCATTCAAGACACAATTGTTAGGATCGGTAGGCACAGCGGAAGAATTTTAAAAATTTTCACCAATCCTAATCGAGGATCTATCAACGGCGTTTAAACCAAGTTGGAAGGATTCATACCTTTTTGATGATTCAGAGTTTTCATGATCTCTAGGAGCCAACACGTCAGGTCCGCTCCCTCTACCGGTATCCACAGGAATGATCTCCAACCAAGACTGCGTGCTAGCGCCTCTAATGTCTCCTAGGGTTTCACTTGCGGCTCTCAATTCTCATGTGCATATGAATATATCTGCTCTATCAAGTTTATAACCTATGAGGGCTATTTTTAAATTTCAAAATTAATCATCATTAATTTCAAAATTAATTAACAATTAATTATCTTGATGAGCTAATTAAATAAATTCAGTTTAAATTAAATCTGTCCAACAGTTTTAATTTAACCTATTTATTTAATCCAAATAAAGAGCTATCAGATTTAATTTATCTTCATAAATTAAATCTGAGATACTATATCTCTATCATGTTAGTTATTAAATTTAATATATCTTAATAAATTAAATTTAAAACTAACACAATATAATAATATCATATAATATATATACATATATACATATATATATATAAGATATATATTTTGAAAATATATATATCTATATAATATTATTAAATATAATAATATAATATAATATATATATATACATATATATATAAGATATATATTTCGAAAAAAAATATATATATATATATCTATATAATATTATTAATGAATTTTATATTATATATATATATATATATAATTCATCCACCATAAATTAAACATTATCTCGTGTTGGGCCATTCTTGTGTGTGACCCTGTAGGCCCATATGAAGTTGGTAATGGGCCAATAACTATACTAACCCAAAAGTCGCAAGCGGCCTCTAGCAAGACATTACGACTACCTAATTCATATGAGGATCGTTATCACGATGCAACCTGTCATACAACCATGTCACGTCCCTTTTGTCACACGATATATGGATCAAGGATAAGGCATGGATAATGTCATCCTCTTGTTCCTGACCATTACTTTCTCGATTTCTGAGTAGCCTGATAACAGAGACAGAAACTCCTCTCATCATAGTATGGCCATACATTTCTCAGACTCACTCATCGAGGGGCCCAATAATATCTCTCTACTAATGTGAGGGACAAATTCCATATTGATCATTCATATTCCTCTGCATGAAAAACCACGAAGCCCAATCGTAGCCTTTAACATCACCCGATCAAAAGTGACTTTTGACTAGTTCAAAGCTTAGCAACTCTCATGTAAGAATCCATGATGACCTCAGGTCTAAGGTCATTGTGACGTGGTTATACATGAGAAAAGCTTATGACTTGATCCATGTAGCTTTCTCATAGTGGGTCGGCCAACACCTTGTACTCTTACAAGTGCCTAAGACTTTGATTCATATCTCCATATCTTATCAAAGTCATACTGGTCTTGTTTCATCTCTGCTCCCGCATAGATGACCGACCAGGGACATTTTAGGATAATCTTTATGAATTATCCAAGGATATAATTATCACAGTTAACATGCAAATAATATGATAACAGAATGGAGAAATTTCATTAAAATAATAATGTTCAAAGTACAATGATTGGCCCTTAGGGCACAATTTCCAACAACAATTTGTTCTGATCTTCCTAATGCTTTTTGGGAAAGAAAAAGACATGTAGTCGATCTCCTTTATGAGAAAGACTTCAACAAAAGAGTTATCCCAATAAAAGCTCACCTAATTCAGATGAACCAGGAACTCCTAGAAAACTGTCAAAATGAAATCAAAGATTTGCTCTAAAAAAGGCTTATCCGCAAAAGCCAAAAGCCCTTGGTCTTATGCAGCTTTTTATGTCAATAAAAATGCTGAACTTGAATGACGAACTCCTAGGCTTGTAATTAATTACAAGCTACTAAATCAAGCTCTTCAATGGATTAGATATCTAATACCTAATAAAAAAGATCTTTTAAGTTGCCTTCATCAGGCCAAAATATTTTCAAAATTTGATATGAAATCTGGATTTTGGCAAATTCAAATTAATGAAAAAGATCATTATAAAACTGCATTCACTATCCTGTTTGGTCAATATGAATATAATGTTATGCCTTTTGAGCTGAAAAATGCTCCTTCTGAATTTCAAAAGGTGATGAATCAAATTTTCAATCCTTTTACCAAATTTATCTTCATTTATATTGATGATGTTTTAGTTTTTTAAGAATCAATTGACCAACATTTTAAAGATGTTAAGGTTTTTATAGATATTGCCAGGCATAATGATCTTGCAATTTCTAAAACTAAAATTAGTCTTTTTGAGAAAAAAAATATGATTTCTTGGTCATCATATATATCAAGGAACTATTGTTCCAATTGATCGAGGAATTCAATTTGCCAATAAATTTCAAAGATTCTTAGGGTGTTTGAATTAGGTAAGTGATTTCATTCCAAACCTGAACAATATTATTAAGCCTCTTTATGAGCGTCTTAAGAAAAATCCTCCTCCATGGACAAATGATCACACCAATGTGGTTATCAAAATCAAATCTCTCATTCAAAATCTTCCATGCTTGTATCTTCCAAATCCATAAGCATTCAAAATTGTTGAAACTGGTGCCTCAGAGATAGGTTATGGAGGCATTCTCAAGTAAAAAATTGATAATAAAGGGTATTGCATTGCATTTTACTTCAAATCCTGGATAAAATTCAACTCCAAAGATTCTTAGGGTGTTTGAATTACGTAGGTGATTTCATTTCAAACCTGAACAATATTATTAAGCCTCTTTATGAGCGTCTTAAGAAAAATCCTCCTCCATGGATAGATGATCACACCAATATGGTTACCAAAATCAAATCTCATTCAAAATTTCCATGCTTGTATCTTCCAAATCCACAAGCATTCAAAATTGTTGAAACTAATGCCTCAGACATAGGTTATGGAGGCATTCTCAAACAAAAAATTGATGGTAAAGAGTATTACATTGCATTTACTTCAAAACATTGGAATAAAGCTCAACAGAACTATTCCATAATTAAAAAAGAAATTTTAGCAATCATTTTGTGCATAAATAAATTTCAAAGTGATTTTGTTAAACAAAAAATTTTAGTTAGAGTTGACTATAAATCTGCAAAAGATGTTTTGTAAAATGATGTTAAAAACTTAGCATCAAAATAGATTTTTGCTAGATGGCAAGCAATTTTAAGTGTCTTTGATTTTGAAATTAAATTTCTCAAAGGTTCTTCAAATTCCCTTCCAGATTTTCTAACTAGAGAATTCTTGTAGGGGAAATAAGGTGGCCAAAAATGTCAGATAAAGAGAAGCAAAAGAAAGGAAAGAGCAAAGCCTAACAAAAAGATGATACAGAAATGATCACAAAAGAAGAAATTAAGCAGTTCAAGGCTACCATTGAATTATCAAAAGGATCATCGATCCACCAAAAAAGATCCTCTTGGAAGTCTAAAACTTCTGAGAAATCTGCTCCCAAAACTTTGAGAATCATAATGGATGCAAAAAATTATGAATTCCCAATTGAAACAATCTTAGCCTTGTAATCTAACCAAGCATCGGCCAAATAACAACCAAAAGCTGGGCTGACATAGCCAAAGAAGAGGATTCTAAGGCCCTTGCCTTAGCAATCAAAACCAAATCTAAAGTGGTCACTAAGGATGGTTTATTGTCAAAAGAACTGACCTTATACTCTCAACCTTCACAAACCACATTTGTCGCAAAACCAAAAAAGGTCAAAACCCTTTTGACACAGAACTAGGTTTCTATGACAAAAATCCCAATGCCTTAATAGCAAAAATATTTCCAAAAAGGTTTTCCTTTAACCCCAAAACTTTTGAAAAAACTCAAAAATTTTATGAACTTATTCTTGTAGATGCTAAATCTAAAGAAATAAGACATTTTCCAGATCCTAACAATATGAAAGATAAAAATGTTTTTGGATCTTCGACATTTCGAATAAAAAAGATTCTATCTCTTGGAGATTGGGGTCAAGATTTTAACAAAGAAAAAAATTCTCTGTCAAGTTTAATTTAATTGGTTTCAATTACTGGGACTACATGGATGTTTGGTATTGTACCTTCTAGTACCAAAACCCAAAATTTAGCCATACTTGGCTATTTATGTTTACATATGGTACAAAATACCAATTTCCATTATGGTTTAATCAATGGTAGGATTTATTTGGACCATGTCCAGAAATTCTTCCAACTATAGCGAAAATTGGTTTTGACTATTTCAAGAGTCGAACCAACCTTAATGAAGATCCCATCCCAGCAGATCTTCATTATTTTTCAAAATTTGGTTTAGCCTGGGTATTCAAATGGAACTTCAAATATGGAGCTTCCAAGTATCAAAACCTATTCCCCATTTTGCAAAGGACTCCTTCTGTTAAATGGTGGGCCAAATTCCCAAATATGGAAAATATTGCTGAAACAACAATTAAAAAATGATTCAACCAAAATCCTCAGTTCTTAATAGAGGCAGATCATGAATCTAGTATCTTCCTCAATCAGAGAGCAAAAATTTAGGCTTGTTTGGCTTGTGCAACCAACAAGGAAAACCTTACCAAAAGGCTCCATGAAATCCTTGGACTTCTCCAGAGTCAATCAGATGAGCCCCAAAATAGTAAATCGGCCCAGCTATCATATGGGAAGAAGATTTGACCCAATACTTTATCCATGATTCAAATGATGAGATCATCAGCCTCGGTGAGGATTAATTCCATGGGTCCCAAAAGGAAAGCATTTAACATAGCTGTCTCAACTTTTGATGGAGATTTGACACAAAGGTAAAGAATCTTTACTGTTTAAAAGACGCAACGTCCATCAAATTTTCACTGTGTCACTTTACACTGTAGCACATGTGATCAAAAATAGTGAATTGTAGCTGTCACATTTGCCTATAAAAGAGGCATCTGACTTCAGCTGTATTAATACCTTGAGTTGTGTTGACGACTCAATTCTCTCTCCTTCCTCCGCTAGGCTGACAAGCCTTATACTTTTTCTTTCATTTTCAGTTTTCAAATTTCTGTTCTTATGTTTTTGCCTTGGTTCTTTGTTTTGTAATTTTTATATTTCAATAATATATTAGTTTTCTACTCTTCTCTCTTTTAAATTTCTACATCTGCATTAGCATCTTATGTAATGATGACTCCGTGTTGGTCCCTACTTCTCTAGCTCTCATCTCCTCCCTTTCTTTTTGATCCTTACTCTTGGTAAGTGTTATGCGGCTCTCTCGTGGGGGTGCGTGCCACCCTTACCTTAAGGACTCATGGACTAAACTACTCTGGTGTGTATGGGTTTAAGGTTAAGTTCCTAACCTTGGCTACTAGCTTAAGCTTTTAGCTTAGTGGTAGAGCGCTTGGTCCTAACACTTATGGTATCAGAGCCAGAGGTCCCGTGTTTGATCCCAAGGGTGGGTGAAAAACAAAGGGGGAAGAGTGTTATAGGCTCACTCATGGGGGCACGTGCCACCCATGCCTTACAGAACACATGGACTAAACTACTCTGGCATGCATGGATCTAAGGTTAAGTTCCTCGCCTTGGCTACCAACTTAAGCTTTTAGCTCAGTGGTAGAGAGCTTGGCTCTGAGGCTTATGGAACCACTACAAAAGTGACTTTTTGACTACTACAAAAGGCTGTTTTTTTGTATTGGAAGGAATAAAATAATTATCTACTACTATCCATGCATTTCTACCATGTAGTCAACATGGCACTTAATTACCTTAAGCTTGTACTTAGCTCTCCTAGGACTTAACAGGCATGTCCCTCCTTATGAAGGTTACATGCATAACAAAACGCACTTAATTTATGTAGCCATGGGTAATTAACATAACAACTACAAAACCAAATAACAATAATAACAAAACACAACTTATGCTTCTTTAAGCCTCCACCCTTGCTAATTCTCCACTAGCTTCGCCTTCCCTTTAGATGTATTTGAACCTACTTTAGCTTTGTCTTCCAAGTTACCTCTTCTTGCTTGAACTTCTTTAGTTGTGCTTCTCCCTTTGCTTGATAGTGGTTGCCAAATCTTGTTAATTATTCATTTGGAGTAGATTAATGCTTAAACTTTAGTACATAACTATTTCATAATAAATCTCTCCCCATGATCTCAACTCTTCTTGGTCAAGACATATGCATATAGGTGGATAAGCTCTGTTTATGTAAATCATGCTTTTAAACATAAACTCTTAAAACCTCCCTACATTTTCAATTCTAAACTTAAGGGGAGGCTCTAATTGATCAAAATTAATTAAATCTTGCTATCATAGTGGCTGTTCAAAACAAGTAAAAATGAAAGATTAATGAAATTTAATCCTTTTATTGCGAACCACTACATAGGAGCCTATGGATACTTTATGTGTGTGGTTTAAGTCTTTAAGCCACTTACTTCATATAATAGTACCCCAAAAATAGTGGTCATTTTCTTAAATTTAAGCTTCTAAAATTTGAGTTTCATAACATCTAATTGCATCCATTCAAAAAAAACCCACATAATGCAACTTGTACTCTTTTAAAGCACTCAAACCACTTTTTAAGTTTTGCACAACTTTTCCCTTAAATCTGTAATTTTTCAAATTTTACAATTTTAATCCTTGTCAACATGACTTAACTTTCTAGTACTATTATTCAGTATTTGACATCATAAATCAAAAAGTTCCAAATCATTTTGAAGCTTTAAAATTCTCAGTTTCAACAAGCAACAACACTATAGCCATCTACACAACTATATCCCACTTATATCATGCTCCTTTAAACATTTATACTTTCTTTAACCTTTTAATTGGGGAAGTTGATGCCAAACCAAACAAAATAAGGAGCTTTAGGCTTGGCTAACACATAAATCATCATAAAATGACATTTCCTCACATGTAATATGGTATATCATCTTCTTAAGCTTTGTTTTGCATCCCCTATGATTATTTTGCTACAGTACTATTTTCTCACACTAAAACCAGAACTAAAATATCATCTTCCTCCCCAAAATATCCCAGATGACAGAAATAATGATGGAAGAGTGATTAAGGGACTTACCTTAGTTCATAATCAAGATTTCCTATAGGTGAGACTCTATATTCCTTCATGTTCTCCTTCGCTCCCTCTTCTTAACCTCAAGCATCATGATGATGAAGAATGGAGTACCGACATGATGATTGAGGGGCTAAGGCTAGAACTGAAAGAGAAGATGGTATCCATGCGTCATATTGAATTTAACTGGGCGGTTGAAGACCATCATGTTATTGAGAGAAATATGTTGAAAATGGCTATAAGAAACAACAGTAAGGGTACTACTGGTGGTGGTAGTTCATCTCAGAAATGGAAGGTGTAACCTCCTTCCCTGGTAGCCGTTAATAAGGTTCAAAAATGTGTCATAAAATAAATGAGAGGCCAAAGAATAGTTTAAAACTCATTAAAGGCCCTGACTTCAAGACAAGATTCAAACATGTGCTAAAGTGGGTTTTTAAAAACTTTTCAAAACATGATTAATACGATCTCACTTCTACTTTTCGAATCTATTAGGCTTGTTCGGTTTTGTTCCATTCATAATCTCATAGTGCATAACAAAATTTCCTGGCAGATTCCTGGGTTTCATTCATTCGCTAATAGGGGTTTATAGGGCATAATGGCCCATTCTCAGGTTCTCATATTGGGGATTACATACAACTACATAATTCTATATTAGATACATCCGCCATCACTATATATGACTTGTAACTACAATATATACATTTATCTAAAAGTTTGATAACCAACTAACAAAACTCTAATCTCCTAGCCGAGAGCACTAGTCACTATTATTCACCTGCTTCTCACTTTCTCCGCTTGCCCTAGCTGTAGGTTAGTCATTGGAAAGAATGAGATTCATATGAATCTTAGTAGTAATGTTTTCACTCATATGATATATAGTAAACAAAGCATGTAAGCAATTATCACAAAAAGGAACAACACAATAGCGTCCACAGCAGCAATCACATTGGTGACTTTTGTCACATAAATGATAGCTCTCACAGGCTGTATTCACAATAACGACAGCATTCACATCTATATACAGTTTCATCCCACAACGTGGCCTTCACGACGGCTTTCGTTGTATTCACAATAATGACAACTTTCACAGCTGTATACACTTTCGTCCCACCATGTAGCCTTCAGGACATCTTTCGCTGCATTCACAATAACGACAACTTTTGCTATATACAGTATACAATAGCTTTTGTTGTATTCACATTCACGTCAGCTTTCACTGTATTCATGGCAGCCTTCACATTCCTCACAATTCAATGATAAGCACAAACATACAAGCATTATACATGATATAAGAGAAAGAGTCACCACATTGTTCTTTCCATTCCTGCACAAGCATTAGTTTCTTATGCTCAAGGAATATGTTAAATCCTATAAATCATAAGCAAGGACGACAAGTTATTCCCTATTCAATTCTCAACTCCAAAATAATTGGGGTTGATTATCATTTGAGACCTTTAGGTAGTTATGAGAAGCTCAAACAAAATCCTAAAGGTTGGGGAGAACTAGACCAGAAACCACCTTACAAAAGTCTAAAATGCTGAAATTAGGGGTTGGTCGTGGCTAAAAATAGGTCAGAAACCTTCTGGTCGTGGCTAAAAACAGGTCAGAAACCTTCTGGCCATGGCCAAGAAAATTCCTTTTTCTTGGTTTAACTTCAAAAAATCATAACTAAATATACAAAAATCAAAATCGGGTGAATCCAAGTCTTACTTGAAGCTTTTTAAGTCCTCTATACAAGAAAAATATGAACCACTACTATCTACCACCACAAAAATATAGACTTAAATGATATTCCATACTATTCCAGAATGACTTCTAATTTCAACATCAAAGATTGGAAATATATAACTTCTAGGACACATATCAAAATGACTCCTATAATATATCAATTTAAGCTTGGCATGTCACTATTAGACTGGAAAGTCTCATAATTTTTAGCCATCATTTATTCATTTAAAACTCCCATGCAAACTAACTATCTTGCATAGAATTTCCATTGACAAAACTTCCAATCTTTCAACATATGTTTCCAATGGTCATAATTCACAACTAGGGCTACTCCCCACACAATTTTTTGCATAGAATCCAATACAAACATCAAAACAATCAAATTCCCATTCCTTTAACAAGTTCTATTTTGGGCAGAATTAAACACAATTTGCCAAAATTTCTAAACATTCCATTCAAGTCCCAAATCAATTACATTTGTTCAATGCACACCACAAGACGCCATTTCCTCAATCAAAACATCATGAACCCACTAAAATTCTAATTACACGAAAAATAGGGCAATTTCCACAAGATAAGATACTTAACCAATGGTCACAATATATATGTCAAAAGATGGCTTTTGCTCACCTCTTCCTCTTTCTCTAGCTTGTTCTTCAATTCTCCAACCACTAGCTTTTCTTGAGTTCACAAAACAACTCCTCTTGAAAATCTAAAATCATAGGATTGAAGCCCTCATCAAGATAATCAAGATTAAATAAGAGGTTTTGAGCAATAGAGACCATCCTTAACCTTGAACTTCTTCTCTTTCCTCCTTCAACTTGGACAAAAATGGGAGCTGAAGAGAGAGAGTATGAGATAACGATAGATCATATTTTTTAGACCCTCAAGCCTTTGGCCGACTTAAAGGAGAAAGGGAAGGGAGTTGAAATTTTTGACTTTGTCAAACTCAATCCAGTGATGCCATGTCATATACTATAGTGTTACTCTAACTAATTCCACTAGCCATGTTGTCACACCACTTACTCTTTTAGTTGATGGTGAATTTCCTCTACGGTAGCTAACTAATTGGCCAATAAATTTCTTTCTTTTGGTTTTGCCCCTAACTACGGTAATTCCAGATTAATTACCACTTAGCACATTATTTGACCCAATTTCTCAGTCCATGTGCCCTCCCCCTCTCATTTAGTCTAATATAGACTTTGCCACATAATTAAACTTAAATACAGGGTTTGGGCTCTTTCTGCTACTAATCAGGGTCATAGTTCATGTTTTATTCCCTAAAGGATTCATCTAACTTTCGTTTCATTCACTTTTGAAGTCATTAAGCCCTTACACATATTTTGGGGCATTACAATTCTCCCTTCATACAATAAATTTTGTCCTCATAATTTGTTACACAACTTGGGACACAAGCTTTGGATGCCTCTTTATGACGGTTTTTGCTTCCCAATGTTCTTCCATTGGGATAGTCCCTCCTAGACCACCTACATAAATCGTATGCTACAAGTTTGATTCTTGCAAGAATCTCACACGAACCAATGTATCACAGGCTCAACTTCTTTTTGATCGCTCTACTGATTCCCATGATTGGAGACACTTTCTCAAGAATCCATGATCTCTGGCTTCAAACTCTAGAGGTCTTTTCCTCGTTCGATCATGGTTTGGATGGACTGCACTCGTCTATCCCAGTTTTAAGCCTTTTTCAACTTGAACATCAAATCACTCTCCACTTAGGTGGTATGATAACTTGTTCATATGATTTGGTTTGAGAGATTTAGATCCTGAAACTCTCCTATCCATTTCCCTTCTTGTATCATCATTGCTACAACTTGTACTATCTGTCAACTAAGCACATCAGCAATGACGTTAGCTTTACCCATATGATATTTGATCTCCAGGTCGGAGTCTTTTAGCAACTCTATCCACTGGCACTATCTCATATTCAACTCTTTCTAATCAATAAATACTTGAGACTCATGTGGTCGTAGTACAGCTCTACCGTCACACCACACAGGTAATGTTGCCATATCTTTAACACAAACACAATCACCGCAAGCTCCAAATCATAGGTTGGATAGTTCATTTCATGAGGCTTTAGCTATCGAGAGGTGTAGGCCACCTCGGGAATCACTTAAGGTACCGCAGACTTAAGTTTTACGCACCGCCTCTCGGTATAGCATTATCATCAGTGTAACCAGCCTGGTGACTAGCCATGCTAGCCATATCGAGTTGAGAGGTGAGACTTTGTTCCTTACATCAACCAGTGAGAACCCCTGATCATGTAGTCGAATTCTCCATCAGCTGAACTAGCTTTGCTCTACTGCATAAGGCTACACCCCAATCCCAGCTTATTCACATCACGGTACACAAAATAAGTCAAGCTGGGGCTGGGTATAATCAATATTGGTGTTATCACCCACCTCAACTTCAGATCAGAGAAGCCCTTCACACATCGATCATCCCACTTAAATGATTGATCCTTCTGTATGAGCTTGGCTATCGGCAAGGCAATCTGGGAGAAATTATGAATAAATCCTCCAGTAATAGCCATCAAGACCCAAAAAACTGCATATCTCAGCAACAGTTTTTGGTCTCACTGCTTCCACTTTACTGGGATCTACTAAGACCCCTTCTCGTGAGATAACATGGCCCAAAAATTTATGTCTAGGAACCAAAACTCGCACTTACATAATTTGGCATAGAGTTGCTTTGCACACAAGCTTTCCAGCACTATTCTCTTTTCCCGCAATCCAACAATGCATTATTTACCATCAACCAATCAAAGCCTAGTATGACTTTTAATTGATTAAGTGGCAATCAGAACAATTAGTCGTGGGCTCATGCTCCTCAATGGTTATCACAATTTAAGTAAGCATCAACAGTCATAATCTTGCACCTGTCGGTATCGACATAACCAAGTCAAATGGTAGTTTATGAACATGCAAATCCCAGTTGCTTCACACAATCATAAGCAATGAAGAAATGACCAGCACCCAAATCAAATAAAGCTTACAGTAAACTACTATTGAGAAGTATTTTACCTTGAATTAGGTCGGGAGACTTCTGTGCTTCTTCATGTGTCATAGCAAACACCCTACCTTGATTCCTAGGCCTTTGCTCCAGTGGCTGCTACTTACATTTACTGGCTATATATCTTGTCTGTCTACAGTTATAACAAATGACTTGGCCCGAACACATTCTGCCACTATGTGCACCGCCACAACAAGGACATGACTATGTCACTGGAGGCCTTTGGTACTCATGATCCTTAGGTCGGTAGGATTTCTTATCACTGTCCTTAGATGAGTATTCTTGCCCTTATGCTTCTGGGAAGAATCTCCTTTACTGGGCTCAATACAGGTGCTACCACCCTTAGCTGGGTATAATCCCTCATAATGTTCTCTATGATTCTGCACTCCTTGACATCTTTATTGTATACAGTGAACTATCGGGCAGCTAACCTTTTTCTTATCTTACACCTTAAGCCTTAAATCAGCATCTCAAAACTCTACTCCTCATCATCCATACATCACAGATAAGAGGAGTATCTAGCCAGTCAGATGAACTGAGACAAGTAATCATCAAAAGATTCTTCTCCACCTTGCTTTATGGACAAGAATTTTGATTCTTTCTCAATCCTCACAGATCTTAAAAAATATTTTCCATTGAATTTCTCCTGGAATAGCCCCAGGTTAAAGGCTTACTCTGGGTCCGCAATGTCATAGCAATGTTCTGCCACCACTTATCAGTGTCTCCCTTTAACTTGTAGATGGCTAGTCGCGCCCTCACCTCGGTTGGCAATCTAACACTTCAAAAATTTTCTCAAGCCGGACCAGCCAGTCTTCCATTGCTCGGGGATCAAATCTTCCCTTGAACACTGGAGGTAGATGCTTACAGAATTTGGAGACCTAGAACTATAGATCTCTATCATTTTGGGTTGGCACCCTATAGGATTCCTGGTTTGGCTTAGTGTATAGTGGTGACTCCGGTAGTTGAGTCAACCCTTCTGCTATTTCTTCGCTAGTCGTGCCTTCTTATGTTGAATGGACTCTATCTGCATTTTGTTTCGCTTTCACCTTATGGAGTTCATCCCTCAATTCATAGAGCATATCCCATTATTCCATCAGTATGTCCATCATCTATTGCATAGGATCAGGTGGATTGTCATTTATCTCTTCCACCTCTGGTTCTACCTGTCTAATATTTGGTTGAATCATAGCTTCCTTTCACTCTCTACAAATAATTCACCAATCAATACCACATGAATGTATACACCTATTCCTTTAAAATTACATATCGAAAAATAGTACCAAACAATTATAGGTCATCTATTATCACTAAGACAAGGAACTATGGCAACTATTTTAGTAAAAGCTACCCTTGCAGGAACTTTAGCTTTGATACCAAAAATATAATCCCTTTCCTTGATGGCCGTTAATAAAGTGGGCTTTCAAAACTTTTCAAAACATGATTAATACAGTCTTACTTCCACTTTTTGAATCTATTAGGCTTGTTCGGTTCTGTTCTATTCAAAATATCAGAGTGCATAACAAAATTCCCTGGTAGATTCTTGGGTTTCATTCATTCACTAACAGGGGTTTACTGGGCATGATCGCCCATTCTCAGTTTCCCATACCAGAGATTACATACAACTACATAATTTATGGTAGATACATCTACCACTACTACATAGGACTTTATAACTACAATATAAACATTTATCCAAAAGTATGATAACAACCTAACAAAACTATAATCTCCTGGTTGGGAGCACTAGTTGCCCTTGTTCACTTGCTTCTCCTTTGCTTCACTTGCCCTGGCTGTAGGTTAGTCATTGGAAAGAATGAGATTTATTGGAATCTCAATAGTAATGTTTTCACTCATATGATATATAATAAATAAAGCATGTAAGCAATTATCACAAGCAGCAATACAACAGCATCCACAACAACAATCACATTTGTGACTTTCGTCACATAAACGACAGCTCTCACAGTTGTATTCACAATAACGACAGCTTTTACAAGTATATACACTTTCATCCCACCATATGGCCTTCACGGAAACTTTTGTTGTATTCATAATAATGACAACTTTCACAGTTGTATACACTTTTGTCCCACCATGTGACCTTCACGAAAGCTTTTGCTGTATTCACAATCATAATAGCTTTCGCTGTATACACAATATGACAGCTTTTACTGTATTCATGTTCATAAATGCTTTTGCTGTATTCACAACAGCCTTCACATTCATCATAATTTAATGAGAAGCACAAACATACAACCATTATACATGATATAAGAGAAAGAGTTACTAACTTATTCTTTTCGTTCTTTCTGAGGCACCGGTTTCTTATGCTTAGGGCAGATGTCAAATCCCATAAATCATAAGCAAGGATGACGAGTTATTCTCTATTCAATTCTCAACTATAAAATACTTGGGGTCAGTATTCATTTGAGACCTTTAGGTAGCTATGAGAAGCTTAAACAAAAGCCTAAAGGGTTGGGGAGAACTAAACCAGAAACTGTTAGAATTGGTAGGCACAGCGGAAGAATTTTAAAAATTTTCACCAATCCTAATCGAGGATCTATTAACGGCGTTTAAACCAAGTTGGAAGGATTCATACCTTTTTTGATGATTCAGAGTTTTCACGATCTCCAGGAGCCAACACGTCAGGTCCGCTCCCTCTACCAATATCCTGTAGGCCCATATGAAGTTAGCAGTGGGCCAATAACTATACTAACCCAAAAGTCGTAAGCGGCCTCTAGCAAGACATTACGACTACCCAATTCATATGAGGATTGTTATCACGATGCAAACTGTCATACAACGATGTCACGTCCCTTTTGTCACATGATATATTGATCAAGGATAAGGCATGGATAATGTCATCCTCTTGTTCCTGACCATTACTTTCTCGATTCCTGAGTAGCCTGATAACAGAGACAGAAACTCCTCTCATGTAGAGGAAGTAGATAAATGAATGTCTATAACATAAATACCTGAAGCGATAGCGTTGCTATCCTTCTTGTTCTTTTCCAGATCTTCCAGGTAGAGTTTGCAATTCCTCTTCCAATGACCGGGTTCATTACAGAAGTAGCAGACTCCTTCCTTTGGAGGCTTTGCCTTCTTGGGTGCAGGCTTGTTTGACTCTTTGGTCTTACCACCTGAGCCGTTACCCTTCCATTTGCCCTTCCCTTTCTTTTTCATACCCTTTCCTTTCTGAACCATCAAAACTATGCTAGGCTTTTTCTTAATGCTTTGCTCAGCAGTTTTGAGCATCCCATACAGCTCAGAAATTGATTTCTCCATGTTGTTCATGTTGTAGTTCATAACAAACTGGTCATAACTCTCTGGGAGTGAGTTGAGGATTAAATCCGTAGCTAACTCCTGGCTCATGGGAAATCTAAGCCTCTCAAGGTGATCAATATAGCCTTTAATCTTTAACACATGAGTACTAACTGATGCACCTTCAGCCATTTTACAGGAATGTAAGGCGTTTGTGGTCTCATACCTTTCTTGCCTTGCCTGTTGCTGGAACATTTCCTTGAGATGTACAATCATCTCATGAGCCTCCATGAGTTCCAGATCTCTTTGGAGCTCTGGAACCATAGTGGCAAGCATTAGGCAACCTCATCGACAGAGTCATCCTTATGCTTTGTGTAAGCATCTCTCTGAGCTCTTGGAGCATTGGCTGCAGGCTCCTCAGGAATGGGTTGATCTAAGACATAAGCCTTTCTTTCTTGCTTGAGAACAATTCTCAAGTTCCTGAACCAGTCAAGAAAGTTTGTCCCATTGAGTTTGTCCTTCTCAAGGACTGATCGCAACGAAAGTGTAGCAGTATTACTAGTCGACATGTTTCTACAATTAAAATATGCAAAGTTAGTTAGTAATCTCCCACTAAATTAACAAACCTTAATATAATAATTAGTGGGCTAAGATCTATATTTGGCTTAAACTTAAGTCCGCTTTGGCAAGACACTTAAATTCAAGTTATCTAGGTAGGTAACCTATTTACCAATTACATCAAATGTAACTCTTAGATCTTTATGGGATTTAATCATCATATGATCCGGCATGTTTATCCCCATCTAATGCCTTGAGATTCAAAACCATTTTGTTAATCTCAATTAAGTCAAAACAATAATGAATATTATGAGCAGCACCATTACTCAAGCTTGTCTCATCAAGATAACTCAAGTGCATCCACTTTGGTGGTTTCCACAATTGAGCGATCTAGGTTTTGAAGGCCGTATTTAAACATTACAACTCTTTGTAAAATTCTAAAGCCATGTTGTTCACCATACCCAAACAAGTATAAATAATAAACCACAACAAGAATTCATACAATATGACAAGCATTAAATGTCGTGATCAGATTATATTACGCTACGCAGAGGTGGTCACGGCGGTCCCGCTATTTCATGCTTGTTTAAGACGAAAATCACATACATGTTTCAAGATATACATGTTCGGAATCAATTTCATGCTTGTTCCAAAACGAGAATCACATACATGTTTCAAAACCGAAAACAAAACAATTTCAAGATTCAATTTAAACGAAAACGAAAATCAACGGAATTACAAGATCACATCTTTCTAAATAATTTCGTTTCGTATTAACCAAATCACATGCATATTCGAGTGTTTCTTATAAACATACGTACACATCCCATATATATCACATGTATAAGAATCATAAACTCAATTTAAATGCACAATTGATCTGGCTCTGATACCACTGTTAGAATCGGTAGGCACAACAGAAGAATTTTAAAAATTTTCACCGATCTTAATCGAGGATCAATCAACGGCGTTTAAACCAAGTTGGAAGGATTCATACCTTTTTTGATGATTCAGAGTTTTCACGATCTCCAGGAGCCAACATGTTAGGTCCGCTCCCTCTACCGGTATCCACACGAATGCTCTCCAACCGAGACTGCGTGCTAGTGCCTCTAATGTCTCCTAGGGTTTCACTTGCGGCTCTCAATTCTCATTGTGTATCAATATATCTGCTCTATAAAGTTTATAACCTATGAGGGATATTTTCGAATTTCAAAATTAATCATCATTAATTTCAAAATTAATTAACAATTAATTATCTTGATGAGCTAATTAAATAAATTCAGTTTAAATTAAATCTGTCCAACAGTTTTAAGTTAACCTATTTATTTAATCCAAATAAAGAGCCCTTAGATTTAATTTATCTTCATAAATTAAATCTGAGATACTATATCTCTATCATGTTAGTTATTAAATTTAATATATCTTAATAAATTAAATTTAAAACTAACACAATATAATAATATCATATATATTTCAAAAATATATATATATATATATCTATTTAATATTATTAATGAATTTTATATTATATATATATATATATATAAATATAAAATTCGTCCACCCTAAATTAAACATTATCTCGTGTTGGGCCATTCTTGTGTGCGACCCTGTAGGCCCATATGAAGTTAGCAGTGGGCCAATAACTATACTAACCCAAAAGTCGTAAGCGGCCTCTAGCAAGACATTACGACTACCCAATTCATATGAGGATTGTTATCACGATGCAAACTGTCATACAACGATGTCACGTCCCTTTTGTCACATGATATATTGATCAAGGATAAGGCATGGATAATGTCATCCTCTTGTTCCTGACCATTACTTTCTCGATTCCTGAGTAGCCTGATAACAGAGACAGAAACTCCTCTCATGTAGAGGAAGTAGATAAATGAATGTCTATAACATAAATACCTGAAGCGATAGCGTTGCTATCCTTCTTGTTCTTTTCCAGATCTTCCAGGTAGAGTTTGCAATTCCTCTTCCAATGACCGGGTTCATTACAGAAGTAGCAGACTCCTTCCTTTGGAGGCTTTGCCTTCTTGGGTGCAGGCTTGTTTGACTCTTTGGTCTTACCACCTGAGCCGTTACCCTTCCATTTGCCCTTCCCTTTCTTTTTCATACCCTTTCCTTTCTGAACCATCAAAACTATGCTAGGCTTTTTCTTAATGCTTTGCTCAGCAGTTTTGAGCATCCCATACAGCTCAGAAATTGATTTCTCCATGTTGTTCATGTTGTAGTTCATAACAAACTGGTCATAACTCTCTGGGAGTGAGTTGAGGATTAAATCCGTAGCTAACTCCTGGCTCATGGGAAATCTAAGCCTCTCAAGGTGATCAATATAGCCTTTAATCTTTAACACATGAGTACTAACTGATGCACCTTCAGCCATTTTACAGGAATGTAAGGCGTTTGTGGTCTCATACCTTTCTTGCCTTGCCTGTTGCTGGAACATTTCCTTGAGATGTACAATCATCTCATGAGCCTCCATGAGTTCCAGATCTCTTTGGAGCTCTGGAACCATAGTGGCAAGCATTAGGCAACCTCATCGACAGAGTCATCCTTATGCTTTGTGTAAGCATCTCTCTGAGCTCTTGGAGCATTGGCTGCAGGCTCCTCAGGAATGGGTTGATCTAAGACATAAGCCTTTCTTTCTTGCTTGAGAACAATTCTCAAGTTCCTGAACCAGTCAAGAAAGTTTGTCCCATTGAGTTTGTCCTTCTCAAGGACTGATCGCAACGAAAGTGTAGCAGTATTACTAGTCGACATGTTTCTACAATTAAAATATGCAAAGTTAGTTAGTAATCTCCCACTAAATTAACAAACCTTAATATAATAATTAGTGGGCTAAGATCTATATTTGGCTTAAACTTAAGTCCGCTTTGGCAAGACACTTAAATTCAAGTTATCTAGGTAGGTAACCTATTTACCAATTACATCAAATGTAACTCTTAGATCTTTATGGGATTTAATCATCATATGATCCGGCATGTTTATCCCCATCTAATGCCTTGAGATTCAAAACCATTTTGTTAATCTCAATTAAGTCAAAACAATAATGAATATTATGAGCAGCACCATTACTCAAGCTTGTCTCATCAAGATAACTCAAGTGCATCCACTTTGGTGGTTTCCACAATTGAGCGATCTAGGTTTTGAAGGCCGTATTTAAACATTACAACTCTTTGTAAAATTCTAAAGCCATGTTGTTCACCATACCCAAACAAGTATAAATAATAAACCACAACAAGAATTCATACAATATGACAAGCATTAAATGTCGTGATCAGATTATATTACGCTACGCAGAGGTGGTCACGGCGGTCCCGCTATTTCATGCTTGTTTAAGACGAAAATCACATACATGTTTCAAGATATACATGTTCGGAATCAATTTCATGCTTGTTCCAAAACGAGAATCACATACATGTTTCAAAACCGAAAACAAAACAATTTCAAGATTCAATTTAAACGAAAACGAAAATCAACGGAATTACAAGATCACATCTTTCTAAATAATTTCGTTTCGTATTAACCAAATCACATGCATATTCGAGTGTTTCTTATAAACATACGTACACATCCCATATATATCACATGTATAAGAATCATAAACTCAATTTAAATGCACAATTGATCTGGCTCTGATACCACTGTTAGAATCGGTAGGCACAACAGAAGAATTTTAAAAATTTTCACCGATCTTAATCGAGGATCAATCAACGGCGTTTAAACCAAGTTGGAAGGATTCATACCTTTTTTGATGATTCAGAGTTTTCACGATCTCCAGGAGCCAACATGTTAGGTCCGCTCCCTCTACCGGTATCCACACGAATGCTCTCCAACCGAGACTGCGTGCTAGTGCCTCTAATGTCTCCTAGGGTTTCACTTGCGGCTCTCAATTCTCATTGTGTATCAATATATCTGCTCTATAAAGTTTATAACCTATGAGGGATATTTTCGAATTTCAAAATTAATCATCATTAATTTCAAAATTAATTAACAATTAATTATCTTGATGAGCTAATTAAATAAATTCAGTTTAAATTAAATCTGTCCAACAGTTTTAAGTTAACCTATTTATTTAATCCAAATAAAGAGCCCTTAGATTTAATTTATCTTCATAAATTAAATCTGAGATACTATATCTCTATCATGTTAGTTATTAAATTTAATATATCTTAATAAATTAAATTTAAAACTAACACAATATAATAATATCATATAATATATATACATATAATATATATACATATATATATATATATATATAAGATCTATATTTCAAAAATATATATATCTATATAATATTATTAATGAATTTTATATTATATATATAAATATAAAATTCGTTCACCCTAAATTAAAAATTATCTCGTGTTGGGCCATTCTTGTGTGCGACCCTGTAGGCCCATATGAAGTTGGCAGTGGGCCAATAACTATACTAACCCAAAAGTCGTAAGCGGCCTCTAGCAAGACATTACGACTACCCAATTCATATGAGGATTGTTATCACGATACAATCTGTCATACAACCATGTCACGTCCCTTTTGTCACGCGATATATTGATCAAGGATAAGGCATGGATAATGTCATCCTCTTGTTCCTGACCATTACTTTCTCGATTCCTGAGTAGCCTGATAACAGAGACAGAAACTCCTTTCATCATAGTATGGCCATATGTTAGATCTCATGTTTTGATGATAACAAAAGTATGGTTTAAAAAGGAAATGATTAATAAACAAGTTTGAACAAAGTAATGACAGGAACTAGCATCACTTGAAGTAAGCATTGGAGTAATGAAGAAAGGCCATGAGAAAATGCTGAGAAACCTGATGAGAAACAAGTTTTCTAAGGCATTACTCGAGGCACTACTCGAGTAATGAGACAAAACTTGAAGTAACCAAGGAGAACTTCCAGTAACCTGCCACCATTACTCGAGACGCTACTCGAGTAACTGGGTAAAATTTTGAGGTTGCTCTCGACCTGCTAATGTTACTCGAGGAGGTACTCGAGTAACCAAGTAAAAACTTCCAGTTGCCTTCAAGTTTTCCCAATGATACTCGAGGACCTACTCGAGTACCAGTGTTTGTGAAAATATAAACCTCTCGGCATTTTGTACTGCTGCTAATGTTACTCGAGGAGCTACTCGAGTAACCCTGTGAAAACTTCCAGTTGCCTTCAAGTATTCCCCATGATACTCGAGGAGCTACTCGAGTAACTCTGTTCTGAAAATATGTAACTCTCGGCACTTTGTACTACTGCCAATGTTACTCGAGGAGCTACTCGAGTAACGCACTGAGGTAAGTGAAAAACTTGAAGTTGCTACCCGATTAACTTGATATGATCTTATCTTATTTTCCTCGAGTTCTTACTCTAGTATACAAGTATCTAATGTTGTATTTCAAGTGGATTCCTCGAGTAAGTACCCGAGTAAGCAGAAATATTTCCAAGCTAAACCTCAAGTCATTACCAGAGTAAATCATGTACAAGAAGTACATTTACTCGAGGTGGTACCCGAGTAACCTATGCAAAAATGAATGCATTACTCGAGTCCCTACTCGAGTAACAAGGTAATTGCTCTCGGCATTGAAATCCTGCCAACGTTATTGGAGTAGAGCATCGAGTAATCAAAAGATTTTTTTGAATTACTCAAGGTGTTACCCCAGTAAGCTATGAAATTGCAAAAGCATTACTGGAGTAGCTACCCGAGTAAATAACTATTCCCAAAGGTATGAAATTTAGTTTACTCCATGCACTACCCGAGTAATATTATATCTATTCATTGACTTGTAGTTGAACAATGATTTCACGATGTTACTCGAGGATCTACTCGAGTAAACTTCAAGGGTTACTCGAGGAGCTACTCGAGTAAGCATACCCAGAATTTTAAAAATCATTCAAAACTTCATTATATTGTTTCCTATAATGAAGAAATCATATCAAGAGATGAAAGTCAAAAGAAACGTTCAAATGCCAACCACCGCCAACGGATATTTTTCAAAAACTTGAAAAGTCAATAGTGGCTGCGCACTCACCAACGGACGAAAGGAAGTGTTCCAACGGTCATCAACAACATACCTATATATATGGGAACCTTCAAACAGAGAAAGAACAACGAAGCACACATACAAACGCATCATTAAGTTCATTGCTCTGTTTTCACATTGAAATTGTATTTCTATGCTTCAGTGATTATCATTTACTCTGTAAGAGAGATATTTCATTCAAACTCAATATTTGTTATTGAGATAACTTAAGGTTGTGGAACCTTGAGTTGGGATTGGATTACAACTTGTAAGGGGGAGCGAGTGTCCAGGTGAAGGAACTTGCTTGTACTGTGGTGCCAAGAACCCACTGAATCTTGGAAGTTATAGTGAAACTCTCAGAGAAGCTCTGAGGACTGGACGTAGGTCAAAGTGGTTGTAGCCGAACCAGTATAACTCCCAGTGTACACTTCGGTGATATTTCTCCTTACTCTTTACTGCTTTATATTCACCGTCAAATTCTTATAATTGCAACGAAAATTAGTATCACCCAATTCACCCCCCTCTTGTGTGAAACGCTTGTTCTTACACCATTCATTTCTCAGACTCACTCATCGAGGGGCCCAGTAATATCTCTCTACTAATGTGAGGGACAAATTCCATCTTGATCATTCATATTCCTCTGCATGAAAAACCACCAAGCCCGATCGTAGCCTTTATCATCACCCGGTCAAAAGTGACTTTTGACTAGTTCAAAGCTTAGCAACTCTCATGTAGGAATCCATGATGACCTCAGGTCTAAAGGCATTGTGACGTGGTTATACATGAGAAAAGCTTATGACTTGATCCATGTAGCTTTCTCATAGTGGGTCGGTCCAGCACCTTGTACTCTTACAAGTGCCTAAGACTTTAATTCGTATCTCCATATCTTATCAAGGTCATACTGATCTTGTTTCATCTCTGCTCCCGTATAGATGACCGACCAGGGATATTTTTTAGGACAATCTTTATGAATTATCCAAGGATACAATTATCACAGTTAACATGCAAATAATATGATAATAGAATGGAGAAATTTCATTAAAATAATAATGTTCAAAGTATAATGATTGGCCCTTAGGGCACAATTTCCAACAGAAACTACCTTTTAAAAGTCTAAAATGTTGAAATTAGGTGTGTGGCCATGGCAAAAAAATCCCATGGCTGGGGCTATGAAGTGGTCAGAAACATTTTGGCTTGGCCGTGGCCAAAAACAGGTTAGAAACATTTGGGATGTGGCTAAGAACCTTCTTGCCGAGGCCAAGAAAATTCCTATTTCTTGGCTAAACTTCAAAACATCATAACTAAATCTACAAAAAATTAAAATGAGGTGGCGCTAAGTTTAACTTAAAGCTTTTTAAGTCCTCTATGCAGGAAAAATATGAACTACTACTATCCACCACCTCAGAAATACAGACTTAAATGAAATTCCATACTGTTCCAGAATGACTTCCAGTTTCATAACTTCCAGCACACATATCAAAATGACTCCCATAATGTATCAATTTAAAGCTTGGCAAGTGCATTATTAGATTGGACAGTTTCATAATTTTTTGGTATCATTTACTCATACAAAATGGCCTTATAAACTACCTGTTCTGTATAGAGTTTCCATTGACAAAACTTTCAATCTTTCAACATATGTTTCAAATGGTCAAAATTCACAACTGGGGCTACTCTCCACTCAATTTTTTGCATAGAATCTAATGCAAATATCAAAACAATCAAATTCCCATTCCTTTAACAAGTTCTATTTTCGGAAGAATTAAACATAAATTGCCAAAATTTCCAAACTTTCTATTCAAGTCCCAAATCAATTTCATTTGTTCAATGCACACCACAAGACACCATTTCCTCAATCAAACCATCATGAACCCACTAAAATCCTAATTACACAAAAAATAGGGCAATTTCAACAAGACAAGATACTTGACCAATTATCACAATATATATGTCAAAAGATTGCTTTTGCTCACCTCTTCCTCTTTCTCTAGCTTGTTCTTCAATTCTCCAACCACTAGCTTTTCTTGAGTTCACTAAACAACTCCTCTTGAAAATCTAAAATCATAGGATTGAAGCCCTCATTAAGATGATCAGGATTAAAGAAAAGGTTTTGAGTAATAAAGACCATCTTCAAGGTCAAATGGCTCACCTTTAACCTTGAACATTTTCTCTTTCCTCCTTCAACTTAGACGAAAATAGGAGTTGAAGGGAGAGAGAGTATGAGATGATGATGGATTAGATTTTTTAGCCCCTCATGCCTCTTGGCTGACTTAAAGGAGAGAGGGAAGGGAGTTGAAATTTTTGACTATGTCAAACTCAATCTAATGGTGCCAAGTGATTCCATCTCATGATTTCTCACCAAAGCATGTACTTTAGTGTGTTGGCTTTAAACACATTTCTGGCTAACTGAGTTATGTGTTAGTATGATTTGCATTATCTGGTATTTGGCATATTTATTTATCACATCTTCTATGAATGATAGTATATTGTTATTGGGATTCCTTGGAATCTTACCCTTTTTCATAATAACAAAATTCCAATAGGAGCTATCGGCTTTATGGGAAAGGCAATTGATACAGGCAAATGAGGGTGCAGAACTCGATATATTAGCTAGTGGTTATATGCGCCCTTTGTTTTGGACATTTTTGAATAAATTGTAAATATTATCAAACCCTATGGGGATGAATCATGTATGTAAACATGTACTTAATATTAGTATATTTGTACTATTTCTGTATACCTATAGAACTATGTCTTTATCACTCTGCGTGTATCGAAATGTTAATGGGTATTGGCACTACTCACACTTCATGAATTAGATGTTATGGATTCAATCTCTTAATCTTCCATATTTCATACTAGGTGCTTTGTCATGACTATATAGGCATGACATCTCCATTTGGGTACTTGTACTAGAAATCCTTTCATTATAGATCAGTAGAAGACAACCCTATAGTGTATATTGATATTAATATAGTGCCTTGAATGTCCTAGATTTACCAATATACACTTTTATCACAACCAACCTAATGCCTCTTGAGGTAGTATGAAACTCATATCACTCCTCGTTTATATAAGGCTCACACTTATGAAATCACAAAATGACATAATAAGGGACTGGTCTCAAACACTAGCATAAGTGTGTAAATTTCATTTAATAATATTCCTTTCGCCCATATATCATTTTGATATGAATCAACCATTTTCCTAACATAATACCTTTAAATTGAATTAATCATAATCATAGGACGAAATATTAAAGTAACAACGTTGAAACATATTTCCATAATAACGTCAAAGTCAAAGGACATCATAAAAAGGGTGAACTTTTCTAGGACTTACATAGAAATGAAGTAGGGATCTATTCACTTGCTTCTTATTTATGGTTCTTTAGCACATGCAATATGAATGGCATCCTACGATGTTACTCTTATACTTTATGATGCGATCTGGCAAGTTGTGCCTTCAAATTAAAGTGATCCTTTACAAATTTCAAGTGGACCAATCACAAGAGCAAGAGCCAAACAAATTAAGGAAGCATTAAATAGGCTAGTGCAAGATACTTGGACAAAGTAAGTAGCAATTGGATCAAAGCTGGAAAAAATTGCTGAAAACATCACTAGCTTCATATAGGCTGTGAATAGAGAAATTGATCAAGTTTTGGACTTGCAGACTTGAAATTGAAGAGCTTGGAGCTAATACTACATATGGGAGGACTCATTTGGGCCTAAATAAGCATATTAAGAGCCTTAATTGCTGACTACATTTTCTTGGATTTATTTGTGCGAAAATAATTTGGTAGATTTGAATTTTAAGATCTCTAGCATGTTGTATTAGACTTTTGCATTTTCTAGAAGATTGTATTACACTTTTGGGTTATTGTATTAGAATTTTAGGTCACTATATTGGACTTTTAGGTATCCTAGCACATGGTATTAGACTTTGTATTTGCTATGTTTAAAGTTGCTATTATTGCAACTAGGTCATATTTTCCTATAAATACTTTGTGCTTCTTCATTTGTAAGACACACTTCATATTTGAATGATAAATGAAAGTTGGACTTCTGCACTTTGTTTCTTGAGAGTGGATTCTCTCTAGGGTTCTTTTTAGAACTAACATACTTATTAAGGCCTGATCAATCTTATGGCATTTTCCAACACTTCAGGTCCTTGTTCTTTTGTGTTTAAGGGTTCAAGTGGATCGTTGATCTATGTTTAGTTTTCTTGGGGTGTGTATATTTCAGATCGGTTGTGGGTTCATGGGATCTTCCCTAGTGGACTCACACCATCTTGGTATCAGAGCATCGGATCTAAACTCAGGTCATATCTATCTGTTCTTTGTTTCCATTTTTGTTTTAAAGTTTTGTGTTTTGTTCTTGTGTCTGTTTGTGTCTAGATTTTCTACTTTTGTTCGTCAAGTGTTTCTTTGTGTTTTCCAGTATTTAGTGAGTTATTTTCATAGTTTAAACTCTCTTCTATCATTTTGTTTTGGAATCATTTCAATCCGAGTTGTTATTTATGAGTTCTATCTATTTTAATCTAGTTGTGATTTCTGAAAAATTTCTGGGTTTGGTCATCTTCATTTTTTACCTCAACTATTTTGTCCTTGTTTGACCACTTATTCTTTATGATTTCTATTGTTCAATAAGTTATTTTTATTGTTTAGAATCTCATCTTTCTACTCATTTTTGTTTCAACTCAATCCAAAATTTCCACAGTAAGTTATAGTCTTTTCAAAACATACGCTTTTCTGGAATTTCTGGTTATAGATTTCTAGTGTTGTATTGTTTGTGTAGTAGATTCTGCATTCTCTTTAAATTTTAGTAGGGGAGAAAAATGAAAAAAAAACAAGAGCATCAGAAAAAGAAAAAGAAAAAAAAATATTTGAAGTTGTAATATTATGAAGTCTGTGTCATTTAAACTCTTGATTTCCCTTAATTTCCTTTTCCAATACTCACTTTGATATTCCATATTTCTAAATGTTGTGTTGATTCTGCAAATTGAAATTGCTTTGATTATGAATTGCTTAGTTCTTTAAAGCGCCTCAAGATGAATCTAAGAGTGGAAAAAGGCAAGCGTGAAATACATCAATTTAAAAGCCAAATTTGAGTGAAACATGAGTGTAGAGTGACATCTTTGAGGGAAACAAGTGAGGAACTTGTGAGAAAAATTATTTCTCTAACATCTTTCTTGTAGATATAATGTCAAATACAGAAGGAACATCCAGTGGTAACCCAAAGAATCTAGATGACCACCTCAAGGCAATGCAGCAACATTTTGCACGTATGGATGTTGTTTTAGGAGAAATAAGGGATAGGATGGATAGGCAAGATGAAAGAATTGCAAACCTACAAAGAGTTAGACCAAATCCTAGAAGGCACAATAGGCGATGTGATACTTTTATGGATGAATTTGAATATGAGAATGATGAGGTTAGTGGTACTAGTGAGGAAGATTTTGAATCTGAATATGAAGTGGGAAGAAATAAGCATAGAGAAGATAGGAGGCATGAGAGAGGACATGACAGAAATATTCCTAGGGAAAGAAATTGAGTGGATGGGAACCTAGGGAGCATCAAAATGAAAATACCACCTTTCCAAGGTAGGAGTGATCCTGAAACATATTTAGAGTGGGAGAAGAAGATAAAAATGATTTTTTAGTGCCACAATTATTCCGAGGCTAAAAAGGTGAAGTTGGCAGCTATAGAAGGAATAATGGTGAAAGGGCCATAGCAACATAGAAGGAAATGAAAACTCTAATGTGAAGGATATTTATTCCTAACCATTACTCTAGGGAGTTTTATTAAAAGTTGCAGACCCTTACACAAGGCTCTAGGAGTGTAGAGGAATATTATAAAGAAATGGAGTTAGCTTTAATAAGAGCTAATGTGCAAGAAAACGGAGAGACTACAATGGCTCATTTTTTGAATCGGCTTGACAAAGAAATTGCTGACACAGTGGAATTGCAACATTAAGTAGAGCTGGAGGACATGGTGCATATGGAAATTAAGGTGGAGAAGCAACTCAAGCATAAAGGTGCTTCAAAATTCCATTCTGGATCAAGTTCTTCACAAAAACAGATTTGGAAGAAAGGAGAAAGAGCTTTCCAAAAGGAGACAACTAAAAGCAAAGAAGAAGCTACATCAAAGAGTAAAGGTAAATCTGATGCCCAAACTTCTAGAAATAGAGATATAGTGTTTTAAGTGTTTGGGTATAGGTCATATAGCTTTTTAATTCCTGAATAAAAGAGTCATGATTCTTAAAAATAGTAAAGTTGTGATTGAAAGTGAAAGTGATCATGATTCAATTAAAGATGCTAATGATGATGGGGTTGAATATGCCATGGAAGGAGAATGCCTTGTAGTTAGAAGAGCTTTGAATTGCCAAGTGAAGGAAGATGAGATGGATGAGCAAAGGGAAAATATTTTCCATACTCGTTGCCTCATTAATAATAAGGCTTGTAGTTTAATCATTGATAGTGGGAGTGTAACAAACGTTGCAAGCACTACATTAGTTGAGAAATTGAATTTGCTTACTATTATACACCCTAGACTATACAAGCTGCAATGGTTGAATGAATTTGGGGAAATTAAAGGTGATAAGCAAGTTCTTGTCTTTTTTAATTTGGCAAATATTGTGATGAAATATTGTGTGATGTTATTCCTATGTATGCTGCACATATACTTTTAGGAAGACCATAGGAGTTTGATAGAAAATTCAAGAGGGATTGGTTTACAAATAGATATTCTTTTGTAATGAACAACAGACCTATGACTCTTGTTCCATTGACTCCAAAACAAGTGTATGAGGATGAACTCAAGATGAAAAGAGAGAAAAATGAGAAAGAGAAAAGAAAAGAGAGTGAAAAAGAGAGAAATTTTGAAAGTTCAAAAAAAGAAATCCAGAGAAAGGAAATGAGTGAAGAGAGAAATGAAAAGAAGAAAATGAGTTTTTATGCAACAAAAAGTAAAGTGAGAAGTGCTTTTTTGGCTGAATCACACTTGCTATTCCTTGTTTACAAGGAATCCTTTTTGAACACTAATGACCTTAACTCTTCCTTTCCTAGTGTTGTTGGTTCTTTGTTGAAGGAATTTGATGATGTGTTCTCTGAAGAAACTCCACCAGGTTTACCACCTATTAGAGGAATTCAACACCAGATTGATTTCATTCCTAGAGCAACAATTCCTAATAAGCCATCATATAGAAGCAATCCTGAAGAAACAAAAGAGCTTCAAAAGCAAGTGGGAGAACTCATGGCAAAGGGATATATTAGAGAAAGTTTGAGCCCTTGTACAGTTCTAGTGCTTTTAATTCTAAAGAAAGATAGAACTTAGAGGATGTGCATTGATTGTAGGGCTGTCAACAATATCACTGTAAGGTATCGCCATCCCATTCCTAGATTAGATTATATGCTTGATGAATTGTATGATTTTATTGTCTTTTCTAAGATTGATTTGAAATCTGGGTACCATCAAATTAAAATGAGAGAAAGGGATGAGTGGAAAGCTGCTTTAAAGACCAAACATGGTTTGTATGAATGGTTAGTTATGCCATTTGGGTTAATTAATGCACCTAATACTTTTATGAGATTAATGAACCATGTTTTGCGTGCTTTCATTGGGAAATTTGTTGTGGTTTATTTTGATGATGTTCTAATTTATAGCAAGAATTTAGATGAGCATTTGAATCATTTGCATTGTGTGCTTGATGTTTTGAGGAATGAAAAACTATTTGCAAATTTGAAAAAGTGTGATTTTTGCCAGGATAAACTTGTCTTTCTTGGTTTTATGGTGAGTAATAATGGAATAGAAGTTGATGAGGAAAAGATACAAGCTATAAAAGAATTGCCAACACCTAAAAGCATAGCTTAGGTGAGAAGTTTTCATGGTTTGGCTAGTTTTTATAGGTGATTTGTGAAGGATTTTAGCATACTTGCTGCACTACACACTAAGGTCATAAAAAAATCTATTGGTTTTAAATGGGATAAAGCATAAGATGATGCATTTATTGGCCTTAAGGAAAAGTTGTGTTCTGCACTTGTGTTAGTATTGCTGACTTCAGTAAAACTTTTGAGATTGAATGTGATGCATCTGGAGTTAGGATAAGAGCTGTTTAATATAGGAAGGAAAGCCAACTGCCTATTTTAGTGAAAAGCTAAATGGAGTAGCATTGAAGCATCCAACTTATGACAAAGAGCTCTATGCGATTAAAAGAGCATTGGAGAATTGGTAGCACTGCCTTTGGCCCAAACAATTTGTGATCCACACTGATCATCAATCCTTGAAGCATATTAAAGGTCATGGTAAGCTGAACAAGAGACATGCAAGGTGGCTGGAATTTATTGAGACATTTACAATAAAGGTAATGAGAAAGTGGTTGTTGATGCATTGTCTAGAAGGTATACTCTTCTTTCAACTCTTAATACTAAGTTGTCATGGTATTTTCAGCTAGAGTTTGCTTCTGTCAAACACTTTCTGCTCAACACTCTCTTGTGCTCAAGTGCAAAATAGCTTAATGCTCGAGGTCTGGCTCCTTCACTCGAGTGCATCAGTTAAACTGACAACAAATACTTCTAAACTTTTTGAAATACATTTGGTAATATTTTTAACCATTACAAGGTATGAATTTCTTCCTACAACTCACAATGATTTTTTGTTATCATCAAAACTTAGAATCTAACATTCTCCCCCTTTTTTGATGATGACAAAACCTTTGTGATTGGTTTTAAAACAACTTGATTTTGAAAACATTTTCAAATGCATATTTCACCAAAGTTTAGATTTTTGCACTTAATCTCAATTGTTTCCTGCAATACTTCTAATGGACACTTAAAACCAAGATAAGTCATAGTATCATAGAAACCATTAAATCTGAACAGAAAACTTAACAAACTTGAAAATAACCATTAATGAACTTGTAAAGTACAAATGTCAAGTTTGAATAAGCATCTACCTATGAGACCCTATATACAACTATGTCAGCAAAAATAAACCAAAAAAGCTTAAATAATAATAGTCCTACCCCAATACAGAAAAGGTACCCAAAACTAAACTCCAACTCCCCATATCAGACCATAATAGCTCAGAAACCATCACAGATCCTTCTCCCCCATTTTGTTAGCATCAGAAGAGGGTTGAGGAAAAGTGAGATCAGATGGTGGGGTAAATAGCATTTAGGAGAGATGGAGGTGGAGTCAAACCTTGAGCAGAAGACTAAGCCTTATCACTTCTCAATAGAGTGGCTTCTTACTGAGATGTGGCTTTGGTTTGACTAATTGGAAGTGAGATCCCCATATCCGTTAGTTGTGTTTTGCCAAACTGTTGGATATTTCTCCTCTCAATTCCTTCCAAATACCAAATCTTGTTGTACTTAAGGATGAGGGACACAAGTTGAGGATATGGTATTGTGGTAGATCTTGATGAAGAAAATCAAAACCTTCTTATCTCACCAAAAATAAGTTCCCCCACATTTCTTTGTTGCCTGGCTAGGATAGAGGCCAATAAATAATAATCTCTCTGAGTAAAATAGGTATAATTTTTGGATTTGTTAACAATGCTACGAGAGTATATGTAATGAAGGGCACGAATAGAATCAGATATACAATAGGCTTAAAATTAAGAGGGCCTATAGGGTCATTTGGCCTTAAATGTCGGAAGGCTTCATTGGCAATAAGTGTGGGTGGATCAAAAGGTGTGCAACATAGCTAAGAATGTCATTTATGATAGTAGCAGATATCATAACATGTTGATCTCTAACAATGGTGGACATTGCTTCTTCTATCAACTCTCCAGCCCTAGAATATATGTTATGGACTTTCATACTGCAGTTAAAGGCTCTCATGAAAACAGGTGAATAAGGAAGATGCACATTTAGCCAGGGAGCATAGAAATGTCTATGAGCAAACTCAGAGTCATATACCTTTTAAATAAGTGCCTTCAATTTCTTAACATTGAATCCTTCTAGAGGATTTGTCATTTCGTCCTTTGGAGCCTGTGAAGTAGAATGTGCTCCTGAGGCAGATTGACTTGTCTGGCTAATATGATGAGAACTTGGGGCGCCAGCTTGAGAGGCAATCCTGCCAACCAAGGCGTCAAGCTTGGATTTTTCCATTGCTTCTCTAAGCTACATGTTGAATGAGTCATCAGAGGAAGAAGATTGTTGTATTTGCTCTGTGTCCTTCTTCTTTCCTCTTCCTTTGACTTCTTTCGATTGAGACCGAGTGACAACTGGTTCCTTGAAAACCACTCCCTTTGTTTTTCTTTTGTAGAAGTTGATCCTTCTTAGCTATCTTAGGCTTAGGATAAGGTTTCTTGGCTAGAGTTTTTTTCTTGGTGGTTTTGGGTTTAAGAGGAGGTGTTGGTGTAGAAGATAGAGAAGGTGTTAGAGATGAAGGTGTTGCAACTGGAGTATCTAAAGCACTAGCGGCAATTAGAGTAGGTGAACGTGAATAGGAACTTTGGAGAACAATAGGCAGTTTAGTTCTAACTATTAAAACAAAAATGAGAATCAAAGAGATGAGAAGAACTTGAAGAAAGATTTTTGAAACTCTTCTTCAGTTAGGGCAAGAAATGAGAAGTTAAAATGATAAATCTGACCTTATGAAGATGATTGAAGAGTTGTAACAGAAATTTGAAGCAATCTGAGTCGTTTAATCGATGGGTAACGGTCAGAAGTGAAGAGGTATGACTTCCGAGTGATGCGACGCTTCGAGTGAGAAGAGGAAGTGCGATGGTCTGAGCTATCGCGTAACTGATATAAGTGCCAACACTCAAGTGACAACCCTAGTGCTCGAGTGTTGTTCAAACAGTGCTCGAGTAATATCATTTTGTGCTCAAGTGATACTTAAGGAAATATGATAAAGCATGTAATAGCGTACCTGATTTAAATGTATCTTGTTATATTTTTCATCTTTGTACTCAAATCCTCCAAGATCATTTGAGTAACCATGCTTTGAATGAGTATTTGTATAATTCTTTCTCTTTTACTTGATTGCTCTTACTTCACTTCAGGTGTATTTATACTATGCTCGAGTGGTGTTTTTCCATCACTCGAGTGAGAGCTATCTCACCCATTGTATTTAAATAACCCCTTGGTACTTTTATCTCCTCTATTAACCCCTGTTTTAAAAGCTTAGAAACAGAGTATATGATATAGTTCTTTACTTGAGCATTTATCTCTTACTCGAGTCCAACTTCACTTATCACTTGAGTGATACATCCAATGCTCAAGTGACAGCCCTGCAAAAATAATTTCTACATGCTCTAATGCCTAAGTTAGTATGGTTATCATCAAAACTCATATTAAACATAGTAATTATCAAGAAAAACTTACAACTCATTAAGATTAACCATTCCCAATTCTCTTCTTATGTATGAAAATTGATCTTTAGCTATCGGCTTTGTGAATATGTCAGGAAGTTGAAGATGTGTCAATATGAATTCTACTTTGACATCCTTCTTTTGTACATGATCTCGAATAAAGTGATGTCGGATATCTATGTGCTTGGTCCTTGAATATTGTACAGGATTGTTGGCCAAGCTAATGGTGCTAGTGTCATCAGAATAAATTGGTATCTCCTTTAAGTATATCCCAAAATCCTGAAGTTGTTGCTTCAACCACAGTACTTGAGAACAACAGCTTGCTGTAGCTATATATTCAGCTTCAGTGGAAGATAATGACACTGTGTTTTGCTTCTTGCTGAACCATGATACCAGAGAGCCTCCAAGGAACTAACATTGACTACTGGTACTTTTTCTGTCAGTTTTATATCCTCCATGATCTGAATCTAAATAGGCTATTAAATATTCGTTTCTCTTTTTGGATACCATAGGCCAAGTTCTGTAGTGTCTCCTAGATGTTTAAAGATTCTTTTCAAAGTCTCTGCATGTGATACCTTGGAGCAGATTGATACCTTGCGCACATTCCAACACTGAATTGTATATCCAGACTACTTACTGTTAGATAGAGTAATGAACCAATCATTCCTCTATATTTAGTGATGTTGAAATTAGGGCCTTTTACATCAGCATCCAATAATGTTGTAGAGCTTATTGGAGTATCAGCTCCATTAGCATTGTCCAATCCATACCAAGCTCTGGGTGATTGTTTCAAACCATATAAAGCTTTCTTTAGTTTGAAAACATGATCAGGTTTTGTTTCATCTTCAAAACCAGGAGGTTGTTCTACATATACTTCCTCCATAATATATTAATTTAGAAAAGCACTTTTTACATCCATTTGATAAAGTTTAAAACCTTTAATGCAAGCAAAGGCTAAGAGTACTCGTATTACTTCCAATCTTGCCACTAGAGCATATGTTTCCTCATAATCAATACCTTCTTCTTGATTATAGCCTTTGGCAACCAATCTTACTTTATTTCTCACAAGGATTGCTGATTCATCAAGTTTGTTTTTGAAAACCCATTTGGTTCCTATGACCAAGTGATCTTTAGGTCGAGGAACCAAATCCTAAACTTGATTTCTTTGAAATTGATTTAATTCTTCTTGCATAGCAATCACCCAATCATTGTCAGATAAAGCTTCTTCAATATTAGAAGGTTCAATCTCAGAAATAAAAGCAAAAAAAGTTACCTCATTAAGTATTCTATTTTTATTTTTGACACCTTCGTGAATATCTCCAATTACTTGATCAATTGGATGAGCATGATAATCAACATCTTCTATATTTTGAAAGTCATTTGTTTTAAAATCATTCTATTTTGAAATAGGTTTGTTTTTCTTATCAAATCCATTTCTTCTTCATCAAAATTCTTTATCTAAGAATCAAGTTCATCAAACACAACATGAATGGATTCTTCAACAGTACATGTTCTTTTATTAAAGACTCTATATGCTTTACTTCTATTAGAATATCCTAGAAATAAACCTTTATAAGACTTTGAATCAAATTTATCCAAGTTTTCTTTACCGTTGTTGTGAATGAAGCACTTGCAACCGAAGATGTGTAGATGAGCAAGATTTGGCTTTCTTCCTTTGTAGAGTTCATATGGTGTCTTTTCAAGTGACTTACGAATATATGCTCAATTTGAAATATAGCATGCGGTACTCATTGCATCCACCCAAAATACTTGTGACATTTCCTTTTCATTGACTATTGCCCTTGCCATTTATGTGAGGACTCTATTCTTCCTTTCTACTACTCCATTTTGCTAAGGCGTTCTAGATGCAGAGAAGTTGTGATCTATTCCCTCATTGTTGCAAAAATATTTAAAGAGTTGATTATCAAATTCTCCTCCATGGTCTATCCTAATAGAGACAATGGAAATACCTTTCTCATTTTGGACCTTCTTAGCAAACATAATAAATTCGACAGATGTTCCATCTTTTGAAGTAATAAATATAGTCCAAGTAAATCTTGTAAAATCATCAACAATTACTAAAGTATATAGATTTCCTCCAAAACTTTTTACTCTTACTGGACCTACCAAATCCATATGAAGTAATTGTAAAGGCTTGGAAGTAGAAATCTCATACTTTGTTTTGAATGAAGATTTAGTTTGTTTGCCTTTTTGACATGCCTTACAAATCATGTCATCTTTGAATTTAAGTTTAGGAAGACCAACAACTAAATCTTTTCTAATCAGTTTGTGAAGTTGGTTCATATTAACATGAGCTAGATACTTATGCCATAACCAACTCTCCTCTGATTTGCTAAGAAAAAAATTTTCATAAGAATTTGAATTTAAATCAATAGTATAATAGTTACCGTCCCTTTGAGCTTGGATCTTTGCCTTGATGGATTCTTTATTAAGCATTAGATCCTTTTTGTTTACTATCAAGCATTCTTCTAAATCAAAGATCACCCAGTTATCTTTGTCAGTGCTTTGACTTACACTCAGATGATTGTGGCATAATCCTTCAACGTAATATACATCCTTGATTTGAACACCATCGAATTTTGCTACTTCACCAATTCCAGTAATACGTCCAGATTTTTTACCTCCAAAAGTTACCTTCCTCCTTCCCTGTTTTCTAGCACGGTGAACTTATTTCTGTCATCAGTCATATGTCTCAAGCATCCACTATCAATGTACCACTTGTTTGCTCATGATGCTTTGAGACATACCTAAAGTAAGATGATCAAGTTTTAGGTACCCACACTTTCTTGGGTTAGTATACATTACTTTTGGTACATGTGTCCCTTTCGGAACCCCATTATATGTACCAATGACCTGTCCTTTTCAAAAATAACATGATAAAGTATAATGTCCTTTCCTATTACAATAGCTACATGATGCAAATGGATTTGTTGTATGCACAGAATTCTTAACATATTTGAGATAAGTTCTACTGCCATTTTTCTTATTTCCTCTATTTTTATCCTAATCAGACTTATATCCAATTCTAGGTTTATTAAAGGAAACTCTCTGAGATTTTAGAATAACTTTAAGAGTTTCACTTCCTTTAGTAAATCTTTCCATAGTTTTTGTTAAATCACTTATTACCTTATCATTTTCTTCACATAATACACATGACGATATGACAGTATTTTCTGATTCTTTTACTTTCTTCTTATAACTAATCATCTCTTTAGCTACCTTGATGAATTCAATATGCAATGCATTATATTCAGATAATAACTCATCATAAGTAGGTTCATAACCACTTACCTCAGAATCAGATTCTTCGTCTTTAGCTACCAAGCATAGATTTGCAACTTTGTCGTTGTTGCTTTCTTCATCTGATGAACTATCACCACATATAGATGAGTTGTATGCTTTCTTCTTCTACTTCTTCTTTTCTTTCTTTTTGAAGTATTTGGATTTGATGTGTCTAGTCTTTCCATATTCATAACATACTATCTGTTACTCTTTGTTTTCTTTCTTGCTTGGTCTACCTTGATAATTCTTGAAATTCTTTTTGCCTCTTCTATAGAAATTCTTGAATTTTCTCACGATCATTCCCATATCATCATTAGGGACATCTTCATTTTTGGAAAACTCTTCTTCCTTGATTGCTCTAAGTGCAACTCCTCTTTTCTTTTTATCATCGAATTCTTCTAGTTCCTTCTTGAACCTCATCTTTCCTTTATATTCAGAAAGACTACCAAAGAGAGCAGCTACGGATCTCATTGATTCTCCTTTAGCTTCTTCGATAGCTGTTACCTTTCATTCCCATTCTTTCGTAAGAATGTTAATGATCTTTCTTACTTGGGAATTTTGGTCAAATGATTTCCCAAGTGCAGATAGTTGATTAACAAGATGAGTATATCTGAGTTTGAATTCTGAGATTCTTTCTCCATGTTTCATATGAAATAGATCATACTCTGTAATTAGAGTATTGACTCTATTTTCTTTGATTCCATATGTGCCTTCGTAAGCGATCTCAAAAGCATCCCACATATCTTTGGCTGTAGGTAGAGTGTAGATTTAGAAATATTCCTTTTGACTGAGGGCACTCTGTATCATTAAAATAGCTTTACTATTTAATGTTACTAACCTCTTGTCATCCTCGTCAAACTCCTTTAGGATCTTTTTAATGACTCTATCTTCAATTTTCTTCATTGGAACATAGTCACCATCTTGTATCATATTCCATAAACCGTATTCGTTAGCCATCACGAACACTCTAAACTTAGCTTTCCAGAACAAAGAATGTTCTCCAGCAAAACCAAGTGGTCTAGTGATAGAAGCTCCATCTGGAAGGATGTTCTCACCCATTGTTGCCATTTACTGGATCCTTCTCAAGCTGTTAGGCTCTTCGGAGAAGACCTTGCTCTTATACCAAATGAAAGAGGTAAGTTTCACCCAAGAGGGGGGTGAATTAGGTGATGTGATAAATTTTTCGATTGATGCAGTGATATGAATTTAACTATAAATAGAGTAGAATTAGAAGATTAGCACACAGAGAGTTATACTAGTTCAGCCCAAAAATCAGGCCTACATCCAGTCCTCAGAGATCAAGACCTATTGAGATTTTCACTATACTTCCAAGATCAATGGGCTCTCAGAATGCCGCAAAACAACAATCGTCCTTGAATGGACTATGAGTAGAAATATTCTAACACTTAAAAATTTCTCTCCCCTTACAACAAGTCTTACATGCAAAAAAACAAACCTATGACCTTTCTCTATAGCTTAAGTATACAAGTCTTATGAGTAGCAATGTTCTCTCCTGCTTACACCACTGTAAGTTTTACGAGTAGCAATGTTCTCTACTGCTTGTATCTTGTAAGTCTTATGAGCAAAAAGTCCTACTAGGAATTCTCTCAATTGCTTCTCTCGTAAGGATATCTACCCTTTCAAGGTCCCAGTACCTTGAGATCAAATGAAAAATAGAATATGAAGTGTGTACAGACTCTCTTATAGAGCAAATATGATAAACACTGAAGTATAATAAGAATACAGAGAAAATGTGAATAACAGAGATTCGTGAATTTGCTTGTTTGAATTCTTGCACTTTGTTACTTTTGATGGTCTCTGAAGCTCTGCATTTATAGCCAGATGATTTTGCCCGTTGAATAATAATCATTGCAGAGCGGAGCATTTTACTGTGGAACAACATACGTATGTTTGAAATCTTTGAACGTGGTAGGTACGTGCTTGGTTGGTAGTAATAATTCTGTCTGCCGTTGTTTGACTTCCTCTATGCTTTTCTAATTCAAATGATCAACCACCTATATCACACTTGTAATATATGTTAAATGATGTTAAATAATAATAACAGGAGTAAATAGAGTGATTAATTAATATTAAACCATATTCGGATTGATCACTGTGAGTCAGTGATGTTTGGGCTTTTGACAGAAGATCACTCAGTGCACTAGGCCTTACTCGAGTGAATCTTCATATATGCACTTCTGCTTTAGTTTTTGCGTTGCACTTCTACATGGTTTTGAGAGAGTACATTTTCACACTTGCGAGTGATGTGGGTCCTCACTCGAGTATAACACCTCTCACTCGAGTGCCCTTGTATTTTATACTATGTGCCATGTCTCTAGACAACACTATCATCCCATTTTATCAAGAGTGTGATTTTTCACTTGTAGGTGATGTGGGTCCTCACTCGAGCATACTTACTCTTACTCTAGTGAATAGAATATTCTTCTATAAGATACTCTTTTGCTTCAACACTTGCATCAGAATGGAGAGAGTTGAATTTCATACTCGTAGGTACTGAGGTATTACTCTGGTACGATATTCTTTACTCAAGAATACTTTCTTTTCCATGCACTGGTTAACTCTCGGGCAAACACTTCCTGTCTCTCACTCACTTCAACTTGAGTGCAGTTTAGATGATGAGGTTATATTGCTCTCGGGTAAACACTCTATGTGTCACACTTGCAAGTACTAGGGTGCACATGAGGCCATCACTCAAGTACAGAGTCTGTGCTCCAGTGGAGTGTTGATATCTTGTTTCTAACTTTGCTCTCGGTCAAATACTTCTAGTAGTGTGCCTTCATGCTCGAGTATAGATCTCATTATTACTCAAGTGTTGTATCCATCACTCTAGTTGTCTTGGTATTTTTAGCTAGAGTTTGCTTCTTTCAAACACTTTCTGCTTAACACTTTCTTGTGCTCGAGTGCAAAATAGCTTAATGCTCGAGCACTAGCTTCGTCACTCGAGTGCATCAGTTAAACTGATAGCAAACACTTCTAAACTTTGTGAAATACATTTGGTAATATTTTTAACCATTGCAAGGTATGAATTTCTTACTACAACACACAATGATCTTTTGTTATCATCAAAACTTGGAATCTAACACCACATACATTGCTGATATGTTCTTTAAAGAGATTGTGAGGCTTCATGGCATCCCTAAAAGTATTATTTCTGATAGGGATACCAAATTCTTGAGTCATTTTTGGAGAGTTTTGTGGTAAAAGCTTGGTACTAAATTGTTATTTTCTACTGCTTGTTATCCACAAACTGATGGATAAACTGAATTAGTTAACAGAACCTTGTCTCAATTACTTAGAATTGTGATTCAAAATAACTTAAAAAATTATGAAAATTGTTTGCCCTTTATTGAATTTGCAATAACAGAAGTATGTATTCATCTACTGATTATTCTCCTTTTGAAATAGTATATGGTTTTAATCCACTATCTCCTTTGGATTTATTACTATTACCTATTGATGAGAGAGCAAGTTTTGATGGGAAAAAGAAAGCTAAAATAGTGCGGCAACTTCATCAACGTGTGAAACAGCAAATTGAAAAGAAAAATGAACATTATACTTCCAAGGCCAACAAAGGAAGAAGGCGTGTTCTTTCTAAACCTAGAGATTGGATGTGGGTGCATATGAGAAAAGAAAGATTTCCAGCTTAAAGAAAATCAAAATTAGCTCCAAGAGGAGATAGTCCATTTCAAGTGCTTGAAAGAATAAATGACAATGCTTACAAGATTGATTTGCCTGGTGAGTATTCTGTTAGTGCTAATGTTAATGTCGCTGATTTATCTCCTTTTGATGTAGGTGAAGATTTGAGGATGAATCCTTTTGAAGAGAGAGGGAATGATGCGATCTAGTAAGTTGTGCCTTCAAATTCAAGTGATCCTTTACAAATTCCAAGTGGACCAATCATAAGAGCAAGAGCCAAATAAATTAAGGAAGCATTAAATGGGCTAGTGCAAGATACTTGGACAAAGCAAGTAGCAATTGGATCAAAGCTGGACAAACATGCTAAAAACGTCACCATCTTCATATGGGCTACAAATGGAGAAATTGATCAAGTTCTGGGCTTGTAGACTTGAAATTGAAGAGCTTGGACATAATACTACATATAGGAGGACTCATTTAGGCCTAAACAAGCATATTAAGAGCCTTAATTGCTAACTACATTTTCTTGGATTTATTTGTGCGAAAATCATTTGGCAGATTTGAAATTTAGTATATCTAGCATGTTGTATTAGACTTTTGCATTTTCTAGAAGATTGTATTAGACTTTTGGGTGATTGTATTGGACTTTTAGGTATCCTAGCACATGGTATTAGGCTTTGTATTTGCTATGTTCAAAGATGCTATTATTGCAATTAAGTCATATTTCCCTATCAATACTTGGTGCTTCTTTATTTGTATGACACACTTCAGATTTGAATGATAAATGAAAGTTGCACTTCTGCACTTTGTTTCTTGAGAGTGGATTCTCTCTAGGGTTCTTTTTAGAACTAACAAACTTATCAAGGCTTGATCAACCTTGTGGTGTTTTCCAATACTTCAAGTCCTTGTTCTTTTGTGTTCAAGGGTCCAAGTGGATCATTGATCTATGTTTAGCTTTCTTGAGGTGTGTATATTTCAGATTGGTTGTGAATTCATGGGATCTTCCCTAGTAGGTTCGCACCACTTTAAGAGCATATGTCATTTTGATTTTATAATCAACACTGTACAGACTTGAGTCTAGATATTCCCAATATCTAAACCCAAATTCTTTAACTCCACTCATACTACATACATCAATTTTAAAGAATTTATTTTCTAGCAACAGGTATCATGAACATAGGTTTCCATGATTCAATCTACATTTATAATCCTGGATCTCATCTCGACTTACTATACTTTAACTCAAGGCAACATATAGTTTTTTTTTCTTTTCTACCCTATTAGCACTCTTGCTGCTTTGCTAGTGAACACAATTGTCTCATCTTTGCATATTATTTTTGAGTGTCAAAGGCAATTGCTTGTGTGAGAAAGCTAACATCATCAACCTATACAACATACTAGACATTGTGTACTTACACACACATTTAAAACCATAATGAAGTATCTATTACTTCATACCATATCCATACCAAAGGACTTAACATGCTTCTTATTCATGTCCTTTGCCATAGGCTTAGGTTGGGGACTTTGCATAGGAATGCAGTGTTAAATAACAATTTTATATGCTATAATATCTCTCATATAGTTATTGTACCTTTGCTTAAGGTCCTTTGTTAGGTAGTGCCTTTGAATTTTCACTATTAAATCAAACATGTTCTATGAACATTATCAACCACATAGTTACTCATACTACCATAGTACATATTTTGAAAATACATAATCAATATACCCTACAAGTATCTTAAGGCCCCTTTATTGAAACCATATAATGTCTTTCACAATGGTTGGACTATTACCTTCTTACAAGTCCTACCATGAACAGATATATGATCTTGTACATTTTACTGCATACATCACACTCCCAGCAATGCTTGTGTAAAAATTCTTTTCAATTTTTTCTTGGTTGGTTCAGTTAGAGAAACTTATCAAGACTCAAACTCACTTCTAAAGTCAATGGGATTATCCATGGGATTGTAATCACATATTGAAACACTTAAGAATCTTCTTAATATAATTTTCTTATAAAAGAAAATATTCTTTTTAAGCTATCTCACTTTTACTTCAAATCCAACTGCTTCACCTATATACTTATTTTTCTAAAATTTATTCTCACCATTCTTTTATAGGTACTTCCAAACTCAAAATGTGTCTAGCCAAACTATTATCCACTTAAAAAGATAAATACGATAAACTATTTGATAATGGTTCTCTGTAACTATTTGAAAACCAGGCTATTGCTCTTGCAAATCCTTAAGCAACACTATCTGAATTATTGATTTAATCCATAAAAGGACCTATGCAAAAATATGTGAAGTCACCATTATGTGAAACTTCAATCACCACTTTTAGTGAAATCTAATAGTCACTATATATAGATTACTTCATCCAAATCACCACTCAAAGTGAAGGCTTTACATCTTCAAATAGTTAACTATTGTCAAATTAAGTCTAATCTAAATGCACAACAAGTGATAAAAATGCCTTCCTTTTATGCATACTCCTCTGTAGCCACATGAGTCTTGTGTTTGCCAATTGATCCACCTACTTTTCTTTTAAACTTGAGAACTTACTAGTTCCCAATGGCCATTTAACTTAGCAATAGATTAACTAATTCTCAAACTAAATTCAAACACAAAGAATCCATTTTCCTTTCTATTGCTTTCTTCCATTCTTTCTTTACATGATCTCTTACACTAAAGGCATCCTTTCCTCAAATAACCTTGAACATTTTTCTTTGTTACTCCTTTTTCACTAGAGTTACTCGCATTTACTCTTTTTTTTTATTTATGTCTCTTTTTGAACCATTCTAAACTCCCACTCACAAAGATGATTGAGGATTATTAGCTTGTTTTGTAAGTGTTAGATTTGCAGGCACAATGGAAGTTTGAAATTTCACCAATCCCAATTACAGATCTATCAATGGCGTTTAAACCGTGTTAGAAAGACTCGTACCTTTTTCAATTTAGGATTTTTGTTCTTTAGGAACCAACACCTCTAATCAGCTCCTTTTACTGGTATCCACACAAATACGACGCCAACTCTGACTGCGTGCTAGCACTTCTAATGTCTCCTACCTCTCTGGGGTTTCCTTGCGGCTCCACAGTTTCTCATTCGTATCTGAGTTTTTTCTGCTCCATCATTCTTATAACCTATGAGGGCTATATTCGAATTTCAAAATTAACTTGATTAATTTTAAAATTAATTAACCCTTAATTAACTTGATAAGCTAATTAAATAAATTCAATTTAAATTAAATCTATCCAACAATTTTAATTTAACATATTTATTTAATTCAAATAAAGAGCCAATAGATTTACTCTATCTTCATAAATTAAATCTGATATACTATATCTCTATCATGTTAGTCATTAAATTTAATTTATCTTAATAAATTTAAATTTAAAAATAACACTATAATAATATCATATAATATATATATATACATGTATATATATGCGTATATATATATATACATGTATATAAATACGTGTATATATATACATATATGTATTTCGAAAATACATATGTATATATAATATTATTAATTTTCTTTTCACGTATTTTATATCATATAAATATATATATATATATATATGCATATATAAAATTCATCCACCATAGATTAAACATTGTATTCATTGAATCTTAGACACATCTTAGATTCAATGAACCTAGACATTATAGCTAGATTGGGCTATTCTTGTGTATGACCTTGTAGGCCTATATGAAGTTGGCAATGGGCCAATAACTGTACTAACCCATAGGTCGCAAGCGGCCTCTAGCAAGACATTACGACTACCCAATTCATATGAGGATCACTAATATGATGCAACCTGTCATACAACTATGTCACGTCCCTTTTTGTCATACAATATTTCGGTCAAGGATGAGGCATAGATAATGTCATCCTCCTATTCCTGACCATTTCTTTCTTGATTCCTGAGTAGTCTGACAATAGAAATGGAAACTCCTTTATATTGTAGTATGGCCATACATTTCTCAGACTCAGTCATCGAGGGGCCTAGTAATATCTCTCTACTAACATGAGGAATAAATTCCATCTTAATCATTCATATTCCTCTACATAAAAAATCACCAAGCCTGATCGTAGCCTTTATCATTACCTCAAAAGTGACTTTTGACTAGTTCGAAGCTTAGCAACTCTCATGTAGAAATCCATGATGACCTCAGGTCAAAGGGCATTATGACGTGTTTATACATGAGATAAGCTTATGACTTGATCCATTCAGTTTTCTCATAATGGGTTGGTCCAGCACCTTGTACTCTTACAAATGCCTAAGACTTTGATTCGTATCTCCATATCTTATCAAAGTCATACTAGTCTTACTTCATTTTTGCTCCCGCATAGATGACGGACTAGAGACATTTAAGATAATCTTTATGATTTATCTAAGGATACAATTATCACAATTAACATGCAAATAATATGATAACAGAATAGAGAAATTCATTAAATAAGAATGTTCAAAGTACAATGATTGACCCCTAGGGCATAATTTCCAATAATAACACCCCATCTTACATAACTCTTAATATTGCGATATTACCCAAAATAGCAATACATAGTTCAATGGGCACACAGGAATAATATAAATATACTGATATTATTGAAACAATATTGCTTGATTATAATACTGGAGTTCCCTACAGGGGTTTGTACATAATAATTACATACCCTAAAACAATAAAAGGTCTATAGACAACCAATGTCTTCTCTTGTCCTAGTCTGAAACCTTCTATTGCTAGTATTTATGATTCTGCCTTCGGGGTCGTTGTCTGCCTCTGAAAACTTTTTATTGTTTATGGAAAAGGTGAGATTCAGGGGAATCTCAGTAGCAAACAATACCAATATACATACAAGATAAGCGCTTAATGCATGACTTGATTACCTTACACAAACTCATGCTAACACAATGACATCTCTACGTACTCAATGTTTCTAACAACAGACTCATGACCATAGCATAAATAGAAATAAAGCTTCAATCATTCATATATGTTTTACATAATCAAGCAAAGTAATCACCTACATAAATACACAAGAACAAATATCAAATACATGCAGGAGAGGTAAGTTCACTACCTGATCCGCCTTTCCCTTGCTTGTCTATTGGTCCAATTCTGTCTATCTGGCTCAGGCTATTGATATATCCTAAAATTCCAAATTTATGATAAATGAATTATTACTCATTCATGAATCACTCTACATTCAATGTGTTGGTTATCTTGACTCAAAATCACATTTTGATCGTTTTAACCTTAGGAGCCTTGTCTAAGCCCCTTTGTACTCGGTCCAACTGTACTTTCCCAAAAGTAATAACCCGGGCTATTCCTACATAATTTAACCTAAGGGATCCATTATTGACCTTGGTTTTGTTAAATTCATGCCCAAGTTGTAGATTTACGCCTGGTCTGTGTTCAGCCGCACCTTTCGCAAATTATTACTATGATTCTTGATCATTGATCCTTGTTTGATGTTATGTTAACATACCCAATATTTGCTGTATTGACTCAGGTCTAACTTTTGACCATTCCTAGCACCTGTACCTCTTGGTCTCATCATCATTATGTTTCACGATATGGAAACAAGAAAGAGATCAATTCCACATAACACAAGGGTATATCTATCATTTCGTAAAGTTTTGGGTACATAGTGTTAGAGCAAGTGTTTCACTCAAGAGGGGGGTGAATTGGGTAATACTAAAATTTCATTGCAAATATAAAATTTGACAGTGAAATTAAAACAGTAAGGAGTAAGGAAAAATATCACTGAAGTGTACACCGGGAGTTATACTGGTTCGGTCACAACCACTTTGACCTACGTCCAGTCCTCAAAGCTTCTCTGAGAGTTTCACTATAACTTCCAAGATTCAGTGGGTTCTTGGCAACTCAGTACAAGCAAGTTCCTTCACCTGGACACTCGCTCCCCTTACAAGTTGTAATCCAATCCCAACTCAAGGTTCCACAACCTTAAGTTATCTCAATAACAAATATTGAGTTTCAATGAAATATCTCTCCACAGAGTGAATAAGAATCACTGAAGCATAGAATTACAAGTATAATGTAAAACAGAGTAGTGAACTTGATGATACGTTTGTGTGTATGTTCTTGTTGTTGTTTCTCTGTTTGGATGTTCCCATATTTATAGATACATTGGTAATGATTGCTGGAACATTTTTCTTCATGTCCGTTGGAGCGTGTGCAGCCACTATTGACTTTTCCAGTATTTGAAAAACATCCGTTTGTGGTAGGTGGCAGTGGGTGACATTTGAACGTTGCTTTTGACTTTCTATATTTGGTAAAATCTCTTCATTGTTTATCTGTGGATATGCTCAAAATACTAATACAATAAAAGGTTAATCATATAGGAAACAAATCAATGAACGTTGGAATGATTTCTGATTTTCTGGGTTTGCTTACTCGAGTAGCTACTCGAGTATTCCTTGAAGTTTACTCGAGTACTTACTCGAGTATCATCAGGAAAAACTTTGATCAATTACAAGTCAACAGACACATATAAGTTTACTCAGGTAGTGTATGGAATAAACTAAATCTCAAACCTTTGGAAATAGTTGTTTACTCGGAAAGTTACTCGAGTAATGCACTTATGACTTCATAGATTACTTGGGTACCAACTCGAGTGAACTTACAAATACACCTTTGGTTACTCGATGCTTTACTCCAGTAATGTTGGCAGGATTTCAAGGTCGAGAGCACTTCAAGTTTGATTACCTTGTTACTCGAGTACAAGCTCGAGTAAACTTACTTTTTGTGCATAACTTACTCAGGTAAGGACTTGAGGTTTTCCTTCAAACATAACTCTGTATACTCAAGTACATACTCGAGTAATCCACTTAAAATAAAACATTAAATACTTGTATAATAGAGTAATGACTCGAGGAAAATGAAATAAAATTAGATCAAGTTATTCGAGTACTACCTTTAGGTTTTGTGCTTACCTCAGAGAGTTACTCGAGTAGCTACTCGAGTAACATTGGCAGTGGTACAAAGTACCGAGAGCACCACATTTACTGAAACAGGGTAACTCGAGTACATACTCGAGTATCATTGGCAGGCCGAGAGCAACTTGAAAACTTTTACATGGTTAATCGAGTACCTACTCGAGTAACGTTGGCAAGCCGAGAGCAACTTGAAAACTTTTACACTGTTACTCGAGTACTTACTCGAGTGCGTACTCGAGTAATGCCTTAGAAAAATTGTTCCTGCTCAAGTTTCTCAGTATTTTTTCTTGGTCTTTCCTTATTACTCCAATGCTTACTTCAAGTGATGCTTATCCCTGTTATTATTTTGTTCAAACATATTTATTAATCAATTCTTTTTCATACCATTCTTTTGTTATCATCAAAACATGAGGTCTAACACATAGGTACCCTAAAAATAACATATCACAAATGTTTACAGTAGTCAGGGAAATTTTGTAACAACATATAGCCTTTAAACTACTATACAACATGTTCTTACTCTTTTTTAATGACATAGCATAACATGTGCAAACACTTCCCAGGGGGTCTCCTATTATGGCATTTCCCTAGGTTGAGCACGGTTAACTTTCGTATACCCATGTCAAAACGCAGATACTGTCCATATCTGTTCCTATCCACTGATACCCTGAGAATGCCCTTGTCTTGAGAGTCATTCCAACTAGCTCTGGCTGACTAAATATTGTGCGTGGACTGCGTATCAGTGCCGATACATGTATTTGAACACATACCCTGATATGTTCCATGAAACCTACTTAGTTGTCTATTAGACCTTGCTCTATTTTCTACGGGGCCCAACATGTTGTATTTGGAAAAAGTACATCATAGTAAAGATCCAGATCTCATCTAGGTACTCTATATCCAGTAAACCTTAATCAAACTATACTAGAAGCAGACCGTTCAAGTACATTATATGCTTATCTATAAGGGTGTCATGCTTTTAGATAACCCCAGTTATATTCTCTGGACGTCCCTCCAAAGCACCTGATTCATCATAGATCATGCATCACGTATATTGTTCCATCTATGGAATCGATAATGGAATCCAGATCTGACTCTGTCTTATCTGTCTACAGCTGGCCACTGATAAGCCTACTGATGATTTTGTTCCAGGATGAGGCCTACACTCTGGCCTTACCAGAACTCAATCCCTCGATATGCATGACATCCTTATACCATCCTCTCTCTGGTATGGTATTATGTGTTGTCTTCTGGGTTATTCCATTGTTTCCTCGGGCTTGTCTATTCCTTTCAGGGGCTTGTGAACTAGCCGAAGTAATTCACTTCACTATTTCTATCACTGTATAATCAAGCATATCAGTACACTATCATGTTGCCAAAACCACCACATTTACTTTGAGCAGACAATTATGTGGCTAAAATCCTTGCTCTAATACAAAAAATGTAAGACCCCGTCTTACATATATCATAATATTGCGATATTAACCAGAGTAGCAATGCACAGTTTGGTGGGCACATAGGAATAGAAAAAATATACTGATATTATTGAAACAATATTGCTTGATTATAATATAGGAGTTCCCCACAGGGGTTCCTACATAATAGTTACAGATCTTAAAACAAAAAAAAGGTCTTCAGATAATAGTTTCTTCTCTTGTCCTGATCTGAACCTTCCATTGCTAGTAATTATGATTATGCCTCTAAGCCGCTATCTTCTGCTGAAAAATTTTTATTGTTTATGGAAAGGGTGAGATTTAGGGGAATCTCAGTAGTAAACAATACCAATATGCATGCAGGATAAATGCTTAATGCATGACATGCTTGCCTTATATAAACTCATGTTAACACAATGACATATTTGCATACTCAATGTTTCAAACAACATACTCATGGCCATAGCACAAATAGACCCGGGCTAATCCTACACAATTTCATGTGTAGAATCCATTTTTGACCTCAAATTAGGCAAATTCAGTGAAAACTTACAAAACTGCCCTTACAGCCCCTAACTAAAGATTTTCACGGGTATTTTGACACTTTACATTCTAGGGCTTTTCTCACTTCGCACCCAATATGAACCCTACACAATTTTCCATTCTAAACACAATGGAATCATCAAATCTATGAAATTCCAGCCTAAACACCCCCAAAATCACAATAAATTAGGAAAATGGGAGTTTCTTGATTCCATTCCATTAATCTCCTTTCTTTCACCTTTAATCACTTGTTTAATCACTTAAACACCTTTTAATCATGATTAATGGAAAATTGGTCAGCACCTCCCCTTAGGGTTTAGCATCCCCAAATCACAAACCAAGCCAATAATCAACCACAACAACAACAACAACCTTGAATCAAACAAGATAACTAGGTTTTATGGCTTCACCTTTAATTTCTCTTCTTTCTCTCTCTACGCGCCATCTTGCTCTATCTCTTCCCTCTTGGATTTTGCTTGCTAAACATAGTATTCAAGATGGAGAAGATATTAGAAGAAGTTTCTATGAGGTTAGAGGGGTAGAACACTTGAAATCAAGCTTACTTACCTTGATCTTTGGTACTTGAGCTCTCTTGCCTCTTTTTGCTCTTACTCGTTCATCCAACTCTCTCTCTCTCTCTCTCTTTATATATATTTTTTTCTATTGCTGAACGAAAATGATAGCCCAAGCAAGAGATAAGAAGTTTTAAAAATATCCCATTTATCTCTCTTAAACTTATTATATTTTATTGCCAATTTACCATGTGATTTTGCTTTATGACATATTATTTAATTATTTGGCTCTAAGTAATTACATATGGCATCATCTTTTCTCTTTCCTCAATACTTGACCAAATATGAAGAAGAGAAAGGATAATTGTTTTCACTTTCCTCTTGCCAAAGTGACATAAATAGAGCTCTTGAAGTAACCAAATAAGCTCTTGAAATAACTACATCCATTCCCTTGCAATTGATTGTGTAATAGCCATTTATTACAAACCTTGCTTTTTGACTTTTAAAACTTCAATTACTTGGTAACAATTGCTTCATCTTTGATTAAATGTGTGCCAAGTATTAATTCCCTATTATCTCCCCTTATTTGGACGTATATATCCCCCTGAAAGGATGATGATCTTTTAAAAATATCACCTCCTTACTTATACATTATTCTATGCCAATTTTGACGTTTCAACTCTTAATTTACTTAGCCACAAATTCTCCAACCTTTGCCATATTATCACAATTATTCATTTCCCCTTTTCTTCCCTCATTTGGATGTCCCATATCATGAAGGAAGGGAATAATATGGGCTTTGGATTAAATCTAGCCAAATGACTATTTTGCCTATACATTTTTGCCAATTTCGCACATAGACTAAAAGCTGGCAGAATTTTCACCAAACTTTGAAAATTCATATCTTCATTGATAAAGATCTAATCTGTGTGATTCCAAAGGCTATATGACCCTTATTAAGTCTTGTGTTAAGGAAAAATATAGCTTTTAGCCAATTGAAGTTGATAATTCCCAGAATTTTGATTTTTGGACACTGTCATAGAAGCTGGCCAGTTTCACTAGGCTAACTTCAAAAATTCATAACACGAATATATTCGATAGTGTACACATATGTGCAGAATCATTATATAAGATATAAGAGCAAGAGTTGCTTTCCTTTATACTATCGAGCCTGTTCTTTCTTAATTCCCTTCTTCATTCTATCCATCACTCTATTCTATCAGGGAACAAATTCTCATTCATTCATTCTTTCTAAGGGAATATTCTATAATCTAGATCTTTCACTATGCTAGATTAGCAGCTAGCAACCTTAAGAAACCTTATACATATTTCAATACATTCTAGTACCATGTCCTAGTACCTCAAACTATCCAGGTCAATTCAAATTCCTAAAGAATCAGTTCAACTATTGGTTACTAAATTCTTTATATTCCCTTTATCAGAGTAACCTTTATTTTTTTCTCTACCCATTCTTAGTATATTCACTTACATATATATACACAGATAGTGTAGCCATACAAGGCTATCAAAGAGTTTACAACTAGTACATAAACAATACATATTAACATAGTAGACACATCTCTATCTTCATTCTACCTTTGCATTTTTTCATGCAATCCTCTTCTCTGTTCTCAGCAAACCTCCTGTGTTCACCTATCTAAATGGTTGGTTAGGGGAGAGTAAGAGCAAGATATCCCTAGAGAGAGAAAGAAGAAAAATCAAAGGTAAAGCCATAAAAGCTTGTTATCTTGTTTGATTCAAGGTTGTTGTTGTTGTTGTTAATTGTTGGCTTTGTTTTGGCTAGGTTTATGATTTGGGGATGCCAAACCCTAAGGGGAGGTGCTGCCTAATTTTCCATTCATCATGATTAAAAGGTGTTTAAGTGGTTAAACAAGTGATTAAAGGTGAAAGGAAGGTGATTAATGAAATGGAATCAAGAAACTCTAATTTTCCTAATTTATTGTGACTTATGTTCAGACCTGTTTTGGGGGGTTTTTGGGCTAGAATTTTATAGATTTGACGATTCATTGTGTTTAGAATGAAAAATTATGTGCGGTTCATGTTGGGTGTGAATGAGAAAATCCCTAGAATGTAAAGTGTCAAAATATCCTTGAAAATCCTAAGTTGGGGGCTATAAGGGCAGTTTCATAATTTGACACTAAATTTGCCCAATATGAGGTCAAAAATGGATTCTAGACGTGAAATTGTGTAGGATTAGCCCGAGCTAGATACACAGAATTAGATCGATAGACAGTCAAGAGAAGGTTGATCTAGGTAGTGAACTTACCTCTCCACATGTATTTGATATTTGTGCTAGTGTATTGATGCATGTGATTGTTTTGCTTGATTATATGAAACATATATGAATTATTGAAGCTATATTTCTATTTGTGTTATGGCCATGAGTATGTTATTTGAAATATTGAGCATGCAGATATGCTATTGTGTTAACAATGAGTTTATGTAAGGCAAGCATGTCATGCATTAAGCACTTATCCTGCATGTATATTGGTATTATTTGCTACTATGATTCCCTCGAATCTCACCCTTTCCATAAACAATAAGAAGTTTTCAACAGCAGACAGCGGCTCCAAGGGCAGAATTTTGTTTGGAGCAAGAATTTCACTTCCTTTAACCAAAATTCGCATTTGCTTAACTTCACATATAGCTTATACCCCTAACAATTGTAATACAATATGACGATGCTCTGCATGCTCCTTTTCATTCTTCGAATATATCAAAATATCAATAATACGTACCACCACAAATTGATCTAAATAAGGTTTGAAGATCTTGTCCATATAATTCATAAACACTATGAGACATTAATCTATCCAAACGGCATAACTAATAACTCAAAATAACCATATTTAGTATAAAAGTCATAATAAGAATATCTTCTACTCTGACTCTTAGCTACTGATAACCTGACCTCAAATCAATCTTAGAGAATATCAAAGAACCAACAAGCTGACCCAGCAAGTTGTCTATCCTTGGCATAGGGCACTTATTCTTGATGGTAACTTTGTTCAACTACAAATAATTGATATAGATCTACAAACTTTCATTCTTTTTCTTCACAAACCCTTAATTAGCTTCTTCAACTCAGTTAGCTCATATGGTGACATGCCATAAAGAGCCATGGAGATAGGCTTAGTTCCTAGTGCTAATACAATTGAGAATTGCACATCATGCTTTAGGGGCAAACTAGTTATTTCTTCAAGAAAGTCTTACAGGAATTTATTCATTGTATCAAAATGATCAATGCTTCCTTCTCCATAAACCTTGGTAGAAAAGTATACAAGATATGCTTAAAAACCCTTTTCCACCATCCTTTCCACTTGCATTATATATAGACAACAACATTAAATCACTTGGTTCCTTAGTAGACACGATACAACTATATACGTAATAATACTACTCTATGCTTGTAATTCAAGGTAACACCATTAGCAAAAAACTAATCCATACTCATAATCACATCAATGCCCTTTAGTGGCAAGCAGATCAAGTCAATGGTCATCTAACAACCTTCAAATACAAACGTCCCATTTAATTCCTTTTACCTCAAGAAATACCATTATGTCAATTGCCTTATGTCAATCATGCTAAACAAATATTTAGTTTCTCAAATAGTATAACATTTTAAACCTAACAACTTTTCTTATTACACAACCTACTCTTTAATTCGTTATTTCCTTAACTTGACTACTTTGTACACATCAATACTTCTAGTGCCTCATCATCTTTTTGTCTATGACTTCAACAATATAGTCACTTAATAGTCTCTTTTTAAATAAGGTCCAAAAATTTTCAATTTATATAAACTTAAAAGTCATCGCTCTATACTTCTTTTAATGTACCATCGCACAATTCATAATACTCTTTTTTAACAATGAGAGAGATTATTTGCTCACACCTTCAAATAATTTATTTGACTCAAGAAGGTAACAAGGTACCATTAACCTAAAAGGCCATATTTACTACATTTATAAAGAAGAGATTAGTTAGACCATAGAAATATTCCACACACTCATACTCATAATCCTATGAGTACTAAGGTTTACTTAGTCCAAAATCTCAACTCATAAATAAACGCACCTTCATATGTATAACTTGCCAATCCACAAGGCATAAGGTCTAACCATTACTACTTTCACCAACGATTCTCCTTTATTAAGGTAACTGAAACCTCATCACATATTCATTCTCCCCCTAAAGATTCATATTCCCTACCCAATTTAATACTATAAATTTTATACACCACCAAATTTCATCACTTAGAAGTGTAATTTGTAACCTCCCAAATTTTGGGCCTAGAAATTCAAAAATAAGCTTAAATTAAGTCAACTATTAAAGTTCTGTTGAGCCAAACATCATAAGTAAAAGGCTTATGATAGTTATCAAAATTACTAAAGAGATGTTTTGGGCAAATTTGAGGCCTAGAGATATTATTTATAGTTATAATACCTCAAAAGTGAATTACTGACTAGAAACCCTATTTTTGAGTGAGAATTTAAGGAGAAATAAATACTAAATTTATTAACGGCCTAGGAATTTGAGGAAGCAATACGAAATGTAATGTTGGGGATCTATAGAAGAGGTTCAATTCCCAAAAGTGGCCCAAATAATTTTAAAATTGAATTATTGGAATTAAGGGACTATTTTCCAAAATAATTCAAGAAAAATAGTAAGAGGTTAATTTTTAGACCAATAATGTTAGGGAGATTATTTTATAGGTTAAAGAAGCTAATTAAGGTAGAAAATTTGTATAAAGTATAAATGAATAATTTTTAGAGTTTATTTGGTTTTTTGGGTACCGATAGAGAGGGATAAAATGGTCCGATCACTACTCCAACCCCAAAATTTGAAATTGAGCCAATGTTTAGCTCAATTTAATAAGTTTGGATGTGCTCCACCTGGCCCAAAAACAAAGAGCACCATATCTATAAATTGAGGTCAAAGAAATGTAAGAAAAAATATGAAGAGGCTTAAGTGATAAGCTTCATGTGGGGCCCAAAGCAAAAGAATTACCCATCTCCCATTCATTAATCTTCTTTAGCCTTTTACAATCATTCATCTTTGACCCCAAATTAGAAGATACTTTTTGTTGAACTGTTGTTGGAATAATTCCCATATGATTGGAATATTCCTCCCCTTAAAACGAGTTCAGTGTTTTTCCACCACTTATCTGCGTCATCCTCCAGCTTGTAAATGGCTAGCAACACCTTAATCTCTTCCAGGCATAGAAGGATATTAAAAATTTTCTCCAAACGAGACAACCAGTCCTCCGCAATTTATGGGTCAAGCTTCCCACAAAAGATAGGAGGTTGTTATTTGCTGAACTTGCCTACCAAAGCTTGGATATCCGTTTCGGGGTCTAGTACGATGTCCTCTAGTTGGGGCCTCTCCGATGGTACTTCTTCACCATACTCTCTAACAAATTCTTCTAGGCAATCTTGCCTATGTTGCACCTCCCGCAACTCTTCTCTAATTTCATTCATTGTAGTTTGCTATTGCGTAAGCATACCAAGTATTTGTAGTTAGACTAGGTCTAGTCTTGAACCTACTTCCTCCTCATTACCATGCCGACCCTTAGTCTGACATGTTCCTTTACCTCTACTACATGGTCTACCACGAACCACCTCTATAACTCACTGTACATGAAATAAAGAAAAAATACATTTTCAAATAAACACATGGGTATTTTCGTCATTTCATAATAATTCGGGTATATAGATATGTCATATATAACATATATAAGTTATTTATAATAGTTACAGAAAGTTAGAAATATCATACAACCTATAAACTACTGTACATGACATATTAGTCCTTTTTAAACCCAACATTCTAAGTTTATGTAACTTCCCAGGGGGCACCCATCCTAGGATTTCCCTAAGTCGAGCATGATTAACTTTCTATGTACTCTCCAAAACACTAACTTCAACTCTATCTTCTTCCATCTATCGATTCCACCCAACTCCGGCCACCACAATATACTGTTTGGGCCCCACATGACTCGATATACATAAACCTTCATACCAGGTTTGTGATATGTCTCTGAAACATCTGGAAGTTCACGCTTGGGCCCTGCTAAATGATGTTAATCTTCTATCAGTTTCAGTATGCTGTTTCTGGGAAAAAATATGTAGTGGTGTAAACCCAGCACTCATCTAGCAACTCAACCTCCAGTTGCATCTGAATCTGATACAGTGACTCTACACCTCTCAAGAATGCTAGATACTGGCCTCTGGGTGTATCATGCTCTTGTAGTGCTCTGTGGTATCTGCCCTGATATAGTACCCCAGCTCTAGGTCCGGCTGTAGATCATACTGGACCTGTACAGTATTGGTTCGGAACTCACAATCACTCGGTTTGTCCTCTGGGATCTCCTCTAGATCATCCTCCTCTAGATCATAATCCAAATCATCAGATAGTGGCTACCAAATCTCTCTTGCCAGTGACCCTGCTGGTGATATTGGCCGTGGCTCGGGTCTGTACACCGGTAGTCTGGCAAGCTCTTCCGTAAGGTCCGTCTCATACGGGCACCTCCCCATGCGTAATACTTAATAAAGAGTTGTTCGTCCAGTATCCTTTGCTCCGGCATACTTTGGTTAACCGATGCCTCTGATCCCTCATGTGACTTACTCAAGCTACTCATGATGTCCTGTCACCAAGCAAACAATACCATATCAATATACCATTCTGATAATACCAAAACCGCTTTAAGCTCAGATACCAAAAATGTCAACACTCATTAACATTTTGATATGCGCAGAGTAAGAAAAACATACTTCCACAGGCATACAAAAATAGTACAAATTTACTGATACTAGGTACATGTTTACATACAAGATTTATCCCTACAGGGTTTGATAATATTTACAATTTATTCAAAAATGTCTAAAACAAAGGCCACATATAACCACTAGCTAATATATTGGGTTTTGTACCCTCATTTGCCTGTATCGGCTACCTTTCCCTTGGACCCGCTAGCTTCTACAAGAATTTTGTTATTATAAAAAAAGGTGAGATTCCAAGGAATCCCAATAGCAACATACTATCATTCATAGAAGATGCGATAAATAAATATGCCAAATACCAGATAATGCAATATCATAGTAACACATAACTCAGTTCAGTTAGAAATGTGTTCAGAGCCAACCATTGTTGCAACCCTTACATATTCTATACCTCAGTCCATGATTAGGTATATCAGTGTACCCGTAGGCACTGCCCATAGGCACTATTCATTAGTGTGCACTATGTATCATACATATTACAGAAGATGACATATATAAAGCATATAAACATTAGCATCGTGTATGAAGGATAAAGTTACTACCTTAATTCTTTTTCAACTCAATTTGCGTGCCTCGAACTTTATGCCAACGACTGGCTCTCAACTTGATCATAAAATTCCAAATATACAAGAATTAGGTTAAAACCCATTCATGTACCATTTTAAAGACTTCCATAGTGTTTTTAGTGGTTATATGATCCTATTGTGAAAATTTACAAAAATGCCCCAAGGACCCGATAAGACCCTACCGTACCCAGTCCAATCGTATTTTTTTTAAAAGCTTGACTAGGGCTATTTTGATATATTTTTGCCCAAGGAATCCATTTCCAGACTCAGAATTACCAAATTCACTGCCAAAAGACAAAAATATCCTTGGCAGCCCCTATTTCTGGGTTTCAAGAGCCTTTTGGTCATTATGCTTTTTAGGGCTTTTCTGAAAAAGTGTTCAACTGTAACCCAACCTAATTTTCCCTCCTGAACATAATGGACCCATCAAATTATCAAAAATCCAACCATAACACCTTACTATTGACCTGGCCAAAACTTATAGGAACTCTAGGAAAAGTTGGGGTTTTTCAATTCCGACTCTGTATACTAGCTCCTTTCTACTCCTAATCACTTTATTAACTATTTAATTACTTATAACTACCTTTTCGACCCAATTTTGGCAGCATAATGCCTAGGACACAATATTTCACAAATTTTACAATCAAGCAAATTCAACAGAAATTCACCAATTAAATTATCCACAGTAGCCAGAACAACCAATATTTGAAGTTTAGGAAGTTACATCTTCTTCCTTCTGGCTTTTCCTTCTTGACTGAAACCCAAACCCCCTTAAACACCAAATTTTTGCTTCACAAACACCTTACATCATGTAGAGAAATAGCCTAGAGGAAGGATTATACAAGTTAGGAACCAATTTACCGAAAAAATCAACTTACCTTGTGATTTCTTGCCTTCCTTCTCTCTAAGATTTCAAAATCACTCTCTCTCTCTCTACACTTGAGCATGGATGACGGAAATGGCTAGGGAAGATGAAAAAAAGTATTTATAACATCTTGCTTATGTCATTATAATATCTTGCTTATGTCACCATTTTCTAATTTCTCAAACATCAAAATGTTAATATTTATGTACATAAACTCTTATGTACATGAAATTGGGTCATGAAGCCCAATTGATATCAAACTACTTTTCTCTCTTGCTACATGAAATGACATCCCGATGGTCCTTTAAGTCAGCAAAAATGGGCTGATGGGTTATCCTATAAATTGTAAAATTTCAATCACATTTTTATTCAATTTTTGGATTTAATGACAATTCTGATAGATTTTTAGTCCTAAATTTGAAACATCATAACTAAATTTATAGAAACCAAATTGGAGTGATTCTAAAGGCTATAAAACCCTTATTGAGTCTAGTTTCAACGAAAAATATAGCCCTCACCAAATTGGAAGCTCAACATTCCCAAAATTATAATCTTTGAATGTTGTTTCAGAAAATAGCCAATTTTTCTTAGCTAAACTCAAAAATTCATAACTTTTTACATAGAGCTCTAATTGATTCATATGACCTATCACATTAAAGTTAGGATATATACTTTCATTGTGAAAATTTTCATAAATTTTTGTCATAATTTGATTATCCAAAACTACATGACAAACTCACAGCCCCGCAAGCGATTTCACTGGAAGCATTATTCACCTTGCTATTTCCAATATTTATTATATTTCCAATATTTAAGTCCCATGGCCATGAATATTCATCATTTTATTGAATATCTTACATATTTACAATACATTCTTGGTGAATAAAATTTGGGGCGTTACAAGTAGGATATGTTAGAATATACCCAGCCCATCCTTAGTGGATTAGGGCCCAAGCCCAATTGTATTTGGGTTAAAGTAAAATAATAGAAAAGTTTGGGTTGTTGTTTGTGATATTTCCCAATCAATCTAATTTGCATGATTAAACTGTTAGAATATATCCCCTCATAAAGAAGGGATACATCAATTGAGGAAGAGGCACAAGGAACCCTATATATGTGTGAGTGCATAAGGGTTCAAGGAATACGTGGGATAATACACATAAAATATATGTCTATTCACTTTCTCTAAAGATTATTATCTCATTATTCTTTCATTTGTGGTGTATTTGCTATGTAACATGATCAGTGTCCATATCGATGCTCCAGTTTTTATGTGGGTACTTCAGCGAGTCAGTTGGACTCCATATACACCCAAAATTCTTTGAGGATGCTTAAACAATATTCAAATATCTCAAAGGGAATTCTTGAGATGCTCCAAGGATAACTAGTCTCTATCTAATTGGATTGGTTATAGGGAAAATTTTACTGCTCCCCACTATAGGCTTTAAATATTAAAGAAACCCCTAAACTTTCTAAAACTTCATTGCACCCCTAAGACTAAACTGAAATTGTGTTTTTTGGTTGAAGACATTTATGCCCTTGTTTTGTATAAGGCCAAGAAAGCTTTGTAAATTCCTATATGTCTTGTAAATGCGTATATTTGACTTGTAAGTTCTCCCATATGTGTCTTGTAGATAGCATGTATTCTTGTAAATATGCTCATTATCTTATACATGGCCGAGAAGGTTTTGTAATTTCACTTATTTGTATTATAAATAAACACATTTGACTCGTAAATTCCCACATTTATCTTATAAATAATCATATTTGACTTGTAAAGTAACGGCATAATTGTCATTTTACCTGCAAATTTTAATTTTAGTTTAGTTCTAGCGGGTGCAATGATATTTCAAAATGTTTTGGGGGCTATTTGATATCAATGGCTATAGAGGGTGTGTAGTGAAGTTTTCCCTTGCTTATAATTAAAATTGAATTTCATTTTTCCCTCCATTGCCTGCTGCTAGCATGCTAAGTCCATTTTTCCTTTTCTTTTATTTTATTCTAAAACATAAAAAAGATACATGTAGATGTTGTAGCTAAACTATTTTTTATCCTAACAATTTAATTTAGGGAAAAAGTATACAAAATAAATAAAGTAGGTATTAAAAATTAGAAATTTAATATAATATATTTCAAAATATATACCTATTTAATTATAGAGCGAAGGTACAAATTTAGCAATGAACAATTTCGCTATGAGCATCCATAAGATTTAACTATTTTCGAATGTAAAAATAGACATAAACAATTTATTTGGGAGAAGATATAGCGATGTCATTAAGGATACTTAACTTATGTTAGTCTTTGTATTGTGAGTCCCACCAGTCTTTTCTCTCTCTCTATTATTTTAATATTTTTAATGGGAAAATATCATTTAGACCCCATAAAAATAATTTTATTTTAGTTAACCCCCAAAAGATTATGAAATTTCACTGCACCATTAAGTTTTTCAGTGAAAAGATAATAATGCCATTACTTTAGTTTTTTCCCATAAGAACATTTACAAGACAGATATGGTCATTTTTAAGACAAATAAATGGATTTAAAGAAAATCAAGAAGTTAACAAGAACATTTTGGCCAATGACAAGAGAAATAAGAGAATTTACAAGATAAATAAAGATATTCACATGACAAATAAATGCATTTATAAGATAAATAAAGGGATTTAAAAGAATCCAGGAAGTTAAAAAAAATTTTACAAGTCAAATATAGGCATTTACAAGACAAATATGTGAATGACCAAAAGTTTTTAACTCCCTGGCCATTCACATGTTTGTCTTGAAAATGTTTTTATTTTTCTTGAAAAATGCCTATATTTATCTTATAAAAAAATAAAATAAGGGTATTACTGTCTTTATACTGATAAAACTTAATTTTATTTTGACACAAGGAGTATAGTCAAATTTCAGAATCTTTTGCGGGATTAACTAAAATAAAGTTGTTTCCATGGGGTCTAAGTGATATTTTCCCATTAAATAATATTAGAATAATAGAGAGAGAAAAGGCTTGTGGGACCCACAGTGCAAAAAGTAATAGAAATTAAGACTCCTTAACGGTGTTGCTATATTGCTCCCAAATAAATTTTTTATGTCTACTTTAGCACCCAAAAATAATAAAGTTTTGATGCTCATAGTGAAATTGTTCATCGCTAAATTTGCACTTTCGTCCTTACTTATAAAGGAATTAAGGTGTAAATTTGCCTTGAAAATTTTTTGCTCAGGAGTAATGTTGCCTCTGAAGTTTCAAAACATAGCAATGTTGTAACATCCCAACTTTCAATCACCAAAATTCCTTTACACCTTTGTGGTATTAAAGGAAATAAAATGGTAGATATTGGCATACTTGAATTAGCCAAATAGTGCAATTAGTGGCCACATGAATTTTGAGGCATAATAAGACATAAAATTTAATCTTTGTCTTCATAAAAGCCCATTATTGGAGCCCAAATTGGAAAATGGAAGAGCACAATTTTTGGGCCCAATATATTGTGAATTTTGGCCAAACACAGAGAAAAGGAAGAAGAAGCCCTAAAACTCAAATTTCACATGGTTAATTAGTAATAAAATATATTATTTTAAGGAGGTGGGGTTGAGATATTTAAAAGCATATTTATCCTTTGCCTCTTGACATTTTCATCCAAACAAGAGAGAAAGCAAAGGAAAATAAATACTTGGCTCAAAATTAATCAAGAAGGAACATTTTTTGCCAAGAAAAAATGAGTTGAAAAGTCAAAAGTAGACATTTGTTAAATTAACAATTAAATATTATATTTCAAAGAGGTGCATGATGATATTTAATAAGATCATCATCTCCTTTTTCAAGAGCATATATTCAGCCAATATGAAAAGGAAAGAGAAAATAAATAGTTGAATATAAATGGTGACATTTGGAAGCCGTTAAAGATAAGTTCAAAAAGATTATGCTTAAAGTCAATTTTCTCATGCTAATTGACAATTGTATATTATTACTTGAGGAGGTGGAAATATTATATTTCAAGAAGCTCTTTTCATTCCTTTAAGGGCTATATTTCAGTCACATTAAGGAGAGAAAGGAGAAATAGTTATGACCAAGCAAAAAGATGAAGACTTTGGTCATAGAAAGCACATGATTAAAATATAATAAAATATCATTAATTAAAGAGGTGGAAGAGGATTTTTATTTAAGAGTTCCTATCCTTTTCAAGAGGCCATTTCGGCCAAACAAAGAAAAGAAGAGAGAGAGAGAGAGAGAGAGAGAGAGGTTGGAGAAAATAAGAGCAAGAGAGAGCTTAAGAGATTCAAGGGGCACAATCAAGGTAAGTTGCAAGCAATTCTCACTTGTTCTTGCCTTGAAATTCATGAAAACATCTCCAAAACTCTATCTCTTCATGAAACACACATGCAGCAAGAGCAAACTCAAGAGGAAGAGGAGGACAAGACCACAATTTTATCACCTAGAGAGAAAAAGGAAGAGGTAATCCAACAAACCTTGCTTCTCTTGTTGATTCTTGATTGTTGTTAGATGTTTCAGTTGAGTTTGTGGTTTGTATTGGCTTGTTTGATTAGTTTTGCAATATTAGGATGACCAAACCCTGAGAAGAGGTGCTGCCCAAATTTAGATTAATCATGTGGGAAGTCTACTTAGGTGGTTAAACAAGTGATTTAAGGTGAAAAGAAGGTGTTTTATGGATTGAAATCAAGAAACTCCAATTTTCCCAATTTATTATGATTTTTGTCCAGACCTGTTTTGGTAGTGTTTGGACTGGATTTTTGGTATTTTTGATGATTCCATTGTGTTCTACATGAAAAACTATGTAGGAATAGCCTCTGGCTATAAATTCTGGATCACTGGAATTAAGCACTAGAAATTGGGATGTAAACTGTGCTGTCAAGGTGATTTTCTACGTGGCAGAATTATTGTCATGTGTTTTTTAATAGGAAAAAGATGTCCAATGAATATGAGATTTTTCAGAATGAAAGTAGACCTATCAAGTTTTAATTTAATAGGTAATATAAGTCATTTGAAGTTGTACACTAAGAGTTATGTGTTTTTGAAGTTAACCAAGTAAAACTGGCAAGTTTCCATAGTAGAGTCCAATAAATGGTAATTTTAGAATGTTGTGCGTCCATTTGGCTAAAGAAAATATTTTTCCTTAAAAATAGACTTAATAAGGGTTACATAGCCTTAAGAACCATAGCAACTAGAGATTTATAAATAAAGTTATGAATTTTCAAAGTTTGATGAAAATTCTAGCAGTTTTAGTCAATATGCGAAATTAAAAAGGTAATGGCGAAATGTAATTACCTTGAACTCTAAGGGTAAAGATAACCAACAAAATAAGATATGAATAGTACAAGAATGGGTAATAACTCAATTCTTGCAAACGTGTAATTTTAGGACTGGATAGTTTGCTTGAGCCAGATCAGGGTTAAGGAACAGCTAGTGAGCAGAAAAGGGATTTAAGGTAGTAACTCTATCTTTCATACACTATATGATGGTATATATGTTGAATGTTGCTATATTATATGATATGAATAATGAACACACATTACCTAGCTATGGTCTGGGACCTATCTATGATACACATTGCCTGTGCCACATTACCTAGTTGTGGTCTAGGACTAAGCTGAGGTACAAAGACAAGTAAGGGATTTAGTCCTGAATAGTGTGCTTACTCTAGTTTACAGTGTTATTGTTATATTTACACTATGTGATGTATTGCATATCTATTCATCGCATTTTATATGATTGATAGCCTATTACTACTGAGATTCTTTTAAATCTCACCATTTCCATAAATGTATAAAGTTTTCAGCAACAGACAATGGCTCAAAGGGGTAAAAGTGTAATTACCAGCAATTAAAGGTTCCAGTGCAGATCAAGCACTGACGTTGGTTATCTTAAGGCCTTTTTATTAATTTGAGGTATGTAATTATTATGTGCAATCCCTATAGTGGAATACCTATAATGTAATCAAGTACTTATTATCAGTATTTTAATGCTATTTTTGTGTGCTCGCTGAACTGTTCGCAAACACTCTGATGAATGTTGAAATAAATAAGGGGTTTGACAAATGTTACACCATATCGTTAAAAAACTAACATTGACCTTTAAAAACTTGATGTTGACCATTACCTTTTTAATGATAAGGGGTAATATTGCTCCACATTTTAACACTTTTGGGGCAATAATGAATCTCAAAAAACATCTGGGGCAACATTGCTCATTAATGAAAATGTCCATGGCAAATATTCACCTTAACCCATTATAAAATATTTATCCACTCTTTAAGCACTGATTCATTTAACATTTCTAAATCTGCCTAAATAAAATTTTGAAAAAGCGTGATAAGTTAGAAGTTGTGATTTGAAATGATTTAGATAAATTGCCTTTTACTTTTCTAAGTGACACAGGCTGATACAATCTTGTTTGATGTATCTCTGATTGGGGAGCAAAGCAAATGTAGGTAGAATATGATATAAGGATTAATGCTTGAAGGATATTAATACCACACAATCCTCTCAATAAAAGTATAATACAAGTTCAGAATAGCCAACGCCCATATTAACCGATCGTACCTAAAATAGGATTACCTGTTATAGAAAAATGCTTGTGCTTATCAGAACAAAAAATCCAATAAATGTGCAGACTTCTTTGCCAAACAATCACCAAGCGGTCCAAGGTAACTTGGATACCAAGATGCTCCACAAACCAATGGTTAGGTGTAGAGATTTTTTTTTGAGCTCTGATTTGATTTAATTTTATTGTATTATACACGGGTTTTGCCGTGGTTCTCTATTCTGAAAGAAGCTTGAGGGTATTTAAAGTCTTTACAAGTTTGGTACTTGAAAAAGTTTTATAAATTAAGGCAAGATAGGAAAAAAATTAAGTACTCCCCCTGTCCTTAATATAAGATATATTTACCTAAGATTAGATTAAGAGACTTAGTTTACTTAATTAATATGACATGTAATATTTAAAACACTTTAATCATCTTCTTTAATTCCCTCATTCTCTCTCTTCTTTGATTATTATTGCGGGAACATCTATAGCAGTAAATTAAAAAAAAGATTGTCAAATGTAAAAATGAAGTCTTGTACTTGGGAATAAGATCAATTTTCTACATGTCCTATATTAAATACCAGAGGAAGTGTTTTGTATGTGTGAATTAATGTCCAATACACTAATTATGTGATATATGTTGGAATTCTTAATTATAGCTATTTTAGAGCTAAATCATGAATATATTTTCTTGGAAATTGCTTTACAAATATATCGATTATATTTTGCATACAACTCTTGCTTTTGAAGTCCAGAAATCTCCAAAAGATTATTCATTTGAATAAGCGGATTTATTTGCCTCGTCCAATAGTCTAAACAAATTAAGATAAAATTCTTCTCATATACTTATTTCGTACGCTGTAAATCAAAATTGAAAAACTATTTTAAATGTTCTAAATACCATCCCAAATACACACTAGGATAATTTCATACGCATTGAAGCTCATGATTATTCCTGAACAATGACCATTATTATTAGTTTAGTCCTTTTTTTGCAAGAACTCCAACATGCATTGGGCTTGGATTTGGGCCCAATATGATTTATTTTTCATTCTGTTTAATGACTCGTCATGAATTATAACTTTAATTTTAATTTAAAATCATCGATCACACAAAATTATATTATGTAACTTTTTAAAAAACTAGATATACTTTTTGTAATATAAAAACGTTGCTAAAGTATTTGCAGCAATAATTATGGAATACTTAATTATATTGTCAGACACTGTTTAAAAATATTTAGGCAAAAATTGTTTAAAATTTTGTGTTCCCCAACAACCTGAAGTTCCTTTGAATCTTTAACACAGCATTTGCCCTCGTTGCTATGTTGCGCTCTGGCACCTATGAAGAAGAATTTCCAACTCTTGAAGTTCAAACTAATGAAAATAATTCTAAGGTGACTAAATGACCATATGTCACTGCCACAGAGGTCACTCCTCGAGGATATAAGTCAGCCTCTCATGCAAAAGAAGTTCTTAATTGGCACACAAACAATGCTATAAGCCAAAACAAGTTCCTTCACAGGATTTATTTTAAGCTAGACAGTCTCACTGAAAAGATTGAAGACCTCACTACACATGTTGACACTATTGCAAAGGAAATCAAGAAGCAACATCTTCAGCTTTCCTCACAAGCACAACAACTTGTTGCTGATCTAAGGCAATATATTGAACAAGGATACTTTGGACCTGTATTTCATTAAAAAAAGCAAGAGCTTTCGAAGATCAAAGAAGAGCTTAAACAAATTGAAGCTGATATTGCCAATCCTCAATGTCCTCTACCCTCCCCTACCATAGATCCTTTATCTCTGTATCCTCCACCTTACCTAGCATATTCCCACCCCTTGCCATTTCTACTAGTTATGACAAAGTCTTCCAATCTACCTATCCTTAGCCAGACAAATAAACCCTCCCAAGAGAGCTTCCAAAATGAAACCAGCCACAGTAAATAATTGTGGTTACCAAACTACTTCCTCCATACCTTTTACTGGCCCAGCCTTCACTTATGCTAGACCAATGCCAAGACCACCTTGGCAACCTCAAGACACACAAACTTGTTTCCACTTCTCATAAAGATACATTCACCACCCAAATCTCCACCAAAAACTTCTATACTTCCTTGAAACCTACAGATGGGGGAAAAGAAATTATTGGCATATCAGCACCCCCTAATACAATAAGTGTTCTTCATAAGAATCAATATGAAGTTTTTTCATATTCTATTGAAGAATCAAAGATAGCCTCTGATTCTATTGAAGATTCTAATCAAACCTTTGTTTCCTTTACTTGTGAAGAATCTCTTACACAAGAGACTTCTGAGATCTATAGGCTTTGTAGTGAAGAAAATCACTATGCTGATCTCTCTACCATCACCATTGTTAATCCTCAACAAGCAGAAAATCCCAATAGGAATGAACCCATCATTGAAGATCCTTCTTCAGAAGAAGAAGGAATTGGAGAAACATCCATACAGTCTACTAAATGTACGAGCAAAAAATCTGGCTCTTGGTTCACCTTTGATGACATCCCTCCTTCTAAATGGAGAAATCGCCTTTATGAATTTGGTGCCTAGATAGACTCTCACATGGCAGACTCCAAGTTTACTCTTCAACAAGTCCTTACTGAGTTTGTTGCACAAATGATGGGAAATCTAAGAGAATGGTCCTTTCATCTCAATGAATATCACAAGCTTCAGCTTTTCTACTCTAACAGCCTAGGAACATTCCTAAGTGTTATCCACCAAGAATTCCTTGGTGATTTTAATGTCATCCAGAAGCAGCAATACCAAGAATATTTTGAGACTAAATGTTGTTTCGTGAACATACATGATTTGTAGAAACATTAGATCTGGATGTCTAAAAAGTATTATGCTCTGGTTGGATCTCAAAATCCAAATCTCAGACATGTCTTCATTGCTTCTCTCCAAGTTGAATTGCAACTTGAGCTGCATAGGACAATTGCCTCTCTTCAAAAGGATGTTGCTCAACTCATTATAGGTGAAATTTATCAGTTGGCACTCTCTACCCTTAATAAGTTATGTGACCAACAGAAATTTTTCAAATCTATGATCAAGGGAAGCTCTAAGCTTGAGCCAGCCCACTACAAATCCTATTGGAAGATAAAATGCAAAGATAAAAAGGCTTGCCATTGCCCCACCCAGAAGAAATCTCATTGATTTAAACCTGGAGGACAATTCTATCAATTTGCAGAAGTTTAGTCGAGAAGCTATTACATGAAAATCAATTCATCTAGAGTCTATTTAAGTCATTTGTTTTCTATTCATTTTTGTAATTTTCACATTTTGAATAAGACCATGAGCCAAGAGTCATTAATTAGTGTTTTAGGTGCCATTTAATTATTAATGGCATATTAGGAGTTCTTTTTATTGTTATTAGGTTATTATTATTTTAATTTAAAAGCCCATAATATCATCTCGATAAATCAAATTGTCTTTCATGATATGATTCTATATTCCTATAATCAGATTGTCATCCATGATCTGATTTGGCCAATTTTAAAATATATTTTATATCCATAGGGCCTTATCATTAAATTAGATTATTTTAAATAATCTAATATCCTTTCATATAAAATATTCTCAATATCTTTCATTGAATAATCCATTATTTGTTAAACCCATTCACCCAATTAGATTATTCAATTAATCTAATTGAAATATCCCCAACATTTCTAGTTATCTTTAATCATATCCATCATTATCTTTCATTATATTTTGGGCTTTTTAGATTAAAATATTATTTTTAGAAGCATCCTAGTGAGTTAAGAGTTCTAGTTTGAGTCAGTTTATTGGGTTATAAATATCCTTTCTATGTATGCTATTTTTAAAGAAGTTCAGTTATGGAGTTATGAATAATAATTTCTTTTAACAAGTATTCATACTAGTTGGTTATGTATTCTTGACAGAATATTGAAAGGCGCTAGAGCTTGATTGACTCTCGTGCTTATACTTGGAGTTCTTGGGTCGTGTTTCCCTTGAGTGTGGGTTTCATATACTCATTGTTTTTTGGAACAGGTATTTTCAGGGTTCTTAGTTTTTAGATCATTTTCATTTTCTCTTTATTCATTATTAATTCACTTTTGCATCTGCTAACCTTTTCTATAATTTTTGGGTTTTCTAGGACAGGTTCTTATTGGGCCCACATCAGATTGGTATCAGAGATAGTCGCTATCATTTTGTCCCTTTGACTTCTATTTTTTTGTCTAATAGCTTTACTTATTTTAAAGTTATTGGGTGTGACTTCTAAGTGTAATTTCTGGGTTCCTAGGGTAGGTCGTCTAGTGGGTCCATATCCCTTAGGTATTCAAATTGATGCTTGTAAAATAGTGCCAAAAAAGTGGAAGACAAGAAGTTGAAAAAAGAGCAAAAAAATTTTGAAAAAATTTTACAAAAAATAGAAAATATGTTAATTGAGAGTGAGAGCTTCAATTATTTTTTTCCGAGTAGGTTTATTTCCCTTTTGCAAGTACAAGAAAAGATCGGTATTCTAATCACTAAGTCTCATTCATACCTTAAAGACCTGCAAGAGTCAGGGATGATTCTTTTTCGAGAGGGGCAAAATGGTGATGTGATCTAGCAAGTTATGCCTTTAAATTCAAGTGATCCTTTGCAAATTCTAAGTGGACCAATCACAAGAGTAAGCGCCAAACAAATTAAGGAAGCATTAAATGGGCTAGTGCAAGATACTTGGACAAAACGAGTAGCAATTGGATCAAATCTAGACAAAAATGTTGAAAACGTCACTAACTTCATATGAGCTGCAAATAGAGATATTGATCAAGTTTTGGGCTTGCAGACTTGAATTGAAGAGCTTGAACCTAGTACTACACATGGGAGGACTCATTTGCGCCTAAATAAGCACATTTTGAGCCTTGATTGCTGACTTCATTTTCTTGAATTTATTTGTGCAAAATCGTTAGGTAGTTGGCAGATTTGGATTTTGGGTTCATTAGCATGTTGAATTAGACTTTTGCATTTTCTAGAAGATTGTATTAGACTTTTGGGTTTATTGTATTAAACTTGTAGGTGTCCTAGCACATGGTATTAGACTTTGTATTTGTTATATTCAAAGTTGCAATTATTACAATTAGGTCATATTTCACTATAAATACTTGGTGCTTCTTCATTTGTAAGACACTCTTCAGATTTGAATGATAAATAAAAGTTACACTTCTGCACTTTGTTTCTTGAGAGTGGATTCTCTCTAGGGTTTTTCTTAGAACTAACAGACTTATCAAGGCTTGATCAACCTTGTGGCGTGTTCCAACACTTCGGGTCCTTATTCTTTCGTGTTCAAGGGTTCAAGTGGATTGTTGATATGTGTTTAGCTTTTTTGGGGTGTGTATATATTAGATTGGTTGTGGGTTTATGGGATCTTCCCTTGTGGGTTCGCACCATCTTGATATTAGAGCCGGGTTCGGTTTTAAATTCAGGTTATATCATATGTTCTTTGTTTCCATTTTCATTTGAAGTTTTGTGATTTGCTCTTGTGTTTGTTCGTGTCCAGATTTGTTGCTTCTATTCATTAAGCTTTCCTTTGTGTTTGCCAGTATTTAATAAGTCATTTTCATAGTTCAAAATCTCTTCTATCATCTTGAGTTCTACCTATTTTAATCTAGTTGTGTTTTTTGGAAAATTCTGGGTTTGTTCATCTTTCTTTTTCTAGAATGTCCTGAAATATTATGTCATTGTTTAACCACTTTTCCTTTGTGTTTTACATTGTTCAATAGGTCATTTTCATTGTTTAGAATCTCATCTTTTTAGTCATTTTGGTCTTATCTCAATTCAAAATTTCCACTGTGAATTATTCTTTTCAAAACAAACGCTTGTTTGGAATTTCTGGGTTCAGAATTGCTTGAGTTTTGTTGTTTGTGATAGATTCTGTATTCTCTCTAAATTTCAGTAGAAAAAAAAAAGAAAATAAAAAAAAGAGCATCAGAAAAAAAATATTTGAAAAAATATATATATATTCAAAAAAAAAAGGAAAAACAAGTATTGTGCTAGAAGTACTTTAAACAATATCTATTGTCATATCTAGGATTTGTTTTATTCTGTGAAGTCTATGTCATTTGAACTCTTGATTTCCTTACTCACTTTGATATTCCATATTTCTAAGTGTTGTGTTGATTTATGCAAGTTGTGATTGTATTGATTAAATTGCCTAGTTCTTTAAAGTTCCTCAAGAGGGATCTAAGAGTAGAAAAAGGCAAAAGTGACATACATCAATTTAAAAGCCAAATTTGAGTGAAACACGAGAGTAAAGTGACATCCTTGAGCGAAACACACGAGGAATTTGTGAGGAAAATTATTTCTCTAACATCTTTCTTGTAGATACAATGTCTAATATAGAAGAAACATCCGACGGTAACCCAAAGAATCTAGATGACCACATCAAGGCATTTCAGCAACATTTTGCACATATAAATGTTGTTTTTGGAGAAATAAGGGATAGGATGGATAGGCAAGATGAAAGAATTGCAAACCTGTAAAGAGTTAGACCAATTCCTAGAAGGCATAGTAGGTTATGGGATACTTCTATAGATGAATTTGAATCTGAGCATGATGAGGTTAGTGGTGCTAGTGAGGAAGATTTTGAATCTGAATATGAAGTGGGAAGAAATAGGTATAGAGGAGATAGAAGGTATGGGAGAACACATGGCAGAAATATTCCTAGAGAAAGAAATAGAGTGGATGGAAACCTAGGGAGCATCAAAATGAAAATACCACCTTTCAAAGGTAGGAGTGATCTTGAAGCATATTTAGAGTAGGAGAAGAAGATAGAAATGATTTTAGAGTGCCATAATTATTTTGAGCCTAAAAAAGTGAAGTTGGCAACAATAAAATTCACTAATTATGCCATTGTTTGGTGGGATAAATTGGGCATTAATAGGATGAATAATGGTGAGTGGCTTGTAGCAATATGGAGGGAAATGAAAACTCTAATGAGGAGGAGATTTATTCCTAACCATTACTATAGGGAGCTTTATCAAAAGTTGCTGACCCTTAGACAAGGCTCTAGGAGTATGGAGGAATATTATAAAAAGATGGAGTTAGCTTTAGTAAGAGCTAATGTGCAAGAAGACAGAGAGGCTATAATGGCTTGTTTTTTGAATTAGCTTCACAAAGAAATTGTTGACATAGTGGAATTGCAACATTATATAGAGCTGGAGGACATGGTGCATATGGCAATTAAGGTGGAGAAGCAACTCAAGCGTAAAGAGCTTCAAAATTCTATTCTGGATCAAGTTCTTCACAAAAACAGATTTGGAAGAAAGGAGAACGAACTTTCCAAAAGGAGACAACTAAAAGCAAAGAAGAAGCTATATCAAAGAGCAAAGGTAAATTTGATTCCCAAACTTCTAGAAATAGAGATATAAAGTGTTTCAAATGTTTGAGTACAGGTCATATAGCTTCTCAATGCCCCAATAAGAGAGTCATGATTCTTAAAAATAGTGAAGTTGTGACTAAAAGTGAGAGTGATAATGATTCTATGCCCTCACTTGAAGATGCTAGTGATGATATGGTTGAATATGCTATGGATGGAGAATTCCTTATAGTTAGAAGAGCTTTCAATTGCCAAGTAAAGGAAGATGAGATGAATGAGCAAAGGGAAAACATTTTCCATACTAGTTGCCTTATTAATAATAAGGTTTGTAGTTTGTCCATTGATGGTGGGAGTGTAACAAATGTTGCAAGCACTACATTGGTTGAGAAATTGAATTTTCCTACCATTAGACACCCTAACCATACAAGCTACAATAGTTGAATGAATGTAGGGAAATTAAATCTGATAAGCAAGTTCTTGTTTCTTTTTCAAGTGGCCAATTCTTTGATGAAATATTGTGTGATGTTGTTCTTATGAATGCTGCACATATACTTTTAGGAAGACCATGGGAGTTTGATAGAAAAGTTAAGAGGGATGGGTTTACAAAATAGATATTCTTTTATAATGAACAGGAGACCTGTGACTCTTATACCATTAACTCTAAGGCAAGTATATAAGGGTCAACTCAAGATAAAAAGAGAGCAAAATGAGAGAGAAAAAACAAGAGAGTCTAAAAAGAGAGAAAATCTGAAAGATCAAAAAAAGAAATCCAGAGAAAGAAAATGAGTGGAGAGAGAAAAGAAAAGAAGAAAATAAGTTTTATGCAAAAGAAAGTGAAGTGAAAAGTGCTTTTTTTGGCTAAAACACACTTGCTTCTCCTTGTTTACAAGGAATCCTTTTTGAACACTAATGACATTAACTCTTCCTTTCCTAGCATTGTTAGTTCTTTGTTGCAGGAATTTGATGATATGTTCCCTGAAGAAACTTCACCAAGTTTACCACCTATTGAGGAATTGAACACCAAATTGATTTCATTCCTGGAGTAATAATTCCTAATAGGCCAGCATATAGAAGCAATCCTGAAGAAACAAAAGAGCTTTAAAAGCAAGTGAGAGAGCTCATAGCTTTGAATATATCAAGGAATTGTATGCAAATGATGCTAACTTTACTGAATTATTCCTTACTTGTGAAAAGAAAGCATTTGATAAATTTTACAAAGTTGATTGTTACTTGTTCAAAGAAAACAAACTGTGTATGCCTCAATGTTTATTGCATGAATTGTTTATGAGAAAAGCATATGAGGGTGGTTTAATGGGTCACTTTGGAGTGAAAAAGACTTTGGAGGTTTTGTATGAGCATTTCTTTTAGCTTAAAATGAAACGTGATGTGGAAAGAATTTGTGCTAAATGCAAAACATGTAAAAAGGCTAAATCTATAGTCTTGCCACATGGTTTGTATACTCTTTTACCTATACCTAGTGAACCTTGGATTGAAATATCAATGGATTTTGTTTTGGGTTTGCGTAAGTAAAAAAGAGGAATGGATTCTATATTTGTGGTTGTTGATAGATTTTCTAAAATGGCACATTTCATTACATTCCATAAAACTGATGATGCCACATACATTGCTGATCTATTCTTTAAAGAAATTGTAAGGCTTCATGGCGTCCCTAAAAGTATTGTTTCTGATAGGGATAGCAAATTCTTGAGTCATTTTTAGAGAGTTTTATAGGGAAAGCTTGGTACTAAATTGTTATTTTCTACTTCTTGTCATCCACAAATTGATGGACAAACTGAAGTTGTTAATTGTACCTTGTCTCAATTACTCAGAATTGTGATTCAAAAGAACTTGAAAAATTAGGAAGATTGTTTTCCATTCATTGAATTTGCATATAATAGAAGTGTGTATTTATCTATTGATTATTTTCCTTTTAAAAACGTATATGGTTTTAATCCACTAACTCCTTTGGATTTATTCATATTGCCTATTGATGAGAGAACAAGTCTTGATGGGAAAAAGAAAGCTAAAATAGTTTACCAACTTCATCAGCGTGTGAAACAGCAAATTGGGTGTGGGTGAACATTATGCATCTAAGGCCAACAAAGGAAGAAGGCATATTCTTTTTGAACCTGAAGATTAGGTATGGGTGCATATGAGAAAAGAAAGATTTCCAGCTCAAAGAAAATTAAAATTAGCTCTAAGAGGAGATGGTCCATTTCAAGTGCTTAAAAGAATAAATGATAATGCTTACTAGATTGATCTCCCTGGTGAGTATTCTATTAGTGCTACTTTTAATGTAGCTGATTTATCTCCTTTTGATGTAGGTGAAGATTCGAGGATGAATCCTTTTGAGGAGAGAGGGAATGATGAGATCCAGCAAGTTGTACCTTCAAATTCAAGTGATCCTTTACAAATTCCAAGTGGACCAATCATAAGGGCAAAGAGCCAAATAAATTAAGGAAGCATTAGATGGGCTAGCGTAAGATACTTGGACAAAGCAAGTAGCAATTGAATCAAAGCTGGACAAAAATGCTGGAATGCCACTAACTTCATATGGGCTACAAATGGAGATATTGATCAAGTTTTGGCCTTGCAGACTTAAAACTGAAGAGCTTAGACCTAGTACTACACGTTGGAGGACTCATTTGGGCCTAAATAAGTAGATTTTGAGCCTTAATTGTGACTACATTTTCTTAATTTATTTGTACGAAAATCATTAAGTACTTGGCATATTTGAATTTTGGGTTCTCTAGCATGCTGAATTAGGCTTTTGCATTTTCTAGAAGATTGTATTAGAATTTTAGGTTTCCTAGCACATGGTATTAGACTTTGTATTTGCAATGTTCAAAGTTGCAATTATTGCAATTAGGTCATATTTTCCTATAAATACTTTGTGCTTCTTCATTTGTAAGACACACTTCAGATTTGAATAATAAATGCAAGTTGCACTTATGCACTTTGTTTCTTGAGAGTGGATTCTCTCTAGGGTTCTTCTTAGAACTAACAGACGTATCAAGGCTTGATCAGCCTTATGGCGTGTTCCAACACTTCGGGTCCTTGTTCTTTCATATTCAAGGGTTCGAGTAGATTTTTTATATGTATTTAGCTTTTTTGGAGTGTGTTTATTTCATATTGGTTGTGGGGTTCATGGGATCTTTCCTTATGGGTTCATACCAAATGGTGTAAACCTCGAGGGCAATTCTGTCAATTTGCAATAGTTTAGTCGAGAAGCTATTACTTGAAAATCGATTTAGCTAGAGTCTGTTTAAGTTATTTTTTTTCTATTTATTTTGTACTTTCATTTTTTTAATAAGGCCATGAGACAAGAGTCATTAATTAGTGTTTTAGATGCCACTTAATTTTGAATGGCATATTAGGATTTTTTTTATTATTAGTTTATTAATATTTTAATTTAAAAGCCCATAATGTCATCTTGATGAATCAGATTGTCTGTTAAGATATAATGCTATACCCCTATAATCAGATTATCATCCATGATATGATTAAGCAAATTTTAAAATATCATTTTTATCCATGGAGCCTTGTCATTAAATTAGATTATTTTAAATAATCTAATATCCTTTAACATCCTTTCATATATAACATTCGCAATATCCTTCATTAAATAATCCATTGTTTGTTAAACCCATTCACCCAATTAGATTATTCAATTAAGCTAATTGAAATATCCCCAACATTTTTAGTTATCCTTAATCATATCCATCATTATATTTCATTATCCTTTTGGGCTATTTAGATTAAGATATTATTTTTAGAAGAGTCCTAATGAGTTAAGAGTTCTAGTTTGAGTCAGTTTATTGGGTTATAAATATCCTTTCTATGTATGTTATTTTCAAAGAAGTTCAATTATGGAGTTATGAATAATAAATTCTTTTAACAAGTATTCATACCTGTTGGTTATGTATTATTGATAGAATATTGAATGGCGCAAGAGCTTGATTGACTCTTGTGTTTATACTTGGAGTTCTTGGGTTGTGTTTCCTTTGGCTGCTAGGTTTCTTCATATACTCAGTGTTTTTCTGGAACAGGTGTTCACATGATTCTTAGTGTTTTGATCATTTTCATTTTCTCTTTATTCATTATTAATTCGCTTTCGCATTTGCTAACCTTTTCTGTAATTTCTGTGTTTTCTAGAACAGGTTCCTATTGGGTCCACATCAAATTGGTATCAGATACGGTCGCTATCTTTTTGTCCCTTTGACTTCTATTTTTTGTCTAATAACTTTGCTTGTTTTTAAGTTATTGTGTGTGACTTCCTAGTGTAATTTCTAGGTTCTTAGGGCAGGTCGTCTAGTAGGTCCATATTGCTTAGATATTCAAATTCATGCTTGTAAAAGAATTTAAAAAAAGAGGCAGAAAAGAAGTTGAAAATAGGGCTGAAAAAATTGAAAAAATTATTGCAAAAAACAGAAAGAATGTTAATTAAGAGTTAGAGCTTCAATTTTTTTCCCAGTAGGTTTATTCCCCTTTTGCAAGTGCAACAAGAGATCGGTAATCTGTACTAAGTCTCATTCATACCATGAAGACCTGCAAGAGTCAGGGATGATTCTTTTCAAGAGGGGGAGAATAGTGTAAACCTGGAGGGCAATTCTTTTAATTTGCAGGAGTTTAGTACAATCGAGAAGCTATCACTTGAAAATCAATTCAGCTAGATTCTGTTTAAGTTATTTTTTTTTGTATTTATTTTTTAATTTTCAATTTTTGAATAAGGCCATGAGCCAAGAGTCATTAAGTAGTGTTTTAGGTGCCTTTTTTTTCCTGTAGTTTTAGGTGCCATTTAATTATTAATGGCATATTAGGATTTGTTTATTGTTATTTGGTTTATATTATTGTAATTTAAAGGCCCATAATGTCATCTCGATAAATCATATTGTCTTTTAGGATATGATTCTATATTCCTATAATCAAATTGTCATCCATGATCTGATTTGGCCAATTTTAAAATATCTTTTTTACCTATGGAGCTTTGTCATTAAATTAGATTATTTTAAATAATCTAATATCCTTTCATATATAATATTCCCAATGTCCTTCATTAAATAATTAATTATTTGTTAAACCCATTCACCCAATTAGATTATTCAATTAAACTAATTGAAATATCCCCAACATTTTTAGTTATCCTTAATCATATCCATCATTATCTTTTTGGGCTATTTAGATCAAAATATTACTTTTAGAAGAGTCCTAGTGAGTTAATAGTTATAGTTTGAGTTAGTTTTTTCTATTTATTTTGTAATTTTCATTTTTTTTATAAGGTCATGAGCAAAGAGTCATTAATTAGTGTTTTAGGTGCCATTTAATTATTAATGGCATATTAGGATTATTATTATTAGTTTATTATTACTTTAATTTTGAAGCACATAATATCATCTCTATAAATTTGATTGTCTTTTATGATCTAATTCTATACCCCTATAATCAAATTGTCATCCATGATATGATTTTGGCCAATTTTAAAATATCTTTTTTATCCATGGATCCTTGTCATGAAATTGGATTATTTTAAATAATCTAATATCCTTTAACATCCTTTCATATATAACATTCGCAATATCCTTCATTAAATAATCCATTGTTTGTTAAACCTATTCACCCAATTATATTAATCAATTAATCTAATTGAAATATCGCCAACATTTTTAGTTATCCTTAATCCTATCCATCATTATCTTTCATTATCTTTCTAGGCAATTAAGATTAAGATATTATTTTTAGAAGAGTCCTAGTGAGTTAAGAGTTCTAGTTTGAGTCAGTTTATTAGGTTATAAATATCCTTTCTATGTATGATATTTTTGAAGAAGTTCAGTTATGGAGTTATGAATAATAATTTCTTTTAAAAAGTATTCATACTTGTTGGTTATATGTTATTGATAGAATATTAAATGGCGCAAGACCTTAATCGACTCTTATGTTTATAGTTGGAGTTCTTGGGTTGTGTTTCCTTTGGGTAATGGGTTTCATATACTCATTTTTTCTAGAACGGGTGTTCATAGGATTCTCAGTTTTTAGATCATTTTCATTTTCTCTTTATTCGTTATTAACTTGCTTCCACATCTACTAACCTTTTATGTAATTTCTGGATTTTCTAGGATAGGTTCCTATTAGGTCCACATCACTCATATGTCCACATACAAGCCTAAATGATCTCTCTAGAAGAAATGCAAACCATTTCTTAGATATTTCAAAAGATGTTTTCCTAAATCCAACAAATTTGACAGATGTTTTCCTATGGAGGACAAGGACATTATGCAAAATCTTGTCTAAAAGAGATGAACAAGAGAGAAATAAAAATGCTTCAATCATTCCAAAATGCAATACCCATTGAAAATTTTGAAGACATTAAGTATATTTTTAAGGACAGTCTAATGAAGATGAACAGACACAATATGTCCTTTACATCTCTAATTAAGAGGATTCTTCTTCTGATAAAGAGGATTTTATCCTCACAAACCTATTTATTCTCTTAAACCGTAAATACATGCCTTTAAAAAAAACTAACCTAAATCCTAGGATCACTTAGATCTTTAGGAATGTCTTAAATAGACAACACCATAAGGCCAAACATTGAAGCAAAGATTCTCTCTACTAAATATGACAAGCCCATTAAGGCCATTGCTCTCATTAACATTAGTGCTTGAACCACCATCATTAAACCACATATTTTCCCCAATAATCTATAGGCTCCTTTTCATTAACCCTTCACTACAGTAAACCAAGAAGTTTTTGAAATAGAACTAATTTTAAAAAGAAAAATTGGAATACAATTCTTCCCTGGATGCACAGTATGGATTCAAGTCCTTGGTAGTTGCCTCCTTGAACGGGATATCCTTTTTGGATTGGATGCCTTTTATTGGACAAAATACTTATCCATCACCCTACAAGGTCTTCAATTCAAGAAATTCTTCAACCCATACCTCCAGACTCCCAGTATCATGGAAATTAACCAAGCTCCAGCCAATATGAGAACATTCGTGATAAGTTACTACAACTTTGCTTAGATAGCCATGACCAGTTCAACATCCATCTCCACTATGGAAAAATAAAATTTTTTACATCAAATTGCCTTTTAGAAAGAATGAAGATATTAATCCCACTAAGGCAACCCATTCTGGGATCAATCTAGATGATTTGGTCCTGGCCAAGTAAGAATGTGCCTCATTATTTGCCCAAGGTCCTATTGAACATTCAGGGTCCAATTGGAGCATACACCTTGGGGACCTGATCAAACTACAGCTATAAAATTACATCTTGGGGACCTGATCAAACTACATCACAGCCTTCATTAATCAGAAATCCATATCTTTGAGGCTGATGCTGTCACATCCCCGCTTTAGCCTACCAGCCTGCCTGCCACTGGGCCTCCCACCCAGGGCGTGGCAAGGATGCTGGACTCACCCACCGGTGCAGTCCATTGGGCTTATGGGCCCAAGACTCACAAGAGTCCCTCGATCCCCAAGCGAGGTTTCTCGCCTCCGTAGGGATCGAAGCCATTACCTGGGGGTAAGTAGTGCCTCAATGCATCCCCACTACCACTTGAGCTACGCCTTTTTATTGTCACATCCCCCCTTCAGCCTACCGCCCTACCTGCCACTGGGCGTCCCACCCAGGGCGTGGCAAGGATGCTGGACTCACCCACCGGTGCAGTCCATTGGGCTTATGAGCCCAAGACTCACAAGAGTCCCTCGCTCCCCTAGCAAGATTTTTCGCCTCCATGGGGATCGAAGCCACTACCTGGGGGTAAATAACGCCTCAATGCATCCCCACTACCACTTGAGCACTCTTGTGAGTCTTGGGCCTGTAAGCCTAATGGACTGCACCGGTGGGTGAGTCCAGCATCCTTGCCACGCCTTGGGTGGGACGCCCAGTGGCAGGTAGGCCGGTAGGCTGAAGGGGGGATGTGACAATAAAAAAAACCTACATGTGTATACACAACCACTATCACAAATCATCTTCTACCACTAAGGCAGAGATCTAAAGGAGCTATCCTAGCAAATTCCCATGTTTGCCAGGAACTACAGCTCTGATACCAAAAATGTAACCCCCTCCGTAATTATATCTGAAACATGTGATTAAAAATGAAATAGAGACCAATAATAATCAAAATTCATTTACATTCCCATCCTTAAGATAGGATTTTCACAAATACATTTATCAAACACTTTAACCTGGTCTCACATTCATATTTCGAATACAATTACTTCGTGAAGAAAAAACACATTTATATAAATATCAGAGTGCACAATAATAATACCGGCAAACCCGAATTCATACCTTCACTAAAGATTCATAGGGCAATACGCCCTTTACAATTCCTCAACGGGGATTACACAAATCCATCTCCAATACATAACCAAATAACCCAATAGACATCCAAGCACATATACATCGAATATCCAATTATACATTCTAATCTATCATCCGAACATATACAATTATCCCAGCATATAACGATAACCAACTACCAAATCCAAATGCCCATAAGGGATTCTCGCCGCCCCTAGTCGCTTGCTCCTTCCTCAAGCCACTTGTCGTGTCTAAAATGTTGGTAGGGGAGGGTGAGATTATAGAGAATCCCAGTAGGAAACAGATACCAATATGCATGCAAGATAAGTGTTTAATGCATGACATGCTTGCATCACAATAACTTGTGCTCACATAATGATATATCCGCATGCTCAATGTTTCAAAAACATACTCATGGCCATAGCATAAATAGAAATAGAGCTTCAATCATTCATATATGTTTCACATAATCAAGCAAAGCAATAACATGCATCAATACACAAACACAAATATCAATACATGCAGGAGAGGTAAGTTCCCTACCCTTTTTCTTTCCACGTATGCTCTAGCATCGGCTACTCACGATCCGAGCGGATATCAAACCATGATCAGGGCGAATACCCAACCCTATAACCAAATAAAGGACATAGGATCATTCTCTTTTTCAAATTCTCATTTTCATAACACTTAAAGTTGGTTACCATTCATGACCTTTAGGTGGCTATAATAAGGTCAATGAAAGCTTAAAGGATTGGGAAGCACTAGGTTGGAAATCACCTTTAAAAATCCCAAAATGCTGAAAATGGGGGTTGGCTGCAGCTAGAACACGCACAGAAGGTTTTTGGATGAAGCCAAAAATTTCTGGCCGCGGCCAAAACGCACACAGAAACTTTTGTTCTGCAGCCAAGACTTTTCTGCTGTAGCCAAGGCAACTTTGGAAATTCATAACTAATTCTAGAAAAATCGAAATGAGGTTATGCCAAAGCCCATTGAAAGATATTTTAGTCCTCTTCATAGGAAAAATATGAACCATTACTGGAAATCACCATACAAATCCCAGAATTACACAAAACGCATCACTACCCCAAAACAGAGTTCTGTTTCAATCCCAAACTTTGGACAACCATAACTCACAGAATACTAAACGAAATAACACAAAATATATGTCCATTTTGAAGCTTGAGATGTGAAATTTAAGACAGGAAAGTTTCACAATTTTCTAAAATCATTTGGTCATTCAAAACGTCCACACAAATAAACTGCCCAGAACAGAGTTCCAAGGGACAGATTTTCCAATTTTCTACCAAAGTGTCCAATGACTCCAAAATCATTAACCAAACCTATTCCCATACAATTTTGTACAAGGAACACAATGGTAACCTCAAAATGACCAAAATCACAACCCATTTACATGCCCTGTTTTGACCAAAGCACAAAACCAACACAAAAGGTGCCAAACTTCACATTTAAGCTTCAATGCAATTCTATCAATTCAAAACACCAAACAAGGCACCATTTCCATAACAACAACATACCATACTTCCCAAGACCCTAAATCATGAAAATTAAGTCTTAAATTCCAAAAATTCAAGGCCTAACCAATGGCCACAAAATTTATATGAAATTGAAGCTTTCACTTACCTCAATAACTTTCCCAAAGGCACTTCATGATTCTCCAACTTGTACATTTTTGTGATTCCTCAAATCACCACCAATGGAGAAACTACAACCATCAAATTGAAGCTCTCACTCCAAGGAACAACTTTATAGAAGGAAGTTTTGGCATTAGAGGTCAAGATCTTACCTTTTGTACAAGCTTTTCCTTCTTCCTCTTCCTTCAACAATGGTGAAAATGAAGAGAGAGAACGTGAGAGAGATGGAGAGAGAGAAGGAAGAAGATGATGATAGTACTCCCTCCATTCAGCTGAACAAAGAGAGAAAGAGAGAGAGAGAGAAAAAAACTATTAAAATACTACATTAGACTTTTCTCACTCTTATGCTTCATCTCTTCTTGCCACATGTCACAAGGTCATTGGCTCACACACAATAAATCACCAATTAGCCAATTTAATCCCTCCATTAGCCAATTAATTTCCCATCTCATACCATTTTAATTAGTAATTAATCTCTTCCATTAATCACTAATTTAGAGCCATTCTTTCAATTTTTCCAATAATTATGGCATATTAATTAAAATTGCCATACAACACATAATTATTCCACTTTAATTCGATAATTATCCTCAATAATTATCATTCTTACCCCCAGGTAGTGGCTTTGATCCCCACGGAGGCGAAAAATCTCGCTAGGGGAGTAAGAGACTCATGTGAGTCTTGGGCCCGTAAGCCCAATGGAGTGCACTGGTGGGTGAGTCCAGCATCCTTGCCATGCCCTAGGTGGGACGCCTAGTGGCAGGTAGGCCGGTAGGCTGAAGGGGGGATGTGACAATAAAAAGGCGCCTTTTTATTATCACATCCCCCCTTCAGCCTACCGGTCTACCTGCCACTGGGCCTCCTACCCAGGGCATGGCAAGGATGCTGGACTCACCCACCGGTGCAGTCCATTGGGCTTACGGGCCCAAGACTCACAAGAGTCCCTCGCTCCCCAAGCGAGGTTTCTCGCCTCCGTGGGGATCGAAGCCACTACCTGGGGGTAAGTAGCACCTCAATGCATCCCCACTACCTCGGGGTAAGTAGCGCCTCAATGCACCGGTGGGTGAGTCCAGCATCCTTGCCATGCCCTGGGTGGGAGGCCCAGTGGCAGGTAGGCCGGTAGGCTGAAGGGGGGATGTGACAGATGCCATGTCCTATCAGATCTTTGTGGACCTTGTGTTACTTGAGGAGGCTCAGCAACTTATTGTGAGTCTTCTCTAATATCCATATGTGGTTCTGTACTATCTTGTAACTCTCAAACTTCTTTAAGATGTACCTTGCTCCCACTGGTTGTTTTAGAGATAAACTCTCTTTCTAGAAACTTACCATTTCGAATAACAAACACTTTATTATCGGTGGGCTTGTAGACATAGTATCCTTTCATTTCTTTAGAATATCCCATGGAAAGGTACTTTGATGATCTGGCCACTAATTTATCAGAGGCTTATTGCTTAACATAAACCTCACATCTCTAGATCTTAAGAAAAGATAAACTTGGTTTCTTTCCAATCCATATCTCATATGGTGTCTTTTCTATTACCTTATATGGAACACGATTTAGTGTGAACGTGGCTGTCTCTAGGGCATGTCCCCAAAAGGATGGTAGAAGATCTGTTTAACTCATCATAGATCAAACTAAATCTAATAATGTTTGATTCCTCCATTCAGAAACGCCATTCCATTGGGTGTTCCTGGAGAAGTTAATTGTGAGATTATCCCACAACTCCTAAGATGGTCAATGAACTCTTGGCTCAAATATTCACCACCTCGATCAAATCAAAGTGCTTTAATTGTTTTTCCAAGTTGATTTTGTATTCATTTTGGAATATTTTGAAAATTTCAAAAGATTCAGATTTATGTTTCATTGATAGATATAGCTATATGATGTGATCCAGCAAGTTGTGTCAAATTCAAGCGATCCTTTGCAAATACCAAGTGGACCAATCACAAGAGCAAGAGCCAAACAAATTAAGGAAGCATTAAATGGGCTAGTGCAAGGTACTTGGACAAAGCAAGTAGCAATTGGATCAAAGTTGGACAAAAATACTGAAAACGTCACTAACCTCATATGGGCTGCAAATAGAGATATTGATCAAGTTTTGGGCTTGCAAACTTGAAATTAAAGAGCTTGGACCAAGTACCACACATGGGAGGACTCATTTGGGCCTAAATAAGAACATTTTGAGCCTTAATTTGATGACTACATTTTCTTGAAGTTAGGTGTGCGAAAATCAACAAGGAGTTGGTGATAGATTTGACTTTTGTTTTCTTTAGCATGTTGAATTTGATTTTTCAACTTTCTTCTAGATTGTATTAGACTTTTGTGTTTATTGTATTAGACTTTGAGGTTTCCTAGCACATGGTTTTACAATTTGTATTGGCTGTTTTCAAAATTGCACTTATTGCAATTAGGTCATATTTTCCTATAAATACTTGGTGCTTCTTCATTTGTAAGACACAATTCAGATTTGAATGATAAATGAAAGTTGCACTTTTGTACTTTGTTTCTTGAGAGTCGATTCTCTCTAGGGTTCTTTTTAGAACTAACAAACTTATCAAGGCTTGATCAACCGTATGGCGTTTTCCAACACTTGGGGTCCTTGTTCTTTAGTGTTCAAGGGTTCAAGTGGATCGTCGATATGTGTTTAGCTTTCTTGGAGTGTGTATATTTCAGAACTAATTATGGGTTTGTGGGATCTTCCCTTGTGGGTTCATGCAACCATATCTACTAAAGTCATCTATAAATGTAATGAAGTAGGCATAACCTCCTCTGGCAGTTGTATTTGATGGTCCACATACATCTATATATATGAGGCCCAATAATTCAGTGGCCCTCTTACTATGCCCAATAAAAGATGCCTTTGTCATCTTTCCTAATAAGCAAGATTTGCATGTATCATATGATTCAAAATCAGATGAGTTATGAAATCCATCTTGATGGAGTTTCAAAATACGTTCTCATTTATATGGCTGAGATGACAATGCCATAGGTAGGTCGGATTCAAATCATTTGATTTTATCCTTTTAGTAGTTACGTTATAGATATTCCCATTATTAGGATGTTTCAAATTTAATATATAATGACCAACATGCAAATCACCATCAGCATAGAAAATGTCATTATGATAAATAGAATATTTATCATTCCTAGTAATGGAAGTATAACCTTCCTTATCCAAATAAGAAAGAGAGACAATGTTACTACTCAAAGCAGGAACATAATAGCAATTGTTCAAAATTAACAAAAGCCCACTGGGCAAAACTAATTCATAAGTGTCTACGGCTAAAGCAGCAACTCTTGCTCTGTTTCCAACTCGTAGGTCCACCTCGCCCTTCTTCAGCTTTCTACTATCCTTTAGACCCTGCATATTTGTATAAATGTAAGAACCATATACGGTATCTAATACCCATATAGAGGAAGTAGAAAAATGAATGTCTATAATAAAAATACCTGAAGCGATAGTGTCGCTATCTTTCTTGTTCTTTTTCATATCTTCCAGGTAGAGTTTGCAATTCCTCTTCCAATGATTGGGTTCATTATAGAAGTAACAGACTCCTTCCTTTGGAGGCTTTACCTTCTTGGGTGTAGCCTTGGTTTCGGGCTTGTTTGACTTTTTGTTCTTACCACCTAAGCCATTACCCTTCCATTTGCCCTTCCCTTTCTTTTTCATACCCTTTCCTTTCTGAACCATCAAAACTATACTGGGCTTCTTCTCAATGCTCTGTTCAGCAGTTTTGAGCATCCCATGCAGTTCAGAAATTGATTTCTCTATGTTGTTCATGTTGTAGTTCATAACAAATTAGTCATAACTCTTCGGGAGTGAGTTCAGGATCAAATCCATACCTAACTCCTGGCTTATGGGAAATCCAAGCCTTTCAAGGTGATCAATATAGCCTTGCAGGAATGTAAGGCCTTTGTGGTCTCATACCTTTCTTGCCTTGCCTGTTGCTGGAACATTTCTTTGAGATGGACAATCATCTCATGAGCCTCCATAAGTTCCAGATCTCTTTAGAGCTCTGGAACCATAGTGGTAAGCATTAGGCAACCTACATCCACAGAGTCATCCTTATGCTTTGCGTAAGCATCTCTCTGAGCTCTTGGAGCATTGGGTGCAGGCTCCTTAGGAATGCATTGATCTAGGACATAAGCCTTTCTTTGCTACTTGTGAACGATTCTTAAGTTCCTGAACCAGTCAAGAAAGTTTGTCCCATTGAGTTTGTCCTTCTCAAGGACCGATCGCAACGATAGTGTAACAGTATTACTAGTTAACATGATTCTACAATTAAAATATGCAAAGTTAGTTAGTAATCTCCCACTAAATTAACAACCCTCAATATAATAATTAGTGAGCTAAGATCCATATTTGGCTTAAACTTAAGTCCGCTTTGCCAAGACGCTTAAATTCAAGTTATTTAGGTAGGTAACCTATTTACCAATTACATCACATGTAACTCTTAGATCTTTATGTGATTTAATCATCATATGATCCGGCATGTTTAACCCTATCTAATGCCTTGAGATTCAAAACCGTTTTGTTAATCTCAATTAAGTCAAAACAATAATGAATATGCAACACCATTACTCAAGCTTGTCTTATCAGGATGACTCAAGTGCATCCACTTTGGTGGTTTCCACAATTGAGCGATCTAGGTTTTGACAAGTATTTATTAATTGACGGCATTATGACTTAAGATTTGATTCAGAGGGCTCAATTAATTAGTCTTGTTTATATGAATGCAATCGTGGTCGTATCTCATACAGATAAATACATATAAACGTAAAAGTATTCTTGCAATGATCTTATCAAAAACATAATTTAAACGTGACATAACATGGCTTACTAAGATTTGAACTAGTCAAAAGTCACTTTTGACCGGGTGATGATAAAGGCTACTATCAAGCTTGGGGTTTTTCCTGCAGAGGAATATGAATGATCAATATGGAATGTCCCTTATATTAGTACAGAGATATCACTGGGCCCCTCAATGAGTGAGTCTGAGAAATGTATGGCCAAACTACGATGGAAAGGAGTTTCCATTTCTATTATCAGACTAAGAATCGAGAAAGTAATGGTCAGGAACAAGAGAATGGCATTATTCATGCCTCATCCTTGACCGATATATCGTTTGACAAAAAGGACATGATATGGTTTTATGACCGGTTGCATCGTGTTAACGATCTTCTATGAATTGGGTAGTTGTTATGTCTTGCTAGAGTCCGCTTGTGATTTATGGGTTAGTACAATTATTGGCCTACTACCAACTTCTTATGGGCCTATAGGGTCGCACACAAGAAAGGCCCAACACGAGATAATGTTTAATCTAGGGTGGACAAATTTATATTTATATATATAATATAAAATTCGTGAAAATAAAATTAATAAAATTATATATATTTGTATTTTTGAAATACATACATATATGTGTGTGTGTGTATTATATGATATTATTATATTGTGTTAGTTTTAAATTTAATTTTATTAAGATAAATTAGATTTAATAACTAACATGATAGAGATATAGTATCCTAGATTTAATTTATGAAGATAAATTAAATCTAATGCTCTTTATTTGGATTAAATAAATAGGTTAAATTAAAACTATTGGACAGATTTAATTTAAACTGAATTTATTTAATTAGCTTATCAAGATAATTAATTTTTAATTAATTTTAAAATTAATAAAGATTGATTTTGAAATTCAAATATAGCCCAATGGGTTATAAAATTAATAGAGCAGAAAAACTCAGACACGGATGAGAATTCAGAGCCACAAGGGAAACCCTAGAAGACATTGGAGGCGATAACACATAGTCTGTGTTGGAGAGCATTCGTATAGATACCGATAGAGGGAGCGAACCTGAGGTGTTGGTTCCTAGAGATAAAAACAACCTAAACTGAACAGATACAAATCTTTCTAACTTGATTCAAACATCGTTGATAGATCTGCAATTGGGATTAGCAAAATTTTAAATTCTTCCACTGTGCCTATTGATTCCAATAGTGGTATTAGAGCCAAGTCAATTGTGCATTTAAATTGAGTTTATGATTCTTATACATGTGATATATATATGGGATATGTATGTATGTTTATAAGAAACGTCTGAATATGTATTTGATTTAGTTAATGCGAAACGGAACTATTTTGAAAGATGTGATCTTGAAATCATTTTCTGATTTTCATTTTTGGATATTAATGCATATATACAATCTGCCAAAATTGTTTCGATTATATACACTGCTGGTTACGCAATTTTAGTTCTGGATTAGATCTGGAACTGGAATTCGTGGTTTCATTTTTGAACTGATTAGATCTTGCTTGTATGAAACCCTAAGCATATATTAAATCAAGTAGGGTACCTAAGATCATAGTTTGCGGCTATCAAGTTTAGATCTCTATTCGGGTTTTAGGGATCTAAAACAATAGGGAAGACAATTCGAATCAGAAGCATTCTAGGCTGATTTTTGAAACTAGGCCAAAATTCTTTTTGAACTAGACTAAAACAAATATTTTAAAAAAATTGGGCCAGAAATTTTTGGAGAATATGACAAATATTTAAAAAAAAATTGGGCTAGAAAAAGTGGATGTGGTTAGTGATAAATAACCCTTTTGGAGAATATGATGTGATTTGGCACTCGAATGTGATTCGTGTGTGTTGTGAGTAGCGTGGAAGCCCTGTATTTGAGTTCAATTGTGGATTAACATCCAAATTGACTTAGAATAGAGGGAAGAATTGAATGGGGTATTGTGTTGGAAATGGTGTCATAGTGTGTTTTGATGTCATTGAAATTGGTTTGGAACTTTGGAATGGAAAAGTTGCAATGTTAGGTTTTGAAATGTGAATTGTGTTGACATGTTGAGATTGTTGTGAAAACATGTCAATGAGATGTGAATTTGATTGATTTTGTGTTTCCAATAGATTCCTTGTGAAAATTTATGTGGGAATGATGTTTGGTATAAAAATGGAACTAATGGAAGCAAAGATGCAAAATCTGAAATTCTGTCCAGTGAAACTCTATTCTGGGCAGTCCGTTTGTGTGAACTTTTTGAATGCTCAGATGGCGTCTAAAAATTCCAAAACTTTCCAGTCTTATATTTTACATCTCAAGCTTCAAAATGGACATATAATTTGTGCCATTTCATTTTGTGAACTAGGAGATATGACTGTCCAAAGTTTGGGATGGAAACTGAACTCTATTTTGGGGCAGTGATGAGTTTTATGTAATTCCAGAATTTTGTGGTGACTTTGGGTAATGGCCCATATTTTTCCTATAGAGAGGACTTAAATAGATTTCATTTGGCTTTAGGATCGCCTCATTTCGATTTTTCTAGAATTAGTTACGATTTTTCAAAGTTTGGGCAGAAAATCTGCCAGAAAATCCGAAAATGGGAATTATGACATCATCAAGATAAAACATGACATCAGCATGGAATTAAAACATATTGCCTCATCTTCATTAGTTATTTTCCGTAATTTTTCATGCAACATGAGAGAGAGGAGCTGGTTTGGTTTCTAGAGAAAGAAGAAGCAAGAAATTGCAAGGTAAGGCGATTCATTCTATGATTTAGCTCCTAACCGGTGCAATACTTCTCCTAAGCTTCTACTCTATGTAATTTAAGGTGTTGAAGCAAGATTTTTGTTGATTGAAAATGAGTTAGGGTTCCGCCATTTTAGGGAAAAACTAGAGAGAGCTTGAGGTAACTTCCGAAAATTCAATCTTTGATTGTTTTGGCTATTGTGGTTGATTTAATCGGTGAAATTTCACCGGATTGTCTTTGTTTGTAAATTTGGAAAATGGGTTGACCTAGGTGTTATGCTACCCAAATTGATACTAAATGGTAGTTCTAACCCAATGTAATGGTTAATAAAGTAGTTAGGAGTAGAAAGAAACACGTCTGCGAAGTCGAAACCGAAAAACCCTAATTAGAGATGGATTTTCAATGATTTGATGATTCTATTGAGTTCAGGAGCAAAAATTTAGGTGGGGTTACAATTGGTCACTTTTTCGGAAAAGGCCGAAAAAGAAGAATTAAGAAAACGCCCCTAAAACCCTTAAAGTGGGGCTGCCAAGGGTAAATTTGTAAATTGACATTGAATTTGATAATTCCAAGTCCAGAAATGGATCCTTGGGTTAAAATATGTCAGAATAGCCCATGTCAAAATTTCAAGAAAAGTACAGCTGGACCGGGTACGACAAAGCCAGGCCGGGTTCCCGGGGGTATTTTAGTAATTTTTCAATATAGCTTCATATAACCCCCAGAAACACTATGGAAGTGTCTAAATAGTACATTGACATTGTAGGATTGAATGTGAAGCCCTAAGTTGCTGGCAAGCAAATCGAGGAGAAAAGACTGGAGGTAGGGGACTTACCTTACTTGCATGTATTTGATATCTTTGCTTGTGTAGTGATGTATGTGATTACTTTACTTGACTGTGTAGAGCATATTTGAATAAATGAAGTTCTATTTCTATTTTGCTATGGCCATAGTTTTGTTACATGAAACATTAAGCATGCAAAAATGTCATTATGGGGCATGCATCTAGATAAAGCTAACATGTCATACACATAGCATCTATCATGCAGGCATTATGGTATCTGTTTCCTACTGAGATTCTCTCGAATCTCACCCTCCCCTACCAACAATTTAGATAGGGCAAGTGGCTCGTGGAGGGAGCAGCTAGGACTCCTTCGAGATAAGAGTTGGTAGTTGGTTATCAATGAGTTGTGAAGATTGTATATGATTCGGTTGAATATATGGTTATGAATTTGAGATGAGATTGTGTAATCCCCATTTGAAGAATTGTAATGGGCAATTGTGCCCTGTGTATCTTTAGCAAAGGTATGTACCTAGGATTGCCAGGATGATTATTTTGTGCACTCTGATATTTATATGAATGTGATTTATCTTCACGTAGTAATTGTATTCGAAATGTGAATATGAGACCAAGTTAATTAGATTTTAAAAGGTATTTTTGAAAACCTTATCTCAAGGATGGGATTTTAAATGATTTTTGATTATTATTTGTCTCTATTTCATTTTAATCGCGTATTTCGGATATAATTATGGAGGAGGTTACATTCCATAATCATCTAAGAGTTACATGTAATGTAATTAGTAAATAGGTTACCTACCTAAATAACTTGAATTTAAGCGTTCTGCCAAAGCTGACTTAAGTTTCAGCCAAATATGGATCTTAGGCTACTAATTATTATATTGATGGTTGTTAATTTAGTGGGAGATTACTAACTAAACTTGGCATATTTTAATTGTAGAATATGTCGACTAGTAATACTGCTACACTATCGTTGCGATCAGTCCTTGAGAAGGACAAACTCAATGGGACAAAATTTGTTGACTGGGTTCAGGAACTTGAGAATTGTTCTCAAGTAAGAAAGAAAGGCTTATATCCTAGATCAACCCATTCCTGAGCTCAGAGAAATGCTTACACGAAGCATAAGGATAACTCTATAGATGTAGGTTGCTTGATGCTGGCCATTATGGTTCTAGAGCTCCAAAGAGATCTGGAACTTATGGAGGCTCATGAGACGATTGTTCATCTCAAGGAAATGTTCTAGCAACAGGAAAGGCAAGAAAGGTATGAGACCATAAAGGCCTTACATTCCTGCAAGATGGATGAAGGTGCATTAGTTAGTGCTCATGTGTTAAAGATGAAAGGCTATACTATTCACCTTGAAAGGCTTGGATTTCCCATGAGTAGAGTAGTAAGAAAAATCCCAATACTGTTTTGATGGTTCAAAAAGGTATGAAAAAGAAAGGGAAGGGCAAATGGAAGGGTAATGGCTCAGGTGGTAAGACCAGAGAGTCAGACAAGCCTGAAACCAAGCCTGTATCAAAGAAGGCATAGCCTTTAAAGGAAGGAGTCCAGTACTTCTGCAATGAACTTGGTTATTGGAAGAGGAATTGCAGACTCTACCTCAAGAATAGCGGGGCTATCGTTTCAGGTATTTATGTTATAGACATTAATTTTTCTACTTCCTCTATATGTGTATTAGATACTGTATGTAGTTCTCATATTTGTACAAATATAGACGGTCTAAAGGATAGCAGAAAGCTGAAGAAGGGCGAGGTGGACCTACAAGTTGGAAACAGATCAAGAGTTGCTACTTTAGCCGTAGGCACTTATTAATTAGTTCTGCATAGTGGGCTTTTGTTAGTTTTGAAGAATTACTATTATGTTCCTGCTTTGAGTAGTAACATTGTTTGTCTTTCTTATTTGGATAAGGAAGGTTATATTTCCATTACTGGGAATGGTAAATGTTCTATTTATTGTAATGACGTTTTCTATGTTGATGTTGATTTGCATGTTGATCATTATATATTAAATTTGAAACATCCTAATAATGGCAATATCTGTAACGTAACTACTAAAAGGATAAAATCAAATTATTTTAATCTGACCTTCCTATGGCATTGTCGTCTAGGCCATATAAATGAGAAACATATTTCTAAACTCCACCAAGATAGATTTCTTAACTTATTTGATTTTGAATCATATGATACATGCAAATCTTACTTATTAGGAAAGATGACGAAGGCACCTTTTATTAGGCATAGCGAGAGGACCATTGAATTGTTGGGCCACATGCATACAGATGTTTGTGGACCATTAAATATAGCTGCCAAAGGAGGTTACATATATTTCATTACATTTATAGACGACTTTAGTAGATATGGCTATATCTATCTAATGAAACATAAATCTGAATCTTTTGAAATGTTCAAACTATTCCTAAATGAAGTATAAAACTATTATTCTCTAGCAATTCTTGTATTTCATCACAATTTTCTTATATATTTGTTGGTTTTAAACTCAAATTGTGCATAAACTTTATACATATGAAGGAAAATGTGATGTTATGAAAATACTTTGAAAAGTGAAAATTTTAAGCTAAATGTATAAGGCTTATATTAAATTGAAGAAAATTGGAAAGCTCATAAAATCATTCTCTTCGTAGGAGGATGAGAACAAGAAGTAGAAGCCTACATAAATCCTTGGAGGTGGGGAAAAGAAGAACAAAAGCCAAAAAGGAAGATCAAAGAAGTAGCTTGATGGTGCTCCCAGTCGCTTTTGCTTCTCTACATCCATACAAAAGTGAAATCACCTAAAAAATAAGTCCTTCTGACTGTGTTTGCTTTTGCTATGCCACAATGAAGCAAAAGTGAAAACACATAAAAAATAGGCCCTTCTGACCTCATTCGCTGTGGGTTCGCAATAACAAAGCAAAAGTAAAGTTGCAATACTGCAACTGTGCATTTTAAAAAAGTAACGCCTCAGCTAGCTTTTTTAACCTAAGAGGGTCACTGAAATACGTACATTCTACACAGGGAAGAGGCTGGGAACACAAGGGATGCTTCTTGGAGAGAACCTTGGGAAACATTAGAGCTTTTCGAAGAGATTTGTGAAGAGTTTCAAGGGTTTTCTACCCCTTTTCTGGTTTTGCCTCTTTTCTTCCCATTTTGCTGTTATGGTTATGATTCTCAAGCTAGTTATTAGGTTGTATTGATCATGAGTAGCTAAAACTCCTAATTAGGATTACTTTTACCAATTGTATGGATTGAAACTATTGGATTATCTTGCTTTTGTTGGTTAATGAGTATATATGTTGATTTTTCTTTGAGCTTAATGCTATCTTGTGCTTGATCATCACATGATTAGAGTTGTTCAATTGGAAGATGCTTGAGAGAGCTATTTTGATTATAGAACTTAAGAAAAATCATGCTAGACTTGAAGTTTAGGGATTAAATGGATGGTTTGTTGTTAGAATAGAGATATATCTAACAACCTAGTATAGTCAAGTGAAGGCTTGCTTTGGAAAGATGATTTTCATTAATTGTAAACAAGAGGTTGAATATTTTTAATGAAGATTACAAATCAATCTTAACTTGAGAGAGCTTGGTTGATGATTTTAGGATCTTCGACTGGTATATAGACTCATTTAACTAGCATAAGTGATTTTATTGCATAGTTTTACAAAATACAATGGGGAAAAAGTAATCCTAAGCCTTTAAAACTTGAAGTAGAATCAATTTTACAATTACCTTTGTTTTACCTTCTTATTTTCAGAAAAAATCCTTAATTGGCACACTTAATTTCAAATGATTTTATTCAACCTAATTAAGAACATGGTTGCATTAGTTAACTCACTTTTGTCATAGTCCTTATGGATCGACAATTATTTTCTTACTAATTTATTACTTGCGACCCATACACTTGCAAAAGCTAAACAGTGAACAAGTTTTTGGCGCCGTTGCCGGGGACTATTGACTAAAGTCTTTTGAGTTAATTAGTGTAACTGTGTGATTGATTACGCTTGAATCCTTCTCCTCTTCTTGTTTCACTTTCTTAATTTGCTTTGGTTTTAAGTATAGTTATAGTTATAGTTATAGCTCTTTTTCTTGTTTTTCTTAGTTTAGTCATATTTGTTGATAAGTTTGATACTCGTTGTGAGATTTTTGACTTCTAGGTACTCATGCTTCGTATGCAAACTGATTTGGAAGTCATTCTTGATGAAGTTGTTGAAGAATATTTTTTAGAAGATTTTGAAATTGAACCAGAGACTCCACCTTCTGTGCAACCTATCCAAGGACCTACATCTTTGCCAGTACTAGTGCAACCGAGGCCTCCACCTCATCCTTATCCATATTACAATATGGAAAATCCTAATGATGATGACTTGGAGTGCATGTAGCAAGAAAGCTCTACCTATCAATTTAGCATCCAGTTTCCTACTATACAAGCTCGGAATTTTGAGTTGAAGCCAATCATGCTTCAAATACTCCAAATGACTGGCTTGTTTTTGGGAACTCAGAATGAAGACGCTACTAACCATTTGACACACTTTGTACAAGTGTATAAGAACTTCAAGTTTCAAGGAGTAACTTTAGATGCGCTCAGATTACAACTCCTCCCTCTATCACTTGACAAGAAAGCAAGAACTTGTCTTACCACTCTACCTCCTAACTCCATCACTACTTGGGATTAAATGGCATCTAAATTCAATGCAAGGTTCATTCCAAGAGGTAGACGGGCAATTCAAAGAGTTGAACTCCTGGGTTTTCAACAATAGGCAGGAAAAATTTTTCATGAACCATGTGAGAGATTCAAGGAGTTGTGGCGTAGTTGTCCCAACCATGAACAGAAGACCTATGTCTTTCTTGGAGCCTTTGAGGTCAGATTAGATGTACCCACTTCAAATATGCTTAACAATGCCACAAATGGTGGAATTGGCAAGATGGGAGTTTGTGATATATCATAATTGTATGAGGAAATTGCTTCTAGTTCCTTGCAACAAACTGAAAAATCATGTTCTATCTATAGAACATATAAGGAAATTGCCGCTCATCTTGAAGCAATTGCTAAGAGATTTGATTAACTTGAATTGAAGATAGAGAGAAATTCTTCCAAAAATGTGAATGCTATCCAAGCTCCAAGTCCTTCTTGTAAAATATGTGGAGAAGCCCACTCCTATGAAGAATGTCATCATACTATAGAGTCAGTGAGTTATTTGAACAATAATCAAAGGTATCAATGTGGCAACCCCTACTCTAATACCTATAACAAGGGTATGAGGGACCACCCTAACATCTCTTGGAAGACTGAACTTAGTAAAAATCCTATTAATCACTATGCTTTTACTAGTAAGCTAATGCATCCATCAGGCTTTGAACAACTATAAAAGCCACAAGAGGGTGATTCTGAGACAAATACACTCTTGAGGAAAATTCTCAAAGGTCAAGAAAGCTTATATGGCACAGTTTCTCTACATGACATGGAAATCAAGAATCTTGAGATATAAGTGGCATAAATTGCTTCACACTTGAGTACTCAACCAAGAAATGGTCTTCCAAGTGATACTATTCCTAATCCTAAGCGAGAAGGTAAAAAAGAATGTAAGGCTCTCACTCTATAAAGTGGTAAGATTTTACCTGATATTCCAAGTATGGGTAAGGCTACTACAAAGCTAAAGGACCACGTTATTGAAGATCTTAATCTTATTGAAGAGGATGACGAAGAAATTGTGGTTGAGGAAGAGGGCAACAAGAAGAGAAAACAAATTGAGGAGAATCTAGATAATGTTGTGCAAAGCAAAACCATTGCTCCTGAAATATGGAAGAAAAGAAAAGGAACAACAACACTTCTCCTCCATGATATGTCCCATCACCCCTTTTCCACAAAGGCTCAAGAAACATCAAGAAGATGGGTAATTCAAGAATTTTATTGAGATGTTCAAGCAGTTGCCTATCAATATTCTCTTGCGGAAGCCTTAGAGTAAATGCCTAAATATGCTAAGTTCATGAAAGATGTACCTCAAAGAAAAGAAGGTTTAATGAGTTTGAGATGGTAGCCATCACCAAAAGCTTCACTAATGTTATCAAACAACTACCACCTAAGTTGAAGGATCTTGGGAGCTTCTCTATACCTTGTCATGTTGGAGGTAAATTCTTATGGAATGGTTTATATGATCTTGGTTCTAGTGTCAACCTTATGCCTTTATCTATGTTCAACAAGTTGGGATTAGGTGATGCTAAACCTACCACGGTTACTTTGCAATTGGCAAATAGAAGCTTATCTTATCCTAAAGGGATTATTGAAGATGTTTTAGTTAAGGTTGATAAGTTCATATTTTTGGCTGATTTTGTTGTACTTGAGTTTGATCCAGATAGAGAAAGGCCTTTACTGCTAGGAAGGCCATTTTTGGCTACGACTAGAACTTTGATAGATATGGAAAAAAGTGAGTTGACTTTAAGGGTGGCTGACGATGAGCAAGTTACCTTTAATATGAATCAATTGATAAAGACCCCTCATGTGCATAAAGGTTGTTTATTTCTTGATATGATTAGTCTGGTCACATAAGAGGAATTTGAGACCTCTATGATTGAAGATCCACTTGAAGTCGCTCTTCTTGATATTGATTCAGAGGGTTTAGATGTAGTAGAGTACAAGGCTATTATGGATGCTTCAACCCCTTATCCTAGAAGGAGGATACCGCTTGAGTTACTTGATTTGGGTTTTACTAGCCAAACAAAGTTAAAATCTACTATAGAGGAACCACCTTCACTTGAGATTAAAAAATTGCCATCTCATCTACAATATGCTTATCTGGGTTCCAACAACACTCTTCTAGTGATTATTGCTTCGGATCTCACTATTCAATAAGAGGAGTAGTTAGTTAAAGTCTTAAAAGCTTATAAAAGGGCTATTGGGTGGACAATTACTGATATCAAGGGCATTAGCCCCTCTATGTGAATACACAAGATCTTTTTAGAAGAGAATCATAAGCCTTCCACTGAACATCAAAGAAGACTCAATCCTATTATGAAGGAAGTAGTAAAGAAAGAGCTTCTTAAATGGCTTAATTCTGGTATTGTATACCCTATTTCTGATAGTTCTTGGGTGAGCCCAGTCCAATACATCCCCACAAAGGGCAGTAAACCTGTAGTGGCTAATACCCACAATGAACTCATTCCTACTCATACCATTGCTGGGTGGAGGGTTACATGGACTACCATAAGCTCAATACAACAACTCGCAAGGACCACTTCCTATTGCCTTTCATTTATCAAATATTGGATAAACTAGCTAGAAAGGAGTTCTTTTGTTTTCTGGATGGTTATTTGGGGTACACCTAAACAACAATTGCTCCGAAAGACCAAGAGAAGACTATATTTACGTGCCCATATGGCACCTTCGCTTTCAAGTTCATGCCCTTTGGCCTTTACAATGCACCGGCTACATTTCAACGGTGTATGATGGATATTTTTGTTGATACGATAAAGCATAACATCAAAGTATTCATGGATAACTTCTCTGTGTTTATTAATTCTTTTGAAGTGCTTAGCCAACTTAACTCGAGTCTTGAAGCACTGTGAAGACACTTATCTGGTGCTCAATTGGGAGAAATGCCACTTTATGGTGAAAGAAGGCATTGTGTTAGGAAACCATGTCTCCAAAAATGGTTTAGAAGTTGATAGAGCAAAAATAGAGGTGATTAAACAACTTCCTCCACTTACCAATGTTAAAGGTGTAAGAAGCTTTTTGGGTCATGTTGGATTCTATAGATGGTTCATAAAGGATTTTTCCAAAATCACTAAGCCACTATGTGCTTTACTTGAGAAAGATGACGAGTTCAAGTTTGATAATGCATGCTTAAAATGCCGTAGGAGCTATTCTTCGGCAAAAAAAGGATAAAGTCTTCCATCCTATTTGCTATGCGAGCAAGACACTCGATGATGCTCAAGAAAACTACACTACTACTGAGAAAGAGCTTTTGGTCATAGTGCATACATTCGCCAAGTTTCGGCCTTACTTGATTGGTGCCAAGGTGGTTATTCATACTGATCACTTAGCATTAAGGTACCTCTTTAGTAAGAAGGACTCTAAAGCAAGGTTGATTCAATGGATTTTTCTTTTACAAGAATTTAATTTTGAGATTTTTGATAGAAAGGGCTCTAAAAATCAAGTTGCTGACCACTTGTCTAGATTGAGTACTAAAGCTCAACATGATGGGGATCTACCCATTCATGAAACTTTTCCAGAGGAGCAACTCTTTTTAGTGAGTCATTTTGAAGCTCCTTGGTATGCCAACATAGTAAATTATCTTGTGAGTGAAATCATTTCTAAGGACATGAGCTATCACTAACAGAAGAAGTTCTTACATGATGTCAAGTTCTATCATTGGGAAGAACCATTCTTATTTCACTATTGTGCTGATCAGTTGATTGGAAGATGTGTTCCAAAAAGTGAGCAACAAGATGTATTGAAGTGTTATCATTCCTCTGAATATAAAGGCCACTTTGGTGGTAACAAGACTGCTATAAAAGTCTTGCAATCTAGATTTTTCTAGCCATCCTTGTTCAAGGATGCTTACGAATTTGCTCATCTTGTCACTGGTGTCAAAGGGTTGGTAATATCTATAGGAGGAATGAAATGTCACTCAATAATATGTTGGAAGTGGAATTATTTGATGTATGGGGGATTGACTTCATGGGACCTTTTCCCAAGTCCTTCAATAATCAATACATTCTTGTAGCGGTGGATTATGTGTCTAAATGGGTTGAGGCTAATGCTTTTCCAATAAATGATGCTAAAGTAGTGGTCAAATTCATAAGAAAGAATATTTTCACTCACTTCGGTACTCCAAGGGCTATTATTAGTGATGGAGGCACCCACTTTCGCAACCATCAATTTAAATCTCTTTTGAAGAAGTATGGAGTAAAGCATAAGGTGTCTTTAGCCTACCATCCTCAAACAAATGGTCAAGCTAAAATTTCCAATAGAGAAATCAAGAAAACCCTTAAGAAAACTATGGATATCACTCGAAAGGATTGGTCTATGAAGTTAAATGATGCATTATGGGCCTATCGCACTGCTTACAAGACACTACGATATGTCTCCCTACCAGTTGGCTTTTAGGAAAGCTTGTCATCTTCCTGTGGAGTTGGAACACAATGCCTATTAGGCTATTAAGAAATTGAATTTTGATGAGAAAGAAGTGGTGACAAGAGGCTTTTGCAACTTAATAAGCTTGAAGAATCTTGTTTTCATGCATATGAAAGTTGAAAGCTTTACAAGAATATAAAGCTGTGACATGACAAGAAGATTATCTCTAAGTCTTTTAAGCCGAATCAACGAGTGCTCCTATATAACTCTAAGTTGAAGATTTTTCTTGGGAAGTTAAAGTCTAGATGGTCTGGCCCTTTCACTGTGGTTCAAGTCTTTAACAAAGGGGTTGTAGAGCTAGAAGGAGAAGATGGGAGAGATCAAGGTCAATAGACAGCGGTTAAAACACTATTGGGGTGGTACGGTAGAGAGCCAAACCATCACTCTACCTCTCATTGATTCCACTTGACAAAGAGAAAAGTAAGGCTGAAGACTATAAATCAAGAGCTTCTTAGGAGGCAACCCAAGTTCTCAACACTTTATCTGTTCATTTTCCTTTGATTTTTGTGTGTTTTAGTGGATTTATGTTTAGTTTTACCTTTTTGTAGGTAAGAAAGTTTTCCCATGGATGAACAAATGGAATTGCATTGGATTGGTGCTACAATAGGCATTTGATACAAGGAGTTAGAACTACAAAGGGAAGTATACCTCAAATTTTGCATTTGATACTATTTGTTTGAATATCATTAATGTTGCTTGAATAATTTTATAAAAGGTGAATGTGAATTGAGATGTAATGTAGTGGATTGAGCTTTGGAATTGACAACTTTGCTTTGACCATGTTTGAGTAGTACATTATGCTATCTCTTATGTCTTTTGATATGGTTCAATGGTTTGTGAAGAAAGTTGGGTGATGTTTATGGAATTTAGGTTCATTTAGGAATCATTTTATGCATTTTTTTTATTGTTGTCATAATATTTTGATGTGATTGAATGGTGTGCGATAAGATTTGGGTGCCATTTATGGAAATTGGGTGAGTTGGGATGATTTGGGACTCTTATTTTGCTGTCAGAATTTTTTTTTTGTTTTGTTGTCATCCTTTGATATTGCTTTGCAGTGGCGCAACTACAGCAAATGTTTGATTTTTCTATGAGTTACTGTGTGTACGTGGTTACTGTTGCTTTGCTATGGCATAATAAAGGCAATAGCAGCCCATTTTTCCATGTTTCTATCAAGTTTTCCAGTTTTTGCCTTTACTTCACTGTAGTATAGAAAAAGCGAAAACATCCATTTTTTCACCTCTTCTGTGTAGTTTTTCTTGAGTTTGCCTTTGCTTCGCTATAGCAAAGCCAAGGTGAACTCCTTCCATTTTGCACCACTTTTGTGCATCCCTACAGCTCCAAAAAAATTATATATATACATACAATAATACAAAAAAAACACACACACACACACACAAAAATACCATTAAAAAAAGAAGAAAGAATATAATAATATTAAAAAATTTAATTAAAAATTATTATTATTATTATTAAATAAATTTACCATGTCACCCTTATTTCCTATTTCTTTTCCCTTTTTTCCTTATGAGCCTACCCCACATGTAGTCCCAATTCATTTTTGAAATGCTCAAGTCCCTCTTCTTTTGTAAATTCCCTTCTTAGCCATGCCTTAATTCCATTCCATGCCTCTTTCACTCTCAGATCCTCTACTCTCAACTCCACTACAAACCCCATGATCTCTTTCTCTCTCTCATTCTTCACCGTCGACCCAACCTCCTCCAACCCTAACATCCTACCTTCAGTTCACTCTCTCAGCTAGCCCTCCCTTCAGCTCTATCTTCACCATCTCAAAACCCTAAAATCCAGCACCCATAGCTCATTTTTCCCTTAGCTTACCACTCTCTCCACCGTTGTTCCCCTCTCCATTCCTTTCAGCTCCATCTCCAACATTCCCCATCCCTCAATGTCATCTCCCTCCTCTATTGACCCACAAATCCCATACTCACTCCTTCTGTTCCCCCATCACCATTCTTGCACGATTTCTCCCTCTCTCTGTAATATCCCAAAAAGTGATTAAGGGCTAATGACTTTAAAAGTGGATATAATTATTGTTGAATAAAAACTTTTGGAGAATGTGTGATGGGAATTTGGATATTTTAATGATTCCAATGTCTTCCTTGTGAAAATTCGTGTGGGGAGAGTGTTTATTGTGAAATTGGAAGCATTGGGAACAATCGTGCAAAAGTTGAAAACTCTGTCCATTGAAACTCTGTACAGGGCAGCCAATTTGTATGGACGTTTTAAATAGGCAAATGGTGTCTAAAAACTCTGAAATTTTCCAGTATTAAAGTTCACATGTCAAGCTTCAAAATGAACATATAATTTGTATCATTTTGATTTGTGACCTAAGAGTTTTGGATTTTTGAAGTTTGCCCAGCGAAATTAATTATTTTCTGGAACAGTATGCAAAGATTGAAATTCTGGGAATTTTGTGGTGATTTTCAGTAATGGAAAATATTTTTCATATGAAGAGGACTTAAATATCTTTCATTTGGCTTTGGAATCACCTCATTTCGATTTTTCTAGAATTAGTTATGATTTTTCAAAGTTGGCCAGAAAATCTGAAAATGTGAAATTAGAAATTATGACATCATCATGTGGTAAGGTGACATCAACATGGAATTAAAAGCAATTCCATCATCTTGATCAGCCATTCCCGACCCATTTCAGAGGAAAAAAAATGTGAAGAGAGCTTGGAGAAAAGAGAGAAAAAGAGGAAGAAATCTCGCAAGGTAAGCTGATTTCTCCGACGATCTAGCTCCTAACGCGTATAATTCCGACTCTAAGCTACTCCTCTTTATTCTTTAAGGTTGTGAAGCTCAAAATTTGGTGTTTCAAAGAGGCTAGGGTTCAGCCAAATTTGGGAAAAGCTAGAGGGAGCTAGAGGTAACTTCCAAACTTTCGTATATTGCTTATTCTGGCTGCTGTGGGCAATTTAATCGGTGAAATTTCGCCGGATTGCCATTGGTTTTAAAGTTTGGAAATTGAGTTTCCTAAGGGTTATGCTGCCCAATTTTGGTTCAAATAGTAGTTATAACCTAATGTAATAGTGAATAAAGTGGTTAGGAGTAGAAAGGAACGCGTTTACGGAGCCGAAATCGTAAAACCCCAATTTTTCCCGGAGAACATGTATATTTTGGCCAAGGCTGTAAATGGGTCTTAGGTTTGGATTTTCAATGATTTGATGATTCCATTGGATTCAGTGGGCGAAAATAGGTGGGGTTACAGTTGGGCACTTTTTCAAAAAAGGCTGAGAAAGCATAATTACGGAAACACCCCTAAAACCCTAAAAGTAGGGCTGCCAAGGGTAATTTCGTAATTTGACATTGAATTTGATAATTCTGAGTCCGTAAATGGATTCCTTGGGCGAAAATATGTTAGGATAGCCCATGTCAAAATTTCAAGAAAAGTACAGCCGGACCGGGTACGACGGGCCCTGGCCGGGTCCCCGGGAGTATTTTTGTAAATTTTCATTATAGACTCATATAACCCCAAGTAACACTATGGAAGTGTCTAAATGGTGCATTTGGAATTACAGGATTCGATATTTGCCGCCCTCATGAGCTAATTGCGTCGAAGGACATCAGGAAAGGACAAGGTAGTGACTCTCTCTCTTATACTATGTGTAATGCTCTGTATATGTGTGTTATCACTGTTCTGTGATGAATCTTTGATGCTGCTGCGGTTACAGCTGGTGATAGCTGTCGTTTACAGCGCAAGCTGTCGTTTACAGCGTAAGCTGTCGTTATTGTGATTACAGCGTAAGCTGTCGTGATGGTGATTACAGCGTAAGCTGTCGTGATTATGATTACAGCGAGAGCTGTCATATTGTGTATACAGCCGTGAGTGCTGTCGTTTGTGGTGAAAACCATGTATCTCTGAGATTGCTGCTGCTGTTGCTGTTTGTGATTTATATACATGCTTTGTGTTTATGCATTGTGTAAGTGGTTTGTTACTACTGAGATTCTCTCGAATCTCATTCTTTCCTATGACTAACATTTCAGACAGGGCGTGTGGTTCAAAGGAGAAGCGGCCAACCCGGAGCAATTAGGGCCCTTGGGGGTATATAGTTGAGTTGGAAACGTTGGTTAAGTATTTTGAACTTGGGATTACTGTATATTCTGAATCAGGAACACTACATTCGATTTTGGTTGTGTAATCCCCTAGTGTATACTTATAAACCTTCAGGTTTTTATGCATAGAACCCGGGAGTTGCCGGGGATGCGGTTATACACTCTGATATGATTGAATGTACATTAACTGCACAGGTAATTATATTCGAATATTGAAATTGAGACCTGGATGGAAAAAAAAGAGTTTTGAAACTTTTGTAAAAATTTTACTGTGAGACAGAAAGTTTAAAACGAGGTTAAAGCATCCAATGGTCTCTAATCCGATTTAAATATGTGTTATCGAATTATAATTACGTGTTTAAAGGCAGGGGTTACATTTTGGTATCAGAGCCGTAGTTCCTGGCAAGGGTAGAGGTTGCTAGCATAGATCACTTAGATAGTAGTAGGGATAGAAGATTATCTGTGAATGATTGTTGTGTATGCACATGTATGTTTTATTGACATGGATATATATATGAGTTTTGTGACTATATGTGCATACTATCTCTGCTAAATTAATGGGGTAAGTTGTTTGTAGAATGAAGAAAACTAGAGGACGCCCCAATATTCCGTGTGTAGACCCAGAGGTGGAGGTCGTCAATGATAATCCACCAGATCCTATGCAAGAGCTGATGGGTCTAATCCGGGATCAAAGAGATATGATAACTGAGTTGAGAGAAGAGCTCAGAGCAGAGAAGGCAAAGAACAAGGAAGGTCCAGTTCAGTCCACTCCGGAGGAAACTCAAGGAGAAACCCGTCATGAGGACACTGCTGAAGGGTCAGCACGACCCCTGGAGTCCCCACCTTACATTGTCCCAAATCAAGAATCACATGGGATGCCGCTTAGAGAGGAAAGAGACCTTCACATGGGATCAGGCTATAATCTTTAAATTCCTTACTCGGTATTCTGCCCTGGTTTGCTATGATCGTCTTTTGCTTCTCTGTTCAATTATGCTATTGTTCTTGTCTAAGGTAATTTTCATATCCTTCATCCATGTTTTGTTGGGGTTTTGTTGGATTAAGGTTGAGATTATGATTAGGGTGGCAATATGATGACTTTGTGGTTATGATTAATTGGGGAAGCATGTTATCTTGAAGCTTGAATCTAAATGGTGATTTGCGGATGAGTATGTTGCAACTTCTTATGGTTGTTTTTAGTAATGTTTTTATAGATCTTTACATAGGTGGTTGGTGGTCAAATACTACTAAAAAATGTTGCTATAAAATCTTTTGCTTGTTGATCCTAACTAGAACAAGTTGCCATTAATTTTTAAACCATGAAAATCTCCTTTAAACACTAAAATGAAAATGACCATGTATTTATTATTAGTGAAGACCCAATGTGGACCAATGCCTCAAGATTTTAGAACAACCTCTACAATTGCATTATGCACCATTCCTTTGTGAATTTGAGAACTAGTGCTTGGTCACTCTGTTTTACACCCTTAGCTTTTACTTATAACCTTTTATTATAGAAACCCAAATTCCTATTCACTTAGTCTAAGGAATATTATGAATTACTCTTAACTTCTTTTGTTCCCTACAATTACTAATGATTGTGTTTGTTAAACCTATTTTCTTCCTTAGATCATTTGATTTTGACTGAGAAATGCATAAACGAAATAGGTTAGTTAGGTTACCACAATGCACTGGGTTTGGATTAGCTACGTCTTTATTGTTGACCAAGTACCATTTGGGGTATCAAAAGATTTTGAAGGTAGTAAGGATAGGCTTAAGTATGGAATTCTATTTGGAAGATCTAGAACCAGATAGATTTCAAGCTTGGGGGAAAATTTTGTTTTTAGGGCCAGTGTTTCTCTTTTTCTTTTCTTGTTTTAATGGTGTATTGTTCATTGTTTTTGTATGTGTTTTTCTTTGGTTCTGTTTTTGTTCGAATAATAACCAAGCACCAAGCTACTCCTAAAAAGCTAGCACCTAAAAGGAAAAAGGCAAATGTTGCACCTCCCTTTCCTTCACCTCCACCAACTCAACCACCTCCTCCACCTTCTCCACCGAATTTGCTATAAGTTGTTAAGGACCTCATGAACTCACGACCTTTGTGTCAAGAGCCAGAATTCCCTTCTAATACTTGGTTTAAGTTCTACAAGTTGGTGACTGAAAAACTTGGTTTAGGGAATCTGTTGGCATCACGAGCTGCTGGCAATGAAACATTTGTCAGACATTTCTATTACTATGCCCGTTGTCATGGTATTTTATCAATACAGCTGAGAGGTGTCCCACCTTGTGGCAAGAACTTCATCAATAAGGAATTCATTCACCAATTCTATAATCTCCCTTTCTACCCCAGATGTCAATATCATCTTCTAAAAAATGATGTTGAAAATTTTCCCTTGAATGCCATTGATGATGCCTTGGTAAAACCCGGTGAACCTCAATGGTATAGATCAAGAGGCAAGTATATCTATCTCAAGAAAACGAGCCTGAATGAAGAGGCCCGACTATGGTTAAACTTTATCACTTTCAATGTCACCCTTGTAAGCAATAGTAGCACTGTACCCATATTAACTCCTTTACTTATATACTTCTTCATGACTGGTCAGTAGGTGAAATTAGAACACATCCTCTATGAGACCTTGTATAATTGTGCTCACACCAAGAGAAAGGGAACTTATATGGTTCTATCATATCTGATTTTTGACCTCTTCACAAAGGCTCATATTCCAAAATCTTCAGATGATATTCACTTACAACGCTCTCCCCCTTACCAGTATGGTAAGACCAAGTTAGATCACAAGGGACTAGCTGACTTGGATTGCGACAGACCCCCGATCACATTACGTAGTATCATGATGAGCTTTCGCTGAAAAAAAAGGAACGAGCCAAGGAACGCCTTCACAAAAAGCACATAAAGACTATACTGGAAGGAATTACAAGAAAGTTGGGTGTCGAGGTGTTACCTAGGTTGAGAGTAATAAGGATGAGGACCAGCCCACAAGTCAAAGAGGAAAAGAAATTGTTGTTTTTCATAATCCAGCTGAGGGAGAAAGTGGTGATGATCCAGAATCTAGTGCATCTGAGAGTGTCTATGTATCATTCCATTCGATCTTTTAGATCCATACTTCGCCTCAATGGTTATGCCACGATGTCCTTAAGCCTATATGCGATGGATATTGAGGAGGTGGTTTATGTTGGCGAGCATAAGGATCTTATTTCCAGTAGAGCTACTGATACTGACACCTCTTAGTTAGAGTATGATCCTATAAATAATTCTGATGCCTGACAAGGCTCCTCTGACTATTGATTTTTCCTTAACTACTTGTCCTTTTCGCTGTGTTTTCATTGACATCTTTTTAGTGTATAGATTAGAGTTAGAATTTTTGTACAGTTGAACTTAGGTTTATGTGAATATGCTGCAATCTTGTGATGTTGGCTACTGATGGCTAATAGTTATTTTCTATGCTAGCTCTGTCATTCTCACCAGTTGTCCATATGATAGATTTAAATACGGGCACTAATGTCCTGTCTCTAACTTGATGATTGGTTGCCTTTGTGCTTGTTACTGTCAGCTACACCATTGACAATACTGTGAATATTACTTGTCTATGTGTGTTGGTTTAAGTTATCGTTGCGTACAAGTTTGTGATTGTTGAACTTTCCTTCAACTTAAGTTGATACTGAGAACACTGTTGATTTCAGGTTTGGGGGAGGGAAATTGTGAAAATTTTGAATATAAACAGTGAATGCACAGAGACATACAACAAATTTTGATGTGTAGTTTGATTGAAAACGGGGTGAAATATATGAAATTTCACAAATTTAAGCCTTTGCTTGGAGAATTGTAAAGAAAAGATCTTTTGAATTGGTTAATTGTATGTTTAGGATTGCATGAATGGTCCTATGATTGGATAGCTGCTTAGTATTATGCTTGACAGGAAATTGTGATTGATATGCCTTGTTGAGTAAGTTATAATGTTGGAGTAAGTTTCTAAGGAATTCTCTTGAGCATAATCTTGCACTATTGGACTCAGGGATGTTTTGAAGGTTTTTGTTGAAGAAACTCTTGGTAAACTAGGGATGTTTTAGAAACTCTTGGTAAACTATTGGAATTCTCTTGAGCATAATCTTGCACTATTGGACTCAGGGATGTTTTGAAGGTTTTTGTTGAAGAAACTCTTAGTAAACCATCTTATATATCTATTTTCAAATATATAATTTCCAAATCTACTTTAGAATTTTTCAAAGCTTATGGTGCATCTCATATAGTTTTGAAACATGATTTAGGCATTTTGTTAAAAAGCGTTTGAGCCTTTCAAGCTAACCTACATTGTTATTCTTCCATTTTGAACCCAATTTTGAGCTTTTATAGAAAAACCAATATAAATGTTCTTTTGAAAGCCAATTCACTTCCTTAACTCCTAACCTAAAAAACCATGGAACACCCTACTTTAAGATAGATGGAAAAAATGGTTTGATGTGTGAAAGGGCAAGTTATGAATATGAAATGTGTAAATTGTTGAGGGTTGACCAAAGTATACAGAAACCACGCCAATACTCTCTAAAAAAAATAATAAAAAAATTCAAAGAGGCTTGGTTGAAAGAAAACAAGTTAGTTCAATTTGGGTGAACACAAAAAAGAAGTTAAAAGTTAGTTCATTTATCTCAAAGTTTTTGTATTTATTCCTTTTTCCCTTCCATTCAAACACCCTAATCCTATGGCCACATTACAAGCCTAAAAGTCCTTTTGATTTTGACATCATATGAGGTAAATTGCAAGTAGAGAAAGATGAAAGAGAGGATAGTGAAGTTGTAGAGTTGAAAATTTGTATGAGTTGGAGTGTTATGTGTGACTAAGATAGAATCCGAAGAAGTGTCTTTTGATTCCATACACACACACAGACACACTAAAAGGACTCTTGAAAAACTTGCTCAAAGATTATAAGGCATTCATATTAGCATATTCTCTCTCCTTAAAGCAATGAATGAGGGCATGAACATATCTGCAATTTAGATAAGCAATTTATGAATTCATGTTATATGTGTGAATTTGATTAAGGACAAGTAAAAGCTTAAGTTAGGGGAGTGTTATTCTCTAGAAATTCTTATATTTCATCACATTTTTTATATCTATTTGTTGCTTTTAAACTCAAATTGTGCATAAACTTTATACATATGAAGGAAAATGTGATGCTATAGAAATACTTTGAAAAGTGCAAATTTTAAGCTAAATGTATAGAGGCTTAGATTAAATTGAAGAAAATTTAAAAGCTCATAAAATCCTTTTCTTTGTAAGAGGATAAGGACATGAAGTAGAAGCTTACATGGATCCTTGGAGGTGGAGAAAAGAAGAACAAAAGCCAAAAAGGAAGATCAAAGAAGTAGCTTGAAGGTGCTCCCAGTCGCTTTTGCTTCGCCACAGCAAAGCAAAAGCAAAATCACCTCAAAAATATGTCCTTCTGACCGCGTTTACGTTTGCTATACCATAATGAAGAAAAAGCAAAAACACATAAAAAATAGGCCCTTCTGACCTCGTTCGCTATACGTTTGCTATAGCAAAGCAAAAGTAAAGTTGCGACATTGCAATTGTGTATTTTGAAAAAGTGACACTTCAGCTGGCTTTTTAACCAAAGAAGTTCACCAAAACGCATACATTCTGCACAGGGAAGAGGCTGGGAACACAAGGAATGCTTTTTGGAGAGAACCTTGGGAGATTTTAGAGCTTTTGGAAGATATTTGTGAAGAGTTTCAAGGGTTTTCTTCCCCTTTTCTGGTTTTCCCTCTTTTCTTCCCATTTTGTTGTTATGGTTATGATTCTTAAGCTTAGTTGTTGGGTTGTATTGATCATGAGTAGCTAAAACTCCTAATTAGGATTACTTTTACCTATTGTATGGATTGAAACTATTGGATTATCTTGCTTTTGTTGGTTAATGAGTATATATGTTGATTTTTCTTTGAGCTTAATGCTATCTTATGCTTGATCACCACATGATTAAAGTTGTTCAATTAGAAGATGTTTGAGAGAACTATTTTGATTGTAGAACTTGAGAAAAATCATGCTAAACTTGAAGTTTAAGAATTAAATGGATGGTTTGTTGTTAGAATATAGATATATTTAACAACCTTGCATAGTCAAGTGAAGGCTTGCTTTGGAAAGATGATTTTTATTAATTGTAAACAAGAGGTTGGATATTTTTAATGAAGATTAAAAATCAATCTTGACTTGAGAGAGCTTGGTTGATGATTTTAGGACTTCAACTAGCATATAGAATCATTTAACTAGCATAAGTGATTTAATTGCATAGTTTTACCAAATTTAATATGGAAAAAGAAATCTTAAGCCTTTAAATCTTGAAGTAGAATCAATTTTACTATTACCTTTTTTTACCTTCTTGTTTTAAAAAAAATTCCTTGATTGACAACTTAATTTCAAATGATTTTATTCAACCTAATTAAGAATATAGTTACATAAGTTAACTCGCTTTTCTCATAGTCCGTGTGGATCGACAATCATTTTCTCACTAATCTATTACTTTCGACCCGTATGCTTGCAGAAGCTAAACAACGAACAAGAACCAACTTCGAAAAACAATTAAAGCACTTCAATCTGATCAAGGTGGTGAATATTTGAGCAAGAGTTCATTGACTATCTTAGGAGTTGTGGGATAATCTAACAATTAACTCCTCCAGGAACACCATAATGGAATGGAGTTTCTAAACGGAGGAATAGAACACTATTAGCTATGGTTCAATCTATGATAAGTCAAACAGATCTTCCATCATCCTTTTGGGGAATTGCCATAGAGATAGCTGCATTCACAGTAAATCGAGTTCCATCTAAGGCAGTTGAAAAGATGCCATATGAGATATGGACTGGAGAGAAACCAATTTTATCTTTTCTCAAGATCTGAGAATGTGAGGTATATGTTAAGTAACAAGCCTCAGATAAATTATGTTTATTTGTGGGGTATATGTTAAGTGTTTGTATTCGAAACGGTAATTTTCTAGAAAGAAAGTTTATTTCTAAAACAACCAGTGGGAGCAAGGTATATCTCGAAGAAGTTCGAGAGTCACAAGATAGTATAGAACCACAGATGGAAATTAGAGAAGACTCACAACAAGTTGCTGAGCATCCTCAAGTAATATAAGGTCTATGACAATCTGATAGGGCACGGCATCAGCCTCAAAGATATGAATTTCTGATTATTGGAAGCCATGATGTGTTGCTCATTGAGCAACAACCACCTATCGAGAAGCCATAGTGGGACTAAACTCAAGAAATGGCTAAATTCCATGAAGTCTGAAATGCAATCCATGTATGACAATCAGGTTTGGACCTTAGTCGATCCACCCGAAGGTGTAAAAACCATCGAGTGCAAATGGGTTTTCAAGGAGAAAACTGATATGGTTGGCAATGTAAATATCTTCAAGGCACGACTGGTTGCAAAAGGATTTACTCAAACTCATGGTGTAGACTATGATGAAACCCTTTTCCTAGTTGCAATGGCCAAATCAATCAGAATCCTTATTGCCATTGCAGAATATTATGATTTTGAAATATGGCAGATGGACGTCAAAACAGCCTTCCTTAATGGAAATCTCCTTGAGGATGTGTACATGACACAACCTGACAGTTTTATATGTCCAGAGGACTCTGGTAAAGTTTGCAAGCTTCAAAGATCCATTTATGGATTGAAGCAAACATCTCAAAGCTGGAAACATCGTTTTGATGAAATAGTCAAAGAGTTTGGATTCATTCAAAGCATCGATGAACCTTGTGTTTACAAGAATGTTAGTGGGAGCACAGTTGTATTTCTAGTGCTTTATGTAGATGACACCTTACTCATTAGGAATGACATTCCTACCTTGCAGAGTGTCAAGACTTGGTTAGGAAAGTCTTTCTCGATGAAAGACTTAGGTGAAGCCACATACATCCTAGAGATTAAGATCTAAGAGATAGATCCAAAAGACTAATAGGCCTAAGTCAGAGCACATACATAGACAAGATACTGCATAAGTTTAGTATCCAGGATTCAAAATGGGGTTACATGCCCTATGCTCATGGCATCTATCTTAGCAAGGATCTGTGTCCTAGTACACTTGATCAGCGAGATTGTATGAGTAAGGTTTTATATGCCTCGGCCATTGGATCCATCATGTATCCCATGTTATGTACTCGACCAGATGTCCCATTTGCCTTAAGTATGACCAGTAGAGATCAAAAAGATCCTGGTGAGGGTCTTTAGACTATCTTCAAGAATATCCTAAAGTATTTAAAAAGGACTAAGGACTTAGTTTTGGTTTGTTGTAGATTGGATACTGAGCTCTGTGTAACTGGTTACACAAATGCAAGTTTCCAAACTGATCAATATGACCTAAAATTGCAATTTGGATAAGTATTACTCCTGAATGGTGGAGCAGTAAGATAGAAGAGCTCTAACCAAAGCACTGTAGTAGATTCTGCAACAAAAGCTGAGTATATAGCAGCATCGGATACAACTAAAGAAGACGTTTGGATTATAAAGTTCATTACTAAACTAGGGGTGGTGCCTACCATCTCAAATTCAATAGATTTGTTCTATAACAATAGCGGTGTCATTGCATAGGCCAAGGAGCCTAGGTCACATAAAAGGACTAAGCATATACTTAGGTGATATCATTTTAGTAGAGAAATCAATGATAGAGGTGATATAAAGATATGCAAAGTAGCAGGAGAAGACAAGACAATGTTGCTGACCCTCTTACCAAGCCTCTTACACAGGCAAAGCATGAGCATCATGTTAGGACAATGGGAATTAGGCAAGTTAATGATTGTATCTAGTGTAAGTGGGAGGATGCTGGAAATTATGCCTTAAGGGCCAATCATTGTACTTTAAACATTATTATTTAGTGTATTTCTCCATTATGTTATCATATTATTCACATGTTCACTTTGATGATTGTATCCTTGGATATATCACAAAGATTGTCCTAAATGTCCCTTGTAAGTCGTCTATGTGGGAGAAGAGATGAAACAAGATCAATATGACTTTGATAAGATATGGAGATACGAATCAAAGTCTTAGGCACCTGTAAGAGTTAGTACAAGGTGCTAGACCGACCCACTATGAGAAAGCTATATGGATCAAGTCATAAGCTTTTCTCATATACAACCACGTCACAATGCCCTTTGACCTAAAGTCATAATAGATTCCTACATAAGAGTTGCTAAGCTTTGAACTAGTCAAAAGTCACTTTTGACTGGGTGATGATAAAGGCTACGATCTGGTTTAGTGGTTTTTCATGCAGAGGAATATGAATGATTAAGATGGAATTTGTCATTCATATTAGCAGAGAGATATTACTGGGCCCCTCGATCAGTGAGTTTGAGAAATGTATGGCCATACTATGATGGAAAGGAGTTTCCATTTCTATTGTCAGACTACTCAAGAATTGAGAAAGTAATGGTCAGGAACAAGAGATGACATTATTCATGCCTCATGCTTGACCTATATATCATGTGACAAAAGGGACATGGCATGGTTGTATGACAGGTTGCATCATGTTAACGATCATCATATGAATTGGATAGTCATAATGTCTTACTAGAGGCCGCTTACGACTTGTGGGTTAGTACAGTTATTGGCCTATTGCCAACTTTGTATGGGCCAACAGGGTCACACACAATAATGGCCCAACATGAGTTAATATTTAATCTAGGGTGGATGAATTTATATTTATATATATAATATAAAATTCGAGAAAATAAAATTAATAATATTATATATGTGTGTGTGTGTGTGTGTATTATATGATATTATTATATTGTGTTAGTTTTAAATTTAATTTTATTAAGATAAATTAGATTTAATCACTAACATGATAAAGATATAGTATCTCAGATTTAATTTATGAAGATAAATTAAATCTAATGGCTCTTTATTTGGATTAAATAAATAGGTTAAATTAAAACTGTTGGAAAGATTTAATTTAAACTGAATTTATTTAATTAGCTCATCAAGATAATTAATTGTTAATTAATTTCAAAATTAATAAAGATTAATTTTGAAATTTGAATATAGCCCCATGGGTTATAAAATTGATAAAGCAGAAAAACTCAAACAAGGATGAGAATTCAGAGTCGTAAGGGAAACCCTAGGAGACATTAGAGGTGCTAGCACATAGTCTGTGTTGGAGAGCATTCATGTGGATACCAGTAAAGGGAGCGAACCTAAGGTGTTGGCTCCTAGAGATCGAAAAACCCTAAATTGAACAGGTACGAATCTTCCTAACTCGGTTTAAATGTCGTTGATAGATCTGCAATTGGGATTGGCGAAATTTTAAATTCTTCCACTATGCTTGCCGATCCCAACACACACAACCTCTTACTGCGCTGTTCATCCTTACGGACCTTACTGTGTATACTATTCAATATAACACAACATGTGTTAGATTCCAAGTTTTGATGATAACAAAAGATTGTTGTGTGTTATGATAAGAAACTTATGATTTGCAAGATTAGACAATGGTTAAAAAATTACCAAATGCATATCACTAACTTCAGAGGTCATTGCTGTTTTTTTTAACTGATGTACTCGAGCATTGAGCACCTTTGCACTCGAGCACAAGCAAGCATTGAACATAAAGTGTTTGATAGAAGTAGACTCTAGCTGAAAATACCAGGACAACTCGAGTGATGGCCACAGCACTCGAATGATAAGATTTGTACCTGAGCAAGTTGGCACACTCGTGCAAGTATTTGACAGAGAGCAATATCAGAGATAGGATATCATCACTTCACTCGAGCAGAGACTCTCTACTTTAGTGATAGCCTCAAGTGCACCTGAGTTCTACCAAATGTGATATCAGAAGTACTTACCCGAGAGCAAGAAAATTGAATATACAAAGTTCACTGGAGCACTCAGTGTGACACTTGAGTGATAATCAAAAGTACACCCAAGTCCAAATGAGTGAAGCACAGAAAGTGCATGCCTGATAGTTAGCTAGCATGGAAGTGCAAGTGTACTCGAGTAAAGAGCATTTGCACCTGAGTGATAGCTCAGCACACTCAAGTGGGAAATCTAACTCTCTCCCTTCCTGATACAAGTGCTGAAGTGAAAGAGTATCTTATACAAGAATTACTATTCACTCGAGTGAGGATCATTGTACTCAAGTGAGGCCCCATATCACCTGCAAGTGAGAAATCACACTCTTATTAAAATCAGTGCAAGTGTTATCTAGAGATGAGATTTCATACTGTAAGATACATGTGTGCTTGATTGAGACCAGATGCACTCGAGTGAGGACCCACATCACTCGCAAGTGTGAACATGCACTCTCTCAAAATCTCATGCAAGTGCAACACAAAAACATAAGCAGAAGAGCAAATATGAAGATGCACTCGAGTGAGACAAAAGAATTTCAAGAATTATCAAGGTGGACCAAGCAAGAAAGAAAACAAGGAGCAACAGATAGTATGCTACGAATGTGAAAAGCTTGGACACATCAAACACAAATGCTTCAGAAACAAAGATAAGAAGAAGCAGAAGAATAAAGCATACATATCATCAATATGGGGTGATAGCTTGTCGGATGAAGAAAGTGACAATGACAAAGTTGCAAATCTTTGCTTGGTAGCCAAAGAAGAAGAATCGGATTCTGAGGTAAGTGACTTTGAACTTACTTATGATGAGTTGTTATATGAATATAATGCATTGCATACTGAATTTATCACGGTGGCTAAAGAAATAGTTAGTCATAAGAAGAAAGTAAAAGAGTTAGAAAATACTGTCATATCATCATGTGCATTATATGAAGAAAAAGATAAGAAAATAAGTGATTTTAACAAAAAAAATGTAGAAATATTTACTAAAGGAAGTAGAACTCTTAAAGTCATTCTAAAATCTCAAAAGGTTTCCTTTGATAAATCTGGAATTGGATATAAGTCTGATCAGGATAAAAAGAGAGGAAATAAGAAAAAGGGCAGCAATAGGTATTATCCCAAATATTTTAAGAATTTTGTGCATACATAAAACCCATTTGCATCATGTAGTTATTGTAATAGGAAAGGACATTATACTTTATGTTATTTTAGAAAAGGACAGGTCATTTGTATGTACAAATGGGTTCCAAAAGGTACGCATGTACCAAAGGTAATGAATACTAACCGTAAAGGACCCAAGAAAGTGTGGGTACCTAAAACTTGAACACATTACTTTAAGTATGTCTCAAAGCATCACGAGCAAACAAGTGGTACATTAATAGTGGATGCTCGAGATACATGACTAGTGATAGAAATAAGTTCACCATGCTAAAAACTAGAGAAGCAGGAAAGGTAACTTTTAGAGGTAACCAATCTGGACGTATTGTTGGAATTGGTAAAGTGGGAAAATTCGATGGTGTTCAAATCAATGATGTATATTACGTTGAAGGATTATGCCACAACCTCCTGAGTGTGAGTCAAAGCACTGACAGAGATAACTGGGTAATCTTTGATTCAGAAGAATGCTTGATAGTAAACAAGAAGGATCTACCGCTTAACAAAGAATCCATCAAGGTAAAGATTTGAGCTCAAAGGGATGGTAACTGTTATACTATTGATTTCAATTCAAATTCTTCTAAAAACTGTTTTCTTAGCAAATCAGAGGAAAGTTCGTTATGTTATAAGCGTCTGGCTCATGTTAATACGAACCAACTTGACAAAATAATTAGAAAAGATTTAGTTGTTGGTCTCCTCAAACTTAAATTCAAAGAATACATGATCTGTGAGGCATGTCAAAAAGGCAAACAAACTAAATGTTCGTTCAAAACAAATTATGAGATTTCTACTTCCAAGCCTTTACAATTGCTTCATATGGATTTGGTAGGTCCAGCGAGAGTAACAAGTTTTGGAGGATATCTATATACTTTAGTAATTTTTGATAATTTTATAAGACTTACCTGGACTATATTTATTACTTCAAAAGATTAAACGTTTGTCAAATTTATTATGTTTACTAAGAAGGTCCAAAATGAGAAAGGTATTTTTATTGTTTCTATCAAGACAGACCATGGAGGAGAATTTGATAATCAACTCTTTGAAGATTTCTACAACAATGAAGGAATATATCACAACTTCTCTGCACCTAGAATGCCTCAGTAAAATGTAGTAGTAGAAAGGAAGAATAGAGTTCTCACAGAAATGGTAAGGGCAATACTCAATGAAAAAGAAATGTCACAAGTATTATGGGCGGATGCAATGAGTACTGCATGCTATATTTCAAATTGAGCATATATTCGCAAGTCACTTGGAAAGATATCGTATGAACTCTACAAAGGAAGAAAGCCAAACCTTACTTATCTACATATCTTCGGATGCAAATGCTTCATTCACAACAACGGTAAAGAAAACTTAGGTAAATTTGATTCAAAGTTTGATGAAGGTTTATTTCTAGGATATTCTAATAGAAGTAAAACATATAGAGTATTTAATAAAAGAACATATACTGTTGAAGATCCATTCATTTTGTGTTTGATGAACTTGATTCTCAGATAAAGCATTTTGATGAAGAAGAAATGGATTTGATAAAGAAAAACAAAACTATTTCAAATCAGAATGATTTTGAAATAAATGATTTTCAAAATAAAGATGTCAATGATCATGCTCAACCAAAAGCATGGAGGCATATTAAAGATCATCCAATTGATCAAGTAATTGGAGATATTCATGAAGGTGTCAAAACCAGAAATAGAATTCTTAATGAGGTAACTTTTTTTGCTTTCATTTTTGAGATTGAACCTTCTGATATTGAAGAAGCTTTATCTGACAATGATTGGGTGATTGCTATACCAGAAGAATTAAATTAATTCCGAAGAAATCAAGTTTGGGATTTGGTTCCTTGACCTAAACATCACTTGGTTATAGGAACCAAATGGGTTTTCAAAAAAAAACTTGATGAATCAGCAATCATTGTGAGAAACAAAGCAAGATTGGTTGTCAAAGGCTATAATCAAGAAGGTATTGATTAGAGGAAACATATGCTCCAGTGGCAAGATTGAAAGCAATACGAGTACTCTTAGCCTTTGCTTGCATTAAAGGTTTTAAACTTTATCAAATGGATGTGAAAATTGCTTTTCTAAATGGTTATATTATGGAGGAAGTATATGTAAAACAACCTCCTAGTTTTGAAAATGAAACAAAGCCTGCTCATGTTTTCAAACTTAAGAAAGCTTTATATGGTTTACAACAAGAACCCAGAGTTTGGTATGAAAGACTAAGCAAGTTTCTTCTTGATCAAAACTTTGTCAGAGGAAAAGTAGATACAACTCTTTTCATCAAACATAACAAAAATGATCTTCTAATTGTTCAAATTTATGTTGATGATATTATTTTCGGTGCTACTAACGAATCTCTTTATCAAGAATTTTTCAAGATTATGCGAGGAGAGTTTGAAATGTCCATGATGGGACAATTAAACTTCTTTTTTGGACTTCAAATCAAGCAAAGGAAGAATGAGATATTTATATCTCAAACAAAATATTTGAAAGAGTTGTTGAAGAAGTATAGAATGGACAATGCTAATGGAGTTGATACTCTAATGAGTTCTACAAAATTGTTGGATGCTGACGTAAAAGGCCCTGACTTCAACATCACTAAATATAGAGGAATGATTGATTCATTACTCTATATAACAGCAAGTAGGCCGGATATATAATTCAGTTTTGGAATGTGTGCAAGGTATCAATCTGCTCCTAAGGTATCACATGCAGAGACTGTAAAAAGAATCTTCAAATACCTAGGAGACACTGCAGAACTTGACCTATGGTATCCAAAAAGAGGAAACAAATATTTGATGGCCTATTCAGATACAGATCATGGAGGATATAAAACTAATAGGAGAAGTACCAGTAGACAATGTCAATTCCTTGGAGGCTCTCTGGTATCATGGTTCAGCAAGAAATAGAACACAATGTCATTATCTTCCACTGAAGCTGAATATATATCTGTAGCAAGCTGTTGTTCTCAAGTACTATGGTTGAAGTAACAACTCCAGGATCTGGGGATATACTTAAAGGAGATACCAATTTACTATGACAACACTAGCACTATTAGTTTGGCCAAGAATCCTATACAACATTCAAGAACCAAGCACATAGATATTTGACATCACTTCATTCAAGATCACGTACAAAAGAATGATGTCAAAGTAGAATTCATACCAACACATCTTCAACTTGCTAACATATTCATAAAGCCGATAGCTAAAGATCAATTCTTTTATATACAAAGAGAATTGGGAATGGTTAATCCTAATAAGTTGTAAGTTTTTCTTGTTAATTACTATGTGTAATATAAGTTTTGATGATAATCATACTGACTTTGGCATCGGAGTATACAAAAAATGTTTTTGCAGGATTGTCACTCAAGTGCTGGTTGGCTCACTCCAATACAAGGCATCTTATCACTTGAGTCAGAGATGGATTCTCGAGTGTGGAACTATATCATATACTCTGCTTCTAGCTATGTAAAACAGGGATTTACAGAGTATGTAAGAACTCTTAGAACTCATTCGAGTATACCAAAAGTGTCAGACCCCACTCGAGGGAAGGAAGAACATCCTTGAGCATAGTATGAATCCACCTGAAGTGAAGAAAGAGCACTTGAGTAGAAGAGAAAGAGATATGCAAATACTAGTCCAAAGTACGGTTACTCAAATGATCTTGGAGGATTTGAGTACAAAGATAAAAAATATAACAAGATACACTTAAATCAGGTACGTTTTTACATGCCTTATGAGATTTCTTTATTTGTCACTCGCGCACCAAATTATGTCACTCGACCACTGTGTGAACAACACTCAAGCACTAGGGTTGTCAGTCGAGTATTGCAACTTATATCAGATACGCAATAGCTTAGACCATCATACTTCCTCTTCTCACTTGAAGCATCTCGTCACTCAAACAACCATATCTCTTAATCTTTGATCATCTTCCATAGATTAATCGCCTCAAGTTTATTCAAATTTCAGTTGCAACCCTTCAACCTTCACTAAAAGGTCAGATTTTTCATCAGAATTCTCCTTTTTCTATGCCCTAACCAAAGAATATTTCTTAAATTCTTTATTCAATCACTTCTTTGATCTTTTGATTCTCAATCCAGTTCTGAATTATTCAAGATGGTTAGAACTAAGCTTCCTTAAGTTTCCAAGAACTCTCCCACACCCTCACCTCCTCATTTTGAAGCCAGTGAGACTGAATCTCAAATGGCAGCATCATTACATAACTCTTCTCCAACTCCTTCACTATCCTCTAATCCAGCACCACCTCCAAATCCTAAGATCACCATGAAAAGAACTCCGGCAAAGAAGCTTCATCCTAAGCCTAAGATGGCTAAAAACCGTAGGTGTATTGGTTAGCCCAAATGGCATCACCAAGAACTCATAATGACCATACCTGGTCTGAAAAGCAATCTTTGGAACATCTTCTGCTTTCACTCATAGCTGATGATACCTTGACCTTAGATCAATTTTTTAGAATACATACGAACCGGATAGTTGATCTAAAAGGTCATCGATTCGGGGAAGAAGGTATTTGTTCTTGATAGTAATCTTATTCAATTCTCTATAATCAATACATAGACGAAGACTCCCGTCTTTCTTTTTCACAAATAACACTGGAGCTCCCCAAGGCAACACACTGGATCTAATAAACCCTTTCTCCTGCAAGTCTTCTATTTGTTTCTTTAACTCTGCAATTTCATTTAGGGCCATATGGTATGGGGCCTTAGATATAGAACCAACTCCAGGCAAAATGTCAATGGGAAACTGAACTTCCCTTTCTGGAGGTAATCCACTAAGATCATCTGAAAATACCTCAGAGAATTCATTTGCCACGGGTATACTACTCAAAGTTTCACTAATCTCCACTTGCATAGAGAAGAATACCATATACCCCTGGCAACTCTTTTTAAGATGTTTTTCAGCTTTAACCGTAGAAAGGAAATTCATACTGCCATTTACAACTTCGACCCTCTGAGAAGTAAGATATACTATCCTCTTGTTCCCACAATCAAGCATCACATTATTCACCGTTAACCAATCAAAACCCAAAGTGACTTCCAATTGGTAAAGCGGCAGACAAATAAAATCCATAGTAGATTGGTGCCCTTCTACAATTATGACACAATTCAGATAAGCTTCTGTAGTCAAGGCCTTAACACCCATCGGAGTTGACACTATCAGATCAAATGGTAATTTATGCACATGCAATCCCAGGCGCTTCACGTAATCATAGGCAATGAAGGAGTGACTTGCACTCGAGTCAAACAGAACTTGCAACAAATAGCTATTAAGAAGAATTTTACCTTGTATCAACTAAGGAGATTTGTGGGCCTCCTCGTAGGTCATAGTAAATACTCAGCCTTGAGTTTTTAGCCTTTGGTCTAGTCGTGGCTTTTTGCATTCGACAGCAGTATGCCCCACACGTTTATAATATAAGGATATTATTCGACCCTCACAAGTCTTACCATGATGTAACTGATTACAACGAGGACAAATCAAAGGTGTAAAAGGAGTTCTCTGCTTATCACGGCTCCTAGACTAGTAGGGCTTTTTACCACTCCCAGATGAAGATCCCTGTCCCTTTCGCTTCTGTGAAGTACCACCCTTATTGGGTTCACTGCGGTGGCCAGTAGCTTTTGTAGGATATAGTTCTCTTAAATTATTTTCTGTGATCCTACACTCTTCAACAGCCTTGTTGAATTTAGTGAACATATGAGTGACCAACCGCTTCTTCAGATCACGTCTCAACCCCCGAAAAAGCATGTCAAAACTCCACTCTTCATCATCCTTATACAGGATGTAGGAGGAATACCGGGACAAACGGATGAAACGAGATAGGTAGTCATCAAAGCTCTCCATGTCCCTTGTCTGATATTCAGGAATTCTGTTTCCTTCTCGAGCCACACCGATTTGGGAAAGTATTTCTCATTAAATTCTTGCTGGAATGATTCCGAAGTCAATGGCACATTTCTGCTATATAGAGTGAGGGAGATATTTGTAATCCCTTACCTTGATAACCGTAATTCAGATTCAAAAATACATAATTTAAAGGGATTAGAGACCAACAATTACATTTTTCTCAAATCTCTTTTCTAAAATTCATTCAACATGGTCTCATATTCATCTTCCGAATCTAATTACTCTGCGCAGTTCAATCACATTCATACATATCAGAGTGCATAGCCAAATTCTCGGTTCATACATGTATAAACTAAGGGTTGTAAGTTCGAACTAGGGGATTACATGACCAACATTGGAGGCATATGTTTACAAAATCTGGTGACCCAAAACTGAAAGTCCCTTTCCTCTCTTGCCGGTACTCCATGCGACTCTTGATTTGGAACAGTATAAGGTGGGGACTCCAGGGGTCGTGCTAACCCTTCAGCAATATCCTCATGACAAGTTTCTTCTTGAGTTTCCACTGGAGTGGATTGAATCGGGTCCTCTTTGTTCTTTGCTTTCTCTACTATGAGCTCTTCTATAACCCCCTCTATAATTATATTCGAAATACACGATTAAAATGAAATAGAGACCAATAATAATCAAAACTCATTTAAAATCCCATCCTTGAGATAGGGTTTTCAAAAATACCTTTTAAAATGTAATAACTTGGTCTCATATTCACATTTCGAAAAAAATTACTACGCAAAGATAAATCACATTCATGTAAATATCAGAGCTCACAACATAATCATCCTGGCAATCCCGGGTACATACCTTCGCTAAAGATACACAAGGCACAATTACCCATTACAATTCTTCAAATGGGGATTACACAATCTCATCTCAAATTCATAACCATATATTCAACCGAATCATATACAATCTTCACAACTCATTGATAACCAACTACCAACTCTCATCTCAAAGGAGTCCTAGCCGCTCCCTCCACGAGCCACTTGCCCTGTCTAAATTGTTGGTAAGGGAGGGTAAGATTCGAGAGAATCTCAGTAGGAAGCAGATACCATAATGCATGCATGATAGATGCTATGTGTATGACATGTTAGCTTTATCTAGATGCATGCCCCATAATGACATTTCTGCATGCTCAATGTTTCATACAACAAAACTATGGCCATAGCAAAAACAGAAACAGAGCTTTATTTATTCAAATATGCTCTATACAATCAAGTAAAGCAATCACATACATCATTACACAAGCAAAGATATCAAATACATGCTAGTAAGGTAAGTCCCCTACCTTGAGTCTTTTCTCCTCGATTTAAGGTAAGTCCCCTACCTCGAGTCTTTTCTCCTTGATTTGCGTGCCAGCAACTTGGGGCTTCACATTTTATGCTCAAGCTCCCTCTAGTTTTTCCCTACAATGGATGAACCCTAACTCATTTTCAATCAGCAAAATTCTTGCTTCAACACCTTGCAATTTCTTGCTCCTTCTTTCTCTAGAAACCAAACCAGCTCCTCTCTCTCTCATGTTGCACAAAAAATGATGGAAAATAATTGAAGAAGATGAGGCAATATGTTTTAATTCCATGCTGATGTCATGTTTTACCTTGATGATGTCATAATTCCCATTTTCGGATTTTTTGGCAGATGTTCTGCCCAAACTTTGAAAAATCATAACTAATCTTAGAAAAATTGAAATGAGGTGATCCGAAAGCCAAATGAAAGATATTTAAGTCCTCTATATAGGAAAAATATGGGACATTACCCAAAATCACCACAAAATTCCGGAATTATATAAAACTCATCACTGCCCCAAAACAGAGTTCAGTTTCCATTCCAAATTTTGGACAGTCATATCTCCTAGTTCACAAAATGAAATGGCACAAATTATATGTCCATTTTAAAGTTTGGGATGTGAACTATAAGATTGAAAAGTTTCAGAATTTTTAGACACCATTTGGTCATTCTAAATGTTCACACAAACTGACTGCCCAGAATAGAGTTTCACTGGACAGAATTTCAGATTTTGCATCTTTGCTTCCATTGGTTCCATTTTCATACCAAACATCATTCCCACATAAATTTTCACAAGGAATCCATTGGAAACACCAAATCAATTAAATTCACATCTCATTGACATGTTTTCACAACAATCTCAACATGTCAAAACAATTCACATTTCAAAACCTAACATTGCAACTTTTCCATTCCAAAGTTCCAAACCAATTTCAATGACATCAAAACACACTATGACATCATTTCCAACAAAATACCCCATCCAATTCTTCCCTCTATTCTAAGTTAATTTGGATGTTAATCCATAATTGAACTCAAATACAGGGTTTTGGCATTGCTCACAACACACACGAATCACATTCGAGTGCCAAATCACATCATATTCTCCAAAAGGGTTATTTATCAGTTATCACTAACCACATCCACTTTTAAAGTCATTAACCCTTAATCACAATTTAAGATGCTAAACCAAGGCTTAGCAATACACTAATCTCATGCTTATTCTCTAGCCTCGAGTCTCAAAATTCGGGGTATTACATCTTCTCTTAGCTCAGCAATCATATCTCTTTGATCCCGGATTAGACCCATCAGCTTTTGCATAGGATCTGGTGGATTGTTACTAACTTCTTCCACCTCCAGGTCTACACGCGGAATGTTGGGGCGTCCTCTGATTTTCTTCATTCTACAAACAACTTACCCCATTAATATAATAGAGTTTGTATGCACATATATCCACAAGTCTCATATATATCCATATCAATAGAACCTACATATGCATACACAACAATTATCCACAGATGATCTTCTATCCCTAAAGCCAACTAAGGGATCTATCTTAGCAAACTCTACCCTTACCAGGAACTACAGCTCTAATACCAAAAATGTAATCCCCTACCTTGATAACCGTAATTAAGATTCAAAAATGAGTAATTTAAAGGAATTAGAGACCGACTGATACGTTTTTGTCAAATCTTTTTTCTAAAATTTGTTCAACATGGTCTCAGATTCATCTTCCGAATCTAATTACTCTGCGCAGTTCAATTACGTTCATACATATCAGAGTGCATAACCAAATTCCCAGAAACTCCTGGGTTTCATACATGTATAAACTAAGAGTTATAAATTCCAACTAGGGGATTACATGACTAACATCAATGTAATATCTACATTTAAAAAATAAACAGTAATCCCAAGTCCAAAATAGATAACCAACAACCTAACAACACATCTCTATAATATCCTAGCCACTCCTGGTGGTTCATTTCTCCTTGGAGCTACTTGCCCTCTCTAAAATGTTAGTCAATGGAAAGAACGAGATTCAAAAGAATATCTGTAGTAACAAATCACTCATACAGTGTATAAATGCATAGCATATATGATCAAGTTAAGCAGCATCACAATGATATATGGCTCACGCCACATACGACAGAACTCATGGCTATAAATACTATGCGTAAGCTTTCGCTGTGATCTCAATGCAACAGCTTACGCTGTAATCACTATGCGTGACAAACATACATACAATACTTTACACATAGCATAAGAGAAGAGTCACTACCTTGTTCTTTCCGATTGTGCTCTAACGCAGGTGGATCACAAATTGGGCAAATATCTAATCCTACAATTCCAAATGCACCATTTAGACACTTCTATAGTGTTTCTTGGGGTTATATGAGTCTATAATAAAAGTTTACAAAAATGCCCCTGGGGACCCGGTTCGATTGCACTTTTTCCGAAATTCTAATATGGGCTATCCTAACATATTTCTACCCAAGAAATCCATTTCTAGACTCAAAATTATCAAATTTAATGTCAAATTACAAATTTACCCTTGGCAGCCCTACTTCAAGGGTTTCAGGGGCGTTTTCGTAATTATGCTTTTTCGGCCTTTTCCGAAAATGTGACCAACTGTAACCCCACCTAATTTTCACTCCTGAACTCAATGGAACCATCAAATAATTGAAAATCCAACTCTAAGACCCATTTCTAGAGCTGGCCAAAATTTATGAGCTCTCCAGAGAAAATCTGGGTTTTACGATTTTGGCTCCGTAAACGCGTTCCTTTCTACTCCTAACCACTTTATTGACTATTCCATTAGGTTACAAATACCATTTAGTACCAATTTGGGCAGCATAATAGCCCGACACCCATTTTCCATTTTTGAAACCAATGACAATCCGGCGAAATTTCACCGATTAAATTGTCCACAATAGCCAGAACAGTCAATATACAAGTGTCTAGAAGTTACCTCAAGCCCCCACTAGCTTTTTCTTGTCTTGGCTGAAACCCTAGCTGTTTTAACACCAAAGGAGGAGCTTCCAAACCTTAAAGAACATAAAGGAGTAGCTTAGGATCGAAGTTATACTGATGCGATCCAGCAAGTTGTGTCAAATTCAAGCGATCCTTTGCAAATACCAAGTGGACCAATCACAAGAGCAAGAGCCAAACAAATTAAGGAAGCATTAAATGGGCTAGTGCAAGATACTTGGACAAAGCAAGTAGCAATTGGATCAAAGCTTGACAAAAATGCTGAACACGTCACTAACTTCATATGGGCTTGCAAACTTGGAATTAAAGAGCTTGGACCAAGTACTACACATGGGAGGCTCATTTGGGCCTAAATAAGCACATTTTGAGCCTTAATTTGCTGATTACATATTCTTGAAGTTAGGTGTGCGAAAATCAACAAGGAGTTGGTGGCAGATTTGACTTTTGTTTTCTCTTGCATGTTGTATTTGATTTTTCAACTTTCTTCTAGATTGTATTAGAATTTTGTGTTCTTGTATTAGACTTTTAGGTTTCCTAGCACATGGTATTAGACTTTGTATTTTCTATGTTTAGATTTGCACCTACTACAATTAGGACATAATTCCCTATAAATACTTGGTGCTTCTTCATTTGTAGGACACAATTTAGATTTGAATCATAAATGAAAGTTGCACTTCTGCACTTTGTTTCTTGGGAGTGGATTCTCTCTAAGGGTTCTTTTTAGAACTAACAAACTTATCAAGGCTTGATCAACCTTGTGGCGTTTTCCAACACTTCGGGTCCTTGTTCTTTCGTGTTCAAGGGTTCAAGTGGATCGTCGATCTGTGTTTAGCTTTCTTGGGGTGTGTATATCTCAGAATTGGTTGTGGGTTCGTGGGATCTTCCCTTGTGGGTTCGCACCATATACGCGTTAGGAGCTAGATCATCAGAGAAATCAGCTTACCTTGTGAGTTCTCTTCTCCTTTCTCTCTCTAGAAATCTCAAATGTTTTTTCTCTTTTTCCACTGAATAAACTGACAGTTTTGAAGCTTGGAGGAAGAAGATGATATGCTATATTATGCTTATGTCATTATTCCCTTATGATGATGTCATAATTCCAAAATTGACATTTTCGGATTTTCTGGTAGAATTTTTGCCTAAACTTTGAAAAATCATAACTAATTCTAGAAAAATAGAAATGAGGTGATTCTAAAGCCAAATGAAAGGTATTTACGTACTCTTTATAGGAAAAATATGGGTCATTAAACTAAATTACCACAAAATTCCAGAATTATATAAAACTCATCGCTGCCCCAAAACAAAGTTCAGTTTCCATCCCAAACTTTGGACAGTTATATCTCCTAGCTCACAAAACGAAATGGCACAAATTATATTTGAAGCTTGGGATGTGAAATTTAAGACTAGAAAGTTTCAGAATTTGTAGACCCCATTTGCCTATTCAAAATATCCATACAGACCGACTGTCCTGCATAGAATTACACTTAACAATTTTTCAAATTTTCAACCAATATGTCCAATGGCTCCAAAATCAACAATGAAACCATTCCCACACAATTTTTCAAAAGGAAACCATTGGAATCACTAAAACCACCAAATTCCCATCACACATTCTCCAAAAGTGTTTATTCAACAATAATTACATCCACTTTTGAAGTCATTAGCCCTTAATCACTTTTTGGGATATTACACTCTCCTTCGTAACTTCACCGTTCGATGTCCGTTTTGTGACTTCTTGATGTCCATTTTCATCGTGTTTCTGATCTCTACACAATGGGATTATTTTTAAATCCTAAATCACTCGCTTTATGATGACCTGATTCAATTCAGTTTTTCATTTTTCCGATTCTCTTCTCGGATTTCGCATAACCTATGAGTTCTTTCATTCCATAGCCTTAGCCAAGACATTACCATACAACTGTAAAGGGACAGAAAGAAGATTGCACAGTAAAGCACCAAAAAAAATGAAAAACGCATAACATAGTAAACTCAAAGACGATTTCATACAGAAATATATATATATATATATATATATATATTAGTTAGGATCATATACTCTCATGTATCCATGATCTTGGACTAACGTACATGAAAAATTTCTACATACATGCTCTTAGTAGAAATTCATGAAACAGTAAACTCAAACATGTTCAACAGAAGTAATTGGACAGATTTTAAAACTATTGCTCTGATACCAATGTAGGGTTTGTTAGAACCGGCTATCACCCAAGAGGGGGTGAATTGGGTGTATAATAAAAACTTAAGAACTTTAGAAATCTTTTCGTATCTTAACGAAAGTGGTAAGTATGGAGGTTTATAAATCAACAGTTAAATTAAATAATATATGTTGGAAATATAAGAGTTTAGGGAAGAGAATATGCAAACTGTGATTTATCCTGGTTCGGTCCAATCTGTGATGGCCTACGTCCAGTCCCCAGGCTCCTCCTGAGATTTTCAAATCCACTATCTTCTCGTTTAATCCAGGCACAAGAAAAGCCTTTACAATCCCACAAGTTTAGCCGGGTACTTGTGAAACCTTTTACAAATCTCTTACTGAAATACTCCCCCTTACGGCAAGTCTTACAAGCAGAGCAATCCCGAAGATCTTCCTCTCCTGCTTACTCATGCAAGTCTTACGAGCAGCAACGTTCTCTCCTGCTTACACCCCTGTAAGTCTTATGAGCAGCAACATTCTCTACTGCTTGCACCTTGTAAGTCTTACGAGCAGAATGTCTTACGGCAATTCTCTCTACTACTTCCCCATAAGAAAATCAACCCTCTCAAGGTCCCTCTACCTTGAGATCAACTCAGAAATATAGATGAAGGTGTTTACAGACTCTCTCACAGAGTAGATATAATACTCACTAAAGTACAATACAAATAATCACTCTCTCAATGAAAAGTAATATTGAAACCGCAGAACAGAGAGTGTATGGGTAGAAGCAGAGGATTCACATTTCTATGTAGTTGCACGCTATCTCAGTTTTTCTCCGTTTTTCTCTGTTTCCTCTATCTTTCTCAGTTACTCATCAAAGTTGAATGCTATCTCATTTATAGTTGATGAAGATGATGACCGTTGTGAGCATTCGCCCGTTGGAGTCTCATTGTTTTATTTGACCGTTGAGCATATTTGAAAACGAGCTACTGTCCATTGCAGAGTGGAGCGTTTTGTTGAACAACAGGAAGATTCATTTTGAGCTGTACATCACGTTGTGGAGTGTTTTGTGTTTCAGACAATTTCTCATGGTGGGTCATTTACTTGTCGTGGTTGGTAGCCGCCATTCGGTATGTAATGATGGAGTTCACCGTAATTGACTTTTATTTGAATCTGCAACCCGAACGTTTAAAATCCTGTTTCACACTGCAAAATACTTAATCATTAATATGATGAAGTATTAGTCATGGGTATGTTGGATCATTGGTCAAAAACTGAATTTCTGGCTTCTGGGACTCATTACGTTGAGTGAAGAATTTTCATATGTGACCTCCATTCTTGAAGATGCAACCCAAATATGTAAACTCCTGTTTTACACTTGAAATATATGTTAGATAATGTTTATAAACAATAACAAGTGAAAACATAATGATTGTATAACGTTTAACCATGTTTGGATTGATGGTTGTGAAGCTCTGTTTTGTTTGTGCATTCTACCACGTTCTGTCGGGTCCTCACTTCGAGTGCAATATGCCTCACTCGAGTGCAGTTCATATTTCCACGTTCTGACTTCCTCTTGGGCAAGCACTCGCTGCACTTCACTCGCATCTGCTCGAGTGAATTCTCGAATCACTCGAGCACAACCAGTCATGCTCGAGTGAGTTTCATGCTTCCACGTACAAACTTCTTCTCGGGTTATCACTTCCACGTCAAAACTTCCATGTGCTCAAGTGAGAAATCATCCAATGCTCGAGCATGGATCCTAGTGCTCGAGTGATGAAATTTCCTTCACGTTTCAGCTGCTTCTGGACATCACTCGCACAACTTTTTCAGAGAGTCAGTTTTTACACTCGCGGGTGATGTGGGGCCACTTTAGAAAAATTTTGTTTATTTGATTCAAATGATGTATCATAAGAAAGGTCTTGCCAAATGCATTCCAATGCAACAAGAATCAGCTCCAAACTCCTTGTATTCTGCAAGTTATGATCGAAAGAGTGTATATTTCGCTAGTCTGCACAAGCATCAATTTCCAGAAGGCATATCTCCTAGAATATACGTTCAAATTAGGCAAATTATCTATCCATGGAAATCTCTTTGAGTCTACTTTCATTTGGCACTGATCTTGTCTCAATCCGATGTGTAGTTTGTAAGTTACGAGCAAAATACCGAACCTGTGTCGAAAAGTGACAGTGATTTTAGTTTCATTTTCCACGAATCATATCTCCTTCATTTGATCTTCTTTCAATGTGATTCTGGTGCCATTTTTACGTGTTGTGAGTCCTCTTTCATATGCCACCATTTTCGGGTCAATCCGACGTGTGGTTTGAGAGATATGATCAAAATACTAGACCTCGCTCAGACTGAATGTAAAACAGAGTAGAACAGAGTATACACCCCGTGCTCGAGTGAAGTGGTCTGTGCTCGAGTGTGTTTTTCCTGTGCTCGAGCATAACACCTCTAGAAGTTCCAAAACTCATATATAAGTCATCTTAGCTTTGTATTAACCTATTCCAACCATCATTTGATCATAGAAACCTCTGGAATCATTATAGAAACCTCCAATATCACATCTAACAACTTGAATCTTGATATTCATGATAGATCTTCCAAGTTCTTCATTCTTTAATATCTTTATTCTTGGTTTTCCTCTTGATAATAATTCTCCATAACCAAAGTAAGCATCTCTTTGATTATCTTCAATTTCTTTCTTCTTCTTCCTCTTGTTCATTTTCATTAATTCAATCTTCTTCATTCTTTGCTTGACTAATATTGATCTTCCAAGTTCTTCATTCTTTAATATCTTTATTCTTGGTTTTCCTCTTGATAATAATTCTCCATAACCAAAGTAAGCATCTCTTTGATTATCTTCAATTTCTTTCTTCTTCTTCCTCTTGTTCATTTTCATTAATTCAATCTTCTTCATTCTTTGCTTGACTAATCTACAAAATATGTAACATTAAATATAGTAGTTAGTCAAAGAAATACATTATATAAACTTTTTGCTCTTATCACTTCACATCTATATTTGACATCATCAAAACTAATCATATCTAACATTCTCCCCCTTTTTGATGATGACAAATCCTTTAAGAAAAATATGTCTGAATGAAGTGCAACATACATGTATAATGCAAAGTGCAAACATACATATTTTTCTTACATTTTTCTCCCCCTATTTGACATCAGCAAAAAGTTTGAAATATATAAAGAAGTAAGGCTTGTGAAGAAGTAAATAGAGTAGCAATTATTTTAATCAAAATGAATGAACCAAGAAAACAGTTTACACTCCCCCTATGTGAAAGTACTAAAAAGGATTTGGAGAGGTTTTCAAGAAAACTTCTATAATCAAGATAAATAAAATATATGAAATGTCTTCTTGAAATGTAAAGAGAAAAGGTTTAGAAATGCTCATGTAGATTTTGAAAATTGATGAAGCGCTCCATGAAGTCTGTTGCTTTATCCTTTGGCAATACTAGTTCATGATGATGTACACAACACTTCTGTTATGCAACTCAATATATATTCATGTTGTTGCCAGGATTCTTCAATTGAGTTGAGCTTCTGTTTAGCATGTTCAATGCTCAGTTATATTGCATTGAATGTTGTAGCCAATATATATTCCTTGACTGAGCGTTAACAACATCCTCAAGCTTGATAGAGTCTTCTTGTAGTATGTTGAGGAATGCTATTGCACACAACAAATTCTCCTGTCATAAATTTAAATCTTTCTTTGCAAAGAGAATTGTTAGTTCAATCAAGTAACAAACTATTCCTTTCCATATGATATGTTCAAATTATGATTGTGAAAAGAACAGTATAAGATAACTCATCATCAAAACTAATCAAGACATGGTGAATACAGATGAGTATGTTAAAAGGATTTTCTTTCTAATAGGAGATGAGCTTTCAATATAAAACACATGTGAATGTGAAGCTCCCCCTTAATTGATGCATGGTTTTAAACATTTTCATTAGGAAAACAGTTAATAACTCTCCTGGATTTGAGAAACCATTGGAAACTTTATAGAGAAAATGATTTTGAAAGATTTAGAGAGAAATTAAATGGCAATTGCTAATAAGAGGTTTTAAGAGATACAATCCAATATCACCTGAGTGGTTACTTGAGTGATTCTACTCAATCATTACTCGATTGTATACTCAAGTGATACAACTCAAGGATTTTGAATTAAGCAAGAATACAATACCTCACTCGAGTAATATCGTAATCACTCGAGTCATAATCCTCTGTAGTCCATTGATGCATAATGTCCTAGTCAATATTGGATGATGTGACTGGTACTTCGGGATTATGAAGTGTCGTCTTTTGTGAACACTTTAGGATACCAAGATGAGCTCACAATAAGGCATTGGGATTCTAGTTGATTAAGTCACAGAGTTGTCTAATCTTGCCCTTCACAGAAGTGATGAACTCAGCATGTTTGTAGCAAGCTCTGTGTGATTGTTGAAGCTCCTCTCTCAGAAAGCCTTAGACAAATGGACCAAAGAATGAAGGATCAGGGAGACCAACTCTAGCAAAGTGTTGTCTCTCATTTATTCTTGAAGTCTCAGCTCTCATCCTTTATGCCGCTTGTGTTAACTTGGAGTGAGTCTTGTAGAAGTATATATAGATCTCTTGTTCTCTGACAGACATGATCTCTCCAGTATTTTGCTTATAATATAGGCCATTATGTGGTAATTCTTCTCAATAAAGTAAGTAAAGTTATTGGCCTTGTTCACCATAGCTCTAGTGTAGGTATAGCAGATAATCCAGTGAAGATTAGACATAGAGCTAGGATAGTAGTTGAGAATCCTCATAGGCTCATTAAGCTTGATGATTCTGTGCATCTCAGTATCTTCCTCTGAACATCTCTGTTGGCTCCATATCATAGTGAAGATGTCTGATCACCTTGAAATGATAAGGAAAGTAGGTAGGCAACAAAGATTCATATTGGATAAACTTATTCTTGACTCTGTGCTGCTTTGAAATAATCTCCGCTGGGTCTACTAAGAGATCTTCCTTCTCTTTCTCTTTCTTTAATTGTATCACTAGCTAGTTATTTGCTAGTGATGGAGTGTCATTTGAGTAATATCACATATTCTGCTTCAACTCACGCTGCAACACTATCAGTCATGCCTTTTCTGTTAGCCTCTGACCTTTGTATCCAAAATGAAAGCATCTTGATCAACTCCTGTAAAAGTATAAACATATGCTCTCTGGTACCCATCTTCTTTTGGGTCCGTACAATATTAGACATAGAAACTCTTATGCTCTTATGCAATTAATCATATAAAATTTCAGCAAAGAGTATTATAAACCAACAAAGATCAAGATATAATTTTACCTAGTAAAATCAATCCATTGAGACATGAAGCATGATGAATAAGTGATACCAAGAATGATGATGATCAATGACAATTTGTAAATACACTTTAAAAGATATGTCATTGATAAGATTTTCGTGCAATCCATGTAAGTTGGATCAAAGAGAGTAGAGAATCTATCCATAATGACCAACTTTTATGAAATGATAAATCATAACTGAAACCAAATTTTCAAGAATGATAATGCGATATGCAAATTGTTTCAAAATCTCAAATATTCTTTCGAATCATAAATATGCATTATGACATTAAGATTTTGAATGCATGAAAACTCATTTATGAAGCTTGTTAAATACCAATACTTATGTCAAAAACAATGGAGTCAACAGTTATAAAATATATTTCAGAAAGCTTCACTTTTTAGAGAACAACATGTTAGACATTGGAGTTTAACATGTTTGAGAATTTTCCCAAGAGCAAAAGTCATATTGAAAATGAATTAGCCAAAAAGCTTAGCTTCAAGGATATATATAAACACAATGACTTTGCTATTGACCAAGAGATAAACTTGACTCTTAGAGATGTGTCTTGAAGAATAGGGATATTTCAACTCAAAAATTTGAATAGAAAGCTCTAGTAACTCAAAAAATGGATGAAGACAAATGGTAATGCATTTGAGCAACAATATGAGTATAAGAATTTATGGATGATGAAGCACATACTCATTGATCCAAATGACTAGAGTTCTAGAATATTATCCCGGTAAGTTATTCCACAATAATGGTTAATGCATTAAGATTCAATGCACTAATGAACATTTATAATGCTTGGAATAACATGGCCAACTAATGATTTATGCATTAGGCACAAGGCCTTCACAAGTTGAATTCTTATCAAGGGAATATACTTGACACTCATATAGATAGTTAACTTGTTAGACATAAGATCTAACTTGTTAGAAAATAAAGATTGAGGAGTTCAAGTAGTAACAGGTTTAAGATTAAGAAACAAGTATGTGAATGATGAGGAAAACTCTAGTGGATGGATTTGAAACATTTCTGACTTTCAGTATACATAAATATTAACTTCCAATTTTGAAACCGATTTAAATGCAAATAAAATATGAAAAATTTTCAAATAATGTGTATGCATTTTTATAAACAAGATGAATTTAAATCCAAGTAAATTTATGAAATGTGCATTTCAAATTTCCAGTGCAGAGACAAATTATGCACAATTCTATTTCAATACATTTAGCAATCTGAAAATATTTTGAAATTCATAAATCATTGATTGCTAATGATATGAAATAATGAGCAAGAAGTTACCACTCAAATTGAGTTGGAAAGTGCAACTGACCCTTATGGTTTGCACTTTATGGTCTGCTGAAGTCAAATCCAATTCTCACTTTGCCCATAATTCGTAGAGTTTAGAAGTGACCACTTTAAGGGGCACATGGTTAGTTTAATACCATACACACTTAATGACAACACAAATATGTGTTCTAATCCACCAGAATTGGACCTTAATACTCTCCCACTCACATTTGGTGGGTTAGCTTGAACCATCACATACATAACCATGTCTCTAAATATTTCATTACGCCTTTCAATAACTCCATATGGTGTTGAATTGCATTTGATAATTAACTATCTAACTATCTTTGTTCTATCATAGAGCTCATTCGATTATTCACAATATTGATTAGTTCATACATAGGATCTTAAAGCTCCTATTGATTCAATTGATTTTGCAACTTATCAATTCACAGTCTAATGTACTTAAAATTCAGACTTAAGCGAAAGTAAACAAGTATGTTCACATTGTGAATTATCCTCAACAAGAGTTATAAAATGTTCAGCTCTATACCTTGTCCTCATACTCAGTACCAAATTTATCATAGTCAAATAATCGTAATGGAAATACAGGAATTTTCCCTTTATTATAAATCTTTTCATGTTGCATTACTTGCTAGACTATCACAAGAACATCTCCACATTGGAAATTAAATTTAGCAATCTTCATTATGCTAATTTTGGTAGTAATTCCTATGTCCTTGTCTAGCATGACACGTAATCAAGTCAATATTTGAATTACAGAGATTGGTAAAGCAACTAAGTATAGAGAGTCACCAATAATGCCCAACTTAAGAAATCTCATAAAAGGAAAACTGAATCAGAACTATATATAGGTGTCATAAAATCATGAAAGTTTAAATCAGTTGAACCCATAATCTAGATGCATGAGACAACAACTTAATCTTATTTGAACCAGTGCACAAAGCACATCACAGAGAATTATGGTCGTTCCACTAGATAAAGTGGACTTGTAGGCACTTATGCGTTTCACCTCAATCCTTATGTCGCCACCAATGCTAAGCTTCTTGCTTAGATTTTGACAATAGAGAACATTCTATAAAGAATTTTAATCCCTATCATCATGATTTATGGAGCATATGTCCTTTTGCGTTCCCTTTACTTGGAACAATTCTTTGCAAAATGGATGTTTCTTTATCAGGAAAAGCATTTAACCTCACTTAGGTTCGCCTTCTGCTGGGAGAATTTCTTACCCTTCTTTGAACTTAGGGCATCCTTCTATCTCTTTTATGGAATCTCCTACCCTTCCCTAATGTTAGGTTTAGAGTGTAGAGGACTTGGCCTCCCCTATGGGGTAAGCTTGTCTAGAAGACTCGCAAACCTCTAAACATTCATTTCTAAGTCCCAAGTGTTAGAACCGCTGACACCCAAGAGGGGGGTGAATTGGGTGTAAGATAAAAATTAAGAACTTTGTAAATCTTTTTGCATCTTAGAGGAAGCAATAAATATGAAAGTAATGAATCATAAATCAACAGTTAATATATGCTAGAAATATAAGAGTTTAAGGAAGAGAGTGTGCAAACTGTGATTTATCCTGGTTCGGTCCAATCTGCGATGGCCTACGTCCAGTCCCCAGGCTCCTCCTGAGATTTTCAAATCCACTATCTTCTTGTTTAATCCAGGCACAAGAAAAGCTTTACAACTCACAAGTTTAGCCGGGCACTTGTGAAGCCTTTTACAAATCTCTCACCAAGTTACTCCCCCTTACACACCGTAAGGTTACACACCGTAAGGTTACAACCGAGTTACTCTCCCTTACACACCCCGTAAGGATACAACTTTGATGATGAAAGATCACAATCAATCTTCTCTCTCAGAAGTGAATAGATGAATACTGAAGCACAATGAAAATAATCTCTCTCTCAAATATACATGATATAGAAAATGGATAAGAACAGAGAGTACTTGGGTTGGAGTAGATGATTCATGATCTTTGCATGTTTCTCGTTGGTGTAGTTCTTCGTTGAATGTTCCAATATTTATAGATGAGTTGTGATAGCTGCTGGAAGCATTTCAACCTGTCCGTTAGAGTGGCATAGCTTCATTTGACTGTTCTTCGATTTTGAAAACTAGCCGTTGTGGTTGGTGAACGCTCCGCTTCTGTAAAGTCAACTTTTGCCTGTTCACATCATCTCTTCATTATATTCCTGGGGAAATGCATTAAACACTAATACAATGAAGTGTAAGAATAATTGGAAGCAAGAAGTATGAGTTTCATAATTAATCCTATGATTTTCAAAAACTTCAGTACGTTGTTCTGTTCTCCTGGGAAGCATTGCTCAAGTGGTCACTTGAGTAAGCCTGGGTCATTACTCGAGTGAGCCCTTGTGTAATCCCATTCAAAATCTGGCCAAGAGCATTTCCAACTTCATTACTTGAGTGATCCCTTGAGTAAAGTTTCCTTTTCTTATCTGGTTACTCGAGTAGTCCCTCGAGTGATGTGAGTCATTTCTTGGCCGAGAGCTACTGGAAGATTTCTTCTCTAGTTACTTGAGTGATCCCTCGAGTAAGCTCTTAAATAACTTTACAGATTACTCGAGTGGTCCCTCAAGTGATAACATTCAAATCTTGGCCGAGAGCATTTTCAACTGCATTACTCGAGTGCTCACTCGAGTAAGCTTCCAAATAAAACTACAGATTACTCGAGTAAGCCCTTCAAGTGAATTCTTGATTTTGATTTAAAACATGGCAAATTATATATCATCGGAAAGCCCTCATCATCTACATTCCAATGCAACAAGAATCACCTACAAAATCATTTTGTACATAAAGTTATGATCCAAAGAATATCTTCTGCACTTAGAGAAAGTTTGAAATCACGAGCATCAATTTCCAGAAGGCATAGCTCTTAGTATATAACTTGAAATATATCGAATTATATGTCCTTGGAAAGCTCTTTAAGGGTTTGTTTGGTGTGAGGGATTTGGAGGGGAAGGGAGGGGAGGAAAAATTTTTATGAGTTGAATTTTAAAAGATTGAAGAAGTGGGGTAATAAAATTTTAATAAAGAGAATATATAAGATAAAAGAGTAATAAAAATTAATTAAAATTTTTAACCCCACTTCTCTGATTTTTTTAAATTCAACTCAAAAATTTTTTTCCTTTGCCCACTTTCCCTCCCCCCTCGTACCAAACAAGTTCTAAGTGTACTTTCATATGGCACCAGTTTCATCTCAATCCGATATGTATTTTGAAAGTTATGTCCAAAATACCAAACCTTGTTCTGGTAAAGGACGTTGATTCATGTGTCAACTTCAACAGATCATATCTATCTCATCTGAACTCCTTTTAATGTAATATTGGTGTCTATAGTTCGTGTTGGGAGTCTAGTTTCATATGCCACCAGTTCCAGATCAATCCGACGTGTGGTTAGAGAGATATGCCCAAAAGTCCAAACCTCTGTACTAACACGTGAAAAACAGAGTACCATTACTCGAGTGGTTACTCGAGTAATCTTCAAGTAACTCTGTAGATTACTCGAGTAGCCACTTCTTGCATGCATATTGGTACTATTTTCCTACTGAGATTCTCTTGAATCTCACCCCCTACAAACAATTTAGATAGGTGAATACGGAAGATACGCAGAGATCAGAGAAGAAAACTACACCAGAAGATTGTAGTGGTGGAATAAAGACGGGAAGATATCTCTATTTCACTAGGATAGGTTAGATACCCTAGAGCCATGTGCGGCTACAAGGTTTGTAATTATTATGTATGATCCCCTAGGGGGAATTTCTATAATCATGCATATAATATCAGTATATTTCTGCTATTCTTGTGTTGCCCAACAAACCACATATCGTTTTCAGCAAATACTCTGAAAAAGGTGAAAATAAAATAAGGACGTAACATTTTGGTATCACCTTTTTATGTAATGGCATGGCCCCCACCCACTGGTGGCGAGCTGTGTCGGACACCCCCCAAGGGTGCTAGGATTTGTCCCCCCTCCCCGCCCCTGCGAGACTTAGGGATTTTGCTCAATGGGTACATACACTCTTCCCTAAAGAGTCGCCTCCCCAAGATTTTAGACATGATCTGACTTGTGACTCCTGATATGGGGCGTGTACATGACCCTCAGGTCACATCTTCGATCCTAGGGAGGCAACTCTTCGGGGAAGAGTGTATGCACCCATTGAACAAAATCCCTAAGCCTCGGAGAGGCAGGGGGACAAATTATGGCATCGTTTGGGGGGGGTGTTCCGGCACCGCTCACCTAGAACACTTGGTTATGAAGGATCATATAAGGTTTGTACTCTACCCTTAGGTCAAGCCTTCGATCCTTGGGGAGGAGACTCTCTGGGGAAGGGTGTACATACCTAAAGAGCAAAATCCCTAAGCCTCAGAGGGGCGGAGAGGGACACAAATCCTGGCATAGGGAAGAGTGTAGTACCTATATCCGACACTTCTTTTGATGCCGTGCCGTTACAGGATGCCTCCCCCAGTGCCACAACAGTCTCATGGATCGAGCACTTCACTTCTTTTGATGAGCTTATCCAGCCCTTCAACCACTGAACCCACAAATGAAAATATATCTATCTCCTTTTATTATAGGTGCATAGATGATCATGAAGAATAGAGTATTGCCACATGGATACTTTGTTCATTTTTATATCACAAACTAATACTAATTTGTCATATTTGTTTGAATCTAACAGTTTTTAACTAGTTCATTCATCATTTTATAGCATAAGTATGGAGACTAAAAATATAAACAAAAGGACAGCAAGGAACATATAACATTACATCTTAATTAATAACTCTAAGGTTCAAGTTTATATATATATATATATATATATTTATATATAAGTCATTATATTTTATTATATTTATCTATATCTATTATTAAACCCAATTTTATCTCTTCAAGTATTTTTCACATAAACTCAAATTAAATTCACCCGCAGACTTAGACATTTTAACAACTATCAAACACTTTGTATGTGAAGAAGGTATCTTAAACAATAACGCATGTGATAAGGGTGCAAAGCTCTTCTTATTCTAAATTGTTTGAATTTAATGTAATAACTCATATATGTTCATCAGACCAAAAGCAATTCGTCTTTCAAGAAAGTCAAATATCGAATTTCAATTTGATATGCATGGTGCGTAAGAGTTAAGCATGCAAAGCTCATCTTATTCCAAAGGACTAAGTGCGTTCAGCACCCCTAAACTATTTTTGGAGATGCAATAAACACTCTAAAGTATTTATGAATATAATTTTGCTCCTAATATAATAAAAAAGGAGCAATTATCACCCCACCTTTAATGTTAGTTAATCCCCCTTCAATCCACAATGTCCCAGCACTGGTAATCTAGAAGCACTTCTTCGCAGTTTGCAAGGATATCTGAATGCCTTCTTAAGAATCATGACCATGAGCACTGTGGTGAAAAAATTGATTCTCAAAAGATTAATGGGAGCCGAAGAAACAAGAGCATTTGGGTCTTTAACGGCGTGGCTTCAACGTCTTATCTGTGCTTATTCAACAACATTGTAGACTTAAGCCAATAATTAAAACAGAAGGCCAGCTTGCAGCGGCAATGACAATGATTCAATGGCGGTTGTAGGGAGAGGGATGGCAAACAGCATAGCGACCATCACAAAACGAGGGTTTCTCCTCAAATTGAGAATCTTTGTTATTATTGTTGCAAATAATTGAAATTCCCTTGCAATGGGAGCTTTGTGTCTTGCAGATTTGTGTAGTAAGGCTAGTATTAGGGCATGTGGATGATTTTTCAAAGAAAATCAAAACTTTATTTCATGGTAATATACCCTTTCTTTTGATAAATATTGCTAAATGAGTGGGCTGTGTCCTACATATATGTGGCATAACGGTTGAACCTGTTTTTTCATTTTGTATTAGATTCATAATATTTCTTTCTTTTGATTTATATTGCTGAATATGTATTGATGCTTTGTACATATGCATTTCTGAAAGCTTCTAGGAAGGGCATAAAATAAATGGTATCATTTGTCTCTCTTGAGAATGGCAGAAGCCAGAAGGCGTGGAAGCAAACTTTGTGCAACAGGATAAGAGGGGATAGTGGATTGAAGGGGGAAGAATGGAGAGAAAACACGTTAATAGTGGGATGATAGTTGCTCCTATTTTATTATATTAGGAGTAAAATTGCACCCATAAATATTTTAGGGTTTTTATTGCACCTCCAAAAATAGTTTGGGATACCGAACGCATTTTAACCCTATTCAAAATTGTTTGAATTTAATGTAATAAACAGTGCAAATCATTGAAGTTGACAGTCATCAGAATTTTTTGGCTGCGTCCTAGTTTTAATAGCTCAATTTATTATTGACTTAGTCATCCATATACGCAGGTCAAAGAAATAATAATTTATACATTGATAACGTATATTTGTGGACTAAAAACACAAACAATATAAAACAAATAGCAACGATTGGCCCAAAAAAAAAACCAAATATCAACGGCCTGAACAATATAAAAACAATTGGTCTTTCACGAAGATATAATTATTGAGTTCAAATTTGGTGCATATCTTTAAGGATAAGGATCGCTTGAAGTTTTAATGTATGAGAATGAAGTTCATGAATTTCACCAAAATAAACTGATCTAAGGCTTTCTTGGCCATTTTTATAATTAGATAGAAATAAATTTGTTTGTCCAAAAAAAAAGATAGATATAAATTTCAAAATATATTAGATTAATTTATAAATTTTAAAATATAGTAGATTAATTTCATAAATATTGTACATAATAATTTATTGGGAAATCACTACTACAAAAAAGGGGTTTAGTGGTGCAGCTCTTATGACACTTTTTAAAAAAGAGCCAAAGATAATTATTTATTTAAAATTATTTTGATGCTTTGGCGCTTACAATTATAAGCGTCATAGTAGACGTTAACCTTATATGACGCTTTCATGTACAAGCGTCAAACAATGTCTTCAATTTGTTTTTAAAAAAAAACAATAAGAAGCTTTGGCGCTTTATGTGGAAGCGCCAAAGCTTCTTATATTTTCAAAAAAATAAAAAATAAAAAAATAATAGGAAGCTTTGGCGCTTCATAAGAAAGCACCAAAGCTTCCTATATATTTTTTTTTAAACAAAAAAATTTGATCCACACTGGTTTCATATATGACATAGTAAAGGAAACTAATATTTAAGAGTACATGTTTCCCATCAAAATCAATTTAATGTGTTTAGCTTTTCTAATATATTATTTATTCTATAATAATTCTTATTATTATAGAATAAATAATATTATTACTATTTTGTAGGGAAAATTACTCATAAGTGTCAGGTAAAAAAATTAAACCATAAAGATCCAAAAAAATGTAATGTTTTTACAAATTTAACTTGTAAACATGCAAGTTCGACTTGTACATGTAGACATAAATTGTTAAATTTAACTTGTAAATATAAAAGTGTGAGTTGTAAATATATAATTTTTAAAGTATTTCTATATTTTATTTGTTTTAACAAAATTATATACAATTTTATCCTCATTTCTATATAATTTTTAAATATACGTACAATTTTGGAAGCAGTTGCAGGAGAATAAAGAGAATTAATGAGGACAAAATTATGAATAAGACTCACTACTATCAAAAGCTTCCTATGTATTTTTTTTTAAAAAAATTTTAAAAAGACCACATTCCAAAAGAAAAAATTAAAAATATATATTTATATATATATATATATATTATAATAGGAAGCGCCAAAGCTTCCTATATATTTTTAATTTCTTTTTTTTTTAAAAAGGCCACATTCCAAAAGACAAAACAAAAAAAATATTATAATAGGAAGCTTTGGCGCTTCTTAAGGAAGCGCCAAAGCTTCCTATGTATTTTTTTAAAAAAAACAAAATTTGATCCATGTTTTTAAACACCAAGTCATTATCATCCCGCCATTATCGTCTTATAAAATTTAAACATCCCGCCATTATCATCCTCCTGCTTCCCATTTCTCATAAATTCCGATCCATTACTCCCCTACTCCATTAGTCCACCAGCTTTTTAGGTACTTATTTGAAGTTTCAGCAATGGCACTCTTTTATGAAGCGTCAAAGCTTCCCTTGTTTACAAAATTTAAACACCCCGCTATTGTCATCCCGCCATTATCACTCTCCTGCTTATCATTTCCCATAACTTCAATCCATTGCTCTCTCACTTTATTAGTCTACTAGCTTTTCTTATTCGTTATCTCCACTCCTTCCTTTCTTTGATGGCAACAAGTAGAAAAGTAGGAGATCCCTAGCTTGTAAGCATTGTTTTTTAAACATTTGATCCATGTTTTCTTCTTTTTTTCTTTTTGGTTAAGATCTATAATAACTCTTATATGTTTGCTTATATTTTTTATTTTTCAGGTATTGATTTGAAGTTTCAACTTTGTCAGCTTAAACTTCATATACATTATTAGTTTTTTAATTTTTAAGCTTACAAATATAATAATATTATAGTGATTTTATTTTAATACAAATCATTGTAGTTACTGTTTTACATTTTTTTACTATCGCATTGTAATTTGCTTGTTTTATCAAGAAAAGAAAATAATTCAAAAAAATGACTAACATTGTTTTGTATTGTAATTGGCCTACTAAACAAAATATATGATTATTTATTTGCTAAAATTTATATATGATCATCAGACATTTATTTTTGTATTACATCGTACAGAAAAAAAAATATTTAAACAAAGCGCTAGATTTTTAAGCGCCAAAGGAGGGCACCTCTTCCTTTGGCATTTGTTACATAAAACACCATATATAATTTATTTATTTATTTAATTTGATAAGGTAATGTATGGCGTTTTTGTAAATTGAAAAGCGCCATAGGTATTTTTAATAGGGTCAAAAACTTTGGCGTTTCTTAAACGACAAAGTATTTTTTAAAATAAGCGTCATTATATCGCTTTTTTGTAGTAGTGAATTAATGTTTTGGCTTAAAGTTTTGACTCACTTATAACTCAGTCCTTAAAATTTGACTTGGTGCAATTTAAATCCTGAATTTTTTACTCACTTGCAACTCAATCCTTCAACTTCCTATCATTTATGATCTTGTGCTTATCATCCATAACTAAATATGAGTCAACAGTGAGTCATCCTATGTGGCCTCCAACTCGGCACCATGCGGATTTTCATTGAAAAAAAACTGAATTAAGCTTCCTTCACCGGAGCTGAGAAGGGTGCCTTTGTCGGTGTTCAAGAAGACAATCTGGGTCGTCAAGTTGCCGATTCATGGCAACTCCCCCTGCATAAACGTGGAACTGTCGCAAATACAATAACCAATATCTCATATTTTTTAGAGGGAGCTATGGTTATTGTGCACAAATTATCTTTATTTTAAATTCTATATCTATTAAAATAAATATTTATTTTAAAAAAATAAATTAAATTGAATATGGAGTATGGACAATTAAAAATCAATGTGGATGGTTGTTTATAAGATAACTACTCCATGTTTATCTTTTTAATGAGCATGTTCTCCGTCATAAAATAACACTTAAGGAATCACCTGGGGATCACTATCATTGATTCAATAAGAGATAAATTAGCATGTTTGGATTAGTTGTGGATAATTAATTTTGCACTATACAAGGTAAATATGTAGTAGAGTTTTGTTTTGTAATAAACTAAAGTGAATAAAAAGAAAATTGTAGTGATTATCATGCAATCCAAACAGAATCATGTTTGTCACTCACATGTGTATATATAAAGAAGATAATAGTTGTGCGGATTAGCCAGCATATCAATCTCACATATCGCCTTCTCAAGTGAATTTAATACATAGAGCCATTTATATATTGATTTATATACTCCACTGAGACCTATTTAAGTGAAACTTTTGATTGGTGAAAATTCAAGTTTTAAAACAGGCTGCTTTGAAAAGGGAAGCATTAGAATTTGGAATTACGTCTAGTAATTGCAGTGAATACCAGAAATTTGGTAAATTTTAAAGGCCCTGTTTTGGTATAAGAGAGGTTCAAGAGTATTGTAATCTCGCCTCCAAATTTCCTTAGAGTTTGACTTCCTTCCTTAAATTTAGATTTTCTTGGAAATGTGAGACATCGACTAAAATTAATCATCACATTTTTTTTGGTGTTGCATTTGGCTTTGGGGTTCTATCTTAAATTTATTTTTGGCCATGTTCTGAGATTTTTCTGAGTGAAGCTCTGGGCACACTTGTTTCCATAAGCAACCATTTATCACTAACAGATAGTGGTCTAATATTAAGGATCGGAAGGAGTACCATTTATGAATGTATAGTGGTTTTTTTTCTTGAATACTGTAGGAAAAAATATTAACTAAAAGAAGATTAGGCGTACCTGGACGAATCCATGTTCGGATCCGGGTCAAAGCTCTAATACTCCATACTTGTGCCCACACAATTATTAGACTACTAGAGCCTAATTGTGATTTGCACAGCAGATCACCAGAACCAGAAAGATGGTAGGAGAGAAGGGAATTGCCAGAAAACTCAATGGCGGGGAAAATTGCAATTGAGGAGGTACACCCTATTTATAGTGGTTTATGGAGGCCACTAATTAGGAAACGTGTGCACTCCTTCTTGCCCTCCAAGACAGCAATTAATTGTCTCTCAATTAATTCCCTAATTATGGTGATTTGTTCCTCTTTTAACAAATCCATAATTATTGCTGAAATATTCCTAAATTTGTATTTTATGCTGATTTTATTCTTATTTGATTAGGCTACCTATTTCCTAATCAAATAGTCCGGCCCATCAAGGGCCTCCCATCGTGCGTGCGTTACTCTTTCTTGTTTCATACTTGGCGTCTGCCGTGACTGCGTGGGCAAAAACGTCTTTCAGATTTGATGCTTGTGATATTAGAAATCCTTTATATCGGACCAGCATCCAAGGACACCCTTTATATATAACCGTAAGCTATATGTTCATTGCCTCATATGCCCCAAATTCTCCCATACATATTCCTCATGGCATATCTAATCCCTCTCAAGTTAATATGTTGATTAACTCAGATTGCCTTCCACGTACATAGTATCCGCACTTACTAGCTACACATAGAGCTAGTAAGGGGTCGACCACAGATACTAGTACATCTTATGTATCTAGGAGTAAATCTTCCTTTTTGACTAATCATCAGTCCATCTTGACTTGGTCGCTTTCCTAGTTTTCACTCATCTGACCGAATCGAGTGTGATCATGGAGCTTCAGCTAAAGTAGCTGTCACCAAACCAAGCTTTCATGATGCCGCCTAAGTCTTAAGGGCATCGTGGAAGTATTCTTCCTTCCTGGGACTCACACTGTGGTGAACTAGGGATCTTTCACCCACATCCCGTGTTGCAGTTTAACTCTCAAGCACATGTAGTATGAATTGCATGCTACAGTGAATGATTTGAGGTGTACGTCGATTTCTTTATCTTTCACCATACAGACATTAGTTCCAAAATGTACTCAACATTCGAACTAGTACTTTCTTTTTCACAATATCTTGTTTGTGAAAAAGAGTTCTTTGCCTGGCTACAGGTCTATATTCATGCTTCGATCCATTTTTTGTGTATATGCACACATGTAGATCTCATCTCAGTCTAACTGAGGCGACTCAAACGCAAAGATTCTTCTCAACCATCTCATGGTGATCATTTGCTCGTCTTACCTTCCCATGCCCCCATAAAACATGGGAAGACGGTTGTTCGTGTGAGTGAACCAACCTCTTTTGACCTGTACGACATACAAAACTGTATACCCTTATGTATTTACTCATAACATACATACCATTTCTTTTATCTTCATATAAAAGAAGTTCACGACCTTTTATTTTATTTGCGCCACTAGATTTTCACTAACTCAATGAAAATCAAGCTATAGGCTCAATAAGGGGATCTACCAACATTCTGTCAGTAGAAGGTCATTGAACTATTGCTTTCCCTCTTTGAAAGCATATCTCTCATAAAGATGTATCAAAAAGGTATGTTTCGCCTTGCTGTGATACTTAGGATCCTCATCATAAGATGTTATCGTTTGGATCCTTCTACCCACCATTCATTCCCAATCTCTCATAGGAATTACTTTAGCCATATGGCACTTTGAATGATGGCAGAACACGCCCTACGTTCTATTTCAATGGATAACAGGAAAAATACTATGTATATTTCCTTACTCCATCACCATTTGCCTAGGTCTTGTATTGGAGTATCCTTTCAAAAAAGAAAGTTGTTGTCTTGACAACTTAATCCATGGTTATTCTCATAACCCATTTCACAGCAGGACCAAAAAGCAACTTCCAAGTCTAACAAAAAACATTTGGTCATATGTACACCAATGTGCACATTCATATTACCAACTCTAGTCTCATATGGGACTCTATCCACCTTTCTTATATTGGATTCCTCATAAGACATATAACCTTTTTAGGTTTATGCCCTTGACTTCAGGGGTGTCCATGGGTTTACAGTTTGACATCCTAAGATGTCTAAGGATTACATTTGTACATGTCTTAGGTGGAAAAGACTGTATCTTTCTTGTGCAATCTACATTTATCTTGTCATTCAAGATATTTGTTCAACCCATAACTTTCTCAACTCAGAATTTAAGGATTCTCTTATCCTTTATTCCTTTGACTCCCTTGACACTTATTTCATATGTCACTTGACAAAGGATGACTTCACAAAGAATCATCACTAGACCATTTGGAACTTATGTAGTGTTCTTCGATTATTTCAAAGTTGGTGAGGCTTTCACCTTGTGAAAACCTCATATACTACTATTTAGGTGATTGTTTCTACGAAGCCCTTAAGCTGCTTTAGTGTAGAGTTCATCATCCAATTTCCAAAATTCCAAATTGGAAGGTCATCTTGATGCAATTTCAAGACTAAGCTTGTTGTCATAGCCAAAGTTCAGAGTTAAAACGCACAATGGACAACCTTCCATTGTATTACCCCTTAGCCACTAAGTGTTTTAGGTTCTACATGCCCCCAACATATTTGAGAATCTACTTGTTCCCAATCACCTCTTGGCTAGGTGACAAATTACCCAAACACATATTTGGCTTAAAGAAGAATCCAAATCCTCCTGAATGACACTTTGCAATTCATCTTAGCAAGTCCTTCTAGTGTCTTTCAGACACTTATAGGTACTTATCATCACCTTCTAAATGATAAAGGGAGCATTCAATCCATTAGGGAATCTATCCCTTATAGTCATTCGCTAGATGACAATTTGCTCTAAGGTGGATTTCATAGGATTCTATTCCTATGTATGAGTGAGGTAATTCTTTCATAATTACCTCTTACCTCTTTCGTTGTGAAAATGGTCTCAATCCTCCCACTCAGATCAGTGAACTTAGGAACACTTGATTATTCCTTGTCACTTGTGAGCCTCTTAAAGAGATTTATTATGATTAATGCTCATTTCCTGCTAGGAAATCTTGGTTTTATGAACGTTGTGTCCCACGGTTTTCTCTCAGTTACTGAACCGCCATCATTTTTACTAATGAAGACGTGTCATGTCAAATTCTCATGTCATCTCACAAAGAGATACCTTGTATACCTTGACCCCAATCTTCCTTACTCATAGGAAGAATTATGAATATAAAGTTGGTGACCCTTATGGTCTTAACGAGCTTGGCCCTGGTCTAAGGCCCATCCATGATTCATAGGGTAAGGTCGTGACTGACATAGAGGGCATTTGTTTAAGTGTGAATATAATAGCTGTGAGTCTACCTACCAACATATGGCTAGTAGCCTCATTGATGCCATTATGTTCATAACTAAAACAAGGAGAGGTCTATCTCTCCATTTCAACAACTCTATTATGTTGAAGGGTTCTAGGTATTGATAGTTGCCTAACAATACCTTTCTTGTACACAAAGCAGCTTGAACTAATCATATGGGTATCTCTAACCGTTGTTAGTTCAAAAAAGGTCTTTTCCTTTTAGTTTAACTGATTCCTGACTAGTTCAGCCATTATCTAACAGCTTCACACTTGCCAAAAATCAAGTAAACATTACTGTATTTCAAGTAAACGTCCATAATGTTAACGAAACACCAAGCTCTTTGTGTTTTGCCCTCACGTTCATTGGTTCACTAACATCATAATTTGCCAATTGCAGTGGATTTTCTCAAAAAATGTTTCTTTGTCTTTCTTGCCTGGTAGAATAAGTTTTCAACTTGTTCATAAGGGTATTAACCCTTTAGCACACGTTATTTGGCAAATACTCTTTTGCTAGTTTGATCATTCCCTTTGATCAAGGTGTATATCTGACAAGAAATGGAATCTTTTATCCCTAGAAAAGAAACATCAAAATCCAACAAAGGATTTGAGAATCATAGTCCCATCAATCCTTAACTAAAGAGATAGCAAAGATGTGATTCTGTCAGTTGCAATTGCATGGAGTGAATCAGGGTGGTTTATCTTTGCAGAGTTAACGTGCAAGTTCCAATCCCTTGATTCTCTCTCTTCATCGCTTTGCATTTGACATAAAGCCATATGCTTCATTTAAAACATCCACAACTCATGTGGATTGCTACTTTTACAACCCTTAAGGATTATCAACGTAGCTTTTCATCTTTGTAGAAACCATTGACCTCTTCTAGATCAAGTTTACCTTATAGGTTTCTTGGCCTTGGGCTTAGAGGATGAATCCTCCCACTCTTTAGCTAAGTTCGTCTGACTGATAGATCTTAAATCCTTCAGTCTTTCACATTCAAGTTCAATGTGGTGAATCACATTGTTGAAGGTTACAATATGCATATCAGAAGCAATCTTTACTTTCGTATATGCCCACTCAATGGAAGACATGGCTCATTCCCACTCACTGGGAGACATAGCTTCCTCCCACTCACTGGGAGATGTCTTATCACAACATACACTTATTGTTTGTTAGAAAGAACTTGGCATTTAGTTTTGTCTCAACTTCTTAGTTTGACATCTGCCTTAAGTGTTGCCTAAACAATATGTTAAGACTTAATACACTATGTTAAAACTTAACTTAGTTTTAACTTTATGGAAGAAGATCACCTATTCCACTATCTTCCAACACTATCCACACGGCTTGGATAAGGTTACATTGCTCAAACCAACATAAGTTTAAGCAATGTTGTTCTTTCTATACTTGATAGCATAAACCTTTTGTATCCTTCGGTTGCTTCAACCTTTAAATGCTGAAGACTAGTTGGCATGATGTCCCTAACATCTCAATCTTCTTGAATAAAAGAGATTTGAGAGTTTTTAACTCTACAGATATCTCTATTGAGCTTGTCTTCATAAGCTCAGTCAAATAGACTTGGTAATAATTGGTCACTCAGACGATTATGGTATACAAATCTTATTTGTTCAAATAAGACGAAGGATAATTAGATAATAAGTTCACTAGTTTCATGTTCAGGAGACAACTATGTTGACTCCCATCCTAATCATACTAGTTAGCTCATCACCCATTTAACCACAGTCTTTGTTTAAACACTTTCCCCTTTGGATTTCTAAATGCATTCCAGAAAAAACTCCCACTCAATCAAAGAGCAGTTATATTAACAAGATAATAACACATTATCATCTAACTGGCATGAATGTTCAAGAAAACAAGAAGAGAATATACTGAATTCAATTCTATAAACTAACAGAGAATTTAATCTTAAATTCAATGGGAAAAACAAGAACATTCAAAAATTTAAGCCTCATATCATTGTCTCTTAACTAGGTTCTCCTTCTCATAGGCCCTTCTGACCATATTAACTCATGTAACATCTAGCTACAATGTCAAGCTCCTCTTTGCCATGTTTACATCCACTCATTTGGATGTATTTGCAGCATACCTCCCACTTGATGAGATGATTCTCACATCTCTATCTCTCTTGTCCTTTGTCACAGCATATGTGATAAAAGGTTGACTTTTAGAAGTCATTGCTTCAACATTTAGGAAGACTTATTATTATTCAATAATTATTGAATAATTTTAAGTTGCTGCAATTTTTCAGGTTTTATTCCTAAGAGTTTGAGTCAAGGTTAGATAGGATTTTATATTCAAAAACTCATTTGAATAATCCCTTACTTTTAAAGAATCTTTCAGCATTTAACCTTATGTTGCAACTGAAGAATACTCTTAAAAAATAAGCCAACCTATCCCAAAAAATAATAGAACCAACATTGATTCAATTCCAACATTTTTGGGAATATCTAATTGCACATAAGCACCTTTTTGACTCAAATCATATCCAAACGTGCTTCAAATATATGAAAATTATATATCAAATTGAAGCTCTCGAATTTAGGGATTTTTAGGAACCAACCACATCTCAATCGGAGGTCCCACATGCTCTCACGCGCCCCTAGAAGGTGTCTGGATGGAAAAATCCTGAAAAATTAGAAAATTCCAGAATTGGCCACTCTCGGCGGTGGCGCGTGACGTACACGCGCCGCCTTACGGCCACCGGCCGGCGACACGCGCTGGCCCAAAAGACTCCACGCTCCGTCCTCTCTCCGACGGTGCTTGCCACGTGTCAAACGGAGACCTCAGTGGGCCCCACGCGCCATATGTCATTTCTTCTTTTTTTTTAGGGTAAACAGTCAACGGATGACTGTTGATCGTTGACCTGTCAACGTTGACTGGTCAACCGTGACCCGTCACCGATGACGTGGTGCTGTCAACAAATGACGTGGCCTTGTTGACCGATGCTGACGTGGCGTTTGGCGCTGACATGGCGACCGCTCATTGGCTCCACATGGTGATTGTTGACCAATGACGTGGCGTTGACTGTCACGTCATCGTCTTCAACCTCCAGCCGGGTCAACCAGACCCGGTTGGAGCTCCGACGGGTCATCGCGACCCGCCAACTTCGGGAGGCCATATCTCCCTCGTTTTAGCTCCTTTTTTCACGTTCTTGGTGTCATTGGAATCGTAGTTCAACGAACTATAAATCCATGGCATTTATTTGATCTTAAAACCTTTGTTTCATTGATCAAATCACGAGTGAAGTTGCGGCGGCGACTAATGACCCGCGAACTTCTCTCCTTTGTTTCTCCCTCATCCGAACTCCGTTTGACGCATTCTAAGCATTGTTGGAATCGTCTCTTTGAGATCTACACATCCATGTCCTTACTTTGGGCAAAAACACCGAGTTTCAAACACCCAATTTTTCTCAACGTTGTTGGCGCGACGTAAAACGATCGGATGTGTGTCTCTGTGTATCTCAAAAGCTTTCCTATCCTTTGAGAGTTAAAGTCTCTTTTTTTTGATTCCACATAGGTTCCAAAAACTCAACCTTTAAGAAATCGAAGAAGAAGAAAAATTGGTGCCTTGCAATATATATATATATATATATATATGCGTATATATATATAATGATTAGAGGGGCAAACAATCAAGAACCCAGTATCATAGGTGTGCATATTAGGCTCAGCTCGAATAGCAAAAATATGAGAAGATGAATTCGAATAGTTGCACACAGACACGCATATATCATATGCATATTATGAAAAAAATGAGGCATATATAAAAAAACTCAAGCATGTTCAAATGTTGTAGCTCAGCGCAACAAAATAAAGAGAATATGCATGAACAATCTATATACAGATTATATATGTATGAATAATATATACAATATATACTTTCATATATACACACACACACACAGTAGCACAGCGGAAATATTAATTGAGATATAAACAAATTATATCATACTATTATTCACATAGAATAAATCACAGCCTCAAAGATCAAATGGCTCTGATGCCAATGTAGGAAAAAATATTAACTAAAAGGAGATTAGGCGTACCTAGACGAATCCATGTTCAGATCTGGGTCAAAGCTCCAATACTCCATACTTGTGCCCACACAATTATTAGACTACTAGAGCCTAATTGTGATTTGCACAGCAGATCACCAGAACCAGAAAGATGGTAGGAGAGAAGGGAATTGCCAGAAAACTCAATGGCGGGGCGAATTGCAATTGAGGAGGCAACCCTATTTATAGTAGTTTATAGAGGCCACTAATTAGGAAACATGTGCACTCCTTCTTATCCTCCAAGACAGCAATTAATTGTCTCTCAATTAATTCCCTAATTATGGTGATTTGTTCATCTTTTAACAAATCCATAATTATTGCTGAAATATTCCTAAATTTGCATTTTATGCTGATTTTATTCTTATTTGATTATGCTACTTATTTTCTAATCAAATAGTCCAGCCCATCAAGGGCGGACTTGGACCCAAAGTCCAACAAATACAAACCTATACTGCATTACTGAATGGCTTACATGGAAACAAAGATCAGCTTATAGCCATTAAGCCTCTCATCATTCACCACATTCATACATGAAGGTGGAGGATGATCAAACGCACAAAAATCAAAATCTAAACTATGAAAGTTCCTATCTAGAATATTAGCACATTTAATGGCTTCTCTTAACAAAATGTCCCGATAATGTAAATGAGAGGGTGATATTTCAATAAAAAGACCTAGAAACTATTACTACAGCATCTGCACAATCACCGAAAAAATGAACCTTTCTTTCCCCTTCTCCCAGTTAAATGTTAAATCCTTCAGTAATATGAATAACTTTTTACGCTATAGCAATCTGTTAGGATCATATTCGACAATGAAGGAAAAGACATTGAAATAAAGTACTAAGAAGTATGCATTATTCTTTTTCAGTCATAATATAGTGGAGGCCGGGGTACAAGGCAGTGCAAGAAATAGTATATGATGTGAGAAATATTTTCTACTCCGGTTCTTAATATAAGACATATTTACCTAATTTGATTAGATTAAGAAAGTTAGTTAAGTTAGTTAATATTACATGTATTTTCTAAAACACCCAAGTTATCTTTATAATCCCCTCCGCCTCTCTCCTCCTTGATTATTATTGAAGAAGCATTAATAGGGGAAAATTAGGAAAAAATTGAGAAATATGAAAACTTTGTCTTATATTTAGAACCATGATCAACTCCCCAAATATGTCTTATATTAAGGAAGGGAGGGAGTAGAAAGCTATTGCAGATTTCAAAGATAGAAGAGTTATGGCACAAGAGTAACTTCTTCTATGGTAATTTCTTCTTTTATTGGTCTTCTTGTCTGTTTGTATTTGTTGTGGCAAAAGAGCTGAGTCGATAATGTTCAAAAGAATATTTGGATATTCAGTACTTTGACATAGCTAGAGAGATTGATGCTATCGATCTTCGAAGCTTTGATCTTTACTGAGTTTAATATGAGGACAGCTTAAAACGTTCTTTGATAATTGGGGAGGTTGAAGATGATTTCCTACTTCTTTCTCATCTCATGTAGAGAATAGTAAATTAACTATTACTTGGACTCATAATTAATAGGATGGACCAATAATTTTAGAAATCTAATTAATCTGAGGAGAAATATGGGATCTTCTAAAATAGAGCTTAGAAGGGCTTCCAAAAGAAATGGTCCGGTTTGAGGAATAATATCACAAGAGCTGTGTCCACTATCTCCAAAAAGTTGTTTGGAAATGCAACTTTGACATAGCTATGAAGATTCGGTCCATCTTCAAACATTACATCTGTTGGTCTTTTTCTAGTTAACATATTCAAAATAAGAATACTAAAAGAATACACATCACCTTGTGTTGATACCTCTAAACTCATTCCACACTCTGAAATATGCATGTTAGAATATGGTTAATGCTTAGAAGTATTCATTCTCTTTAAACAAAAAAAGAAGAAGAATATTTATAAAAAAGGAATTTTCAAGAACTTCAAGACCAAATGATAATCAATTGTACCTCAAAGGGGCATAGCTAATCGTCCCTTTTATTCTAAAAGAGCATGTTTGCTTTTAAGAACTACCATTAAGGGTGACAAGTAGTCTTGCTAACCAGGATCACTCACGTGAGCCACCATATTATCATCAAGAAAAACACTAATGGGCTTTAAATCAAAATGGACTAGTTCCTCATTTTCATAATGAAGATTATGTAGTGTAGAGGCAACATGATATATAACATTTAATCTTTGACAAATATCCATTATTAATATGTTGCTATTCAGGGCCCAAACAGATGAATTTGACAACAATACTAGGCATTTTGAAATCCTCATAAAAATTGGAGTGGATATGCAGGTTTTCAATCCATTCTGAGACAGAGACCAAACTTTCATTATTTTGACCTCAAATGAGGCCAAATTGAGTATGTGGCTGTTTAAGGCCCAAACAAATGAATTTCACAATAATATTAGGCATTTTGGAATCCTCATGAAAACTAGAGTGGGTATGTCGATTTTCAAGCCATTCTAAGACAATGACCAAACTTTAATTCTTTTAACCTTAAATTAGCACAAATCATGTATGCGGCAGTTTAGAGATCAAACAGAGAAATTTCACAACAATTTTAGGCATTCTAGAAATCTCATGAAAAATAGAGTGGGCATGTGGGTTTTCAAGCCATTCTGATACAGTGACCAAACATTCATTCTTTTGACCTTAAATTAGCCTAAATCATGTATGTGGTACAAGGCCGAAATAGATGAATTGGAAAAAAAAATATTAGAAATTCTAGAATCCTCATGTAAAATTGAGTGGGTATGTAGGATTTCATGCTATTTTGAGACAGTGACCAAACTTTCATTCTTTCGACCTCAAATCAATCCAAACAGCGTATATGGCTGCTAAGGGCCAAAACAGATAGCTCTTACAATAATATTAGGGCCAAATAGATGAATTTCAAAACAAAATTAGGCATTATAGAATCCTAATAAAAAATGAAGTGGGTATGTGGGTTTTCAAGCCATTCCGAGACAGTGACCAAACTTTCATTCTTTTGACCTCAAATTAACCCAAATCGCGTATGTGGCAGTTCAGGGCCCATATAGATGAATTTGGCAGACATATTGGGATTCTAGAATCCCCATGAAAAATGGAGTGGGTATGAAGGATTTCATGCCTTTTTGATACAGTGACCAAACTTTTATTCTTTTTATCTCAAATTATATGAATCGCTTATGTGGCTGCTCAGGGCCCAAACAAATGAATTTCACAACAATATTAGGTATTTTGGAAACGTCAACAAAAATGCAGTGGGTTTGTGGGTTTTCAGGCCATTCCAAGATAGTGACAAAATTTCATTCTTTTGACCTCAAATTATCCCAAATCGCGTATGTGGCCATTCAGGACCCTAACAGATGATTTTCAAATAATGTTATGTATTCTAGAATCCTCACAAAAAATGGAGGGGTATGTAGGTTTTCAAGGTATTTTGAGTAAGTGACAATACTTTCATTTTTTAACCTCAAATCAGCCTAAATCGTGTATGTGGTCATTCAAGGCCCAAACAGATAAATTTCACAAAGATATTAGAAATTCTAAGATCCTCATAAAAAAAGTAGTGGGTATGTGGGTTTTGAAGGCATTCCAAGATAGTGACCATACTTTCATTATTTTGACCTCAAATTATCCCAAATCGCGTATGTGACCATTTAGGGCCCAAACAGATGAATATCACAACAATATTAGTCATTCTACAATCCTCATGAAAAATGAAGTAAGTATATTGGCTTTTAAGATATTCTGAGACAGTGACTAGACTTTCATTCTTTTAACGTTAAATAAGCCAAAATCATATATGAGGCCATTCAGGGCCCCAACAAATGAATTTCACAACAATATTAGGAATTCTAGAATCCTCATCATAAATGGAGTGGGTATGTGGGTTTTCAAACTATTTGAAATAGTGACCAAACATCCATTATTTTGACCTCAAATTAGCCTAAATCACGTATGAGGCCGTTCAGGACCCAAAAAGATGAATTTCACAACAATGTTATGCATTCTAGAATCCTCATGAAAAAAGGAGTGGGTATGTGGGTTTTGAAGTCATTCCAAGATAGTGACCAAACTTTTATTCTTTTGACTCAAATGAGCCTAAATCACGTATATGGCCAATTCAAGGCCTAAACAGGTAAATTTGATAACAATATTAGAAATTCTAGAATCCTCATGTAAATTGGAATAGGATGCGGGTTTTCAAGCTATTCTGATAGAGTGACCAAACTTTCATTCGTTTCACTTCAAATTAGCCCAAATCGCTTATATGGTCGTTTAGTGCCCAAACAGATGAATTTGACAACAATGTTAGGAACTCTAGAATCCTCATGAAAAATGGAGTGGGTATGTGGGTTTTCACTTCATTCTGAGATAGTGACCAAACTCTAATTCTTTTGACCTCAAATTAACACAAATCGCGTATGTGGCCTTTCAGGGCAAAAACTAATGAATTTGATAACAATATTAGGCATTCTGGAATCCTCATAAAAAATGCAGTGGATATGTGGGTTTTCACGCCCTTCCGAGGTAGTGACCATACTTTCATTCTTTTGACCTAAAATTCGACCAAACCGTGCATGTGGCTGTTCAGGGCCCAAACAGATAAAATTGACAACAATATTGGGTAATCTAGAATCCTCATGAAAATGGAGTGGGTATGTAGGTTTTCACGCCATAAGGAGATAGGGACCAAACTTTCACTCCTTTGACGTCAAATTATCAAAAATTGTGTATGCGGCCGTTCAGGGCCCAAACAAATGAATTTCACAACAATATTAAGCACTCTGGAATCCTCATGAAAATTGAAGTGGGCATGTTGGTTTTCACTCCATTCCAAGATAGTGACCATACTTTCATTTTTTTTACTTGAAATTAGCCCAAATCCCGTATGTAGTCGTTCAAGGCCCAAACATATAAATTTCATAGCAATATTTGGCCTTTTGGAATCCTCATTAAAAATGGAGTGGGTATGTGGGTTTTCATGCCATTCTGAGGCAGTGACCAAAATTTCATTCCTTTGACCTCAAATTATCCTAAATCTTGTATGTGGCCATTTGAGGGCCAAAACAAATGAATTTGACAATAATATTGGACATTCTTCCTGGTGAATTGGGTGATACCAGAAATTTCGTTGTGTATAAGAAAATTGACAGAATATTTGAAGCAGTTAAGAGTAAGGAGAAATATCACTGAAGTGTACACCAGGAGTTATACTGGTTTGGTCACAACCACTTTGACTTACGTCTAGTCCTCAGAGCGTCTCTGAGAGTTTCACTATACTCTCCAAGATTCAGTGGGTTCTTGGCACCTCAGTACACAGCAAGTTCCTTCACTTAGACACTCGCTCCCCCTTACACGTTGCAATCAAATCCCCAACTCAAGGTTCCACAACCTTAAGTTGTCTTAATAACAAATATTGAGTTTGTAATGAAAAACTCTCTCACAGAGCAAATATATAATCACTGAAGTACAATGAATGAGTATAAGAGAACAAAGTACTAAGTGTATTGATCAATGTGTGTTCTTAGTTCTTGTATCTTGTTTTCTTCTCTTTGAATGTTCCATATATATAGATGATTGAAAATGTCCATTGGAAGCAATTCAAACTTGTCCGTTAGAGTCGCGCAGCAATGGTTGATTGTTCTTCGAATTTGAAAACTATCCGTTGGTGGTAGGTAGCGATAGGTGAACGTTCGGACTTTTATTTGACTTCTCAAATCAGTCATGCTCTTCCACTATTTCTCTGCAAATGTACTTAAAATACATCAAAAAATAATTTCTGGACTACCTTACTTGAGTGGCTACTTGAGTGATCAAGTTTGTGACTCGAGTGGTCCCTCGAGTAAACTTGTCTATAATATGGCAGTGAGTAGATTAACATTTTAAATTAGATATCACTCGGGTAAGACCTGGAGTGATATATTACAAACCTTAAGAATTCCTGATTACTCGAGTGGCTATGTCTTTACCTTCACAGATTACTCGGGTGATCACTATGGTAAACTGCTTACTCGAGTGGCTACTCGAGTGGGCTTCCTTTTTCTTCACACCTTACTCGAGTGGCTTTCAAATAACCCGGTAGATTACTCAATTACTCACTCAAGTAATGGCATCAAATTGTTGGCCGAGAGTTTACTGTCTGGTTACTCGAGTGGTACTTCAAATAACTCTGCAGATTACTCGGGTGGTCCCTCAAGTAATGTTATTTTCACACTGGTTACTTGAGTGGCTACTCTAGTGATATGCTGCATTTCTTGGCCGAGAGACACTGGAAGATTTTTGACCTGGTTACTCGAGTGGCTACTCGAGTGATGCCTGTGAAAATCTTGTTACTCGAGTGGCTACTCGAGTAATGGTCTATATAACTTTGCTGATTACTCGAGTGGTGCCTCGAGTAACTTCGTATGTGGTCCTCCATGGCACAAACAAATGAATTTGACCAAAGCATTGGACATTCTAGAATTCTCATGAAGAATGGAGCGGGTATACGGGTATTCTTGCCTTTCTGAGAGAGTGACAAAACTTTCATTCGTTGCACCTCAAATTAGCCCAAATCTCGTATGTGGTCGTTCATGACCCAAACAGTTGAATTTGACAACAATATTGGCATTCTGGAATCCTCATGGAAAATGGAGTGGGAATTTGGGTTTTCACGCCATTTCGAGACAAGGACCAAACATTCACTCTTTTGAGCTCAAATTAGCCCAAATCGCGTATGTGGCCGTTCAGAGCCCAAATAGATGAATTTGACAACAATATTGGACAATCTGGAATCCTCATTAATTATGGAGTTGGTATATGGGTTTTCACTCCATACCAAGATAGTGACCAAACTCTCATTCTTTTGACCTAAAATTAGCTCAAATCATGTATGTGGTCGTTCATGTCCCAAATAGATGAATTTAAAAACAATATTAGGCATTCTGGAATCCTCATGCCAAATGGAGTGGGTATGTGGGTTTTCACTTAATTCCGAGATAGTGATCAAACTCTAATTCTTTTGACCTCAAATTAGCCCAAATCGCATATGTGGCCATTCAGGGCCCAAACTAATGAATTTGATAACAATATTAGGCGTTCTGGAATCCTCATGAAAAATGGAGTGGGTATGTGGGTTTTCACTTAATTCTGAGATAGTGATCAAACTCTAACTCTTTTGACCTCAAATTAGCCCAAATCGCATATGTGGCCATTCAGGGCCCAAACTAATGAATTTGATAACAATATTAGGCGTTCTGGAATCCTCATGAAAAATGGAGTGGTATGTGGGTTTTCACGCCATTTCGAGGCAGTGACTATACTATCATTCTTTTGATCTCAAATTTGACCAAATCGCGCAAGTGGCTATTCAAGAATTGACAACAATATTAGACATTCTGGAATCCTCATGATAATAGAGCGGGCATGTGGGTTTTCACACCTTAAGGAGATGATACGATGAGGGTAACGGACCGGCTAGAAAACAAGTATGAAAACACTAACGGGACGGATGATCAAAGGTAGGACCTTAAGAGAACCTATCTCTTACAACCCTAGCCACAAAGACACCACAAGGATGATCAATCCTTGATACAGTCGGAGTATTCGCACGAGAATACAAGGATGCAAGCAAAGCTCACACAAGAGAAATAAAACTCTCAATTATCATTCAAGTCTAAAAATGTAGTACAAAAACGCAGCCATATATAAAGGCCACAAAAGAACACTCTAGAGTTTGTAAACCTAGTCATGAATGCAATAAATGATGCCTTAATGATGATTGATTGTCTTGGTTGGCACCATTCAAGCCTAAAGGAATTAGGAAATTACTTATTCTTCAAGACTAAGTCAGCTAACTACCTAAAAATAGGAAATAAAACTTCATGAGCAATCTTTGACCAAAGGCCTTATTTAATGCAAATTAAAAAAGGAAACAAATAAAAACGAAATTAATTCAGATTTGCTGTATAAGGACACCTTCTAGATTCTTCTTGAAGTGTCTTGGACGTCACTTATAATCCTCCTTCAAGGCACATGCTTGTCACATGGTATTTTAAGTGAATTCTTCAATCTGGACTGCACTTGGGCCTTGTACTTCATCTTGTTGGGCTTCAAGCAATGTGATCACCATTCTTGGGTTCTTGTTGGGTATATTAAAGGATGCCTCTTCCAAATAAATGGGCTCCAACTCTTTAAGCTCTCTTATCAAACAATTCAAGGCCTCCTTCATGGCTTTAGTCCTTGCTCTTGTCATTGGGCCTCCAATGCTTTGTAATGGATCTTTTGGGACATTGGACTTCCATACTTGAGCTTGGGCTTCCATCTTCATGCCTTTCTCTTCCTTTGGAGCTCCTCCTCCATCTTGCCATGCTCCTCCATCAGGAGATAGTGACCAAACTTTCATTCTTTTTACCTCAAATTATCAAAAATCGTGTTTTTGTCCGTTTACGGTCCAAACAGATGAATTTCACATCATTATTAAGCATTGTGGAATCCTAATGAAAAATGAAGTGGGCATTTTGGTTTTCACTCTATTCTAAGATAGTGACCAAACTTTCATTTTTTTTTGACATGAAATTAGCCCAAATCCCGTAAGTAGCCGTTCAAAGCCCAAACAAATGAATTTGACAGCAATATTAGGCATTCTGGATTCCTCATGAAAAATGGAGCGGGATGTTGGTTTTCACTCCATTCCGAGGCAGTGACCAAAATTTCATTACTTTCACCTTAAATTTGACCAAACCGCGCATGTGGCTGTTTAGGGCCTAAACAGATGAAATTGACCCCAATATTAGGCATTCTGGAATCCTCATGAAAATGGAGAGGGTATGTGGGTTCTCGCTATTCTAACACAGTGATCAAAGGTTCATTCTTTTGACCTCAAATTAGCCCAAATAGCGTATGTCGCCGTTCAGGGCCTAAAGAGATCAATTTGACAACAATATTGGACATTCTGGAATCCTCATGAAAAATGGAGTGGGCATATGGGTTTTCACGCCATTTCAAGATAGTAACCAAAGTTTCATTCTTTTGACCTCAAATTAGCCCAAATCGCGTATGTGGCCCTTCATGGCCCAAACAAATGAATTTGACCAAAGCATTAGACATTCTAGAATTCTCGAGAAGAATGGAGTGGGTATGCGGGTATTCTTGCCTTTCTGAGAAATTGACAAAACTTTCATTTGTTGGACCTCAAATTAGCGCAAATCTGGTATGTGGTCGTTTATGGCCCAAACAGTTGAATTTGACAACAATACTAGGCATTCTGGAATACTCATGGAAAATGGAGTACGAATGTGGGTTTTCATGCCATTTCTAGAGAAGGACCAAACTTTCATTCTTTTGAGCTTAAATTAGCTTAAATCACGTATGTGGCCGTTCAGAGCCCAAAGAGATGAATTTGAGGACAATCTGGAATCCTCATAAATTATGGAGTTGGTATGTGGGTTTTCACTCCATACCGAGATAGTGACCTAACTCTCACTCTTTTGACCTAAAATTAGCCCAAATCACGTATGTGGCTGTTCATGTCCCAAACATATGAATTTGACAATAATATTGGACATTCTGGAATCCTCATGTCAAATGGAGTGGCTATGAGGGTTTTCACTTAATTTTGAGATAGTGACCAAACTCTAACTCTTTTGACCTCAAATTAGCCCAAATCGCATACGTGGCCATTCAGGGCCCAAACTAATGAATTTGATAACAATATTAGGCGTTCTGGAATCCTCATAAAAAATGGAGTGGGTATGTGGGTTTTCACGCCATTTCGAGGCAGTGACTATACTATCATTCTTTTGACCTCAAATTTGACCAAATCGAGCAAGTGGCTATTCAAGGCCCAAGCAAATGAAATTGACAACAATATTAGGCATTCTGGAATCCTCATGATAATAGAGCGGGCATGTGGGTTTTCACACCTTAAGGAGATAGTGACCAAACTTTCATTCTTTTCACCTCAAATTATCAAAAATAGCATATATGGCCGTTCAGGGCCCAAATAGATGAATTTGACATAATATTAGGCATTCTGGAATCCTCATGCCAAATAAAGTGGGTATGTGGGTTTTCACTTCATTCTGAGATAGTGACCAAACTCTAATTCCTTTGACCTCAAATTAGCCCAAATCGCGTAGTTGTCCATTTAGGGCCCAAACTAATGAATTTGATACAATATTAGGCGTTCTTGAATCCTCATGAAAAATGGAGTGGGTATGTGGGTTTTCACGCAATTCCGAGGTAGTGACTATATTGTCATTCTTTTGACCTCAAATTCGACCAAACCGCGCAAGTGATTGTTCAAGGCCCAAGTAGATGAAATTGACAATAATATTAGGCATTCTGGAATCGTCATGATAATGGAGCGGGTATGTTGGTTTTCACACAATAAGGAGATAGTGGCCGAACTTTCATTCTATTCAACTCAAATTATCAAAAATAGCGTATGTGGCCACTCAGGGCTCAAACAGATGAATTTGACAACAATATTAGGCATTCTGGAATCATCATGATAATGGAGTGGGTATGTGGGTTTTCACACCATAAGGAGATAGTGGCCAAACTTTCATTCTTTTCACCTTAAATTATCAAAAATAGCGTATGTGGCCACTCAGAACTCAAACAGATGAATTTGACAACAATATTAGGCATTCTGGAATCCTGCTACCAAATGGAGTGGGTATGTGGGTTTTCACTTTATTCTGAATAGTGACCAAACTCTAATTCTTTTGACCTCAAATTAGCTCAAATCGAGTAGTTGGCCATTTAGGGCCTAAACTAATGAATTTGATAACAATATTAGGTGTTCTAGAATCCTCATGAAAAATGGAATGGGTATGTGGGTTTTCATACCATTCTGAGACAGTGAATATACTTTAGATCTTCTGACCTCAAATTCGACCAAACTGCGTAAGTGGCTTTTCAGGGCACAAATAGATGAAATTGACAACAATATTAGGCATTTTGGAATCCTCATGAAAATGGAGTGGGCATGAAAGTGTTCACACCATTCCGAGACAGTGACCAAATTTCATTCTTTTGACCTAAAATTATCCCAAATTGCATATGTGGCCGTTCAGGACACAAAAAGATGAATTGGACAACATTAATGGACATTCTATAATCCTCATGAAAAATTGAGTGGATTGGTGGGTTTTAACGCAATTCCGAGATGGTGACCAAAGTTTCATTCTTTTGACCTCAAATTAGCCCAAATCGTGTTCTTGGCCGTTCTCAACCCAAACAGATGAATTTCACAAATTTATTCAACATTCTCGAATCCTCATGAAAAATGGAGTAGATAGGTGGGTTTTCATGCCATTCTGAGACAGTGACAAGACTTTTATTCTTTTCACCTAAAATTAGCCCAAATCATGTTCGTGGCCGTTCAGGACCCAAACAGATGAATTTGACAAATTTATTCAGCGTTCTTGAATCCTCATGAAAAATGGAGTGGATAGGTGGGTTTCCACGCCATTCCAAGATAGTGACAAAACTTTAATTCTTATGACCTCAAATTATCCCAAATCGCTTATGTGGCCTTTCATGTAACAAACAGATGAATTTCTCAACAATATTGGACATTCTGAAATCCTAATGAAAAATGGAGTGGATAGGTTGGTTTTTACGCCATTCCGAGACAGTGACCAAACTTTCATTCTTTTGACCAAAAATTATCTGAAATAGCGTGTGTGGCCGCTCAGGACCCAAAAAGACGAATTGGATAACACTATTGGACATTCTAGAATCCTCAAGAAAAAGCGAGTGGATTGGTTGGTTTTCACGCCATTCCAAGACGGTGACCAAAGATTCATTCTTTTGACCTCAAATTAGCCCAAACCGTGTTTATGGCAGTTCATGACCCAAACAGATGAATTTGAAAAATTTATTCGGTATTCTTGAATCCTCATGAAAAATGGAGTGGATAGGTGGGTTTTCACGCATTCCGAGACAATGACCAAAATTTTATTCTTTCCACCTCAAATGGCTTTTAGGTCCCAAACAGATAAATTTGCCAACAATATTAGACATTCTGGAATCCTAATGAAAAATGGAGTGGAAGGTGCATTTTCACGCCATTCCGAGATAGTGGCCAAACTTTCATTTTTTTTACTTCATATTATGCCAAATCGGGTATGTGGCCGTTCAGTACCTAAACAGATGAATTTGACAACACTATTGGATATTCTGGAATCCTCATGAAAAATGGTGTGGATAGGTGGGTTTTCATTCCATTCCAAGACCCAAACTTTCATTCTTTTGACCTCAAATTATCTCAAATCGCATATGTGGCCGTTCAAGACCCAAACATATGAATTTGACAAGATTATTGGACATTCTAGAATCCTCATGAAAAAGTGAGTGGATTGGTTGGTTTTCACGCCATTCCAAGACTGTGACCAAAGCTTCATTCTTTTGACCTCAAATAAGCCCAAATCGCGTATGAGGCCGTTCAAGACGCAAATAGATGACTTTGACAACAATTTTGGAGATTCTGGTATCCTAATGAATAATGGGGTGGATAGGTGGGTTTTCAAGCCATTCCGTGATAGTGATCAAACTTTCTTTCTTTTGACTTGAAATTAGCCTAAATCGCGTATGCAGCCGTTCAGGACCCAAACAGATGAAGTTAACAACAATATTGGACATTCTGGAATCCTCATGAAAAATAAAGTGCACAGGTGGGTTTTCATGCCATTCCAAGACAGTGACAAAACTCTAATTCTTTTGACCTCAAAGTGTCCCAAATCGCGTTTGTGGCCCTTTAGGACCCAAACAGATGAATTTGACAAATTTATTTAGCATTCTCGAATCCTCATGAAAAATGGGGTGGATAGGTGGCTTTTCACGCCATTCCGAGACAGTGACAAAACTTTGATTCTCTTGACCTCAAATAAGCCCAAATCGCATATTAGGTCGTTCAGGACCCAAATAGATGAATTTGACAACAATTTTAGAGATTCTGGTATCCTAATGAATAATAGGGTGGATAGGTGGGTTTTCACGCCATTCCATGACAGTGATCAAACTTTCATTCTTTTGACTTCAAATTAGCCCAAATCGCGTATCCGGCCGTTCAAGACCCAAACAGATAAATTTAACAACAACATTGAACATTCTGGAATCGTCATGAAAAATGAAGTGGATAGGTGGGTTTTCACGCCATTCCGAGATAGTGACAAAACTATAATTCTTTTGACCTAAAATTGTCCCAAATCGCGTATGTGGCCCTTTAGGACCCAAACAGATGAATATGATAATATTATTGGACAATCTCGAATCCTCATGAAAAATGGAGTGGATAGGTAGGTTTTCACGCCATTCCGAGACAGTGACCAAAGTTTCATTCTTTTGACCTCAAATTATCCCAAATAGCGTATATGGCTGTTCAGGACCCAAACAAATGAATTTTACAACATTATTGGACATTCTGGAATTCTCATGAAAAATCGAGTGAATAGGTGGCTTTTCACGCCATTCCAAGAAAATGGCCAAAGTCTCATTCTTTTTACCTAAAATTATCCCAAATCGCGTATGTGGCCGTTGGGGACCCAAACAGATGAATTTAACAACATTATTGGACATTCTGGAATCCTCATGAAAACTGGTGTGGAGAGGTGGGTTTTCACGCAATTCTGAGACAGTGACCAAACTTTCATTCTTTTGACTTCAAATTAGCCCAAATCGCGTATGCGGCCGTTCAGGACCCAAACAGATGTATATAACAACAATATTGGATATTCTGGAATCTTCATGAAAAATGAAGTGGACAGTTGGGTTTTCACGCCATTCCGAGACAGTAACCAAAGTTTCATTCTTTTGACAGCAAATTAGCCCAAATCGCGTATGTGGCCCTTTCGGACTGAAACAGATGAATTTGAAAACATCATTGGACATTCTGGAATTCTCATGAAAAATGGTGTGGATAGGTAGGTTTTCACGAAATTCTGAGACAGTGACCAAACTTTCATTCTTTTGACTCAAATTAGCCCAAATCGCGTATACGGCTGTTCAGGACCCAAACAGATGAATTTAACAACAATATTGGACATTCTGGAATCCTCATGAAAAATGAAGTGGATAGGTGGGTTTTCACGCCATTCCGAGATAGTGACAAAACTCTATTTTTTTTACCTCAAATCGCCCCAAATTGCCTATGTGGCCCTTCAGGACCCAAATAGATGAATTTGACAACATTATTGGACATTCTGGAATCCTGATGAAAAATTAAGTGGATAGGTTCGTTTTCACGCCATTGTGAGACAGTGACCAAAGTTTAATTCTTTTGACCTCAAATTATCCGAAATCGTGTTTGTGGACGTTCACGACCCAAATAATTAACTTTGACAAATTTATTCGGCGTTCTTGAATCCTCATGAAAAAAGGATTGGTTAGGTGAGTTTTCACGCCATTTGAGACAATGACTAAACATTCATTCTTTTGACTTCAAATTAGCCCAAATCGCGTATGCGGCTGTTCAAGACCCAAACAGATGAATTTAACAACAATATTGGACATTCTGGAATCCTCATGAAAAATGAAGTTGATAGGTGGGTTTTCATGCCATTCCGAGACAGTGATAAAACTATAATTCTTTTGACATCAAATTGTCCCAAATCGCGTATGTGGCCCTTCAGGACCCAAACAGATGAATTTGACAACATTATTAGATATTATTGAGTCCTAATGAAAAATGGAGTGGATAGGAGGGTTTTCACGCCATTCTGAGACAGTAACCAAAGTTTCATTCTTTTGACCTCAAATTATCCCAAATTGTATTCGTGGCCGTTCAATACCTAAACAGATGAATTTGCCAACAATATTGGACATTTTGGAATCCAAATGAAAAATGGAGTGGATAGGTGGGTTTTCACGACATTCCGAGACATTGACCAAACTTTCATTCTTTTGACCTCAAATTCACCCAAATCGCGTATGTGGCCTTTCAGGTACCAAACAGATGAATTTCTCAACAATATTGGACATTCTGAAATCCTAATGAAAAATAGAGTGGATAGGTGGGTTTTCACGTAATTCCGTGATAGTGATCAAACTTTCATTCTTTTGACCTCAAATTATCCCAAATCGCGTGTGTGGCCGTTCAGGACCTAAACAGATGAATTTGAAAACATTATTGGACATTCTTGAATGCTCATGAAAAACGGAGTGGATAGGTGGGTTTTCACGCCATTCCGAGACAGTGACCAAACTTTCATTCTTTTGACCTCAACTTAGCCCAAATCGCGTATGTTGCTGTTGAGGACCCTAACAGATGAATTTGATGATAATATTGTATATTCTGGAATCCTCATGAAAATTGGAGTGGATAGGTGGATTTTCACGCCATTCCGAGACAGTGACTAAACTTTCATTCTTTTGACCTCAAATTATCCCAAATCGCGTATGTGGCCGTTCAGGACCTAAACAGATAAATTTGACAACATTATTGGCCATTATGGATTCCTAATGAAAAATGGAGCGGATAGGTGGGTTTTCATGCCATTCTGAGACAGTGACCAAAGTTTCATTCTTTTTACCTCAAATTGTCCCAAATCGTGTTCGTGGCCATTGAAGACCCAAACAGATGAATTTGACAACATTATTGGGCATTCTGGAATCCTCATGAAAAATGGAGTGGATAGCTGGGTTTTCACGCCATTCTAAGAGTGACAAACCTGTAATTCTTTTGACCTCAAATTATTCCAAATCGCATATGTGGTATTGGACATTCTAAAATCCTAATGGAAAATGAAGTGGATTGGTGGGTTTTCACGTAATTCTGTGACAGTGATCAAACTTTCATTCACTTGACCTCAAATTATCCCAAATCGCGTGTGTGGCCGTTCAAGACCCAAACAGATGAATTTGAAAACATTATTAGACATTTTTGAATCCTTATGAAAAATGGAGTGGATAGATGGGTTTTCACGCCATTCCGAGACAGTGACCAAACTTTCATTCTTTTGACCTCAAATTATCCCAAATCACGTATGTGGCCATTAGGACCCAAACAGATGAATTTGACGATAATATTGTACATTCTGGAATCCTCATGAAAATTGGATTGGATAGGTGGGATTTCACGCCATTCCGAGACAGTGACTAAACCTTCATTCTTTTGACCTCAAATTATCCCAAATCGTGTATGTGGCCGTTCAGGACCCAAAAAGATGAATTGGACAACATTATTGGACATTCAAGAATCCTCATGAAAATCGAGTGGATTCGTGGGTTTTCACGCCATTCCAAGACGGTGACCAAAGTTTCATTCTTTTGATCTCAAATTAGCCCAAATCGTGTATGTGGCCGTTTACGACCCAAACAGATGAATTTCATAAATATATATGTCATTCTCAAATCCTCATGAAAAATGGTGCGGATAGGTGGGTTTTCACGCCATTCCGAGACAGTGACCAAACTTTTATTCTTTTCACATCAAATTAGCCCATATCACGTATGCGGCCGTTCAGAACCCAAACAGATGAATTTGCCAACAATATTGGACATTCTGGAATCCAAATGAAAAATGGACGGGATAGGTGGGTTTTCACGCCATTCCGAGACAGTGAGCAAACTTTCATTCTTTTAACCTCAAATTACCACAAATCGTGTATGTGGCTGTTCAGGACCCAAACAGATGAATTTGACAACATTATTGGACATTTTGGAATCCTCATGAAAATTGGAGTGGATAGCTAGGTTTTCATGCCATTACGAGACAGTGACCATACTTTCATTCTTTTTATCTCAATTATCCCAAATCACGTATATGGCCGTTCAGGACCCTAACGATGAATTTGACAACATTATTGGACATTCTGGAATCCTCATAAAAAATGGAGTCGATAGGTGGCTTTTCACGCCATTCCGAGACAATGACCAAAGTTTCATTCTTTTGACCTCAAATTATCCCTAATCGTGTTCGTGGCCGTTCACGACCCAAACAGATGATTTTGACAAATTTATTTGGCGTTCTTGAATCCTCATGAAAAATAGAGTGGATAGGTGGGTTTTCACGCCATTCTGAGATAATGACCAAACTTTCATTCTTTTGCCCAAATCGAGTGTACGGTCGTTAAAGACCTAAACAGATGAATTTAACAACAGTATTAGACATTCTGGAATCCTCATGAAAAATGAAGTGGAAAGGTGGGTTTTCACGCCATTCCGAGACAGTGACCAAACTATAATTCTTTTGACCTCAAATTGGCCCAAATCACGTATGTGGCCCTTCAGGTCCGAAACAGATGAATTTGACAACATTATTGGACATTATAGAATCCTCATGAAAAATGGTGTGGATAGGTGGATTTTCACGCAATTCTGAGACAGTGACCAAACTTTCATTCTTTTGACTTCAAATTAGCCCAAATCGCGTATGTGGCAATTCAGGTTCCAAACAAATGAATTTAACAACAATATTGGACATTCTGGAATCCTCATAAAAAATGAAGTGGATAGGTGGGTTTTCACGCCATTCCGGGATAGTGACTAAAGTTTCATGCATTTGACCTCAAATTATCCCAAATCGTGTTCTTGGCCGTTCACGACCCAAACAGAATAATTTGACAAATTTATTCGCTGTTCATGAATTCTCAATAAAAATGGAGTGGATAGGTGGGTTTTCACGCCATATTGATATAGTGACCAAACTTTCATTCTTTTAACTTCAAATTAGCCCAAATCGCGTATCCGGCCGTTCATGACCCAAACAGATATTGTGTTTGTGGCCTTTAAGGTGCCAAAGAGATGAATTTCACAACATTATTCGACTTTCTGGAATCCTCATGAAAAACAGAGTAGATGGGTGGATTTTCACGCCATTCTAAGAGTGACAAAACTTTAATTCTTTTGACCTTAAATTATCCCAAATTGCGTTAGTGGCCTTTATGGAACCAAATAGATGAATTTGACAACAATATTCGACATTCTGGAATCCTCATGAAAAACGAAGTGGATAGGTGGATTTTCACGCCATTTCGAGATAGTGACAAAACTTTCACTCTTTTGACCATAAATTATCCCAAATCGTGTGTGTGGCCGTTCAGGACCCAAACAGATGAATTTGAAAACATTATTGGACATTCTGGAATCCTCATGAAAAATGGAGCGGATTGGTCGGTTTTCACGCCATTCCGAGACAGTGACAAAACTATAATACTTTTGACCTTAAAATGTCCTAAATCGCGTATTTGGCCCTTCAGGACCCAAACAGATGAATTCGACAATATTATTGGACAATCTAAAATCCTCATGAAAAATGGAGTGGATAGGTAGGTTTTAACGCCATTCCGAGACAGTGACCAAAAGTTTCATTCTTTTGACCTCAAATTATCCCAAATCATGTTCTTGGCCGTTCCGGATCCAAACATATTAATTTGACAACATTATTGGACATTCAGGAATCCTCATGAAAAATGGAGTGGATAGGTGGCTTTGCACACCATTCCAAGATAGTGACCACACTTTCCTTCTTTTGACATCAAATTAAATGACAACATTATTGGACATTCTGGAATCCTCATGAAAATGGAGTAGATAGGTGGGTTTTCACGCCATTCCAACACAGTGACCAAACTTTCTTTCTGCTGACCTCAAATTATCTCAAATCGCGTATTTGACCATTTTGGACCCAAACAGATGAATTTGACAACATTATTGGACATTCTGGAATCCTCATGAATATTGGAGTGGATAGGTGGGTTTTCAGGCCATTCGAAGACAGCGACCAAACTTTCATTCTTCTAACCTCAAATTTTCTCAAATCACGTATTTGGCCATTTTGGACCCAAACAGATGAATTTGACAATATTATTGGACATTCTATAATCCTCATAAATATTGGAGTGGATAGGTGGGTTTTCACGCCATTTCGAGACAGTGACCAAACTTTTATTCTTTTGACCTCAAATAAGACCAAATCGCGAATGCGGTCGTTTAGGACCCAAAAAGATGAATTGGACAACATTGTTGGACATTCTAGAATCCTCATGAAAAATCTAGTGGATTGGTGGGTTTTCACGCCTTCCGAGACAGTAACCAAAGTTTCATTCTTCTGACCTCAAATTAGCCCAAATCGTGTTCGTGGCCATTCACGATCCAAACAGATGAATTTGACAAATTTATTCGTCATTCTCGAATCCTCATTAAAATTGTAGTGTATAGGTCTGTTTTCACGCCATGTTGAGCCCGTCACCAAACTTTTATTCTTTTCACCTCAAATTAGCCCAAATCGCATATGTGTCCGTTCAGGACCCAAACATATGAATTTGACAACAATATTGCACATTGTGGAATCCTTATGAAAAATGGAGTGGATAAGTGGGTTTCCACGCCATTCCGAGACAGTGCCAAAACTTTAATTCTTTTAGCCTCAAATTATCCCAAATCAGGTATGTGGCCTATCAGGTACCAAACAGATGAATTTCTCAATAATGTTGGACATTATGGAATCCTAATGAAAAAAGGAGTGGATAGGTGGGTTTTCACGCCTTTCAAAGATATTGACCAAAATTTTAGTGTTTTCACCTCAAATTAGCCCAAATCGCATATGCCGTTCAGGACCCAAACAAATGAATTTGACAACAATATTAGACATTCAGGAATCCTCATGAAAAATGGAGTGGATAAGTGGGTTTTCACACCATTCCAAGACAGTGACAAAACTTTAATTCTTTTGACCTCAAATTATCCCAAATCGCATATCTGGCCTTTCAGGTACCAAACAGATGAATTTCACAACAATATTGGACATTCTGGAACCCTCATGAAAAATGGAGTGGATAGGTTGGTTTTCACACCATTCCGAGAAAGTGACCAAACTTTCATTCTTTTGACCACAAATTATCCCAAATAGCGTATGTCGTCGTTCAGAACCTAAACAGAAGAATTTGACAACATTATTGGACATTCTGAAATCCTCTAGAAAAATGGAGTGGATAGGTGGCTTTGCACGCCATTCTAAGACAGTGGCCAAACTTTCATTCTTTTTGTTGGAAATTGTGCCCTAACTGCTAATCATTGTACTTTAAATATTATTATTTTAATGAAATTTCTCCTTTCTGTTATCATATTATTTACATGTTAACTGTGATAATTGTATCCTTAGATAATTCATAAAATTTGTCCTAAAATGTCCCTGGTCGATCATCTATACGGGAGCAGAGATGAACCAAGACCAGTATGACTTTGATAAGATATGGAGATACGAATCAAAGTCTTAGGCACTTGTAAGAGTACAAGGTGCTGGACCGACCCACTATGAGAAAGCTACATGGATCAAGTCATAAGCTTTTCTCATGTATAACCACGTCACAATGCCCTTAGACTTGAGGTCATCATGGATTCCTACATGAGAGTTGCTAAGCTTTGAACTAGTCAAAAGTCACTTTTGACCGGGTGATGATAAAGGCTACGATCGGGCTTGGTGGTTTTTCATGCAGAGGAATATGAATGATCAAGATGGAATTTGTCCCTCACATTAGTAGAGAGATATTACTGGGCCCCTCGATGAGTAAGTCTGAGAAATGTATGGCCATACTATGATGAGAGGAGTTTCTGTCTCTGTTATCAGGCTACTTAGGAATCGAGAAAGTAATGGTCAGGAATAAGAGGATGACATTATCCATGCCTTATCCTTGATCGATATATCGTGTGACAAAAGGGACGTGACATGGTTGTATGACAGGTTGCATCGTGATAACGATCCTTATATGAATTGGGTAGTTGTAATGTGTTGCTAGAGGCCGCTTGCGACTTTTAGTTAATATAGTTATTGGCCCACTGCCAACTTCATATGGGCCTACAGGGTCGCACATAAGAATGGCCTAACACGAGATAATGTTTAATTTAGGGTGGATAAATTTTATATTTATATATATATAATATAAAATCAATTAATAATATTATATAGATATATATATTTTCGAAATATATATATCTTATATATATATGTATATATATATTATATGATATTATTATATTGTGTTAGTTTTAAATTTAATTTATTAAGATATATTAAATTTAATAACTAACATGATAGAGATATAGCATCTCAGATTTAATTTATGAAGATAAATTAAATATAATGGCTCTTTATTTGGATTAAATAAATAGGTTAAATTAAAATTGTTGGACATATTTAATTTAAACTAAATTTATTTAATTACCTCATAAAGATAATTAATTGTTAATTAATTTGGAAATTAATGATGGTTAATTTTGAAATTTGAAAATAGCCCTCATAGGTTATAAACTTGATAGAGCAGATATATTCATATACACATGAGAATTGAGAGCCGCAAGTGAAACCCTAGGAGACATTAGAAGCACTAGCACGCAGTCTCGGTTGGAGAGCATTCGTGTAGATACCGGTAGAGGGAGCGGACCTGACGTGTTGGCTACTAGAGATCGTGAAAACTCTGAATCATCAAAAGGTATGAATCCTTCCAACTTGGTTTAAACGCCGTTGATAGATTCTCGATTAGGATCGGTGAAAATTTTTTAAAGTTCTTCCGCTGTGCCTACCGATCCCAAATCATGTTCATGGCCGTTCACGACCCAAACAGATGAATATGACTAATTGATTCGGCATTCTCGAATCCTCATTAAAAATGGAGTGGAAAGGTGGGTTTTCACGCCATTCCGAGACAGTGACCAAACATTTATTCTTTTCACCTCAAATTAGCCCAAATCGCATATGCGGCCGTTCAGGATCCAAACAGATGAATTTGACAACAATATTGGACATTCTAGAATCCTCATGAAAACTGGAGTAGATAAGTGGGTTTTCACGTCATTCCGAGAAAGTGACAAAAGTTTAATTCTTCTTACCTCAAATTAGCCCAAATCGCGTATGCGGCAATTCACGACCCAAATAGATGAATTGGAGAACAATATTGGACAATCTGGAATCCTAATGGAAACTGGAGTGGATAAGTGGGTTTTCACGCCTTTCCGAGACAGTGAACAAACTTTTATTCTTTTAACCTCAAATTATCCCAAATCATATTTGTGGCCGTCCCTGACCCAAACAGATGAATTTGACAAACTTATTCGCCAATCTCGGATCCTCATAAAAAATGGAGTGGATTAGTGGGTTTTCATGCCATTCTGAGAATGTGACGAAACTTTCATTCTTTTGATTTCAAATTAGTCCAAATCGCGTATGCGGCCGTTCAGGACACAAAGAGATGTATTTGACAAAAATATTGGACATTCTGGAATCCTAATAAAAAAATGGAGTAGATAGGTGGGTTTTCACGCCTTTCCGAGACAATGACCAAAGTTTCATTCTTTTAACCTCAAATTCTCCCAAACAGTGTTCGTGGCCGTTCATGACACAAACAATGAATACAACAAATTTAGTCGCCATTCTCCAATCCTCAAGAGAAATGTAGTGGATAGGGGGGTTTTCATGCCATTCCGAGATAGTGACCAACCTTTTATTCTTCTGACCTCAAATAAGCCCAAATCGAGTATGCGGCCGTTTAGGACCCAAAGAGATGAATTTGACAACAATATTGGACATTCTGGAATCCTAATGAAAAATGGAGTGGATAGGTGCGTTTTCCTGCCATTTTGAGACTGTAACCAAACTTTCATTCTTTTGACCTCAAATTAGCCTAAATTGCGTATACGGCCGATCAGGACCCAAACAGATGAATTTGACAACAATATTGGACATTATGGAATCCTCATGAAAATTGGAGTGGATAGGTGGGTTTTCACGCTATTCTGAGACAGTGTCCAAACTTTCATTCTTTTGACTTCAAATAATCTCAAATCGCGTATGTGGCCATTCAGGAGCCAAACGGATGAATTTGACAACATTACCGGACATTCTGAAGTTCTCATGAAAAATAGAGTTGATAGGTGGCTTTGCACTCCATTCTGAGACAGTGACCAAACTTTCATTCTTCTGACCTCAAATAAGCCTAAATCGCGTATGCGGTCGTTCAGGACCCAAATAGATGAATTTGACAACAATATTGGACATTCTGGAATCCTCATGAAAAATGGAGTGGATAGGTGGGTTTTCACCCCATTTGGAGAAAGTAACCATACTTTCATTCTTTTGACCTCAAATTAGCCTAAATCGAGTATGTGGCCGTTCAGGACCCAAACATATGAATTTGACAACATTACTGGACATTCTAAAATTCTCATGAACAATGGAGTGGATAGGTGGCTTTGCACGCCATTCCAAGACAGTGACCAAACTTTCATTTTTTTGACCTCAAATAAGCCCAAATCACGAATACGGCCGTTTAGGACCCAAACAGATGAATTTGACAACAATATTGGACATTCTGGAATCCTAATGAAAAATGGAGTGTATAGGTAGGTTTTCACGCCATTCAGAGATAGTGACCATACTTTCATTCTTGTAACCTCAAATTGGCTCAAATCACATATGCGGCCGTTTGGGACCCAAAGGTATGTATTTGACGACAATATAGGACATTCTGGTATCCTAACGAGAAATGGAGTGGATAGGTGGGTTTTCATGCCATTCCTAGCCAGTGACCAAACATTCATTCTTTTGACCTGAAATTATCCCAAATCGGGTATGCGGCTGATCGGGACCCAAAGATATGTATTTGACAACATTATTGGACATTATGGAATCCACATGAAAAATGGAGTGGATAGGTGGTTTTTCAAGCCATTCTGAGATAGTGACCAAAGTTTCATTCATTTGACCTCAAATTAGCCCAAATCGTGTTTGTGGCCGTTCACAACCCAAACGGATGAATTTGAAAAATTTATTCGACATTCTCAAATCCATATGAAAAATGGAGTGGATAGGTGGGTTTGCACGCCATTCTGAGACAGTGACCACACTTTCATTCTTTTGACCTCAAATAAGCTCAAATAGTGTATGCGGCCGTGCAGGACCCATATAGATGAATTTGACAATAATTTTGGACATTCTGGAATCCTAATGAAAAATGGAGTTGATAGGTGGATTTTCATGCCATTATGAGACTGTGACCAAATTTTCATTCTTCTTACCTCAAAATAGCCCAAATCGCGTATGCAGCCGTTAACAACCCAAATAGATGAATTTGACAATAATATTAGACATTCTGGAATCCTCATGAAAAATGAAGTCCATAGGTGGGTTTTCACGCCATTCCGAGACAGTGACTAAACTTTCATTCTTTTGACCTCAAATTATCCCAAATCTCGTATGTGGCCGTTCAGGAATCAAAAAGATGAATTTGATGACATTATTGGACATTCTGAAATTCTCATGAAAAATGGAGTGGATAGGTGGCTTTGCACGCCATTCCCAGACAGTGACCAAAGTTTCACTCTTTTGACCTTAAATTAGCAAAAATCGTGTCCGTGGCCGTTCACGACCCAAACTGATGAATTTGAAAAATTTATTCAGCATTCTCGAATCCTCATGAAAAATTGAGTGGATAGGAGGCTTTTCATGCAATTCTAAGAGAGTGACCAAAGTTTCATTCTTTTGACCTTAAATTAGCCCAAATTGTGTTCGTGGCCGTTCACGACCCAAACAGATGAATTTGACTAATTTATTCGGCATTCTCAAATCCTCATGAAAAATGGACTAGATAGGTGGGTTTTCACACCTTTCCGAGACAGTGACCAAACTTTCATTCTTTTGAGCTCAAAATATGTCAAATAGTGTATGTGTTCAGCACCCAAACAAATGAATTTTACAACATTATTGGACATTCTGGAATCCTCACAAAAAATGAAGTGGATAGGAGGCTTTTCACGCCATTCTGAGACAGTGACCAAAGTTTCATTCTTTTGACCTCAAATTAGCCCAAATCTTGTTCGTGGCCGTTCATGACCCAAACAGATGAATTAGACTAATTTATTCAGCATTCTTGAATCCTCATAAAAAATGGACTGTATAGGAGGGTTTTTACACCATTCCGAGATAGTGACCAAACTTTCATTCTTGTCACCTCCAAATATCCCAAATCGTGTATGTGGCCATTCAGGACCCAAACAGATGAATTGGAAAACATTATTTGACATTCTGGAATCCTCATGAAAAATTGAGTGGATAGGTCGGTTTTCACCCCATTCCGAGACAGTGACCAAACTTTCAATCTTTTGACCTCAAATTAGCCAAAATCGCGTATGTGGCCGTTCAGGACCTAAAAAGATGAATGTGACAACATTATTGGACATTCTAGAATCCTATTGAAAAATGGAATGGATAGCTGGGTTTTCACCCCATTCTGAGACAGTGACAAAACTTTCATTTTTTTGACCTCAAATTAGCCCAAATCGCGTTCGTGGCCGTTCACAATGCAAACAGATGAATTTGACAACAATATTATGCATTCAAGAATCCTCATGAAAAATGGAGGGGGATAGGTGGGTTTTCACAACACTCCGAGACAGTGACCAAACTTTCATTCTTTTGACCTCAAATTAGCTCAAATCCTGTTCTTGGCCGCTCACAACGAAAACAAATGAATTTGACAACTATATTGGACATTCTAGAATTCTAATGAAAAATAGAGTGGATAGGTGGGTTTTAACGCCATCCGAGATAGTGACCAAACTTTCATTCTTTTGACCTCAAATTAGCCCAAATCGCATTCGTGGTTGTGCACAACGCAAACAGATGAATTTGACAACAATATTAGGTATTCTAGAATCCTCATGAAAAATGGAGGGGATAGGTCGGTTTTCACGCCATTCCGAGACAGTGACCAAACTTCCATTCTTCTGACATAATTTTTGGAAATTCTAAAATCCTCATTAAAAATGGAGTGGATAGGTGGGTTTTCACCCCATTATGAGACTGTGACCAAACTTTCAGTTTTTCTACCTCAAATTAGGCCAAGTCGCGTATGTGGCTGTTCAGGACCTAAAGAGATGCATTTGACAACATTATTGGACATTCTAGAATGCGAATGAAAAAAGGAGTGCATAGGTGGGTTTTCACGCCATTCCGAGACAGCGACCAAACTTTCATTCTTTTGACCTCAAATTAGCTCAAATTCCGTTCGTGGCCGCTCACAGCGAAAACAAATTAATTTGACAACAATATTCGGCATTCTACAATCCTCATGAAAAATATAGTGGATAGGTGGGTTTTCACCCCATTCCGAGACAGTGACAAACTTTCATTCTTTTGACCTCAAATTAGCCCAAATCGTGTTTGTGGCCGTTCAAAATGCAAACAGATGAATTTGACAAAAAAAAGGCATTGTAGAATCATCATGGAAAATGGAGGGGATAGGTGGGTTTTCACGCCACTTTGAGACAGTGACGAAACTTTCATTCATTTGACCTCAAATTAGCTCAAATCGTGTTCGTGGCCGTTCAGGACCCACACAGATGAATTTGACAACAATATTAGGTATTTTAGAATCCTCATGAAAAATGTAGTGGAAAGGTGGGTTTTCACCCCATTTCGAGACCAAACTTCCATTCTTTTGACCTCCAATTAGCGCAAATTACGTACGTGGTTGTTCAGAATCCAAATAGATGAATTTGAAAACATTATTAACCATTCTAGAATCCTCATTAAAAATGGAGTGGATAGGTGGGTCTTCACCCCTTTCCGAGAGAGTGACCAAACTTTCATTCTTTTGACCTCCAATTAGCCCAAATCGCGTTCGTGGCCGCTTAGGACGCAAACAGATGAATTTGACAAAATTATTGGATATTCTACAATCCTCATGAAAAATGTAGTAGAAAGGTGGGTTTTCACCCCATTTCGAGATAGTGAGCAAACTTTCATTCTTTTGACCTCCAATTAACCCAAATGACGTACGTGGTTGTTCAGAATCCAAACAGATGAATTTGAAAACATTATTAACCATTCTAAAATCCTCATTAAAAATGGTGTGGATAGGTGGGTTTTCACCCCTTTCTGAGACAGTGACCAAACTTTCATTCTTTTGACCTCCAATTAGCCCAAATCGCGTTCGTGGCCGCTTAGGACGCAAACAGATGAATTTGACAAAATTATTGGATATTCTACAATCCTCATGAAAAATGGAGTGGATAGGTCGGTTTTCACCCTAGTCTGAGACAGTGACTAATCTTCATTCTTTCTACCTCAAATTAGCCCATGTCGCGTATAGGGCCTTTCAGGACCCAAACAAATGAATTTGACAACATTATTGGACATTTAAAATCCTCATGAAAAATGGAGTGCATAGGTTGGTTTTCACCCCATTATGAGACAGTGACCAAACATTCGTTCTTTTGACCTCAAATTAGCTCAAATCGCGTTCGTGGCCGCTCACAGCACAAACAGATGAATTTGGCTCATAAAAAATGGAGTGGGTAGTTGGGTTTTCACCCTATTCCGAGATAGTGACCAAACTTTCATTCTTTTGACCTCAAATTATCCCAAATCGTGAATGTGGATGTTCAGGACACACTAAGATGAATTAGAAAAAATAATTAAACATCCTAGAATCCTCAAGAAAAATGGAAGGGATAGGTGCGTTTTCATGCCATTCCGAGACAGTGACCAAACTTTATTTCTTTTGACCTCAAATTAGCCCAAATCGTGTTCGTGGCCGTTCACAACGCAAACAGATGAATTTGATGACAAAAATTGCCATTCTAGAATCCTCATAAAAAATATAGTGGATAGGTGGGTTTTCACCCCATTACGAGACAGTGACCAACCTTTCATTCTTTTGACCTCAAATTAGCCCAAATCGCGTAGGTGGCCGTTCAGGACCCAAAAAGATGAATGTGACAACATTATTGGACATTCTAGAATCCTATTGAAAAATGGAATGGAACGGTGGGTATTCACCCCATTCCGAGACCGGGACCAACCTTTCATTCTTTTGACCTCAAATTAGCCCAAATCGCGTACGTGGTTGTTCAGAACCCAAACAGATGAATTTGACAACATTATTAACCATTCTAGAATCCTCATCAAAAATATAGTGGATAGGTGGGTTTTCACCCTATTCCGAGACAGTGACCAATCTTTCATTCTTTTGACATCAAATTAGCCCAAATTGCATATGTGGCCGTTCTAGACCCAAAAAGATGAATGTGACAACATTATTGGACATTCTAGAATCCTATTGAAAAAATGGAATGGAACGGTAGGTTTTCACCCCATTCCGAGACAGGCACCAAACTTTCATTCTTTTGACCTTAAATTAGCGTAAATCGCGTACGTGGTTGTTCAGAACCCAAACAGATGAATTTGACAACATTATTAACCATTCTAGAATCCTCATTAAAAATGGAGTGGATAGGTGGGTTTTCACCCCATTCTGAGACAGTTACCAAACTTTCATTCTTTTGACCTCCAATTAGCCCAAATCGCGTTCGTGGCTGTTTAGGACTCAAACAGATGACTTTGACAAAATTATATGATATTTTAGAATCCTCATGAAAAATGGATGGCATAGGTGGGTTTTCACTCCATTTCGAGACAGTGACCAAACTTTCATTCTTTTGACCTCAAATTATCCTAAATCGCGTATGTGGCCGTTCAAGACCCAAACAGATGAATTTGACAACATTATTGGACATTATACAATCCTAATGCAAAATGGAGGGCATAGGTGGGTTTTCACGATATTCTGAGACAGCGACCAAACTTTCATTCTCTTGCGCTCAAATTAGCCCAAGTCCCATATGTGGCTGTTCAGGACCCAAACAGATGAATTAGACAAAATTATTAAACATCCTAGAGTCCTCATGAACAATGGAGGGGATAGGTACGTTTTCACGCCAGTCCGAGACAGTGACCAAACTTTCATTCTTTTGACCTCAAATTCGCCCAAATCGCGTTCTTGGCCGTTCACAACGTAAACGGTTGAATTTGACAACAATATTAGGCATTCTAGAACCCTCATGAAAAATGGACTGGATAGGCAGGATTTCACCCCATTCCGAGACAATGACCAAAATTTCATTATTTTGACCTCAAATTAGCCCAAATCGGGTATGTGGCTGTTCAGGACCCAAACAGATGAATTTGACAACATTATTAAACATTCTAGAATCCTCACTAAAAATGAAGTGGATAGATGGATTTTCATGCCATTGCGAGACAGTGACCAAACTTTCATTCTTTTGACCTCAAATTAGCTCAAATCGCGTTCCTAGCTGCTCACAGCGCAAACGGATGAATTTGACAACAACAATAGGCATTCTAGAATCCTCATCAAAAAAGGAGTGGATAGGTCGTTTTTCACCCCATTCCGATGCATTGTTCAAACTTTCATCCTTTTGACCTCAAATTAGCCCAAATCGTGTATGTGGTTTTTCACAACCTAAACATATGAATTTAACAACATTATTAAACAATCTAGAATCCTCACTAAAAATGGTGTGGATAGGTGGGTTTTCACGCCATTCCGAGACAGTGACGAAACTTTCATTCTTTTAACCTCAATTTAGCTCCAATCGCGTTCGTGGTCGTTCACAACGCAAACAGATGTATTTGACAACATTATTAGGCATTCTAGAATCCTCATAAAAAATGGAGTGGATAGGTGGGTTTTCACGCCATTCCGAGACAGTGACCAAACTTTCAATCTTTTGACCTCAAATTAGCCCAAATCGCGTCAGTGGCCGTTCTGGAGGCAAAAAGACTAATTAGACAAAATTATTAAACATCTTAGAATCCTCACTAAAAATGGAGTGGATAGGTAGGTTTTCACGCCATTCCGAGAGAGTGACCAAACTTTCATTCTTTTGACCTCACATTAGCCCAAATCTTGTTCGTGGCTGTTCACAACGCAAACAGGTGAATTTGACAACAATAATAGGCATTCTAGAATCCTCATAAAAAATGGAGTGGATAGGTGGGTTTTCACGCCATTCCGAGACAGTGACCAAACTTTCAATCTTTTGACCTCAAATTAGCCCAAATCGCGTCAGTGGCCGTTCTGGAGGCAAAAAGACTAATTAGACAAAATTATTAAACATCTTAGAATCCTCACTAAAAATGGAGTGGATAGGTAGGTTTTCACGCCATTCCGAGACAGTGACCAAACTTTCATTCTTTTGACCTCAAATTAGCGCAAATCGCATTTGTGGCCGTTCACAGCTCAAACAGATGAATTTGACAACAATATTCGGTATTCTTGAATCCTCTTGAAAAATGGAGTGCATAGATTAGTTTTCACCCCATTCCGAGATATTGACCAAACGTTCAATCTTTTAACCTCAATTAGCCCAAATCGCATCAGTGGCCCTTCTAGAGTTAAACAGATTAATTTCACAAAATTATTAATCATCCTTGAATCGTCATGAAAAATCGAGCAGATATGTGCGTTTTCACACCATTCTGAGACAGTGACCAAACTTTCATTCTTTTTACTTCAAATTAGCCCAAATCTCGTTCGTGGCCGTTCAGAACACAAACAGATGAATTTGACAACAATAATAGGCATTCTAGAATCCTCATAAAAAATGGAGTAGATAGGTGGGTTTTCACGCCATTCCAAGACAGTGACCAAACTTTCATTCTCTTGACTTCAAATTAGCCCAAATCGACTATGTGGCTGTTCACAAGCCATACAGATGAATTTGACAATAATATTAGGCATTCTAGCATCCTCATGAAAAATGTAGTGGATAGGTGGGAATTCACCCCATTCCAAGATAGTGATCAAACTTTCATTTTTTTGACCTAAAATTAGCCCTAATTGCGTTCGTGGCCGTTCACAACGCAAATAGATGAATTCGACCAGAATAATAGCCATGCTAGAATCGTCATAAAAAATGGAGTGGATAGCTGGGCTTTCACGCCATTTCGAGACAGTGACCAAACTTTCATTCTCTTGATGTCAAATTAGCCCAAATCGCATATGTGGCTGTTCACGACCCATACAAATGAATTTGACTATAATATTAGGCATTCTAGCATCCTCATGAAAAATGTACTGGATATGTGGGATTTCACCCCATTCCGAGACAGTGACCAAACTTTCATTCTTTTGACCTTAAATTAGCCCAAATCGCATATGTGGTTATTCAGGACCCAAACAGATGAATTTTACAACATTATTAAACATTCTAGAATCCTTACTAAAAATGGAATGGTTAGGTGGGAATTGATCCCATTCCGAGACAGGGACCAAACATTCCATCTTTTGACCTCAAATTAGCCCAAATCGCATATGTGGCTGTTCAAGACCCATACAGATGAATTTGACAACAATATTAGGCATTCTAGAATCCTCATGAAATATGTAGTGGATATAGGTGGGATTTCACCCCATTCCGAGACAGGGACCAAACATTCAATCTTTTAACCTCAAATTAGCCCAAATCGTGTATGCCGTTCAGGAGTAAAAAATATGGATTTGACAACATTCTTCGACAATCTAGAATCCTCATGAAAAATGGAGTGGATAGGTGGGTTTTCACCCCATTCCGAGACGGCGACCAAACTTTCATTCTTTTGACCTCAAATTAGCCCAAATCGTGTATGTAGCAGTTCACAACTCATACAGATGAATTTGACAACAATATTAGACATTATAGATTCCTCATGAAAAATGTAGTGGATAGGTTGGATTTCACCCCATTCCGAGACAGTGACCAAACTTTCATTCTTTTGACCTCAAATTAGCACAAATCGCGTATGTGGTTCTTCAGGACCCAAACAGATGAATTTGACAACATTATTAAACATTCTAGAATCCTCATGAAAAATGGAGTGGCTAGGTGGGCTTTCAACCGTTAGGACATTCTTTTGACCTCAACTTAGCCTAAATCGTGTGTGTAGCCGTTCAGGACCTAAACAAATGAATTTGACAACATTGTTGGACTTTCTAGAATCGTCATGAAAAATGGAGTGGATAGGCAGGTTTTCACCCCATTCCGAGACAGTGATCAAACTTTCATTCCTTTGACCTCAAATTAGCCTAAATCGTGTATTTGGCCGTTCAGGAGTCAAACAGATGAATTTGACAACATTGTTAAACATTCAAGAGTCCTAAAGAAAAATGGAGTGGATAGGTGCGTTTTCACCCCATTCCGAGACAGTGACCCAACTTTCATTCTTTTGACCTTAAATTAGCCCATATAGCGTATGTGCCTGTTTAGGACCCAAACAGATGAATTTGACAACATTATTGCACTTTTTTGAATCTTCACTAAAATGGAGTGGAAAGGTGGGCTTTCAACCCATTCTGAGACAGTGCCCGAACTTTCCTTCTTTTGACCTTAAATAAGCCCAAATCAGGTATGTGGCCGTTCAGGAGTGAAACAGATGAATTTGACAACATTATTGGACAATCTAGAATCCTTAAGAAAAATGGGGTGCATAGGTGGGTTTTCACCGTATTCCGAGACAGTGAGAAAACTTTCATTCTTTTGACCCTCAAATTAGCCCAAATCATGTATGTGGCCGATCAGGAGGAAAACAGATGAATTTTTCAACATTATTGGACAATCTAGAATCCTCATAAAAAATGGAGGGGATAGGTGGGTTTTCACCCCATTTCGAGACAATGACCAAACTTTCATTCTTTTGACCTCTAATTAGCCCAAATCGTGTATGTCGTTCAGGAGTAAAAAATATGGATTTGACAACATTCTTCGACAATCTAGAATCCTCATGAAAAATGGAGTGGATAGGTGGGTTTTCACCCCATTCCGAGACGGTGACCAAACTTTCATTCTTTTGACCTCAAATTAGCCCAAACCACGTATGTGGCCGTTCAGGACCTAAACAGATGAATTTGACAACATTGTTGGACTTTCTAGAATGGTCATGAAAAATGGAGTGGATAGGTGGGTTTTCACCCCATTCTGAGACAGTGACCAAACTTTCATTCTTTCTTGCTCTAATTAGCCGAAATCGCGTATATGGCCGTTCATGAGTAAAAATTTTGAATTTGATAACATTATTGGACAATCTAGTATCCTCTTGAAAAATGGAGTGGATAGGTGGGTTTTCACCCCATTTCGAGACAGTGACCAAACTTTCATTCTTCTTCCCTTGTTTACATTGTTTTTCCTTCATTCTTGTGTTTTCCCATTCTCTTCTCTCCTCTTCCACACATAATTTTTTTTTGTTTGTTGTGTGACTTTGTTAGTTTCAATTTTTAAAAAAAAAAATTCGTGCAAAAAAAAAGGTGTGGTGCTGGAAGAAAAATTGAGCACAAAAAAAAAAAGAAAAATCTAAAATTCAAAGAAAAAAAAAGGAAAAAGCCACAGGTTTTGGAAATTAGGAAGATTGAAGGCTAATTTGAGAGTTTCCATTGCAAGTCACAAAAGTTTCCTAAATCTACTAACTTGGGTGGTAAGACTCCTTACTTTCCTAATTCTTCCTTCCTTCCTATTTTGATTTCCTTTCCCTTTTGTTTTTCCCTGATTCCATTTTTCCCCCCTTGTTATTATCCCTTCTTCCTTTTCCATCATTATTCACGTTTTTCCCCCCTTTCCATCTTCTTTCATCACACATTTCTCTCATTTCTCACATATTCTCTGGTCCTTATAATTTCTTGTTGCAAAGATTACCACATACTAACATTGTCTCTTGATTTTGTTGAGTTTCAATCAAGAATACTATAGGAGGCAAGCTTGAGTGGTAAAAGGCAAGAGTTTCACATCAAGTTAAAAGCCATATTTGTGTGAAACACAAGTGACTATATAACTTCTGAGTGAAACATGTGGGTAGAGTGGTAAGGTTCCATATTACTATTTTCCCCCATCTTTGATCAAACTAACATTTCAGGTTCAAGATGAGTAAAAAAAAAAACACTTGCAGAATTCAAGTTGTTCTTGGAAAGCATGACAAATGACATCTTTAAGCTACATAAAGAGGTGCACAAATTAAAGGCTTCATCCCATTGTAGGCTTTACAAAGAATTGCAGGAGCTCAAGCAAGGTTCCATGAGTGTGAAAGAATACTTTGATGAGCTGCACATTGCTAGGCTTCGAGCTAAAGTCAAAGAAAGCTCAAGGGCAACAATGGATAGATTTCTACAAGGGCTTAATCCAAATATTGCTAAACAAATGAAGTTGTACCCGTATAGTGATATTCAAGGAATGGTCTCTATAGCCATCGAGATAGAAAAACTCATGAAGAAAAAAGAGAGAAATAAAGAAAAAGAGAGGATAAAAAAAGAGAAAGAGGCACATGAAAAAATGCTTGAAGAGAAAAGAAAAATTGAGAGTGAAAGAGCAAATGTGTTTTAGGTGACAAAAATAATTGAGAGTGACTTGAGTGAAAATAAAAAGAATGAGAGTGAATATAAGGAAAAAGGATATGTAAAAGAAGAAATTTTTGTTGATACTAACTATCCTTGTCCAAGTGTTGTTTTATCCTTACTACAGGAGCAGAATTATGATAACTCGACAATGATTGTTCCATATGGCAAATATGACCCTCAAGAGTCGAGGACAACTCTTTTTCAAGAGGAGGAGAATGATAGAGGTGCAAGGGATGTCTTATGTGGTGTCCAACAAAGCATCAATGTTGGTATCCAAAGTGTCGACAAAGTACTACATGGCAGCTTAGGTGGCATCTACAATGAACAAGATGTTGTCTCTATTATCCAACAAGATTCTAAGCAAGCCCAAGATCCTCCTCATGACATTGACGGCCCAATTACTAAAAACTCAGAAAAGAGTGAAGTGTTTGAGAGGTTGGAGAAAACATTTAGGCTTGATTTTGCCTCATTAATGGCTCATAATGTTAGTATATATGTTGAGGGTGCAAATGAGGCCTTAACCATACCTATTCAGGCCCATATACATGATTTTACAATACAGAGAAGCTTGAGCACGTAGAAAAGCATGAAGATCCCTGAAATTGGTGTAACATAAAGTAGTAAGCCCAACAAGATGATGAACAAGGCCCATGTGCAGTCCAGATTGAAGAATTCACTTAAAATACCATGTGACAAGCATGTGCCTTGAAGGAGGATCATAAGTGACATCCAAGACACCTCAAGAAGCATCTAGAAGGCGTCCTTATGGAGCAAATCTGAATTAATTTCGTTTTTTATTTGTTTCCTTTTTTTATTTGCATTAAATAAGGCCTTTGGTCAAAGATTGCTCATAAAGACTTTGTTTTATTTCCTATTTTTAGGTAGCTGAATTAGTCTTGAAGAATAAGTAATTTCCTAATTCCTTTAGGCTTGAATGGTGCCAACCAAGACAATCAATCATCATTAAGGCATCATTATTGCATTCATGACTAGGTTTTCAAACTCTAGAGTGTTCTTTTGTGGCCTTTATATATGGCTGCGTTTTTGTACTGTATTTTCAGACTTGAATGATAATTGAGAGTTTTATTTCCCTTGTGTGAGCTTGGCTTGCATCCTTGTATTCTCGTGCGAACACTCCAACTATAACAAGGATTGATCATCCTTGTGGTGTCTTTGTCGCTAGGGTTGTAAGAGACAGGTTCTCTTAAGGTCCTACCTTTGATCATCCGCCCCGTTCATGTTTTCATACTTGTTTTCTAGCCGGTCCGTTACCCACATCGGATCAGACATAAACAGATGAATTTGACAACATTTTTGGACAATCTAGAATCTTAATTAAAAATGGAGTAGATAGTGGGTTTTCACCCCATTCTGAGACAGTGACCAAACATTCATTCTTTTGACTTCAAATTAACCCAAATCGCGTATGTGGCCGTTCAGGCGTAAAAAATATGAATTTGACAACATTATTGGACAATCTAGAATTCTCATGAAAAATGGAGTGGATAGGTGGGTTTTCACCCGATTCCGAGACAGTAACCAAACTTTCATTCTTTTGACCTGAAATTAGCCCAAATAGCGTATGTGGCCGTTATGGACATAAACAGATGAATTTGACAACATTTTGGACAATCTAGAATCCTAATGAAAATGGAGTGGATAGTTTTTTTTCACCCCTTTCCGAGACAGTGACCAAACTTTCATTCTTTTGACTTTATATTAGCCCAAATAGCGTATGTGGCCATTAAGGACATAAACAGATGAATTTGACAACATTTTGTACAATCTAGAATCCTAATGAAAAATGGAGTGGATAGTTTGTTTCCACCCCTTTCCGAGACAATGACCAAACTTTCATTAAACATACTAGAATCCTCATTAAAAATGGAGTGGATAGGTGGGTTTTCACCCCATTCCGAGATAGTGGCCAAACTTTCATTCTTTTCACCTCAAATTAGCCTTAATCACGTATGTGGCCATTCAGGACCAAAACAAATGAATTTGACAACATTGTTGGACTTTCTTGAATCGTCATAAAAAATGGAGTGGATAGGGGGTCTTCACCCCATTCGGAGACAGTGACCAAACTTTCATTCTTTTGACCTCTAATTTGCCCAAATCGCGTATGCTCCCGTTCAGGCATGAAAAAGATGAATTTCACAACATTATTGGACAATCTAGAATCCCCATGAAAATTGGAGTGCATAGGTAGGTCTTTACCCTATTCCGAGACAGTGACCAAACTTTCATTCTTTTGACCTCAAATTAGCCCAAATCGCGTATGTGCACATTCAGGACCCAAACAGATGAATTTGACAACATTATTGGACATTCTAGAATCCTAAAGAAAAATGGAGTGGATAGATGGGTTCTCACCCCATTCTGAGACAGTGATCAAACTTTAATTCTTTTGACCTTAAATGAGCCCAAATCACGTCGGTGGCCCTTTTGCAGTCAAACGATTAATTTGACAAAATTATTGGACATACGAGAATCGTCATTAAAAATGGAGTGAATAGGTGGGTTTTCACCCCATTCCGAGACTGTGATCAAACTTTCATTCTCTTGACCTCAAATCACCCCAAATCGCGTCAGGGGCTCTTCTGGAGTCAAGTAGATTAATTTGACAAAATTGTTGGACATACTAGAATCCTCATTAAAAATGGAGTGGATATGGACAGTGACCAAACTTTCATTTTTTGACCTCAAATTAGCCCAAATCGCGTATGTGGCCGTTCAGGCATGAAAAAGATGAATTTCATAGCATTATTGGACAATCTAGAATCACCTTGAAAAATGGAGTGGATAGGTGGGGCTTTACCCCATTCCGAAACATTAACCAAACTTTCATTCTTTTGACCTCAAATTAGCCCAAATCGCGTATGTGGACGTTCAGGACCCAAACAGATGAATTTGACAACATTAATGGACATTCTAGAATCCTAAAGAAAAATGGAGTGGATAGGTGGGTTCTCACCCCATTCTGAGAAAGTGATCAAACTTTCATTCTTTTGACCTTAAATGAGCCCAAATCGTGTCAGTGGCCCTTTTGGAGTCAAACAGATTAAGTTGAAAAAATTATTGGACATACTAGAATCGTCATTAATAGTGGAGTGGATAGGTGGGTTTTCACCCCATTCCGAGACTGTGACCAAAATTTCATTCTCTTGACCTCAAATTAGCCCAAATCGCGTATGTGGCCCTTAAGGACCAACACAAATGAATTTGACAACATTGTTGGACTTTCTAGAATTGTCATAAAAAATGGAGTGGATAGGGGGTTTTCACCCCATTCGGAGATAGTGATCAAACTTTCATTCTTTTGACCTTAAATTAGCCCAAATCGCGTCAGTGGCACTTTTGGAGTCAAATAGATTAATTTGACAAAATTATGGGACATACAAGAATCATCATTAAAAATGTAGTGGATAGGTGGGTTTTCACCCCATTCTGAGACAGTGTGCAAACTTTCATTGTTTTGACCTCTAATTTGCCCAAATCCAGTATGCGCCCGTTCAGGCATGAAAAAGATGAATTTCACAACATTATTGGACAATCTAGAATCTCCATGAAAATTGGAGTGGATAGGTGGGTCTTTACCCCATTCCGAGACAGTGACCAAACTTTTATTCTTTTGACCTCAAATTAGCCCAAATCGCGTATGTGCACGTTCAGGACCCAAACAGATGAATTTGACAACATTATTAGACATTGTAGAATCCTAAAGAAAAATGGAGTTGATAAGTGGGTTCTCACCCCATTCTAAGACAGTGATCAAACTTTAATTCTTTTGACCTTAAATAAGCCCAAATCCCGTCGGTGGCCCTTTTGGAGTCAAACAGATTAAATCAATAAAAATTATTGGTTATACTAGAATCGTCATTAAAAATGGACTGGATAGGTGGGTTTTCACCCCATTCCGAGACAGTGATCAAATTTCATTTTTTTGACCTCAAATTAGCCCAAATAGCGTATGTGGCCGTTCAGGACCTAAACAGATGAATTTCGCAACATTGTTCCACTTTCTAGAATTGTCATGAAAAATGGAGTGCATAGGTGGATTTTCACCCCATTCCGAGACAGTGATCAAACATTCATTATTTTGACCTAAAATCAGCCCAAAACGCATATGTGGCCGTGCAGGACCTAAACAGGTGAATTTGACAACATTATTGGACTTTCTAGAGTTGTCATGAAAAAGGGAGTGGATAGGCGGGTTTGCTCCCCATTCTGAGACAGTAACCAAAATTTGATTCTTTTGACCTCAATCTAGCCCAAATAGCGTATGTGGTTGTGCAGCACCTAAACAGATGAAATAGACAACATTGTTGTAGTTTCTAAAATCATCAGGAAAAATGGAGTACATAGGTGGGTTTTCACCCCATTCCGAGACAGTGACCAAACTTTCATTCTTTTGACATCAAATTAGCCCAAATCTCGTATGTGGCCGCTCAGGACATAAACAGATGAATTTGAGAACATTGATCCACTTTCTAGAATCATCATGAAAAATGGAGTGCATAAGTGGGTTTTCACCTCATTCCGAGACAGAGATGAAACTTTCAATCTTTTGACCTAAAATTAGCCCAAATCGCGTATGTGGCCGTCCAGGACCTAAGCAGATGAATTTGAGAACAGTGTTGGACTTTCTAGAATCGTCATGAAAAAAAGAGTGGATAGGTGGGTTTACACCCCATTCCGAGACAGTGATGAAACTTTAATTCTTTTGACCTAAAATTACCCCAAATCGCGTAGATGGCCGTTCAGGACCTATACAGATGAATTTGACAACATTATTGGACTTTCTAGAATCGTCATGAAAAATGGAGTGGATAGGTGGGTTTTCACCCCATTCCGAGACAGTGACCAAAATTTCATTCTTTTGACCTCAAATTACCCCAAATCGCGTATGTGGACGTTCAGCACCTAAACAGATGAATTTTATAACATTGTTGGATTTCATAGAATCCTCATGAAAAATGGTGTGGATAGGTGGGTTTTCACCCCATTCTGAGACAGTGACCAAATTTTCATTCTTTTGACCTCAATTTAGCCCAAATCACGTGTGTGCCGGTTCAGGAGTCAAACAGATGAATTTGACAATATTGTTGGACAATCTAGAATCCTTATGCAAAATGGATTGGATAGGGGGGTTTTCACCCCAATCCGAGACAGTGACCAAACTTTCATTCTTTTGACCTCAAATTAGCCCAAATCGCGTATGTGGCCATTCAGGACCTAAAGAGATGAAATTGACAACATTGTTGTAGTTTCTAAATTCATCATGAAAAATGGAGTGCATAGGTGCATTTTCTCCCCATTCCGAGACAGTGAGCAAAGTTTCATTCTTTTGAGTTTAAATTAGCCCGATACGCGTATGTGGCCGTTCAAGAGTAAAACAGATTAATTTGACAACATTATTGGAGAATCTAGAATACTCATGAAAAATGGAGTGGATAGGTGGGTTTTCTCCCCATTCCGAGACAGTGACCAAAATTTCATTCTTTTGACCTCAAATTAGCCCCAATAGCGTATGTGGCCGTTCAGCACCTAAACAGATGAATTTTACAACACTGTTGGATTTTCTAGAATCCTCTTGAAAAATGGAGTGGATAGGTGGGTTTTCACCTCATTCCGAGACAGTGACCTAACTTTCATTCTTTACACCTCAAATTAGCAAAAATCATGTATGTGCCGGTTCAGGAGTCAAACAGATGAATTTGACAATATTATTGGACAATCTAGAATCCTCATGAAAAACGGAGTGGATAAGGGGGTTATCACCCCAATCAGAGACAGTGACCAAACATTCATTCTTTTGACCTCAAATTACCCCAAATCGCGTATGTGGCCGTTCAGGACCTAAACAGATGAATTTGAGAACATTGTTCCACTTTCTAGAATCCTCATGAAAAAAGGTGTCCGTAGGTGGGTTTTCACCTTATTCCGAGACAGTGATGAAACTTTCATTCTTTTGACCTCAAATTGCCCCAAATCGCGTATATAGCCGTTCAGGACCTATACAGATGAATTTGACAACATTGTTGGACTTTCACCCCATTCCCAGACAGTGATCAAACATTTATTCTTTTGACCTTAAATGAGATCAAATCACGTCAGTGGCCCTTTTGGAGTCAAAAGGATTAATTTGACAAAATTAATGGACATACTAGAATCCTTATTAAAAATTGAGTGGATAGGTGGGTTTACTCCCCATTCTGAGACAGTGACCAAACTTTCATTCTTTTGAGTTCAAATTAGCCCTAATCGCGTATGTGGCCATTCAGGAGTAAAACACATGAATTTGACAACATTATTGGAGAATCTAGAATTCTCATGAAAAATGGAGTGGATAGGTGCGTTTTCTCCTCAATCCGAGACAGTGACCAAACTTTCATTCTTTTGAGTTCAAATTAGCCCTAATCGCGTATGTGGCCATTCAGGAGTAAAACACATTAATTTGAAAAAATTATTGGACAATCTAGAATCCTCCTGAAAAATGGAGTGGATAGGTGGGTTTTCACCCCATTATGAGACAGTGACCAAAATTTCATTCTTTTGACCTCAAATTAGCCCAAATCGCATATGTGGCCGTTCAGCAGCTAAAATAATGAATTTTATAACGTTGATGGATTTTCTAGAATCATCATGAAAAATGGAGTGGGTAGGTGGTTTTTCACCCCATTCCGAGACAGTGATGAAACTTTCATTCTTTTGACCTCAAATTATCCCAAATCGCGTATATGGCCGTTCAAGACCTATACAAATGAATTTGACAATATTGCTGGACTTTCTAATCGTAATGAAAAATGGAGTGGATAGGTGGGTTTTCACTTCATTCTGAGACAGTGACCAAACTTTCATTCTTTTGAGTTCAAATTACCTCTAATCGCGTATGTGGCCGTTCAGGAGTAAAACAGATGAATTTCACAACATTATTGGAAAATTTGGAAGAATCCTCTTGAAAAATATAGTGGATAGGCGTGTCTTCACCCCATTCCGAGACAGTGACCAAACTTTCATTCTTTTGACCTCAAATTAGCCCATATGGCGTCTGTGGCTCTTCTGGACTCAAACAGATGAATTTGACAATATTGTCGGACATTCTAGAATCCTCGTGAAAATTATAGTGGATAGGCGGGTTTGCACCCAATTTCGAGACAGTGACCAAACTTTCATTCTTTTCACCTCAAATTAGCCCATATCACGTATGTGGCTCTTCTAGAGTCAAACAGATGAATTTGATAAAATTATTGGATATTCTAGAATCCTCGTGAAAATTTGATTGGATAGGCGGGTTTTGACCCCATTCCGAGACAGTGACCTAACTTTCATTCTTTTGACCTCAAATTAGCCCATATCGAGTATGTGGCTCTTCTGGAGTCCAACAGATAAATTTAACCAAATTATTGGGCATTCTAGAATCCTCGTAAAAAATATAGTGGATAGGCGTGTTTTCACCCCATTCCGAGACAGTGACCAAACTTTCATTCTTTTGACCGTAAATTAGCCCATATCGCGTATGTGGCTCTTCTGGACTCAAACAGATGAATTTGACAATATTGTTGGACATTCTTGAATCCTTGTGAAAAATATAGTGGATAGACGGGTTTCCACCCCATTCGACACATTGACCAAACTTTCATTCTTTTGACCTCAAATTAGCCCAAATCGCGTATGTAGCTCTTCTGGAGTCAAACAGATGAATTTCATAAAATTATTGAAGATTCTAGAATCCTCGTGAAAATTTGATTCGATACGCGGGTTTTTACCCCATTCCGAGACAGTGACCAAACTTTCATTCTTTTGACCCCAAATTAGCTCAAATCGCGTATGTGGCTCTTCTGGAGTCAAACAGATGAATTTGATAAAATTATTGGATATTCTAGAATCCTCATGAAAATTTGATTGGATAGGCGGGTTTTTACCCAATTCCGAGACCGTGACCAAACTTTCATTCTTTTGACCCCAAAATAGCCCATATCGCGTATGTGGCTCTTCTGGAGTCGAACAGATGAATTTAACCAAATTATTGGACATTCTAGAATCCTCGTAAAAAATATAGTGGATAGGCGTGTTTTCACTCCATTCCGAGACAGTGACCAAACTTTCATTCTTTTGACCGCAAATTAGCCCATCTCGCGTATGTGGCTCTTCTGGACTCAAACAGATGAATTTGACAATATTGTCGGACATTCTAGAATCCTCGTGAAAAATATAGTGGATAGGCGTGTTTTCACCCCATTCCGAGACAGTGACCAAACTTTCATTCTTTTGACCGCAAATTAGCCAATATCGCGTATGTGGCTCTTCTGGACTCAAACAGATGAATTTGACAATATTGTTGGACATTCTTGAATCCTCGTGAAAAATATAGTCGATAGGCGTGTTTCCGCCCCATTCGACACAGTGACCAAACTTTCATTCTTTTGACCTCAAATTAGCCGAAATCGCGTATGTGGCTCTTCTGGAGTCAAACAAATGAATTTAATAAAATTATTGAAGATTCTAGAATCCTCGTGAAAATTTGATTCGATAGGCGGGTTTTTACCGCATTCCGAGACAGTGACCAAACTTTCATTCTTCTCACCTTAAATTAGCCCATATCGCGTATGTGGCTCTTCTGGAGTCAAACAGATGAATTTGATAAAATTATTGGACATTCTAGAATCCTCGTGAAAAATATAGTGGATAGGCTTGTTTTCACCCCATTCCGAGACAGTGACCAAACTTTCATTCTTTTGACCGCAAATTAGCCCATATCGCGTATGTGGCTCTTCTGGACTCAAACAGATGAATTTGATAAAATTATTGCGCATTCTAGAATCCTCGTGAAAATTTGATTGGTTAGGCGGGTTTTGACCGCATTCCGAGACAGTGGCCAAACTTTCATTCTTTTGACCCGAAATTAGCCCATATCGCGTATGTGGCTCTTCTGGAGTCAAACAGATGAATTGAACAAAATTATTGGACATTCTAGAATCCTCGTGAAAAATATAGTGGATAGGCGTGTTTTCACCCCATTCCGAGACAGTGACCAAACTTTCATTCTTTTGACCGCAAATTAGCCCATATCGCGTATGTGGCTCTTCTGGACTCAAACAGATGAATTTGACAATATTGTTGCACATTCTTGAATCCTCGTGAAAAATATAGTGGATAGGCGGGTTTCCACCCCATTCGACACAGTGACCAAACTTTCATTCTTTTGACCTCAAATGAGCCCATATCGCGTATTGGGCAATTCTGGAGTCAAACAGATGAATTTAACATAATTATTGGACATTCTAGAATCCTTGTGAAAAATATAGTGGATAGGCTTGTTTTCACCCCATTCCGAGAGAGAGACCAAACTTTCATTCTTTTGACCGCAAATTAGCCCATATCGCGTATGTGGCTCTTCTGGACTCAAACAGATGAATTTGACAATATTGTTGGACATTCTTGAATCGTCGTGAAAAATATAGTGGATAGGCGGGTTTCCACCCCATTCGACACAGTGACCAAACTTTCATTCTTTTGACCTCAAATTAGCCGAAATCGCGTATGTGGCTCTTCTGGAGTCAAACAGATGAATTTCATAAAATTATTGAAGGTTCTAGAATCCTCGTGAAAATTTGATTCGATAGGCGGGTTTTCACCCCATTCCGAGACAGTGACCAAACTTTCATTCTTTTGACCCGAAATTAGCCCATATCGCGTATGTGGCTCTTCTGGAGTCAAACAGATGAATTGAACAAAATTATTGGACATTCTAGAATCCTCGTGAAAAATATAGTGGATAGGCGTGTTTTCACCCCATTCCGGGACAGTGACCAAACTTTCATTCTTTTGACCTCAAATTAGCCCATATGGCGTCTGTGGCTCTTCTGGACTCAAACAAATGAATTTTACAATATTGTGGGAAATTCTAGAATCCTCGTGAAAAATATAGTGGATAGGCGGGTTTTCACCCCATTCCGAGACAGTTAATAACTTTCATTCTTTCCACCTCAAATTAGCCCATATCACGTATGTGGCTCTTCTGGAGTCAAACAGATGAATTTGATAAAATTCTTGGATATTCTAGAATCCTCGTGAAAATTTGATTGGATCGGCGGGTTTTGACCCCATTCCGAGGCAGTGACCAAACTTTCATTCTTTTGACCGCAGATTAGCCCATATCGAGTATGTGGCTCTTCTGGAGTCAAACAGATGAATTTAACCAAATTATTGGGCATTCTAGAATCCTCGTAAAAAATATAGTGGATAGGCGTGTTTTCACCCCATCCGAGACAGTGACCAAACTTTCATTCTTTTGACCGCAAATTAGCCGATATCGCGTATGTGGTTCTTCTGGACTCAAACAGATGAATTTGACAATATTGTTGGACATTCTTGAATCCTCGTGTAAAATATAGTGGATAGGCGGCTTTTCACCCCATTCGACACAGTGACCAAACTTTGATTCTTTTGACGTCAAATTAGCCCAAATCGCGTATGTGGCTCTTCTGGAGTCAAACAGATGAATTTCATAAAATTATTGAAGATTATAGAATCCTCATGAAAATTTGATTGGATAGGCGGGTTTTGACCCCATTCCGAGACAGTGACCAAACTTTCATTCTTTTGACCTCAAATTAGCCCATATCGCGTATGTGCCTCTTCTGGAGTCAAACAGATGAATTTGACAATATTATTTGACAGTCTAGAATCCTCGTGAAAAATAAAGTGGATAGGCTGGTTTTTACCCCATTCCGAGACAGTGACCAAACTTCCATTCTTTTCACCTCAAATTAGCCCATATCGCGGATGTGGCTCTTGTGTACTCAAACAGATGAATTTGACAATATTGTGGGACATTCTTGAATCCTCGTGAAAAATATAGTGGATAGGCGGGTTTACACCCCATTCCGAGAAAGTGACCAAACTTCCATTATTTTGACCTCAAATTAGCTCAAATCGCGTATGTGGCTCTTCTGGAGTCAAAAAGATGAATTTGATAAAATTATTGCACATTCTAGAATCCTCGTGAAAATTTGATTGGTTAGGCGGGTTTTGACCGCATTCCGAGACAGTGGCCAAACTTTCATTCTTCTGACCGCAAATTAGCCCATATCGCGTATGTGGCTCTTCTGGAGTCAAACATATTAATTTCACAAAATTATTGGACATTCTATAATCCTCCTGAAAAATATAGTGGATACGCGTGTTTTCACCCTATTCCGAGATAGTGACCAAACTTTCATTCTTTTGACCTTAAATTAGCCATATTGCGTATGTTGCTCTTCTGTACTCAAACAGATGAAATTGACAATATTCTTGAACATTCTAGAATCCTCGTGAAAAATGTAGTGGTTAGGCGGGTTTTAACCCTATTCCAAGATAGTGACCAAACTTTCATTCATTTCACCTCAAATTAGCCCATATAGCGTCTGTGGCTCTTTTGGAGTCAAACAGATGAATTTGAAAAAATTATTGGACATTCTAGAATCCCCGTGAAAATTTGATTGGATAGGCGGGTTTTGACACCATTCCGAGACAGTGACCAAACTTTCATTCTTTTGACCGCAAATTAGCCCATATCGCGTATGTGGCTCTTCTGGAGTCAAACAGATGAATTTAACCAAATTGTTGGACATTCTAGAATCCTCGTCAAAAATATAGTGGATAGGCGTGATTTCACCCCATTCCGAGAAAGTGACCAAACTTTTATTCTTATGACCCCAAATTAGCCCATATCGCGTATGTGGCGCTTCTGGAGTCAAATAGATGAATTTGACAAAATTATTGGTCATTCTAGAATCCTCGTGAAAATTTGATTGGATAGGCGCGTTTTAACCGCATTCCGAGACAGTGACCAAACTTTCATTCTTTTGACCTCAAATTAGCCCAAAGCGCGTATGTGGCTCTTCTGGAGTCAAACAGATGAATTTGACAATATTATGGGACAATCTAGAATCCTCGTGAAAAATAGAGTGGATAGGCGGGTTTTCACCCCATTCCGAGACAGTGACCAAACTTTCATTCTTTTCACCTCAAATTAGCCCATATCGCGTATGTGGCTCTTCTGGAGTCCAAAAGATGAATTTGATAAAATTATTGGACATTCTAGAATGCTCGTGAAAACTATACTGGATAGGCGAGTTTTCACCCCATTCCAAGACAGTGACCAAACTTTCATTCTTTTGACCTCTAATTAGACCAAATCGCCTATGTGGCTCTTCTGTAGTCAAACAGATGAATTTTTTAAAATTTTAGAACATTCAAGAATCCTCGTGATAAATATACTGGATAGGCGTGTTTTCACCCCATTCCGAGACAGTACCCACACTTTCATTCTTTTGACCTCAAATTAGCCCATATCGCGTCTGTGGCTCTTGTGGAGTCAAACAGATGAATTGGACAATATTATCGGACAATCTAGAATCCTCGTGAAGAATGGAGTGGATAGGCGGGTTTTCACCCCATTCCGAGACAGTGACCAAACTTTCATTCTTTTCACCTCAAATTAGCCCATATCGCGTCTGTGGCTCTTCTGGAGTCAAACAGATGAATTTGACAATATTATCGGACAATCTAGAATCCTCGTGAAGAATGGAGTGGATAGGCGGGTTTTCACCCCATTCCGAGACAGTGACCAAACTTTCATTCTTTTCACCTGAAATTAGCCCATATCGCGTCTGTGGCTCTCCTGGAGTCAAACAGATGAATTTGACAATATTATCGGACAATCTAGAATCCTCGTGAAGAATGGAGTGGATAGGCGGGTTTTCACCCCATTCCGAGACAGTGACCAAACTTTCATTCTTTTCACCTCAAATTAGCCCATATCGCGTATGTGGCTCTTCTGGAGTCCAAAAGATGAATTTGATAAAATTATTGGACATTCTAGAATGCTCGTGAAAACTATACTGGATAGGCGAGTTTTCACCCCATTCCAAGACAGTGACCAAACTTTCATTCTTTTGACCTCTAATTAGACCAAATCGCCTATGTGGCTCTTCTGTAGTCAAACAGATGAATTTTTTAAAATTTTAGAACATTCAAGAATCCTCGTGATAAATATACTGGATAGGCGTGTTTTCACCCCATTCCGAGACAGTACCCACACTTTCATTCTTTTGACCTCAAATTAGCCCATATCGCGTCTGTGGCTCTTGTGGAGTCAAACAGATGAATTGGACAATATTATCGGACAATCTAGAATCCTCGTGAAGAATGGAGTGGATAGGCGGGTTTTCACCCCATTCCGAGACAGTGACCAAACTTTCATTCTTTTCACCTCAAATTAGCCCATATCGCGTCTGTGGCTCTTCTGGAGTCAAACAGATGAATTTTACAATATTATCGGACAATCTAGAATCCTCGTGAAGAATGGAGTGGATAGGCGGGTTTTCACCCCATTCCGAGACAGTGACCAAACTTTCATTCTTTTCACCTGAAATTAGCCCATATCGCGTCTGTGGCTCTCCTGGAGTCAAACAGATGAATTTGACAATATTATCGGACAATCTAGAATCCTCGTGAAGAATGGAGTGGATAGGCGGGTTTTCACCCCATTCCGAGACAGTGACCAAACTTTCATTCTTTTCACCTTAAATTAGCCCAAATCGCGTCTGTGGCTCTTCCGGAGTCAAACAGATGAATTTGACAATATTATCGGACAATCTAGAATCCTCGTGAAGAATGGAGTGGATAGGCGGGTTTTCACCCCATTCCGAGACAGTGACAAAACTTTCATTCTTTTCACCTCAAATTAGCCCATATCGCGTATGTGGCTCTTCTGGAGTCCAACAGATGAATTTGATAAAATTATTGGACATTCTAGAATGCTCGTGAAAACTATACTGGATAGGCAAGTTTTCACCCCATTCCAAGACAGTGACCAAACTTTCATTCTTTTGACCTCTAATTAGACCAAATCGCATATGTGGCTCTTCTGTAGTCAAACAGATGAATTTTTTAAAATTTTTTGACATTCTAGAATCCTCGTGAAAATTATACTGGATAGGCGGGTTTTCACCCCATTCCGAGACAGTGACCAAACTTTCATTCTTTTGACCTCAAATTAGCCCATATCGCGTCTGTGGCCCTTCTGGAGTCAAACAGATGAATTTGATAAAATTATTGGACATTCTAAAAACCTCGTGAAAAATTTAGTGGATAGGCGGGTTTTCTCCCCATTCCGAGACAGTGACCAAACTTTCTTTCCTTTCACCTCAAATAATCCCATATCGCGTCTGTGGCTCTTCTGGAGTCAAACACATGAATTTGAAAAACTTATTGGACATTTTAGAATCCTCGTCAAAGTTGGAGGGGATAGGCTCGTTTTCACCCCATTCCGACACAGTGACCAAACTTTCATTCTTTTCACCTCAAATTAGCCCATATCGCGTCTGTGGCTCTTCTGGAGTCAAACAGATGAATTTGACAATATTATGGGACAATCTAGAATCCTCGTTAAAAATGGAGTGGATAGGCGGGTTTGCACCCTATTGTGAGACATTGGCAAAACTTTCATTCTTTTCACCTCAAATTAGCCCATATCGCGTCTGTGGCTCTTCTGGAGTCAAACAGATGAATTTGACAATATTATCGGACAATCTAGAATCCTCGTTTAGAATGGAGTGGATAGGCGGGTTTTCACCCCATTCCGAGACAGTGACCAAACTTTCATTCTTTTCACCTCAAATTAGCCCATATCGCGTCTGTGCCTCTTCTGTAGTCAAACAGATGAAGTTGACAATATTATCGGACAATCTAGAATCCTCGTGAAGAATGGAGTGGATAGGAGGGTTTTCACCCCATTCCGAGACAGTGACCAAACATTCATTCTTTTCACCTCAAATTAGCCCATATCGGGTATGTGGCTCTTCTGGAGTCAAACAGATGAATTTCACAATATTATCGGACACTCTAGAATCCTCGTTAAAAATGGAGTGGATAGGCGGGTTTTCACCCCATTCCGAGACAGTGACCAAACTTTCATTCTTTTGACCTCAAATTATCCCATATCGCGTATGTGGCTCTGCTGGAGTCAAGCACATGAAATTGACAAAATTATTGGACATTTTATAATGCTCGTGAAAAATATACTGGATAGGCAGGTTTTCACCCCATTCCGAGATAGTGACCAAACTTTCATTCTTTTGATCTCTAATTAGACCAAATCGCATATGTGCCTCTTCTGGAGTCAAACAGATGAATCTTTTAAAAATTTTGGACATTCTAGAATGCTCGTGAAAAATATACTGGATAGGCCGGTTTTCACCCCATTCCGAGACAGTGACCAAACTTTCATTCTTTTGACCTCAAATTAGCCCATATCGCGTCTGTGGCTCTTCTGGAGTCAAACAGATGAATTAGAAAAAATTATTGGACATTTTAGAATCCTCGTCAAAATTGGAGGGGATAGGCTCGTTTTCACCCTATTCCGTAACAGTGACCAAACTTTCATTCTTTTGACCTCAAATTAGCCCATATCGCGTATGAGGCTCTTCTGGAGTCAAACAGATGAATTTGACAATATTATCGGACAATCTAGAATCCTCGTTTAGAATGGAGTGGATAGGCGGGTTTTCACCCCATTCCGAGACAGTGACAAAACTTTCATTCTTTTCACCTCAAATTAGCCCATATCGCGTCTGTGGCTCTTCTGGAGTCAAACAGATGAATTTGACAATATTATCGGACAATCTAGAATCGTCGTGAAGAATGGCGTGGATAGGCGGGTTTTCACCCCATTCCGAGACAGTGACAAAATTCATTCTTTTCACCTCAAATTAGCCCATATCGGGTATGTGGCTCTTCTGGAGTCAAACAGATGAATTTCACAATATTATTGAACAATCTAGAATCCTCGTTAAAAATCGAGTGGATAGCGGGTTTGCACCCTATTGCGAGACAGTGACAAAACTTTCATTCTTTTCACCTCAAATAAGTCCATATCGCGTATGAGGCTCTTCTGGAGTCAAACTGATGAATTTGACAATATTATCGGACAATCTAGAATCCTCGTGAAGAATGGAGTGGATAGGCGGGTTTGCACCCCATTCCCAGACAGTGACCAAACTTTCTTTCTTTTCACCTCAAATTAGCCCATATCGGGTATGTGGCTCTTCTGGAGTCAAACAGATGAATTTCACAATATTATGGGACAATCTAGAATCCTCGTTAAAAATGGAGTGGATAGCGGGTTTGCACCCTATTGCGAGACAGTGACAAAACTTTCATTCTTTTCACCTCAAATTAGCCCATATCGCGTCTGTGGCTCTTCTGGAGTCAAACAGATGAATTTGACAATATTATCGGACAATCTAGAATCCTCGTGAAGAATGGAGTGGATAGGCGGGTTTGCACCCCATTCCGAGACAGTGACAAAACTTTCATTCTTTTCACCTCAAATTAGCCCATATCGGGTATATGGCTCTTCTGGAGTCAAACAGATGAATTTGACAATATTATCGGACAATCTAGAATCCTCGTTAAAAATGGAGTGGATAGTCGGGTTTTCACCCTATTCCGAGACAGTGACCAAACTTTCATTCTTTTCACCTCAAATAAGCCCATATCGCGTATGAGGCTCTTCTTGAGTCAAAGAGATGAATTTGACAATATTATCGAACAATCTAGAATCCTCGTGAAGAATGGAGTGGATAGGCGGGTTTTCACCCCATTCCGAGACAGTGACCAAACTTTCATTCTTTTCACCTCAAATTAGCCCATATCGCGTCTGTGGCTCTTCTGGAGTCAAACAGATGAATTTGACAATATTATTCGACAATCTAGAATCCTCGTTAAAAATGGAGTGGATAGGCGGGTTTTCACCCCATTCCGAGACAGTGACCAAACTTTCATTCTTTTGACCTCAAATTATCCCATATCGCGTATGTGGCTCTGCTGGAGTCAAACACTTGAAATTGACAAAATTATCGGACATTTTAGAATGCTCGTGAAAAATATACTGGATAGGGGGGTTTTCACCCCATTCTGAGACATTGACCAAACTTTCATTCTTTTCACCTCAAATAAGCCCATATCCCGTATGAGGCTCTTCTGGAGTCAAACAGATGATTTTGACAATATTATCGGACAATCTAGAATCCTCGTGAAGAATGGAGTGGATAGGCGGGTTTTCACCCCATTCCGAGACAGTGACCAAACTTTCATTCTTTTCGCCTCAAATTAGCCCATATCGCGTACGAGGCTCTTCTGGAGTCAAACAGATGAATTTGACAATATTATCGGACAATCTAGAAACCTCGTGAACAATGGAGTGGATAGGCGGGTTTGCACCCCATTCCCAGGCAGTGACCAAACTTTCTTTCTTTTCACCTCAAATTAGCCCATATCGGGTATGTGGCTCTTCTGGAGTCAAACAGATGAATTTGACAATATTATTGGACAATCTAGAATCCTCGTTAAGAATGGAGTGGATAGGCGGGTTTGCACCCTATTCCGAGACAGTGACCAAACTTTCATTCTTTTAACCTCAAATAAGCCCATATCGCGTATGAGGCTCTTCTGGAGTCAAACAGATGAATTTGACAATATTATGGGACAATCTAGAATCCTCGTTAAAAATGGAGTGGATAGGCGGGTTTGCACCCCATTCCGAGACAGTGACCAAACTTTCATTCTTTTCGCCTCAAATTAGCCCATATCGCGTCTGTGGCTCTTCTGGAGTCAAACAGATGAATTTGACAATATTATCGGACAATCTAGAATCCTCGTTAAGAATGGAGTGGATAGGCGGGTTTGCACCCTATTCCGAGACAGTGACCAAACTTTCATTCTTTTCGCCTCAAATTAGCCCATATCGCGTCTGTGGCTCTTCTGGAGTCAAACAGATGAATTTGACAATATTATCGGACAATCTAGAATCCTCGTTAAAGATGGAGTGGATAGGCGGGTTTTCACCCTATTCCGAGACAGTGACCAAACTTTCATTCTTTTCGCCTCAAATTAGCCCATATCGCGTCTGTGGCTCTTCTGGAGTCAAACAGATGAATTTGACAATATTATTCGACAATCTAGAATCCTCGTTAAAAATGGAGTGGATAGGCGGGTTTTCACCCCACTCCGAGACAGTGACCAAACTTTCATTCTTTTGACCTCAAATTATCCCATATCGCGTATGTGGCTCTGCTGGAGTCAAACACTTGAAATTGACAAAATTATCGGACATTTTAGAATGCTCGTGAAAAATATATTGGATAGGGGGGTTTTCACCCCATTCCGAGACATTGACCAAACTTTCATTCTTTTCCCCTCAAATAAGCCCATATCCCGTATGAGGCTCTTCTGGAGTCAAACAGATGATTTTGACAATATTATCGGACAATCTAGAATCCTCGTGAAGAATGGAGTGGATAGGCGGGTTTTCACCCCATTCCGAGACAGTGACCAAACTTTCATTCTTTTCGCCTCAAATTAGCCCATATCGCGTACGAGGCTCTTCTGGAGTCAAACAGATGAATTTGACAATATTATCGGACAATCTAGAAACCTCGTGAACAATGGAGTGGATAGGCGGGTTTTCACCCCATTCCGAGACAGTGACCAAACTTTCATTCTTCTCGCCTCAAATTAGCCCATATCGCGTCTGTGGCTCTTCTGGAGTCAAACAGATGAATTTGACAATATTATCGGACAATCTAGAATCCTCGTTAAAAATGGAGTGGATAGGCGGGTTTTCACCCTATTCCGAGACAGTGACCAAACTTTCATTCTTTTCGCCTCAAATTAGCCCATATCGCGTCTGTGGCTCTTCTGGAGTCAAACAGATGAATTTGACAATATTATCGGACAATCTAGAATCCTCGTTAAAAATGGAGTGGATAGGCGGGTTTTCACCCTATTCCGAGACAGTGACCAAACTTTCATTCTTTTCGCCTCAAATTAGCCCATATCGCGGCTGTGGCTCTTCTGGAGTCAAACAGATGAATTTGACAATATTATCGGACAATCTAGAATCCTCGTTAAAAATGGAGTGGATAGGCGGGTTTTCACCCTATTCCGAGACAGTGACCAAACTTTCATTCTTTTCACCTCATATAAGCCCATATCGCGTATGAGGCTCTTCTTGAGTCAAACAGATGAATTTGACAATATTATCGGACAATCTAGAATCCTCGTGAAGAATGGAGTGGATAGGCGGGTTTTCACCCCATTCCGAGACAGTGACCAAACTTTCATTCTTTTCACCTCAAATTAGCCCATATCGCGTCTGTGCCTCTTCTGGAGTCAAACAGATGATTTTGACAATATTATCGGACAATCTAGAATCCTCGTGAAGAATGGAGTGGATAGGGGGGTTTCACCCCATTCCGAGACAGTGACCAAACTTTCTTTCTTTTCGCCTCAAATTAGCCCATATCGCGTACGAGGCTCTTCTGGAGTCAAACAGATGAATTTGACAATATTATCGGACAATCTAGAAACCTCGTGAACAATGGAGTGGATAGGCGGGTTTGCACCCCATTCCCAGACAGTGACCAAACTTTCTTTCTTTTCACCTCAAATTAGCCCATATCGGGTATGTGGCTCTTCTGGAGTCAAACAGATGAATTTGACAATATTATTGGACAATCTAGAATCATCGTGAAGAATGGAGTGGATAGGCGGGTTTTCACCCCATTCCGAGACAGTGACCAAACTTTCATTCTTTTGACCTCAAATTAGCCCATATCGCGTCTGTGGCTCTTCTGGAGTCAAACAGATGAATTAGAAAAAATTATTGGACATTTTAGAATCCTCGTCAAAATTGGAGGGGATAGGCTCGTTTTCACCCTATTCCGTAACAGTGACCAAACTTTCATTCTTTTGACCTCAAATTAGCCCATATCGCGTATGAGGCTCTTCTGGAGTCAAACAGATGAATTTGACAATATTATCGGACAATCTAGAATCCTCGTTTAGAATGGAGTGGATAGGCGGGTTTTCACCCCATTCCGAGACAGTGACAAAACTTTCATTCTTTTCACCTCAAATTAGCCCATATCGCGTCTGTGGCTCTTCTGGAGTCAAACAGATGAATTTGACAATATTATCGGACAATCTAGAATCGTCGAGAAGAATGGCGTGGATAGGCGGGTTTTCACCCCATTCCGAGACAGTGACCAAACTTTCATTCTTTTCGCCTCAAATAAGCCCATATCGCGTATGAGGCTCTTGTGGAGTCAAACAGATGAATTTGACAATATTATCGGACAATCTAGAATCCTCGTGAAGAATGGAGTGGATAGGCGGGTTTTCACCCCATTCCAAGACAGTGACCAAACTTTCATTCTTTTCACCTCAAATAAGCCCATATCGGGTATGTGGCTCTACTGGAGTCAAACAGATAAATTTGACAATATTATCGGACAATCTAGAATCCTCGTGAAGAATGGAGTGGATAGGAGGGTTTTCACCCCATTCTGAGAGAGTGACCAAACTTTCATTCTTTTCACCTCAAATTAGCCTATATCGCGTCTGTGGCTCTTCTGGAGTCAAACAGATGAATTTGACAACATTATCGGACAATCTAGAATCCTCGTGAAGAATGGAGTGGATAGGCGGGTTTTCACCCTATTCCGAGACAGTGACCAAACTTTCATTCTTTTCACCTCAAATTAGCCCATATCGGGTATGTGGCTCTTCTGGAGTCAAACAGATGAATTTGACAATATTATCGGACAATCTAGAATCGTCGTGAAGAATGGAGTGGATAGGAGGGTTTTCACCCCATTCCGAGACAGTGACCAAACTTTCATTCTTTTCACCTCAAATTAGCCCATATCGCGTCTGTGGCTCTTGTGGAGTCAAACTGATGAATTTGACAATATTATCGGACAATCTAGAATCCTCGTGAAAAATGGAGTGGATAGCCGGGTTTTCACCCCATTCCGAGACAGTGACCAAATATTCATTCTTTTCACCTCAAATTAGACCATATCGGGTATGTGGCTCTTCTGCAGTCAAACAGATGAATTTGACAATATTATTCGATAATCTAGAGTCCTCGTTAAAAATGGAGTGGATAGGCGGGTTTTCACCCCATTCCGAGACAGTGACCAAACTTTCATTCTTTTCACCTCAAATAAGCCCATATCGCGTAGGAGGCTCTTCTGGAGTCAAATAGATGAATTTGACAATATTATCGGACAATCTAGAATCCTCGTGAAGAATGGAGTGGATAGGCGGGTTTTCACCCCATTCCGAGACAGTGACCAAACTTTCATTCTTTTCGCCTCAAATTAGCCCATATCGCGTACGAGGCTCTTCTGGAGTCAAACAGATGAATTTGACAATATTATCGGACAATCTAGAATCGTCGTGAAGAATGGAGTGGATAGGAGGGTTTTCACCCCATTCCGAGACAGTGACAAAACTTTCATTCTTTTCCCCTCAAATAAGCCCATATCGCGTATGAGGCTCTTCTGGAGTCAAACAGATGAATTTGACAATATTATCGGACAATCTAGAATCCTCGTTTAGAGTGGAATGGATTGGCGGGTTTTCACCCCATTCCGAGACAGTGACAAAACGTTCATTCTTTTCACCTCAAATTAGCCCATATCGCGTCTGTGGCTCTTCTGGAGTCAAACAGATGAATTTGACAATATTATCGGACAATCTAGAATCGTCGTGAAGAATGGCGTGGATAGGCGGGTTTTCACCCCATTCCGAGACAGTGACCAAACTTTCATTCTTTTCACCTCAAATAAGCCCATATCGCGTAGGAGGCTCTTCTGGAGTCAAAGAGATGAATTTGACAATATTATCGGACAATCTAGAATCCTCGTGAAGAATGGAGTGGATAGGCGGGTTTTCACCCCATTCCGAGACAGTGACCAAACTTTCATTCTTTTCACCTCAAATTAGCCCATATCGCGTCTGTGGCTCTTCTGGAGTCAAACAGATGAATTTGACAATATTATCGGACAATCTAGAATCCTCGTGAAGAATGGAGTGGATAGGCGGGTTTTCACCCCAGTCCGAGACAGTGACCAAACTTTCATTCTTTTCACCTCAAATTAGCCCATATCGGGTATGTGGCTCTTCTGGAGTCAAACAGATGAATTTGACAATATTATCGGACAATCTAGAATCGTCGTGAAGAATGGAGTGGATAGGAGGGTTTTCACCCCATTCCGAGACAGTGACCAAACTTTCATTCTTTTCCCCTCAAATTAGCCCATATCGCGTCTGTGGCTCTTCTGGAGTCAAACTGATGAATTTGACAATATTATCGGACAATCTAGAATCCTCGTGAAGAATGGAGTGGATAGCCGGGTTTTCACCCCATTCCGAGACAGTGACCAAATATTCATTCTTTTCACCTCAAATTAGACCATATCGGGTATGTGGCTCTTCTGCAGTCAAACAGATGAATTTGACAATATTATTCGACAATCTAGAGTCCTCGTTAAAAATGGAGTGGATAGGCGGGTTTTCACCCCATTCCGAGACAGTGACCAAACTTTCATTCTTTTCACCTCAAATAAGCCCATATCGCGTAGGAGGCTCTTCTGGAGTCAAACAGATGAATTTGACAATATTATCGGACAATCTAGAATCCTCGTGAAGAATGGAGTGGATAGGCGGGTTTTCACCCCATTCCGAGACAGTGACCAAACTTTCATTCTTTTCGCCTCAAATTAGCCCATATCGCGTACGAGGCTCTTCTGGAGTCAAACAGATGAATTTGACAATATTATGGGACAATCTAAAAACCTTGTGAACAATGGAGTGGATAGGCGGGTTTTCACCCCATTCCCAGACAGTGACCAAACTTTCATTCTTTTCACCTCAAATTAGCCCATATCGGGTATGTGGCTCTTCTGGAGTCAAACAGATGAATTTGACAATATTATCGGACAATCTAGAATCGTCGTGAAGAATGGAGTGGATAGGAGGGTTTTCACCCCATTCCGAGACAGTGACAAAACTTTCATTCTTTTCCCCTCAAATAAGCCCATATCGCGTATGAGGCTCTTCTGGAGTGAAACAGATGAATTTGACAATATTATCGGACAATCTAGAATCCTCGTTTAGAATGGAATGGATTGGCGGGTTTTAACCCCATTCCGAGACAGTGACAAAACTTTCATTCTTTTCACCTCAAATTAGCCCATATCGCGTATGAGGCTCTTCTGGAGTCAAACAGATGAATTTGACAATATTATCGGACAATCTAGAATCGTCGTGAAGAATGGAGTGGATAGGCGGGTTTTCACCCCATTCCGAGACAGTGACAAAACTTTCATTCTTTTCACCTCAAATAAGCCCATATCGCGTATGAGGCTCTTGTGGAGTCAAACAGATGAATTTGACAATATTATCGGACAATCTAGAATCCTCGTGAAGAATGGAGTGGATAGGAGGGTTTTCACCCCATTCGGAGAGAGTGACCAAACTTTCATTCTTTTCACCTCAAATAAGCCCATATCGCGTATGAGGCTCTTGTGGAGTCAAACAGATGAATTTGACAATATTATCGGACAATCTAGAATCCTCGTGAAGAATGGAGTGGATAGGCGGGTTTTCACCCCATTCCGAGACAGTGACCAAACTTTCATTCTTTTCACCTCAAATTAGCCCATATCGCGTCTGTGGCTCTTCTGGAGTCAAACAGATGAATTTGACAATATTATCGGACAATCTAGAATCCTCGTGAAGAATGGAGTGGATAGGCGGGTTTTCACCCCATTCCGAGACAGTGACCAAACTTTCATTCTTTTCGCCTCAAATTAGCCCATATCGCGTACGAGGCTCTTCTGGAGTCAAACAGATGAATTTGACAATATTATTGGACAATCTAAAAACCTCGTGAACAATGGAGTGGATAGGCGGGTTTTCACCCCATTCCCAGACAGTGACCAAACTTTCATTCTTTTCACCTCAAATTAGCCCATATCGGGTATGTGGCTCTTCTGGAGTCAAACAGATGAATTTGACAATATTATCGGACAATCTAGAATCGTTGTGAAGAATGGAGTGGATAGGAGGGTTTTCACCCCATTCCGAGACAGTGACAAAACTTTCATTCTTTTCCCCTCAAATAAGCCCATATCGCGTATGAGGCTCTTCTGGAGTCAAACAGATGAATTTGACAATATTATCGGACAATCTAGAATCCTCGTGAAGAATGGAGTGGATAGGCGGGTTTTCACCCCATTCCGAGACAGTGACCAAACTTTCATTCTTTTCACCTCAAATTAGCCCATATCGCGTCTGTGGCTCTTCTGGAGTCAAACAGATGAATTTGACAATATTATCGGACAATCTAGAATCCTCGTGAAGAATGGAGTGGATAGGCGGGTTTTCACCCCATTCCGAGACAGTGACCAAACTTTCATTCTTTTCGCCTCAAATTAGCCCATATCGCGTACGAGGCTCTTCTGGAGTCAAACAGATGAATTTGACAATATTATTGGACAATCTAAAATCCTCGTTAAAAATGGAGTGGATAGGCGGGTTTTCACCCCATTCCGAGACAGTGACAAAACTTTCATTCTTTTCCCCTCAAATAAGCCCATATCGCGTATGAGGCTCTTCTGGAGTCAAACAGATGAATTTGACAATATTATCGGACAATCTAGAATCCTCGTGAAAAATGGAGTGGATAGGAGGGTTTTCACCCCATTCCGAGACAGTGACCAAACTTTCATTCTTTTCCCCTCAAATTAGACCATATCGGGTATGTGGCTCTTCTGCAGTCAAACAGATGAATTTGACAATATTATTGGACAATCTAGAATCCTCGTTAAAAATGGAGTGGATAGGCGGGTTTTCACCCCATTCCGAGACAGTGACCAAACTTTCATTCTTTTCACCTCAGATAAGCCCATATCGCGTAGGAGGCTCTTCTGGAGTCAAATAGATGAATTTGACAATATTATCGGACAATCTAGAATCCTCGTGAAGAATGGAGTGGATAGGCGGGTTTTCACCCCATTCCGAGACAGTGACCAAACTTTCATTCTTTTCGCCTCAAATTAGCCCATATCGCGTACGAGGCTCTTCTGGAGTCAAACAGATGAATTTGACAATATTATCGGACAATCTAGAATCGTCGTGAAGAATGGAGTGCATAGGAGGGTTTTCACCCCATTCCGAGACAGTGACAAAACTTTCATTCTTTTCCCCTCAAATAAGCCCATATCGCGTATGAGGCTCTTCTGGAGTCAAACAGATGAATTTGACAATATTATCGGACAATCTAGAATCCTCGTTTAGAGTGGAATGGATTGGCGGGTTTTCACCCCATTCCGAGACAGTGACAAAACGTTCATTCTTTTCACCTCAAATTAGCCCATATCGCGTCTGTGGCTCTTCTGGAGTCAAACAGATGAATTTGACAATATTATCGGACAATCTAGAATCGTCGTGAAGAATGGCGTGGATAGGCGGGTTTTCACCCCATTCCGAGACAGTGACCAAACTTTCATTCTTTTCACCTCAAATAAGCCCATATCGCGTAGGAGGCTCTTCTGGAGTCAAACAGATGAATTTGACAATATTATCGGACAATCTAGAATCCTCGTGAAGAATGGAGTGGATAGGCGGGTTTTCACCCCATTCCGAGACAGTGACCAAACTTTCATTCTTTTCACCTCAAATTAGCCCATATCGCGTCTGTGGCTCTTCTGGAGTCAAACAGATGAATTTGACAATATTATCGGACAATCTAGAATCCTCGTGAAGAATGGAGTGGATAGGCGGGTTTTCACCCCATTCCGAGACAGTGACCAAACTTTCATTCTTTTCACCTCAAATTAGCCCATATCGGGTATGTGGCTCTTCTGGAGTCAAACAGATGAATTTGACAATATTATCGGACAATCTAGAATCGTCGTGAAGAATGGAGTGGATAGGAGGGCTTTCACCCCATTCCGAGACAGTGACCAAACTTTCATTCTTTTCCCCTCAAATTAGCCCATATCGCGTCTGTGGCTCTTCTGGAGTCAAACTGATGAATTTGACAATATTATCGGACAATCTAGAATCCTCGTGAAGAATGGAGTGGATAGGAGGGTTTTCACCCCATTCCGAGACAGTGACCAAATATTCATTCTTTTCACCTCAAATTAGACCATATCGGGTATGTGGCTCTTCTGCAGTCAAACAGATGAATTTGACAATATTATTCGACAATCTAGAGTCCTCGTTAAAAATGGAGTGGATAGGCGGGTTTTCACCCCATTCCGAGACAGTGACCAAACTTTCATTCTTTTCACCTCAAATAAGCCCATATCGCGTAGGAGGCTCTTCTGGAGTCAAACAGATGAATTTGACAATATTATCGGACAATCTAGAATCCTCGTGAAGAATGGAGTGGATAGGCGGGTTTTCACCCCATTCCGAGACAGTGACCAAACTTTCATTCTTTTCGCCTCAAATTAGCCCATATCGCGTACGAGGCTCTTCTGGAGTCAAACAGATGAATTTGACAATATTATGGGACAATCTAAAAACCTCGTGAACAATGGAGTGGATAGGCGGGTTTTCACCCCATTCCCAGACAGTGACCAAACTTTCATTCTTTTCACCTCAAATTAGCCCATATCGGGTATGTGGCTCTTCTGGAGTCAAACAGATGAATTTGACAATATTATCGGACAATCTAGAATCGTCGTGAAGAATGGAGTGGATAGGAGGGTTTTCACCCCATTCCGAGACAGTGACAAAACTTTCATTCTTCTCCCCTCAAATAAGCCCATATCGCGTATGAGGCTCTTCTGGAGTTAAACAGATGAATTTGACAATATTATCGGACAATCTAGAATCCTCGTTTAGAATGGAATGGATTGGCGGGTTTTCACCCCATTCCGAGACAGTGACAAAACTTTCATTCTTTTCACCTCAAATTAGCCCATATCGCGTCTGTGGCTCTTCTGGAGTCAAACAGATGAATTTGACAATATTATCGGACAATCTAGAATCGTTGTGAAGAATGGCGTGGATAGGCGGGTTTTCACCCCATTCCGAGACAGTGACCAAACTTTCATTCTTTTCACCTCAAATAAGCCCATATCGCGTATGAGGCTCTTGTGGAGTCAAACAGATGAATTTGACAATATTATCGGACAATCTAGAATCCTCGTGAAGAATGGAGTGGATAGGAGGGTTTTCACCCCATTCGGAGAGAGTGACCAAACTTTCATTCTTTTCACCTCAAATTAGCCCATATCGCGTCTGTGGCTCTTCTGGAGTCAAACAGATGAATTTGACAATATTATCGGACAATCTAGAATCCTCGTGAAGAATGGAGTGGATAGGCGGGTTTTCACCCCATTCCGAGACAGTGACCAAACTTTCATTCTTTTCACCTCAAATTAGCCCATATCGCGTCTGTGGCTCTTCTGGAGTCAAACAGATGAATTTGACAATATTATCGGACAATCTAGAATCCTCGTGAAGAATGGAGTGGATAGGCGGGTTTTCACCCCATTCCGAGACAGTGACCAAACTTTCATTCTTTTCGCCTCAAATTAGCCCATATGGCGTACGAGGCTCTTCTGGAGTCAAACAGATGAATTTGACAATATTATTGGACAATCTAAAAACCTCGTGAACAATGGAGTGGATAGGCGGGTTTTCACCCCATTCCCAGACAGTGACCAAACTTTCATTCTTTTCACCTCAAATTAGCCCATATCGGGTATGTGGCTCTTCTGGAGTCAAACAGATGAATTTGACAATATTATCGGACAATCTAGAATCGTCGTGAAGAATGGAGTGGATAGGAGGGTTTTCACCCCATTCCGAGACAGTGACAAAACTTTCATTCTTTTCCCCTCAAATAAGCCCATATCGCGTATGAGGCTCTTCTGGAGTCAAACAGATGAATTTGACAATATTATCGGACAATCTAGAATCCTCGTTAAAAATGGAGTGGATAGGAGGGTTTTCACCCCATTCCGAGACAGTGACCAAACTTTCATTCTTTTCCCCTCAAATAAGCCCATATCGCGTCTGTGGCTCTTCTGGAGTCAAACAGATGAATTTGACAATATTATTGGACAATCTAGAATCCTCGTTAAAAATGGAGTGGATAGGCGGGTTTTCACCCCATTCCGAGACAGTGACCAAACTTTCATTCTTTTCACCTCAACTTAGCCCATATCGGGTATGTGGCTCTTCTGGAGTCAAACAGATGAATTTGACAATATTATCGGACAATCTAGAATCCTCGTGAAGAATGGAGTGGATAGGAGGGTTTTCACCCCATTCCGAGACAGTGACCAAACTTTCATTCTTTTCACCTCAAATTAGCCCATATCGCGTCTGTGGCTCTTCTGGAGTCAAACAGATGAATTTGACAATATTATCGGACAATCTAGAATCCTCGTGAAGAATGGAGTGGATAGCCGGGTTTTCACCCCATTCCGAGACAGTGACCAAATATTCATTCTTTTCACCTCAAATTAGACCATATCGGGTATGTGGCTCTTCTGGAGTCAAACAGATGAATTTGACAATATTATTCGACAATCTAGAGTCCTCGCTAAAAATGGAGTGGATAGGCGGGTTTTCACCCCATTCCGAGACAGTGACCAAACTTTCATTCTTTTCACCTCAAATAAGCCCATATCGCGTATCAGGCTCTTCTGGAGTCAAACAGATGAATTTGACAATATTATCGGACAATCTAGAATCCTCGTGAAGAATGGAGTGGATAGGCGGGTTTTCACCCCATTCCCAGACAGTGACCAAACTTTCATTCTTTTCACCTCAAATTAGCCCATATCGCGTTTGTGGCTCTTCTGGAGTCAAACAGATGAATTTGACAATATTATCGGACAATCTAGAATCCTCCTTAAAAATGGAGTGGATAGGCGGGTTTTCACCCTATTCCGAGACAGTGACCAAAATTTCATTCTATTCACCACAAACAAGCCCATATCGCGTATGAGGCTCTTCTGGAGTCAAACAGATGTATTTGACAATATTATCGAACAATCTAGAATCCTCGTGAAGAATTGAGTGGATAGGCGGGTTTTCACCCCATTCCGAGACAGTGACCAAACTTTCATTCTTTTCACCTCAAATAAGCCCATATCGCGTATGAGGCTCTTGTGGAGTCAAACAGATGAATTTGAAAATATTATCAGAAAATCTAGTATCCTCGTGAAGAATGGAGTGGATAGGCGGGTTTTCACCCCATTCCGAGACAGTGACCAAACTTTCATTCTTTTCACCTCAAATTAGCTCATATCGGGTATGTGGCTCTTCTGGAGTCAAACAGATGAATTTGACAATATTATCGAACAATCTAGAATCCTCGTGAAGAATTGAGTGGATAGGCGGGTTTTCACCCCATTCCGGGACAGTGACAAAACTTTCATTCTTTTCACCTCAAATTAGCCCATATCGCGTCTGTGGCTCTTCTGGAGTCAAACAGATGAATTTGACAATATTATTCGACAATCTAGAATCCTCGTGAAGAATGGAGTGGATAGGCGGGTTTGCACCCCATTCCGAGACAGTGACCAAACTTTCATTCTTTTCACCTCAAATTAGCCCATATCGGGTATGTGGCTCTTCTGGAGTCAAACAGATGAATTTGACAATATTATCGCACAATCTAGAATCCTCGTGAAGAATTGAGTGGATAGGCGGGTTTTCACCCCATTCCGAGACAGTGACCAAACTTTCATTCTTTTCACCTCAAATTAGCCCATATCGCGTCTGTGGCTCTTCTGGAGTCAAACAGATGAATTTGACAATATTATTCGACAATCTAGAATCCTCGTGAAGAATGGAGTGGATAGGCGGGTTTTCACCCCATTCCGAGACAGTGACCAAACTTTCATTCTTTTCACCTCAAATAAGCCCATATCGGGTATGTGGCTCTTCTGGAGTCAAACAGATGAATTTGACAATATTATCGAAAAATCTAGAATCCTCGTGAAGAATTGAGTGGATAGGCGGGTTTTCACCCCATTCCGAGACAGTGACCAAACTTTCATTCTTTTCACCTCAAATAAGCCCATATCGCGTATGAGGCTCTTCTGGAGTCAAACAGATGAATTTGACAATATTATCGGACAATCTAGAATCCTCGTGAAGAATGGAGTGGATAGGCGGGTTTTCACCCCATTCCGAGACAGTGACCAAACTTTCATTCTTTTCGCCTCAAATTAGCCCATATCGCGTACCAGGCTCTTCTGGAGTCAAACAGATGAATTTGACAATATTATTGGACAATCTAAAAACCTCGTGAACAATGGAGTGGATAGGCGGGTTTTCACCCCATTCCGAGACAGTGACCAAACTTTCATTCTTTTCACCTCAAATAAGCCCATATCGGGTATGTGGCTCTTCTGGAGTCAAACAGATGAATTTGACAATATTATCGGACAATCTAGAATCCTCGTGAAGAATTGAGTGGATAGGCGGGTTTTCACCCCATTCCGAGACAGTGACCAAACTTTCATTCTTTTCACCTCAAATAAGCCCATATCGCGTATGAGGCTCTTCTGGAGTCAAACAGATGAATTTGACAATATTATCGGACAATCTAGAATCCTCGTGAAGAATGGAGTGGATAGGCGGGTTTTCACCCCATTCCGAGACAGTGACCAAACTTTCATTCTTTTCGCCTCAAATTAGCCCATATCGCGTACGAGGCTCTTCTGGAGTCAAACAGATGAATTTGACAATATTATTGGACAATCTAAAAACCTCGTGAACAATGGAGTGGATAGGCGGGTTTTCACCCCATTCCCAGACAGTGACAAAACTTTCATTCTTTTCACCTCAAATTAGCCCATATCGCGTCTGTGGCTCTTCTGGAGTCAAACAGATGAATTTGAAAATATTATCAGAAAATCTAGAATCCTCGTGAAGAATGGAGTGGATAGGCGGGTTTTCACCCCATTCCGAGACAGTGACCAAACTTTCATTCTTTTCGCCTCAAATTAGCCCATATCGCGTATGAGGCTCTTGTGGAGTCAAACAGATGAATTTGACAATATTATCGGACAATCAAGAATCCTCGTGAAGAATAGAGTGGATAGGGGGGTTTTCACCCCAATCCGAGACAGTGACCAAATATTCATTCTTTTCACCTCAAATTAGACCATATCGGGTATGTGGCTCTTCTGGAGTCAAACAGATGAATTTGACAATATTATTCGACAATCTAGAGTCCTCGTTAAAAATGGAGTGGATAGGCGGGTTTTCACCCCATTCCGAGACAGTGACCAAACTTTCATTCTTTTCACCTCAAATAAGCCCATATCGCGTATGAGGCTCTTCTGGAGTCAAACAGATGAATTTGACAATATTATCGGACAATCTAGAATCCTCGTGAAGAATGGAGTGTATAGGCGGGTTTTCACCCCATTCCGAGACAGTGACCAAACTTTCATTCTTTTCGCCTCAAATTAGCCCATATCGCGTACGAGGCTCTTCTGGAGTCAAACAGATGAATTTGACAATATTATCGGACAATCTAGAATCGTCGTGAAGAATGGCGTGGATAGGAGGGTTTTCACCCCATTCGAGACAGTGACCAAACTTTCATTCTTTTCACCTCAAATTAGCCCATATCGGGTATGTGGCTCTTCTGGAGTCAAACAGATGAACTTGACAATATTACTGGACAATCTAGAATCCTCGTTAAAAATGGAGTGGATAGGCGGGTTTTCACCCTATTCCGAGACAGTGACCAAACTTTCATTCTTTTCACCACAAATAAGCCCATATCGCGTATGAGGCTCTTCTGGAGTCAAACAGATGAATTTGACAATATTATCGAACAATCTAGAATCCTCGTGAAGAATTGAGTGGATAGGCGGGTTTTCACCCCATTCCGAGACAGTGACCAAACTTTCATTCTTTTCACCTCAAATAAGCCCATATCGCGTATGAGGCTCTTGTGGAGTCAAACAGATGAATTTGACAATATTATCAGACAATCTAGAATCCTCGTGAAGAATGGAGTGGATAGGCGGGGTTTCACCCCATTCCGAGACAGTGACCAAACTTTCATTCTTTTTACCTCAAATTAGCCCATATCGGGTATGTGGCTCTTCTGGAGTCAAACAGATGAATTTGACAATATTATCGCACAATCTAGAATCCTCGTGAAGAATTGAGTGGATAGGCGGGTTTTCACCCCATTCCGAGACAGTGACCAAACTTTCATTCTTTTCACCTCAAATTAGCCCATATCGCGTCTGTGGCTCTTCTGGAGTCAAACAGATGAATTTGACAATATTATTCGACAATCTAGAATCCTCGTGAACAATGGAGTGGATAGGCGGGTTTTCACCCCATTCCGAGACAGTGACCAAACTTTCATTCTTTTCACCTCAAATAAGCCCATATCGGGTATGTGGCTCTTCTGGAGTCAAACAGATGAATTTGACAATATTATCGAAAAATCTAGAATCCTCGTGAAGAATTGAGTGGATAGGCGGGTTTTCACCCCATTCCGAGACAGTGACCAAACTTTCATTCTTTTCACCTCAAATAAGCCCATATCGCGTAGGAGGCTCTTCTGGAGTCAAACAGATGAATTTGACAATATTATCGGACAATCTAGAATCCTCGTGAAGAATGGAGTGGATAGGCGGGTTTTCACCCCATTCCGAGACAGTGACCAAACTTTCATTCTTTTCGCCTCAAATTAGCCCATATCGCGTACGAGGCTCTTCTGGAGTCAAACAGATGAATTTGACAATATTATTGGACAATCTAAAAACCTCGTGAACAATGGAGTGGATAGGCGGGTTTTCACCCCATTCCCAGACAGTGACAACACTTTCATTCTTTTCACCTCAAATTAGCCCATATCGCGTCTGTGGCTCTTCTGGAGTCAAACAGATGAATTTGAAAATATTATCAGAAAATCTAGAATCCTCGTGAAGAATGGAGTGGATAGGCGGGTTTTCACCCCATTCCGAGACAGTGACCAAACTTTCATTCTTTTCACCTCAAATTAGCCCATATCGGGTATGTGGCTCTTCTGGAGTCAAACAGATGAATTTGACAATATTATCGCACAATCTAGAATCCTCGTGAAGAATTGAGTGGATAGGCGGGTTTTCACCCCATTCCGTGACAGTGACCAAACTTTCATTCTTTTCACCTCAAATTAGCCCATATCGCGTCTGTGGCTCTTCTGGAGTCAAACAGATGAATTTGACAATATTATTCGACAATCTAGAATCCTCGTGAAGAATGGAGTGGATAGGCGGGGTTTCACCCCATTCCGAGACAGTGACCAAACTTTCATTCTTTTCACCTCAAATTAGCCCATATCGGGTATGTGGCTCTTCTGGAGTCAAACAGATGAATTTGACAATATTATCGCACAATCTAGAATCCTCGTGAAGAATTGAGTGGATAGGCGGGTTTTCACCCCATTCCGAGACAGTGACCAAACTTTCATTCTTTTCACCTCAAATTAGCCCATATCGCGTCTGTGGCTCTTCTGGAGTCAAACAGATGAATTTGACAATATTATTCGACAATCTAGAATCCTCGTGAAGAATGGAGTGGATAGGCGGGTTTTCACCCCATTCCGAGACAGTGACCAAACTTTCATTCTTTTCACCTCAAATAAGCCCATATCGGGTATGTGGCTCTTCTGGAGTCAAACAGATGAATTTGACAATATTATCGAAAAATCTAGAATCCTCGTGAAGAATTGAGTGGATAGGCGGGTTTTCACCCCATTCCGAGACAGTGACCAAACTTTCATTCTTTTCACCTCAAATAAGCCCATATCGCGTATGAGGCTCTTCTGGAGTCAAACAGATGAATTTGACAATATTATCGGACAATCTAGAATCCTCGTGAAGAATGGAGTGGATAGGCGGGTTTTCACCCCATTCCGAGACAGTGACCAAACTTTCATTCTTTTCGCCTCAAATTAGCCCATATCGCGTACGAGGCTCTTCTGGAGTCAAACAGATGAATTTGACAATATTATTGGACAATCTAAAAACCTCGTGAACAATGGAGTGGATAGGCGGGTTTTCACCCCATTCCCAGACAGTGACAACACTTTCATTCTTTTCACCTCAAATTAGCCCATATCGCGTCTGTGGCTCTTCTGGAGTCAAACAGATGAATTTGAAAATATTATCAGAAAATCTAGAATCCTCGTGAAGAATGGAGTGGATAGGCGGGTTTTCACCCCATTCCGAGACAGTGACCAAACTTTCATTCTTTTCACCTCAAATTAGCCCATATCGGGTATGTGGCTCTTCTGGAGTCAAACAGATGAATTTGACAATATTATCGCACAATCTAGAATCCTCGTGAAGAATTGAGTGGATAGGCGGGTTTTCACCCCATTCCGTGACAGTGACCAAACTTTCATTCTTTTCACCTCAAATTAGCCCATATCGCGTCTGTGGCTCTTCTGGAGTCAAACAGATGAATTTGACAATATTATTCGACAATCTAGAATCCTCGTGAAGAATGGAGTGGATAGGCGGGGTTTCACCCCATTCCGAGACAGTGACCAAACTTTCATTCTTTTCACCTCAAATTAGCCCATATCGGGTATGTGGCTCTTCTGGAGTCAAACAGATGAATTTGACAATATTATCGCACAATCTAGAATCCTCGTGAAGAATTGAGTGGATAGGCGTGTTTTCACCCCATTCCGAGACAGTGACCAAACTTTCATTCTTTTCACCTCAAATTAGCCCATATCGCGTCTGTGGCTCTTCTGGAGTCAAACAGATGAATTTGACAATATTATTCGACAATCTAGAATCCTCGTGAAGAATGGAGTGGATAGGCGGGTTTTCACCCCATTCCGAGACAGTGACCAAACTTTCATTCTTTTCACCTCAAATAAGCCCATATCGGGTATGTGGCTCTTCTGGAGTCAAACAGATGAATTTGACAATATTATCGAAAAATCTAGAATCCTCGTGAAGAATTGAGTGGATAGGCGGGTTTTCACCCCATTCCGAGACAGTGACCAAACTTTCATTCTTTTCACCTCAAATAAGCCCATATCGCGTATGAGGCTCTTCTGGAGTCAAACAGATGAATTTGACAATATTATCGGACAATCTAGAATCCTCGTGAAGAATGGAGTGGATAGGCGGGTTTTCACCCCATTCCGAGACAGTGACCAAACTTTCATTCTTTTCGCCTCAAATTAGCCCATATCGCGTACCAGGCTCTTCTGGAGTCAAACAGATGAATTTGACAATATTATTGGACAATCTAAAAACCTCGTGAACAATGGAGTGGATAGGCGGGTTTTCACCCCATTCCCAGACAGTGACAACACTTTCATTCTTTTCACCTCAAATTAGCCCATATCGCGTCTGTGGCTCTTCTGGAGTCAAACAGATGAATTTGAAAATATTATCAGAAAATCTACAATCCTCGTGAAGAATGGAGTGGATAGGCGGGTTTTCACCCCATTCGAGACAGTGACCAAACTTTCATTCTTTTCACCTCAAATTAGCCCATATCGGGTATGTGGCTCTTCTGGAGTCAAACAGATGAATTTGACAATATTATCGGACAATCTAGAATCCTCGTGAAGAATGGAGTGGATAGGAGGGTTTTCACCCCATTCCGAGACAGTGACCAAACTTTCATTCTTTTCACCTCAAATTAGCCCATATCGCGTCTGTGGCTCTTCTGGAGTCAAACAGATGAATTTGACAATATTATGGGACAATCTAGAATCCTTGTGAAGAATGGAGTGGATAGGCGGGTTTTCACCCCATTCCGAGACAGTGACCAAACTTTCATTCTTTTCACCTCAAATTAGCCCATATCGGGTATGTGGCTCTTCTGGAGTCAAACAGATGAATTTGACAATATTATTCGACAATCTAGAATCCTCGTTAAAAATGGAGTGGATAGGCGGGTTTTCACCCCATTCCGAGACAGTGAACAAAATTTCATTGTTTTCACCTCAAATAAGGCCATATCGCGTATGAGGCTCTTGTGAAGTCAAACAGATGAATTTGACAATATTATCGGACAATCTAGAATCCTCGTTAAAAATGGAGTGGATAGGAGGATTTTCACCCCATTCCGAGACAGTGACCAAACTTTCATTCTTTTCACCTCAAATTAGCCCATATCGCGTCTGTGGCTCTTCTGGAGTCAAACAGATGAATTTGACAATATTATTCGACAATCTAGAATCCTCGTGAAGAATTGAGTGGATAGGCGGGTTTTCACCCCATTCCGAGACAGTGACCAAACTTTCATTCTTTTCACCTCAAATTAGCCCATATCGCGTATGAGGCTCTTCTGGAGTCAAACAGATGAATTTGACAAAATTATTGGACATTCTAGAATCCTCGTCAAAATTGGAGAGGATAGGCTCGTTTTCACCCCATTCCGAGACCATGACCAAACTTTCATTCTTTTCACCTCAAATAAGCCCATATCGGGTATGTGGCTCTTCTGGAGTCAAACAGATGAATTTGACAATATTATCGAAAAATCTAGAATCCTCGTGAAGAATTGAGTGGATAGGCGGGTTTTCACCCCATTCCGAGACAGTGACCAAACTTTCATTCTTTTCACCTCAAATAAGCCCATATCGGGTATGTGGCTCTTCTGGAGTCAAACAGATGAATTTGACAATATTATCGGACAATCTAGAATCCTCGTGAAGAATGGAGTGGATAGGAGGGTTTTCACCCCATTCCGAGACAGTGACCAAACTTTCATTCTTTTCACCTCAAATTACCCATATCGCGTCTGTGGCTCTTCTGGAGTAAAACAGATGAATTTGACAATATTATTCGACAATCTAGAATCCTCGTGAAGAATGGAGTGGATAGGCGGGTTTTCACCCCATTCCGAGACAGTGACCAAACTTTCATTCTTTTCACCTCAAATTAGCCCATATCGCGTCTGTGGCTCTTCTGGAGTCAAACAGATGAATTTGAAAATATTATCAGAAAATCTAGAATCCTCGTGAAGAATGGAGTGGATAGGCGGGTTTTCACCCCATTCCGAGACAGTGACCAATCTTTCATTCTTTTCACCTCAAATAAGCCCATATCGCGTATGAGGCTCTTGTGGAGTCAAACAGATGAATTTGACAATATTATCGGACAATCTAGAATCCTCGTGAAGAATGGAGTGGATAGGGGGGTTTTCACCCCATTCCGAGACAGTGACCAAACTTTCATTCTTTTCACCTCAAATAAGCCCATATCGGGTATGTGGCTCTTCTGGAGTCAAACAGATGAATTTGACAATATTATCGGACAATCTAGAATCCTCGTGAAGAATGGAGTGGATAGGGGGGTTTTCACCCCATTCCGAGACAGTGACCAAACTTTCATTCTTTTCACCTCAAATTAGCCCATATCGGGTATGTGGCTCTTCTGGAGTCAAACAGATGAATTTGACAATATTATTCGACAATCTAGAATCCTCGTTAAAAATGGAGTGGATAGGCGGGTTTTCACCCCATTCCGAGACAGTGACCAAACTTTCATTCTTTTCACCTCAAATTATCCCATATCGCGTATGTGGCTCTGCTGGAGTCAAACACATGAAATTGAAAAAACTATTGGACATTTTAGAATGCTCGTGAAAAATATACTGGATAGGCGGGTTTTCACCCCATTCCGAGACAGTGACCAAACTTTCATTCTTTTCACCTCAAATTAGCCCATATCGGGTATGTGGCTCTTCTGGAGTCAAACAGATGAATTTGACAATATTATTCGACAATCTAGAATCCTCGTTAAAAATGGAGTGGATAGGCGGGTTTTCACCCCATTCCGAGACAGTGACCAAACTTTCATTCTTTTCACCTCAAATTATCCCATATCGCATATGTGGCTCTGCTGGAGTCAAACACATGAAATTGACAATACTATTGGACATTTTAGAATGCTCCTGAAAAATATACTGGATAGGCGGGTTTTCACCCCATTCCGAGACAGTGACCAAACTTTCATTCTTTTCACCTCAAATTAGCCCATATCACGTACGAGGCTCTTCTGGAGTCAAACAGATGAATTTGACAATATTATCGGACAATCTAGAATCCTCGAGAAGAATGGAGTGGATAGGAGGGTTTTCACCCCATTCCGAGACAGTGACCAAACTTTCATTCTTTTCACCTCAAATTAGCCCATATCGCGTCTGTGGCTCTTCTGGAGTCAAACAGATGAATTTGACAATATTATTCGACAATCTAGAATCCTCGTGAAGAATGGAGTGGATAGGCGGGTTTTCACCCCATTCCGAGACAGTGACCAAACTTTCATTCTTTTCACCTCAAATTAGCCCATATCGCGTCTGTGGCTCTTCTGGAGTCAAACAGATGAATTTGACAATATTATTCGACAATCTAGAATCCTCGTGAAGAATGGAGTGGATAGGCGGGTTTTCACCCCATTCCGAGACAGTGACCAAACTTTCATTCTTTTCACCTCAAATTAGCCCATATCGCGTCTGTGGCTCTTCTGGAGTCAAACAGATGAATTTGAAAATATTATCAGAAAATCTAGAATCCTCGTGAAGAATGGAGTGGATAGGCGGGTTTTCACCCCATTCCGAGACAGTGACCAAACTTTCATTCTTTTCACCTCAAATAAGCCCATATCGGGTATGTGGCTCTTCTAGAGTCAAACAGATGAATTTGACAATATTATCGGACAATCTAGAATCCTCGTTAAAAATGGAGTGGATAGGCGGGTTTTCACCCCATTCCGAGACAGTGACCAAAATTTCATTGTTTTCACCTCAAATAAGGCCATATCGCGTATGAGGCTCTTGTGGAGTCAAACAGATGAATTTGACAATATTATCGGACAATCTAGAATCCTCGTGAAGAATGGAGTGGATAGGGGGGTTTTCACCCCATTCCGAGACAGTGACCAAACTTTCATTCTTTTCACCTCAAATTAGCCCATATCACGTACGAGGCTCTTCTGGAGTCAAACAGATGAATTTGACAATATTATCGGACAATCTAGAATCCTCGAGAAGAATGGAGTGGATAGGAGAGTTTTCACCCCATTCCGAGACAGTGACCAAACTTTCATTCTTTTCACCTCAAATTAGCCCATATCGCGTCTGTGGCTCTTCTGGAGTCAAACAGATGAATTTGACAATATTATGGGACAATCTAGAATCCTCGTGAAGAATGGAGTGGATAGGCGGGTTTTCACCCCATTGCGAGACAGTGACCAAACTTTCATTCTTTTCACCTCAAATTAGCCCATATCGCGTCTGTGGCTCTTCTGGAGTCAAACAGATGAATTTGACAATATTATTCGACAATCTAGAATCCTCGTGAAGAATGGAGTGGATAGGCGGGTTTTCACCCCATTCCGAGACAGTGACCAAACTTTCATTCTTTTCACCTCAAATTAGCCCATATCGCGTCTGTGGCTCTTCTGGAGTCAAACAGATGAATTTGAAAATATTATCAGAAAATCTAGAATCCTCGTGAAGAATGGAGTGGATAGGCGGGTTTTCACCCCATTCCGAGACAGTGACCAAACTTTCATTCTTTTCACCTCAAATAAGCCCATATCGGGTATGTGGCTCTTCTAGAGTCAAACAGATGAATTTGACAATATTATCGGACAATCTAGAATCCTCGTTAAAAATGGAGTGGATAGGCGGGTTTTCACCCCATTCCGAGACAGTGACCAAAATTTCATTGTTTTCACCTCAAATAAGGCCATATCGCGTATGAGGCTCTTGTGGAGTCAAACAGATGAATTTGACAATATTATCGGACAATCTAGAATCCTCGTGAAGAATGGAGTGGATAGGGGGGTTTTCACCCCATTCCGAGACAGTGACCAAACTTTCATTCTTTTCACCTCAAATAAGCCCATATCGGGTATGTGGCTCTTCTGGAGTCAAACAGATGAATTTGACAATATTATCGGACAATCTAGAATCCTCGTGAAGAATGGAGTGGATAGGAGGGTTTTCACCCCATTCCGAGACAGTGACCAAACTTTCATTCTTTTCACCTCAAATTAACCCATATCGCGTCTGTGGCTCTTCTGGAGTAAAACAGATGAATTTGACAATATTATTCGACAATCTAGAATCCTCGTGAAGAATGGAGTGGATAGGCGGGTTTTCACCCCATTCCGAGACAGTGACCAAACTTTCATTCTTTTCACCTCAAATTAGCCCATATCGCGTCTGTGGCTCTTCTGGAGTCAAACAGATGAATTTGAAAATATTATCAGAAAATCTAGAATCCTCGTGAAGAATGGAGTGGATAGGCGGGTTTTCACCCCATTCCGAGACAGTAACCAAACTTTCATTCTTTTGACCTCAAATTTGCCCATATCGCGTCTGTGGAACTTCTGGAGTCAAACAGATGAATTTCAAAAAATTATTGGACATTTTAGAATCCTAGTCAAAATTGGAGGGGATAGGCTAGTTTTCACCCCATTCCGACACAGTGACCAGACTTTCATTCTTTTGACCTCAAATTAGCCCATATCGCGTCTGTGGAACTTCTGGAGTCAAACAGATGAATTTGAAAAAATTATTGGACATTTTAGAATCCTAGTCAAAATTGGAGGGGATAGGCTCGTTTTCACCCCTTTCCGACACAGTGACCAGACTTTCATTCTTTTGACCTCAAATTAGCCCATATCGCGTGTGTGGCTCTTCTGGAGTCAAACAGATCAATTTGACAAAATTATTGGACATTCTAGAATCCTCATGAAAAATATAGTGGATAGGCGGGTTTTCATCCCATTCCAAGACAGTGACCAAACTTTCATTCTTTTGACCTGAAATAAGCCCAAAGCGCGTCTGTGGTTCTTCTGGAGTCAAACAGATGAATTTGAAAAAAATATTGGACATTGTAGAATCCTCGTCAAAATTGGAGGGGATACGCTCGTTTTCACCCCATTCCGAGACAGTGACCAAACTTTCATTCTTTTCACCTCAAATTAGCCTATATCGCATGTGTGGCCCTTCTGGAGTCAAACAGATGAATTTGACATTATTATTGGACAGTCTAGAATCCTCGTGAAAAATGGAGTGGATATGCGGATTTTCACCCCATTCCAAGACAGTGACCAAACTTTCATTCTTCTCACCTCAAATTAGCCCAAAGCGCGTATGTGGCTCTTCTGGACTCAAACAGATGAATTTGATAAAATTATTGGAGATTCTAGAATCCTCGTGACAAATATACTGGATAGGCGGGTTTCCACCCCATTCCGAGACAGTGACCAAACTTTCATTCTTGTGACCTCAAATTAGCCCAAAGAGCCTATGTGGCTCTTCTGGAGCCAAACAGATGAATTTGAGAAAATTATTGGACATTCTAGATTCCTCGTGAAAAATATACTGGATAGGTGGGTTTTCTCCCCATTCCGAGACAGTGACCAAACTTTCATTCTTTTCACCTCAAATTAGCCCATATCGCATATGTGGCACTTCTGTAGTCAAACAGATGAATTTTTTAAAATTATTGGACATTCTAGAATCCTCGTGAAAAATATACTGGATAGGCGGGTTTTCACCCCATTCCGAGACAGTGACCAAACTTTCATTCTTTTCACCTCAAATTAGCCCAAAGCGCGTATGTGGCTCTTCTGGAGTCAAACAGATGAATTTGACAAAATTATTGGACATTCTAGAATCCTCGTGAAAAATATACTGGATAGGCGGGTTTTCACACCATTCCGAGATAGTGGCCAAACTTTCAGTCTTTTGACGTCAAATTAGCCCATATCGCGTATGTGGCTCTTCTGGAGTCGAACACATGAAATTGACAAAATTATTGGGCATTCTAGAATCCTCATTAAAAATGTAGTGGATAGGCGGGTTTTCACCCCCATTCCGAGACAGTGACTAAACTTTCATTCTTTTGAGCTCAAATTAGCCCAAAGCGCGTATGTGGCTCTTCTGGAGTCAAACAGATGAATTTGATAAAATTATTGGACATTCTAGAATCCTCGTGAAAATTATACTGGATAGGCAGGTTGTCACCCCATTCCGAGACAGTGACCACACTTTCTTTCTTTTGACCTTAAATTAGCCCATATCGCTTCTGTGGCTCTTCTGGAGTCAAACAGATAAATTTGACAAAATTATTGGACATTCTAGAATCCTCGTGAAAAATATAATGGATAGGCGGGTTTTCACCCCATTCCGAGACAGTGACCAAACTTTCATTCTTTTCACCTCAAATTAGCCCATATCGCGTCTGTGGCTCTTCTGGAGTCAAACATATAAATTTGACAATATTATTGGACAATCTAGAATCCTCGTGAAAAATATAGTGGATAGGCGGGTTTTCACCCCATTCCGAGACAGTGACCAAACTTTCATTCTTTTGACCTCAAATTAGCCCAAAGCGCGTATGTGGCTCTTCTGGAGTCAAACAGATGAATTTGAGAAAATTATTGGACATTCTAGAATCCTCGTGAAAAATATACTGGATAGGCGGGTTTTCACACCATTCCGAGAAAGTGGCCACACTTTCATTCTTTTGACCTCAAATTAGCCAAATCGCGTATGTGGCATTTCTGGAGTCAAACAGATGAATTTGACAAAATTATTGGACATTCTAGAATCCTCGTGAAAAATATACTGGATAGGCGAGTTTTCACACCATTCCGAGATAGTGGCCAAACTTTCATTCTTTTCACCTCAAATTAGCCCAAAGCGCGTATGTGGGTCTTCTGGAGTCAAACAGATGAATTTGATGAAATTATTGGACATTCTAGAATCCTCGTGAAAAATATAGTGGATAGGCGGGTTTTCACCCCATTCCGAGACAGTGACCAAACTTTCATTCTTTTCACCTCAAATTAGCCCATATCGCGTCTGTGGCTCTTCTGGAGTCAAACACATGAAATTGACAAAATTGTTGGAAATTCTAGAATCCTCATTAAAAATGTAGTGCATAGGCGGGTTTTCACCCCCATTCCGAGACCGTGACCAAACTTTCATTCTTTTGACCTCAAATTAGCCCATATCATGTATGTGGCTGTTCTGGAGTCAAACAGATGAATTTGACAAAATTATTGGACATTCTAGAATCCTCGTGAAAAATGTAGTGGATAGGCGGGTTTTCACCCCATTCCGAGACAGTGACCAAACTTTCATTCTTTTGACCTCAAATTTCCCCATATCGCGTATGTGGCTCTTCTGGAGTCAAACAGATGGATTTGACAATATTATTGGACAATCTAGAATCCTCGTGAAAAATGGAGTGGATAGGCGGGTTTTCACCCCATTCCGAGACAGTGACCAAACTTTAATTCTTTTCACCTCAAATTAGCCCATATCGCGTATGTAGCTTTTCTGGAGTCAAACACATGAAATTGACAAAATTATTGGACATTCTATAATCCTCATTAAAAATGTAGTGGATAGGCGGGTTTTCACCCCCATTCTGAGACAGTGACCAAACTTTCATTCTTTTGACCTCAAATTAGACCAAATCGCTTATGTGGCTCTTCTTTAGTCAAACAGATGAATTTTTTAAAATTATTGGACATTCTAGAATCCTCGTGAAAAATATACTGGATAGGCGGGTTTTCACCCCATTCCGAGACAGTGGCCAAACTTTCTTTCTTTTGACCTCAAATTAGCCCATATCGCGTCTGTGGCTCTTCTGGACTGAAACAAATCAATTTGAAAAAATTATTGGACATTGTAGAATCCTCGTGAAAAATATAGTGGATTGGCGGGTTTTCACCCCATTCCGAGACCGTGACCAAACTTTCAGTCTTTTGACCTCAAATTAGCCCATATCGTGTATGTGGCTCTTCTGGAGTCAAACATATAAATTTGACAAAATTATTGGACATTCTAGAATCCTCGTGAAAAATATTGTGGATAGGCGGGTTTTCACCCCATTCCGAGACAGTGACCAAAATTTCATTCTTTTCATCTCATATTAGCCCATATCGCGTCTATGGCTCTTCTGGAGACAAACAAAAGAATTTGAAAAAATTATTGGACATTTTAGAATCCTCGTCAAAATTGGAGGGGATATGCGGGTTTTCACCCCATTCCGAGACAGTGACCAAACGTTCATTCTTTTCACCTCAAATTAGCCTATATCGCATGTGTGGCCCTTCTGGAGTCAAACAGATGAATTTGACATTATTGTTGGACAGTCTAGAATCCTCGTGAAAAATGGAGTGGATATGCGGGTTTTCACCCCATTCCAAGACAGTGACCACACTTTCATTCTTCTCACCTCAAAATTAGCCCATATCGCGTATGTGGCTCTTCTGGAGTCAAACAGATGTATTTGACAAAATTATTGGACATTCTAGAATCCTCGTGAAAAATGGAGTGGATAGGCGGTTTTCACCCCATTCCGAGACAGTGGCCAAACTTTTATTCCTTTGAGAAAATTATTGGACATTCTAGAAACCTCGTGAAAAATATACTGGATAGGCGGGTTTCCACCCCATTCCGAGACAGTGACCAAACTTTCATTCTTGTGACCTCAAATTAGCCCAAAGCGCGTATGTGGCTCTTCTGGAGTCAAACAGATGAATTTGAGAAAATTATTGGACATTCTAGATTCCTCGTGAAAAATATACTGGATAGGCGGGTTTTCACCCCATTCCGAGACAGTGACCAAACTTTCATTCTTTTCACCTCAAATTAGCCCATATCGCGTATGTGGCTCTTCTGGAGTCAAACAGATGAATTTTTTAAAATTATTGGACATTCTAGAATCCTCGTGAAAAATATACTGGATAGGCGGGTTTTCACCCCATTCCGAGACAGTGACCAAACTTTCATTCTTTTCACCTCAAATTAGCCCAAAGCGCGTATGTGGCTCTTCTGGAGTCAAACAGATGAATTTGACAAAATTATTGGACATTCTAGAATCCTCGTGAAAAATATACTGGATAGGCGGGTTTTCACACCATTCCGAGATAGTGGCCAAACTTTCATTCTTTTGACGGCAAATTAGCCCATATCGCGTATGTGGCTCTTCTGGAGTCGAACACATGAAATTGACAAAATTATTGGGCATTCTAGAATCCTCATTAAAAATGTAGCGGATAGGCGGGTTTTCACCCCCATTCCGAGACAGTGACTAAACTTTCATTCTTTTGACCTTAAATTAGCCCATATCGCTTCTGTGGCTCTTCTGGAGTCAAACAGATGACTTTGAAAAAATTATTGGACATTTTAGAATCCTCGTCAAAATTGGAGGGGATAGGCTCTTTTTCACCCCATTCCGAGACAGTGACCAAACTGTCATTCTTTTCACCTCAAATTAGCCCATATCGCGTGTGTGGCTCTTCTGGACTTAAACATATAAATTTGACAAAATTATTGGACATTCAAGAATTCTCGTGAAAAATATACTGGATAGGCGGGTTTTCACCCCATTCCGAGAAAGTGACCAAACTTTTATTCTTATGACCTCAAATTAGCCCATATCGCGTATGTCGCTCTTCTGGAGTCAAACACATGAAATTGACAAAATTATTAGACATTCTAGAATCCTCATTAAAAATGTAGTGGATAGGCGGGTTTTCACCCCCATTCCGAGACAGTGACCAAACTTTCATTCTTTTGACCTCAAATTAGCCCAAAGCGCGTATGTGGCTCTTTTGGACTCAAACAGATGAATTTGATAAAATTATTGGACATTCTAGAATCCTCGTGAAAAATATACTGGATAGGCGGGTTTCCACCCCATTCCGACACAGTGACCAAACTTTCATTCTTTTGACCTCAAATTAGCCCAAAGCGCGTATGTGGCTCTTCTGGATTCAAACAAATGAATTTGAGAAAATTATTGGACATTCTAGATTCCTCGTGAAAAATATACTGGATAGGCGGGTTTTCACCCCATTCCGAGACAGTGACCAAACTTTCATTCTTTTCACCTCAAATTACCCCAAAACGCGTTTGTGGCTCTTCTGAGTCAAACACATGAAATTGACAAAATTATTGGACATTCTAGAATCATCTTTAAACATGTAGTGGATAGTCATGTTTTTACCCCATTCTGAGACAGTGACCAAACTTTCATTCTTTTGACCTCAAATTAGCCCATATCGCGTCTGTGGCTCTTCTGGAGTCAGACAGATGAATTTGAAAAATTATTGTACATTTTAGAATCCTCGTCAAAATTGGAAGGGATAGGCTCTTTCTCACCCAATTCCAAGACAGTGACCAAACTTTCATTCTTTTCTCCTCAAATTAGCCCATATCGCGTGTGTGGCTCTTCTGGAGTCAAACCGATGAATTTGACAATATTATGGGACGATCTAGAATCCTCGTGAAAAATGGAGTGGATAGGCGGGTTTTCACCCCATTCCGAGACAGTGACCAAACTTTCATTCTTTTCACCTCAAATTAGCCCATATCGCGTATGTGGCTCTTCTGGAGTCAAACACATGAAATTGATAAAATTATTGGACATTCTAGAATCCTGATTAAAAATGTAGTGGATAGGCGGGTTTCACCCTCATTCCGAGACCGTGACCAAACTTTCATTCTTTTGACCACAAATTAGACCAAATCGCATATGTGGCACTTCTGTAGTCAAACAGATGAATTTTTTAAAATTATTGGACATTGTAGAATCCTCGTGAAAAATATACTGGATAGGCGGGTTTTCACCCCATTCCGAGACAGTGACCAAACTTTCATTCTTTTCACCTCAAATTAGCCCAAAACGCGTATGTGGCTCTTCTGGAGTCAAACAGATGAATTTTTTAAAATTATTGGACATTCTAGAATCCTCGTGAAAAATATACTGGATAGGTGGGTTTTCACCCCATTCCGAGACAGTGACCAAACTTTCATTCTTTTCACCTCAAATTACCCCAAAACGCGTTTGTGGCTCTTCTGGAGTCAAACACATGAAATTGACAAAATTATTGGACATTCTAGAATCATCTTTAAACATGTAGTGGATAGTCGGGTTTTTACCCCATTCTGAGACAGTGACCACACTTTCATTCTTTTGACCTCAAATTAGCCCATATCGCGTCTGTGGCTCTTCTGGAGTCAAACAGATGAATTTGAAAAAATTATTGGACATTTTAGAATCCTCGTCAAAATTGGAGGGGATAGGCTCGTTTTCACGACATTCCGAGACAGTGGCCAAACTTTCATTCTTTTGACCTCAAATTAGACCAAATCGCCTATGTGGCACTTCTGTAGTCAAACAGATGAATTTTTTAAAATTATTGGACATTCTAGAATCCTCGTGAAAAATATACTGGATAGGCGGGTTTTCATCCCATTCCGAGACAGTGACCAAACTTTCATTCTTTACAACTCAAATTAGCCCATATCGCGTGTGTGGCTCTTCTGGACTCAAACAGATAAATTTGACAAAATTATTGGACATTCTAGAATCCTCGTCAAAATTGGAGAGGATAGGCTCGTTTTCACCCCATTCCGAGACCATGACCAAACTTTCATTCTTTTCACCTCAAATAAGCCCATATCGCGTCTGTGGCTCTTCTGGAGTCAAACAGATGAATTTGACAAAATAATTGGACATTTTAGAATCCTCGTCAAAATTGGAGAGGATAGACTCGTTTTCACCCCATTCCGAGACAGTGACCAAACTTTCATTCGTTTCCCCTCAAATTAGCCTATATCGCTTGTGTGCCTCTTCTGGAGTCAAACAGATGAATTTGATAAAATTATTGGACATTGTAGAATCCTCGTGAAAAATAAAGCGGATAGGCGGGTTTTCACCCCATTCCGAGACAGTGACCAAACTTTCATTCTTTTCACCTCAAATTAGCCCATATCGCGTCTGTGACTCTTCTGGAGTCAAACATATAAATTTGACAATATTATTGGACAATCTAGAATCCTCGTGAAAAATATAGTGGATAGGCGGGTTTTCACCCCATTCCGAGACAGTGACCAAACTTTCATTCTTTTGACCGCAAATTAGCCGATATCGCGTATGTGGCTCTTCTGAACTCAAACAGATGAATTTGACAATATTGTTGGACATTCTAGAATCCTCGTGAAAAATATACTGGATAGGCGGGTTTTCACACCATTCCGAGATAGTGGCCAAACTTTCATTCTTTTGACCTCAAATTAGCCAAATCGCGTATGTGGCTTTTCTGGAGTCAAACAGATGAATTTGACAAAATTATTGGACATTCTAGAATCCTCGTGAAAAATATACTGGATAGGCGGGTTTTCACACCATTCCGAGAGAGTGGCCAAACTTTCATTCTTTTCACCTCAAATTAGCCCAAAGCGCGTATGTGGGTCTTCTGGAGTCAAACAGATGAATTTGATAAAATTATTGGACATTCTAGAATCCTCGTGAAAAATATAGTGGATAGGGGGGTTTTCACCCCATTCCGAGACAGTGCCCAAACTTTCATTCTTTTCACCTCAAATTAGCCCATATCGCGTCTGTGGCTCTTCTGGAGTCAAACACATGAAATTGACAAAATTGTTGGAAATTCTAGAATCCTCATTAAAAATGTAGTGCATAGGCGGGTTTTCACCCCCATTCCGAGACCGTGACCAAACTTTCATTCTTTTGACCTCAAATTAGCCCATATCATGTATGTGGCTGTTCTGGAGTCAAACAGATGAATTTTTTAAAATTATTGGACATTGTAGAATCCTCGTGAAAAATATACTGGATAGGCGGGTTTTCACCCCATTCCGAGACAGTGACCAAACTTTCATTCTTTTCACCTCAAATTAGCCCAAAACGCGTATGTGGCTCTTCTGGAGTCAAACAGATGGATTTGACAATATTATTGGACAATCTAGAATCCTCGTGAAAAATGGAGTGGATAGGCGGGTTTTCACCCCATTCCGAGACAGTGACCAAACTTTAATTCTTTTCACCTCAAATTAGCCCATATCGCGTATGTGGCTTTTCTGGAGTCAAACACATGAAATTGACAAAATTATTGGACATTCTAGAATCCTCATTAAAAATGTAGTGGATAGGCGGGTTTTCACCCCCATTCGGAGACAGTGACCAAACTTTCATTCTTTTGACCTCAAATTAGACCAAATCACTTATGTGGCTCTTCTGTAGTCAAACAGTTGAATTTTTTAAAATTATTGGACATTCTAGAATCCTCGTGAAAAATATACTGGATAGGCGGGTTTTCACCCCATTCCGAGACAGTGGCCAAACTTTCATTCTTTTGACCTCAAATTAGCCCATATCGCGTCTGTGGCTCTTCTGGACTCAAACATATCAATTTGACAAAATTATTGGACATTGTAGAATCCTCGTGAAAAATATAGTGGATTGGCGGGTTTTCACCCCATTCCGAGACCGTGACCAAACTTTCAGTCTTTTGACCTCAAATTAGCCCATATCGTGTATGTGGCTCTTCTGGAGTCAAACATATAAATTTGACAAAATTATTGGACATTCTAGAATCCTCGTGAAAAATATTGTGGATAGGCGGGTTTTCACCCCATTCCGAGACAGTGCCCAAACTTTCATTCTTTTGACCTCAAATTAGCCCAAAGCGGGTATGTGGCTCTTCTGGAGTCAAACAGATGAATTTGATAAAATTATTGGGCATTCTAGAAACCTCGCGAAAAATATAGTGGATAGGCCGGTTTTCCTCCCATTCCGAGACAGTGACCAAACTTTCATTCTTTTCACCTCAAATTAGCCCATATCGCGTGTGTGGCCCTTCTGGAGTCAAACAGATGAATTTGACATTATTATTGGACAGTCTAGAATCCTCGTGAAAAATGGAGTGGATAGGCGGGTTTTCACCACATTGCGAGACAGTGACCAAACTTTCATTATTTTCACCTTAAATTAGCCCATATCGTGTATGTGGCTGTTCTGGAGTCAAACAGATGAATTTGACAAAATTATTGGATATTCTAGAATCCTCGTGAAAAATGTAGTGGATAGGCTCGTTTTCACTCCATTCCGAGACAGTGACCACACTTTCATTCTTTTGACCTCAAATTTGCCCATATCGCGTTTGTGGCTCTTCTGGAGTGAAACAGATGGATTTGACAATATTATTGGACAATCAAGAATCCTCGCGAAAAATGGAGTGGATAGGCGGGTTTTCACCCCATTCCGAGACAGTGACCAAACTTTCATTCCTTTCACCTCAACTTAGCCCATATCGAGTCTGTGGCTCTTCTGGAGTCAAACAGATGCATTTGACAAAATTATTGGACATTCTAGAATCCTCTTGAAAAATGGAGTGGATAGGCGGGTTTTCACCACATTGCGAGATAGTGACCAACCTTTCATTATTTTCACCTTAAATTAGCACATATCGTGTATGTGGCTGTTCTGGAGTCAAACAGATGAATTTGACAAAATTATTGGACATTCTAGAATCCTCGTGAAAAATGTAGTGGATAGGCTCGTTTTCACTCCATTCCGAGATAGTGACCACCCTTTCATTCTTTTGACCTCAAATTTGCCCATATCGGGTATGTGGCTCTTCTGGAGTCAAACAGATGGATTTGACAATATTATTGGACAATCTAGAATCCTCGTGAAAAATGGTGTGGATAGGCGGGTTTTCACCCCATTCCGAGACACTGACCAAACTTTAATTCTTCTCACCTCAAATTAGCCCATATCGCGTATGTGGCTCTTCTAGAGTCAAACAGATGAATTTGAAAAAATTATTCGACATTGTAGAATCCTCGTGAAAAACGGTGTGGATAGGCTGGTTTTCACCCCATTCCGAGACAGTGACCAAACTTTCATTCTTTTCACCTCAAATTAGCCCATATCGCGTGTGTGGCTCTTCTGGACTTAAACATATAAATTTGACAAAATTATTGGACATTCTAGAATCCTCGTGAAAAATATACTGGATAGGCGGGTTTTCACCCCATTCCGAGACCGTGACCAAACTCTCATTCTTTTCACCTCAAACAAGCCCATATCGCGTCTGTGGCTCTTCTGGAGTCAAACAGATGAATTTGACAAAATAATTGGACATTTTAGAATCCTCGTCAAAATTGGAGAGGATAGGCTCGTTTTCACCCCATTCCGAGACAGTGACCAAACTTTCATTCGTTTCCCCTCAAATTAGCCTATATCGCTTGTGTGCCACTTCTGGAGTCAAACAGATGAATTTGATAAAATTATTGGACATTGTAGAATCCTCGTGAAAAATAAAGCGGATAGGCGGGTTTTCACCCCATTCCGAGACAGTGACCAAACTTTCATTCTTTTCACCTCAAATTAGCCCATATCGCGTGTGTGGCTCTTCTGGACTTAAACATATAAATTTGACAAAATTATTGGACATTCTAGAATCCTCGTGAAAAATATACTGGATAGGCGGGTTTTCACCCCATTCCGAGACCGTGACCAAACTTTCATTCTTTTCACCTCAAACAAGCCCATATCGCGTCTGTGGCTCTTCTGGAGTCAAACAGATGAATTTGACAAAATAATTGGACATTTTAGAATCCTCGTCAAAATTGGAGAGGATAGGCTCGTTTTCACCCCATTCCGAGACAGTGACCAAACTTTCATTCGTTTCCCCTCAAATTAGCCTATATCGCTTGTGTGCCTCTTCTGGAGTCAAACAGATGAATTTGATAAAATTATTGGACATTGTAGAATCCTCGTGAAAAATAAAGCGGATAGGCGGGTTTTCACCCCATTCCAAGACAGTGACCAAACTTTCATTCTTTTCACCTCAAATTAGCCCATATCGCGTCTGTGGCTCTTCTGGAGTCAAACACATGAAATTGAAAAAATTATTGGACATTCTAGAATCCTCGTGAAAAATGTAGTGGATAGTCGGGTTTTCACCCCATTCCGAGAAAGTGACCAAACTTTCATTCTTTACACCTCAAATTAGCCGATATCGCGTGTGTGCCTCTTCTGGAGTCAAACACATGAATTTGATAAAATTATTGGACATTGTAGAATCCTCGAGAAAAATGGAGTGGATAGTCGGGTTTTCACCCCAATTCGAGACAGTGACCAAACTTTCATTCATGGCACTTCAAATTAGCCCATATCGCGTGTGTGGTCCTTCTGGAGTCAAACAGATGAATTTGACATTATTCTTGGACAGTCTAGAATCCTCGTGAAAAATGGAGTGGATACGCTGGTTTTCACCCGATTCCGAGACAGTGACCAAACTTTCATTCTTCTCACCTCAAATTAGCCCATATCGCGTCTGTGGCTCTTCTGGAGTCAAACAGATGAATTTGATAAAATTATTGGACATTCTAGAATCCTCATTAAAAATGTAGTGGATAGGCGGGTTTTAACCCCCATTCCGAGACAGTGACCAAACTTTCATTCTTTTCACCTCAAATAAGCCCATATCGCGTCTGTGGCTCTTCTGGAGTCAAACACTTGAAATTGACAAAATTATTGGACATTCTTGAATGCTCGTGAAAAATATACTGGATAGGCGGGTTTTCACCCCATTCCGAGACAGTGACCAAACTTTCATTCTTCTGACCTCAAATTAGCCCATATAGCGTCTGTGGCTCTTCTGGAGTCAAACAGATGAATTTGATAAAATTATTGGACATTGTAGAATCCTCGTGAAAAATGGAGTGGATAGGCGGGTTTTCACCCCATTCCGAGACAGTGACCAGACTTTCATTCTTTTCACCTCAAATTAGCCCATATCGCGTCTGTGGCTCTTCTGGAGTCAAACACATGAAATTGACAAAATTATTGGACATTCTAGAATCCTCGAGAAAAATGTATTGGATAGTCGGGTTTTCACCCCATTCCGAGAAAGTGACCAAACTTTCATTCTTTACACCTCAAATTAGCCGATATCGCGTGTGTGCCTCTTCTGGAGTCAAACACATGAATTTGATAAAATTATTGGACATTGTAGAATCCTCGTGAAAAATGGAGTGGATAGGCGGGTTTTCACCCCAATTCGAGACAGTGACCAAACTTTCATTCTTGTCACCTCAAATTAGCCCATATCGCGTGTGTGGCCCTTCTGGAGTCAAACAGATGAATTTGACATTATTATTGGACAGTCTATAATCCTCGTGAAAAATGGAGTGGATACGCTGGTTTTCACCCTATTCCGAGACAGTGACCAAACTTTCATTCTTCTCACCTCAAATTAGCCCATATCGCGTCTGTGGCTCTTCTGGAGTCAAACAGATGAATTTGATAAAATTATTGGACATTCTAGAATCCTCCTTAAAAATGTAGTGGATAGGCGGGTTTTAACCCCCATTCCGAGACAGTGACCAAACTTTCATTCTTTTCACCTCAAATAAGCCCATATCGCGTCTGTGGCTCTTCTGGAGTCAAACAGATGAATTTGACAAAATAATTGGACATTTTAGAATCCTCGTCAAAATTGGAGAGGATAGGCTCGTTTTCACCCCATTCCGAGAGAGTGACCAAACTTTCATTCTTTTCCCCTCAAATTAGCCTATATCGCGTGTGTGCCTCTTCTGGAGTCAAACAGATGAATTTGATAAAATTACTGGACATTGTAGAATCCTCGTGAAAAATAAAGTGGATAGGCGGGTTTTCACCCCATTCCGAGACAGTGACCAAACTTTCATTCTTTTCCCCTCAAATTAGCCTATATCACGTGTGTGCCTCTTCTGGAGTCAAACACATGAATTTGATAAAATTATTGGACATTGTAGAATCCTCGTGAAAAATAAAGTGGATAGGCGGGTTTTCACCCCATTCCGAGACAGTGACCAAACTTATATTTTTTTCACATCAAATTAGCCCATATCGCGTCTGTGGCTCTTCTGGAGTCAAACACATGAAATTGACAAAATTATTGGACATTCTAGAATCCTCATGAAAAATGTAGTGGATAGGCGGGTTTTCACCCCCATTCCGAGACAGTGACCACACTTTCATTCTTGTCACCTCAAAGTAGCCCATATCGCATATGTAGCTCTTCTGGAGTCAAACATATGAATTTGACATTATTATTGGACAGTCTATAATCCTCGTGAAAAATGGAGTGGATATGCGGGTTTTCACCCCATTCCGAGACAGTGACCAAACTTTCATTCTTCTCACCTCAAATTAGCCCATATCGCGTCTGTAGCTCTTCTGGAGTCAAACACATGAAATTGACAAAATTATTGGACATTCTAGAATCCTCGTGAAAAATGTAGTGGATAGGCCGGTTTTCACCCCATTCCGAGACAGTGGCCAAACTTTCATTCTTTACACCTCAAATTAGCCGATATCGCGTGTGTGCCTCTTCTGGAGTCAAACACATGAATTTGATAAAATTATTGGACATTGTAGAATCCTCGAGAAAAATGGAGTGGATAGGCGGGTTTTCACCCCAATTCGAGACAGTGACCAAACTTTCATTCTTGTCACCTCAAATTAGCCCATATCGCGTGTGTGGTCGTTCTGGAGTCAAACAGATGAATTTGACATTATTATTGGACAGTCTAGAATCCTCGTGAAAAATGGAGTGGATACGCTGGTTTTCACCCGATTCCGAGACAGTGACCAAACTTTCATTCTTCTCACCTCAAATTAGCCCATATCGCGTCTGTGGCTCTTCTGGAGTCAAACAGATGAATTTGATAAAATTATTGGACATTCTAGAATCCTCATTAAAAATGTAGTGGATAGGCGGGTTTTAACCCCCATTCCGAGACAGTGACCAAACTTTCATTCTTTTCACCTCAAATAAGCCCATATCGCGTCTGTGGCTCTTCTGGAGTCAAACACTTGAAATTGACAAAATTATTGGACATTCTTGAATGCTCGTGAAAAATATACTGGATAGGCGGGTTTTCACCCCATTCCGAGACAGTGACCAAACTTTCATTCTTCTGACCTCAAATTAACCCATATAGCGTCTGTGGCTCTTCTGGAGTCAAACAGATGAATTTGATAAAATTATTGGACATTCTAGATTCCTCGTGAAAAATATAGTGGATAGGCGGGTTTTCACCCCATTCCGAGACAGTGACCAGACTTTCATTCTCTTCACCTCAAATTAGCCCATATCGCGTCTGTGGCTCTTCTGGAGTCAAACACATGAAATTGACAAAATTATTGGACATTCTAGAATCCTCGAGAAAAATGTATTGGATAGTCGGGTTTTCACCCCATTCCGAGAAAGTGACCAAACTTTCATTCTTTACACCTCAAATTAGCCGATATCGCGTGTGTGCCTCTTCTGGAGTCAAACACATGAATTTGATAAAATTATTGGACATTGTAGAATCCTCGTGAAAAATGGAGTGGATAGGCGGGTTTTCACCCCAATTCGAGACAGTGACCAAACTTTCATTCTTGTCACCTCAAATTAGCCCATATCGCGTGTGTGGTCCTTCTGGAGTCAAACAGATGAATTTGACATTATTATTGGACAGTCTAGAATCCTCGTGAAAAATGGAGTGGATACGCTGGTTTTCACCCGATTCCGAGACAGTGACCAAACTTTCATTCTTCTCACCTCAAATTAGCCCATATCGCGTCTGTGGCTCTTCTGGAGTCAAACAGATGAATTTGATAAAATTATTGGACATTCTAGAATCCTCATTAAAAATGTAGTGGATAGGCGGGTTTTAACCCCCATTCCGAGACAGTGACCAAACTTTCATTCTTTTCACCTCAAATAAGCCCATATCGCGTCTGTGGCTCTTCTGGAGTCAAACACTTGAAATTGACAAAATTATTGGACATTCTTGAATGCTCGTGAAAAATATACTGGATAGGCGGGTTTTCACCCCATTCCGAGACAGTGACCAAACTTTCATTCTTCTGACCTCAAATTAGCCCATATAGCGTCTGTGGCTCTTCTGGAGTCAAACAGATGAATTTGATAAAATTATTGGACATTCTAGATTCCTCGTGAAAAATATAGTGGATAGGCGGGTTTTCACCCCATTCCGAGACAGTGACCAGACTTTCATTCTCTTCACCTCAAATTAGCCCATATCGCGTCTGTGGCTCTTCTGGAGTCAAACACATGAAATTGACAAAATTATTGGACATTCTAGAATCCTCGAGAAAAATGTATTGGATAGTCGGGTTTTCACCCCATTCCGAGAAAGTGACCAAACTTTCATTCTTTACACCTCAAATTAGCCGATATCGCGTGTGTGCCTCTTCTGGAGTCAAACACATGAATTTGATAAAATTATTGGACATTGTAGAATCCTCGTGAAAAATGGAGTGGATAGGCGGGTTTTCACCCCAATTCGAGACAGTGACCAAACTTTCATTCTTGTCACCTCAAATTAGCCCATATCGCGTGTGTGGTCCTTCTGGAGTCAAACAGATGAATTTGACATTATTATTGGACAGTCTAGAATCCTCGTGAAAAATGGAGTGGATACGCTGGTTTTCACCCGATTCCGAGACAGTGACCAAACTTTCATTCTTCTCACCTCAAATTAGCCCATATCGCGTCTGTGGCTCTTCTGGAGTCAAACAGATGAATTTGATAAAATTATTGGACATTCTAGAATCCTCATTAAAAATGTAGTGGATAGGCGGGTTTTAACCCCCATTCCGAGACAGTGACCAAACTTTCATTCTTTTCACCTCAAATAAGCCCATATCGCGTCTGTGGCTCTTCTGGAGTCAAACACTTGAAATTGACAAAATTATTGGACATTCTTGAATGCTCGTGAAAAATATACTGGATAGGCGGGTTTTCACCCCATTCCGAGACAGTGACCAAACTTTCATTCTTCTGACCTCAAATTAGCCCATATAGCGTCTGTGGCTCTTCTGGAGTCAAACAGATGAATTTGATAAAATTATTGGACATTCTAGATTCCTCGTGAAAAATATAGTGGATAGGCGGGTTTTCACCCCATTCCGAGACAGTGACCAGACTTTCATTCTCTTCACCTCAAATTAGCCCATATCGCGTCTGTGGCTCTTCTGGAGTCAAACACATGAAATTGACAAAATTATTGGACATTCTAGAATCCTCGAGAAAAATGTATTGGATAGTCGGGTTTTCACCCCATTCCGAGAAAGTGACCAAACTTTCATTCTTTACACCTCAAATTAGCCGATATCGCGTGTGTGCCTCTTCTGGAGTCAAACACATGAATTTGATAAAATTATTGGACATTGTAGAATCCTCGTGAAAAATGGAGTGGATAGGCGGGTTTTCACCCCAATTCGAGACAGTGACCAAACTTTCATTCTTGTCACCTCAAATTAGCCCATATCGCGTGTGTGGTCCTTCTGGAGTCAAACAGATGAATTTGACATTATTATTGGACAGTCTAGAATCCTCGTGAAAAATGGAGTGGATACGCTGGTTTTCACCCGATTCCGAGACAGTGACCAAACTTTCATTCTTCTCACCTCAAATTAGCCCATATCGCGTCTGTGGCTCTTCTGGAGTCAAACAGATGAATTTGATAAAATTATTGGACATTCTAGAATCCTCATTAAAAATGTAGTGGATAGGCGGGTTTTAACCCCCATTCCGAGACAGTGACCAAACTTTCATTCTTTTCACCTCAAATAAGCCCATATCGCGTCTGTGGCTCTTCTGGAGTCAAACACTTGAAATTGACAAAATTATTGGACATTCTTGAATGCTCGTGAAAAATATACTGGATAGGCGGGTTTTCACCCCATTCCGAGACAGTGACCAAACTTTCATTCTTCTGACCTCAAATTAGCCCATATAGCGTCTGTGGCTCTTCTGGAGTCAAACAGATGAATTTGATAAAATTATTGGACATTCTAGATTCCTCGTGAAAAATATAGTGGATAGGCGGGTTTTCACCCCATTCCGAGACAGTGACCAGACTTTCATTCTCTTCACCTCAAATTAGCCCATATCGCGTCTGTGGCTCTTCTGGAGTCAAACACATGAAATTGACAAAATTATTGGACATTCTAGAATCCTCGAGAAAAATGTATTGGATAGTCGGGTTTTCACCCCATTCCGAGAAAGTGACCAAACTTTCATTCTTTACACCTCAAATTAGCCGATATCGCGTGTGTGCCTCTTCTGGAGTCAAACACATGAATTTGATAAAATTATTGGACATTGTAGAATCCTCGTGAAAAATGGAGTGGATAGGCGGGTTTTCACCCCAATTCGAGACAGTGACCAAACTTTCATTCTTGTCACCTCAAATTAGCCCATATCGCGTGTGTGGTCCTTCTGGAGTCAAACAGATGAATTTGACATTATTATTGGACAGTCTAGAATCCTCGTGAAAAATGGAGTGGATACGCTGGTTTTCACCCGATTCCGAGACAGTGACCAAACTTTCATTCTTCTCACCTCAAATTAGCCCATATCGCGTCTGTGGCTCTTCTGGAGTCAAACAGATGAATTTGATAAAATTATTGGACATTCTAGAATCCTCATTAAAAATGTAGTGGATAGGCGGGTTTTAACCCCCATTCCGAGACAGTGACCAAACTTTCATTCTTTTCACCTCAAATAAGCCCATATCGCGTCTGTGGCTCTTCTGGAGTCAAACACTTGAAATTGACAAAATTATTGGACATTCTAGAATCCTCCTGAAAAATGGAGTGGATATGCGGGTTTTCACCCCATTCCGAGACAGTGACCAAACTTTCATTCTTCTGACCTCAAATTAGCCCATATAGGGTCTGTGGCTCTTCTGGAGTCAAACACATGAATTTGATAAAATTATTGGACATTGTAGAATCCTCGTGAAAAATGGAGTGGATAGGCGGGTTTTCACCCCAATTCGAGACAGTGACCAAACTTTCATTCTTGTCACCTCAAATTAGCCCATATCGCGTGTGTGGCCCTTCTGGAGTCAAACAGATGAATTTGACATTATTATTGGACAGTCTATAATCCTCGTGAAAAATGGAGTGGATACGCTGGTTTTCACCCTATTCCGAGACAGTGACCAAACTTTCATTCTTCTCACCTCAAATTAGCCCATATCGCGTCTGTGGCTCTTCTGGAGTCAAACAGATGAATTTGATAAAATTATTGGACATTCTAGAATCCTCCTTAAAAATGTAGTGGATAGGCGGGTTTTAACCCCCATTCCGAGACAGTGACCAAACTTTCATTCTTTTCACCTCAAATAAGCCCATATCGCGTCTGTGGCTCTTCTGGAGTCAAACAGATGAATTTGACAAAATAATTGGACATTTTAGAATCCTCGTCAAAATTGGAGAGGATAGGCTCGTTTTCACCCCATTCCGAGATAGTGACCAAACTTTCATTCTTTTCCCCTCAAATTAGCCTATATCGCGTGTGTGCCTCTTCTGGAGTCAAACAGATGAATTTGATAAAATTATTGGACATTGTAGAATCCTCGTGAAAAATAAAGTGGATAGGCGGGTTTTCACCCCATTCCGAGACAGTGACCAAACTTTCATTCTTTTCCCCTCAAATTAGCCTATATCACGTGTGTGCCTCTTCTGGAGTCAAACACATCAAATTGACAAAATTATTGGACATTGTAGAATCCTCCTGAAAAATGTAGTGGATAGGCGGGTTTCACCCCCATTCCGAGACAGTGACCAAACTTTCATTCTTGTCACCTCAAATTAGCCCATATCGCGTCTGTGGCTCTTCTGGAGTCAAACACATGAAATTGACAAAATTATTGGACATTCTAGAATCCTCCTGAAAAATGTAGTGGATAGGCGGGTTTCACCCCCATTCCGAGACAGTGACCAAACTTTCATTCTTGTCACCTCAAATTAGCCCATATCGCGTATGTAGCTCTTCTGGAGTCAAACAGATGAATTTGACAAAATTATTGGACATTCTAGAATCCTCATTAAAAATGTTGTGGATAGGCGGGTTTTCTCCCCCATTCCGAGACAGTGACCAAACTTTCATTCTTTTCACCTCAAATTAGCCCATATCGCGTCTGTGGCTCTTCTGGAGTCAGACAGATGAATTTGAAAAAATTATCGGACATTTTAGAATCCTCGTCAAAATTGGAGGGGATAGGCTCGTTTTCACCCCATTCCGAGACAGTGACCAAAGTTTCTTTCCTGTCACCTCAAATTAGCCTATATCGCGTGTGTGGCCCTTCTGGAGTCAAACATATGAATTTGACATTATTATTGGACAGTCTATAATCCTCGTGAAAAATGGAGTGGATATGCGGGTTTTCACCCCATTCCGAGACAGTGACCAAACTTTCATTCTTCTCACCTCAAATTAGCCCATATCGCGTCTGTAGCTCTTCTGGAGTCAAACAGATGAATTCGACAAAATTATTGGACATTCTAGAATCCTCGTGAAAAATGGAGTGGATAGGCCGGTTTTCACCCCATTCCGAGACAGTGGCCAAACTTTGATTCTTTTGACCTCAAATTATCCCAAATCGCATATGTGGCTCTTCTCGTGTCAAACAGATGAAATTGATAAAATTATCCGACATTCTAGAAACCCCGTGAAAATTGGATCGGATAGGCCGGTTTTCCTCCCATTCCGAGACAGTTACCAAATTTTCATTCTTTACACCTCAAATTAGCCGATATGGCGTGTGTGGCTCTTCTGGAGGCAAACAGATAAATTTGACAAAATTATTGGACATTCTAGAATCCTCGTGAAAAATATAGTGGATAGGCGGGTTTTCACCGCATTCCGAGACAGTGACCAAACTTTCATTCGTTTCACCTCAAATTAGCCCATATCACGTATGTGGATCTTCTGGAGTCAAACACATGAAATTGACATTATTATTGGACAGTCTAGAATCCTCATTAAAAATGTAGTGGATAGGCGGGTTGTCACCCCCATTCCGAGACAGTGACAACTTTTCATTCTTTTGACCTCAAATTAGCCCATATCGCGTCTGTGGCTCTTCTGGAGTGAAACAGATGAATTTGATAAAATTATTGGACATTCTAGATTCCTCGTGAAAAATGAACGGGATAGGTAGGTTTTCACCCCATTCCGAGACAGTGACCAACCTTTCATTCTTTTGACCTCAAATTAGCCCATATCGCGTGTGTGGCCCTTCTGGACTCAAACAGATGAATTTGACATTATTATTGGACATTCTAGAATCCTCGTGAAAAATGGAGTGGATATGCGGGTTTTCACCCCATTCCGAGACAGTGACCAAACTTTCATTCTTCTCACATCAAATTAGCCCATATCGCGTATGTGGCTCTTCTGGAGTCAAACAGATGAATTTGTCAAAATTATTGGACATTCAAGAATCCTCGTCAAAACTGGCGTGGATAGGTAGGTTTTCACCCCATTCCGAGACAGTGGCCAAACTTTTATTCTTTTGACCTCAAATTAGCCCAAATAGCGTATGTGGCTCTTCTGGTGTCAAACAGATCAAATTGATAAAATTATCATACATTCTAGAAATCCCGTGAAAATTGGATTGGATAGGACGGTTTTCCTCCCATTCCGAGACAGTGACCAAAGTTTCATTCTTTACACCTCAAATTTGCCCATATCGCGTGTGTGGCTCTTCTGGAGTCAAACAGATCAATTTGACAAAATTATTTGACATTCTAGAATCCTCGTGAAAAATGGAGTGGATAGCCAGGTTTGCACCCCATTCCGAGACAGTGACCAAACTTTCATTCTTTTCACCTCAAATTAGCCCATATCGCGTCTGTGGCTCTTCTGGAGTCAAACACATGAAATTGACAAAATTATTGGACATTCTAGAATCCTCCTGAAAAATGGAGTGGATATGCGGGTTTTCACCCCATTCCGAGACAGTGACCAAACTTTCATTCTTTTGACCTCAAATTAGCCCATATCGCGTCTGTGGCTCTTGTGGAGTCAAACAGATGCATTTGAAAAAATTATTGGACATTGTAGAATCCTCGTGAAAAATATACTGGATAGGCGGGTTTTCACCCCATTCCGAGACAGTGCCAAACTTTCATTCTTTTGACCTCAAATTAGCCCATATCGCGTCTGTGGCTCTTCTGGAATCAAACAGATGAATTTGAAAAAATTATTGGACATTTTAGAATCCTCGTCAAAATTGGAGGGGATAGGCTCTTTCTCACGCAATTCCGAGACAGTGACCAAACTTTCATTCTTTTCACCTCAAATTAGCCCATATCGCATATGTGGCTATTCTGGAGTCAAACAGATGGATTTGACAATATTATTGGACATTCTAGAATCCTCGTGATAAATTGAGTGGATAGGCGGGTTTTCACCCCATTCCGAGACAGTGACCAAACTTTCATTCTTTTGACCTCAAATTAGCCCAAAGCGCATATGTGGCTCTTCTGGAGTCAAACAGATGCATTTGATAAAATTATTGGACATTCTAGATTCCTCGTGAAAAATATACTGGATAGGCGTTTTCACCCCATTCCGAGAATGTGACCAAACTTTCATTCTTTTGACCTCAAATCAGCCCATATCGCGTCTGTGGCTCTTCTGGAGTCAGACAGATGAATTTGAAAAATTATTGGACATTTTAGAATCCTCGTCAAAATTGGAAGGGATAGGCTCTTTCTCACCCAATTCCGAGACAGTGACCAAACTTTCATTCTTTTCACCTCAAATTAGCCCATATCGCGTGTGTGGCCCTTCTGGAGTCAAACAGATGTATTTGACATTATTATTGGACAGTCTAGAATCCTCGTGAAAAATGGAGTGGATATGCAGGTTTTCACCCCATTCCGAGACAGTGACCAAACTTTCATTCTTCTCACCTCAAATTAGACCATATCGCGTCTGTGGCTCTTCTGGAGTCAAACATATGAATTTGACAAAATTTTTGGACATTCTAGAATCCTTATGAAAAATGTAGTGGATAGGCGGGTTTTCACCCCATTCCGAGACAGTGACCAAACTTTCATTCTTTAGACCTCAAATTAGCCCATATCGCCTATGTGGCTCTTCTGGAGTCAAACAGATGGATTTGACAATATTATTGGACATTCTAGAATCCTCGTGAAAAATGGATTGGATAGGCGGGTTTTCACCCAATTCCGAGACAGTGACCACACTTTCATTCTTTTGACCTCAAATTAGCCCAAAGCGCGTATGTGGTTCTTCTGGAGTCAAACAGATGCATTTGATAAAATTATTGGACATTCTAGATTCCTCGTGAAAAATATACTGGATAGGTGTTTTTTCTCCCCATTCCCAGACAGTGACCAAACTTTCATTCTTTTGACATTATTATTGGACATTCTAGAATCCTCATTAAAAATGTAGTGGATAGCCAGGTTTTCACCCCCATTCCGAAACAGTGACCAAACTTTCATTCTTTTGACCTCAAATTAGACCAAATCGCGTATGTGGATCTTCTAGAGTCAAACAGATGAATTTTTTTAAATTATAGGACATTCTAGAATCCACGTGAAAAATATATTGGATAAGCGGGTTTTCACCCCATTCCGAGACAGTGCCCAAACATCCATTCTTTTGACCTCAAATTAGATCAAATAGCGTTTGCGGCTCTTCTGGAGTCAAACAGATGAATTTGGTAAAATTATTGGACATTCTAGAATCCTCGACAAAATTCGATTGGATAGGCGGGTTTTCACCCCATTCCGAGAAAGTGACCAAACTTTCATTCTTTGGACCACAAATTAGCCCATATCGCGTCTGTGGCTCTTCTGGAGTCAGACAGATGAATTTGAATACATTATTGGACATTTTAGAATCCTCGTCAAAATTGGAGGGGATAGCCTCGTTTTCACCCCATTCCGAGAGAGTGACCAAACTTTCATTCTCTCCACCTCAAATTAGCCCATCTCGCGTGTGAGGCCCTTCTGGAGTCAAACAGATGAATTTGACATTATTATTGGACAGTCTAGAATCCTCCTGAAAAATGGAGTGGATAGGCGAGTTTTCACCCTATTCTGAGACAGTGTCCAAACTTTCATTCTTTTCACCTCAAATTAGCCCACATAGAGTATGTGGCTCTTCTGGAGTCAAACACATGAAATTGACAAAATTATTGGACATTCTAGAATCCCGTTGTAAATTGGATTGGATAGGCCGGCTTTCCTCCCATTCCGAGACAGTGACCAAACTTTCATTCTTTAGACCTCAAATTAGCCTATATCGCGTGTGTGGCTCTTCTGGAGTGAAACAGATCAATTTGACAAAATTATTGGACATTCTAGAATACTCATGAAAAATATAGTGGATAGGCGGGTTTTCACCGCATTCTGAAACAGTTCCCAAACTTTCATTCTTTTCACCTCAAATTAGCCCATATCGCGTATATGGCTCTTCTGGAGTCAAACACATGAAATTGACAAAATTATTGGACATTCGAGAATCATCTTTAAAAATGTAGTGGATAGGCGGGTTTTCACCCCATTCCGAGACAGTGGCCAAACTTTTATTCTTTTGACCTCAAATTAGCCCATATCGCGTATGTGGCTCTTCTGGAGTCAAACAGATGAATTTGATAAAATTATCTGACAATCTAGAATCCTCGTGAAAAATGTATTGGATAGGCGGGTTTTCAGGCCATTCCGAGACAGTGACCAAACTTTCATTCTTTTGACCTCAAATTAGCCCATATCGCGTATGTGGCTCTTCTGGAGTCAAACAGATGAATTTGATAAAATTTATGGACATTCTAGAATCCTCGTGAAAAATGGAGTGGATAGGCGGGTTTCCACCCCATTCCGAGACAGTGGCCAAACTTTCATTCTTTTGACCTCAAATTAGCCCATATCGCGTATGTGGCTCTTCTGGAGTCAAACAGATGAATTTGATAAAATTATCAGACAATCTAGAATCCTCGTGAAAAATGTATTGGATAGCCGGGTTTTCACGCCATTCCGAGACAGTGACCAAACTTTCATTCTTTTGACCTCAAATTAGCCCATATCGCGTATGTGGCTCTTCTGGAGTCAAACAGATGAATTTGATAAAATTTATGGACATTCTAGAATCCTCGTGAAAAATGGAGTGGATAGACGGGTTTCCACCCCATTCCGAGACAGTGGCCAAACTTTCATTCTTTTGACCTCAAATTAGCCCATATCGCGTATGTGGTTCTTCTGGAGTCAAACAGATGCATTTGAGAAAATTATCAGACAATCTAGAATCCTCGTGAAAAATGTATTGGATAGCCGGGTTTTCACGCCATTTCGAGATAGTGACCAAACTTTCATTCTTTTGACCTCAAATTAGCCCATATCGCGTATGTGGCTCTTCTGGAGTCAAACAGATGAATTTGATAAAATTTATGGACATTCTAGAATCCTCGTGAAAAATGGAGTGGATAGGCGGGTTTCCACCCCATTCCGAGACAGTGGCCAAACTTTCATTCTTTTGACCTCAAATTAGCCCATATCGCGTATGTGGCTCTTCTGGAGTCAAACAGATGAATTTGATAAAATTATCAGACAATCTAGAATCCTCGTGAAAAATGGAGTGGATAGGCGGGTTTCCACCCCATTCCGAGACAGTGACCAAACTTTCATTCTTTTGACCTCAAATTAGCCCAATCCAAGACAGTGACTAAACTTTCATTCTTTACACATCAAATTAGCCCGAACCGCGTAGTGGGTGTTCTGGAGTCAAACAGATGAATTTGGCAATATTATTGGACATCCTAGAATCCTCATGAAAAATAAAGTGGATAGGCGGGTTTTCACCCCATTAAGAGACAGTGACCAAACTTTCATTCCTTTCACCTTAAATTAGCCTATATCGCGTATGTGGCTCTTCTGGAGTCAAACACATGAAATTGACAAAATTTTTGCACATTCTAGAATCGTCTTTAAAAATGTAGTGGATAGGCGGGTTTTCAACCCATTCCGAGACAGTAACCAAACTTTCATTCTTTTCACCTCAAATTAGCCTATATCGCGTGTGTGGCCCTTCTGGAGTCAAACAGATGAATTTGATAAAATTTATGGACATTCTAGAATCCTCGTGAAAAATGGAGTGGATAGGCGGGTTTCCACCCCATTCCGAGACAGTGGCCAAACTTTTATTCTTTTGACCTCAAATTAGCCCATATCGCGTATGTGGCTCTTGTGGAGTCAAACAGATGAATTTGATAAAATTATCAGACAATCTAGAATCCTCGTGAAAAATGTATTGGATAGGCGGGTTTTCACGCCATTCCGAGACAGTGACCAAACTTTCATTCTTTTGACCTCAAATTAGCCCATATCGCGTATGTGGCTCTTCTGGAGTCAAACAGATGAATTTGATAAAATTTATGGACATTCTAGAATCCTCGTGAAAAATGGAGTGGATAGACGGGTTTCCACCCCATTCCGAGACAGTGGCCAAACTTTCATTCTTTTGACCTCAAATTAGCCCATATCGCGTCTGTGGCTCTTCTGGAGTCAAACAGATGAATTTGAAAAAATTATTGGACATTTTAGAATCCTCGTCAAAATTGGAGCGGATAGGCTTGTTTTCACCCCATTCCGAGACAGTGACCATACTTTTATTCTTTGCACCTCAAATTAGCCCATATCGCGTGTGTGGCCCTTCTGGAGTCAAAGAGATGAATTTGACATTACTATTGCACCTCAAAAATGCGGGCCGCACAAGCCCGCACCGCATAACCCGCGGGTTAATGCGGGCCAGCCCGCGGGTTGACGGCTTGGCCTGTAAAATTTTTTATTTTTTTTTTACATATAAAATTTTTATAAAACTTATAAGTTTTTCACTATTATCTTGGTACCTCCCAATCCAAAGAGGAAAAATCTTAGCTTCTTTCCTTCTCCTTTAAACAAAATTAATATATATTGGTTGCTTGAGGATAAGTTTATATATTATTTATAAACTTTAACAAATTTGATAACTTTATCTCTTATATTTTAGATTATGCTTTTAAATTTTTATAAAAGCAATGATTGATACTAAAAAGGTAAATTTAATTACTCGTATATATGTGTCTTATATTTTCAATCCTTTTTAAAATTATTGGACATTCTAGAATCCTCGTGAAAAATATAGTGGATAGGCGGGTTTTCACCCCAATCCAAGACAGTGACTAAACTTTCATTCTTTACACATCAAATTAGCCCGAACCGCGTAGTGGGTCTTCTGGAGTCAAACAGATGAATTTGACAATATTATTGGACATCCTAGAATCCATATGAAAAATAAAGTTGATAGGCGGGTTTTCACCCCATTAAGAGACAGTGACCAAACTTTCATTCCTTTCACCTTAAATTAGCCTATATCGCGTATGTGGCTCTTCTGGAGTCAAACACATGAAATTGACAAAATTATTGAACATTCTAGAATCATCTTTAAAAATGTAGTGGATAGGCGGGTTTTCACCCCATTCCGAGACAGTAACCAAACTTTCATTCTTTTCACCTCAAATTAGCCTATATCGCGTGTGTGGCCCTTCTGGAGTCAAACAGATGAATTTGAAAAAATTATTGGACATTCTAGAATCCTCGTGAAAAATGTAGTGGATAGGCGGGTTTTCACACCATTCCGAGACAGTGACCAAACTTTCATTCTTTTGACCTCAAATTAGCCCATATCGCGTCTGTGGCTTTTCTGGAGTCAAACAGATGAATTTGACAAAATCTTTGGACAATTTAGAATCCTCGTGAAAAATGGAGTGGATAGGCGGGTTTCCACCCCATTCCGAGACAGTGACCAAACTTTCATTCTTTTCACCTCTAATTAGCCCATATCCCGTGTGTGGCCCTTCTGGAGTCAAACACATGAAATTGACATTATTATTGGACATTCTAGAATCCTCATGAAAAATGTAGTGGATAGGCGGGTTTTCACCCCCATTCCGAGACAGTGATCAAACTTTCATTCATTTGACCTCAAATTAGCCCAGATCAAGTGTGTGGCCCTTCTGGAGTCAAACACATGAAATTGACATTATTAATGGACATTCTAGAATCCTCGTGAAAAATGTAGTGGATAGGCCGATTTTCACCCCATTCCGAGACAGTGACCGCAGTTTCATTCTTTTGACCTCAAATTAGCCCATATCGCGTGTGTGGCTCTTCTGGAGTCAAACAGATGAATTTGACAATATTATTGGACAATGTAGAATCCTTGTGAAAAATGGAGTGGATAGGCGGTTTTTCACCCCATTCCGAGACAGTGACCAAACTTTCATTCTTTTCACCTCAATTTAGCCCATATCGTGTATGTGGCTCTTCTGTAGTCAAACAGATGAATTTGACAATATTATTGGACAATCTAGAATCCTCGTGAAAAATGGAGTGGATAGGCAGGTTTCCACCGCCATTCCGAGACAGTACCCACACTTTCATTTTTTTCACCTCAAATTAGCCCAAATCGCGTGTGTGGCCCTTCTGGAGTCAAACAAATGAATTTGAAAAAATTATTGGACATTGTAGAATCCTCGTGAAAAATGGAGTGGTTAGGCGGGTTTTGACCCCATTCCGAGACAGTGACCACATTTTCATTCATTTGACCTCAAATTAGCCCATATCACGTGTGTGGCTTTTTTTAGAGTCAAACAGATGAATTTGACAAAATTATGGGACGTTCTAGAATCCTCATGAAAAATGTAGTGGATAGGCGGGTTTTCACTCCATTCCGAGACAGTGACCACACTTTCATTCTTTTGACCTCAAATTAGCCCATATCGCGTGTGTGTCCCTTCTGGAGTCAAACAGATGAATTTGACAATATTATTGGACAATGTAGAATCCTCGTGAAAAATGGAGTGGATAGGCGGGTTTTCACCCCATTCCGAGACAGTGACCAAACGTTCATTCTTGTCACCTCAAATTAGCCCATATCGTGTATGTGGCTCTTCTGTAGTCAAACAGATGAATTTGACAATATTATGGGACAATCTAGTATCCTCGTGAAAAATGGAGTGGATAGGCGAACTTGCACCCCATTCCGAGACAGTGACCAGACTTTCACCTCAAATTAGCCCATATCGCGTGTGTGGCGCTTCTGGAGTCAAACAGATGAATTTGACAAAATCTTTGGACAATTTAGAATCCTCGTGAAAAATGGAGTGGATAGGCGGGTTTTCACCCCATTCCGAGACAGTGCCCAAACTTTCATTCTTTTCACCTCAAATTAGGCCATATCGTGTATGTGGCTCTTCTGTAGACAAACAGATGAATTTGACAATATTATTGGACAATCTAGAATCCTCAAGAAAAATAAAGTGGATAGGCGGGTTTGCAACCCATTCCGAGAGAGTGACCAGACTTTCATCCTTTTCACCTCAAATTAGCCCATATCGCGTGTGTGTCCCTTCTGGAGTCAAACAGATGAATTTGACAAAATTATTGGACATTCTAGAATCCCCGGGAAAAATGGAGTGGATAGCCGGGTTTCCACCGCCATTCCGGGACAGTACCCAAACTATCATTCTTTTCACCTCAAATTAGACCAAATCGCGTGTGTGGCTCTTCTGGTGTCAAACAGATGAATTTGAAAAAATTATTGGACATTGTAGAATCCTCGTGAAAAATGTAGTGGATAGGCGGGTTTCCACCCCATTCCGAGACGATGACCAAACTTTCATTCTTTTGACCTCAAATTAGCCCATATCACGTGTGTGGCCCTTCTTGAGTCAAAGAGATGAATTTGACATTATTATTGGACAGTCTAGAATCCTCGTGAAAAATGGAGTGGATAGGCGGGTTAACACCCCATTACGAGACAGTGACCAGACTTTCATTCTTTTCACATCAAATTAGCCCATATTGCGTCTGTGTCTCTTCTGGAGTCAAAGAGATGAATTTGACAAAATCTTTGGACAATTTAGAATCCTCGTGAAAAATGGAGTGGATAGGCGGGTTTTCACCCCATTCCGAGACGATGACCAAACTTTCATTTTTTTGACCTCAAATTAGCCCATATCACGTGTGTGGCCCTTCTTGAGTCAAAGAGATGAATTTGACATTATTATTGGACAGTCTAAAATCCTCGTGAAAAATGGAGTGGATAGGCGGGTTTGAACCCCATTCCGAGACAGTGACCACACTTTCATTCTTTTCACCTCAAATTAGCCCATATCGCGTATGTGGCTGTTCTGGACTCAAACAGATGAATTTAACAAAATTATTGGACATTCTAGAATCCTCGTGAAAAATGTAGTGGATAGGCGGGTTTTCACCCCATTCCGAGACAGTGGCCAAACTTTCATTCTTTTCACCTCAAATTAGCCCATATCGCGTGTGTGTCTCTTCTCGAGTCAAACAGATGAATTTGACAATATTACTGGACACTCTACAATCCTCGTGAAAAATGGAGTGGATAGGCGGGTTTTCACCCCATTCCGAGAGAGTGACCACACTTTCATTCTTTTCACCTCAAATTAGCCCATATCATGTATGTGGCACTTCTGGAGTCAAACAGATGAATTTGACAATATTATTGGACAATCTAGAATCCTCGTGAAAAATGGAGTGGATAGGCGGGTTTGCACCCCATTCCGAGACAGTGACGAGACTTTCGTTCTTTTCACCTCAAATTAGCCCAAATCGCGTGTGTGGCCTTTCTGGAGTCAAACAGATGAATTTGAAAAAATTATTGGACATTGTAGAATCCTCGTGAAAAATGGAGTGGATAGGCGGGTTTTCACCCCATTCCGAGACAGTGACCACACTTTCATTTATTTGACCTCAAATTAGCCCATATCACGTGTGTGGCTTTTTTAGAGTCAAACAGATGAATTTGACAAAATTATTGGACATTCTAGAATCATCTTGAAAAATATAGTGGATAGGCGGGTTTTAACCCCATTCCGAGACAGTGACCACACTTTCATTCTTTTAACCTCAAATTAGCCCATATCGCGTGTGTGGCTCTTCTGGAGGCAAACAGATGAATTTGACAATATTATGGGACATTCTAGAATCCTCGTGAAAAATGGAGTGGATAGGCGGGTTTGCACCCCATTCCGAGACAGTGACCAGACTTTCATCCTTTTCACCTCAAATTAGCCCATATCGCGTGTGTGTCTCTTCTCGAGTCAAACAGATGAATTTGACATTATTATTGGACAGTCTACAATCCTCGTGAAAAATGGAGTGGATAGGAGGGTTTGAACCCCATTCCGAGAGAGTGACCAAACTTTCATTCTTTTCACCTCAAATTAGCCCATATCGCGTATGTGGCTGTTCTGGAGTCAAACACATGAATGAAATTGACAAAATTATTGGACATTCTAGAATCCTCGTGAAAAATGTAGTGGATAGGCGGGTTTCCCCCCCATTCCGAGACAGTGACCAGACTTTCATTCTTTTCACCTCAAATTAGCCCATATCGCGTATGTGGCTATTCTGGAATCAAACAGATGAATTTGACAAAATTATTGGACATTCTAGAATCCTCGTGAAAAAAGTAGTGGATAGGCGGGTTTCCACCCCATTCCGAGACAGTGACCAGACTTTCATTCTTTTCACCTCAAATTAGCCCATATCGCGTATGTGGCTGTTCTGGAGTCAAACAGATGAATTTGACAATATTATTGGACAATCTAGGATCCTCGTGAAAAATGGAGTGGATAGGCGGGTTTCCACCCCATTCCGAGACAGTGACCAGACTTTCATTCTTTTCACCTCAAATTAGCCCATATCGCGTATGTGTCTCGTCTGGAGTCAAACAGATGAATTTGACAAAATTTTTGGACATTCTAGAATCCTCGTGAAAAAAGGAGTGGATAGGCGGGTTTCCACCCCATTCCGAGACAGTGACCACACTTTCATTCTTTTCACCTCTAATTAGCCCATATCGCGTCTGTGGCTGTTCTGGAGTCAAACAGATGCATTTGACAAAATTATTGGACAATCTAAAATCCTCGTGAAAAATGGGGTGGATAGCCGGGTTGTCACCCCATTCCGAGACAGTGACCAGACTTTCATTCTTTTCACCTCAAATTAGCCCATATCGCGTATGTGTCTCGTCTGGAGTCAAACAGATGAATTTGACAAAATTTTTGGACATTCTAGAAACCTCGTGAAAAATAGAGTGGATAGGCGGGTTTCCACCCCTTTCCGAGACAGTGGCCAAACTTTCATTCTTTTCTCCTCTAATTAGCCCTTATTGCGTATGTGGCTCTTCTGGAGTCAAACACATGAAATTGACAAAATTATTGGACATTCTAGAATCCTCATGAAAAATGTAGTGGATAGGCGGGTTTTCACCCCCATTCCGAGACAGTGACCACACTTTCATTCATTTGACCTCAAATTAGCCCATATCACGTGTGTGGCTCTTCTGGAGTCAAACAGATTAATTTGACAATATTATTGGACAATCTAAAATCCTCGTGAAAAATGGAGTGGATAGGCGGGTTTTCACCCCATTCCAAGAGAGTGGCCAAACTTTCATTCTTTTCACCTCAAATTAGCCCAAATCGCGTGTGTGGCCCTTCTATAGTCAAACAGATGAATTTGAAAAAATTATTGGAGATTGTACAATCCTCGTGAAAAATGGAGTGGATAGGCGGGTTTTGACCCCATTCCGAGACGGTGACCAAACTTTCATTCTTTTGACCTCAAACTAGCCCATATCGCGTGTGTGGCCCTTCTTGAGTCAAAGAGATGAATTTGACATTATTATTGGACAGTCTACAATCCTCGTGAAAAATGGAGTGGATAGGAGGGTTTGAACCCCATTCTGAGAGAGTGACCAAACTTTCATTCTTTTCACCTCAAATTAGCCCATATCGCGTATGTGGCTGTTCTGGAGTCAAACACATGAATGAAATTGACAAAATTATTGGACATTCTAGAATCTTCGTGAAAAATGTAGTGGATAGGCGGGTTTCCACCCCATTCCAAGACAGTGACCAGACTTTCATTCTTTTCACCTCAAATTAGCCCATATCGCGTATGTGGCGCTTCTGGAGTCAAGCAGATGAATTTGACAAAGTTATTGGACATTCTAGAATCCTCATGAAAAATATAGTGGATAGGCGTGTTTTCATCCCATTCCGAGACAGTGACCAAACTTTCATTCTTTTGACCTCAAATTAGCCCATATCGCGTATGTGGATCTTCTGGAGTCAACAGATGAATTTTACAAAATTATTGGGCATTCTAGAATCCTCGTGAAAAATATAATGGATAAGCGAGTTTTCACCCCGTTCCGAGACAGTGACCAAACTTTCATTCTTTTGACCTCAAATTAGCCCAAATATCGTTTGTGGCTCTTCTAGAGTGAAACAGATGAATTTGACAATAATATTTGACAATCTAGAATCCTCTTGAAAAATATAATGGATAGGCGGGTTTTCACCCCATTCGGAGACAGTGACCAAACTTTCATTCTTTTGACCTCAAATTAGCACAAATCGTGTATGTGGCACTTCTGGAGTCAAGCAGATGAATTTGACAATATTATTGGACATTCTAGAATCCTCGCGAAAAATGGTGTGGCTAGGCGGGTTTTCACCCCATTCCGAGACTGTGCACAAACTTTCATTCTTTTGACCTTAAATTAGCCCAAATCGCTTATGTGGCTCTTCTGGAGTCAAGCAGATGAATTTGACAAAATCATTGGACATTCTACAATCCTCGTTAAAAATGTAGTGGATAGGCGGGTTTTCACCCCATTCCCAGACAGTGACCAAACTTTTTAATTCTTTTGAACTCAAATTAGCCCATATATCGTTTGTGGCTCTTCTGGAGTCAAACAGATGAATTTGACAATAATATTTGACATTCTAGAATTATCTTGAAAAATATAGTGGATAGGCTCGTTTTCACCCCATTCCGAGACAGTGACTAAACTTTCATTCTTTTGACCTCAAATTAGCCCATATCGAGTATGTGGTTCTTCTGGAGTCAAACAGATGAATTTGTCAATATTATTGGACATTCTAGAAGCCTTCTGAAAAATGGATTGGATAGGCTAGTTTTCCCCCCATTCCGAGACATTGACCAAACTTTCATTCTGTTGACCTCAAATTAGACAAAATCGATTATGTGGCGCTTCTGGAGTCAAACAGATGAATTTGACAATATTATTGGACAATCTAGAAACCTCATGAAAAATGTAGTGGATATGCGGGTTTTCACCCCATTCCCAGACAGTGACCAAACTTTCATTCGTTTGACCTTAAATTAGCCCAAATCGCGTATGTGGCGCTTCTGGAGTTAAACAAATGAATTTGACAATATTATTGGACATTCTAGAATCCTCATGAAAAATGGAGTGGATAGACGGGTTTTCACCCCATTCCGAGACAGTGACCAAACTTTCATTCTTTCAACATCAAATTTGCCCATATCGCGTATGTGGCTCTTCTGGAGTCAAACAGATGAATTTGACAAAATTATTGGACAATCTAGAATCATCTTGAAAAATATAGTGGATAGGCATGTTTTCATGCCATTCCGATTCGGTGACCAAACTTTCATTCTTTCAACCTCAAATTAGCCCATATCGCGTATGTGGCTCTTCTGGAGTCAAACAGATGAATTTGACAATATTATTGGACATTCTAGAATCATCTTGAAAAATATAGTGGATAGGCCTGTTTTCATCCCATTCCGATTCAGTGAACAAACTTTCATTCTTTCCACCTCAAATTAGCCCATATCGCGTATATGGCTCTTCTGGAGTCAAACAGATGAATTTGACAATATTATTGTACATACTAGAAGCCTCCTGAAAAATGGAGTGGATAGGCGGGTTTTCACCCCACTCCGAGACAGTGACCAAACTATAATTCTTTTGACCTAAAATTAGCCCATATCGCGTATGTGGCTCTTCTGGAGTCAAACAGATGAATTTGACAAAATTATTGGACATTCTAGAATCATCTTGAAAAATATAGTGGATAGGCGGGTTTTCACCCCATTCCGGTACAGTGACCAAACTTTCATTCTTCCAACCTCAAATTAGCCCATATCACGTATGTGGCTCTTCTGGAGTCAAACAGATGAATTTGACAATATTATTGGACATTCTAGAAGCCTCCTGAAAAATGGAGTGGATAGGCGGGTTTTCACCCCATTCCGAGACAGTTACCAAACTTTAATTCTTTCGACCTCAAATTAGCCCATATTGCGTCTGTGGCTCTTCTGGAGTCAAACAGATGAATTTGACAATATTATTAGACATTCTAGAATCCTCATGAAAAATGTAGTCGATAGGCGGGTTTTCACCCCATTCCGAGATTGTGCACAAACTTTCATTCTTTTGACCTCAAATTAGCCCAAATCGCTTATGTGGCTCTTCTGGAGTCAAACAGATGAATTTGACAAAATTATTGGACATTCTACAATCATCTTGAAAAATATAGTGGATAGGCGAGTTTTCTCCCCATTCCGAGACAGTGACCACACTTTCATTCTTTTGATCTCAAATTAGCCCATATATCGTTTTTGGCTCTTCTGGAGTCAAACAGATGAATTCGACAATAATATTTGACATTCTAGAATCCTCTTGAAAAATATAATGGATAGGCGTGTTTTCCCCCATTCCGAGACAGTGACCAAGCTTTAATTCTTTTGACCTCAAATTAGCTCATATCGCGTATGTGGCTGTTCTGGAGTCAAACAGATGAATTTTTCAATATTATTGGACATTCTAGAAGCCTCCTGAAAAATGGATTGGATAGGCTGGTTTTCATCCCATTCCGAGACAGTGACCAAACTTTCTTTCTTTTGACCTCAAATTAGCCAAAATCGCTTATGTGGCGCTTCTATAGTCAAACAGATGAATTTGACAATAATATTTGACATTCTAGAATCCTCTAGAAAAATATAATGGATAGGCGTGTTTTCACCCCATTCCGAGACAGTGACCAAACTTTTATTCTTTTGACCTCAAATTAGACCATATCGCGTATGTGGCTGTTCTGGAGACAAACAGATGAATTTAACAATATTATTGGATATTCTACAATCCTCACAAAAAATGTAGTGGATAGATGGGTTTTCACCCATTCGGAGACAGTGACCAAACTTTCATTCGTTTACCTCAAATTAGCCCAAATCGCGTATGTGGCACTTCTGGAGTCAAGCAGATGAATTTGACAAAGTTATTGGACATTCTAGAATCCTCGTTAAAAATGTAGTGGATAGGCGGGTTTTCACCCCATTCCCAGACAGTGACCAAACTTTCATTCTTTTGACCTCAAATTAGCCAAAATCACTTATGTGGCGCTTCTGGAGTCAAACAGATGAATTTGACAATATTATTGGAAAATCTAGAATCCTCGTGAAAAATGTAGTGGATAGGTGGGTTTTCACCCCATTCCCAGACAATGACCAAACTTTCATTCTTCTGATCTCAAATTAGCCCATATATCGTTTGTGGCTCTTCTGGAGTCAAACAGATGAATTTGACAATAATATTCGACATTCTATAATCCTCTTGAAAAATATAATGGATAGGCGTGTTTTCACCCCATTCCGAGACAGTGACCAAACTTTAATTGTTTTGACCTCAAATTAGCCCATATCGCGTATGTGGCTGTTCTGGAGTCAAACAGATGAATTTAACAATGTTATTGGACATTCTAGAATCCTCGTTAAAAATGTAAGGGATAGGCGGGTTTTCACCCCATTCCCAGGCAGTGACCAAACTTTCATTCTTTTGATCTCAAATTAGCCCATATCGTGTATGTGGTTCTTCTTGAGTCAAACAGATGAAATTGAAAAAATTATTGGACATTCTACAATCCTAATGAAAAATGGAGTGGATAGGCGGGTTTTCATTCCATTCTGAGACAGTGACCAAACTTTCATTCTTTTAACCTCAAATCAGCCCATATGGCGTTTGTGGCTCTTCTGGTGTCAAACAGATGAATTTGACAATATTATTGGACAATCCAGAATCCTCGTGTAAAATGGAGTGGATAGGCGGTTTTTCACCTTATTCCGAAACAGTGACGAAACTTTCATTATTTTGACCTCAAATTAGCCCATATCGCGTATGTGGCTCTTCTGGAGTCAAACATATGATTTTGAGAATTTTATTGGACAATCTAGAATCCTCGTGAAAAATGTAGTGGATAGGTTCACCCCATTCCGAGACAGTGACCAAATTTTCATTCTTTTGACCTCAAATTAGCCCATATCGCGTTTCTGGCTCTTCTGGTATCAAACAGATGAGTTTTGCAATATTATTGGACAATCTAGAATCCTCGTGAAAAATGGAGTGGATAGGCGGGTTTTCACCCCATTCCGAGACAGTGACCAAACTATAATTCTTTTGACCTCAAATTAGCCCATATCGCGTATGTGGTTCTTCTTGAGTCAAACAGATGATATTGGCAAAATTAATGGACATTCTACATTCCTCTTGAAAAATGGAGGGGATAGGTGGGTTTTCACCCTATTCCGAGAAAGTGACCAAACTTTCATTCTTTGGACCTCAAATTAGCCCATATCGCGTATGTGGTTCTTCTTGAGTCAAACAGATGATATTGGCAAAATTAATGGACATTCTTCAATCCTCATGAAAAATGGAGTGGATAGGCGGGTTTTCACCCCATTCCGAGACAGTGACCAAACTTTCATTCTTTCGACCTCAAATTAGCCCAAATCGCGTATGTGGCGGTTCTGGAGTCAAACAGATGAATTTGGCAATATTATTGGACAATCTAGAATCCTCGTGTAAAATGGTGTGGATAGGCGGGTTTTCACCCCATTCCGAGACAGTGACCAAACTTTCATTCTTTCGACCTCAAATTAGCCCAAATCGCGTATGTGGCGGTTCTGGAGTCAAACAGATGAATTTGGCAATATTATTGGACAATCTAGAATCCTCGTGTAAAATGGTGTGGATAGGCGGGTTTTCACCCCATTCTGAGACAGTGACCAAACTTTCATTCTTTTGACGTCAAATTAGCCCATATCGCGTATGTGGTTCTTCTTGAGTCAAACAGATGAAATTGGAAAAATTAATGGACATTCTACAATCCTCATGAAAAATGGAGTGGATAGGCGGGTTTTCACCCATTCCAAGACAGTGCCCAAACTTTCATTCTTTCGACCTCAAATTAGCCCAAATCGCGTATGTGGCGGTTCTGGAGTCAAACTGATGAAATTGACAAAGTTATTGGACAATCTAGAATCCTCTTGAAAATTGTAGTGGATAGGCTGGTTTTCACCCCATTCCGAGACAGTGACCAAACTTTCATTCTTTTGGCCTCAAATTAGCCCAAATTGCGTATGTCACTCTTCTGGAGTCAAACAGATGAATTTGACAAAGTTATTGATGCGATCCAGTAAGTTGTGTCAAATTCAAGCGATCCTTTGCAAATACCAAGTGGATCAATCACAAGAGCAAGAGCCAAGAAAATTAAGGCTCAAAATGTGCTTATTTAGGCCCAAATGAGCCTCCCATGTGTAGTACTTGGTCCAAGCTCTTTAATTTCAAGTTTGCAAGCCCAAAACTTGATCAATATCTCCATTTGCAGCCCATATGAAGTTAGTGACGTTTTCAGCATTTTTGTCAAGATGGTGCGAACCCACAAGGGAAGATCCCACGAACCCACAACCAATTCCGAAATATACACACCCCAAGAAAGCTAAACACAGATCGATGATCCACTTGAACCCTTGAACATGAAAGAACAAGAACCCGAAGTGTTGGAAAAATGCCACAAGGTTGATCAAGCCTTGATAAGTTTGTTAGTTCTAAAAAGAACCCTTAGAGAGAATCCACTCTCAAGAAACAAAGTGCAGAAGTGCAACTTTCAATTATGATTCAAATCTGAATTGTGTGTTACAAATGAAGAAGCACGAAGTATTTATAGGGAAATATGTCCTAATTGTAGTAGGTGCAAATCTGAACATAGAAAATACAAAGTCTAATACCATGTGCTAGGAAACCTAAAAGTCTAATTGATGAACGCAAAATTCTAATACAATCTAGAAGAAAGTTGAAAAATCAAATACAACATGCAAGAGAAAACAAAAGTCAAATCTGCCACCAACTCCTTGTTGATTTTCGCACACCTAACTTCAAGAATATGTAATCAGCAAATTAAGGCTCAAAATGTGCTTATTTAGGCCCAAATGAGCCTCCCATGTGTTGTACTTGGTCCAAGCTCTTTAATTCCAAGTTTGCAAGCCCAAAACTTGATCAATATCTCCATTTGCAGCCCATATGAAGTTAGTGACGTTTTCAGCATTTTTGTCAAGCTTTGATCCAATTGCTACTTGCTTTGTCCAAGTATCTTGCACTAGCCCATTTAATGCTTCCTTAATTTCTTTGGCTCTTGCTCTTGTGATTGGTCCACTTGGTATTTGCAACGGATCGCTTGAATTTGACACAACTTGCTGGATCGCATCATTCCCTCTCTCCTCAAAAGGATTCGTCCTCGAATCTTCACCTACATCAAAAGGAGATAAATCAGCTACATTAAAAGTAGCACTAACAGAATACTCACCAGGCAAATCAATCTTGTAAGCATTATCATTTATACTTTCAAGAATTTGAAATGGACCATCTCCTCTTGGAGCTAATTTGGATTTTCTCTGAGCTGGAAGTCTTTCTTTTCTCATATGCACCCACACCCAATCTCCAGGTTCAAAAAGAACACGCCTTCTTCCTTTATTGGCCTTGAATGCATAATGTTCATTTTTCTTTTCAATTTGTTGTTTCACACGCTGATGAAGTTGCTGCACTATTTCAGCTTTCTTTTTCCCATCAAGACTTGCTCTCTCATCAATAGGTAATGGTAATAAATCCAGAGGAGTTAGTGGATTAAAACCATATACTATTTCAAAAGGAGAATAATCAGTAGATGAATGCACACTTCTGTTATATGCAAATTCAATGAATGGCAAACAATCTTCCCAATTTTTCAAGTTCTTTTGAATCACAATTCTGAGTAATTGTGATAAGGTTCTGTTAACAACTTCAGTTTGTCCATCAGTTTGTGGATGACAAGCAGTAGAAAATAACAATTTAGTACCAAGCTTTCCCCACAAAACTCTCCAAAAATGACTCAAGAATTTGGTATCCCTATCAGAAACAATACTTTTAGGGACGCCATGAAGCCTCACAATTTCTTTAAAGAACAGATCAGCAATGTATGTGGCATCATCAGTTTTATGGCATGCAATGAAATGTGCCATTTTAGAAAATCTATCAACAACCACAAATATGAAATCCATCCCTCTTTTTGACCTAGGAAAACCCAAAACAAAGTCTATTGATATGTCAATCCAAGGTTCAGATTTTCTCTCTTTTCCACTCTCTTTTCTTTTTTCTCTCTCATTTTTCTCTCTTTTCATCTTGAGTTGATCCTCATATACTTGTTTTGGAGTCAATGGAACAAGAGTCACAGGTCTGCTGTTCATTACAAAAGAATATCTATTTGTAAACCCATCCCTCTTGACTTTTCTATCAAACTCCCATGGTCTTCCTAAAAGTATATGTGCAGCATGCATAGGAACAACATCACACAATATTTCATCACAATATTTGCCAATTGAAAAAGAAACAAGAACTTGCTTATCAACTTTAATTTCCCCACATTCATTCAACCATTGCAGCTTGTATGGTCTAGGGTGTCTAACGGTAAGCAAATTCAATTTCTCAACAAACCTTGTTATTAATGAGGCAGTGCCCAAACTTTCATTCTTTTGACCTCAAATTAGCCCATATCGTGTATGTGGCTCTTCAGGAGTCAAACAGATGAAATTTACAAAATTATTGGACATTCTAGAATCCTGATAAAAAATGTAGTGGGTAGGCAGGTTTTCACGCAATTCAGAGGCAGTGACCAAAATTTCATTCCTTTGACCTCCAATTAGCCCATATCGCGTATGTGGCTCTTCTGGAGTCAAACAGATGAAATTGATAAAATTATTGGACATTCTACAATTATCTTGAAAAATGGAGTGGATAGGCGGGTTTGCACCCCATTCCGAGACAGTGACCAAACTTTCATTCTTTTAACCTCAAATTAGCCCAAATCACTTATGTGGCTCTTCTGGAGTCAAACAGATGAATTTGACTAAATTATTCGATATTCTAGAATCCTCATGAAAAATGTAGTGGATAGGCGGGTGTTCTCCCCATTCCGAGACAGTGACCAAACTTTCATTCTTTTGACCTCAAATTAGCCCATATCGCGTATGTGGCTCTTCTGGAGTCAAACAGATGAAATTGACAAAGTTATTCGACATTCTACAATCCTCAAGAAAAATTTAGTGGATAGGCGGGTTTTCAACTCATTCCGAGACAGTGACCAAACTTTCATTCTTTAGACCTCAAATTAGCCCAAATCGCTTATGTGGCTCCTCTGGAGTCAAACAGATGAATTTGACTAAATTATTGGACATTCAAAAATCCTCATGAAAAATTTAGTGGATAGGCTGGTTTTCACCCCATTCCGAAACAGTGACCAAACTTTCATTCTTTTGACCTAAAATTAGCCCATATCGCGTATGTGGGTCTTCTGGAGTCAAACAGATGAAATTGACAAAATTATTGGACATTCTATAATCCTCATAAAAAATATAGTGGGTAGGCAGGTTTTCACCCCATTCAGAGGCAGTGACCAAAATTTCATTCTTTTGACCTCCAAAATGGCCCATATCGCGTGTGTGGCTCTTCTGGAGTCAAACAGATGAAATTGACAAAATTATTGGACATTCTACAATTCTCTCAAAAAATGGAGGGGATAGGCGGGTTTTCACCCCATTCAGAGACAGTGACCAAACTTTCATTCTTTTGACCTCAAATTAGCCCAAATCGCCTATGTGGCTCTTTTGGAGTCAAACAGATGATTTTGACAAAGTTATTGGACATACTAGAATCCTCATGAAAAATTTAGTGGAAAGGCGGGTTTTCACGCAATTCAGAGGCAGTGACCAAAATTTCATTCATTTGACCTCCAATTAGCCCATATCGCGTATGTGGCTCTTCTGGAGTCAAACAGATGAAATTGATAAAATTATTGGACATTCTACAATTATCTTGAAAAATGGAGTGGATAGGCGGGTTTGCACCCCATTCCGAGACAGTGACCAAACTTTCATTCTTTTGACCTCAAATTAGCCCAAATCTCTTATGTGGCTCTTCTGGAGTCAAACAGATGAATTTGACTAAATTATTCGATATTCTAGAATCCTCATGAAAAATGTAGTGGATAGGCGGGTGTTCTCCCCATTCCGAGACAGTGACCAAACTTTCATTCTTTTGACCTCAAATTAGCCCATATCGCGTATGTGGCTCATCTGGAGTCAAACAGATGAATTTGACAAAATTATTCGACATTCTAGAATCGGTGTGAAAAATATAGTGGATAGGCGTGTTTTCAACGCATTCCGAGACAGTGACCAATCTTTCATTCTTTTGATCTCAAATTAGCCCATATCGCATATATGGCTCTTCTGGAGTCAAACAGATGAATTTGACCAAATTATTGGACATTCTACAATCCTCTTGAAAAAAGGAGTGGATTGGCGGGTTTTCACCCCATTCCGAGACAGTGACCAAACTTTCATTCTTTTGACCTCCAAAATGGCCCATATCGCGTGTGTGGCGCTTCTGGAGTCAAACAGATGAAATTGACAAAATTATTGGACATTCTACAATTCTCTCGAAAAATGGAGGGGATAGGCGGGTTTTCACCCCATTCCGAGACAGTGACCAACCTTTCATTCTTTTGACCTCCAAAATGGCCCATATCGCGTGTGTGGCTCTTCTGGAGTCAAACAGATGAATTTGACAAAGTTATTGGACATACTAGAATCCTCATGAAAAATTTAGTGGAAAGGCGGGTTTTCACCCCATTCCGAGACAGTGACCAAACTTTCATTCTATGGACCTCAAATTAGCCCATATCGCGTATGTGACTCTTCTGGAGTCAAACAGATGAATTTGATAAAATTATTGGACATTCTAGAATGCTCGTGAAAACGATACTGGATAGGCGGGTTTTCACCCCATTCCGAGACAGTGACCAGACTTTCATTCTTTTGACCTCCAATTAGCCCATATCGCGTATGTGGCTCTTCTGGATTCAAACAGATAAATTTGAGTAAATTATTGGACATTCTAGAATCCTCATGAAAAATGTACTGGATAGGCGGGTGTTCTCCCCATTCCGATACGTTGACCAAAATTTCATTCTTTTGACCTCCAAATAGCCCATATCGCGTATGTGGCTCTTCCGGAGACAAACAGATGAAATTGACAAAATTATCGGACATTCTACAATTAGCAAAATTATTGGACATTCTAAAATCCTCATGAAAAATGGAGTGGATAGGTGAGTTTTAACGCTATTCCGAGACAGTGACCAAAATTTCATTCTTTTGACCTCCAAATAGCCCATATCGTGTATGTGGCTCCTCATGAGACAAACCGATGAAATTGACAAAATTATTGGACATTCTACAATCCTCATTAAAAATGGAGTGGAAAGGCGGGTGTTCTCCCCATTCCGATACGTTGACCAAAATTTCATTCTTTTGACCTCCAATTAGCCCATATCGCGTATGTGGCTCTCCTGGAGTCAAACAAATGAAATTGACAAAATTATTGGACATTCTACAATTCTCTTGAAAAATGGAGTGGATAGGCGGGTTTTCTCCCCATTTTCAGACAGTGACCAAACTTTCATTCTTTTGACCTCAAATTAGCCCAAATCGCATATGTGGCTCGTCTGGAGTCAAACAGATGAATTTGACTAAATTATTGGACATTCAATAATCCTCTTGAAAAATGTAGTGGATAGGCGGGTTTTCACGCCATTCCCAGACAGTGACCAAACTTTCATTCTTTTGACCTCAAATTAGCCCATACAGCGTATGTGGCTCTTCTGGAGTCAAACAGATGAATTTGACAAAATTATTGGACAATCTAGAATCCTCATGAAAAAAGGGGTGGATAGGCGGGTTTTCACGCCATTCCGAGACAGTGACCAAACCTTCATTCTTTTGACCTCAAATTAGCCCATATCACGTGTGTGGCTCTTCTGGAGTCAAACAGATGAATTTGACAATATTATTGGACAATCTAGAATCCTCGTGAAAAATGGAGTGGATAGGCCGGTTTTCAACCCATTCCAAGACAGTGACCAAACTTTCATTGTTTTGACCTCAAATTAACCTATATCGCGTCTGTGGCTCTTCTGGAGTGAAACAGATGAAATTGACAATATTATTGGACAATCTACAATCCTCGTGAAAAATGGAGTGGATAGGCGGGTTATCACCCCATTCGGAGACAGCTACCAAACTTTCATTCTTTTCACCTCAAATTAGCCCATATCATGTATGTGGCTCTTCTGGAGTCAAACAGATGAATTTGACAATATTATTAGACAATCTAGAATCCTCGTGAAAAATGGAGTGGATAGACTAGTTTTCATCCCATTCCCAGACAGTGACCAAACTTTCATTGTTTTGACCTCAAATTAGCCTATATCGCGTTTGTGGCTCTTCTGGAGTGAAACACATGAAATTGACAATATTATTGGACAATCTACAATCCTCGTGAAAAATGGAGTGGATAGGCGGGTTATCACCCCATTCGGAGACAGCGACCAAACTTTCATTCTTTTGACCTCAAATTAGCCCATCTCGCGTATGTGGCTCTTCTGGAGTCAAACAGATGAAATTGACAAAGTTATTCGATATTCTACAATCCTCTTGAAAAATGGAGTGGATAGGCGGGTTTTCACCCCATTCCGAGACAGTGACCAAACTTTCATTCTTTTGAACTTAAATTAGCCCATATCGCGTATGTGGCTCTTCTGGAGTCAAGCAGATGAATTTGAAAAAAGTTATTGGACATTCTAGAATCCTCGTGAAAATTGGAGTGGATAGGCGGGTTTTCACCCCATTCAGAGACAGCGACCAATCTTTCATTCTTTTGACCTCAAATTAGCCCATCTCGCGTATGTGGCTCTTCTGGAGTCATACAGATGAAATTGAAAAAGTTATTCGACATTCTACAATCCTCTTGAGAAATGGAGTGGATAGGAGGGTTTTCACCCCATTCTGAGACAGTGACCAAACTTTCATCCTTTTGACCTCAAATTAGCCCAAATCGCGTATGTGGTGCTTCTGGAGTCAAACAGATGAATTTGACAAAGTTATTGGACATTCAAGAATCCTCTTAAAAATTGGAATGGATAGGCTGGTTTTCACACCATTCCGAGACAGTGACCAAACTTTCATTCTTTTCACCTCAAATTAGCCCAAATCGCTTATGTGGCTCTTCTGGAGTCAAACAGATGAATTTGATAAAATTGTTCGACATTCTAGGATCCTCCTGAAAATTGTAGTGGATAGGCGGGTTTTCACCCCATTACGAGACAGTGACCAAAGTTTCATTCTTTTGATCTCAAATTAACCCAAATCGCGTATGTGGGGCTTCTGGAGTCAAACAGATGAATTTAACAAAGTTATTGGACATTCTAGAATCCTCTTGAAAATTGGAGTGGATAGGCTGGTTTTCACCCCATTACGAGACAGTGACCAAAATTTCATTCGTTTGATCTCAAATTAGCCCATTTCGCATATGTGGCTCTTCTGGAGTCAAATAGATTAAATTGACAATATTATTGGACATTCTACAATCCTCTTGAAAAATGGAGTAGATAGGCAATTTTTCACCCCATTCCGAGACAGTGACCAAACTTTCATTTTTTTGACCTCAAATTAGCCCATATCGCGTATGTGGCTCTTCTGGGGTCAAACAGATGAAATTGACAAAATTATTGAACATTCTACAATCCACATGAAAATGGAGTGGATAGGCGGGTTTTCATCCCTTTCCGAGACAGTGACCAAACTTTCATTCTTTTCATCTCAAATTGGCCCATATCGCGATTGTGGCTCTTCTGGAGTCAAACAGCTGAATTTGACAAAATTATTCGACAATCTAGAATCCTCGTGAAAAATGTAGTGGATATGCGTGTTTTCACCCCATTCCGAGACAGTGACCAGACTTTCATTCTTTTAACCTTAAATTAGCCCATATCGCGTATGTGGCTCTTCTAGAGTCAATGAGATGAATTTGACAAAATTATGGGATATTTTAGAATCCTCATAAAAAATATAGTGGATAGGCGTGTTTTCACCCCATTCCGACACAGTGACCAAACTTTCATTCTTTTGACCTCAAATTAGCCCATATCGCGTATGTAGCTCTTCTGGAGTCAAACAGATGAATTTGATAAAATTTTTTGACATTTTAGAAACGTCGTGAAAAATATAGTCCATAGGTGGGTTTTCACTTCATTCCGAGACAGTGTCAAAACTTTCATTCTTTTGACCTCAAATTGGCCCAAGTCGCGTATGTGGCTCTTCTGGAGTCAAACAGATGAATTTGACAATATTATTGGACATTCTACAATCCTCATCAAAAATGTTGTGGATAGATGGTTTTTGACAAAATTATTGGACAATCTAGAATCCTCGTTAAAAAAGGAGTATATAGGCGGGTTCCACCCCATTCCGATACAGTGACCAAACTTTCATTCCTTTGACCTCAAATTCGTCTAAATCGCGTATGTGGCGCTTCTGGAGTCAAATAGATGAATTTGACAAAGATATTGGGCATTTTGGAATCCTCGTTAAAATTGGAGTGGATAGGCTGGTTTTCACCCCATTCCGAGACAGGGACCAAACTTTCATTCTTTTGACCTCAAATTAGCCCGTATCGCGTATGTGGCTCTTCTGGAGTCAAAGAGATGAATTTGACAAAATTATTGGACATTTTAGAATCCTCGCTAAAAATATAGTGGATAGGCGTGTTTTCACCCCATTCCGACACAATTACCAAACTTTCATTCTTTTCACCTCAAATTAGCCCATATCGCTTATATAGCTCTTCTAGAGTCAAACAGATGAATTTGATAAAATTATTCGACATTTTAGAATAGTCGTGAAAAATATAGTGGATAGGCATGATTTCACCTCATTCAGAGACAGTGACCAAACTTTCATTCTTTTGATGTCAAATTAGCCCATATCGGGTAAGTGGCTTTTCTGTAGTCAAATAGATGAATTTGACAATATTATTAGACAATCCAGAATCCTCGTGAAAATTGGAGTGGATTGGCGAGTTTTCACCCCATTCCGAGACAGTGACCAAACATTCATTCTTTTGACCTCAAATTAGACCATATCGCACATGTGGCTCTTCTGGAGTCAAACAGATGAATTTGACAAAATTATTGGACAATCTAGAATCCTCATGAAAAAAGGGGTGGATAGGCGGGTTTCACCCCATTCCGATACAGTGACCAAACTTTCATTCTTTTGACCTCAAATTGGCCCAAGTCGCGTATGTGGCTCTTCTGGAGTCAAACAGATGAAATTGACAATATTATAGGAGAATCTAGAATCCTCGTGAAAAATAGAGTCGATAGGCGGGTTTCACCCCATTCCGGGTTTCACCCCATTCCGAGACAGTGACCACACTTTCATTCCTTTGACCTCAAATTAGACCATATCGCGTATGTGGCTCTTCTGGAGTCAAACTGATAAAATTGACAAAATTATTGGACATTCTACAATCCTCATGAAAAATGGAGTGGATAGGCGGGTTTTCACCCCATTCCGAGACAGTGCCCAAACTTTCACTCTTTTGACCTCAAATTAGCCCATATCGTGTAGGTGGCTCTTCAGGAGTCAAACAGATGAAAGTGACATAATTATTGGACATTCTTCAATCCTCATGAAAAATGGAGTGGATAGGCGGGTTTTCACCCCATTCTAAGAAAGTGACCAAACTTTCATTCTTTTGACCTCAAATTAGCCCAAAATTTGTATCTGGCCGTTCAGGACCCAAAAAGATGAATCTGCCAACATTATTGGACATTCTCGAATCCTCGTGAAAAATGGAGTGGATAGGCAGGTTTTCACCCCATTCCGACACAGTGACCAAACTTTCATTCTTTTGACCTCAAATTAGCCCATATCGCATATGTGGCTCTTCTGGAGTCAAACAGATGAATTTGACAAAATTATTGCAGATTCTAGAATCCTTGAGAAAATGTAGTGGATAGGCGGGTTTTCACCCCATTCCGAGACAGTGACCAAACGTTCATTCTCTTGTCCTCAAATTAGCCCATATCGCGTATGTGGCTCTTCTGGAGTCAAACAGATGAATTTCACAAAATTATTGGACATTCTACAATCCTCATGAAAAATGGAGTGGATAGGCGGGTTTCACCCCGTTCTGAGACTGTGGCCAAACTTTCATTCTTTTGACCTCAAATTAGCCCATATCGCGTTTGTGGCTCTTCTGCTGTCAAACAGATGAAATTGACAAAATTATTGGTGATTCTATAATCCTCATGGAAAATGAAGTGCATAGGCGGGTTTTCACCCCTTTCAGAGACCGTGCCTAAACTTTCATTCTTTTCACCTCAAATTAGCCCAAATCGCTTATGTGGCGCTTCTGGAGTCAAACAGATGAGTTTGACAAAATTATTTTACATTCTTGAATCCTCGTGAAAATTGTAGTGGATATGCGGGTCTTCACCCCATTCCGAGACATGGACCAAACTTTCCTTCTTTTGACCTCAAAGTACACCATATCGCATATGTGGCTCTTCTGGAGTCAAAAGGATGAATTTAACAAAATTATTGGACATTTTAGAAGTCTCCTAAAAAATGGAGTGCATAGGCGGGTTTTCACCACGTTCCGAGATAGTGAGCAAATTTTCGTTCTTTTGAGCTCAAATTAGCCCATATCGTTTAAGTGGCTCTTCTGGAATCAAACAGATGAATTTGACAAAATTATTGGACATTCTAGAATCCTCGTGAAAAATGTTGTGGATAGGCGGGTTTTCACCCAATTCCGAGACAATGACCAAACTTTCTTTCTTTTTACCTCAAATTGGCCCATATCGCATATGTGGCTCTTCTGGAGACAAACAGATGAATTTGACAATATTATTGGACAATCTAGAATCCTCGTGAAAAATGGAGCGGATAGGCGGATTTTCACCCCATTCCGACACAGTGACTAAACTTTCATTCTTTTGACCTCAAATTAGCCCATATCGCATATGTCGCTCTTCTGGAGTCAAACAGATGAATTTGACAAAATTATTGCAGATTCTAGAATCCTCGAGAAAAATGTAGTGGATAGGCGGGTTTTCACCCCATTCCGAGACAGTGACCAAACTTTCATTCTTTTGACCTCAAATTAGACCATATCGCGTATGTGGCTCTTCTGGAGTCAAAGAGATGAAATTGACAAAATTATTGGACATTCTACAATCCTCATGAAAAATGGAGTGGATAGACGTGTTTTCACCCCATTCCGAGAGAGTGACCAAACTTTCATTCTTTTGACCTTTAATTAGACCAAATCTCGTATATGGCTGTTCAGGACCTAAAAAGATGAATCTGCCAACTTTATTGGACATTCAAGAATCCTCAGGAAAATTGGAGTGGATAGGCGGGTTTTCACCCCTTTTCGAGACAATTACCAAACTTTCTTTCTTTTGACCTCAAATTAGCCCATATCGCCTATGTGGCTCTTCTAGAGAGAAACAGATGAATTTGACAATATTATTGGACAATCTAGAATCCTCGTGAAAAATGGAGCGGATAGGCGGGTTTTCACCCAATTCCGAGACAGTGACCACACTTTCATTTTTTTGACCTCAAATGAGCCCATATCGCGTATGTGGCTCTTCTGGAGACAAACAGATGAATTTGACAATATTATTGGACAATCTAGAATCCTCGTTAAAAATGGAGAGGATAGGCGGGTTTGCACCCCATTACGAGAAAGTGACCTAACTTTCCTTCTTTTGACCTCAAATTAGACCATATCGTGTATGTGGCTCTTCTGGAGTCAAAGATATGAAATTGGCAAAATTATTGGACATTCTATAATCCTCATGAAAAATGGAGTGGATAGGCGGGTTTTCACCCCATTTCGAGACCGTGACCAAACTTTCATTCTTTTGACCTCATATTACATCATATCGCCTATGTGGCTCTTCTGGTGTCAAACAGATGAATTTTATAACATTATTGCATATTCTAGAAGCCTCATGAAAATTGGAGTGGATAGGCGGGTTTTCACCCCATTCCGAGACAGTGACCAAACTTTCATTCTTTTGACATTAAATTAGCCCAAATCTCATATATTCCGTTCAGGACCCAAAAAGATTAATCGGCCAAAATTATTGGACATTCAAGAATAGTCAGGAAAATTGGAGTGGATAGGCAGGTTTTCACCCCACTCCGAGACGGCGACCAAACTTACATTCTTTTAACCTCAAATTAGCCCAAATTGCGTATGTGGCGCTTCCGGAGTCAAACTGATGAATTTGAGAAAATTATTGGACAATCTAGAATCCTCATGAAAAAATGGAGTGGATAGGGGGCTTTTCACCCCATTCCGTGATATTAACCAAACTTTCATTCTTTTGACGTCAAATTAGACCGTATCACATATATGGCTCTTCTGTAGTCAAACAGATGAATTTCACAAAATTATTGGACTTTCTAGAAGCCTCCTAAAAAATGGAGTGGATAGGCGGGTTTTCACCCTATTCTGAGACAGTGAGCAAATTTTTGTTCTTTTGACCTCAAATTAGCCCATATCGTGTAAGTGGCTCTTCTGGAGTCAAACAGATGAATTTCACAAAATTATTGGACATTCTAGAAGCCTAATGACAAATGGAGTGGATAGGCGGATTTTCACCCCTTCTGAGACATTGAAAAAAATTTCGTTCTTTTGACCTCAAATTAGCCCATATCGCGTATGTGGCTCTTCTGGAGTCAAACAGATGAAATTGACAAAATTATTGGACATTCTACAATCCTCATGTAAAATGGAGTGGATAGGCGGGTTTTCACCCCATTCCGAGACAGTGAGCAAACTTTCATTCTTTTGACCTCAAATTAGACCATATCGCACATGTGGCTTTTCTGGAGTCAAACAGATGAATTTCACAAAATTATTGGACATTCAAGAATCCTCGTGAGAAATATAGTGGATAGGCGGGTTTTCATCCCATTCCGAGATAGTGACCAAACTTTCATTCTTTTGACCTCAAATTAGCCCATATCGCGTATG